>JANUYF010000002.1:273291046-274577546 GCA_026167975.1 Phrynosoma blainvillii
GCATGCCATGAAATTTGGAGAGCAGCTCGTTCACGCCAATTTCGTAAGTTGGAACGCTTTCTTAAGTCGAAGCAAATTTTTTCGGGAGGCGCGTTTTGGAAGTTGAATTTTTCGGT
Organism: Phrynosoma blainvillii; assembly: GCA_026167975.1. Taxonomy (NCBI): domain Eukaryota; kingdom Metazoa; phylum Chordata; class Lepidosauria; order Squamata; family Phrynosomatidae; genus Phrynosoma; species Phrynosoma blainvillii. The sequence goes on from JANUYF010000002.1 coordinate 273,291,163, forward strand.
AGAAGAAGCATTCGTAAGTAGAGGTACCACTGTATATACATGAATGTAGAGAAAATATACACAGTAAGCAAACAAAATATTTTTATTCATCTACATCAAGTGGGGGTCTCATACAATGTCAGCATGTAGATGCAAAGGGGGTCACAAGGGTTAAAAGTTTTGAGAACCACTGCAATAACTTATATATTATATAATGTAATCTCTACTAATATCTTATTGATAGTTCCTTAATGTTATTAAATAATAATAATAAATAATACACTTTTTATTTATAGCCAGCCCAATCACAAAGAATCCAGGCGGGTTACAACAATAAAAATGCATAGAATACAATAGAATTAAAAAATTAATCCTTTCCCAACCCCCCCACCCACCCAATGCTAAAATTACAATTAAACAAACAGTATTTAAAAACAAAAATACAAAAGTTTAAAAAGGGAGATAATTTGTAGACAGAGCGACGTAGATCACTTTGTGCAGGGAGAGGAACTAAGCTGTGAAGGCCTGCTGGAAGAGATCCTCTGGCAGGTCATTCCACAGCTTTGGAGCAGCATGTTGTAGAATAGGTAGGCAACAGCAGTTCATTCTTCAGCACTGGTTGTGTAAAACAGGATTGTATATATATATATATATATATATATATATATATATTAGGACAGTGAAAGCTTTGACCCATTTAAAAAGTTTATTATTATTATTTCTATACCGCCTCTCTGCAAACGCAACTGGGGTGGCTTACAACAATTTAAAAAATACAATATAAACACAATATAAACTCTCACATACAATCATCTTCTCTCTTCCTCATTTTTATGTTTGTATTTTTATGCTCAAACTGAAATGTACTTCCCGTTTGAGTTACCTTATCATTTCCGTATTCTTCAATTACTCTTTCTATACCATTGGTTTTTTGAAGTCTACTATATCTTCAATTCTTTTATTTTTCCTTGATTTGTTTTTCATTTTCCATTCATTTTATTCTCTCCTTAATTTCCCACTCTTCTGTTATTGTGATCAATATATAACCAGAATATATAGTATGGTTTTGCTCTTTCTTTCTCTTATTGTCATTAATTTTTTTTCTATATATGTACTATCTTCTTCTTTATTTTTATACTTATCTCTTACTGATCATTATTCCATACTTTTTAAATCATAAACCATTTATCTTCTACCTTTTCTATTGATTTATTTTGAATCGAAGTGGTAAGAATGTCCATATTCTTCATCTCTGTTCTTTTTACAAACCATTCATCTACCTTCAGTATTCTGCTTTTCTCCAATATTTGGCATATATAATTCTAGCCGAGGAGATTATATATAAGAGGATTCTTCTGTATTTTTTTCTCTAATTCTTTATCTATCTTATCTGTCATGTTTAAGAGGAAGAGTTCTGGTTTGAATGGGAATTGTTTTTGAAACATTACATCACTTTTTTCCAGAAAATTTTTTAATGGTTCCCAGGTCTTCTTCCTCTTTTCCCATGATTTCTCTCTTAGGAGTAGAGTCCATTTATCAGCCACCATGTAGTCCATCAGTTTATAAAGCCAATCTTTTACTTCAGGGGGATCTGAAATGTTCTTCCATTTCATCACATATGCCATTCTGGCCACGGTGGATATATAAAATAGCAGTCTACCATAAGTAGTCTCTAACACTTCGTTTTCTACCATCCCTAGTAAATAAAGCTTAGGGTCCATTTTCCCAATGGATGGCACTATTTCTCTGACAGTGTTATGCACCTTTTGCCAGAACTTCCTCGCTATCTTACAATTCCACCATAGATTAATAAAAGTGCCATCTTCTTTACTACATTTCCAGCATAGCTTATTTACACCCCTTTGCATTTTTACCAGCTTCATCGGTGTTAGATACCAACATAGCTACATCTTATGGAAGTTTTCCCTAAGCTCATAACTTAAAGAATATTTAAGTCTACTAGTCCAGGATTTTTCCCATTGGCTCAATGGTATTACTTGTTTCAAATCAGTGGCCCACTTAATCATGTTATCTTTTATGGGCTCATCTTCATGTTTCAGTCTCAATAGCAGATCATAGAAATGCACTATTTTTGCTTGTTTCCCCTGGCCTAGACTCTTTTCAAAGTCTTTATCTGCTTTGCCAATGCTTTTCTCATGTTTATCTTTTACGAACCTTTCTCTAAGTTGTCTATGGAAGAACCATCCACATTTATAACCCTATATTGATAGTTCTTCCTGTATTTTAAATACCATTTGACTGGTTTTCCCTACAGTTTTAATTAGGTCTCTATATGCTATCCATACTTCTGAATCTAATCTCTCTCTATCAAAGAGTGCTTTGTTTGTCAAAGCCCAAAAAGGGATACAATTACATAGTATGGGTTTATATCTATTCCAGACTCAAATTAAAGCCTTTAAAACATAGTGATTTTCAAAATCTTTGTTCGCTTTGATTTTATCATAAAAGAGAAAGGCGTGCAATCCGAATCTTAGATCTACCTTCTCTAGCAATAACACCTCCTTATTATTTAAGAGAAACCAGTCCATAAGCCAAATGAAACAACAGGCCTCCAAATAGATTTTCAAATCTGGCATAGACAAACTTCCTCTCTCCACTTTGTCCTGTAGAGTTTTCATTTTAATTCTCTGCTTCTTGCCACCCCACAGAAATTTTGAGAGGTCCTTGTGCCAGTTCTTAAAAGGCACGTAATTTCTAATAATCGGCAGATTATAAAATAAAAAGATCATCTTGGGTAAGATGTTCATCTTAATAGCCAATAGCCTACCTAACCAGGACAACCTCAGTTTGGTCCATTTTTCCAAGTCTTTTTAAATTTGTGGCCATTTTTTCTGATAGTTGTTTTTGAAAAGATCAACATTCTTCGATGTGATGTTAAACCCTAAATATTTTACCTCTTTTTAAAGCTGAAAGCCTGTTCTCTCTATTAGTTTGGCTTCCTCTAATTTTGTAAGGTTCATTGTCATTATTACGGTCTTATCTTTATTTATTTTCAGGCCTGCTACCTTGGTGAAAAGTTTCAATTCTTTCATTAACACTCCTATTTTCTCTATGTTTGTCAAAGTTAGGACTAGATCATCTGCATAGGCCTTTAGCTTCATTTGTTTACCTTTTATTTTGACACCTTCAATATCTTCCCTCATCCGGATATTATAATTTAGAACCTCCAACACTATTAAAAATAGGAGCGAAGAAAGAGGGCAGCCTTGCCTTGTATCTTTCAATACTTGGAAAGTTTAGTTCTATCTGCATTTACAATAACTCTGGCCATTTGATTTTTATAGATTGCCTCTATCCATGTCAAAAAATTGTTCCCAATATTGATTTTTTCCAAACATTTCAACATAAACTCCCAACTTATGTTATCAAACACCTTCTCAAAATCAATAAAAATCAAAGCTAATTTGCGATTAATATCTTTCTCATGGTATTCTATGATATTCAGAATATGTCTTATGTTATCTTTTATACCTCTGCCAGGCAAAAAAAACACACAAAACATTCTGATCAGTAACAACCCATTCTGCTAATACCTTCTTCAGTCTTTCCGCTAGTATCATCGCAAATATTTTATAATTGGCATTCAGAAGGGGGATTGGGTGATAATTCTTAATCTCTGCCCTATCATTGTCTTCTTTGGGAATTAGACAGATATTGGCTTCCGTCCAGGTATCAGGCCCACCCTCTTGTCCTATGCTATGTAGCACACTCAACAAAGGGGGACCCAATAGTTCTATGAAGGTCTTATAATATTCCATTGGCAGGCCATCCACTCCTGCAGCTTTGCCAGTCTTAGGGGGGGTTGCAGACTGCCAGAAATAGTGCAAATTGAGTCCACTTTTAGGATTAGGGTTAGTGCTAGGGAATCATGGGAACTGGTTTTTTTCTGAGACATTGAGCCTTCTCTGTCAGAGAGCTCTGGTGCCACAATAAAATACAGTTCCCATGATTCCCTAGCACTAACCCTAACCCTAAAAGTGGACTCAATTTGCACTATTTCTGGCAGTCTGCAACCCCCCTTACTTCTCTTGATTGTCTCAAATAATTCTTGCAAGGAAATCTGTTTATTCAGGCTTTCTTTTTGTTCTTCTGTGAAACCTTTGATGGAGCATTCTTCAAGGTAGCTGTCCATACTCTGTTCATTAAGCTCCTCTTTCTTATATAGATTCCTATAATAATTGTGTACTATTTGTAAGAGTTCTTTTTGATCTGAGGAGTATCTGTCATTGTTTTTCAATTCATTTATAATTCTTTTAGTATTTTCCTGTCTTAATTGATAGGAGAGCGTTCTCCCAGGTTTATTAGCTCCTTCAAACAGATGTTGTTTAATAAATCTCATCTTTTTAACAATGTCCTCTGAAAGCAGAAGAGATCCTTTCCTGTAAACCTTTATCCCCCCCCCCCCCAATGCTACGTTATTGGGGTCTTTCTTGAATTCTATTTCTCTAATTTTAAGTTGTTTTTGAATATCTTTAAATTTTCTCTCTCTCTCTTTTTTACATTCTGAGCCTTTTTGTATATAAAAACCCCTCTGATAACTGCTTTCGAGACGTCCCAAATAGTTCTTATAGGTATTTGTGGGTCTATGCTCTCAGAAAAATAATACCCCAACTGAACCCTAGCATCTTTGACCACATTTTGGTCCTTGAGGAGGAGATCATTAAGTCTCCATCCTCGATCTGCGGGTCTTTCAACAAATTCCATGGATAAAGGATAATGATCTGATGTAAATTTGGGTAATGTCTCTAACTTAATCACCTTTGGGCACAAATTTCTTGAGATGAGAAACACATCTATTCATGCCCTTGACTTATATCTCTCTAAGTAAAATGTAAAATCTTTTCTCAGATTATGCTTCAGTCTCCAGGCATCTATCAAATCATAAAAACTTACAATCTCAAAAAATTCCTTAGGTAATTTTCCTTGATTTGGTCTTATCCTTTCAGTAATCCTTTTATTCTTTTTTGTTGTTGTTTGTTTGATTGTTTGAATGTTGTCTGTTTATATTTATATTTCTTTTTTGTTTCTTTCACTTTGATATGTCTTTTTACTTTTGTTTGTATTTTGCTTTGCTTGTTGTTCAGTGTATTTGTGTAATGTCTTGTATATATGGATAATAAAATTGGGGGGGAAAAAAAGAAACATTACAGTTATTTTCTTGTGTATCTCCTTCCAATACCTTGTTGCTAACTCACATTTCCACCACATGTGGTAGAATGTTCCTTGGTGTTCACGGCATTTCCAGCATTGTTTATTGGTTGTTTTATAAATAGAATTTAACCTTGTAGGTGAGAAATACCAATGATGCATTACTTTCAAGACGTTCTCCTTCAGATCTTGGCAAAGAGTAAATTTATTTGTGTATGACCATGTTTTTCCCCATATGTCTAGATCAATGTTCCTTCCTATGTCTTGTGCCCATTTGGTCATTACATGTTTAATTGTCTCTTGTTCTAAGTTTATTTCGTTCAGTATTTTATAATATTTTGAAATATTATGTGAGAGTATGTGGGATAGTTTGGATGAAAAAAAAGTTAAATGTGAAAAGCAAAAAGCAAGCAAAATGCTATGGAATGAATGTAACATGTGTTTTATGTTTTATGTTTGTATATAATGATTTGTATATTTGAATGTTTTTAAAGTGAATTAAAAAAAGAAATATAATATAAAACCCATAAACCCACCCACTCCTTAACATAATATTAAACAATCAAGCTATTAAAATATACTTAAAACACATCACAGTAAAACAAAACAGAACAAAACAAAAACAAAAGAAACAATAACAGCAGTCACAGCAGCAATAGCAACAACGATAGTGGGAGAGAGATGGACTGATTCATGAGGCCGGGATAATTATTCAGGAAAGGCCTGCCAGAAGACATCCGTCTTAACAGCTTTTTTAAAACTGGTTAAATTGGTGATATGACGGATCTCATCCGGCAGGCCATTCCATAATCTGGGAGCGGTTGCAGAGAAGGCCCTCTGGGTGGTTACAGACAGCCTAGTTTTTATTGGCTGCAGCAAATTTCTCCCAGAGGACCTGAGTGTGCGGGGTGGATTGTACAGAAGGAGGCGACCCCGAAGATAGGTTGGACCCAAGCCATTTAGGGCTTTAAAGGTGATAACCAACACCATATACTGTGCCCAGAAACTAATGGGCAGCTGGTGAAGAGATTTTAAAACTGGCATTATGTGGTCTCTTTTCGATGTTCCTGAGACCAGCCTGGTTGCCATATTCTGTATTAATTGGAGTTTCTGGACCAAGCATGAGGGTAGCCCCATGTAGAGCGCATTATAGGAATCGAGATGAGAGGTTACTAGAGCCGCTGAGAGGTCCAGTAGCACCAGCAGGGTTACACTACCACTGTTGATGCCCAGACGAAGGTCATCGGCTAAGGTGACCATGGCAGTCTCAACCCCATATCTTGTCCTAAAGCCAGTTTAAAATTGATCTAGATAATCAGTTTCCTCCAAGACAGCTTGGAGTTGAAGAGCAACTGCCCTCTCGATCACTTTGCTCACAAAAGGTAACAAGGAGACTGGCCTATAGCTATTCATATCCAGGGGGTCCAGGGAAGGTTTTTTCAGAAGCGGCCTGACCGTCGCTTCCTTTAACCAAGATGGAACATGACCTTCCCTAAAGGATGCATTGACAATGTTCATAAGGAACATCCTCAAGGCATCTCCCCCCTGGATGACGAGCCATGAGAGGCAAGGATCAAGAGGGCAAGTCGTTTTCCTCACACTACCAAGGAGCTTGTCCACATCATCAGTACTCACAGATTGAAACTGATCCAGTAAAATTTGATCAACGGAGTTGCTGGACACTGTTACAACAGTGGCATCTAAGTCAGCTCTTATCTGAGAGATTTTATCTGCAAAAAAGTTGTTAAATGCATCACAGCAGGCTATTGTCAGGTTATGTAATGGGTTCTGCACAGGTGGAACCTGCGTCAGTTCCCTTACCACTCTAAACAGCTCTGCTGGATGGGACTCTGCAGACGCAATACGTGCAGAGGAGAAAGATTTCTGTGCCGCATGTATTGCCTCTCAATAGGAACAAAGAAATTTCCTATGATGAGTATAGTCAGATAAGAGTCGAGTTTCCTGCTGGATGAGCTCTAGTGGTTGTCCAACCTGCTTCATTTTCCTAAGCTCTTCTGTATACCATGGCTTATGATTAGAAGCTGGTTGGAAAGAATGCTTGGGAGCGATTGTGTCGATAGCCTTGGCCAGATCGGTGTTCCAAGTATTAACCAAAGCTTAGACAGAATCACCGGCTTTACCAACCATTAAACCCTCCAAGGCTTTCTGGAATCCAATCAGTTCCATTAGCCTTGGAGGGTGGATCATTCTAATAGGTCCACCAACCCTGGTGGAGCAGACAGTGGCTTTTAGTTCAATCTTGACCAGGAAATGACCTGTCCATGGCAAAGCGGTGGTTTTGATAACCTCTACCCATGGATATTCCTGTTCCACACTAAAGACTGCATTGAGGATATGATCCACACAATGAATAGGCCAGGAGTAGGCAACCTTTCCCCTTTAAGGGCCAAGGGACTTCAGCTCCCAGAAGCCTCAGCCATGTTGGCCAATAGTCCCATGTTGGCCAATAGCTCCTGGGATTCTGGGAGCTGAAGTCCCTCGGCCCTTAAAGGGGAAAGGTTGCCTACCCCTGGACTAGGCCCAATGACTAGTTGGGATAGGCCCATGTTTGTCATGGATTCCATGAACTCCCGAGCTGCACCTGTTAGATTAGACAGACTGGTCTCAAGTGGAATGTTGAAGTCGCCCAGAACTAAAAGTCTAGGTGACTCCAACAGCAACTCTGAGACCAGCTGTGTCAGCTCAGTTAGGGAGTCTGTTAGACAATGGGGTGGCCGGTATACTAACAGAATCCCCAAACTATCTGTAGTCCTCAGGCTCAGGTACATACACTTGAAGTGGACTGTGTTCCAGACAGGTATCCTGGTCAAGGTCAGATTGTTTTTATGAAACAATCATAAAAAGTTGAATCAGCTCCTACAAATTACTGCAAAAAAATAATAGAGAACCTCACTTACTAGCAGTTGGTATCTCCTTGACTGCATCCACACAGCAGAAATAATGCAATTTGACACCACGTTAATTAGCATGGCTGAGTACTATGGAATTCTGGGAATTGTAGTTTTGTGAGACATTAACCTTCTCTGTCAGAGAACTCAAGTTTAGCCAAGTTGTATTGTATCTGTCTCTCATTTCTTTCTGCACCTCCTGCCACCCTTTGCAAATCTGTTCTTCAGAACTATGGGGCCATTGGAAATGGTATGGATAAAATGTTGATCACTGCAGATAGAAAAGGGATTTGGTAGAAATTAATAGTGCAAGTGGTTCTGATTTGGTTTCAAGCCCAATTGACGATTCATGTGGTCCTCCCTCCCCCCCCCCCCCCCATTCAAGTTTGGACCAATTCAGGCCTATTCTAATGGAATTTAGATCCTGAATCTGAATCAAGGTTTGGAAATCTGCAATTCCATTCTTTGATCCAATTGCATTTGAAAACCAAAACAGCTATAACTTTAAAAATAAATAAATAAATACACACACCCATGACATTTGGAGATATGATGGCCTCTTCAGAACAGACAGTATTTGCCAAATTGCTGGCAGGAAAGTCCATATTTTAAAAATTGAAATAAAATATTTTAAAAGCATATGCAGCCAGTTGAGTTCTGCATCTTACCAGTTATTGCTGCTTTTGGCAGTCTAGTGTTTGTGATGGATGTGTGTCCTGATTGTTCAGTAGATGACATGCATTTACAGAGTGTGGGAAAGGTTAGGTACCCTTTCTGAGTGGACACAGACCCCCAGAAGTGAAAGCACTGTGCTAGAGATTCTAAGAGCATCTATAAGGTTCAGAGTTCAAGTACAGCTGCACTGATCTGTACTGCTAAAGACCAGAAGTAACAGCCAGAGTTAAGCACTGTACAGGAAAACAGCATGGTGGTAAGTGGATGGAGGAAAAACAGCAACAGATGATAGAGATGAGCAAGCTGAGGTGTGTGTTAGCTAAACCTAGGAACCAGTGTGTTATAGTGGTTTGAGTGTTGGATTATGACTCTGGAGACCAGTGTTCAATTCCCAGATCAGCCATGAAACCCACAGGGTGACCTTAGGCAAGTCAAATGCTTTCATCCTCAGAGGAAGGCAAAGGTTAAACTTTTCTGAACAAATTTTGCCAAGAAAACTCCAACAACAATTAACATAGAGCACTATCACAACTCAGTCAGATCAGAAAGACACAGTCTAGCTCCAGAATACTTCCCCTCCTGAGACCCTGAGCAATCAAGAGGGGACATGGGGTAATGGAAACTCACTGGACAATGTGCTCCCACTTCAGCCATAGCAGATAGATGCTGAGGAGAGTCCCATTTTCTTTGCAGAGCAACAGTGATCCAAATAGAAACAGAGGAAGAGACAACGTATCAGGTAATTGCCACCTGGCTTTCAAGATGGGATAGCTAGGAGGAAGAGGAAAGTCCTTGTTGCTGACAACTGATTTACAACCTGGTGAACTCTCCTTCTTGTGCATTTGGCTTTCTTGAATTCCTGACTTCCTAGACCAACTGGTTGCAGACTGAAAGCTAGAGCTCAATCTCAGCATGTATGTGTCTTCAAGTCGCCTGTCAAATTATGGCAACCCCATGAATGCTTTCCAACATTTCTCAGATGAAAACCAGGGCAGATGTGGCCATGCAACATCAGAGTATGGTGAAGATGGAGAAAGGAGGCTTCTTCAGCTTCCTTTTGCCTGAGGCTGGTGAGAAGATTATTCCCCTATCTCTCCTTCCCTCCCCAGTGAATTAATTGACTGCAAACTAATTTGTATTTTTAGATTATCTATTGTTAAATATAAGCAAACATTACATACAACCTGTATATTCTTAAGAGAATACTAGTATATAGTACACAGCTTAAAGTAGGGCAGTGACTTCTACTGAAGTAGAACAGTATATCCAAAAGCCTTCTACTTCTCTAACTTGCCAATTATGTATGGCTCCTGACTAAAAAGATTATCACACGGGGTAAAAAGTGTTAAAGAAGAGTATTAGTACCATCATTTTGCACAATTGGGGGTAAGATTTTCACATGACGTCATCCTCCTATCATTCTTGCAATGTCCGGGAAGCATTGCACAAGTGGAATAACTCATTGATGATTAAAAAAACATAAATGTCTTGGTGATCAAAATTTATTTGCACTATTGGAAATGTGTGAAAGGCAGTCACATTTCAATAGTGTTATTTCTTCCTTAAGACTTCTTTGGAGAGTGCTGTGGGTCTCCCTTATCCAGTTATCACACTACACTCTAAAAATGGGGCTCATAAACTTTTACTGCTCTGTCTGCCTTCCACTGCATTTTTGGGTTTGTAGTTCAGAGCTCTCTGGCTGAATATTCTAAATGGCCCTTCGTAAGCTGCAAGTCCCAGAATGCAACAGGAGGACAATCTCCTAAACTGAATCCCCCAGCATGCATGGGAATCACTTCCTGTGTATTGTGAGTTTGTGAGTGAGGAGTTCTCAGGTGTAAGAGAAACATAACTCTGCCACAGCAGGCAATTTTTAAAGATGAAAATGAGGATTTATAAATGTGAAGTCTGACATGTCCAAAGCTGTGAAATCCCAGAGGATGTATTTATTATACATAGTTTTTGTGGGTTTTTTGGGCTGTGTGGCCATGTTCTAGAAGAGTTTCTTTCTGACGTTTCACCAGCATCTGTGGCTAGCATCTTCAGAGAAAGAGTTTTCTCTGAATATGCTAGCCACAGATGCTGGCGAAACGTCAGAAAGAAACTCTTCTAGAACATGGCCACACAGCCCGATGCCGGCCATGAAAGCCTACGACTTCATATCTATTATACAATTTGCTAGGAGTGCAGAAACATGGGAAGGGTCCTGCCTTCCTCCTATCATGCTGCAGAAACAACAAACCCAGCACATTTAAAAAATTATTAATGAGGCTGACATATGGAATGTAAAAGAGCTTTTTTACTTGGCTTGTGAATCGTTAATGTCCCATTTTTGCGACCAGTGTAAAAACGTTTTAAAATCGTCACTGTATGGTTCTTGATAAATAATAATAGAATAGCACTATTAAACTGCAAAAAGCCCTTGTGTGATAATGATAATATGTTGTGGAAAAAAGAGGTTAGTTAAACTTCAAAGCGGGCAATCATAATACTTCCCTCTTTTTTTTCCCAAATTGATATAAACAATTCACAGTTTTTTAGGTAACTATATAGTGACTTTTCCTTAATATGTGTAGCTAATTTACCCATCTCAGGCATTCCAATAACTTTTACAATCCATTCTTCTCCTGCTGGTAATGAAGAATTCTTCCAGTTTGGAGCATATAGAATATATTGCTGCCAATATAATGTAATGTAACACCTTAAAGTTTATTCCTTTGCATTCTCATTTCATAGAATCATAGAGTTGGAAGAGACCACAAGGGCCATCTAGTCCAACCCCCTGCCATGAAGGAATTCACAATCAAAGCATCCATGACAGATGACCATCCAGTCTCTATTTAAAGATCTCCAAAGAAGGAGACTTCACTACATTCCAAGGGAGTGTGTTCCACATTGAACAGCTCTTGTTTTATGTGGAATCCCTTCTCCTGTAGCTTGCATCCATTGTTCCATATCCTATTTTCTGGAGCAGCAGAAAACAAGCGTGTTCCCTCCTCAGTTTGACACCTCATCAAATACTTAAACAGGGCTATCATATCACCTCTTAACCTTCTTTTCTCCAGGTTAAATACCCAGCTCCCTAAGTTTCTCCTCGTAAGGCATGGTTTCCAGACCACCATTTTAGTCACCCTCCTTTGGACATACTCCAGCTTGTCAACATCCTTTTAAATTGTGGTGCCCAGAACTGGACACAGTATTCCAGGTGAGGCCTGGCCAAAGGAAAATAGAATGGCACTATTATTTCTCTTGACTAGACACTATACTTCTCTTGATGCAGCCTAGACTCATAATTGGCCTTTTTAGCTGCCACATCACAATGTTGACTCATGTTCTACTTGTGGTCTACTAGGATTCCTAGATCTTTTATATGTAGTCTTGTTAAGTCAGATGTTCCCCATCCTACATTTATATCCCTGATGAAGTTCATTTTGTTAGTTTTGGCCCAGCTTTCTAATTTATTAAGGTAATTTTGAATGTTGATCATCTCCTCCTAATGTGGTGTTATCTGCAAAGATGTTGAATAGCACTGCACCCAGAACAGAACCCTGTGGCACCCCACTGGTCACTTATTTCCAGGATGAAGAGGAGCCATTGCTGAGCACCTTTGGGTTTGGCCAGTCAACCAATAACAAATCCATTTAATAGTTGCATTGTCTAGCCCACATTTTACTATCTTGTTTGCAAGAATAGAATGGGGAACCTTGTCAAAGACCTTACTGAAATGAAGATATTACAGCATTCCCTTTACCCACCAAGATGGTAATTTCATTTTAAAAAAGAGAGATCAAATTAATCTGGCATGACCTGGTTTTTTTTTTTTTTAAATGTTGATTTTAGTCTGGCATGACTTGTTTTCAAGAAACTCATGTTGATTTTTTTTTGTGTGTGATTATGACATTCCCTTTTAAATGTTCATGGACTCTCTGTTTAATGATCTGCTCATGAATCTTTCCTATTATTGATGTCAGACTCACTGGGTCATAATTGTTGGGATCCTCTTTTTCCCTTTTTGAAGATGGGGGCAATGTTTGCCCTCCTCCAGTCTGTTGGGACTTTTCCTGTTCTCCAGGTGTTCTCAAAGATTATTGCCAATGACTCTGGGATTACACTTGCCAGTTCTTTTAATACCCTTGGATGTAGTTCATCTGGGCCCAGAGACTTAAATTCATTTAGATTAACCAGGTACTACCTCTTTACTTTTTCTATGCTGCATTTCCCCTATTGTGTCCTCTGCTCCATTTTCCTCAGGTACTCTTTTCTTCTTGTGAGAAGACTAAGGCAAAGAAGGTGTTGAGTAGTTCTGCCTTACTTTATCATACCATATATAACCATGCCTGTCGAACATCGGATTGTGTCCTGTAAAATACAATAATCTCTCATTCTATATGTTCATCCATTCTTTTGGCCAAAGAAGAGTGTAGGCAAAAAATTATAACTTCATCATGAACTAAGTTATGTGTATTTCCTTTGCCATATAAATTTAAACAAGTCCTTATACCAATTTTTAAAGAATGTATTGTTCATTGTAATTAGTACATTTTGAAAAATACATAAAATTTTTATACATCATGTTCATTTTTAGTGCAACAGGTTTCAGTTTTCTCCATCTCTGTAAGTCTCCCTTTATCTCATTCCAGGTTTTCACAATTTTTATGGAATAGGTTTAAATTCCTCTCTGTCAAGGTGATTCCCAGCTATGTCATTTTTTTCCCTCTCAACTTTAAAGCCTGATAATGCTTCTGAGTTAATTTTCTGGCCATTTTGCCTTTTGAACTCAGTTTGCACCCTCTGATGAAAGGAGAAAGTGAGCATGGGTGTAGAGATGGGGAAGGAACTGAGACAACTGAAAATGTGAGATGACAGAGGATTAACCAGAATTAATTTCTCCATTTCTTGATTTATAACAATTTTAAAATGCATTTTTTTAAACAAAAACAAACCAAAAAACATTTAACTTTTCCTTAATGGGGGCCAAGCTTTTTTTGTCTTCTCTTCTTTCTTATGTTAGCTAAATACATCCATTCACTTAAAATACACAGAAAAAAATTAAATAGTTCACTATTGAGGTATTTAAACAATCAAAAAGAAAACAAACACCTGCCTCTTTTATAATCAATTGAGCATTCTGTCAAAAGAATGCAATGTTTACATATATAATAGCTGATGTGGATAATCAATAGCAAGATGCATGCATGTTTCTTTCATCATTCCTCTAATTAAATTATTTTATGCCAGAGTATTTCCATAATTTAGTCATTAATTTTTAGAATTCCACCATGTATAAAATTGTCCTATTAAAAGGGGGTAGTTTAAATGGACATTTAGGACTTATTTCTTTCTTGCTGTTTGCTTAATTCATTCTTTAAAATAGTGCGAGGAATGGAAAGTTTTTATTGGAACAAATGCATTGGAATCAATTCATCATTTCTAGCCTCTTCCCTAAACACACAGCACACATTTTTCCCTCGCTGGACAATCTCTGGATGTCAAGATCCCATTGCAATTTCCCCCCAAAGTAAAAGTTCTAATTTATCTTAAAATGATGATCTTTTGCAGTGATTTCTTTCCCTTTAATTGAGCTTAGTATTTTGTACTTTCCTCTTGAACAAGTGCTAAACCTTTCCCTCTGAGCTTGGCAATCTTTTGTAGCCATGAAGGTCATTAACTTTAATTAAATGGACCCCCTTTTTAAACACTTGCTAGAAAATGAGGGTTAGTTTCAACAAGTTTCATTAAATAAACAGAGCAAATTAACATTTATAATACATCTAACCAATCTGAAATGCCTCATCAAAAGCTTATCAAAAGCAGGAAACTGCCTAGATGGGGTATAGTAAATGATATTCTGAGGAAGAGGACAGGACTTTGCAATACATTGAACAAACAGTGATGACAAGTGTCCAGTTTCTTTTATCAGCTGAGATCTGGAGCTTTAGAAAAATAAGGAGAAAATCCAGCAACTCCTGAGCTGGACAAGTCATATGTCTGCTGAAATACAAATGTTTAAGAAGTGGAAGTCTTAGATAGAAAAAGCCACATGAACTTCACTTTGTGCAGGTTCCACAGATTAGCTGGAAGACACTTTCCAGACATACCACTGTCACTGACAGGATTTGGAGTACAGATGGGAGCAGGCAGTCCCTTGTATTCATTTGCCCTATAGGTCTTTAGAGTAATAAGCAACACTGTATTTTATTCCAAAGCAAATTGGAAGCCAATACAGTTCTTATAATATGGGTGAGCAATCAATCACTGGCACACCTGCTACCCCTTATGGACCAGTTGCACTTTCCAGAGACCCTTCAAAGATATACCTGTGTAGAGAACTTTTCAATCAGGGATATGCAAATCTCTCAGACTTGATTTTCTTGGAAGACTGTGGCTGGCATCCTGTTCAATAGTTTTGATGCACCCTAAAGGCACCAGATCCTGTCTAATCTTGGAAGCCAAGCAGGTTCAGGCCTAGTTAATACTTGGATGGGAGTTCACCAACAAATATCTGGTGCTGTAAGCTATATTTCATAGGAATGGATTGGCAAAACCATCTCTGAGTGTTCCTTGCCTAAGACAACCCTACTTTCATTTTACAGGATCACTTCAGTTCAGAAAATCCAAGCTTTGGTAATCAAACATAAAAGCTTTATTCAGAAACTAAAGAAGTTAACAAATATATGTTGTCAGCCTTGATATACAGCATCATCACAGTATAATTAAAGTATATAACAATTCAAATTTCAAGTGGGCTTACACAATATTCACCCATAAAAATGAATACTCTCATCTTCTCTCTTCCCTAGGATTGCCCACTTCTCAATCCCATACCAGCTGTTCTCATGGGACAGAGCATGGTGCTCCTAACACAATCTCTACTCTCTCACATCAGGTCATTAGCCACCAAAAGAATGTAGGCAGCCAGTCTATCAACTTGTAACAACATATCCTGATATCCAGTATTGTGATTAATGTAATGTAAAACATTGCAAGCAATCAAAACACATTTCTATAACTATGGCAGGCAAGCTGAGGGACTCAGATCCTGACTTTACAAAATTCATGGGGCCACCATAAGTCAATAGGTAACTTGAAGATACATACACACACAAGCTCATTTATTCAAATTCACATTTATTCTCACTGCATGGACACAACAACCAAAAGTGCCTCCAAAATCCTACATTTGAAACCTCGCACAACATCCTCCCCCCCCCCCCAGCTATTTCTGGGGACAGTGAGTAAAAATGTGTCCAGCCTTTCCTGTTCACAGGACACAGATAGACAGCTGCAGTATAGACAGGATCTTGACATGGCGCTGCAGTTGCACTGGCACAAAGGACACAAGACTCCTTTTATGGGTTTAAAACAGGCCACAACTTTTATTAAATTGTACAGGGTCAAAGCCAAATAATTAAATTATTATTATAACAGCTTTCCCACAGGTGTAAGTGAAGGTATATCGACCTAAGAGTGGTCCTTCACTGCCCGTGGCAAAGCAATAATTAACAACATTTTTAGCAGTAAATAAATAAACAAATATGTAAACAAATAATCAACCCCCTCCCCAGAAATGACATCATATTATGTCACAATTTGCTATGACGTTAATGTTAAATTATTTACGTCATTTCCTGTGAATTTGTTTAGAGCCAATTTTTTTCTATTCCCAATTTAACTAGCTGAATTAATTTTATCTGTGGGATGGGGTCATTCCCCGCCCCAATAAATTAATATACATTCCAAAACAAAGACCCTGTATCCCCAGTTGTGACAAGCGACTAACAGATAATCAAGACCCACACAGAAAATCAACACAAAATCTCAGGGAGGGCAAAAAACCCCAAGTAAAACCTTGGGAAAAAATTCCCACCCAGCCCCCGAAGGTGACCAGCCAAGGCCTGAGAGTAAAACTAGCAATGAAACAAGGGTGGGAGGGATGGGTCGCTAAAAGCCGAGAACGGTTCGAAGTAACTCTCACCATCTCGACTATAAAATTGGCTCCCTCCACGTGGTTGTATCAAGTTATAAGTAACAAACTCTTGTCCAAATCTCGCATAACAACAACCTCATGAGTATTGTTAACACCAGCCTGTTGACCCAGGCGCAGTGGTGTGACCTTCCCCCCCGCGCCTTGACTAATGAGGAGTCTTTTGTCCTTATCTGGTCAGTACAACAAGAAACCCCTCCCAACAAGTCGTGGGGTGTCTTTGCACTGGCACAAAGGACACAAGACTCCTTTTATGGGTTTAAAACAGGCCACAACTTTTATTAAATTATACAGGGTCCAAGCCAAATAATTAAATTATTATTATAACAGCTTTCCCACAGGTGTAAGTGAAGGTATATCCACCTAAGGGTGATCCTTCACTGCCTGTGGCAAAACAATAAACAACATTTTTAGCAGTAAATAAATAAACAAATATGTAAACAAATAATCAAACCCCTCCCCAGAAATGACATCATATTACGTCATATGATGTCACAATTTGCTATGATGTTAATCTTTAATTATTTATGTCATTTCCTGTGAATTTGTTTAGAACCAAATTTTTTCTATTCCCAATTTAACTAGCTGAATTAATTTTATTTGTGGGATGGGGTCATCCCCTTGCACAAGAGGGGGGCCAGCCCAGCTAGGCATCCACTCTCCCCCCCCCACACACAGATGGCTTTGTAAATTTGGTCAGAAAGAGCACCAACGTATAATAACAGCTCTTCCTTAGAGAGGTGTATCCCATCATCCCTGTTCAATTGTGACTTGTCCAGCCTAATAGCATGTTGAATAACAAACATGCCCCTCTTTAACAATTGTTTAGTAACAAAGCAATTAAGCCACCACCGTGCATTATTGATGGCAGAATCCTTTTGTGCACCAGACCAAGACCGCCTAGGCACCAACTTAGACCAGATTATCTTCGCTAGAGGAAGCATAGCTTTTAATTACTCCAAATCCTTAATGATTTCTTTGGCCAGCTGTAAATATGGTACACGCGCCAGGTCATTTCCCCCCAGGTGAACAACCACTGCCCGGGGTCAAGGATGCGACCAAATCAGCTCCTTCATATAAGGCACAAGAGATGGCCACTTCATGCCCCTCTCGCCAAACCAAATAGTGCGATCAAGGTTTGCCAGGCCCAAAGAAGTGTTATAATGGTGCTCCTTCAGGAAGTGCTCCGCCCTAGCGAGCAAGCTATGTCCATATGTTGCCCGGGCTGAAGAAAACTAAAATAAAGTAAAAAAGTCAGCATGACTAATCGAGAGTCCCACTACCCGATTGTCTCACATAAGATTTAAAAGTGCGTGAATGCCACCTGCCAATCCTACAAATATCAATTTTACTCATGCTGTGAGTGGCAGCAACCGTCGCAGTTCCTTAAATATTTCTTTCTGAACTTCTGTTGTGAGATCTCAAGATGGCACATAATTAAAGCAATTTAAATAATTCCAGATAAAAACAAGAAAACCATTTAAACAAAATAAAAGTATAATAAATAAATATGCAATCTAAAATAACAGTCCGCTCTACATATCCATGAATTCTGCATTCATGGATTCAACCAAAAGGCCTAAATTAAAAAAAAAATCCCAAAAGCAAACCTTTGAGTTGTTCACCATTCTGTATAAGAGATACCATTTTACTACACCACTGTATATAATGGGACTTGAACATCCACAGGTTTTGGTATCCATACAGTGTCCTGGAATCCCACCTGAATGGGGCCACTGTAGTAATTAATAATTCTTACTGCAAATAATGAAATAATGTAGTCATGACTTCTTTTCAACTAATGCTAATTATAACTGAATCCTTTAGAAAACAATGGAGTAAGACAATCATAGCTAGTAATGTAAGGAAGCTTAGGTCATATTTAGGGGTCACCCTAATCATGATTATTACTTCATGTATTAGCATACAAGCTCTGATTTGCATTTGCAGTGCATAAAATAGTATTTCTGCATAGAAATATATTTTGTGCACAAATTGCTGTTTTCTGAACATAAAAGGGTAATAGATTTGTTCTGAACAAAATTCACACATGGTTGATTTGTACAGAAAACATTTTCTGTGTAGGAAACAGCAGGAAATAATATACAGATATTTTTGATGCAAGAATTGTTTTTCCTCCACTGTGCAGGAAATGCTATTTTTTGTGCAAATCAATGATGTGTGAATTTTTGGTTAGAGCAAGTCTCAAACTGGAAATAGACTTCAAAAAGTATGGGAAGAAAATCATTAAAAAATTTTGATGCTTCTTTCAAGAAGAAGACACTATTAAGGAGAGTTTAATCTTTAACGGTGAATCAGAATACTATGTCAATGGCTTTTCTTTTTCCCTCCCCACTCCAATTTCCTTTCTTTCTTTCTCTTATTTTTGTTTTTTTTGGGGGGGAGGCAGATACCTTTGTGCCTTCTGTTGTACAGCTAATTTCTCCCAAGCAGTTTTGCTTTATCTGCAGTATTCATACTAACTCAGGTTGGAGCACAAGATCACTTTGCAAAAGACATTTCCTCAAGTTGTGTTTTTGCATGTATACCCTCATATGTGTTGAATGTCCACATGATGGTTGAAATCTTGTCGGTTAGTCCTAAATTGGGTAGACCCATTCAATCAATTGTTGAATGGTGAGTTAACAGATATGTAAATTCCATTATTTGACCATGCACACACCGTGTTGGAACTAGGAGTCAGTCAGACCTTTCTACCATACAAGGCCCTGGCAAAAATAGATGTGAGTGCTGTTGAACAATCATTATTCAAGTGGGAAAGGATATATGCAGGACACATGGCACTCCTGCCCTCGATAGATACCCCTGTGACAGATTAGTCTAGTGCAGGGGTAGGCAACCTTTCCCCTTTAAGGGCTGAGGGACTTCAGCTCCCAGAATCCCAGGACCTATTGACCAACATGAGACTATTGGCCAACATGGCTGAGGCTTCTGGGAGCTGAAGTCCCTCGGCCCTTAAAGGGGAAAGGTTGCCTACCCCTGGTCTAGTGTGACTTATCATTCGGTTGGAGCCATAGATCTTCTAGAGAAAATACCTCCATTCAATTTTTAGAGATACCTTCAACTACAGCCCCATCCCATTTGGAGTCTATGGGGTCTTGTGCCCCATTTTCAGGAGGGGATGTTGTGTAAAAGAGAGGTTGCAAAACTCCCCTTCCACTGGACCATTTGCACTCACTTAAATCTAGATCTAGTCCCTAGTCCCTAATATCTTTCTTTTAAGAAAATGCTTTTTCTTTTGTCGCCATAGCTACCTGTCAGCATGTGTAAATTCATCAGCCTAATTTGATTTAAAATATTAACACTATTTGTATTCTGGTGTTCACATATTTATAAAGGATATGTAATGGGGTTCATGCAGGCTAGGCATAAAGACAGCTGGCATCAAGAGTTCCATCTAATTTTGTTCTCGCCTGCTTTGCTCTGGCCAATTGCATTTACATTCCACAATGTTCTCACACTCTAAGTGCTTGTCTAATTTGTTTTTGAAGTCCATTCCTTGTTGCAGTTTCTTTTATTGCCTTATTGTCATGCTTAATTACCCTGTGTAGAGATGCTTGGAATACCCAAAACCATCCTGGCAATGTTAGGAGTGAATGTGAGCATCTGGAAGGTCAACATGTAGAAGCATAAAATAGGAAGCCTTCATAGAACAAAAACCCCCAAAGTAAAGTTAGAATCCAGCCTGAAATCAAAAAAGTTTAAGTTGACTCATTCCACGGAGCTTCAGTGTCCTTAAATCTGTGCTGTGTTTGATAGTTCCCAGTCTGTTGAAGAATTAATACATATCCTTTCATGTTGAATGTAGATGTCTCAAAGAAACAGGGGGCAGTCTTCAAAGACAGATGGAGTAGTAGCTTCTGTAATGTTGTACTTGGTTACTGGAAACTAGAGTTATCCTGTATCCAAATAAAAATGGTTTCATATGACCATTTTTTGTTAGTCTATTTTTTCTGGCTGTGGCAATAATTCTCCTCTTATTCTTTCAACATGACTAAACTGAGATTATAATTCAAACATAGCCATGTTAGACTGGAATATTTGTATGCAAAGGAGTCTTATAGCCCCTTTGAGACTATGGGGGGAAGCAGATGAGGGCATCCAGGACGCCCTGGGCCGGCGCGCCGCAGGGCCGCATCCTCCGTACCTCGGCGCACCGGCGGCGTCCCTGGAAGGAGCGCTAAATCAGCGCTCCTTCCTCAAGACAGCGAAAGTGCGCCCTAAAAGCGGCGGGTGCACTTTCGCTGTCTTTTCCGCCGCGGTGCGTCCGGTCGCCACGGAGTGAGGTCATCCCCGGAGCGCCGGCCGTGCGGAGGGCCGGCGACTCCGAGGGTGACCTCAGGGAGAGGAAGAGGCGCCGCTCGTGCGGCTGCCCCTCCTCTTCCAAGCCTCCAAGACGACTCTATTAGTCGTCTGCCGAGGCCCTATGTGAAATAAAGCTTTCATAGACTTGCATCTGAAGAAGTAGAACAAGTCTATGAAAGCTTATGCTACAATTTCTTTTACACCATATCAAAGGTGCCACAAGATCCCTTTGTAAACTGAGGTTGTCAGACTTTGGATACACCATGAAAAGACAAGACTTATGGAAAAAAAGAATTATGCTTGGTAGAATGGAAGGCCTTTCTAGAATAGATGACCACACACTCAGAAAGGAGAAATATAGTAGTGATGGGTGACTTCAACTATCCTGATATTTGCTGGAATTCAAACTCAGCAAAATCCTCAAGGTCTAGCAAATTCCTCACTTGCCTTGAAGAGAGTTTCATTGTCCAAAAGGTGGAAGAGGCAACAAGGGAGTCAGCTATTTTGGATCTGATCCTAACTAACAGGGAAGATCTAGTTAATGGGGTGCAAGTGGTTGGATCCTTAGGTGGGAGAGATCATGTTCTCCTGGAGTTTATTATACAGTGGAAAGGAGAAGTCAGGCATAGTCAGACACACATTCTAGACTTTAGAAAAGCTGATTTTAGTAAACTTGTAGAAATATTGGGGGGTGATCCTGTGGTCAGGAATACTAAAAGAGAAGGGAGTTCAAGATGGATGGGAATTTCTCAAAAGGGAGATACTGAAGGCACAATTTCAAACAGTTCAAATGAGGAAGAAAAATGGGAGGTGCCTCAAGAAACCAGGAAGGATGACTAAGGAACTTTCAACTGAACTAAGTTTTAAACAGAACATGTATAAGAAATTGAAAAATGGGGAAATCACCAAAGAGGAATTCAAACAAATAGCTAGCATGTGTAGGAGTAAAGTCAGAAAAGCTAAAGCGCAGAATGAACTCAGGCTTGCTAGAGAGGTTAAGAACAATAAAAAGGGCTTTTTTGCGTATGTCCGCAGCAAAAGGAAGAAGGAAATGATAGGGCCACTGTGTGGGGAAGGTGGCAAAAAGTTAACAGGGGATAGAGAAAAGGCAGAATTACTCAACACCTTCTTTGCTTCAGTCTTCTCAGAAAAGGCAAAGGGTGCTCAACCTGAGGATAATGGAGCAGAGGACATAATAGGAGAATTTCAGCACAGAATAAGTAAAGAGATAGTACAGGAAGAGCATAATGTCCCACCAGAATACGTATATGAAAGGTTGGGCACTTGTGACAGAGGACAACAATGACCAGCCAGGTGGCAGTATACAGAATCTTTCCTGGCTTTCTTCCATAGCTAGTCAGTGAATATTTACAATATGCTGCACCTGGGCACCATCCAGCAGCTATTATGATGCCCAGTGAAAACAATTACATAAGATCTTCCTTCCCAAAGCTGGAGAACAATAATTTCCCTATTGTAACTCAGGTTATACTAATATAAAGACATAAAAGAATTCTACTGACTAACACAGCTATATCTTTGAATTCTGGCCACATGTTTGTTTGTTTGTTTGTTTGTTTAAAAAACACACACCGAAGTGATGATTTCTGAATTTCAGGCCCTCCAAGGGTTCTCAAGAAGATATCCCCTACATCCAGGCACCAGCACAGATGAAAGAATTGGTTAGCATTTCCCCCCAGTTTCTCATTTTTCCAGTCCTCAGCTCATTTTAGCAGGTTTCCATATCATTTTGTGTCTTCAAAAATATAGAAGGAGGAGGAGGAGGAGGAGGAGGAGGAGGAGGCATTTCATGGTCCAATGATTGTGTCACAATATTCTAAGAAGCAAAAATACCAAAGGCTTTGTAATGGGTTGCATGTTGATTTCTGAAGTGTACATTTGATAACTCTTTATCAAAATGCTAGGAGAATGCTTTATGGTTTTAGCTCACCAGTTAAAATATCTAACATTAATTTTCCAGTCCCACAGAATGGAACTTTCAAGGCAGTTAACAACAGTCACTTAAAACAAAGAATGAAATTTCTGTCATATTGGTGCCTGACTCTGCCTTTTCCTCTGCTTTGCCTGATGAAGAAAACTCTAGTGTTGAAAATTCATACTGAAAAATTTGTGCCTTTTTGTTTGGCTTAATAAAGTTATTATCACAATATTATCAAGCCACCTTGAATACTGCACCAGGAGAAAAGAAGGATATAAATAAAAATAATAATGGTCAGCACTGCTACTCTTATGCTTGCATTTTTAAAAAAAAGTTTTACTTTTTAAAAAAAAATTCTTGAGTTTGTAAATTTATCACAAGTATTAAATCTCTTCTATTTCTTCATATTAGACCAATTGTAGCTTAATTGTTTCTTCCTATTTTTATCTTAGAAACTTTTTTTAAAAAACGGATATACTTCATCTTTTTAACTTGCTGGACAAATAGATCAGATCCGAAAAGAATTAATAGAAAGTTATTCTATTAAACAAGGTTCAGTCATGCCATATTATTTGACATAATGTCTCTTAACAAATTCTCACGTAAGTAAACAAAACATAATGTTTGCTGATACTGGATCTTTTTCCTTCTGCGAAGGGCCATCTTCTGGAAATAATAATTTCATGGTCATCCATGTTTTGTAACTGTCTTTTCTTTTCATCAGGTCATCCTGTATTCTCTTCATAGGGATTTCAACCCTTTCCTTGCCAACTCTCTGTTTCTCCATCCTTAAATAGTATCTATGGAGGGTTGCAGACTGCCAGAAATAGTGTGAATTCAGTCCACTTTTAGGGTTAGGGTTAATGCTAGGGAATCATGGGAACTGTTATTTTTCTGAGACATTGAGCCTTCTCTGTCAGACAACTCTGATGCCACAATAAAATACAGTTCCCATGGTTCCCTAACTCTAACCCTAACCCTAAAAGTGGACTGAATTCACACTATTTCTGGCAGTCTGCAACCCCCCTTATAGGTAAATCCACATTCCACTGTCCAACACTGATTCTTTTGTTACCTATCTGATCCACTTCCAGTTTGTTGATAGATTAAAATCTTCCAGCAATCTGGCTGATACCATCCTTCAGGCCTATGCTGAAGTCCTTTATGTCTGAAAACTCCTGCTTTATCATCATTCTCATCAGATTAAATCTTCTGGCTGAGATCCAGAATCTCTGATGTCTGATCTGACATTAAAACCATTTTGACAGCTGTCTAAATATTTTTCCCTTTAACTGGAACCACTTATCCACAAGAAGCCACTGTTGCATTCTTTAAAGTGGCTGGCCCTCTAGCTTATACTATTTTATATTACCTGGAACTTATGTTTCAGTTCATCAATTGTTTGTTCACGTCCTCTCTGCAGAGCAAGACAACAGCCTTGATGTTATCTCATGTAAGTAAACAAAACAGTTATTTGCTTTAACCACCATGTTAAGTTGCTGTACAGCAAAATTAAGTTCCAATCATTTAGTGAATTATAAAGTCAGGGTTTATTTTCCACTTTCTTCCACATTTAAATGTTTCTTGTTTTAGGTACCATTGAAATAAGTTATATTTTAAAATAAAAATGTTTCTTAATATGTTATTAACTTTATGTT
Source organism: Phrynosoma blainvillii (assembly GCA_026167975.1). Lineage (NCBI taxonomy): Eukaryota > Metazoa > Chordata > Lepidosauria > Squamata > Phrynosomatidae > Phrynosoma > Phrynosoma blainvillii. The sequence continues at coordinate 273,315,802 of JANUYF010000002.1, forward strand.
CATAGAAAGTATTTGTGGAGCTCAGTTCATCCCAATTCATCAGCAAGCTCCTTAATTTCTGTTTGTTCCATATCATGCTTATGAGGTAATTAAGCAGTTGAGTAGTTTTCACTATAAGGCTTGAATGCAGTAGATTGCATTGTCTGGAATATAAAGAGCAGGCTCAAGACTCATATGAGGCTTGTTTTCAAGCTTCTGATATCAGGGAAGCAATTTTCATCAGTTACACATTCCTTAACAAGCAACGACCACACCCATTCCTTTCCCCCTCCATTGAACTACTTTGGAGGATTACTTCATGAAGCCATCTTCAATATGGAAGTTGACTGGTGATCTTAATATGATTGTTCATCGGTATCAGAGAAGATATTCCTCCAAGTACTTGTATTCACATATGTTTAAGGATGTAAAGCCAAACACAAAAAACTAGTCCTGGAAGCTGCAGGCAGTCTATGAACATGGACAAGATGTGATCTGACTGACTAGTGCCCACTAACACTCTGTCTTCCACACTCTGCATCAATTGAAGCTTCCAGCACATTTTTGAAGGCCACTTCACCTGTAATAAATGTTTAGAAAACCTACATTGGGCTCAAGCAGATGGGACAGTAGGAGCAGCCAGAGGCCTCTCCCGCCCCGATCACCCTGGGACCACCCTGGGACTGAAGCAACCAGATGCCATGGTCATGAGGGTACCCACTGCCACAGTCTTCAACAGGCAGTGAAATGAAGTGGTAAGAAACTGCTCCTTTTGCAGCACTTTTGGGCCACATTCAGCAGTCCCGGCATGGCATCCATGCAGCCTCCAAGCAATCTGGAGGGCTGTATCATATGCACCCCCAGATCAGTATGAAAGCAGCTCTTTTGGTCTATCTGTTTGAGGCCATTGGGGGCTCTAGTAGTTCCAGAATCTTCCAAACAGTATGTTCATGATGGCTGAGGAATTCTGGAAGGTGTTGTCCAAAATGATAACTTTCCCACATTCTGCATATAATACATTGCAGTAATCCAGAAGTGCATAGATACTTTATTCATAAGTTCCATTGACTAATACTTAAGCATAAGGTAATCATATCCTTCTCTTTTGTTAGCAACAGAGTGTCACTTTTTCAGTGCAGTTTCTTAAGGGCATAGGGTGCTGCCAAGAATACAGGGCAATCAGTGCAAAATCATTCTGCATCCCCTTGGGTTCATCCACGTCTCATAGTCCTGCTCTCCACAAATCTGTATTCAACACATAGTCTGTACTCAGCACTTCTGAGACTGTAAAATAAATTTATGATCCACTTAAGTTGCATCTAAGGGCTTGGCCTTACCCTGTGGTATTTTTAGCTTAACCATTCCCTTACAAACAGGAAAAACTCTGCTTTTGCAATTCTCTGATGTCAAGGCCTGACCTGGAGTCTTGGGGCCTGGATCCTTCAGTTCTCAGGCTGAGACCACCACTTTGAAAAGTGTGTGGTGTGTAACTTCAATATCACTCTCTTGTGCAACTGTAGTTGATGCTTAATGTGCCATAGGTAATGATATCACCAGAGGCTGCCCTTTATAACACCATCACCATCTATGAAATCACAAGAGGTCATCCCTAGATCTCATGATAAAATGCCAATATTAAAACACTTACTTTCACACTGGTCACAAGAACAGAACATTGATTCATAAGCAGTAAGAAAGTGCTTTTGCATTCCACATGTCGGGTTGTTTCAGTCTCTCCCCATGGAGGATCTTCTGTGATATAGGAAGTGATTCCCAGACTAGGGGATTCAATTTAGGAGCTCATGCTCCTGTTGCATTCTGGCACTTGTAGTTTAGGCAGGGCCATTTAGAATGGTCAGCCAGAGAGCTCTTAAGCCTCACTGACCTACAAATCCCAAAATGCAGCAGGAGGCAGCCAGATCAGTAAGAGTTTTTGAGCCTCATTTTTAGAGTGTAGTGCAATAATCTATTCTCCTGAAAATGAAATGAAGAAATTTCAATATCACTATTGAAACATGATTGCCTTTCACATGTTTTGCAATAGCACAAATGAATCATGATCGACAAGCCATTTACATTTTTTTATTGTTATTCCAGTAGCACAACGCTTCAAGGACGTTACAAGAATGATAGTTTGTTTATTGTTTGTTCTACTTAGTTTATTTTATCTATGATGTGTTATTTTAAGATGTTTTAATGGTTATTGGTTTAATAGTTTTTTAGGAGGGGGGTGGGTTTTTGGGATTTTAGACTGTATTTTTGTGATAGGTGATGTATTGTATGAAATTTTAACTGTTGGAAACTTATTATTATTATTATTATTATTATTGTGATAGGAGGAGGATGTTGTGTGAAAATCTCTCTCCCAATCACACAGGAAGATGATAACAACACTCTTCTCTAAAGCTTTTTACCCCATGTGATAATATTCTAGATAATCTGCAAAATCCTGGACGACTTCAAAAACTCCTTTCTGTTTCAAATTTTGCTGTCTGGTATAGGTTAGGTGCAATTTGGGTTCATTTATTTTCTTGATAAGAACTTGCCCAGTTTTTCAAAATTACCAAGTGGAATGCAGGGGAATGAGATTTAAAAGTATTAAAATGTGGAAGAAAGCAATACTGACAAATTTGTCCATCCCTTGTGCATTGGGGACATGGGCAGGAGTGCTGTTGGGGATACTCAACTGCAAGTGTTTCTATTTTAATGAGGGGGACGGTTGCTACAACCTTCATGAATGTGGGAGCTGGTTGTACTTTAGCTGCCTTGGGCTTAGCCCATGAAAATAAAAGCAACATTGTGAGTACTGGTCAGAGGCCTATCACCCTGTCACCAAAAGGCATTTAATGTGCTAATATGCATGCAGAGTCAGGATTTCAATCTAGGTTCTTTTATTATGTTTCAATTATTAAGCATGTACTTATTTCAATTTTCTAAAGAATATTTCCTTTAAATATTTCTTTTTTCATTTCCTCCTGATTTCCCTTTGATTCATTTTATTGGCAACTCCTCCCAGAGCAAACATGATAGGGGATGGACTACAGATGGGAAAGGTTACTGTTTTACATTTTTGAGATAAAGAGCAAGAGAGGGTGAGCTCAGGGCTAGGAGTATATTGTTCAGCATAACAACCTCACTGGTTATGTCTGAAGCAGTTGTAATGGCTGTTCCACAGAACAGCAACAAAAAGAAAAGTCATAAAAGTCATATAAATGTGAAAAATTGTTTGTTTTGCTTTGCTTTGTGAAGCTTCTATTTAGAAATATTCTGGATCAAAATATGTTGTTCTTACTGTGTTCTGAAAAGATATACAAGATGGAAGGAGAGAGTGACAGGGAGACAGAAAGAGAGAGAGAGAGAGAATACACACAGTGTGATCTGTCAGAAATGTAGCCAGTGGGGATATCAGAATAAAACAAACATCTGTATTATCTGTGTAATGCCTTGTCCTATGGGACAGTTTCAGAATCAATGAATTGGCAAGCAGAGGAAGATATATAGCTGCTGGAATTTAATACTTCTTTTATGACAGGGTGTTTTGTTACTTGCATCATTTGTCTTAGCAATTCATAAAACTATCTCTCATGCCCTTTCTCAAGCCCCACTTTTATAACTTGCACTTACATTGCATATTTGTGTATGTATATGTTAAAAATTTTAATCCTGTCTTTCAATTACCTTTCAATTTCCCTACATAATCCTGGCTTCTTTCTGGAATCTTTTCCCTAGTGAGATTTAAGTTTCGTTTTTGGTGGTGTTGTCTTTGTTTTTAAGTCACATTTGTTGCAGTTGCCTGAAGGACAAAATTGCATGCCTTTTTTCTTCTTATAAAAAGCAATAGTTTAATATTTCTTAGAGATGTGCACTGACACATTCCAGCAACTGGCTTAACGTTTATTCCTGGAAACAATTCAAAGTGCTTGTTTTTACTTTTAAAGATCTAAATGGCTGCTGCAGGCCATTACCTTCAGGACTTTCTTCTCCATGTAAGCCTTATTGTTATTGTGTGTCATTTCCAACCTCTGGGGAACCTAAGGTCATAGCATTTTCTTGGAAGATTTGTTCAGAGGGGGTTGGCATTTGCCTTCCTCTGAGTATGTTATTTGCCCAAGGTCACCCAATGGCTTTCCATGGCTGACTGTGGAGTTGAGCCCTTGTCTCCTGAATGATAGTCCAATACTCAAACCACTACAACATGCTGCCTGCCCTTTAAGGTCTGGAAGAGAAGAAGAGACACAATTGGTCAGGATTTGAGAGGCAGCCATTCTTTGTGGCCATGCCAAGTCTATGAACTCTCCTTCTGGAAAACTAATTCCCCTCCTCCCCCATCTAGCTAAGAATTTTTTTTATTTATTTAGGTAGACATATGAACTCAGCTGAAAAGCTGTTGTCAGGAAATGTGAGAGACAGTAGTTGGTCTGTCAAGTACAGTAATCAAACTGAAAAGGGAGAAGCTGAACAACAATCGGTGTCACACCCACTCACCTATTCACTCACAGGATACAGAGAATAAGAAGAAACATGGCTGCAAGTTAGAATAATGTAGAAAGAGAGAGTGTGTGGAAAAGCAAACAAACAGGAAGTTTGTGAATATATGTGATTGTGTGTGTGTGTGTGTCTTAAAAATCACCTGTTGACCCATGAATTCCACAGGGTTTTCCTAGGCAATGAATATTCAGAGGTGTTTTTACCTGCTATTTCTTCTGAAATATAACCTACAGCACCTAGTGTTCATTGGCAGCCTCCCATCCAAGTACTAAAAAGGGCTGATACTGCTTAGCTTCCAAGATCAGACAGGATTTGGTGCATTTAGGTTATTTAGCAAACTAGCAATTAGTGAGTGTAGGCATGCAAAGGTTTCTAACTAATAATTCTTTTGTTGAGCTGAGCTTTGTTGATTCAAAGCTTTTAAAAAAATCTGCTACAATGTTCATACACTCTCTCTCACACACTCTCTTGCTATTTTTATTGTATTGTTGCTAACTTTTAAAAACATGTTATGAGCTGTCTCCTAGTGTTCTGGTTGCAATGGATCCATTCCAAATAAATAATCAGTTTTCTAACTCTTGTGCCAGATTTTGCTTTGGCAGCAGTTTAGGTTCGTCCTTGGTTTCCATCAAATTATCAGAGCCTCTTTTAAGAAACCAAGAGTTCAAGAAGACACTGCTTCAGTGCTTTGGAAGACTGTTCCTCCCCATTTGCACAGTATTAGGATACTGTGGAGAGGTGACAAACTAGGTGTTCATTCTAAGGCCATAGAGAGGCCAAATATCCTAAATGCACCCAATCCTATCTGATCTTGGAAGCTAAGCAGGGTCAGCCCTAGTTAGTACTTGCATGGGAGATCAATGAATACCTCAACAAATACCCCAATGAAAATTTCAGAGTAAGGAACTGTCAATAGGAATGCTTTGATTGTGTATTCCTGCACAACAGGGAGTTGGGCTGGATGGCCTTACGGTCTTTTCCAACACTATGATTCTATGAAAACCACCTCTGAATATTCCTTGACAAAGAAAACCCTATGAAATTCATGCATCACTGTCGGCTGACAGGTGAATTGAAAACACACAAACAAAAGCAGACAGAAGATTGAATGTGGAAGATCTCAGGTCAAATATGGCCTTATTAATGGCTCCTCCCAGGCTCCAGACCACCTTTCCAACTCTGCCCTCTCATCTGTTGTCTTTCCACCAGCAGGCAAAGTCCTTTTTTTCCAGGTAAACTTTGGATAACTGAGTGGATGTTGAAGGCTATTGACACTAATTCTGTTCTTAAAATACTGTTGTTTTTTAAATGCTTTTAATTAAATTGTGCTTTAATACCATAGTGGGCTTAATTTTGTTTTAACTTGTTAACATTTTCCATGCTATATTGTATTGTATTGTATTGTATTTATTTATTTTTTAAAAATCTTTCATCTGTTCCAGTTTCATAAATTGACACCCTGGATCCCAATTCTGGAAGACAGGAAGTATAGAAATCTAAATAAATACCGGTGTACTTATTTGCACATAATACACCTATGATTTAAAATATCAGTGTAGCTCTGTTGGATTGGCACACTTGTCACACACTCCCTTATGCCAAACTGTCAAACTTTAGAGTTGAAGGGCACTGGAAGGAAGGTTCAAAAAGAAGTAGGCTTTGTTGGAGTTAGCTGAGAAATCATGGGAAAATTAGCATTTGATACAGCAAAGTAGAGAAACCCCAATAGGTGCAAATCCCAACCCTTCTAGTAGATCAGCATAGCTGGAGGAAATGATCTGTACTGTTCTCAGCTTCTGGATGGGATATGGATCAGGAAGCCAGTCAGCAGCTATGAAGCACAACTTCCTGTGATTATTTCTTGGACAAACATGCTCCCTGTTCTCCAAGATGCATAGTAGCCTTAGGATCAGGCTGACTTCCTGTTTCTTAAGATAGGGGTCAGTTGAGATTTTTCTGCAACAACCAATGTTGATCGAGCAGCGGTTTATATGCAAATGAGCTGAAACAGGAAGAAGCAGATAGAAAGCAGGTGAAATCTCCAAATGTTCCAGCATGTATCCTTACAAAAATCCAACAGGGCTACATTTAAACTAATTTTCTCTCCCAGTAGTACAATGGCTAGCAAAAGTAGCAAGGGTTCTATAAAGTAAAGCCAAGTCAATGAAACCCAAAGGATCTACAATTCATCATCATACTTTCCATGTTTTCAACATGTTAAGTGCCTGTCAAAAAAGCCAATGTATAAAGAAGAACAAATAACACATTTAAAAATAATGATGATAGTGCCTTTGGGCAAAATTGACAAAGTAATTTTCCTTCCTTTTCAGTTGTTTGCGAAGGTGAGCCAAACTTCCAAATCATGCAATGTTTTCTCCATCCACATATTGTGTAATAGAGAATTGGTGGCAATCATAATTCATAAACAGAAGTTTACTTCTCATTAACTCATGGAGATTGATGCACTTGCTGGAAAAGAGTGAAAATAGTTTGATTTTCTTTATGTAAGATTTATTTTTTAGGGGTGTATGAAGTGGAAAGTTCTGTTTTGGTTTATGTTTCTTTATTTCCAAAAAATAGTATTAAGAGCCTAGATCAGAAAGTGGGGGAGCTTTGTGAAAATGTGAACAGAGTTGCAGTTAAAGAAGGGTCTTGAAACCCACATCCCAGCAATCTAGCCAAAGCTTAAGGGTACAAATGGATGCTAAAGCAAAGTGGTCATGGGTATATTTAATTGTTTTTTACTAGAACATTTTCCACAGTAAGCATGCAATGGACAGTTCAATTCTATCCATGCCCACAAGAGTAAACCTTGATGCAACAATATCCCAGACAGTAAAACATAAATCAGTTCAATTCAATATTTTTCAGTGCTGCAAAGCACAACTCATTGCATTGGAATAGCTTCACAGACTGCAAAATACAGCCCCATAACAGTAAGGAGGATCTCCACCTGCAAATCATAGCTCAGTACTAGACTGGCATTCTCTGATTACTAATCAGAGATAACAGCAGAAAAATGTTGCTTGAAAGATAGGGATCCCCCACGTTAGATATACTCAGATACAGATTAGATTTTGGCTGTTATTATGCTCAGGTGTTCTAAAGACACCAAATCCTCTTTGATCTTGGAAGCTAAGCAGGATCAACTCTGGTTAGTAGTGGATAGGAGACATCCACCAAATACCATGTGTTATAGGCTACATTTCAGAGAAGGAATTGGCAATATCACACAAAAACAGGTACACTCGTGAGAAACAGACCTTCCACCAGGAACTAAAGACCAAATGTAACTATCAACTGGAAGGAATAAGGAATAATGGGTGGTGGATTTTGTGTCCGTGGAGTAATGAATCTGCAATATGTTTTTCATTGAATTTTAAAGAAATTACTAGAGCCAGTGGTGCAAAGTGGTTTGAGTGCAGGACTATAACTCTGGAGTCCAGGGTTCAATTCTTAGCTTGGCCATGAACCCACTGGGTGGCCTTGGACAAGTCACATGCTCTCAGCCTCAGGGGTAGGCAATGGCAAAACTCCTCTGAACAAATTGTGCTAAGAAACCTCCATGATAGGGTCATCATAGGTTGGAAACAAAGGCAAGAAACAACAAAAACAAATAGGTTTTTGTGGGGGTTTTGGGCCATGAGGCCGTGTCCTATAAAAATGTATTCCTGACATTTTGCCTGCATCTGTGGCTGGCATCTTCAGAGAATGGTGGCATGGAGGTGTGGGGTATATATACTGTGTGACCCTTGGTTGAGAGGATTAGCATGTAAATCTGTGTATTGTTCCATTGAGGCAAGCCCTCTGGGTGGAAGGATAGGCGAGGAGGATTAGTGTCTGTTTAATTAATGGTCCATTATCTGCTGGAAAACCTCTTGACTCTGGGTGAAATTCATTTGCATTTGCTGAGCCCTGATTTTGGCAGTTTTGAGGACTGGTAGCCAAACTTTGTTTACTTTCAGGGTTTCTTCTTTCCTGTTGAAATTGTCCAATTGTTTGTGGATTTCAATGGCTTCCCTGTGCATTCTGACCTGATAGTTGTTGACATGGTCCAGAATTTCAGTGTTTTCAAGTAGCATTTTGTGCCCAGGTTGGTTTATAATGTGTTCTGCTACTACTGATTTTTCAGGCTGGCCCAGTCTGCAGTCTCTCATGTTCCTTGATTTGCGTTTGAACACTGCATTTTATTATCCTTATGTAGACTTGTCCACAGCTGGATGTTATGCAGTAAACTCCTGCAGCCATGAGAGGGTCTCTCCTATCTTTCGCTGAGTGCAGCATTTCCTGGATTTTCTTGATTCATCTGTAGATCATTTGGAGGTTGTGTTTCCTCATCAGTTTCCCTATTCTGTCTGTGACTCCTTTGATGTATGGTAAAAATACCTTCCCTTTGGATCCTCCTCACATATCCTTCCACCCAGATGCCTTGCTTCAACAGAACAATACACAGATTTACATGCTAATACTCTCAACCAAGGGTCACATGGTATATATACCTCACACACCAAGATGCCAGCAATAGATGCAGGCAAAACATCAGGAATACATAATACATCCTCACAGCCCCAAAACCCCACAAAAACCTATGGATGCCAGCCATGAAAGCCTTTGACTTCACAACAAGAACAAAACTTAAGGTTCTGGATCCTATCCCCAAAACAGGTTCAGCACTCTGGATAGCTTCTTGAAAATTCAAACTAAAGGCCTAAGCAGACTGCCAGAAATAGTGCACATTAAATCGAGGCACTGCCCTGGCTCAGTGCTAGGGAATCATGGGAACTGTATTTTTTTCTGGGACATTGAGCCTTCTCTGTCAGAGAGCTCTGGTGCTACAATAAATTACAGTTCCCATGATTCCCTAGCACTGAGCCAGGGCAGTGCCTCAATTTAATGTGCACTATTTCTGGCAGTCTGCTTAGGCCCTAAAACACAGAGTATTTTCACCAGTCTGCTGACATGAGATCCATCAGCTACCATGAGGACTAAGGAAATGAATGGGTAATGAAGTTGCAGAATTTTTCCTTTATTAATCTTTGACTCAGCCCTAGTTCAAATCACTGTACAAGCATAAAAACTCTATTTGGGATGGTAGGGCCTCGACAGACAACTACTAGAGTCGTCTTGGAGGCTTGGAAGAGGAGGGGCAGCCGCACGAGCGGCGCCCCTTCCTCTCCCTGAGGTCGCCCTCAGAGTCGCCGGCGCTCCGCACGGCCGGCGCTCCGGGGATGACCTCACGCCACGGCGACCGGACGCGCCGCGGTGGAAAAGACAGCGAAAGTGCGCCCGCCGCTTTTAGGGTGCACTTTCGCTGTCTTGAGGAAGGAGCGCTGATTTAGCGCTCCTTCCAGGGACGCCGCCGGTGCGCTGAGGTGCGGAGGCTGCGGCCCCGCGGCGCGCCGGCCCAGGGCGTCCTGGATACCCTCGTCTGCTTCCCCCCGTAGTTTCTAGGAGGAATAAGGCAGGACAGCAACATGTTGTTGGAATCTTGTAATATCCAGGAAGGAAGCTGGGTAGGAAGGCTTATTTTGTTTTTGACATCTATGGTTGCATTTTTCACATTTGTCTTCATGTAGTAGAAAACATACTGGTGTGAAATTTGAGCAGAGTAATCTAAAAAAAATAATGGGGGGGGGGAATTCAGGAGCAGTTCATTCCTAAGGATTTGTGTGAATACTTTCATATGAACACCCTTAGTTAAGAGAAATCAAGAATTGTGAAATCTGATGAGTAAAATAGATGGCAGGATGTACTGCCTAAATATTGGCAGAGTGGGTGTCACAACTGTGGGGAAGGTAATCTTTCTCTGGATCTGATTTTCTAACTTGTCTCCCTAATCTACCATATTATTCTTTTTTCTCTTAGCACCACCACTGTGACTTTAAGCTTGAAATCAATTAAATGCTGAGCTGGTAAGTAGGTGTAAATTCACTACATGGCTTTCTGCACAGACTGTGGGTGTAATTTAACAGCAATGCATCAGCACCTTTCAAAGTGGCATCTCACTTAGTCAGAAAAAAAATGGAGGAGATAGGAAACCACAGCTCTGACAAAGTGTGTCAAGGTGCTTTACAGAGCCAACAAAATCTATAAAACAAAACAACTTGACAGCCAGAAGAAATGGACTGCCTAGAGCAGCACTCTTTCTGCTCATGTGATTCAGTGTATCTCTTCTAACAATATATTGGTGCTGAGATTTCAAAGATACATGGAGAAGAAGGAACTGTGTTTCTGAGATGTAGCTAGTGGGATTCATTTATTTATTTATTTACCAACTATTTCCCTGTATTTTTTACATTGGTTGTTTGTCTGATTGATCTATTCAACAAAGAGAAGCTGGAAATACCATATACATGGCCTGTCTCTGATAAAATTCCCTTGTGGAGACTACAAATTTAAATAATTCCATATGGAGGCTATAATCACATGGTAAGCCAAAGCAATTTGAATGAAATGGCTCAGTAGCATGGAGTGAAATAGGTACTTGCCTTAGGTGAACACTAGACAGAAGTGTAAACAGGCCTTGCCGAGTGCTGGAACACTCTTAGATTTGTTTCATGTTCTCAGGATAGAATGCTAAGGTACTTTTTCAAGATGTTTAGATAAAATGCCAGGGATCAGAAGAATAGTAAGGGCAGAAAACCAAACAAAGCCATCCCAATAGCAGCTTCTTATTGTCCTTATACCTACAGCCTGACAGAATCAATCACATCCAGCTCCTGAGTATTGACCAAGTGTGTGTGTAGATTGGGGTAAAAAACATATCAGTGACCGGCAGGCTGATAAGGATGGACGGCAGCTTTCAATAATGTTTTTCCCACTGAATAGAAGATGTCTATCTGGAAAGCCAGCCCATGGCATTGCAGCAGCAGCAGGAGCAGCACACTGAAAATTTCACACCTTCTCTTAATTGGTTCTCCAATATGTTGATATAGTACTCAGGGTCAACCCAGAGGTAAACCCTCTTTTTTGTTTGTAGGTTTTAAGTTATCCCTTTGCATCTTTACACTGCTATTTTATTAAGAGAACAATTGAGCTTGAGTGATCTCAAAAACATAACCTTCACAGATAGCAAAGGGGATCCATAGTTCTCTTGTTCACTTCCTACGTTATACCAGCAACATAAATAAAGCTAAGTTTGGTCTTTTTTGTATTTTGGTTACTAGAACATATGAAAGAGAAATTCCTCATTTTCCCAGAAAAAAAATGATGCTGCATATCTTTCCTGTTCTCAGTTTGTAGGATCCTTCACCAGCAGTATATGTATTGCACAAAGAATGCCTAGCCACAAAAGAAGTGACCATGGAAAGCATTCAAAAGGAGATTGTGGGTAAGCAACCTAAAATGGTCTCCTTGACAACAACCCACATTACAAATGAGCAAATAATTATTAATGTAGCTCAGCAAGTCATCTGTTTCCTTGCCGTAACTCAATATTTATGGGAACACAGAAGTGTGTGCTGTATTCTGGGGTAAAATGTAATTGGAAAAGACATTCTAATCTCATCAAGGAAACATTTTTGTGGGTACCACTAAAGTACTGTTTATTTATTCAGTTTATACCAAAGGATTGTTTATTAACTTATTTTGCTTATTTATTTTCTTTAGGTAAAGGCTTGCAAACAGGTCAAATAATAATAATGTAAAAATAATAGCAACAATAAAATCAGAATATATATAAAAGCTGCAATTAAAAGTGGCAGTATTAAAACCAGTCATCAAAGATTATTATTTAAATATCATGAGAAAGTAAGGATGGGGCCTTCTCTGTTTGAATATTTAGACAGACTCTATAGTTTTTTCTGTATGAGTTTAATGGACATGTAAGTTCATATAGGAGCAGATGGCATTGGTTTGGAGATTCAGCCCTCAAGCCATTTAAGGACAAAAGGTAAGCATCAGCATCTCTAAATGATCTCAGCAGCAAATAGGCAGCTATTCTAGCTTCTTCAGTCATAATGTATTATTGGTCTGTTTATTAGCGATGGGCAATGTGTGGCCTGTGGGCCATATGTAAGGCCCCCATCTAGTTTTGCAGATCCCCCCCGCCCCGGCATTCTTTTTCTTCCAGGACAGCCTCAAGTATAAGGCACTGCAGTAATCCAGCCTGGACCACATCATGTCAGGCCCATGTTCCATGCCTTCCACTTCATAACAGCACTTCCCTCTTATCTGGATTGAACTTTGGTGGAGTGACTAAACAGTGGAAATAATTAATTAAATATTGTTCTGTTACACCCAAATTTATTATAATTTTCAGCAATGATTTTAAAATATGTTATTTTAACTGTTCATTGCCAATATGATTTTTGAATAATTCATAGTTCTTGTTACACTAATTTGCTATGGGCCTGTTTTTAAAAATTCATTTTTGGTGCTCTTTTAAGAATTTGCCTATTTAATGATTAACCAAATTGTTTTTTTATTAAAAAATGATAATGTTAACTAATGTAATTTCTTTACCAATTTACCACAAACATGTTAGCTCTAATTGTGATGCTTCCAAGCTCTGATATTGACCCCTCCCAAACCCCTTATTGCATCTCAGTACTGATTTAGCCCTTCCAAGTAAATTCCTTCCCACCTGTACAAGTTTACAATTGAAGGTATCAACTAGCTGCAAACCTATACAGTTTCTCTCCTTTGGACACTAGAGCATAGGCAATGTTTTTCCCTGTTTCACATCCTCTGTACTTCCTAGAAGATCATCCAGCTCCATAGGTCCCACTTAATCTTCAATAAAGTTCATGGAAGAAACAAGAGACGCATCTTCAGATCCTCCAAAGATAACTGTTTTATTAGTTTAGAAAGCCTGAGGTGTTTTGGCTTGTGTTTACTCTTAAGGCATCCTTCCGGGAGCTATATAAAATCATAAAAGGGCAGCCCATAAATACATAGTATCAAGTTACAGAAAATCATTATTTTAAGTCACTGGAACAGTAGTGTTTTAATCTAAGGAATTGTACATAGGGGAGAGTGCATCTATGGGCCTAAGAGGACTGCCAGAAATAGTGCACATTAAATTGAGGCACTGCCCTAGCTCAGTGCTAGGGAATCATGGGAACTGTAATTTATTGTGGCACCAGAGCTCTCTGACAGAGAAGGCTCAATGTCTCACAAAAAAATAATAATAATAATACAATAATGTGATTCCCTAGCACTGAGCCAGGGCAGTGCCTCAATTTAATGTGCACTATTTCTGGCAGTCTGCTTAGGCCTTTAGAGACCTGGAACATGAGTTGTCAAGTCATAAAGAGGAGTTTATGTCTGTGGGTTTTCTATATATAAGGAGGTGGTAAGTTGATCTCCTACCTTTTTTACTTTCAAGTTCAAGAAAAAAAATGCTGAATTATTGTACTCTGTACAAAATTGTATACTGATACAAGAGTTTATCCACCTGTTATTTGTATCCTTTGTATCATCTGTTTATCACACACACACACACACACACACGAACACATACAAATACATACATGCATACATACACCTTCAGCTCACATGCTTTCACTAATCTAGTGAATGACTTCAACGTTCTTCACTGGGAAATTTCTAAACTTTGATGTACAGGCTATAGACCATGTACCAATGAAATAATGATTTTATGTAATTTGATATTATGCATTCATGGGTTGTCCTATAACCCCATGAAAAAGTAGTATCTTGATCTGTAAATGTTTGTAGGGGCCAGAATTTATCACCATGCTTTTTAAAAAATGTATGTCAGGGCTGCAGCCTATTTAAAGAGTGGATTGCTGTTCTTGGAGGCTTCCAAGAGAGACAATTCACCTCAAAATCTCCATGCTCCCTAGACCATCTCCTTTGTGCTACCACCAAAAGATGAATTGTCTATCCTGAAATTCTTCATTAACAGCAACACACTCCATTTTTTCAAAACCAAAAGTGAAATCCTGGACCTTTTCCATCTATTTTGTTTTTTGATCTGTTGGAATGTCCCAGGATGGAAAATTAGCTCCATACAAACTGTAGTCATCTTGTTTTATTCAGAGCTTGTAATTAATTCATTTTCCCAAAATAATGAAGGTAAAACTTGAATTACATTACAATTGCAATTTAATATCACTACTTTTGCAGTGTAACTGTAATTTTTGAGTTGTGTTTATGTGCCTTCAAGTCCACTCTGACTGATGGCAACCTTATCTTTTTTATTCAGGTTTATGCCACTGCCTTTTTCTTAGGGCGGAGAGAGGCCAAGTTGCCCAAGGTCACCCCCTGGATTTCCATGGCTGAGTAGAAATTCGAACTCTGGTCTCCTAGAATTCTAGTCCAACACTCAAACCTAACTCACTTTTTACAAACTGTAGGTTGTGTGCTGACAGTATGCTGTAAATGTGTGAGAATAGTTGCTTAGTGGGAGAATTTGAACAATGAGGAATAATCACTTAAATATTCCCAGAGGGGTCAGATCAGGTAAACTTATGTTGGTATGTCAGAAAAGCTTTACATCCTAATTGACTGAAAGTTCTTTGCTGTTATGTGTCTAAAGTAACCCTGACTTCTGGCAAACTTCTCCAAGAGTTATTTTTTTGGCAAGATTTATTCACAGATTCATCATTGACTTCTTCTCAGATTGAGAAAGTGACTTGCCCAAGACAGGTTTCCAAGACTGAGTGAGGAATCAGACCTTGGTCTCCCAGTCAGTCCAAAACAAACTGCTACACTATGATGTTTGGGTTTTTTTAAAGGCAGCATTTTTTTTTTTTTAGACTTCACCAAATGTAAAAAGAATATCACATGATTCAAGTGTATGCTGTACCTCAAGCTTTGCTGTAGGCACTGAAGGGATAACAAGATGCACAGGGAGAAAATGTGATTTTGCCAGTACTTTGTAACATTCAGATTTTTAAAAACAACTTAAAAGCTAACCATTTCAGTGACATTTGAAAAAGATGAAAGTAGAGAGCTAATTTATAGAATGTCCCAATAACTGCAGAAAACTACTCTTCTTTTCTTTCTAATAAATTTTATTGTTAAAAAAGGAGAAAACAAGATAACAAGGTTTTTTGTGGGTTTTTCAGGCTATGTGGCCATGTTCTAGAAGGGTTTCTTTCTGATGTTTCACCAGCATCTGTGGCTGGCATCTTCAGAGAATACTGGAATGGAAGAGAGTGGGTCTATATATACTGTGAGACCCTGGGTAGGGAGGAGTGATTCCCATGTAAACTGTGTATTGTTCTGTGTTGAATAGGTATTATTCTGTTGTTAATGGTATGGCTTCAGGGTGGGAGGATATGCAAACAAGGATATTGTCTGCTATTGTCTGCTGAGAAAGCCCCTGACCCTGGTTGGTTTCTCATTTGCATTTGCTGAGTGCTGATTTTCTTATTTTGTAGGACTGGTAGCCAAATCTTGTTTACTTTAAGGGTAAGTTAAATTGTATCTAGAAAGATACAATTCTGACCTATCTCTGGAGAGATATGTCAACTTTTCCATTTCATAAATTTGAATAAGTTTTAATTTCCACACATCTTTACATTTCATCATTGACTATATATCCCATCAATACGCTAACAAAAAAAGAATAAAGACAACGGGAACTTGGAAATAAAAGACATAAAAGAAATACAAGCTTTAGAACAAAAAATGGACTGGTTTTTATACAGGAAATACTTATATCCGATCAAAAGAACCAAGGTCTACAGCTTTCAAAAATTACTTAGGCTGAACAGACTGCCAAAAATAATCCAGCTTGAAACCATTTTAACTGCCTTGGCTCAGTGCTAGGGAATCATGGGAACTGTAGTTTATTGTGGCACCAGAGCTCTCTGACAGAGAAATCTCAATGTCTCAGAAACAAAACTACAATTCCCATGATTCCCTATCATTGAGTTGGGAATCCTTTGCTTCTCAAACAAACTGGATTATTTGTGGCAGTGTGTTCAGACCCTTAGGCACAGCAATATTAGAAGATAAGCCCAAACAGATCTCCAGGTTATATAAAACACTTCTAGAAAGGAAACTTGAGCTAGATACAGTTAAGAACCACATGCTAAAATGGACCAGAGATATTGGAAATGTGATCCAGTTAGACAGTTGGATACAAGCCAGACAACACACTTACAAATTTACCAAAAGCCAAAATATCAGGGAGAACTTTTTCAAAATGGAAACCAGATGGTGTTTAACTCCAGCCAGGCTGGCCAAAATTTATAAAAACTGCAATCCCATCTGCTGGAAGTGTCAGGGAAATATTCGTCCCTGGTTCCACATGTGGTGGACATGCCTGGTAGTGGAGATATTCTGGAAAGCACCGGATATATCATTCTAACGCACCCCAGAATTGTATCTTTTTATTTTATTTTATTTTTAATTTTATTGATCTAATACAAACTAAACATTACATAACAAAATAATAAAGAATGCAAAACAACAAGAACAAAAACAAACAAACAAACAAAAACAAATAAAAAAACTACCACAACAATGAAATCACAAACAAACACAAACTAATTCTAACAAATAACACTTAACATTAACTTCCTAACAAGTGGCATGAAGATCACGAAGATACATATTGAATAACCTGTTTCCCATGTTTAGATCTTTCAGTACATCACTGACGTTAACTCCCATAAAATGAAACTGGTTCATTACTATAACAGCCAATACTAAATAATATATATTTAATGGTTAATATTTTATACTATATCTCTTAAGACAATCTATATGTATATATAATCTATAATAAATAAGTATATCATTCTATAAACGCTATGTAATTAAAATGGATTAAGTTTTATTTATTTTTGCTGGAGCTGTAACATGACTAACTTTTTCACAATATAACATTAAAGGATTTATAGTTTTGTTCCTATTAGCCACATCTGCCTGATGTGATAATCTATTAGACTTTATAGTTTTTTACTCTATATATGTTTTCTATAATAAAGCCTACTACTAGAAGCTTAGAGATTGCTCTGCGTGGTAGTTTTTCTCTACTACAAGTTAAACTCTGCTGGATAGATTTACAAATAAACCTGCTCCTCCAACACCGAACATTTTTGTGATATCCTCATATCTTAGTCAGGTTTTGGTTAATTTGTATATACTTACTAGAACTTCTTGAGGAGATACCCACCCTGGGATCCCACAATAGAAGCCTGTTTTTACCTTAAGCCAGACTCTAAGCAGGGCTTTTTTCAGTATGTGGTGTTCAAAATCTTGGTGAAGCTTAAACTTGTCATACTATAGATACACATGCCACCCATATCTGAGATTAAAGCCCTCTAAATTTAGAAACCGTGTATTGTTCAGCTTTACCCAATTGCTTAGATAAAATGTAGCCTGAAAATATATTTTTAAATTTGGGAGTCCAAATTTAAGTTTTTAAATTTGGGAGTCCACAACCACCATTCTCTTCTGAACAGACTGCTAGAAATAGTGCAAATTGAGTCCACTTTAACTGCCCTGGCTCAGTGCTAGGGAATCATGGGAATTGTATTTTTTTTCTGAGACATTGAGCTTTCTCTATCAGAGAGCACTGGTGCCACAATAAACTACAGTTCCCATGATTCCCTAGCACTGACCCAGGACAGTTATAGTGGACTCAATTTGCACTATTTCTGGCAGTCTGCAAAGGCCCCAGTCCTCGGCTTCCTGCCCTCCCAAATAAATTTCTTCAACTCTTTGTTCCAAGCTGAAAATGGCTTTAGGTTATGTATAATGGGTAGATTGGAAAATAGAAAAATTAACTTAGGGAGGACTGACATTTTGATTGCTGATATTCTTCCATAGAGTGATAACTTAAGTTTTGATCACCTTACTAGATCATCTTTAATTTCTTTCCAGGTTTTCCCATAGTTATCATCAAACAGGTCAGTATTTCTACTAGATATGTTAATGCCCAGGTATTTAGCCTTTTTAACGATTTTATATTGTGATTTTTCACTTAGTTCTTTCTCTTCTTCAAAAGATATATTTTCTTGTAATTATGACTGACTTTGGGTTGTTGATCTTAAAGCAAGTTAGGCTTCCAAATTTACTTAAAGTGATCATGAGTTTTTGAATACTTTCAAGTGCATTGTCTAGAAAAATTATCAGGTTGTCAGCATAAGCTCTAAGCTTGAATTCAGATCCTTTTATTTTAGTTCCTCTTATAGTGTTATCTTGGCAGATTTTATGTTTACTAGTTCTAAGATGATTATGAATAAAAGTGATGAAAGGGGATAACCTTGCCTGACCCCCCCCCCAAAAAAAAAATTCCTTGGTCCTTTTACCATTTATTGTGAGTCTGGCTTTTTGTTCTTTATAGATGTTCTTTATCCAACTAAGGAAATTTTCACCAAAGTCTATTTTTTCTAAAATCAAAAACATACATTCCCATTTGATGGAAACAAAGGCTTTTTCCACATCAAGGCAAAACATAACAAGTTTTTTATCATTGTTTTTCCCCTAATATTCAATTATATTAGAACAATTCTGATATTATGTTTCATTTGCCTTTGTGTCAGGAAGCCTGCTTGATTTTTATGGATGTTACTCTTCAGAATTTCCTTTAATCTAGTAGTCAATATAGCTATAAAGATTTTATAATCAATATTCATTAAGGAAGTTGATCTATAATTTCCTGGGGGGGGGGGGTTTGGGTTTTTTTTTTTTTTTTTTACTTTCCATTGGTATTAAGTTTTTATCTGCATGCTTCCATGGGTCTGGTATTCCGTCAATGTAGATAGCATTAAAGATTTCCTTCAGGGGTTTATTAGTGTGTCTTCTAGTTTTTTGTATTCAGCAATATATCCATACAGCCCTGGTGATTTCCCAGGTTTGAGATTCTTAATAGCAGATGAAATTTGAGCAGCTGTTATTTCTTGGGTTAACATAGATCTATCTTTAGTGCTTAATGTCATTTTTTGTACATTATCCAGAAAGTATTATAGTAAACCTTCTTCTGATGTATTAATAGGTTCCTTTTTGTACAATTTTGAATAGAATCTATATAATTTCTTTTTGGTGTCCTCTTGTGTGGTGACAGTTCCCTTGCTATCTTCTATTTCCATTATTGCTCTCTTTTCACTTTCTTTTTTCAATCTATTGGCCAGCCATTTTCCCAGTGTGTTGGCAAATTCAAAATGGATTTGGTTTGCCTTTTTTATTTTCCATCTTATTTCCTCATTAAATATGGCTTCTGGTTTTTTTGTAGATATTTTATATGATTAGTGAATGTTTTAGGCAGGTGTCTTTTTAAGTTCCTCTTCCATATCTTTTATTTTAGCTTCTAATTCTGAGAGTTCTAGGAGATGAGCTTTTTTCAATTCCACCCCTCTTTTTATAAATAAGCCTCTTATTTATACCTTATGGATGTCCCATAAAATTTTAGGTTGAATATTTTCCAGTTCTCTTCAAAATACAACTTAATATTAGACTTCAAATCTTTTAAGAAAGCCTCATCTGAGACTAAGGGCCTAAGCAGATGGCTTAAAAGGCCTTCTTGGGGGCAGGGAAGGGGAGGGGCAGCCGCACGCTCGGCGCCCCCTCCCCCTCTCAAGGTCATCCTCAGAGCAGCTGGCCCTCCGCAAGGCTGGCACTCCGAGGAGGACCTCCCACCGCAGCCTTTCCACGTGCTGTGGTGGAAAAGTCAGCGAAAGTGCGCCGCAGCCTTTTGCGCCACACTTTCACTGACTTGTGAAAGGAGCATGGGGATGCCTCAGTCTCACGGTGCAGCTTCCCAGGGCGGCCCACGTCTATCTTTAGTCTCCAATTAAACTGTCTAATTCTGACTTTAAATTCCATTTTTTTATTTTTTTAGCAATACAAAAACAATACAAAAAAATCAAAACAAATAAAAGAACAAACAACACATATAAACATACAAAAACAACACAACATACAACACACTACTTCCTAAGATGGACATAAAAACAAAAATACTATATCATCACAATATATAACTCTTTTCTTTCTTTAAAGTTATAGATCCAGAATCTAATACCTAAAGAAAAATAACCATCTAAGGAAAATTAATCTCACCTAGACAGAATGGATTCATATTAAGTTCGAAATGATATTATTATCAACCACATATATACTAGTTGTCTCTAACATAATCACACAGCAAGATATGAGGCACTAAAAAGAGAACAGGGATGTTCATACAAAAAAAAATGCTTATTGAACAATGACATCATATGTTAAACATGTGTTGAACCTGCACAAAGCACTACTACAAAAATACGACTACCTATCAATGCTTATATTAAAATCCATTGAATAAATTACTTTTACCTTTTACTAAAGGTATTATTATTCCATATATTTTATATGCTTTAGGACTTCTTAAACTCCCATATATATATATATATATATATATATATATATATATATATATATATATGAGTTATGGTACTAATGCCATATATCTATTTTGATTACCATTATCTTGTACATAGGAGATCCACAGTTTCCATTCTTTATAACAGCCAGATAGTGCTTTATTTTCAGTTAAAAATGATAATTTATCCATCTCACAAATATCATAGATTTTAAATTTCCATTCCTCTAATGTTGGGATTTCCTTCTGTTTCCAATATTTAGCATATACCATCCTAGCTGCTATTGTTACTAAAACTATCAATCTCCCTTCTTTTTTAATATCTTATCATCAACAATATTCAATAGATATAATTTGGGGTCCGGGCGAGTTTTAATATTAATTTTTTCTCATTTCTCCGTGTATCATTTCCCAATATTTTGCTGCTACAGAGCAGTTCCACCATATATGGAGGTATGTTCCAAGTTCAGAGCCACACTTCCAACAAACTGGGTTAGATCCTTTAAACATTTTAAACAACCTATATGGGGTCAGATACCATTTAAACATTGATTTATAGACGTTTTCCCTTAATTCAACACTTACTGTGTATTTAATCTTTACCCTCCATAATTTTCCCCATTGCTCTAACTGGACAGTCTGTTTTAAATCAGTTGCCCATTTTATCATATAGTCTTTGAATGTTTCCTCCTCTAGCGTCCAATTTCTTATTAATTTATAGAATTTAGAAATTAGTTTAGTTGCTTCACCCCTCAAGACTTCCTCAAATTCCACATTGGTTGAGCCAATTCCATGCAATTTGTTATCCAATTTAAATCTTTCTGTTAATTGTCTAAATCTAAACCAATTACATTTAATCCGACCGATAATAAAACCTCCTGAGTTCTAGGAATCTACTGATCCTTCTCAACTTTTATCAAATCTTTATAGCAAATCCATTTTTCTTCAGTATAGCTCCCTTTTTAACAAAGCTTCAACCAGAGAGGTCCATAAGGGAATTTTTGGACACCAATTTTTTTCTGTTTCATCCACACTCTAAGAAGAGCTTTACGCAGATAGTGATTTTTAAAACTTTAATGCACATTTGCCTTATCGTAAAATAAATATGCATGGAAGCCATACTGTAAATCATACCCTTCAAGAGTCAACATTCTAGTATTCTTCAATTTAAACCAGTCCTGTAACCATTCTAGAACACAGGCCTCATAATACCATTTTAAGTTGGGGAGGGCTAGCTCACCTCTATCAAAAGCATCCTGAAGAATTCTTATTTTAACGCTTGGTTTTTTCTTTTTTCAGATAAAGTCAGCCATGTCTTTATTCCATTTCTGGAATGGTACCTCATTTATAATGATTGGTATATTTTGAAAATGGAACATCATTTTTGGCAAAACTACCATTTTTATGAAGGCTATTTGTCCTATCCACAATAAATTTAAATTTTTCCATCTTTTAAAATTTTCCTTAATCTCATTCCAAATTTTTACATAATTATTTTTGAATAAATCCATATTTTTTGATGTCAATATAATCCCCAGGTATTTTACCTTATTCACTCTTCTAAATCCCGTTTTTGCAATAATATTCTCTGCTTCTCTATCAGAGATATTTAACAGCATCATTATTGTCTTTGATCTATTAATTTGATATCCTGAAACTTCTCCATACTTCTTAAGGATTTGCATTAAGTCTTCAATATATTCCTCTGGGTTTGAGATCGTCAGAACCACATCATCTGCATAAGCTCGTACTTTATACTTTTCCTTCTTAATTTCAACTGCTTTAATTAATTTGTCATTTCTGATTTTATTTACCAAAATCTCTAGGGTAAGAATAAACAAAAGAGGAGCCAGAGGACATCCCTGATGAACCCCTTTTGTAATTCTTAAAGTTGTTGAATTTTCTCCATTTATTAAAATACTGGCTTCTTGCGTTAAGTATATCTTCCTAATCCAATTTATGAAAACCTCACCTGCATCACTTTTTTCCAAGACCCCAAACATGAAATTCATGCTTTCTCAACATCTAGAAAAATCATTGGCAATTTTTTATGTAAATGTTTTTCATGAATTTCTGTTAAATTTAACAAATTCCTAATATTTTCTTTTATTTTTCTAC
Source organism: Phrynosoma blainvillii (assembly GCA_026167975.1). Classification (NCBI taxonomy): domain Eukaryota; kingdom Metazoa; phylum Chordata; class Lepidosauria; order Squamata; family Phrynosomatidae; genus Phrynosoma; species Phrynosoma blainvillii. The sequence continues at coordinate 273,338,672 of JANUYF010000002.1, forward strand.
CAGTGAGAAAGCTGTTCTGATCCACATGTATCCAATTAGCTAAGATTTTCTTTAGTCTTTCTGCCAATATAGCAGCAAATAATTTATAATCTGAGTTTAAAAGAGAAATTGGCCGATAATTATTTGGTTCTAAACGGTCCTTACCTTCTTTTGGAATTAAAGCAATATTTGCCAAATCCCATGTTTGGGGAACTTGATCATTAAGGATTCCATTTATAGTTTCCAGGAGAGGAGAGCTTAGCTGTGCTTCAAAAATTTTATAGTACTCATTTACAAATCCATCAGGACCAGGAGATTACACCGGTTTCGATTTTTTTATCACCTCGGCTAGTTCGTTACATGTAAGTGGTTTATTTAACTTAGCTTTTTGCTTCTTATATAATTTTAAAGTCTCAAATTTGCCCAAATATTTTGGAATTTCTACTTGTTTTCTGGAAGTTTCTTTATATATTTCTGTAAAATGCCTGACAAAAATTTTCTGAATCTGCCTCTTATCTGTCATGATTTTAGATCCGTCTCTTATTTTTGCATGTGCTTTTTCTTGTCTCAAGGCATATGCTAATAGCCTACCAGGTTTATTTGCACCTTCGAAATGTTTATGTTTTACAAATTTAAATTTATTTTCAATTTCTTCTGTCATTAGAACTGATAATTGTTTTTGAGTATATTTAATTTCATTCATAATATCAATGTTACTGGGTTCATTTTTCAATATAGCCTCCAATCTTTTTAATTCTACATTTAATTTGGTCTCTTTCTCTCTCCTCTTTTTTCCCATTCTACCATTTTTTGTACTATATACCCCCTTATAACCGCTTTAGCTGCATCCCATACAACATGGGTTGGAGTACCTTTATTCATATTTTCCTCAAAATAATTAGTAATTTGCTTTTTTAAATCCAAACATACTTTCTCGTCTTTCAAAATATTAATATTTAACCTCCAGTTGTATTGCTTTTTTTCCAAATTGCAAATCCATTACCACAGTGTTATGGTCTGACCATACCTTCTGTAAAAATTTTAATTTAGTGATTTTAGAAGTTAGGTGTCGAGAAAGCCATATCATACCAAGTCTCGACCATGAGTGAGGCCTGTTTGAATAAAAAGTATAATCCTTAGCTTTGTCATATTTAAATCTCCAGGCATCCTGCAACATCATTATGTCGATCAATTCAAAAAAATCTTTCAGGAGTTTCCCTTGATTGTTTTTAACTGGCTTGTCTGAATTTCTATCTAACCTTGGGTCAACCACCCCGTTCAAATCCCCCATCATAATTATACTGTCATGCTCAAGGATAATCAACATTTCTCTTAATTTTTTAGAGAATATGCCTTTATTTTCTAAGGGGCCATATACACCAATCAGTAAAAAAAAATTCTCATCATAGGTCAATTCTAAGATTAGAAAATGTTCCTCCGGGTCATCGTAAATTTTCTTTGCTTCATATTTTAATTTAACATAAAAAACCACACCTTTCTTTTTATAATTTGAAGCTGCAACAAATTCATAGCCTAATTTAACACAACGTAAATGTTTGAAATCTCTTTTTCTAATTCTAGTTTCTTGTAAACAATATATGTCCAGTTTCAATTTTTGTAAATAATGAAAAAAATCCTTTTTTGTGGAGTATTCATTCCTTGGACATTCCATGTCTCAATTTTTAAACTATCACCTGGACCCATTTCAAATCAAATAATTATATTATACAATCTGTAATACATGGAATCAGTCACTATCAATTATACAATCTAACTGTAATACATGGAATCAGTCACTATCAATTACCAAAATACTCCTCTATCCCAAGCTTCACAGGAGATAACAAACCCTTAATTTGTTTTTCTTCTTGATAGTCCAGGTTTGAAATCTCTTTCTCTAGAGTGACATTCGATTTCATCTCTTTTTCATCATCATCATCTGTCCCCTCATCTTCTACATCACCGCACCTTATTATAATAGCATTGGAGGTTGTGGCATCTGCAGCCCCCTCCTCCTCTCCTTGAGCACCTACATCTGGACTATCCTTCTTTCTATCCTGTGAGTTTTTTTCTTCCAAAAGATTGTCTTATAAAACTACTGGCCTGTTCAGGGGAGGAAATCCTCACCCTTTTCTTTTTCCACCAAAAAGTTAACCCCTCAGGCACCTCCCATCTGTACTGAATCTTCTCCTTTCTAAGGAGAGCCGTTAAACTTGTGTACTCCCCTGTTCTCCTCAACAGTCTCACAGGTACATCCTTCAAAACTTTCAGTTCCAACTATCATAATTAAATGGGGATTCATTATGTTTATTAAGAAAGAGATCCCATGTTTGCTTTCTTACAAAGTGGACAGCCACATCTCTAGGTAAACCCTTTTGTTTAGCTACCAAAGAGTTCACTCAGTACAATTTGTCTATTTCCATCTCGAAGTTTTGCTTTTTTTATCTAGAAACAAAGCAATTCTAGGAACTAATTTCTCCAATAGATTTTCATTTTTCTCCTCCAACAATCCTCTTATTTTTACTACTCTTTCTCTCATTCTCTGTTCCCAGGTCGCTTTCTCATCTAATTCTTCCTCTCTTTTATTTTCCATTTTAGCCAAATTCAATTCAATCTTATCACTTTTAAATTCCAAGATGTCTACTCTCCTTTTTGTAGATTGCATATGTGCCAACAATCTACCACAGTTTGATTAATCTCCTTCAAATCAGCCCAAATTTCCTGCTTAATCTCTTTCTTAAAATCATTCAGTTGTTGAGTGAAATTTACAGAAAGCATTTCTATTTTTTCCAAAATAATTTGGTTTATATCAGGGTTCTTAAGCTTTTCTATAGAGGGTCTCCTTTGATTTTGTACTTGGGAGTTTAGTCTCTGAGCCTGACCCCTAGAGGTCATTCTGTCAACCTTATCAGACTGCATTGTGTTCACAACAACCTACTATTTAAACAAACAATAGTGGAAAAAATGAACAAATATTTTTCATGCAACAATTTTTAACAACAATATTAAATTAACCCGCCCACAGATACTTCTTTGCCAGGTTTTTCCAAGTTGAAGGTGAAAAATCAATAGTTAAATAGAGCTAGTCTCAATACTTTCTGCTCACTCCTATCAATATTTTTCCATTTAACTATATCTTTAGGCAAACAACCCCCCCTGTAAACTCTCCTTATCGGCTTTAGAGTTCCTTCTATGTTGAATTTCTGTCTCTATAATCTAACCATCCAAGTTGTCTACCTTATTTCCTCCTCTTACTTCCACTTTCTTGCACCATGCTTTCCTCTAAACCTCTATGATTTATTCTTCCATCCAGCACTCCTACCACAAAAACTGACTCTATGGTTATCCCTTCCAGCTGAGGCTCTTTCTACACAAAAGCCATCTCTATCGTTGTTTCTTCTGGCTGACACTCCACTTCTCAAGGTGACAAACTGTCTCTATGATCTCAACTTCCACCCGGCTCCTCTTCCAACCACCTCCGCTGCAAAGTCCTCAGTCTGAACACCTGGCCGACTTAGCCCTTGGGGCCAAGGACAACAACACTCCCCCACAGCACGAGAATCTAAGGCCGGAGTCCAAAGTATAGATTACAAAGGTAAACAACATCAGTTAATTTCTTGCTTGAAACTGGGGCCACTATAGATCTTGGACCAAAGAGCTTTAAATTCAAATTCAAAAGCTGAATACACAAATTAGTATGTCCCTTCAATACTATATCTTTTATCTTTTGTCCAGACTTTAACAAAGCCCCTCCTTAACAAGGAAGCACTTAACAAAAGGGTTGAGAACAATAAATTCAAAAAGGTTTACCAAATTCAAATCGTTAATTTTCCAGTCCTCCATTTGAAATCAGATTCATAGCAATTCTCCTTTAGAAAATCCAATCGCCTCAAATAAATCCTTCTAGATGTTAATATTTCAAGTTATTAATTTGTCTTCTCAGTGTGCCAGCTCACCTTTATAACTCCATAACTGATTTAATCCATATAAAAGTTAAAAATTAGCGGTGATCTTGTGTGATAATCCTCACTGCTGTCTTGAGGTTGTGGTTTGTTCTTCGGTCCCACCGAGTCCACCGGGGTGTCACAGGGCTTTCCAGTCCTGTATCACCCACTGGAAAAAAGAGAACAACACCTCAGATCCCAAACCTCTGTCGAGCCCCCTCTGATCTCCCTATACCTAGGGAGCAATTTCTGGAACCCCTGAAACAGAACTTTCAGGGACCTAAACCACTCAAGATGTGAGTTAGTCTCCGGGAGATCCCTGGAAATGTCTCCTCAGAGCACCATCACCAACAAGAAGTCCTGACTTTAAATTCCATTGTGATGGATTATGATCTGAATCAACTTTAGGTAACATGGTCATATTCTTTATTTTAGGATATAATGAGGTAGATGCTAGAAACATGTCAATTCAGGATAATGAGGCATATTGTAAGGAGTGGAATATAAATCCTGATGAATTTGGGTATAATGATGTCCAAACATCTTTAAAGTCTTGATTATTTTTAACTAAAAAAAAAAAGAGTTTGGTAATTTCCCATGATACTTTAAAAATTTATTCTTAGATGACCTGTCTGTTTGTGGGCAAATTACCCCATTCCAATCTCCCATGATTAGCATCTTATCATAATTGTATTTTCCCAATTCTTTTTGTAGGGATTTGTAGAATTTTGAATTATTTTCAATAGGAGCATAGATCCCTATTACTAGTGTCTTGAAGCCTGGAAATATTACTTCAACAGCTTTATAGTGCTCCTCATTACTTCTAAATATTTCTCTTACTGGAAAGGAGTTATTTATATAATGCAACAATAAAGATTTCCTTTTTGTGTGTGTGAGAGAGGAGCAAAAGAGCTGACCCAGTTTAGTGTTTTTTAAATAAATTGAATCATTTTTTCCTTATCTTGGTTTCTTGTAAACATAAGATAACATGATGGTTTTTTTCAAATAATGGAATATTTTTCCTCTTACATACTAAATTAATTCCTTTAACATCCCATGAACACTCTTGAATTAATTTTTTTCATACATTTAAGACTTTAATATAATATTACACAAAAATAATTAAAATGAGATTGTGATAGAGCATAACAGATATACGACTATTAATTATATTTAGAGGCTTTCAAAATTCATCTGTAGCAGTGCTCTCTTCCTCTTCTTTTCTTCCCCTTCTTCCCCCTCTTCTCTTAGTTCCTTCTTCCTGGGACCTAAGTTTTCTTTTTCCTCTTCTAAGTTGTATTGAGCTTTCCTTTCTCTTATTTGAGTATGTGTCTGCTTTTTTCTTATTGGAGGTTCTTCTTCACTATTTGTTTCTTTATTGTCAGTATGGTTTTCAGATTGCCTTTGTTCTTGTTTTTGTTCCTTTTCTTTATCTTTTCAGAGTCTTTTAGTTAAATCTTCAGCTTTAGTTTTGGTACTGATTCTATATTTTTACTATTTATAACTAAATAGAAGGCCTTCCAAATGGTCCCAAAATGTTATATTTAGTAAGAGACTGTGCAAGTTGTCTATAATCCTGTCTCTTTTTTAATATGGAAGCTGGGATATCTTTGATGATCCTTATCATGTTGCTGTCAATTTAAACCTTAAAAAGTAGGCAAATTGGTATTTAAGATGTATGTCTGCTCCTATGTGCAATACAATATTTTAGAAGCTAAGTTAGAGTGCTATATTATAAATAAAAGTTTGATATGCAGTAGTCTCTTTTCTGTAAATTCTATGAACTAGATGAAACCTGTATTGCAATTTTCTCTTACATGCACAATAATTAATCAAACTATATCTGTCATGTTAGTCATATATAAATCATATCATTCTTGAAATTATTACAGACTATGTATAGATATTAAAAAAGCAAAGGTATTCCCTGTTGACAAGATTGTCAAATCATGTCCAACCATACTAAGCTGAAGAGCCAGGGTTGTCAGAGACTACTCTGTGATCATGTGGCCAGTATGATTGCACAAAATGCTGTTTACCTTCCCACTGAAGTGGTACCTATTTATTTACTTGCATTTACATGCTTTTGAACTGCTAAGTTGGCAGAAGCTGGGAGTAGTGACAGGAGCTCACCCCATCATGCAGCACCCAGACCTCAAACTGCCAACCTGCTAATCTTGCAATCAACAGAGTCAGTACATTAACCACTTGAGTCACTGCATCCATATAGATATTCCTTCTATATAAACAAAAAGGCCTATCAATTGATAAGGAATATCGATACATAGTCTGTATATATAATACATATTTACCATTAATTTCTAGAATATTTTGAATGAAAGTGTCTAAATCTGTAATAGCAATTAATTTGGGAAATTAATAATTTCAAAAATGATATGATTTATATATGACTAACAGTCACACATAGTTTGACTGTATACAGGAGATCTATATACATATATATATAAGCAAAGGATAATCAAACCTTTGTTCTGTAGATTCTAGATTCTATGAATTGTGAGGTCTCTATAGTAATTCATGCACACATTCCTAGAATCTTATTCTTATTCTGGGTCTTATTCAGATCCTGTTTCCCTTAAGTGATCCTATTTCTTCTCTCTTTCTCTCTTGGGATTGCTTTGTGAAGGTTAATTAGGAACAGTTATTTTGTTGAGTTCTATAGTTGTGACTATTTTTTTCTTGATATTCTGCAGTTGTCCTCTGAGCCTCTGAGCCTTTTCTCTCCATTGCTTCTCCACAGTGGGACCTTCTTCGTCTCCCCGCTTCTCTCTCTCAATCTCACTCTTGATTCCTCAGTCTCCTCTGAGGGTTAAGGACTTTCTCCATCTCTATCTTCTTCTTCTTCACTTTCTCCATGTCCTTTACAGGAATAGGTACTCCCGTCTCTTTCCATCTCTCTGCATCTCCTCCTTCTCCATCCCCTCTCTCTCCACAGTGGAAAGTCTTTCCCTCCTCTTCTCCCATCTCCCCTCCAGAACAGAGCTTCCCCAGGCTGGGCATCCACTTTATGTGCCTGGGTCATGCCCAGATGGGTTTGCTCTGCTTGACATAGTGCCACCTGTTTTGTGTTCACCTTTGATTTTCTTCTACTTTGGGAAACAGGATTTAAAGTAACAAAGTAATGAAGCACATAGGACAGGAGTGATTTAAAGAGTCCGATTTCCTTTCTAGGTCTTAACCTGGGGATTTCACTTTTAAATTATAAGTTAATAGTTGGATGCTGGGAGTTAATTAGAAGTTAGATGGGAGTAGTGACAGGAGTTCACTACTCACCATCACAGTAAGTCCATGTGGTTCTTTTCTTCCACGCGCTTGTGTCTAAAAGTCCATTTATTGTATTTGAGTTCTGTTTGTCTTTCTGGGACCTTGAGCTGTTACTGGCTTGTTTGAAGGAGTATTTCTCAAGGGGTGAGGCATCTTTTCTCAGTTGGAAAATCCTCTTTAACAGACGTTCATTGTTTTTGAGTTCTACTGAGAAGTCAAAATAGTCACAGCATTTAGACTTCGCTTTATATTGTACTATGAATTTGGTGTTCTGCAACTCTGGCTGGGTGGCTAGATGCTTTCAGCCTATGCCTTCAAAGAGGGGATGGTTACCCCCCTGGATGGGAAAACCACAGGTGTTATACCCGGGTCTTATCCTCTTTCCTCCTTCAGGCCCCAACTGTTAATTCTTCTCTGAAAGAATCAATTCCAGAAGGTGTCTATACCCTTCTGACCCTTTTCTTTCGCATACGATGTGCAGAGCTCTCACACACATGTCCACTTGCCTCAAGCAACAGACAGGAAGTCTCCAGAAAACTATTTTTTTCATGCAAAAACTTAATTATAACTCATTATATCCAAAAAGTAACTTTTCAAATTCTGGGATTTATTCCACTTTAGCAAAGGACATAACCTACAAGCTGTGAATGGTTGCAGAGATAATCAGTTCAGAATGGCAATAGATAAAACAGGCCCCAACTGTCTTCCAGCTATGTTTATTTATGAACCACAGGCAATCAGGGACAAAATTCCCATTCATTTTGCAAAGTGTTTTACAAGGGGAATGAAAATGTTCCAGTTGGCTTTTCTTAAGTAAACTTTGCCTTTCAAAGTACAGCCTTTAATTACCAGAACTATTTCCAAGATTTCAAAACAAGTCCTCAATATTAGCTAATTAAGATTTAAACTAATAGTCTTAATGATTATGCTTGTTAATGAAAGCAAATTCATGTTAAATTTAAGTAGAAAATACATGCCAATGAATGGCATCCTGTTCAATATTTATTATATCAGAAATTGAGCTCAAAATCTTATCCTGTTTACAGCTGTTAATGACTGAATCAATGATAACTTTCAGAGATCTATAACCTGTGGAAGAATCATGCAAAAGATGGCAAATGGACTAGGGCAAAATCTGAGTAATATGCATGTTATTCATAGCTTCCCAACCCTGCTTGTAATTAGTAAAATAATACCATCTTGTTAAAAATATGGAGATGCTTATTTTGTTTTCATCAGCTTTGTGTATATAAATTCTCCTAATGTTGCCAAATTAGGAAAATATGATTTCCCAGTGAAAAGTGATATTTGTTATTTGTCTTCAAGACTACTTCATATGCCGAGAAAACGGAGTGCAATAAGTTACTATAAGTTACTATGAATGTTGCCAAAGGCAGAAAAGATGGTAGTAAGATTGGCAATTAAAAACAAAAACAAAAACACCTGAAAATTGATTTTGAAAAAATCTGTTTAAGGCCCTTCATGGCCTCTTGCAGCCATGAGCACAATTTCAACAGATTGTTTATTTCCCATTCTCAGGAGGGATTTCTTCAAAACTGAGCATAGTGTGGTAGTTTTTGAATATGTTTAAAAACATTATCATGAAATGTCTTTCTGTTTGTATGCACACACACTTTTTATGTGTGTGTATGTACCTTCAACTTGCCTGCCAATTTATGGCAACCCCATGAATTTCCTAGTATTTTTTTTTTAGGAACTATGCTCTGAAACCAGGGATATAATAAAAGAAGTATGTAGACAGACACTTTCAATAAATAAAAAGAAAGAGAAAAAACCACGGATGATAGAAAAAACACTATAAGCAGCAAAGAAAACAAAAGAAAAACAAAAGGGAGATAGGAACAAACTAAGAATTATGAATGCAACAGTACAATGGCTTGTGTGGAAAGATAAAGAAAATTACTACAATGACCAATGCAGAGAAATAGAAGACAACAACAAAAAGGGAAGAACAAGAGACCTATTTCACAAGATCCAGGAAATCAAAGGAAAATTCAAACCAAGGACTGGAACAATCTATGACAATAAAAATAACATAATTCAAGGAATAAAAAGATGTTGAATGCAATACACAGAAGAATTATACAAAAGCGATGACAAAATGAAGGACACATGGAAAGAAGAGTCATTTGAAGATGAACCCCAAATTCTAAAAAATGAGGTGGAAAATGCAATAAGGGAAATAGCGAAAAACAAATCACCAGGAACAGACAGTATTACAATTGAACTTCTACAATCCACATTGACAGAGTCAACTCTAGTGCTAACCAACATATGTCAACAGATATGGAAAATAAAATGATGGCCAACAGATTGGAAGCAGTCAATATACATCCCTATATGAAAAAGGGAGAGACAAGAGACTGCAGCAACTATAGGACCATAGCATTGATCTACCATGCGAGCTAAATCATGCTCAAAATTCTGCAAAATAGACTCCGACCATATGTGGAAAGAGAGATCCCAGAGGTCCAAGTGGGATTGAGGAATGGAAGAGACACCAAGGACCACATTGCAAACATATGATGGCACATGCCAGATGGATGGACTCTATTATGGGTATGGATATGGGGTTGCCGGAATTAAGCAGAGCGGTGGAGGACAGAGGGTCTTAGAGATGTCTCATCCATAGGGTCGCCATGGGTCGAGAGTGACTCGAGGGCAATTAACAATAACTAAAAGTATTACTTGGTGGCTCCCCCATCCAAGTACTAACCATCTCTGCCCCTGCTTAGCTTCCAAGATCGTATGAGATCTGCTGTCTTCAGGTATTTCACTTTATACTAAAGTAGAACATAACTGTAAAAATACTTTTAAGTAAATTATAAATAGTTACACCATATACATTTGGAGGGGGAAAATCAGTTTTGATTATTGTGTAAAGTCCTGAGATAAGGTGATAATGGCAGTGAGACCTGTTGCAAAAATGCTGAGCCTCACCCTACTACTTTTATGCTGAGAAGGTGACTGAAATGACAAGGTGTTTGAGTTTTAAGGATAATATGTGGTATACCACTGGAAGGGGCATAATTGTTAGCCCATATTCTTCCCAAAGACAACAAGGGATAATTTTAGCAATTTCCTTCACATTTGGAGAGTCTTCAACACTGCAGAATTTCTGAAGATTATTTAGAGTTCTAAACATTCTCTACAAAATTCACACATGGCATTTTTGCACACCATTTTCTTCAGAGAAAATAATATTTCTATGCAAAACAACGACATATAAATTTTGTGCAGAATAATTGTGAAGATTTCCATAAATCAAAGATTTTTCTTATCAGGGTTTCTCAGCATCCAAGAAACATGTTTTTGACCATTTTAAAGATAGAGTTTTAAAATATTCTTCTCATCCCTATACCTGAATATTTTTGACAATGTTCCCTTTCAGACACCATATTTGCAAAGTGATTTATGACAGTGGTATATGGAATTCTGAAATTTTTCATTTAAAAATGTTGAATGTAAAGACAGTTGGCTAAATCTATGTCAACTCTACAAGTGTGTGGGATGTGAGGTGGAAAAAATGCCTGCTTCAATTTTTGTCAAAATTGTCAAAGCAAATTAAAGTTAAAATTGTCAAAGATAATTAAACATAATAAAACATTCTCAAAGAGTGAGAACTCAGCATCCAATTATTTGTTAAAAGAAATGAATACTTGTATATGAATTACAAATTTGAAAATGCTACTGTAGACACTATGATCCTTAGAAATACTTTTTTATTTTTTTAAAAAAATGATAACCAGAATAATTGAGCCAAGTTATGTTCATTTAAATCTCTGAAAACAGGACTCTTACTTATCTGACCTTCTGGTGATCCATAAGTTTCTCATTGTCTGTGGAAGACTGCCTTATTAAAGTTATCATCTTTTAAACCAGATATGGGGAATATATGATCCTGCAGCTCCCATTATTGCTCACTATTGACCATGCTGGTTCAGACTCACTTGCTGCTTGAATGGATTTCCCATTCTCCATGCCAATGCATTTTTGATTTCTAATGATGCTTATCTCAAGCAAACAGGTCAGTTGTGTGCTTTTAACTGGCAATGTTTTCATTTTCTTGTCCCAGTCTTTCACATGTTGGTGGGCTCTAAATGAACAAGAACCACTAAATGGAGCTTTTGATGAATTTAATTCTTTAAATTATTTTAGAAATTTTAATTAAATAGTGTTAGGGGCATCTATTGAACTTCTACATTATAGATACACCCTCCATTCACTTGATTGGGTGTATGTGTGGTGGTAGGGTGTGATGGGATAGTTTCTAAATAAAGACCTATATTCAAACTACCACATTACTCATTTAAAAGATGACCTCTTTAATCACCTCTGTTTGGGTCCCCAAAACATTTTGTCCAACAATATCTTCTGTGTGCGCACACTATATCATCATAGCAACAACCACTCCCTTTCCATTAATACAGCAAGACCTTTCTATCTTGAATAGTTGTGTAGCAGAGAAAATGCCACTAGGTGGCCTTTCAGTTTTGGTGCTGTTTTAGATAGTTTTAACTGTCATGGTTCCACCTATGGAATCCTAGGACTTGAAGTTTAGGAAGGAGCATTTAGACTCCCCAGCCAGCCTCAACGAACTACAGACACCAGGTGTCCACAGGCCATTGCAACAGCAGTTAAAGTGGAATCATAGCACTATAACTGTGGTGTGAAAGGGCACCAGGGACAGCTATTTACATCCATGTATGAAATTTCCCTTCGTGTAAAATGCACAGGGGCTTATACTACATTACCTTAGACTAGAGGATGGCCAATTTACTAGTTCTAGTTTGGTTTTGTCTGTGATTGAAAAATAATTAGTAGGCTTGCAGAATGAACTATAATGCCAGCAGGGTTTAGATGAGCCTGTCCCCATTTCCAAAAAAATAAAATAAAAAATAAAATGTGAGAGTTGGATATGAAGCTACGTGGGCTAGTCCCATGCTTTATTACCACAACCAATGGCTGTTCACACATTCATCACATGTGTGTATGCACTGATTATGTGCATATATCCACACACATCCCCATTGGGTCACCTGGCTCTGCTGCCAGTGGCTCAAATGCATGGAAGAAAATGATTTGCACAGGTCCTCTTCTCCCCATGTGGTGGAGTTATGGACATGCATATACATCACCTATGGCACCCTTTTGGTGAAGGGCATGCCTCTAGAACTGCCCTCATAGCTCAAGCAGCTAGGCAGATGAAGAAGGAGGCTGTCCTTGGGGCTAGCCAGGAGATCTTGCCCTCCAATGGAGCTGTGTGGCTTGGAGGTCAGATCCTCTGGTTGGTCTTCCAGCAGTTGGCCTGCTAAGGAGCAATGAAGTTTTTAAATTTTTCTCAGAGCTCAGGTATTTTGGCCAAGTGAAGCTGTGGAGGTGGTCTGGATTGCACCAACTCCCTCAGCTGGTTCCACATTAGGTTGCTCCCCTGTTTTGTTGCATTTTTTCAAGAAACATGTTTAAATATATAACAGTTTAAAGTTGCCCATATTTCATCCCAAATTCTTTGTGTGGTCTGGTTATTTCTTTAGTTGGTCCTCAAATCTATTGCTGAATGTGCTGGTGGTGATGTGTGTGGTACTGGGCACAGCATCAATAGTGGAAAGGGTAATCACATGGTTCCACAATTTCAGCATGAAAAGGATATCATTCCCTGTACTCAGAGTCATTTGACAAGGTTCCACTGCAACTTAGCTGATTGAACTACATCACTTCTAAATAGACAGTCAAGATTAAGGAAGAGGGCAAGAAGCAGGTGTTATTCCCTTCATGGGGTTCTCACCCCATTCCCCCTCAGAGGGTGGATACCATATTGGTATTGCTTTGACTGCCAAAGTCACAGTATACATACATATAAACACTCATAATGTGGAAAGGAATCATATTAGTGTTTTCAATACATATTTGCATAATTATCTACAATGGAGTTTAACAGTTGCACCTCAGAAAGAGTCATTATGTTATAGAAAGTTTTATCACCTATTTTTAGAAATTCACAAAGCAGACCTGATGGTCCCATTTATACCAATGGTTGCATATAAAATATCAGTTTGTAGCAAAAAATGTTCTGTGATGGCTGGCAATAGATATAATGGTGAAGTGTCCATAGCAGGATGCTTGGCATAATAAATATGCATTTTTAGGCTTATGATTTATCCTGTCTCAGATCAGTGGCAAGTATCCCATGGAAAAGGAGCATTTCTTCTTTGCTAGACCATAATATTTTATTTGGAAGGGAAAGTTTCTCTTGTACAACAATATCAAACACTTGTATAAAGATATACTGAGTTTGGTTATCACATTTTTTCTGCTTAGCATACAATAAATGAAACTGTACAATAGACATGATATTGGGCACTCTGCTGTAAAAAATTAGTGCCTTCAAGAATAAATGATTCTCAGAAGAAGAAGAAAGATGCAAATAAGGATTGGTAAATAGAGTCAGCATGGTGCAGTGATTTGAGTGTTTGACTAGGACTCTGGAGACTAGGGACTTGTCCACACTTGTCCAGGCTGCTCCCAGAGTATTCTGGTCCTGGATTATCCCTGTTACTTCCACACTCCATAGCAATGCTGGGCTGCTGTATACACACATATCCCCATTGTGTCACTTGGTACTGCTTCCAGTGGCTCAAGTTGCTTCCTCTGAAGTCAGAAATGAGGTGCCCAGCATTTTAAAACACTGGTTTAAGGGAGGGATAGGGTGAATTTGGTTCAGAACTGGCTTTATGGTGTGAAGTCAGTCCGCTCTAGAATCAACTAGGCCCTGTGTCATGAAGACAGGTCATTCTGAGGACAGGATGAGACCATTTTATTTGTCATGCATAGATGACCCCAGAGTTTGAATCCCCACTCAGCCATGGCAACCTACTTGGGCAAGTCACATTCTCTCAGCCTCAGAGGAAGGCTAAGGCAAACCTCCTTGGACAAATTATGCCAAGAAAACACCATTATAGATTTAATTTAGGGACAGAATAAGTTGGAAATGACTTGAAGGCACACAACAACAAAATATGCTGAGCAGAATTTGAGAAGTATCTGAATTGGTGTACTGTGCATTCTTAAGAGGCAACTCTCTCCTCCAGAATCAAGTTTGGCAGAATAGTATTTTATCCCATTACAATGTAAGGAGCTGACACTTGAGCCTAAATTAGCATGGAACTGTTTCTAGAATAGGCATGGCACAAGATGCACTTTGGTTTGCTCCAACTATATTCTAGAAGTTGCTTGTAAAATGTACCTATCATGGCTCCAGGCAATTTTTGAGCTATGATACACTTTCTCATATCACCAGAGTCCTCTGGAGTAGTGAATACTTAATGCAAAAGCACTTAGATAACCCACAACATAAATCTAACCTCTGTTCATTGTAGGAATGACCAGAGAATGATTCTTCACTTCTGAAGTGAAGAAGCAATTTCTGTTCTGGTTGATCTGGAGAAATCCTGAAGGAAATAATTCAAAGGAATTAAGCTTTAGCCAAGAGTTACAGCTGGAGGCTTCCCCCTCTCTGCTACAACCTTCCTCCCCTATTTTTATTCAAACTGTTTAGAGAATGTAATACTGGCAGAGAACCTCACAGACCTGGAAGAACTACTATGGAAGATCAAAGAAGAAAGTGCAAAGGCAGGCTTACTGTTGAACATAAAGAAAACAGAAATAATGACCACAGAGAACTTACACATACTCAAACTAGACAACGAGGAAATAGAAGTAGTAAAAGAGTTCTCATGTCTGGGATCAGACATTTATTGGAATGGGGACTGCAGCCAGGAAATCAGAAGATTAAGAATGGGGAGGGTGGCTATGAAAGTACTAGAAAATATCCTAAAATGCAAAGACAAACAACTCAGTACAAAAGTCAGAATCATACAAGCCATTGTATTCCTGTATGGATATGAGAGCTGGAAAATCAAGTAAGAAGATAGGAGGAAAATCAACGCATTTGAGATGTGGTGCTGGAGAAGAGTGCTGAAAATTCCATGGACAAACAAAATGGGTCCTAGAGCAGATCAAGCCAGAACTATCCCTAGAAGCCAAAATTACAAGACTTAGGAGCATTGCAGACCGGCCTAAAGGGCCGGCTTGGGGGTGGAGTTGGGGTGGGGCGGCTGCATGCCGGCTGCCCCAACCCCACCCCAACGTCTTCCTGATGCTGCACACCCATTGGCATGCTGCGCTGAAGGGCATGGAAGAGCCACAGTGCCGGCTCTTAAGACAGCCTTTTGCCGCCCCTAAAAGGAGCGGCAAAAGGAAGGATTGGGGCCACAGCATGGGGTTGACACGGCCCCAATCCGCTACTAGCAGGGAGACCCAGAGCCCCTTAGACTGCATAGCCCCTTAGACTGTCATACTTTGGACACATCATGAGAAGGCATGAATCATTGAAAAAGACAATAATGTTAGGAAAGCTGGAGGGAAGAAGAGAGAGAGGAAGGCCACAGCTAGATGGATGAACTTTATTAAAGAGACCACAAATATGAGTTTGCAGGAGCTGGGCAGAACAGTAGGAGACAGGAGGGTCTGGAGATGTCTCATCCATAGGGTCGCCATGGGTCAAGATCGATGCGTGTATATAAACCTACATCAAGCCATATTATGTGTCTATGCTAGATCCTATCTGTCTGCATACCCCAATACGAAAACATTTAGGGGCAGCTGTGTTGGCCATTTAGCAAATTCAAACACAAATCCATCAGTGACACCTTTCTTCACCATCCAAAATGCACAATATACTTGTTGCAAGCTTTCAAAGCTCCATGGGCTTCTTCATCAGGCAATATGTTACAAACCAAACAGGAGAAAAACAATTGGAGATG
The DNA here is from genome assembly GCA_026167975.1 of Phrynosoma blainvillii. NCBI lineage: Eukaryota > Metazoa > Chordata > Lepidosauria > Squamata > Phrynosomatidae > Phrynosoma > Phrynosoma blainvillii. The sequence continues at coordinate 273,354,723 of JANUYF010000002.1, forward strand.
TTAGTCAGATGTCTATATGTTGTTTCAGTCTTTAGTTAAGATGGCATATGATGGGGAGGATATCTTTTGCAGGCAGGCTCCTCCTCCTTACCTTTGACACTCCTAATCTTTAGATTTAAAAAAACAACAACCTGTGAGGCACACAACAGTGGAGGAGGTACCAGACAAAGGTAGTCTTGGGTACCCATATCACCACTGCATCCCATGCGATTTCCAGTATGCAGATCTTACTGGAGTGGTGTGAAATGGAACCACAGAGATGTTGGAACATCCATCATTCATGTCATTAACACATGAAGGGGCAGTATCTGGTCTATTGCTAGAACCAGAGTGGATCATAGGATCAAAATGATTCATGGTTTCAGCAGAGAAAACTCTTCATGTAATTCAGAGTAGGATTGATCAGCATGCCCTGTTTGAAATCACCTTTCGAGTTTCTTGGATTTCAGGTTGATACACAATAAATAATCCTAGTAGAGGTAGAGTACAATTTCTATTATTTCTACCATTAGCAATAGTGATAATAACAATAATGACAACAACAATAACAACAGGATCCATAGGCCTAAATCTAACATTGCATCCACTAACACAACTGGACTACCTTTCTTTCCCTACTGCAGTACTTTCTTCTTGTTGTTAACTGCCTTCAAACCAATCTCAATCAGTGGCGACCCCATGAATGAGAAACTTCCAAATCATCCTAGCCTCAACAGTTCTGCTGAAGTCTTGCAGACTCAAGGCTGTGGCTTCCTTGATTGAGTCCATTAATCTATAATGTGGTCTTCTTCATTTACTATTGTTTTCTACTCTGTACTTGTTGGAAAATCTTTGTATTCTCTCTCCCCTATTCAGATAGATAGGATTTTCCCTTCATGCAAACTCCACTGTGCCCCCTCTTCTAAACATCCCATTTGATTCTTGCTGAATCACAGAGGCAATAAATACCTTTGTAAATTGGTAAACAAATCATGTGATTCAGCTCATTTCCTTTAGAAAGATTTCTCACACAAAGAAATTCTCCTGCTTTAATCCAGTCTCCCATCTCCCTGCTCTATCAACTTTCTTCCAAGAGATGGTGAGATAAAGATTTCTCCTTTTACCTGAACTATTCATTAGCTAGTTCTGATATAGCCTCCATGTAGATTCAAGTCATTAGTAAAGTTTTGTTTTTAAACTACAAGCATTTGTGTTGTCTTTGAGTCAGCCTCAGTTTTTAGGGAAGCACAGTTAGGCAGGACACGTCTCTGCTGCTCTGCTGATTTAAAAGCTGGACCCTAACAGGCTTGGCTTTGATACTTTTGATATTTTGAAATTTTTGTTTCCTTAACTAAGGCTGAAGCCTTAGGAAACATGAATCCACAACAGTACAAAAATAAAATAAAATAAAATAAAATAAAATAAAATCACTTCTCTAGAAGATATCTCAACCCTCTGATGTTGATTTTGAGATGGTAGAATCCCCTCCCCTTCCTATTCTGCTGACAAAAGCTGTTCAATCAAGGAGAAAATGCAGTTGGATCTCACCCATAAAAACTAACATGAAACAAATTATACTTAATCAAAATGTTGATTTTTCTGACTACTTCAACTGATGTTTTTTAAAAAGATTAGACAAATCGAGAAAAACAGGTCTATTAGCCAGAATGACTAGAAGAGAAGCAGTCATGCTCAGCATCTTAATATTACTGACTGACATGCATTGGGAACCAAACCAAGGGATGGCACTCACTATTGTACTCTGCTTCCCCAAGGCAGTTGGCTGGCCCTTATTACAGACAGAGCACTGGAATCAATGGAGTTTTAGTCTGACTAATTCTTGTATTCTTACATTCCATGGCAACATGGCTACTGGGGATATTCATGGAATGCTAGCAAGTTCAGTGTTTTGTGGGCAGCCATGTTCAGTGCCCACCTTTGCTGCAGCTCTAAATGAGCACTCCAAATTCTTCAGGTGGTAATGGGTTTTTATATGTGCTGTGAATTATCTACATCTACTTGTGCTACTGTCTGACATGCAAAAAGTTGTCTTTCTATTAATGTTGCTCACTGTCTGACATATCTCCCTGCTAGTGCAATGGATAGACATCTTAAAGAGAAAATTGTAATCAAAATTCCAAGCAGGGTGAGATGAGAATTAGCTGCCTGTCTAGTGCCTTTCTATTTATCTTCAAATGTCAGCACTCTTGTGCTGGAAGTTTTGATAGGGAGGCAAGTGCTGTTCCAGGCTAGAGAATTAGCAAGGCAGAAAAATAGGACTGTTCACAGAGAGAACTAATTGAATCACACCGCATGACAATAGTTGTGGAATGTGCTTGTCGAAGGTCAAAAGAACTAACAAGTGTGGCTGCAATGGGGATGACAGTCAGGTTCATTTCTAGATAAGGTCTTTCCTATCAAAGCTTACAATATGAATATATATAGTGCAGTGGATCCTATAGATGTGAGGTGCCAGATATCAGTTAAGGGATGATCCTCTTGTACAGCAAGAAATCTCATGTAGTCCATGGTTTTTTTTCCTTTGGTATTTCATTTTTGATTTTTGTGTGAGGAGTAGCTGGTGGCTTGCATCTCAGTGGGATGGTGAAGTGGCTCTGCGTTTTTAGTTCAGACTTCAAAGGGTATCCAGGCTGTTGAAGAGATTTGGGAGATAGGGTTCAGTATCCTGGATGCAGACTGAAATGTATATTAAATTAATAATCACACTGACATAAAAGCCACCCGTTTCTGGTGCTTATTACACAATTTATTATAATGATTAATTATGTTGGCCACCATCCTGTTCAGTAGCTACAAGACTGTAAGATGGATTTATGTTCGTAACTTTGGAGATTCACATTTATGGTCATTAATGACAAAAATACAGCCCCCAGAACCTACATTTTCAGGTAGTACCCTAATTGTAGGGTTTCTGGGGTGCTGCAGTTTGCGACACTAGGAAATGGTGTTTGTAGTGGTGTCCCAGTCAAAGGGTGCATTGAAAGAAGTATTGGTGGCAGGACCTTGAGGGGCCTTTCCAGTTGCCTCTTCACAACATGCCCTGCAGAACAACACAGATCTCCTTTCCCAGAACCTCAGTCTGCAGTGCCTCAATCTGCAGCACTCAGAAACCCTTCAGTTGAGGTGCTGCAAGCCTCAAAATGTAGGTATGTGTTTGGGATGGAGTGGGGTGGCACCATTAGATGAAACTACAAAATGGAGCTTTGTTGTCATAGTTACATCTAATGATACAGAATCTTGACTGATATTTATATCCTTCTCTGTATTCAGAGATTTGGGGGTAGGGAACAGACAATAAAACATTTTATTTTTCAAAAAAAAGTCAATTTGGAAACATTTTAACATAATTTGAAACAGGTTTCACAACATTTCTCTGTTGTTCAGTTTAGCAAATGGGGAAATTCATCACTGTTGCTTTCTCCTCATTTGAATTTCTAAATTCTAAATTCTCTCCATTCCAAGAATGAAGTAATGTATGATTTTTGTAAATTCTTTTTTTAAAAAAAACGTTAAAAACCCCTTTCATTCTACAATGACAAAGTTCAATAGATGCAGCTCCTCCCAACACAGAAAGGACCATGTTCTGTTTTCCTGCTTAATAGAGGTTTAAAATGAAGAGCCTGTCAAGGGGAACAAAAGAAGCACAAAGCCTAAATCAGTACTAAAATGGCTGAATGTACAAGAATTCAAACCAAAACTTTTAAAAGTACTCAGAATCTATCAGTACTGGGGTTTTTTTTATAAAAAAAATCCTATTTGATTTTTTAAAAGTCTGAACTTTGTCTCTTGAACATGCAGAAATTTGAGGGGGGGGGGAGAGAAGGGCAAATACTTATCCAACCAAAGTGAAACAAAATTCTCCCCCAAATAGCTGAACTCTCATTTTCCAGGATAGCCAGGGTTTTCTTCAACAGTTTTTTAAGATTCCTATTTTTCCTAATTTTTGTTTTTTGTTGTTGTGTGCCTTCAAATTGTGTCCAACTTAAGGCACCCTAAGGTGAACCTATCATGGGGTTTTACTGGGAAGATGAAGTCTTTGCTATCCTCTGAGGCTGAAAGAGAGTGACTTGCCCAAGGTCACCCAGTGGGTTTTCATGGCTGAGCAGGGATTCAAACCCAGCAACACTACATCATGGTGGCTCTTTGCTAATTTACTTATGCCTTCATTCTCACCTCCATTTTAACGTCCAGCAATAGCCAGTCCATTAATCTGAAGGAAAAAAGGAGAGAAAAGAGGCAGGTCTAATATATCAGTTCTGCTAGGTGATTGGTTGCTTTTGACTCCTCTTCTCCCTTGATCATCTTAAGACTACAAAGTCTTGCTGGAGCAGACCAATAGCCTTTCTGGTCCAATATTCTGTTTGCACAGTGGCCAACCAGATATCTCTGGGAAACCCAACAACAAGATATGGGCACAATAGCCCTCTTTCCTAGTCCTTGATAGTGGCTGTTGTTATTCTCCATTGAGTGATAGTCATAGGAATGCTGCTTCCATAGCCATCAAAACTAGTACTTATTGATAGCTTTATCCCCAATGAATCTTACTAATCCCCTTTTACATCATCCAATTTGGTGATAATAATTATATCAGTGTTGGATCATAGCCAGAATGTTGGACTGTGATTTCAGACATTTAAGTTCTGGTCCTCACACATTGAGCCATGAGAACCATTGTGTGATCCTGACCCAATCACTATTTCTCAGCTTCATCTCCATCACAGGGTTGTTGTAAAGAAATGTAAAGATAAGGAGAGCCATGTATCCCACCTTGAGATCACTGGAAGAAAGGTGGGATATAAATGTAACTAGAAAATAAGCAACGGCACTGCCTTTTGGCAGTGTTGGTATTATGTGGTCCTGTGAGGCAAGAGGCTATGCTGGTGGCAGCAGTGCTGCTGGTATGGTTCCCCATGCCAGACAGGCTTTTGCTGAGCAGTTAGATTACATGTGCCAAACAGTTACTGGGCAGAAGTAGTAGTGGGAGCTGATATTTGTAGAGGATCTCTTAGAGATAATGGCAGTGGCACCATAGCTAAATTTATGAATACTATAGCATCCAAAATCCACAAAACAATGATATCTTTATTGGGCCAACAAAAATGCATAAAATATATGTCATAAGCTTTTGAAGCTCCACTGGCTTCTTCATCAGGCAAAGGAATCATTATTTTGTGGATTTTTTGGACTCTAAAATCCCTTTGAATGGTGGTTGTTGCCAGAAATCAAGAAAGGTTGTCTGATTTGGGCTCTTCTTGAGTTCCAAACAATGATGGATGCCAGCTTAGGGGGATGGGAAGCAGTTTGTGACTCCCAATAAGCAAGAAAAGTGGGATCAACAAAATCTACCCCACAGTATAAACTGGCTTGAGCTAAAAGCAATAAGATTTGTATGTGGGCTTTTTGCCCACAAGTACAAACAGCTCAATTCTGATTCAAATTGATAACGTTAACAATCAGACATTTGTGCCAAGGCCCTTTTAGGTTGGCCATTTCACTGCCCAGACCCCTTGCAAGGGTTGGTGTTTGCAGTGGAGTGCATTTGGTCAAGGACAGAGGGATCTCCCTCCTCCAGTCATGCCTGGTCTCTCTGGTCTTTTAGCTCCTTTAGCTAGACATGCCTGAGCCATATTTTTTTCATGCTGGAGCTGGGCCTAGTTGCCTCACAATTCACAAACCAGTTGACCCATTTCAGCACTTGCACCACACTCCAGTTTGTTTTCATTTGTTTTAAATGCAGAATTAAAGAAGACAGAAATAAGCATATTTTGTTCTTTCCAAACACAGTATAGTGTCTATGGCCCCAATCAATCATACATTCTGCAGCTTCTTGTATCAGCCGATGCTTCTCTGCCTTCCTGTATCTTGGAGAAGCAATGAAAAAGTCATGAGAATGGTACATAAAGTATGCCAGAGCACCTTCTTTCAGAGTTGAGAGGACCCATTGGTCTGTTGAATTTCTTCCCAAAAATGAAAGAAAGACTGCAGTCTTCCTCCCACCCTTTACCTCCAATCAGTCAAAACTGAGGCTATTTCTATCACTGATTACTAAGATAGGTACTGCCACTGATGTTGTTGTTGTTGTTGACTCTGGTGAAACATTGTGTCTGGGACTACTGCTAAGGTTGGTAAAGTAAGAAGGGCCCTCCCTCCAGTCCATCTGCCATGGTCCAGGCCTCAGAGGGAGAGAAGAACCACTGGTTTATGCTCCAACTTCAGAGGCAAAAGTTTAGTGAAAGATTCTATACTGGAGTCCAGGAGTAAATTGATCACACCAAAATAAGACTTGTTAATCATAGGCAATTAGAATGCAAAAGCAGGAAACATAACAGAATCAAAGACTTTGGAAAATTTGGTCCATGCTTCAAAAATGAAACAGGAGAGTGACTGCTTGAATTTTGTGAGGCCAACTGTTAATCACAAACAGCTCCTTCAAGCCACCAAAGAGACAACTGTATACATGGACATCATCTGTCGGACAACATAGAAATCAAATAAGCTACATAATTGGAAGCAGAAGATGGAAAAACTTTGTTATTGCTGCAAAAACAAGACCAGGAGCAGATTATGGAACAGATTATGAATTGCTAATATTAAAAATTAAAGTTGTGAAAGCTGAACAGTGAAGAAAGCTGATAAGAAGAAAATCAACTCATTTAAAATATGGTGCTGGAGAAGAATTTTGGAGATACTGTGGACTGTTAAAAAAGACAAATAAATGTTTCCTAGAGCAAATCAAGCCTGGCCTTTCCCTGGAAGCCAAGAAGACTAAACTGAGACTGTTGTGTCATGAAAAGATATGACTCACTAGAAAAGACAATAGTGCTTGGTGAGGCAGAAAACAGTAGAAAAAAAGGAAGACTGAATAACAGATGGATAGATTCAATTGCCATAATCAAAGTTGACTTGAAGGCTGTTAACAACAACAGAAAATAATAAATGCATAGTTTATGGCAGCCAATTTTATAGTTATATTGTGTGCTGCTATGTGAAGATGCATTTCCTTGGTGTCCTGCTCCCACTAATTTGGACAGACATTTAATTAATGTCATGTCTGTTCAACTGTTTGTTGGCACACTGGTTTATATAAAGAATATTTGTCATTTTTCTTATTTTCAACAAGAAAGAGTGTTTTGACATATCTAAGCACCCCACTGAAAAACTGTCAACTATCACAAGATTTTTCATCTTTCCTTGACAGTGAAGAGATGAGTGACAGATATCTTAATAACTGAGTTTTTATTTTAATTTTATTGTAACAAATTAAAACAATGCAGAAAAACTCCAATGTTATAATATGGAAAAGCAATTGAAATAATAACATAACATGTCAAAGTGAAAGCAAGCCCTGCATTTGGTTTTAATATCAAAAGAGTGGAGGGATAATTGATTCCTTTGTTTCCATTGGATTGGTTATCTATGGTTGAAGAGCTAAAAAAAAAAAAATACAAATAGAAGTAAACTGAGACGTATATTTTACTGCTATATTCCATATGTAATGAGCTGACATGTAAGATAATTTACTGGATTATTGTTTTCAGGTAATGTCTATAGTTTCCATTTCCTATAAATGAATATAATTTCATACCAAACTAGTTTCAAAAGATGTATGACTCGTAACAGATGAAGACATTTTGGAAACAGGATATAGTTGAGTGGAAAATGAAATAATCACTGTTAAATGTTATTGTCATTATTAATAATTTGATTTTATAGTAGTGATAGTTTCTGATAATTCCATATTTGTCATCCCACTCTTTGTTAGCTGCTGGGTTTTCAAGATATAGTCAAGAGAGATAACAGAAAACGATGCATATTGCTACATTGCATAAAACAATGTATATTACTCTTTGCTAGTAATCCTGAAATGCTGCGAAGACATTTCACATTAACAAGGGTAGAACAAAGCATTTTCCCCTCCATTATTGGAAAATGTTGAACAAATGCTGTAAGGTGCATTTTTCTTTCTTCCTTTTTTCTCTTTTATTATTCTTTGGTGCCATATCTTTTTATTTAATGCCCTTTACATGTTTACAGGGCCCTGGGTGGGTTGAGAGGTGGTAAATGCCTTTACAAAATTTATAGATAAACAGATAAATAAATAAATAAATAATGACAAGAGCTTACATAATAGACATAGTTACAAATACATACCATCTCTTGACCCACCCAAATATCCAAACCTTAACAGCCAGCAGTGATGGATGTCTATTTTGCTGGTGATCAGCGCAAAGCAGGATGACATTGCCAGCTTCCTCCCTTGAATGACCAGATGTGATGAGTAATTGCAACAAGGGTCTTGACTGTGATTGTGTCAGGATCATGGTCCAAACATGGTCCTGTCATGCTTAATTGTTGTGCTTGAGCATATGAGTAGTAATGCAGGATGATAAGGTGTGATGTCCTATTAGTGGTGCTAGTTGTGTATCATTTGTGGCCTGGGATAATGAGCAGATGTGTGGGGAGGAAGTATGAACTGTAAATTACCAAAGTCATTTTTGTGGGAAGCTGTAGTTTGGTACAGGGGGGAAGGAGGGGATGAGACTTTGGAAGAGAGTATGCTTTCAAATGCTGACAAATAGAATGAAGGCTTTTATAATGGGTGAATTTTTTGGACTCTAAGTATACTGTGGAAAATCCTTTCAGTCCTGACAACAATTATGTATTTTGATCAGCTCTGCTTACTGAATAAAACTTTTCTGAATTTGCTAAAGGCTTGTGTTACTGGAGTGGAGTTAGCCTGTGCATTACAGATTGTTCCACCAGACATTATTGGCAGGAGGGGACTGGAAACATCACCCTGCTGCACTCTGATACCCATCAGTACAGACCTCTGCTGATCACTGTGGCTTTGTTGTTAACTGCTCTCGAGTTGATCTCGACTCATGGAGACACTATGGATGAAACATCTCCAAGACTCTCTGTCCTCCACTGCTCTGCTTAATTCCTGCAACCCCATACCCATGACATCCTTAATAGAGTCCATCCATCTGGCGTGTGGCCTTCCTCTCTTCTTACTTCCCTCCACCTTCCCCAGAATTATTGTTTTTTCCAAAGTGTCCTCTCTCATGATGTGTCCGAAGTACAACAGTCTTAGTTTGGTTATCTTGGCTTCCAACAAGGTTTTTGGTTTGACCTGCTCTAGGACCCACTTGTTTGTCCTTTTGACTGCCCACGGGATCCTCAGCATTCTTCTCCAGCACCGCATCTCAAATGCATTGATTTTCTTCTTATCATCTTTCTTAGCTGTCCAGCTCTCACATCTATACATGGTAATAGGGAATACAATGGCTTGTATGATTCTAACTTTTGTGCTGAGTTGTATATTTTTGCATTTTAGAATCTTTTCTAGGTCTTTCATAGCCACCCTCCCATTCTTAGTCTTCTTCTGATTTCCTGACTGCAGTCCCCATTTCTATGAATGTGTGATCCCAGGTATGAACATTCTTTTACTATTTCTATTTCTTCATTCTCTAGGTTGAACTTGTGGAGGTCCTCGGTGATCATTATTTTTGTTTTCTTTATGTCTAGACTTAAACCTTTGCACTTTCTTCTTTCATCTTCCTTAGTAGGTGTTCCAGGTCTGTGAGGTTTTCTGCTGGTATTATGGTGTCATCTGCTTATGTTAGATTGTTAATATTCCTTTGTCCTGTTCTCACTCCTCCTTCTTCTGTGTCCAAGCCTGCTTTTTAAATATGCTCTGCATACAAGTTGAACAGATAGGGTGAAAGGATACAGCCTTGTCTGATCCCTTTGCCAATTGGAAACCATTCTGTTTCTCTGTATTCTGTTCTGATAGTAGCCTCTTGCCCTGAGTACAGATTCCTCATTAGAACTATCAGATGTGTTGGCACTCCCATGTCTTTAAGGGCATTCCATAGTCTTTCATGGTCTATGCCAGGGGTCCCTGGACTTTTTGATCTGGGGGCTGGTTTGCTGGCCCCCAGATCTTCTGGGGGGGCATGCGTGCATGCACATGCACATGCGCACAACTCCGAATGCCATTTTGGAACACAAAATGGAGCCCAAGTAGTGCACATGCATGCGCAACACTGGGTGCATGCACACGACTCCGAACGCCATTTTGGAAGACAAAATGGTGCCCGGCGGCGGGCACAAGGGGCGGCTGCACCGGTGCAGTGGCAGGACTGGCTACGGGCCAGTAGGAAGGCCTCAACGGGGCGGGTCTGGTCCGCGGGCCATAGTTTGGGGAACCCTGGTCTATGCAGTCAAAAGTTTTTTTATATTCTATAAAGCACATGCTGATTTTCTTTTGGAATTCTTTTGTGCGCTCCATTAGCCATCATATGTTTGCAATGTGATCCCTGGTGTCTCTTCCTTTCCTGAACCCTGCTTGCACCTCTGGGATCTCTCTTTCCATGTATGGTTGGAGTATACATTGCAGAATTTTACACATGATTTTGCTTGCATGGGTGATCAGTGCTATGGTCCTATACTTGCTGCAGTCTCTTGTGTCTCCCTTTTTGTGGATGGGGATGTATGTTGATCATTTCCAATCTGTTGGCCATCATTTTGTTTTCCATATCTATTAACATATGTTGGTTAGCACTAGAGTTGACTCTGTCAATGTGGATTGCAGCAGTTCAATTGGAATATCATCTGTTCCTGGTGATTTGTTTTTTGCTATTTCTCTTATTACAGCTTCCATATCACGTTTTAGAATTTGGGGTTCATCTTCATATGGTTCTTCATTCCATGTGTCCTTCATTTTGTCATCTATTTTGTATAATACTTCTGTGCATTGCATCCAATGTCTTTTTATTCCTCACTGGTCTTGAATTATGTTATTTTTATTGTCATAAATCGTCCCAGTCCTTGGTTTGAATTTTCCTTTGATTTCCCGGATCTTGTGAAATAGGTCTCTTGTTCTTCCCTTTTTGTTGTTGTCTTCTATTTCTCTGCATTGGTCATTGTAGTAATTTTCTTTATCTTTCCACACAAGCCATTGTACTGTTGTGTTCATAATTCTTAATTTGTTCCTATCTCCCTTTTGTTTTTCTTATCTTCTTTTCTTTATTGCTTGCAGTGTTTTTTTTTTCTGTCATCCATTTTTTTCTCTTTCTTTTTGTTTATTGAAAGTGTCTGTCTGCATTCCTCTTTTATTATGTCCCTGGCTTCAGACTAAAGTCTGATTCTCAGTCTATTCCTCCAATTCTCAATCTATTATGCTTAGTAATGCAAATCTGTTTCTTATGTTATCAGTAAATTCTTACCTGGCAGGGGAGACACCATGATCATGAAGGTGGTTTTCCCAGAGTGAGGCTCATCCATTGCACTCCGGGTGTGCTGACCCCTGCGATTTCCCCAAATGCGGGAAACTCGACTGCATAATTTGTTTTTTCTTCTTGAGTCTTACTCTTATTTCTATTATGAGTAATTCATGATCTCTGCCACATTCAGCACCTGGTCTAGTCTTGGCCACCAATATAGAGTTCTGCCAATGGGCGGGGTATAAATTATTATTATTATTATTATTATTATTATTATTATTATTTTACTTCCGATTATATAATCTATTTGATTTTTGTGTGTAGCCTTCTTTCTGATTGTATGAAAAATGTGTTTGCAGTGAATAGGTTGTTGTCTTCACAAAAATCTATCAGATGCTCACCTACTTTGTTTCTTTTACCTAATCCAAATCTGCCTACTGTTTTTGATTCTTCTTTGCTTTGAACTTTTGTGTTCCAATCTCCAATGATCAGCTTGACATCTTGTGTTGGTGTGCTGTCAATTTCATCCTGTACACCTTCATACAATCAATCAATTTCTTCCTGTTCTGCCTCTGTGGTTGGTGCAGATACTTGGATTATGGTGATATTCATAGGTTTATCATGGAGCCTTACTGAAATGATTTGGTCTGATTTTGCATTGTATCCTCTGACTGCTTTTGCCACATATTTTCTTAGTATGAAAGCTACCCTGTTTCTTCTTGTCTTTTCATTGCCTGAGTAGAACACTGTGTAGTTGTTTGATTCAAAGTAGCCCATTCCTGTCCATTTTAACTTACTCACTCTCAGTACTGCTATATTCATGCATACCATTTCCATTTTTATTATGTCCAGCTTCCCTTGGCTCATACTCCTACTGACTGTTAAAGTAGGTTTAGGGGGCATTTATGATCATGGTAATGGTGCCACAATTGTAAATCTGAATATCAAAGAGTTACAAATGCACAAGTCTAGCTTATGCTTTTGGAACTGCTCAGCAGGATGCCAGTCACTACCTTTTAGACCATAAGAATTAAGAAAGGAGCTTGCTTTTTTATTGACTGATAGTTATTTGTTTTTATTGTTTGTGAACCTTTTCATCTGAACAATTGGCTAAAAAGGCTTTAAAGATATAAATAAATCCCCAAATCACTCAGCATATTTATGATGTTTGAGATAGACTTGCAATGTTCACCCTATCTGAGGTTGTCCTTTCCATTTTTTCTGACCCTGCTACTGAAAAAGAATGAAAATGTATCTCTGAATTGTGTGTGTGTGTGTGTGTGTGTGTGTTGCAAAGAAAGATTGTATATCTTGTCTAAGGGTCTCCATTGCCCATCAACCTCAATAACCATCACATCCTACTAGGCCCTTCAAGTCCTTTTACATATTATCCTACAGGGTGAATTCACCCCTTGCTATTCCACCCTAATCTGTTTTGCTGGTGATATCAGTAATAAATGAAGCAATCACCCCATTTTATTCTGGCAGCTCTTTCATAAGTATAAATTCTGTATATTAAACTCATATACCATCACAATAATAAAAATGAGGAAAATAGTCCAATAATTCAAACAACGGCAGAATTAACATCACAACTGTAACAACAAAAGTATAATGATGTAATGCATTATCTTAATTCATATAACCATATGAATGAGAGAAATCATGGTGCTCTGATTAGAGAATCATCCTAAAACTGAGGAGGTTCAAGTTCAGATGTCTCCACCATCAGAAATCTCAACGTTTGACCTTGAGACAATCACCATCTCTTGCCTTAGTATACCTGATAGGATTGTTATGAGAACTAAATGGCCATGGACAGAATAAATGTGCTTGAGCTCTAATAGATAAGAGCTGACCTTATAAAGAGCTGGGCAGATTTGTGCAATCTGGTTTTCAACCTTTGAGATTTCAGATATTTTGAACTTCAAAAAACTGTCAACATAGCTATGCTTCTGGGAGGTAAAATACAAAACAGTTAGAGGATCAAAGTTGAGAACCTAAAGCAAGCAAAAGTAGTGTCTGGTGTCTCCCATATCAATGGGGCAGCAAATCCACTCAACTTTTAGTCCAAACTTTACAAGAGGTTCCAGTGTGCTGGACCACATCTTTAAAATATTTTACAACTCCTTTATATTTTGGATTAAAACCTGGAGATAGTGGTTTCACTTGGTCTGGTGTCACCCCAGTATATAGCATAACATAAGCTGTCACCTCATGTGAACTGTGTATAGGATTTATGGCTCTGGATCCTGGACTGTTTGATGTTGGATTCTGAATAATAATAATAATAATAATAATAATAATAATAATAAATTTTATTTATATCCCGCCTCTCTGCTGGGCAATCAGAGTGGTGAACAAGATTAAAACAGAACAAAGTAAAAAGAATTCCATCTCCCCCCCATCCCTAACCCCCCCCCCCCATAAAAATTGAATTAAACTCTATAAGAAATTAAAATACAAATTGACCAGTAGTAATTTAAAACCAATAAAAAAACAATGGAGGATGGGAGCAAAAAACAATCAAACTCAAATTGGTCAGGAGAATTATTCCGGGAAGGCCTGTCGGAAAAGATCCGTCTTTACTGCTTTTTTAAAGCAGTCAAGCATGGTAATAAGACGGATCTCATCCGACAGGCCATTCCATAATCTCAGAGCGGCAACTGAGAAGGCCCTCTGGGAGTTCTGCGACAATCTAGTTTTCATAGGCAGTAGCAGATTCCTCCCAGAAGACCGAAGTGCGCAGGGGGGATCGTATGGGAAGAGGCAGTCCCGAAGATAAGTTGGACCCAAGCCATGTAGGGCTTTAAAGGTCAAAACCAACACCTTGTACTGTGCCCAGAAACTGATTGGCAGCCAGTGGAGAGACTTCAGCACTGGAGTTATGTGCTCTCTCCTAGATGTTCCCGTGACCAGCCTGGCTGCCATATTTTGGACCAGTTGAAGTTTCTGGGTTAGGCACAAGTGTAGCCCCATGTAGAGCACATTACAGAAATCCAAACGTGAGGTTACCAGAGCATGTACCACAGTTTCAAGATCCCTCATGTACAGGAAAGGGCGCAGCTGGCGTATCAGTCGAAGCTGATAACAGGCACTCCTGATCGTCGCATTCACCTGACTAATCATGTGAAGCGACGAATCTAGGAGCACCCCCAGACTGTGAACACAGTCCTTGGAGGAGAGTGTGACTTCATCCAGGACTGGAAGGTGTATTCCCAAGCCTGGTTTCGGGCCCGTCACTGTTAGTACCTCCATTTTGTCTGGATTCAGTCTCAATCTGTTTTTCCTCATCCAATCCATTACTGCCTTAAGACAATTATTGAGAGGAGAGACTCCATCTGAGGTCATCATGGAGAGATGATCGGGTCATGGAGAGATATATCTGGGTGTCATCAGTGTACTGAAGACACTGTGCTCCATGTCTCTGAATGATCTCTCCCAGCAGCTTCATATAGATATTGAATAGCATCGAGGACAGAATGGCACCCTGAGGAATGCCACAATTAAGCTCTATTTTAGAAGAGCAACTGTCTCCGAGCCTCACCCTCTGGGATCTGCCCGAGAGGAAGGAACGGAACCACTGCAAGGCAGTGCCTCCGATTCCTAATTCTCTCAGGCGATCTGTGAGAGAATGGCTGAGTATGTGGAAGGTGAATGGGTTCCTGGAGTGACAAGGCCCTGAAAGAAATGGATGCCGTGCAAAGCACTAATGGGAGAAACTTGGCCTCGGAAGCGGAGATGCTGACCAAGCATAACCAGGACAATACAATAAAAGGCAGTACTTCTCCCACTTCACCTTATGGTTCCTTGATCCGCGGCAACAGGGCCATCCACCCTTCTTGGAGGCTTGATCAACTTCCAGTGAAGGATCGTGAGTATGAATGTGTGTGAATGTGTGAGTGAATTAAAAAGAGCTCTTGATACTTAAGGTGGTTGTTATATTGAGTATCTGATATTAGAAATAATTGTTTCAGGTGTATCTGTTTCTGTGTTTCAATAAATGTTACATGCAAAGTGTCTAAACCCAGATCTGGTTTCCTATGTGTCTTTGTTGAAAGTCCTATAGTCCAGGGTGGCTAAATTTCTCTCTGGATTAAAAGAACAACAGAGAACCTTGGTTCATGACAATCCAAGAGGATGGAGTGGTCTATCGTATCAAATGCCACTGAGAGGTCCAAGAGCACCAGTAGGGTCACACTACCCCTGTCTATACCCAAGCGGAGGTCATCAGCCAGAGCAACCATGGCAGTCTCAACTCCATATCCTGTCCTAAAGCCAGTTTGAAATGGATCAAGATAATCGGTTTCATCCAAGACAGCTTGGAGTTGGGAAGCAACTGCCCTCTCAATCACCTTGCTTAAAAAAGGTAACAAGGAGACCAGTCTATAGTTATTCCTGTCCAGGGGATCCAGGGAAGGCTTTTTCAGGAGGGGTTTAACTGCCGCCTCCTTTAAACAAGATGGAACAGTGCCCTCCCTGAATGACGCGTTACTGGTATGCTGAAGGAATACCCTCAACGCGTCTCCCCCCTGGACAACCAGGCAAGATGGACAAGGATCGAGAAGGCATGTTGTCTTCCTTATCTTACCAAGGAGCTTGTCCACGTCATCGGTACTCACAGATTGAAGCTGATCCAGTAAAATGTCATCAATGGAGTTGCTGGATACCTCACCTACGGATTCTGTCAAAACACTGGCATCCAGGTCAGTTCTTATTCAAGAGATTTTATCTGCGAAGTAGATGTTAAAAGCATCACAGCAGGCCGCTGTAGGGTCAAGTAGAGGGTTCTGTGCAGGAGGTACCTTTGCTCCTTTTGCTTCTGAACTCCTGGCACCCTGCCTGCTAGTGCAGTGTGAGAAATTACAGTTGCCTCCCTTTTCTGTCCAGCCAGCAGACCCTGCTAGACCCAGAATGCAAGAAGACCCAGAAGGCAGCCTCTTCCCACCAGCAGCCATTTGTTGGGGTAGGGTGCTGCTGTTACCCAGAAGCCTCTTCCAGGATTGGCAGAGCTGCTGGTCAAGTGGGAAAGGGAAGCAACTCTTTCCCATTAAGCCAGCAGCCCCACTTGACCTGGAAGGAGCTGCTGGATGGCAACAGCAACACATCACCCCCACCAGTGGCCACAGCCGATGGATACCAGAGGTGCCCTAGCTGGCAACAGGGGGCAGCCAGAGGGGTCTTGGGACAGATGGGAATGGCTGCCCCACTGGGTGTTCACCTCCTCTGAGGTATCACCTGGTGTGGTCTGCACCTCCCACACCCCTAGTGACACCCCTGCATGAGGAAGATTCATTGCCTCACTAAGTTGTAGTTGCTAGCCACCACTATCTACTATAATTCTGATTGTGATATCCCCAGTCTCAAGCAACTATTGTTCTCATCCCTTCTTTCTTATATCTTTTTAACTGCTAATGCTCCTGTGGTGAATAGAATGTCCATCTGGCCAATCAGGAGCCAGCTGAGAGCCAGCCAATGGGATTTAAGCTGGGAGCATTTAAAAAGCCCAGGCTGACAGTTGGTGGACAGTTATTGTTGAGAGGAGGGTCTGTTGAGAAAGTTAAGCCAAAGAGAGGGCTGAGTTTTAAGGTGTTCCTGAGGGAACTGTATTTTGGGGATTTAAAGTCTAGAAAGGAGAGACTCTGAACCCTTACAGAACTGTAAACAAGAGAGTTGCTAGCCAGTGTGGCTGAGGTACTGTGAGTGAATTAGAAACAAAGGTTATAATTTTGTAACCAGAAAAGACTACAGTAGTAAGTTCTGATGCAAGTTACATTTATTACATGCTCTTTTAAAAGAAACTTTTATTCTTGTTCCAACATTGCTTGGCCTACATTTTAATCACAAACCACACTACTAATATTTTGAAGTTTTGGAGGTGGGACATCATACAAAGATAGTGTGGGTCCCTTACACTTAATTAGGTGGCAAGGGTGGGGATAGCAAGTTCCCACAGGACTACCATTGAAAAAGTCAGTGTTAAAGGTGAAAGGTGGTGGTAGTGTGCACCACAGCTCCAAGGCACTTGTTTTCTTGTTATAGATGTGCTAACCAGCTGGCAAGAACCCACTCAATTCATATGCAGCACAGGCTCATAACTGTTCCAACAAATGAAATGTGTGAATGAAAGCTCCCTCCCTGCAACAGTGTTATCACAAAATCCTCTAAATGTTGAATAGGGCAAAAAAAAGGGGGGGGGACTTCAGTGCAGCAGCGTGAAGCAAGAATCAATGAAAAAAAAAGTGAACAGAAAAAAGTTATTCGTAATGAGAAGGTGGTACAAAATAACCTGTGCAGGAGAATTGGGAAGAGAAATCAAAGGCTGGATGTGAGGATTAGTAATACCAATGGACAGAATAGTCAGAGCATGAAATGATCAAAGCCTACATCAGTTTTGGCAGTATCAAGGGAGAAAACTGAATGAAGTATTATGATGGTGGTGACAGAGTTTAGTAATAGACTTAATCTGGAGAGGAAAAAAATTAACAAGACAATGTTGGCATTGTTTCTGTATACAAGGAGGCGTTAGTGTACTGTGATGGGTAGGGATCTTCTTTTGCATTTGCAATGGAGTCCTATATATAACTAATCAGACTAGATTGATATCATTGGGCAATAAACCCTGGAATGTATAACATTGTAGATTCAATCAAAATGTAGTTAATAATTCTCATTTTAAAGTCATTTTAAATGACATTTTTTCTGCTTTGTATATTTGCATATGTGCGTGTGATTTATTTATTTATTTATTTATAGTTACTTTTATTGTGTGGGTAATGAGCTTGTTTTTGTTTCTTGTTTTTAAAAACCAAGCCTGTATAATTTATGTTCCTACACAACCTTTGACAATCTTTGGTTGCTGAGGCGCTGAAGAATTTGCAGGTGTAATTAAATGACTGAATGCAAAGAGAAAAAGATGATTAAAAATGTAATAAGAGTAAAATAAGAAAGTCAAGGAGAGGGTACAGAAGCTTGATGTCTATTATACAGAAGAAACAAAAAAAAAACCACAAAGTTTTTTGTGGTTTTTGCAAAACATATTGTTTCCTGCTGCATAAGCAAAAGGAGTGAAAGAGACTGTGGAGGACTTCAGCAAAGTGAAAGAAAAACACCTGACAAACTGAATTACGGTTCCAAACTACTGAATTGTGTAACTTCAGTGAACTAGCAATGGCAGCATTTGATGTAAATAATAGAAACTGGAGCCAAGGAAAGGCTTTTAGGACCTTCACAGCACAAGCTCACTGATGCAATAAAGATTCAGAGAGATACAGCAGCACAGTTGGCATGTTAAAATTTTTAGCACTGTGCTGGTGTTCTGGAACATTTGATAAAAATAGCACCACTGATGTAGTCTGTAAAAACTACTCAACAAGGCTGGGTATTAAAATAACACAGCCCTTTTAGTGGGAGGAGGATCTCTAGAATAAAAATGGGAGGGAATGGGGAGAGATGGAGATAAAAAGAACATTCCCCCAAACATTGTTTTTATGCAAATTCAAGCAGTATATATGGAATTTGCATGCAGCGGGTGAAAGGATTCAGCAAAAATGCACCCAAAAAAGGATGACTGCATACTAGTAATTTTCTCTGGAAGAGACATACTTCTTTCAGTTACCATGGAAAATCTGAAGAACACTGTTTAAAAAAATCACTGAATTCCACCTTTTTGTTATTTCCTGTTTTGCTTTGTAGAGGCCCAAATCCTATTATCAGTCCAAAGCAGAGTAGCTCCATTGAGTCAATGAGACTTGCCAACATGTTGACTCATCATTCAACAATGTATTCAATTGGTTATTGGTTATTGGGACTAACCAATATGATTCAGGGCATCGTTAAGACCTACTTTGTGAATAAATTTCTAAAGTTGCTTCCAGATGCAATTGTTATGCCTGATTCATGGCTCTTTATGGGGTGGGTGAAGAGACAGGTGATAATGTCTTTCCCTTGTACACCCTCCTTTGTTTTCCTACTCCTTTTTCTATATCTGACCCCACCCTTGCATGCAACAGATATCCCTTTTAAAAAATACCTTCTTGTCACAAAGGCAAAAGTCCTATGGTACCTTAATAACTAAGGTAGCTTCTAAAGACATTTATCACATAGTCACTGGGAAGAGGTGGCACCAATGTCAGTGGGACAGTAACATCTTTTTGGTTTTTAGTCAGAAGTGAACAGGAGCTATTTAAAGAACTGAATCCATTTGGGGGATAGGGTTCAGTGTCTTGAATCATTTCTTTAAAGTTAACATGGAAGCCACCAAATGTTAATTCCTGCTCTTAACCTGACTCATTCACAGAAATTTACAGGGGAGGAATTGAAATGACAGCATCTTCCATTTGTGAATCCCCTGTCTTTCTCAACCACCATTTTCTTTCTCAAAAAGAATCCTTAAAGGAAAAGATAAAATAGCTTTGGAATGTCTTTTTGATGGATATTGCTGGGAGACCTCCATTTAAAGGGTTAAATTCAGCATCAACTCTATTTTCCAGACTGTACATTGTGAGCTTCCAAATTGCTTCTACAATCACCCTTCCATTCTCATGGACTTGAAGTCCACAGTTTTCCATATTCACGGAGAGATGACTTCTGTTGAAATCAATGGGATGCGCACTCGCTGGCACATGCCCGCATGCACCTGCCCACGGGTCCGCACCCCATTCAAGACTATAGGGCTTGAATATTGGTGAGTCTCCATTTTCTGGAATGGATCCCCTGTGAAAATGGAGGGCCAACTATACAGTAATTCTATAATGTAGTATAAGAGGACCGGCTTGTAGGCAGTGAGTGATGTTGTCCTTAGCACCTCAGCTTCCTGTAGTGCTTGTGCTTCATTCCCTGCTTGTCTTGCCATGACATGTCTGACAAATGGATCATTCCCCACTAATTTTGGACAACAATAATTTTCATTACAAAGAATCATAATCTTTAATTCTTTAAAAATCCTTTTTAATCTGTGTTTCTGAAAATGTGCTAAAATTTCTGTTAATCAGAACAAGTAAACAAATAGTGATGGGTACAAATATGGAGGCAAACAGTGTATCAGATCAGGAAATAAACAGTTTTAAAGAACTGGTTTCAATACTGTTGGTGGCCAAGAGGAAACGATTTCAGAAAATGAGCTATTAAGTGGTCAGTTTTAATAATACCACTGGTCAAAGACAGCTGCACCAAGTGAAGTTAACTATCTTAAGCATCCTTTTGAGGAAGTAAGCTCCATTTAACTGGATGGCATATGATGCTAAATAAATGTTCATAGGATATTGTTATAAGGCTGTGAACATTTGCCAGTAATGGGCTGGAAATGTTTTTGCTGATGGGGAAGACATGCTGAGATACAGTATCATGCTGCTAAAGTGGAGGTCTCCACCTCTATGCCTATGTAGTAATGGAGAATGTTTTCTCTGCCTAGCTACGTCCTTCACTTCAGTACAATGCAATAAGAGAAGGGTAAAGAGTACTGGCTGGGCAGGATGAGTACAGAGCCATCTCTCTGGCAATGGAGCAGCTATAGGAATCTGTTGTTGTTGTTAACTGCCCTTGAGTTGATCCCGACTCATGATGACCCTGTGGAAGAGACATCTCCAAGACTCCCTATTTTCCACCACTCTGTTTAGGTCCTTTAAACTCATCCCTGTGAGCTCCTTAATCCATCTAACATCTGCTCTAGGCTTATTCTATCTGCTTGAGCATGGATAGAAGAAGCTGCCTCTACCTTCAGAGTAAGTTTTTTCCTCCCTCCCTCCCCCCCACACTCGAGAAGCCAGTGTGAGCCCAAGTGCACTCCCATGGCTGATCTATGAATGGAGGTACATAGCTGTACCTATTAACCCCAAACTGCAGGGAAGTACAGGATTATTGCTTCAGCAAGATCTAAAAAAAATACATATACAAGTGTAACCGCCATTATGCCTGCATGTAACCAGATGCCAGCTCCTGTGTGGTTTTAATTAGTATATGGAACCACAGCAATCTGACTGGTTTCATGCCAGTAAAATTACATAAAGGAGAACAGGAGCATGCTAGCAAACCTCACCTATACTAGCACATGATTTCTGTCACTATCTATATAATAATAATAATAATAATAATAATAATAATAATAATAATTTATATACCACCCAATGGTTGCCCAATCCGGGTGGTTTACAAGATAAAAACAGTTACAATAAGCAACATAGCCCTCCCCCCATTAAAACATTATTAAACAGTAATATAATTAAAAAACATAAAACAATATACAACAGTTAAAATAATAAACACTATAGCAGCTAGTCGCATTGTGGCTCTGCGGGGGAACCAAGGTTTAGATGAAGGAGGGAATTGCCCAGGGCAGGGTTATTTAGTCTGGAAAGGCCTGCCGGAAGAGATCCGTCTTGACAGCCTTTTAAAAACTGTCCAAAGATGTTAGTTGACGGATCTCGTCCGGCAGGTCATTCCAGAGTCTGGGGGCACAATAGAAAAGGCCCTCTGGGAGGTCGCGGATAGCCTGGATCTTTGTGGCTCTAAGAAATTTCTCCCAGAAGACCAGAGCGTGCGGGTAGGATTGTACGGGAGGAGGCGGTCTCTGATATAGCTTGGACCCAAGCCATTTAGGGCTTTAAAGGTAATAACCAACACCTTGTACTGCGCCCGGAAGCGAATAGGCAGCCAGTGGAGGGACCTCAAAACCGGAGTGGTGTGGTCCCTCCTAGAAGTTCCTGAAACAAGTCTGGCTGCCATATTTTGAACTAACTGTAGCTTCCGAACCAAGCACAAGGGTAGCCCCATGTAGAGCGCATTACAGAAGTCAAGGCGGGAGGTTACCAGTGCGTGTACAATGGTCTCGAGATCCCTTACTTCCAGAAAAGGACGCAGCTGGCGTATCAGCCGAAGCTGATAACAGGCGCTCCTGACCGTCGCATTTACCTGATTTGTCATCAGGAGCGACGAATCAAGGAGCACTCCCAGACTGCGAACACAGTCACTGGAGGAGAGTGTGACCCCATCCAGGACTGGAGGTTCCAACCCAATTCTTGGTTTCGGGGATGCTACCGTGAGCACCTCCGTCTTGTCTGGATTCAGTCTCAATCTGTTTTTCCTCATCCAGCCCATTACCGCCTGAAGATATTCATTGAGAGGAGAGATGCCATCGGAATTTGAGGCCGATGAACGAGACACGGAGAAATAGATTTGAGTGTCATCAGCGTACTGATAACACCCAGCACCATAACTCCGTATAATCTCACCCAGCGGCTTCATATAGATGTTGAATAACATCGGGGACAAAATAGCTCCTTGAGGGACCCCACAAGTGAGTTCCCTCTTACTGGAACTACAGTCCCCGAGCAGCACCCTCTGGGACCTACCTGAGAGGAAGGACCGGAACCACTGCAAAGCAGTGCCCCCAATGCCCAACCTTCTCAGGCGGCCCAAGAGGATGCTGTGGTCTATTGTATCAAAAGCCGCTGAGAGGTCTAGGAGCACCAACAGGGTCACACTACCCGTGTCGATGCTTAGACACAGATTGTCGGTCAAGGCAACCATGGCAGTCTCAACCCCAAAGCCTGTCCTGAAGCCGGTTTGAAATGGGTCTAGATAATCGGTTTCATCCAAAACCGCTTGGAGCTGAAGAGCAACCGCCCTCTTGATCACCTTGCTCAAA
Organism: Phrynosoma blainvillii; assembly: GCA_026167975.1. Taxonomy (NCBI): domain Eukaryota; kingdom Metazoa; phylum Chordata; class Lepidosauria; order Squamata; family Phrynosomatidae; genus Phrynosoma; species Phrynosoma blainvillii. The sequence continues at coordinate 273,377,595 of JANUYF010000002.1, forward strand.
AATGGCAGCAATGACGCAGGCCTGTAGTTACTCATATCCAGGGGGTCTAGGGAAGGTTTTTTCAGAAGCGGCCTAACAGCCGCTTCCTTTAGACAGGATGGAACATGTCCTTCCCTGAAGGATGCACCGATGATCTCCATAAGGAATCTCTTCAATGCACCCCCCCCCCGACGGCCAGCCAAGATGGGCAAGGGTCGAGAGGGCAGGTTGTCTTCCTCACCTTACCAAGCAGCTTGTCCACATCCTCGGTACTCACTGATTGAAGCTGATCCAGGATAACTACATCGGCGGAGTCACTGGACACCTCGCCTTTAGACTCTGATTCAATGGTGGCATCTAAGTCGGCTCTTATCTGAGAGATTTTATCTGCAAAGAAGTTGTTAAATGCATCACAGCAGGCCATTGTCAGGTTAAGCAAGGGATTTGGCGCAGGGGGTATCTGCGTCATCTCCCTTACCACCTTGAACAGCTCTGCTGGACGAGACTCTGCAGACGCAATGCATGCAGTGGAGAAGGCTCTCTTCGCTGCAAGCATTGCCTCCCAATAGGAATGAAGAAAGTTCCTATGGCGAGTTCTGTCAGATAAGAGTCGAGTCTTCTTCCACCTGTGCTCTAGCCGTTGTCTATGCCGCTTCATACTCCTCAGCTCCGGAGTATACCAAGGTCTACAGTTTGAAGCAGGATGGCAAGGACGCTTGGGAGTGATCGTGTCGATAGCCCTGGTGAGATCGGTGTTCCAAGTATTAACCAGAGCTTCAACAGGATCACCGGCATTCCCAACCATTAAACCCTCTAAGGCTCTTTGGAATCCAATAGGCTCCATTAGCCTTCAAGGGCGGACCATCCGAATGGGTCCACCACCCCCGGTGGGGCAGATGTTGGCTCTAAGTTCCATCTTGACCAGGAAATGATCCGTCCATGACAATGCGGAGGTATAACTCTAGGTGCTCCAAATGTTCCTCTGAAGTGATGAAGCTGCCCTCCTTAGGGAGGCTCTTCATGTTACCTGGAAGCATTTGGAGAACCATGACTTGAAATCAGTTAAGAAACCTCCACAAGCTTCCCTATTCCTTCTCACTGGTGGAAGGAAATTTTCACATCCACTAGTGGCAAAATATGAAGTTGACATGCCAGTGAGAGATGGTTTTTCTTGTGTACTCTTGCCTCTCCAAGCCAAATAGAAATACTTTAATTCCACGTCTAACTGAATGGAAAACGTGAGGCCTTAGAGTGCTAAAAACTACAGTGTGGAAATGCCCTTGCACGGATGTATGCTTTTGAGGCTGTCATTATGCATTATATCAGGAGATATGTATTCTCATATATGTTTGCTGGGGGAAAAATCCAGACAAAAAAGAGAATGTGACAGAAAGTGGGCATGACATGCATTAAACAGCACAATCCTTCCCCTTTCATCCCTGACTTGTCACATTCTTCTTATTCAGCAAACATGTACTGGATACATTAATCATTAAAAGTTGATGTATCATTTTCCCCAAACTGGTTAAGAATTTGGCCCTGGGGAAATGCCCTTTGGATAGGCAAGATATCTATCTTTAGAAATGAAAACAGAGTTTTTCTCTTTTTCTCTCTGACCAAATGTTCCATCCCTGAACTTAAAAGGAGACATTCAACAGAAATCTGAGTTGCAGAGATAGTTCTTATGTCAGTGTTTTCTTGACAGCAGCAGATGATTTGTGGGCAGGGACTATTTAATCATGGCTTGTGAAAGGCATCAGCTCATTGATTATTAAATAGCACTGGGAGTTTGAAGTATAAACCAAAATCAGACAGATCAGCTCTCTTTCACTGCACTTTCTGATTCCCCCCCCCCCCATTTCTGGATGTTAAGACAAACACTAGATCCATGCATGTGTTGCATAGCAAAGGCAGACACTAATTGGCAGTGGCCTCATGACATTGCTAAGGTAACAGGTGACACATCTGATGGAAGTCTCTTTTCCTTTGGTGCTTATCAGTGAAGACTCAACTCCTCTTGAATTAGTTTCTGACAGTTGGCAACACAGTGATTTCAAAGCTATGCCTACTCATGCCAAAGATAAAGGATCCAGAGCAGTCTCTTTACTGAGCTCAGATACAGGGTCAGCTGTACAACTCTTAGTGCCATCCGGGTTTCTTGACATGCTTTGGGACCTAAACCATTTTCAGCAGGACTAGAGAGGCACATAGCTATAAACTCTGCATCTGTGGAAGCCATTTCCCCCCCCCCCCCGGCCCAGCGGAAGACTTGGGGACCAGCAACCGGCCCAGGTAAAAAAAACCTTGCCGGCCCCTGCTGTAGACTGGATCTAGTGGTGTTTTCAGGGTGGAAACTAGAGGTATGTAAGTACGTGTAGCAGTCCATGGGCTTGCGATATAGTGTGGTGCTTATCTGTCCATTTTGTAGCTGTATTGTGGTGTCCAGAAAGTGAACTTCTTCAGTAGATAGTTCCAGGCTGAGATTGATGGTGGGTGGAAGTTGTTGAAACTCTGGTGGAATGTCTTGAGTGAATCCTCTACATGAGTCCAAATTTGAAGATATCATCAATGTACTTTAGGTAGAGGAGTGGTTTCTGGGTGCAGGAGTTAAGGAAGCATTGTTATAGATCAGCCATGAAGATATTGGCATATTGTGGTGTCATGCACGTGACCATAGCAGTGCCATTAACTTGAAGGTATATGTTATCAAAAGTGAAGTAATTGTGTGTGAGAGCAAACTGGCAGACCTTAGTCGCTAGGTCTAATAGGTTCCCATCTGGAATGATGTTCCTGATGGCTTGTAGTCCATGTGATGTTGGTGTACAGGGATTCCACATCCATAGTGGCTAAGATGGTGTTTCCTGGAAGGTTGTGGATGGATTATATCTTCTGTAGGAAGTCTGTGGTGTCCTTCACATAGCTGGGGGTGTTGGAGGCCAAACAAAGGTTAAAGGATATTGTCCATATATTTGGAGGCATTGACTGTAACTGTTCCAATGCTGGAGATGATAGGTCATCCAGGGTTGCCCTGTTTATGTATATTGGGTAATAGGTAGAATGTGCCTGCTCAGGGCTCCTGGGGTGCATCAATACAGATTTGGTTTTGCATCTCTATGGGAATTTCCCTGAGCAGCCTATGTAATTCCTTCCAGTATTTCTCTGTGGGGTCATTAGATAGGATTCTGTAAAATGTGGTGTTGGACAGTTGTCTCTAAGTCTCCTGTATGTAGGTAGATTTGTCCATGATGACTACCATTCCTTCTTTTTCAGCCTCTTTGATGATAATGTTAGGGTTGTTCTTGAGACTGCGTATGGAATTTTGTTCCTTGCGATTGAGATTCTGTTGTAAATTGTGCTTCTCATTGATTATATCTGTCTGGGCATGGCGGCAGAAGCTTTCTATGTAGGAGTCTAGTTCTGTGCACCTTCCATCAGGAGGAGTCCATGTGGAGTTCTTCTTTTTATGAGTCTGAGGTATATCACTGTAGTTTCTACAGTTGTGTTGAGGAGACAGGTATGATCCTTGTGTGTTGTTCTCCTCACTGATGTCATAATTCTTGAAGTATTCAGATGGGATGTGTAGTCCTTTGATGGTTCTGGATGCTGGGAGCTGGCTTCCATTGCCTAGTTTGACCAGCATCCTGGGGAAGGGATTCACCCTTTGTTCAGATTAGAACAAAGCAAACACTCTCCCACATGGGCCAAACAAAGGAAAGACCCCTGGACACATGGGCTAAACAAAGGGAAACCTCAACCACATGGTCTCCAGTGAGGCTTTTTGAAACCTCTACTTGGAAATTACCGGGTGTGGCCAGCTCATTGGTCAGTTGGCATCTGCATCAGCTGTGATGTAACCTCATTAGAATGTGATGTAGGTCTTCTTTAGCATGGGACTTCCCCCAAACCCTTTGCAGTCCTGAGATGAATGGAAGATCTGGAAGGCCTCCAGTTCATCACAGTATATCTATATCCATATCCATCCTATTTGTGACTTGCATTTTCATATTTTTGTGGGTCACTGCAGAGGATGGAATTCTTTATTGACCTTGCATAATGACCAAACTCCACTCCTTAATACTCAATTTTTAGATGCTACAGCCGTCCAAATATAAATTTACTGCCTGGTAAAAAGGAGGTAAGCAGCAGAGAACCATCCAGGTATGTTGCTATAGCTGGTGCAACTATATTTTCCAGGACCTCTAGGGAATCTTTAGAAATTCCTAGAGGATGATTTGTTGCTTTATGGGTTTGGTTGGGGGAATGAAAGGGGAGTTTTTTTGTAGTTTCCATTTGTGCAAAACTCTAGGATACATCTTCTGATCAAGAATATTGGCCAATATCTATATCTGTGTTTCTTAAGCTTTGAGGTAGAAGTAGATTACTTCTAGGCTCTTGCTCTGTTGTTATAAAAACAGCAGGATTGGATGAATTATATTACAGTCCAATTTCCTATGTTATGCAGAAATATACACCCTGTATCTCTGAGTGGAATTGTGCTCATGGCATAGTAACAGACAAGCAGCTACTGAGGGGGAAAAGTATACTATTTCCATTATACTGACTGAAAAAGCAGAAACTCTTCATTGTCTGTAAGCCAAGTTTCTGATTGTAATTATCCAAGTCAGTTGCTTAGAAAATATCTTTATATTGATGCAAGATAAAGACATTTAACAAAGCTGTATAACTTTTTTTTTTTTACCTCCAGCTTAACAAATGTAGAAATTGCAGTGTAGGAACAGCAACCTAGTCATGATCTTAGGATCACACATTTTCTTCTCAGCAACACAAAGCACATGAATCTATATGTTTCTATGGGCCTCTATAGACTGGCCCAAAGGACTGGCCTGGAGCTAGAGTTGGGGCAAGGCAGCCACATGCCAGCTGCTCCAACCCCACACCGACGTTGTCCTGACACTGTGTGTCATTATGCATGGCACATGGCATCAGGACACCCTCCCAGCACAGCATTCTGACACGCTGCACTGAAAAGGGTGAGGAAGAGCTGCACGCTGGCTCTTAGGGTAGCCTTTTGCTGCCCCTTAAAAGGAACGGCATTTTGCCACTCTTTTTGGGGTGGCAAAAGGGAGGATTGGGGCCATGAAGTGGGGTTGCAGTGGCCCCGATCCACCGTTTCCTGGAGCGGCCCAGAGCCGTCCGTCTGCAGAGGCCCTATGATCTCCAGATGTGAATGGGCTACATGCAACTCACATGAATCTTCACCACTGGTCATGCTGGTTAGGTCAGCTGAAATTCAGACCGACAGCATCTCGAGGGACAGAGGTTGGCTTGCTACAGTCCTATTCCTTGGTTATTGTCTCATTCCAGCTAGGGTGCCATTGCCATTGTTGCTGTGTGCTTTCAATTCATTTTTTGAATTACAGTCACTCTAATGTGAAGGTATCAGGGGATTTTCTTGGCAAGGTTTGTGTACAGGTTTGTGTCTCATTGCCTTCTTCTGAGAAAGTATGACTTGCCTAAGGTTATCCAGTGGGTTTCCATGGCTGAGTGGTGATCTGAACCCAGGTTTTCCAGATTCCAAGTCCAGCAGTCAAACCACTATACCTAGGTAGATGAAAAAGCTGCATGTGTATGGATGTACTTCACAATGGCACTGTGGAGAGAAGGCAGGTTAGAGCCAGCTCTGGTGACAACCAATCAGGACTGAGCTGGCAACAGCCAATAGAATTTTGGGCTGTAAGGGGGAAATTCTGTTAGGAACAGTTGGAAGTCAGTTCGGGTTTGGATTCCAGACAGTGAGGGTCAGGTGGAGAAGGTTCCAGAGTTAAGCTCCAGAAGAGAGGGGCCTAATACCCATAATAAACCCCAAGTGAGGAAGTTAAGAAAGAGAATATCCTTGGGGTATTGATAGCCTTACAGCAGCGGTCCTCAAACTATGCCCCGTGGGCTGAACCCGGCCCGTTGAGGCCTTTGGACCGGCCCGTGACCTGGTGTCATGCGCGCACATGCACAAAGGCAGGGACAACCCAGAAGAGAGCTTTGACTTAGATTTAAAGAGGATCGATCCTCGACTTTTCCACCCCCAAAAGCAGAGGCTGCAAGGGTCCCTCCTTTTGGGGGTGGAAAAACTGCCTTTAAACCAAAGCCAGGGCTCTTTCCTGGGCTGCCCCATGGCAGTAGCAACCCAGAAGAGAGCTTTGACTTCGGTTTAAAGGGGATCGATCCTCAGCTTTTCCACTCCCAAAAGCAGAGGCTGCAAGGGGCCCTCTTTTTGGGGGTGGAAAAACCGCCTTTAAACCGAGGTCAGGGCTCTTTCCTAGGCTGCCCCATAGCAGTAGCAACCCAGAAGAGAGCTTAGATTTAGGTTTAAAGGGGATCGATCCTCGGCTTTTCCACCCCCAAAAGCAGAGGCTGCAAGGGTCCCTCCTTTTGGGGGTGGAAAAACTGCCTTTAAACCAAAGCCAGGGCTCTTTCCTGGGCTGCCCCATGGCAGTAGCAACCCAGAAGAGAGCTTTGACTTTGGTTTAAAGGGGATCGATCCTCAGCTTTTCCACTCCCAAAAGCAGAGGCTGCAAGGGTCCCTCTTTTTGGGGGTGGAAAAACCGCCTTGAAACCGAGGTCAGGGCTCTTTCCTAGGCTGCCCCATAGCAGTAGCAACCCAGAAGAGAGCTTAGATTTAGGTTTAAAGGGGATCGATCCTCGGCTTTTCCACCCCCAAAAGCAGACTGCAAGGGTCCCTCCTTTTAGGAGTGGAAAAACCGCCTTTAAGCTGAAACCAGGGCTCTTTCCTGGGCTGCCCCACGGCAGTAGCAACCCAGAAACGAACCTTGACTTTGGTTTAAAGGGGATCGATCCTTGGCTTTTCCACCCCCAAAAGGAGAGGGCAGAACCTGCCCGTCATGGACCGAGCCAGTGACCTGACGGACTCCTTCATGGGGGTCTGGCGGGGCTTCTGGGTGGGTGGGTGTTGGGCTCTTGAGGGCCTCTGCCATTGTTCTCTGCCTTCCAGTCCTTTCCCATAATTGGGTAACCTTGGCCAAGTCACCCTCTCTCAGCCTCAGGGGATGGCAGAGGGAAAGCTCCTCTGAAGCATCTTGCCAGTAAACCCCCCTTTCCTAGAATTGGGTAACTTTGTCCAAGTCACACTCTCTCAGCCTCTCAGCCTCAGAGAATAGGATTTTATTTATTTATTTATTTATTTATTTTATATATATTTTTACTTCGGCCCTCCAATGTTCGGAGAGATGGTGAACCGGCCCCTGGCTCAAAAAGTTTGAGGACCCCTGCCTTAGAGGCTAGTTAAGAAATAGTGGTAGAGGTACCCAAAGGAGGGCTAAGAGTGTCCTGTGGGGGTAATTGAAAGTGTTCCAAGGAAAGGAGTGTTTTAGACTTAGAGTAGTATTACTTGTAACTGTAACCAATTATAACAAGTGTACCAAGATCAAGTGAAACATTGTTACTTGTATTGTAAATAAAGTTTTGTTGTTACTTTATGAAACACCTGTCTGCAGGGTGAATGAATATCCACGCTACTAAACCTTATACAAGATAGGTTATACCAAGGAGTTTTAGAAAAGAAAGTTGGTGAAGGAGTAGCTCTTTGCATGGGGGGGGGGGGGTGGTGGCAACTGTGGGACAAAAAGGGTCCATGGTCCTATTAAAAAAGGCTTCATGAGGTGAGATTTTTAATAGGACGGAATTAACAAGGTGGTTAAGATACGAAGACATTTTGTGGAAAAACAATCAAAATAGCATAACACTTAAACCTGTTGAAAAAATTGAAGAAATGGAAATACATAAACACTGGTTTCTCTATCATCAAATATCCGAAAGATTTAAGAAAGATCAAAAACAAGAAGATTTTGAAATGGAAAAAATGAATTAGATAATTTGTTAATGAAAGAAAATAAGAAACTAACATCTAAATTTTACAAGTTGTTACAAATTAGGAAACTGGAACAAGAGATAATAAAAGAGCCCATGATCCAATGGGCAAGGGATATTGGAAGAGAAATCAACATAGACAGCTGGCAAAATGCTAGGAGGAGAACTTACAAATTCACAAGAAGCCAAAATCTACATGAAAACTTCTTAAAGATGGAATCAAGGTGGTATCTCAGCCCGACAAAAATAGCGAAAATGTGTAAAGGAAAAAAGAACACATGTTGGAAATGCAAATCTGCGGCTGACACATGGTTCCACACTTGGTGGGAATGCATAAGGATAAAGAAATTCTGGAAAAACGTTCACATGAAAATAGAGAAGATACTAAAAATAAAATATGATATGACTCTGAAATTATATTTACTTAATATGACAGATAAACTACCAAAAAAAGTTGAAGCATCAAATTGGAAAAAGATACTATATATGGTTACAGCAGGTAGACTACTAATTGCACAAAAATGGAAAACGGACAAGATACCTATGGTAGAGGAATGGCTGATGAAATTACAAGACATGATTGAAATGGACTGCTTGATCAATATGATTCATAACAAATCAGAAGAAGAGACAGAGAAAGAGTGGATGACGATAACTAGTTATTGTAAAAACAGATGGAAATAAAGCCTAGTTAATTAATATCTATATCTACATTTAGATACAGATAAGATGAGGATAATAAGAACGGGATAGATAGATAAGCATAGAACACAGAAGTTAGTAATTACTTAAACGGTATACGGAAGTGAAATTAATCAGGTCAAGAATAAACTCACAACACGGATGTTAACATAGGAAGTATAAATAATAATGGAAAGAAAAGGAAAATACAATTAACTAGTTTTCTTTACATTAATAGTGGATGTTTCGAGAAATATGATAAGTCACAATGTGTATCTGTTAATGTACATTTGTAAATAAGAACAATAAAGCTTAAAAAAAAAGTCCATGGTGTGGCCACAAATGAAAGAAAAAGTGTGCATGACAGGCACCACATAATATATAGAGCTAAAGTATTCAATCCAGACCTTTTCATTACTTTTTTGATGGAAAATAAAGACATTCCCCATAGAGTGGACTGATCTTTGTATGAGAAAATTCCATTGACTGAAACAACTGAGGACCTCTCTCTTTTCTAATTTTTTCTCAACAATTTTTCCCCTGTTTCTCAACAAACAGGAAAAATACAATAAACAGGACAAAATCAACAAACAGGAAAAATCTCAGCCTCACAGGATGGCAATGGCCACTTGCATTGGCTTGGCATATCTTACAGAGTTCCTTTAAAGAAAGCACCCATGTTATGCCATGATACATGATTTCTAATTTTTGTTTTAGGAATTTAAGGATAGCAGTAGCAGCTAGCAACAGAAACTTCATTTATATACCGCTTCATACCATGCTATGCAGTCTCTAAGACATTTACAACTGTAAGCTAATTGCCCCTGACAAGCTGGATACTCATTTTAGTGACCTTGGAAGGATGCAAGCAAATCATGGATTCAAGCCAATCTGTATCAACCAATGGACTGCAAGAGATTCCACCTAAACATTGGGAAGAATATCTTGCCTATAAGAGCTATTCAGGAGTAGAATGGGCTACCTTAGAGGGTGGTGGCTTCTCCTTCTTTAGAGGTCTTCAAATAGATTACCAGCATGGGGAAATGGTTTGGGTGTTGGACTAGGACACTCGGGGATGAGGTGGCCTCAGCCATGAAAACCCACTGGGTGACCATGGGCAAGTCCCACTCTCTCAGCCTCACAGGATGGCAATGGCAAACCCCCTCTGAAGAAACTTGCCAAGAAAACCTTATGATAGGTTCACCTTAGGGTCACAATAGGTCAAAAATGACTTGAAGGCACACAACAACAAATAACAACAAAATCATCTTTCAGGAGAGCTATCATCTTTCAGGAGGGCTTCAGATTTATATTCCTGGGTGGTGGTGTGATTCTTTCCAGCTCTGTGATTAGAGTAATGATGTGCACCCTTACCTGGCATGGTACAGTCTAGACAGAGGTTTACCATCCCAGTAAAATTTACTTTTATATCTTATTTATTTATATGAATCCCATTTGGGGGAAAAGCTGAGGTATAAATAGAGGAGGAGAACCTGTTTGTTTCCCCCCCCCCCCCCAATCTATTAAAACACTTCAGAACACCACTCCAAAAGACTATGTTAATAAAATACATTAAAACACATAAGGTCATGATTTTTACTTGAGTTCTATGTCCTTAAATTTAACTGGATTCCATAGTTCCTTCTGCTACTAGAAATTGTGTTTTTCATTCCACCATCTGCTGAAACTGCTTACAGTTTTGGCTTCACATATCCAACACAGGTACAGCAGTGTTTTAAAATGGAAGTGATATCTATAGTTAACTATTCTTTAGTCTCACATTTACATTGCTACAGTGCCTTTGCTGATGTCCAGCAATGGAGCAGGAATCTAATCAAATGTGTCATATTTATTTTAAAATGTGTTTTAAAACATAGCACACCAAGAGCTCTCTAAAGCTTTTCAGTAAATGGGGCTCTTATATGAACAAAGAAATAATGATGTACTCAGAAAATAACTATGATATGTAATAACTTGACACATATTGGCTAGCATCCTGTTCAATGGGAGGGGGGCATTAGGGCATCCCCTTTAATAATAATAATAATAATAAGTTTTATTTATAACCCGCCCCTCTGCTCAGCAATCGGGGCGGCGTACATCAATTTAAAAATACAATAGGTAAAACAATTCCTGCCCCCCCACCTCCCACCCACCCACCCACCCCTTAAAACAAAATTAAACCATTAACAAGTTAAAAATAAAGCTGAGATAAAATACAAACAATTAAATCTATCCAGCCAGGTAGCTAGTTGGATAGTGATGTTTGAGGATCACCTGCTAAAAAGATTCCAACTGACAACAGTTTCAGCATTAAGTCTTCACCGAGCCGGGCAGTTATTCCAGGAAGGCCTGCCGAAAGAGATCCGTCTTTACTGCCTTTTTAAAGGCAGTAAGAGTAGTAATAAGACGGATCTCGTCCGGCAGGCCATTCCAAAGCCTGGGAGCGGTCGCGGAGAAGGCCCTCTGGGAGGTCTGTGAAAGCCTGGTCTTTATCGGCTGCAACAGGTTCCTCCCAGAGGACCGCAGGGCGCGGGGGGGATTGTACGGGCAGAGGCGGTCCCTAAGATAAGATGGACCCAAGCCATGTAGGGCTTTAAAGGTTAAAACCAACACCTTGTACTGCGCCCGGAAACTAATTGGCAGCCAGTGGAGGGATTTTAGCACAGGTGTTATATGCTCCCTCCTCGATGTTCCAGTAATCAACCTGGCTGCCATATTTTGGACTAATTGCAGTTTCCGAGTTAAGCACAAGGGTAGCCCCATGTAGAGTGCGTTACAGAAATCTAGACGTGAGGTTACCAGAGCATGTACCACGGTTTCCAGGTCCCTTCTATCCAGATAAGGGCGCAGTTGGCGTATCAGCCGAAGCTGATAGCAGGCGCTCCTGACCACCGCATTCACCTGACTAGTCATGTGAAGCGATGAATCTAGGAGCACCCCCAGACTGCGAACACAGTCCTTGGAGGAGAGTGTGACTCCATCCAGGACTGGAGACTGTATTCCCAAATCAGGTTTCGGGCCCGTCACTGTCAGTACCTCTGTTTTGTCTGGATTCAGTTTCAGTCTATTTTTCCTCATCCAATCCATTACCGCTCTGAGACAGGCGTTAAGAGGAGAGACGCCATCTGAAGTCTGAGCTGATGATCTGGTCATGGAGAGATATATCTGGGTGTCATCAGCGTACTGATGGCACCGAGCTCCATGCCTCCGAATGATCTCCCCCAGCGGCTTCATATAGATATTAAACAGCATCGGGGACAGGATGGCACCCTGAGGGACGCCACAATTAAGCTCAATTTTGGATGAGCAACTGTCCCCGAGCCTCACCCTCTGGGATCTGCCCGAGAGGAAGGAACGGAACCACTGCAATGCAGTGCCTCCAATTCCCAACTCTCTCAGGCGATCCAAGAGGATGGCATGATCAATAGTATCAAAGGCCGCTGAGAGATCCAAGAGCACTAACAGGGTCACACTACCCCTGTCAATACTCAAGCGGAGGTCATCAGTCAGAGCAACCATGGCAGTCTCCACTCCATAACCTGTCCTGAAGCCGGTTTGAAATGGATCAAGATAATCAGTATCATCCAAGATCTCATCCTTTGCTAGAATACTCCAGGCTGTTCTCAGAGTATTCTGGCCTGTGCAGGGCCAGCCTGTATTTCTGAAGTGCCAGAAAACCCATTTTGCAGCCAATACTTTCCCTAAAATACACATATTTTTATGTCCCTCATGATATTTCAATTTTTCAGGAGCATTGTCCCCATTGACTAAGCTGGGGTAGGCAGCCTTTTTGAGCCGGGGGCTGGGTTGCTGTTCCTCAGACAATTGGGGGGCCGAAGCACCAAAAATAAATAAATAAATAGAATTTAATTTTTTAATTATTTTTTTTAAAAAAATATGCATGCATACTCTCGCAGCCCCAGAAAAGCCATGGCAAAACCCCTGTGGAGATTTTGCCAAGAAAACCCCAAGAACAAGTAATAGCAAGAATAATCAATATCATCATGGTGGGGGGCGGCGGCGGCGGCAGGACTGGCCTGGGGACGGTCCAAAGACCTTGAGGGGCCGCATCCGGCCCCTGGGCCTTAGGTTGCCTACCCCTGGACTAAAGCATACTGTGCACATTTTCTAAAGACAGACATTTTAGTTGGGCTTATTTCTTTGCATGATATCATTATGGACAAGTCATTATGGCTGTGTTTCTTTTCATTTTTCTTATTCTTTTCTCTTATCTCCTGCTCCTTCCTTTTTCTTTTATTTATTGTTTTTGTTCTCTTTGCAAAAAACAAAACAAATAAAAAACACAATAAAAATAAAGGGAAAAACAGCCATTGGCTACTTTACATACCTAAAATCTTGGGTATAAATAGAACTACAAAGCTAGTATAGATATGAATTAATAATTTAAAAAAACAAACTTAACTTCTATCAATTATGTTACGGTGACCCTTTGGCTATATCCTCAAAACCTGATTTTGAAGCAGACTAATTCATAACACCAAGACATACAGATATATACATTAGGTTAAGAGAGGAGGAGCTGCTGTACTGTTATCTGTTGACTAGTGTATTTTTTATCTCTGCATATTCTGTGATGTTTCCAGAAAGCACAGAGAAAGAAGATAGTTTCTCAGAGTGAAAACATTTTAAAATACTGAAGATGCTGATTTTTTTAAATAAAAAATGTATCTGAGTGGGAATGCAAGAGGACAAATTATGCTGCTGCTTTAAAGATATCAGTTCAGATAAAAGACAAAATGGCTCTGTAAGCTAATCAGTACAGTTTTTTCTTTCATCTGAACTGATATTCAACTGGAAGATAGTAAATGTTGAAGAAGTATAGTATTAATATAGAAAAACCAAAATATTTAAGACATATTGTCTTAGTATTCCAGGGTTAATAGATCTAACAGTTCTAGTCATGTAGCAGGAACATAGCTATGTAGTACAATCTAGTTGCATTCTTTTTATATTTTATATAGGTAAAGCTATTCCCAATTGACAAGGTTGTCGAGTCATATCCGACCATAGGGGGCAGTGCTCATCTCCATTACTAAGCCGAAGAGCCAGTGTTGTCAGATGCTACTCTGTGATCATGTGGTCAGCATGACTGCACAGAACACTGTTTATCTTCCCACTGAAGTGGTACCTATTTATCTATTTGCATTTGCATGCTTTTGAACTGCTAGGTTGGTAGAAGCTGGGACTAGTGACAGGAGCTCACTCCATCAAACAGCATCCGGGCCTCAAACTGCCAACCTGCAGATCTTGCAATCAACAGAGTCAGCATCTTAACCACTTGAGCAACTGCATCCTTATATTTTATATACCTGTTTTATCTTTTCTATGTTTTTTTTCTAAAGTCTTTTAACTTTTACATAAAACTTTAAATATGTTCATGGGGGGAGGAACAAAACAAATACATACATACATTTTAGATATGTAATAAAGTCACACTATTTAAAAAAGAAATACAGAGATTTTTTTTTAAAGGCAAGTGAAGGAATCATAAATACAGAATAACAGTTGTGGCAAATAGTGGTGTGGCAATTATTCGTCATGGTTCATTAAAGACACAAATTGATGATTTCCCGGCCCCTTTAATTGTTTTATGTATGAGCCAAGAAATTTGCCACATGATCTCATAGGTGTGAGAATTTCCACATGGTTCAATTGCAAATGAAGTAAAGGGATGGGAAATTCCTTTTGAAGTTTGTTGTTCCAAACTGTTTTAGTGTTTTATGGCATAATTGCAGTAAAACTTCAGGAGTGCAAGAGTATGTTAATTTTCACACTCAAGTTACATACAAAACTGTCTGGCCAATGTGGTGTTGAAATTATGTGTTGCTGTTGTTTTTGCAATAACTGGATTCCTATCTGTCAAAGTTGAAACAGAAAATGTTGCACAATAGCTAGTAGCTTGGTCTAGTTTCCGAGGGAGACAGAATAAAGAAGACAAACTGGGATCAGTTTTGACAACAAGTCTTCTAACTGGAAGGGGGTTATGGAAGCTGTAGTCCAAAACTTTTCCAAGCTCCAGTTCTCTTTCTTTCTCTACCCTGCTTTATCCAGTGCATACTATAATGCACTGAACTCAAGAGAGTTCTGGAATCCAGCTATTGTTGGACTACAAGTTCCAGCAGTCCCAAGTTGGGATAGCCAATACTGAGGAATGCTGAGAGCTGCAATCCAACAACATCCGGATCTTGGAAGTTATGCAGAGTCAGTCAGCCCTGGTTAGTACTTGGATGTGAGACCTCCAGGGAATAATACAAGGAGCTGTAGGCTAGCTTTCAGAAGAAGGAACTGGCAAAATCACCCATGAAGATTTGTCACCTAAGAAAACCCTAGGAAATTCACAGCTCCCCCCAATAAGTTGATGGGATTCTTGAAGGTGCATGTATGTACGTGCGCACACACACACACTTTGTTATCTCTGCAGCCCCTGTAGCCAGATAAGCTATATCTGGCCCAGTAACACCAGAGGGGCAAAGGGATGAGTCCTAGAGAGCACTGCTTGCATTTTACATAAACTCCTAGAGTTGGAAGGGACTCCCAAGGGCCATCCAGCCCAACCTCTTTTGGCCATGCAGAAATACATAGAATCCTAGAGTTGAAAGGAACCTCCAGGGGCCATCTAGTCCAACCCCCTTATGTCATGCAGGAATATGTAGAATGCTAGAGTCAATAGAGACCCCCCCAGGGCCATCCAGCCCAACCTCCTGTGGCCATGCAGGAATACACAGAATTGTAGAGTTGGAAGAGACCCCCATGAGCCATCCAACCCAAATCCCTTCGGTCACGCAGGAATACACTCTATCTTAGAATTGGAAGGGGATCCTCAAGGACCATCCAGTCCAATACCTTTGACCATGCAGGAATACATAGAATCCTAGAGCTTGAAGATACCTCCCAAGAGCCATCCAGTCCATCCCCCTTCTGCCATGCAGGAATACATAAAATCCTAGAGCTAGAACAGATCCCCAATGGCCATCCAGTCCAACCCCTTCTCCCATGCAGGAATATACAGAATCCTAGAGTTGGAAGGGCCAAAGGCCATCCAGCATACATGTGGTGTCCACGCACACACCTTCAAGTAGCACTGCTTCCATGATCTGGATGTTGTTAGACTGTAGTTCCCAGCATTTCTCAGCATTGGCTACACCAGCTAGGGAATGCTGGGACTTGCAATCTAACAATACCTGGAGAGCCATATGTTTCAATAAGGTCTGTAGCTTCTATCTCCACCCAAAATGATACCCATGACTCCTTCCCAACAATTCTGGCTAAAGTGGCTGCAAATTTGCAACCGCTGGGACTTCATTTTTAATGGGAACAACATTTAATGGGAACAACATTTTGTTTGTCTTCTTTATTCTGTCTCCCTTGGAAACCAAACCAAGCTACTAGCTATTTGTGTGACATTTTCTGTTTGAGCTTTGACAAATGGGAATCCAGTCATTGTAAAAACAAGAGCAACACACAATTTCAACACCTCATTGGCAAGAAAAGCTTTGCATGTGACTTGAGTGTGAAAATTAACACACTCTTGCACTCCTGAAGTTTTATTGCAATGATGCCATAAAACAATAAAACAGTTTGGAACAATGAACTTCAAAAGGAATTTCCTGCCCCTTTGTGAGGGACAGATACTGTAATTATCTCACTTTTCTCATATGGGGAGAACAGTAATTTTATTGACCACCATTTGTTGGGCACGAAAAGAATTATTCTGCCATTTCACAACACTAGTGGCAAACCTATGGCACACATGCCAGAGGAGACATTCATAGCCCTCTCTGTGGGCATGTGCACCATCACCCCAGCACAGAGTTCACCAGAGCTCATTACTGGAAAGCCAGAGGGACATGACACTTTGTGATAAGTGGGTTTGGGTTGCAGTTTGGGCACTCAGGGGGAATACAGAACAGTCAAACGGGCCAGCCTGGAGTGGAGTTGGGGCGTGGCAACCACATGTCAGCCACCCTGACTCTGCCCCAATACTGCCGTCATGCCATGCACCCCACTGCTTGGTGGGCAGCATCAGGACACTCCCTTGGTGCAGTATTCAGACACACTGCAATAAAGGAGCACAGAAAACCTGCCACTGCAGTGGCAAGGGTGGCTTTTTGCCACTCCAAAAAGGAGTGACATTTGCCAGATCTTTTTAGAACAGCAAAGTACTGGATCAGGGCTGCAGCATGCAGTTGCCACAGCCTCGATCCAGCAAGGCAAGGGGTGGTGGGATGCTGCCCCTTGCCTTAGGGGCTGTCTGTACAGCCCCTTAGTCTCTAAAAGGTTTGCCATCAGTGGAATAGTAGTAACAAGCTAAAATTATTTTAACATTTAGCTTTTGTACTTTAAAATGAACTTGTTTCTGCACCAACTTTTAATTAGCTTAGATATGAGTGTTCTTTAAATGGCATTAGGAAGGCTATTTTATCTCACTATAAAGATGCCTGTAAGAACAAAATGGGGGGGGGGGGAGAGACCCTTCACAGCACTCTGGTTTTTCTTCCACTGCCATGGAATGAATATTCTGGGTGTTACATGTTTATTTACAATTGCATTTTAAGTATTCACAAAATACAACATTTGCTGACATCAAGCCAAGAAGCACTGGACATGATCATAGAATCATAGAATCATAGAATCATAGAATCATAGAGTTGGAAGAGACCACAAGGGCCATCCAGTCCAACCCCCTGCCATGCAGGAACTCCCAATCAAAGCATCCCTGACAGATGGCCATCCAGCCTCTGCTTAAAGACCTCCAAGGAAGGAGACTCCACTACTCTCCGAGGGAGTGTGTTCCACTCTCGAACCACCCTTACTGTCAGGAAGTTCCTCCTAATGTTGAGGTGGAATCTCTTTTCTTGCAGCTTGCATCCATTGTTTTGGGTTCTAGTCTCTGGAGCAGCAGAAAACAAGCTTGTTCCCTCCTCGATATGACATCCCTTCAAATATTTAAACATGGCTATCATATCACCTCTCAGCCTTTTCTTCTCCAGGCTAAACATCCCCAGCTCCCTAAGTCGTTCCTCATAGGGCTTGGTTTCCAGACCCTTCACCATTTTAGTTGCCCTCCTTTGGACACGCTCCAGTTTCTCCACATCCTTTTTGAATTGTGGTGCCCAGAACTGGACACAGTATTCCAGGTGAGGCCGGACCAAAGCAGAATAGAGTGGCACTATTACTTCTCTTGATCTAGACACTACACTTCTACTGATGCAGCCTAAAATTGCATTGGCCTTTTTAGCTGCTGCATCGCACTGTTGACTCATGTTCAACTTGTGGTCCACCTGGATTCCTAGATCCCTTTCACATGTAGTCTCATTCAGCCAGGTGTCCCCCATCGTATAGCTGTACTTTTCGTTTTTCCGGCCTAAGTGCAGTACCTTACATTTCTCCGTGTTGAATTTCACGGAGTGATGGAAATGGGGAAGATTTAATTCAACAATAGGAAGGTGGGAAACCTCTGCAAAGATTGTCAGTCTCTATTGTAGGTGATAGACTTAACAGGTCATGGACAGCCTTGTCACCACCCATATCCATATGAAAATAAGAAGACATTTTTATTTCTTACCCTCTCAGAATGGAAAAGGTGTGAAAAACCTGCAACAACAGGATAGGGTTAGGCAACTTTAATTTTGTCCTCTAGAGACCCACTGTGGGCTACAACTCTCCCTCCCCTGAGAAAATAAATCACATTTTTATTTTCAGAACTGGCAGTGACCATACATTCATTTCCAAATTTTTAAAGCAAACAGGCAAACAATCAATCTTTATTTATGGTCAATGGACCCAATGTGTTACTCAAAACCTGAAAGTAGTATAAAGAATAAAAATTTTGCCTAAAATGTATAAATAGGTTACATAAAATTAGATTAAAATAATGAGTTAAAACAAATTAATTATTTTGGGCAGGATTATGTTACCAAATGGTCATCCCCTTTTGAATAATTCATTCTCTCTAGTTTTGACAGCTGAAGACAAAATTTAGCAACTGATAATGTGGTGTACATACATTTGTCTTCCAGTAACAGTTTGATGTAAAACATTTCAGAATAACCCAGCACACATCTCATTAAGGGGGGTATCAGCTGGTTATGACACTGGTTGTATAAGACACAAGATAACAAGATGTGTGGTAATGTTTCAACTACTAACTGTCCACAAGGGCAAAGTCTGGTAAAAGAAAGTAGTCCAGCAAATCTACCATAAAGTAGATCTGAGGGAGGTACATTGCACTTCACCTTAAGGCCTTTACAGACTGCCAGAAATAATCCAGCTTGAGACTACTTTAACTGCCCTGGCCCAATGATAGAGAATTATGGGAACTGTAGTTTTTTCTGAGACATTGAGCCTTCTCTGTCAAGGAGCTTTGGTGCCACAATAAACTACAGTTCCCATGATTCCCTAGCATTGGATATTTAGAGTGCTGGGAGAACAAGATGTGATCGAGTTAGACCTGAGCTTGCAAAAAGCAATGTGCCAGAGTCTTTGCCTCAATGATTTTCAGGCCATCTCATGGCCCAGATTTAGAAGTGGGGATGCAGAAACATCAATGCTCACTACAATATACTTGAACCACCAACTAGTATAGTTCCTAGTATAGTTACTACAAAGTATGGTGGCCTACTAAACCCATACCTGATTTTTTTTAAACAAATACTCAGCCAAAGTTTGAAGGCAAGTAACCAGGCCCTAGTGGAAAAAAGGCATTCTCCCATTTCTAATAACAAAACAGAGCTTAGAACACACCTAGGAACACATAAAAGTGCCTGGAGAAATTTTGCTTGGAAGCTATCAAGTTCAAAGTTGGCAGCTTTAATCCAGATAGCTACCGCACATAGCAAGTTAGATGTGATCTTTGCATTAAAAACCTTAAAGGCCATTGGGATAAATTGGTTCCCTTTTTTATGAAAGAATCTCAGGATGCCTGATTTATCACCCTGAGATCCTTTCAGCACCAAAGATCTGTGACTGCTCCATATGAGGGGATGATTTCCCCTCATATGGATTTCCCCTCCACATGAGAGGAAATCATCTAAGCTCCATCTGCAGTTTTGCTCAAAAACCAATATTTCAGATTTGTCAGATTTTAGACTTGTTGGCATTAATTTTGGGGTCATTTCTAGAACAATAGATGGAATAGTAACTGAGGAGGTGTTTGAGCCCCAATCATGTTCTGGAAAGAATCACAGTGTTATCAGCATGTAATAAAACTGGGACTCTCCTAACACCTGACCAGGGCAGATGGGCATTAATGTCCATCAGCTTTGGATTTGTAATTTCTCCTGGGTGTTATTTTAAGAACACCTTTATTAAACCTCTCATATTGCTGCAAAGTCAGGAAAGCAGGGTAAATACAAGGACTCAATCATCTTCTGAGGAGGCTCTTCTCAAAATGCCACTTGTGATTCAGATTCATAGCTTATGAAGAATGCCTCCCTGAACCTAGTTATACAGCCTCAAAGAATGGTTGCACCTATTAACCGAGCTCAACATACCAACAAGATCCCTTCCAAGAGTATAAATTGTTCAGAAGCTGAGACATCAGACCCCCTGTTTTAAACATTTCAGACCAACTAAAGTCTTCATACCCTTCTTGGCCTGGTAAACTAGTGGCTGAGGCTGAGAGCACTTTTACCATATTTGAAAATTTGCCCACATCACTCATGACTGATCTTTCTGCTCCCACCAGTATGCAGATCCCATTTGGTCAAAACCCATATGTATATTGTAAAAGTCAAGGCTAACATCTCAACTGTTATGGCAAACAAGAGTTTCTGATGGCCACCTTCTCAGGAGTACTTAGATTTTAAAGTTATCTCATAGAATATTGCTGGTTAGACCAATAAAGGTGGTGACAACTCATCAGCCAGTTTGACATCACACAGGCAAACAAACAGCTGACTCCCCCAGGTTACATTTGCTATATTTTAGGGTTGCTATGTTTCAGACCCTCAAATCTAGATGTCAGATTTGGAATTTTTTATAATTACACATATTATTAAGTTACATTCTAATTATCCAAGCTGAACATATTAAGATTTACATTTTTCTGTCACTATGATTCAGCCTTGGTAACAAATTTTATAATTATTGGTCTTTTGAGAGAATTAATATAATGTTTAAAGCACTGGACTTGGAACAGATAGACTCAATTTCAAATACCAGCTTGGTTATTGAATTTCCTGTGTGACTCTGTGGCCAACACAACCTTCCAGCAAATCTATTTTACATGATTCTTGTAATGATGAAAAGTAAGACAGGAACCATCCAATAACAACAGTCAACAACAACTTTTCCTAATTCTATTCACATTATATCACTGTGTGTGTGTGTGTTGCCATCATTTTTCTTTTACTGAAGGTACAAAGGAAGAGACTTGAGACAATGTCACAGGAAACTCTGATTCATGGGGGAAATTCAGAGGAAAGTAAAGACATACTAACCTCTGTCCCTCACACATTGGCTCACCTGCTATGTATTTATTCTTGTTACTTACACCTTTGCATTGCACCTCTCTTTATTCCTTTGAGCTTTCTTACTTTACCTTGCAACCTCACAATGACTTTTCCCTTTATTCCACAGCTGCATCCTTCTCCCTTCCTTCTTTTAGCTTCCACCTTCCCTATGCTCCCCTTTTTTACTTCTTGCACTCTGAGAGATGCATTCCTCACCCTTCTGTGCTCCTTTGCCTCATGTTATTCCACCACTCCTGGAAACTGGAAATTGATACTGATGTTGAGAGACAATGGGTCATTCCTAACTCTGCAGGAGTATTGTCAAAGCCAGTCTTCATTGTGAGCCTTTACCTATTGTTTACTCATTGGCTAAACATACTCAAAGGCTTGGTTTTGGTTTTTGTTTTAAATTCAAATTTTGCCACATTAATAAAAGCTAAAAATTTGCTTTGAAAAAGAGAAAAAGAAAAAAAGAAAAAGCTTGGGATCCAAGCCAGATGGTGGTCCAAATGTGCACAAGGTGCAATGGCTAGAAGCCAGGAGAAACCCAGCTGGATGGTATGATGAATCTACTCCAGACTAAGCCAAAACTCTATGTCCTTTTTTAGTTTTAAAATACTGTTCTTAGAGGCTTGCAATGATGAAGATGATGGTGGTGATGGTGATGATGTTATTTGAAAAAAAGAAAGAATTCTGAGAATTCCAAAAGACTTCCAGAAGCTTCCAAATTCTCCAAGAATTGCCTTATAGGCTGCATGCAGCCCATCAGCTGCACTTCTCATCATGTATTCTCGGTAATGCTACAGTAGGGATTAGCAAATGAAGGTCCCAGAGCAAAATCATGACCCTTGGTTGGTAGTCCAGAAGTAAGAGAAATGAATGGTATAATGGAATTTGGTGATTGTCTACTTTGGCTTCATTCACCTCTCAACTCTTTTTCAAAGTAGCTCTTTATAACATTAGCTTCTCTCCATGCTGCTGGAAGAAATTACTTTGAGCTGTTTTTTTGTGGGTTTTTTCGGGCTGTGTGGCCATGTTCTGAAAGAGTTTCTTTCTGACGTTTCACCAGCATCTGTGGCTAGCATCTTCAGAGAAAACTGAAATGGAAAAGCCTGGTTGTATATATACTGTGAGATCCTGGGTAGGGAGGGGTGGTTCCCAGGTGAACTGTGTGTTGTTCTGTGTTGAATAGGTGTTGTTCTGGTGTTAATGGCATGGCTTCCAGGTGAGGAATGTAATCAAGGAGATTGTCTGCTGTTGTCTGCTGACCCTGGTTGGTCTTCTCTTTGCATTTGCTGAGTGCAGATTTTCTTATTTTGTAGGACTGGTAGCCATATCTTGTTTACTTTAAGAGTTTCTTCTTTCCTGTTAAAGTTGTCTAAGTGTTTATGGATTTCGATGGCTTCCCTGTGCATTCTGACCTGATAGTTGTTGGCATGGTCCAGAATTTCAGTGTTTTCAAACAGCATTTTATGCCCAGGATGGTTTATCATGTGTTCTGCTACTGCTGATTTTTCTGGCTAGCCCAGTCTGCAATGTCTCTCATGTTCCTTGATTCGTGTTTGGACACTGCGTTTGGTGGTCCCTATGTAGACTTGTCCGCAGCTGCATGGTATGCGGTAAACTCCTGCAGCTGTGAGAGGGTCTCTTCTGTCCTTCGCTGAGCGCAGCATTTGTTGGATTTTCTTGGTTGGTTTGTAAACAATTTGGAGGTTGTGTTTCCTCACTACTTTCCCAATTCTGTCTGTGACTCCTTTGATATATGGTAAAAATACCTTCCCTTTGGGTGGCTGCTTGTCTTCAGTCCTCTGGGTTTTTCTGGGTCTGGTAGCTCTTCTGATGTCTGAGCTGGAGTAACCATTTGCCTGTAGAGCCCGGTCTAGGTGCTTCAATTCCTCTTCCAAGAAGTGGGGTTCACAGATGCGTTTTGCCCGGTCTACCAGTGTTTTTATTGTGCTTCTTTTTTGTCCTGGGTGATGGTTAGAGTTCTTGTGCAGGTATCTGTCTGTATGTGTGGGTTTTCTGTATACCGTGTGTCCCAGACGTTGGTTAGGTTTGCGAATGACTAGGACATCTAGGAATGGCAGTGTTCCTTCCTTTTCTTTTTCCATAGTGAACTGGATGTTCGGGTGGATGTTGTTCAGGTGATTCAGGAATCCAACCAGATCTTCTTCTCCATGGCTCCAAATGATGAACGTGTCATCCACGTATCGGAACCAAGTTGTCGGCTTTTTCGGTGCTGTTTTCAGGGCTTGTTTTTCAAAATGCTCCATGTAGAAGTTTGCAATCACTGGGCTCAGAGGGCTTCCCATTGCTACCCCATCTCTCTGTTCGTAGAATCCATTGTCCCACTGGAAATAGCTTGTGGTGAGGCAATGTTCAAACAAGGCTGTGATGTCCTCTGGAAAAATTTGTCGAATGAGTATCATGGTGTCCATTATGGGGACTTTGGTGAATAGGGAGACCACATCAAAGCTGACTAGTATGTCTCCGGGTTGAAGTTCAAGGTTATTGATTTTTCTTATGAAGTGAGTTGAGTCCTTGATGTAATGGGGGGTTTGCCCTATATGGGTTTGTAATTGTGTGGCCAGAACTTGGCCAAATCGTATGTGGGAGATCCAATGGCACTCACTATGGGTCGGAGTGGAATGGAATCCTTGTGAATCTTGGGAAGTCCATATAGTCTTGGCGGGAGAGCCTCAGATTTGCACAAACTTTGTCTTGTGGTTGGCTGAATTGAGGAGTTTTTGATCAGGGTGTTGGTTTTCCTGGTGATTTTGTTGGTTGGGTCTTGTTTCAGTTTTTTATATAGTGTTTACAAACCAACCAAGAAAATCCAACAAATGCTGCGCTCAGCGAAGGACAGAAGAGACCCTCTCACAGCTGCAGGAGTTTACCGCATACCATGCAGCTGCGGACAAGTCTACATAGGGACCACCAAACGCAGTGTCCAAACACGAATCAAGGAACATGAGAGACATTGCAGACTGGGCTAGCCAGAAAAATCAGCAGTAGCAGAACACATGATAAACCATCCTGGGCATAAAATGCTGTTTGAAAACATTGAAATTCTGGACCATGCCAACAACTATCAGGTCAGAATGCACAGGGAAGCCATCGAAATCCATAAACACTTAGACAACTTTAACAGGAAAGAAGAAACTCTTAAAGTAAACAAGATATGGCTACCAGTCCTACAAAATAAGAAAATCTGCACTCAGCAAATGCAAAGAGAAGACCAACCAGGGTCAGCAGACAACAGCAGACAATCTCCTTGATTACATTCCTCACCTGGAAGCCATGCCATTAACACCAGAACAACACCTATTCAACACAGAACAATACACAGTTTACATGGGAACAGCAGACATATCCTGGATTGCATAGCCTGAAGCGAAGCCATCAACACAGAACAATACCTATTCAACACAGAACAACACACAGTTCACCTGGGAACCACCCCTCCCTACCCAGGATCTCACAGTATATATACAACCAGGCTTTTCCATTTCAGTTTTCTCTGAAGATGCTAGCCACAGATGCTGGCAAAACGTCAGAAAGAAACTCTTTCAGAACATGGCCACACAGCCCGAAAAAACCCACAAAAAAACTATGGATGCCGACCATGAAAGCCTACGACTTTACTTTGAGCTGGCTATACAAAGAGGCTGTGGCAATAGCTTCATGGATTCCCAGTTCTGTACTGATCACAAGCTATTTTGTTTTTCAGTGACTGTTAGATTATTTAAATTAGAAGGAAACCTGTGGTGTTGCCGATGCTATCAGCTGCCCATCAGTCCAGGATGATAGGTGTTGTTATCCAGCAACATCTGAAGGACAAAGTGGGCCCAGTGTTATTTAAAGTCATTATAAACATCTTAGATGATGGAATAGAAAGCAAACATATCAATTTAGCAGATGGGGTCAGGTAGCTCATACCACAGAGGAGAGGATTAGAATTCAAAATGACCTTGACAGATTGAAGACCTTCCCCTAATCTAACAAAATTAATTTCAACAAGGAGCAATATAAGGTACTATATGTAAGCAGGAAAAATTAAGTGCACAGATATAGGATGGGTGACATCTGGGTGGAAAGCAGTACATGTGAAAGGATCAAGGGGTCTTAGTAAACCACAAGTTAAACATAAGTCAACAGTGTGATGCAGCAGCTAAAAATTAATTAATTAATTAATTAATTAATACATGGAATACTAATGATTTCCTTTTTTTACCCTTGTATTTTGTTTTTTAAAAAATCAATGTAATTCGGGACTGCATTCACTGTATAGTGTCAAGATCAAGGGAAGTAGTAGGACCACTCTATTCTGATTTGGTCAGGCCTTACCTGGAATACTGTGCCCAGTTTTGGGCATCAGAGTTCAATAAGAATATTGACAAGCTGGACAGAAAACATTGACAAGCAGGACAGAGAATATTGACAAGCTGGACAGACAAGGGTGACCAAGATGATCTAAGGTTTGGAAACCAAGACTTTTGACAAGCCACCTAAGTAATTGGGTATGTTTAGCCTGGAAAAGAGAAGATTGAGAGGTAATATGATAGCTGTCTTTAAATATCTGAATGGATGTCATGTATAAGATTGAGCAAGCATGTTTTGTGGTACTCTAGAGATGAGAACATGAACGGATTTGTTCAAATTCCACCTAATCATTAGGAAGGACTTTTTCATGATAAGAGCTGTTTTACAGAAAAATATATTGCTTCAGAAGGTAGTGAACTCTCCATATTTTGAGGTCTTTAAACAAAGATTGCTGAGCATCTTTCAGGGGCAATTGTATATTCCTGTATAGCAGGGGTTGGACTGGATGACCTTGTGGTCTCTTCAACTCTTAGGATTGTATGATTCAGCACCAGCTTATACTTTAACATTAGCATTCAGGTCTCTGAATGAGCTCATTTCATTCTGAGATTGCAGACAATCAATGGAGAACATAACAAATGTTTCTGTATGTACCTTCAAGTCACTTGTAAACTTATGGCAACCCCATGAATTTCATAGCATTTTCTTAGGCAAAGGATACTCAAAGGTAATTTGAAATTGTCTTCCTCTGATATTTAGCCTATAGTGCTGGTATTCTGTGGTGGTCCCCTTCCCAAGTACTAACCAAACCTGATCCCGATTAGCTCTGAAGAAAAGAATGAAAACCTGCTTAGAAAAGGAGATGTGAGTATAAAAACCAAAAACAACAGCTAGTCCCATTGTCATATGGGACTAGCTGTTGTTAATAAAAGAGCAGAGAATCAATTTATACTTTCATCACACTTCTCCTTTTCTGTCTTTAGCAGCAACTCTGTCAGGATAGGATAAAAAGAATACTAATGATTTTCCTCTCCCCATTTTTGTTTTGTTTTGTTAATTTCTATATCACCTTTCTTTTCATTACTGTTTTTCTACTAAGCAGAGCAACTAAAATGCATTTTAGCTCCCCCCCCACCTGCTTAATCCTCATGTTTTCATATAGATAAATCTTGTATAATTAGCTTTAGCTTTGGGGAAATTGTTGTGCCTAGAGGCAATGAAATTATGCTTTATTTTTGAGTGAGAGGAACTTAAACAGCCACATCCAAGCACAAATGCCTTGCATAGTAAACCACAGAAAAGAACAAGTTCCTCAGTTTCTATAGTCACTACCTTCATAACAGATGGGCAGTGGTAGAGAAATGGGGTAGGCGAGAAAGATGAAAACACAAGGCTAATCTGGTGACACAGTGGTTAAATGCCAGTACTGCAGCCACAACATTGTGAGTTCAATCCTTGGGTTCCAAGGTTGACTCAGCCTTCTGTTCTTTCGTAGGTTGGCAAAATGAGTACCCAGCTTGTTGGGGGCAATTAGCTTAGAGACTGTAAACCACTTAGAGCAGGGGTAGGCAACCTAAGGCCCGGGGGCCAGATGTGCCCCCCCTGAGGCCTTTGGAATGGCCCCAGGCGGGTCCTGCCACCGCCGCCACTCTCCGCCGCTGCCACCGCTCACCATGATGATATTATTGTTGTTATTACTTGTTCTTGGGTTTTTCTTGGCAAAATCTCCACAGGGGGTTTGCCATGGCTTTTCTGGGGCTGAGAGAGTGTGCATGCATATTTTAAATTTTTTTAGGGTTTTTTTTTTTTTAGTTTATTTATTTATTTATTTATTTATTTTTGGTGCTTTGGCCCCCCAATTGTCTGGAGTAGCAGATTGTTGACATAAACAAAGTACCAGCTGCACCTTTGTTGAAGAAATAGCAATGACCATTTTGGCATCTGCAACATGTGAAGAGAAGGCTGCAATGTAGCCTCCAAGCTAATAATGCTGTTCCTGAATGATCAACTGACCAAACATGCTGATAGATGCTGCCAGTAAGAAAAAATAATGAGGCTATGCTCAGATAGATATATTGCTTGTTATGATTGTAATCGATGCTCATTATGGATATTTATAGATAGGTAACTGATGCTGTTAGATTAACAATGCCCAAGGATATTGACCCCTTGCATGCTTGTTTAGAGATGTGTGGTTCCTCAACAGATGAGATAATATTTTTAAATGGATAAATGGTTGAGTTATATTGTTGATGACAATGTTCCTCTATGTGTTAATTATTAAGAAGCTTGCTAAAGAGTCAGAGATTAAGATTCTTATGGAAATGTAATTCTCACTTGCTATCCTGTAATCATGCGTTACAATGAAAGCAATGTGTCCAGTCATTATGTTCTTTCCTAAGAGGACTGTATATGTTTGTATATCTATGACTTTATATAAAAAATAGCCTAAAAGATTATCAGAGAGCCTGCTCATTTTCTCGTAAAAATATCCTGAGATTCCAGTACTTAAGATTGCTTAAGTGGAGTGTTGATTTTAACTCTCCCTATCTGGATTTCACCACCATCACAAAATGGGTGCCCAGGGAGCCAGAAGGTTATAATGGAACCCCAGACAAAATACAAAGTTTACCCTTGACCAAAGAATAGTACACTGCTATCTGGGATGATCGTCCTCTTCCACCAAGTGCACAGCGTTACCCGAAATAAGTTGGGGAGCTTACCAACCTTGCCACAGAACCTTACCTTGCTCCTCTGTAATGCTAGGTCAGTAAAGAATAAAACTCATATCATCCACAACCTTCTCGTGGATGAAGGCCAACCTGGCCTGTTTTCCAGAAACCTGGTTGGGGGAATCAAGCTCTCCCAGCTGGGTACTCTGTTTATGAGCAGGTAAGGGAAAGTGGGTGGGGGGGTGGAGTGGCTCTGGTTCATAGAGATAACCTCACCTTGACTAGGATACCTATCCAGAAAACAGACCACTTCAAGTGTATGTATCTGAACCTGAAAACTAGGGATTCTGTTGGTATATCGTCCACCCCGTTACTTAACATACTCCTTATCCAATCTGACACAACTGGTCTCAAAGTTGCTGTTAGAGTTACCCAGACTTTTAGTTTTGGGTGACTTCAACATCTTACTCGAGACCAGTTTAACAGGTGCAGCTCAGCAGTTCATGGATTCCATGACAGACATGGGACTACCCAATTGGTTTCTGGGCCAACGCATTCTGCGGGTCATACCCTCAATGCAGTCTTTAGTACAGAACAGGCATATCCGTGGGTGGAGGTGATAAATACCACTGCACTGTCATGGATGGATGATTTCCTGGTCAGGGTTGGACTAAGAGCCACAGTCCACCCCACCGGGAGTGGAGGACCTATTAGAATGGTCCATCCTCGGAGGCTAATGGAGCCAATTGGACTCCAGAAAGCCTTGAAGGGTTCCATGGTTGGTAATGCCAATGATTCTGTCGAAGCCCTGGTTAATAACTGGAACATCGATCTTACCAGGGCTATTGACACGATCGTTCCTAAGTGTCCTTTCCAACCTGTTCCAAATTGTCAACCCTGGTTCACAGATGAACTTAGAAAGATGAAGCAGATTGGACAACGACTAGAGTGCATCTGGCAGAAAACTCCACTTTTATCTGACAAGACTCATCATAGGAAATTTCTTCATTCCTATTGAGAGGCAATACGTGCAGTGAGGAAATCTTTCTCCTCTGCATGTATTGCATCTGTGGAATGTCCAACAGAACTGTTTAGGGTAGTAAGGGAGCTGACATAGGTTCCCCCTCTGCAGAACCCTTTACTTAAACTGACAACAGCCTGTTGTGAAATTTTTAACAACTATTTCACAGATAAAATCTCTCAGATATGAGCTGACTTGGATGCTGGGATTACACCAGAATTGACTGATGAGGTGTCCAGTAAACCCATTTTTGAGATTAAACTGGATTGGTTTGAGCTGGTGAGTACCGATGACGTGGACAAGATCCTTGGAAAAGTGAAGAAGACGGTGTGCTTCCTCAATCCCTGCCTATCTTGGCTGGTCATCCAGGGGGGTGATGCCTTGATGGCTTTTCTTAAAAAGGTCATCAATGCATCCCTTAGGGAAGGAATTGTTCCAACATGTTTAAAGGAAGCGGTTGATAGACCACTCCTGAAGAAACCTTCCTTGGACCCCCTGGATCTGAAAAATTATAGACTGGTTTCTCATCTACTGTTTTAGAGCAGGGTGATCGAACAAGCTGTCGCCTTCTAACTTCAAGTGATCTTGGATGAAACCAATTTTCTAGATCCATTTCAAACTGGCTTCAGACTGGGATATGGGGTAGAGACTGCCATGGTCACTCTGGCAGATAACCTGTGCCTAAGCATTGACAAGGGGAGCGTGAGTCAGTTGGTGCTTTTGGACCTCTCAGCGGCTTTTGATACGATAGACCATGACATTCTCTTGGAATGCCTGAGAGAGTTAAGAATGGAAGGCCTGTACTTCAGTGGTTCCATTCCTTCCTCTCAGGCAGATTGCTTGGGGACAGTTGCTCTTCAAAAATAGAGCTTAAATGTGGTGTCCCTCAGGGTGCCATCCTGTACCCGATACTGTTTAATATCTATATGAAGCCGCTGGGAGAGATAATCTGTAGACATGGGGCGGGGTGTTATCAATATGCGGATGACACCCAAATATATTTCTCCATGTCTCGTCAGCAGTCGTGATGGCAGATGGCAGTTCTTCCCTCAAACAATTTCTTGAGGCAGTAATGGACTAGATGGGGAAAAAATGACTCAAGTTGAATCCAGATTAAAATGGAGGTACTCACAGTAGGGGCCCCCAAACCAGGTATTGGGTCACAACCTCCAGTCCTGAACAGGGTCATGCTCTGCACTAAGGACTGTGTTCGCAGTTTGGGTGTGCTCCTAGACTTATCGCTTCACATGACAGATCAGGTGAATGTGACAGTCAGGAGCTCCTGTTATACGCCATTTGCGCCCTTCCCTGGAAGTAAAGAACCTAAAAACTGTGGTGGATGCACTGGTAACCTCACAACTCGACTTCTGCAATGCACTTTACATAGGGCTACCCTTATACCTAGTCCAGAAACTACAATTAGTACAAAACATGGTGGCCAGATTGATCACTGGGAAATCTAAGAGTGATCATATTACACCTGTTCTGAAATCCCTCCACTGGCTGCCTATTGGTTTCCGAGCACAGTATAAGGTGTTGATGATGACCTTTAAAGCCCTACATGGCTTGGGTCCAACCTATCTAAGGGATTGCCTTCTTCCATATAATCCGCCTTGTACCCTGAAGTCCTCTGGGAGGAATTTACTGCAACCGATAAAAACTAGATTAGCAGTAACCTCCCAGAGGACTTTTTCTGCCACTGCTCCCAGACTGTGAAACACCTTGCCGGAAGAGATCTGTCAAATAACTAACTTGGATAGCTTTAAAAAGGCTATCAAGATGGATCTCTTCCGACAGGCCTTTCCAGAATAGACTACTGCACGTGAACTGTGCTTCTTACCGATATACATCTCTGTTATACACTCCTATTGGTGTTCCAGATTGTATGTTGTTTTAATCTTTATGCCTTTATTATTGCATTTCATTTTAAGGGGGGTATTGTATTATGGTTTTATGGCATGTATGTTTTTAATCTGTATTTGTACTTGTAAGCTACCTTGATTGCCAAGGCAAAAGGTGGGGTATAAGAAATAATAATAATAAATTATTATTATTTGTGCCAATCGAATTTTCTTGTTGCAAATTTCTCATTCACACTTAACAATGAATTGATTTAAAATGGACCCTCTTCCACAACTTCATTTTTTTCCTGTCGATCTGGGCAAATGTATCAATGTTTCCAGCCACATTTGGTGATGTGCTCTGTCGCATCCATTGTAACAACAACAACAAAAACCCAACAAAAAAACAGCCAGCGAATGTAAATGGTGTTTAAAAGGGCAGATAAACAGCATTCTGTGCAGTCATGCTGGCCACATGATCACAGAGTAGTTTCTGACAATGCTGGCTTAGTAATGGAGATGAGCACTGCCCCCTACGTTTGGACACGACTTGACAACTACCCTTAACAGCTTCAAAAAGGCTGTTAAGATGGATCTATTCCAGCAGGCCTTTCCAGAATAGACTTCCTGGCCTCAGGAACCCCCTTATCTGCCCTTTCCCAATTCGGATGCTGCTGTTTCTCTGCTTGTTTTATTATATCACTGTTGTTTATGATTTGATTTTATGCCATATAATTTTAACTAAGATGTTTTAATACTTTCTGGTTTAATACTTTTTAAAGGGGTGGGTGGGTTTGGGGCTTTGGGGGATTTATACTGTATGTAATTTTAATTGTTGTTAGCCACCTCGATTGTTCTCAGAGGGGCGGGGTACAAATAAATTTTATTATTATTGTTGTTGTTGTTGCAAAAGATGTGGGGAATTCTGTGGATCTGGAAGACACACTTTAAACAGGTCTAGCACTGGGGGGCGCTCAACAAACCATGTCAGGGATTTGGCACAAATGCAAACAAGGTCCATTTAAACCACCTCAAACCAGTTTGTAAACCGGTTTATTATGTAGTGGGAATGAGGCCTCATGAGTAAAGGAAACATGCTATTCCTTTATTTTCTGATTCAGATTAAACATAGTCAACAGAAACCTACTCATTTATCACCTGCATGATCTTCTACTGCAGATTCAACACTGTCTTTAAGATTTCCCATATTACCCCAACCCAATAGGTCACAAGTTGGACTTGGAAGCTTCATTCATGAAACATGAAGACACAGTTTTCAGTGGATTTGAATATTTAAAGGACCAGTTGGTAAATCATTTGCAAGCTAGTATCTCAATTTCTAAGGGATGCAGTGGCTCAAGTGGTTAAGATGCTAACTCTGTTGGTTGCAAGATTGACAGGTTTGCAGTTTGAGGCCCAGGTGTTGTGTGACAGGATGAGCTCCTGTCACTAGTCCAGCTTCTGCCAACCTAGCAGTTCAAAAGCATGCAAATGCAAGTAGATAAATAGGTACCACTTCATGCTTTTGAACTGGGAAAGCAAACAGCATTCTGTTCAATCATGCTGCCCACATGATCACAGAGTAGTCTCTGACAATGCTGGCTCTTGAGCTTAGTAATGGATATGAGCACTGCCTGCTGTGGTCAGACATGACTTGACAACTTTGTCAATGAGGAATACCTTTACCTTACTATCTCAATTTCTTCTTTTTTACAAAATGAATTGGTAGATAAATATCAGAATTAAAATTCACATTGGATTAGATTAATGATGTTGGAATCTGGTTTTTGACAGTGAATAATGGAAAGTGCTGAGAGTTACCAAAGGGCCATGAGTTGAATTAGAGAAGCTTATGATTGGTTCCACATTGGGCACTACTGAGACATTTCTTTTCTGCTACTAGCTGGAAGCAGAACTAAAATGGAAATTATGTATAACACTTAATATAGAACCCTATTTTCTAGCAATGCCCTTTGTCATATCCCAGCTACTTCTCTTATGCTCATTTACAAGTTAGCTCTGTTCAGCAGTGATCTTCTGAAATGTTAATAGTTTCCTCCTTTCAGCTTCTGTTTCTTTTGCCTCTTCCTATTCAACACAGTAGGAGGTGATGATGCATTTCCCCTTAATTATCATCAAAGCCCTATACATTCTTTCTCTTCTCTACAAGAGAAAAAGCCACATACCCCAGCCCTGCTTCTTTTTACTGTGTCACCATCTAAGGTCTAAAAAAGAGATGTAGACATGGTAGGGAGCCCCATTTGATTCTGCCTTATCAGGACTTTTGATCATGTGGAAATCTGTAATTATATTCAGATAAACAAAGTTGCATGCTCTTTTCAGATTCAGTTACGCCATCATCATCCAGGTGTAAGTAGTAGGAGAAGCAGAGCTGTAGTGTGCATCCCTTGTTTCCATTACTAGGTATGACAGGCTCAACCCACAATGTAGAGTGAAAAAGAATTGAATACTGCTATAGTTAGCAGATTTTTCAATAGAGGATGAGGCCTTTAATTACTGGTTTTTGTTATTAGCTTCCTTCCTTTCTTGTTAGATAAAATAGCATTATCTCAGGAATGAAACTATCTACAGCATAGGACACAGGAAAGATTCACCTGGTTGTTCATGATCTTTCCTATCTTCCAGCATAGTATTTTATGTTCTCATGTTACCTTGGCAACTGACTATTCCTAGTGTTCCAGCATTACAAATAAAATGGCTACTATCTTTGGGCTAATCCTTGCAGGACAATTAAATAAGCTCATAGTGTAGGACTGAACCACATATGGCAGATGAGTAGAAACCCTCAGTGGGTGTTTCAACAGAATATGGAACTGTATTGGGACACAAAAAGCAACAAGATAGTTCAACTGAAAAGATATGGTTTCTACTGAGCACCCATAAACCATGTAGTTCCACCAAATGTGCTTATTGCCCTGCATGGAGTCCATGCCTTCAGGCCCTATTAAGACTTAGACCCTAAGCACTTAAAAGATTTTGGTTCCCACGTGTATATCTCATGATCATGTGAGCCTTGGTGGATCATGTGGCAGTTTATCAGTTACCAAATTCTAATTTTGTTGTATTCCCAAATTCAATGTGTGGCTGCACCCACACTGCAGAAATAATCTAGTTTGACACTGCTTTAAATGTCATGGCTCAGTGTTACAGAATTGTGGGAACTGTAGTTTGTTGTTGCACTAAAGGACTCTGACAGACAAGACTAAATAGCTCACAAAACTACAATTTCCAGAATTCCATAGCACTGAGCCATTACAGTTAACGTGGTGTCAAATTGGATTATTTCTGTAGTGCAGAAACCTGGTAACAAGTAAGATATTGAAGGCACAATTTTAAAGAGTTCTTATGTGGAGGAAAAATGGGAAGTGTCTTAAGAAACCAGAATAAATTATGTGCTTCTTTCTTCTCCCAAAAGAAAAGCAGTTCTCAACCTGGGTAAAATGGAACAGATTATGCGGTAGGAGAAATGCAGCACAGAATAGGAAAAGAAAAGGTACAGGAATACTTGGCCCCTCTAAATGAATTAATGTCTCCAAGACTAGATGAATTACATCCAAGTGTATTAAAAAAAACTGGTAGAAATAATCTCAGAACCACTAGCAATAATCTTTGAGAATTCCTGGAGAACAGGAGAAATCCCAGAAGACTGGAGGAGGGCAAGTGCACCCCCATCTTCAAAAAGAGGGGGGAAGGGACCAAAACAATTACTGCCCAATCAGCCTCACATCAATACCAGTATAGATTCTAGAGCAAAAAATGAAACAGACAGTCTGTAAACACTTGGAAAGGCATACCATGATCACTAAAAGTCAATATGGGTTTCTCAAAAACAATTCATTGCAGAATAAGCTTCTCTCTCCCCTCCCCCATAGATTACAAGCTTGGTAGATGAAGGAAATACTGTGGATGTAGTATATCTTGATTTCAGTAAGGCCTTAGACAAGGTCCCCCATGATATCCTTACCAAAAACAAACAAACAAACAAAAACCCTATTAAAATATAAGCTAGACAATACGACTGTTAGATGGATTTGTAATTGGTTGACCAGGCAAACCCAAAGGGTGTTCATCAATGGTTCCTCTTCATCCTGGCTTGTACAGTATATTTTTGATAATCTTCCCCATCTGAAGAAGCTAACTTGTCCACCTTGTTGAAGAACAGTATATATCTGGCCTTGTATATCTTATACCACTAAGAGGAAAGGATACATGTTTGTTGTACTGTGTGTTCACATATGAGATTATGTGGTCATGTAAGTGAGTACATGTTGTAGCAAAGCCCTTGGATGTATGCATGACTTTATTTCCCACTAAATTGTAATATAATCATGTTTAAGGGATACGAAAAGCAAAAACACGCTATTGAAACAATGTTATTAATTCTGTACCAGCACTTTTTAGCAATTTGATTTACATGTTATTTCTCTACCAAAGAGAGTTGAGTGCACTTATGCCCTCCTCTTTGGCAGTTACACTTTTATGCAAAGGAGATATAACTAATTGATAACTGGAGAAATTAAATAGCTCTTTGGTTATTTTTCAAAGTGGATACTTTATGTCAATCAAATATGCTATTATTTCACCAACAGTGAACTAAAGCTGCTTTCTGATCTTTAATAATAATTTATCCAAATATAAAGGGCAAATACTGAATGCTAGTTTAGATACACATCAGTGGATTTAACCTGCCAAAATCCTTCCTAAGAGTGGTGTCTATTTGCAGGAATTTATTTCTACAGTTTTAGCTCAAGATATTTTCATTTTGGCTAAAATAAAGAAACTAGAGGGAAACATATTTTTGACACATTCCAGGCTTCTTGTTCCATCTAATCAGCTTGCTATCATAAGGAAATTATTAAGGATTATGGAGTCTTTCTTATAATAACACCACATGGCCCATTCCTTCCTGATCACCCAAGAGAACTCTTTCCAACCCCTTCCCAACAAAATGACTCTTATAACACAGAAAACTGGAAGCTGGGAAGAAAGTAATTCAGTTTGCATTTTGATGTGAACTCACTTAATTCTGTATTTTGAAACCAACACAAACAACAGAACGTAATTATCCTTCAAAACTGACTTTTCTCTTAATGTTTGTGATGGACGTCTCCAGTCCACAAATGTATAGAAAATGTATATCTGATGGGAAAGTGCACATGGCAAGAAAATGTGTGTGCTAAAGTAACGTTTAAAAAAGCATGATATTAGGGAAAAAACAGCTTGCAGAAAGTGTATATATTACGCAAAATGTCACTGAAATGTGTAGATTAGATGAAGGCTATATGAAAGCGTGAACACTTTTGGTGTCTAAACTTTTCAAATCTCAAATAGATGCAGAAGTGGGATGAGCTGAATGTAAGATGGGGGGAGGATACCAAAATTAAGTTACCCAAGCATTCCTGTAGATGCCGTAGTGACTACATCAGAGGAGGGAAACAAGGAGGGAGTAAAGACAGAACAGGGGGAAGGACATCTTTCTCTATGAAGATCATCTTTTTCAGATGATTTTGGGGGCATTTGTGTTCCTCTGATGGTTTATTCATTCACTTCATCTGACATCAAGGTGCTGGCTTTGACATCTCTGATTAATTTAATTTGATTTGGTAAGGATTCTATTATTATTATTTTGGTGCATTGGATTTTAAAATGACATAGAGACATTAGAGATGTAATCAAT
Organism: Phrynosoma blainvillii; assembly: GCA_026167975.1. Lineage (NCBI taxonomy): Eukaryota > Metazoa > Chordata > Lepidosauria > Squamata > Phrynosomatidae > Phrynosoma > Phrynosoma blainvillii. The sequence goes on from JANUYF010000002.1 coordinate 273,414,128, forward strand.
GTTCTCCAATTTTCTCATCCTTGATGACACATGCCATTAAATTGGTTTTGTTTTTGTTTTTTTGTTTTGAATCACCATGAAAGTCCCCACTGCCAACACATTGGGATATTATATTTATATTCCACCTTTTCCTGACAGGGGCTCAAGACAACTTATACAAAGTTAAAAAGTAGATAAAGTTAAAACACTGATGATACAAAAAAACAATTATATTATCCAGCATGTTAAAATGTCTATAATTTAAAACAGCATAAAATCATTTAAAAGACAATACAATAAAGATAAAAATGGAGCATGTGCACCCCATTAAAAAAAATCTGTACATCTAGTGTTTGCACAATAAACTTTGGTTTTGTGTGCTTTGTGCGAAAACCAGTATTTTTGCACAAAATACCTGCATTTTGCACTGTTTTTTCCACAGGAAAAATGTTTTTGTGTGAAAAATGTAATAAGAAATGTTCCCAAGTGCAATAAAATAAAAAAATAAATAAAGGAATCATCAAAAAGTCTTCTAATCTGCACAGCAGTGTGTGAAGGTTTGAAATTCTGTGTCTTTGCATGTGAGAATAAAATAAGTCAAGATTTCCATCTGTAGGAGAGATGCAAGAGTAGAGTGGATCTTCTTGAAGCATTCATGAGTTCACCATAATAGGTTTTAATCCAAGCCTATGATAATTTCAGACAGACTGATCCATTATGTAACAAGATCTGTCACATACAAGTCATCCGTTTGCAAATGAAATATGAATAGACAGTCACATTATTTGGAATGTGGCAGGTGGGTATTGCTATTTATCTAGAAAAGACCTGAAGTGAAAGGGATGTTCCATTTGATGTGGCTTCCACATCTCACATTAATATCATTAGGTACTGTTTGTCAATGCAATCAGTATGACCTCTCCCACACTGACAGTAATACTTCACTGGACGAGACAGTAGAGGTTGATTTTTATTCCCATGTGTTCAAATAAGTAGGAATCCAGTTTCCTGTTTGCAGAGACTACTTGTAAATTGTAACTTTTCTCCTCTATAGAAGGGGGAGGGATGTTAAGTTCTGGGATTCATCCCAAGTTGTTTTAAAATTGTTCAATACTAAGTTATCTGCTTTTTAGTTCCTCTGTACTGTAGAAATAATAAAATTTGTCAGCACTTTAACTGCCATGGCTCCATCCTACAGAATCCTAGGAACTGTAGTTATGTGAGGCACCAGCTTTCTTTGGTAGAGAAGGCTAAATATCTTGTAAAACTACAAATCTCAGGATTGCACAGGCTAGAGTTACAGCACTTAAAGTGGTGTCAAACTTCAATATTTCTACAGTATAGATGCACTCTTTGCAGGCAGAATCACATGTAATGGGAAATATGAAGCTGCCATTAAAATGGCAGTCTGGCATTAAGCCTGACCTCACCATTAGTCATGTTACAACCCATTTTGTGTTCTGTGATCATAACTCTTCAAAGACAGAGGACTTGTGCATCCATTTCTTTGCCCTGAAACCAATCCAGTCTTGAAATAAATGTTCCCAGTATTCCTCACCTCAGCTAGAGTATATGGGATCTTCAGTCCAATCATATCTGGAGAGTTGTAGGATGTACATCCCTGTATTAGACACACAACCAATCAGATTTTTTTAAAACAAAAGAGCCCAAAGGGTTATCTTCACAACTGGGAGAAGATGGGCATCAAAATGGCAACTGAGGTGTAAAATGAACAAAGATAAACTGATGCACATGGAGAGGGCTGCCCTATAGACTATGGGATTGGCAATGGCTAACTAAGGAGGACTGCAGACACGTGACTCTGGGCCACCACGGGAATCAGGGGATCAGGGCTGCAGCAACCCCATGCCGTGGCCCCCATCATCCCTTTTGTCACTCCGAAAAGAACGGAAAATGCTGCTCCTTTTAGGGGTGGCAAAAGGCCGTCATAAGAGCCAGCACGCGATTCTTCAGTGTAGTGTGTTTTTGGTGTAGTGTGTTTAAATGCTGTGCCAGAAGGGCATCCTGACACCGCGCACCATGTGTAATGATGTGTGGCATTAGGACAGTGTTGGCATGGGGTTGGGGAGGCCTGTGTGAGGCTGCCCTGTTCCAACTTTGCCTCCAGGCCGGCTCTTTGGGCCAGTCTGCAGAGGCCCTAAGAAAGCCATCTTGGGGCTGGGGTGAGTAGTTTTTTGAAAATGTCAGTCGAATGTGCAGCAGCTAATTTTTTTTTATTTAAGGCAACTTGATTCTAAATAAATAAGTAGGAGTTGGGCACTGGAACCTAAGCAGTTGGTACTTTAGGGGGAAGTGACCATGTAATGATAGAATTCATGATTGTGGGACAGACCAAAGAAAGGCATGGTCAAGTAAGGACCAGAAAAGCTGATTTTATCAACCTCAGGGAAATACTGAGTAGAATCCCATGGCTAGAGATGCTAAAGGAAAAAGACACCAAGCAATGGTGGGAATTCATGAAGGAGGAGTTGCTAAAAGCACAATCACAAACAATTACATGGAAGAAAAAAAATGGCAAATCTGAAAAAGCCAATGTGGCAACATAGGAAACTAAAGAAGGGAGTGAAAAAACCCCCACCAGTAAGTAGAAAAATAGAAGGAAGGACAAATCACCAAGGAAGAGTACAGATGTATAGTCCAGATTTGCAGAACTAACGTAAGGAAAGCTAAAGCTCAAAGGATCCTCTCATAATTCCTAGAGCCCTGGTAGCAACTTCCATATTACCACTACCATATCTCCAACAGGAGACTTGTCAGTGGGTGATGTATGTTTAATCTCTGGGTTGACAGTAGTGCAGAAGCTAGAGAAGATCAACTAGAAGCAATAGGTTTGGAAGTTACACATCAGTGACTCAGTAATTCTATAGCCCTGACATTTCAAACAAGCAATCAGTTGAATTCTTTTTTTTAAAAAATCTATAAACATAATTTTTTTCCTTTATAATCAAAGATGCTTCTTTTCCAACAACAGGGAATTAATCTGGAGAGCCACATAGGTGCTGCAACAATGTGTTAATGAGTTATTGATTTTTTTGGAAAAATAATCCTTATTGGTATAATATTTCCAATGTAAATAGATGTCCCATTATACTAATTAATAGCCTAATAATGACTAGGATGTATTGAAATGACAATTGATCTTTGTTGCCTGTCCCCACTGTGAGCATCTGTAGCTTTGTATCAGCCTTGGAATATCTTTAGTACTGTTGCTAGGAGGGAAGTGTCTTTTTTATAAATCATAGTTGAGAGATACTGGAAGGCCCACTCGGGGGCCATTGGACATTCCTATGAATAGCAAGAAATTGTTCATCTAGCTCAGTATTCCCACCATTGAAAGTTTCCCATGAAGTAATAAAATGTCACTTATAGGCTAATTGCAGTCCATTTTATCTGAATATCACACTGGATGTGGCAAATAGATCAGGGCATTTGAAAAAACCTCTAATGCAGAAGTATTAGATGTGTTAACTTGGAGACACTCTATTATCTATTAGTGTTTTAATAATCACAACACATGAAGATTTACCAGGTTTCAACAGGAACCCATGTTTGTAAAATATTAGTTAGATATTTATTTATTTATTTAGCTTATTATTTTTAGAGATTATTTTGTTTTAATATTTGCATCAGCCACAAGAGCAGTAATCATATTATGTATGGGCATGAGCCAAAACAGGATGTAGGTGTTAGAATGGTTAAGATGATAATATTTTAAAAATAAACATTGAGCTAATCTCTTCTATATATTACAAAATCCCATGGGACCAACAAGCACACCCGCAGTAATTTTTCTCTCTCTCATTCTCTCTCTCACACACATGCATGCACACAGAAGTTAAATCTGCACTACAGAAATGATGCAGTTTGACACCACTTTAACTGCCATGGCATCATCCTTTCTCTCTTTCGCTCTCTCCAGGGATGCATCTACACAGTAGAAATGATGCAGTTTGACACACTTGACATGCTGTAGCTCCATCCTTCAGAATCACAGGATTTGTAGTTTTGTGAGGCACCAGCACTCTTTGGCAGAGAATGCTAAAAACCTTGTAAAACTACAAATTCCAGGATTCCACAGGATGGAGCTATGGCACATAAAGTGTGTCAAACTTCATCATTTCTACAGTGTGTAGATGCATCCCTGAAGAGAGAGAGAAAAATTGAGAGAGAGAGAGAGAGAAAGAAGAAAATTTCAGTAAAAATAATAAAAAGAATCCAATTTTCCAGCAGCATTCCCTATCTATTCCCCACTCCTCTCCATTTTTTTCTTGATTTCCCCACTGCTACTGTTCTCTCCCCATGTCACTTCTTTCCTCACTCCACCCCACCCCTTCCATGGTGCTCTGTACTAGTTTTCCTGGCACACCTTCCCACTGCTTATTACCCCTTCTGACATTTATCTTTCAACCCCCTATACTTCCCTGACTCCTCCTGCTGCTGTCCCCATCTCCCTACCCTTGCTCCCCACTGCTTCTCCATGCAAAACATATGAGCTGTTCTGTGTCATCTAGCATGATGTGTGCCAGTAAGGTTACCAGAAAAGTAAATGCTTTTAAGACACTACAATGGACCTTGGGCAAGTCACACACCCTCAACCACAGAAAACCCTGTGATTTGTTCACCTTAAGGTCAACATAAGTTGGAAATGACTTGAAGGCACACAACAACAACAACAACAACAACAGACCACTAACTGCACATTTCGGTGGATGGGCAGATTTTGACAATGCACTTCTCTGAGTGATTTCTCCACACATTTTTTTTACCTTTCTTACCAAGATGATGCAGTGAGCTCAGGACCACTGAAAAGTTTGGCAAGAGTGTAAAAATGTTGGCTATTTCTTCTTCTGAGCCCTGGTAGTGCAGTGGTTAAATGCCTGTACTGAGTACTAGCCATGGCTCAGGCCAGACTCAGGCCTGCATCCTTCCGAGGTTGCTAAAATGAGTACCCAACTGTTGGGGGGGCAATTAGCTTACAGTTGTAAACCACTTAGACATCCCATAGTGCGATATGAAGCGGTATATAAATGAAGCTGCTACCAGAATGAATAAATAAGTGCAATGGTGGGAATTGTTCAGCCTTCCAGATGTTGGTAGATTACAGTTCCCACCAGCCCTCACCAGCATAACCAATGATCACAAATACTAGGAGTTTCCATTCAGTAACATTTGGAGAGTCAATGGTTTCCAGGGAGCCAGCATGGTGTAGTAGTTTACGTGTTGGATCCAGAGACCAGGTTCAAATCCCTGCTCAGACATGGAAATCATTAGGTAACTTTGGGCAAGAGACACTCTCTCAACAAATCTCTGAAAAAGTCTTGCCAAGAAAGCCCAGTGATAGCTTTGCCTTAGGATCATCATAAGTCAGAAACAACTTGAAGGCACACAACAACAAATGGTTTCTACTCCTGGTGCGATGAGTTTATGGTAAAAGCAGGGGTAATTACACTGGATCCTTGCAGTAGGGATTTACAAAAAAAATCACCTTAGAGGTTAAAAAATACAGTTCTTAAACTGATTTATTTCAGGACATCATCAAAGACAGAATAGGAAACAAATCTGATGTCACTTTTGATGGAAGTTGGAATTGGACAGGTTGTGTGTGTAACTTTTGGTTCTTCTAGATCTGTTAGTAGTTTTCAGTACCATTGACCTAGGTATTGTCTGGGCTACCTTGCTGACTGGAACTTGGATGCACTCTTTTTACAATGGTTTAATGTTTTTTTCTTGGAGGAAATAGCCCCAAAAATGATGCTGGGAATTCTTGTTTGATGCCTTGTCTGTTGGCCTGTAGAGCCCTTTCTGGGTTCTTTTATGTCTCTTATTCTATTTAAACTCTATATGAAACACTGGAAGAGATTGTCTTGAGTTTTAGAATCTGGTGCCAAAAGTATGTTGATGATACTCAACTCTACTTAATGCAGGGAAGTTGCTTCAGTTCCAGACTAATGTCTGGCATCAGTATTGTATTGGATGAGGGCAAACAACTAATCAGTCTAAAAGCATTAGGGGATGGGGAGTACAGTTGTTTTGGAGGGGTTATACTCCCCCTAGAGATTTTGTTTTATAGTTGTGTATACCCCCTGATTTCAATCCTGAGCCTGAATGTCCAGGCTTCAACAGTGGCCAGGAGTGTTTTTGCACAATTGTTCATGAACTGACTGTACTCATTTCTGTAGATGTCTGATCTGGCCAAAGTGACACATGCCTTAGTTATATCCCACTTGGATTGCTGTAACATGTGTCATATGAGGTGGCTTTTGAAAAAAAATATTCAGAAACTTCAATAGGCACAAAGTGTGATAGCCAGATTGTTGACTGAGTACTTATTGTCCAACATTTCACAGATGAAAACTGGAACACCTGTGTCTAAGCAACATTAAAGTCTGGCCATGATGGTTAAAATGATTGAGGAAGAACAGACAAGTTAGAAGAGGTTGCAGCAGTTTGATTTTGCCAGAGCCTACAAGGACAAGATTTGGTTCTCCTCTCTGCCTTGCTGAGTTAATTCTCTGAAAAGTACTTTTACACTTTGCAATCAGTATACACCATTTGAAGCAAGCTGAGGACAAGGGATTGAGAAGGAAGAGGAGAGACAAAGTGGGACATTTTAAAAGCAGCTGAGAAAGAGGGATGTCAGATTTTGGCACAAGATAATTATGTCAGTTCTTGGTCCAAGTGTGTAACAAAGAAAGCTGCCTCTCCTCATCTCTTCTTTCACATCTGGGCTCAGATATTGCTGCTAAGTCAGTTAAATTAATGCTACTGCAGATAGCTTTCTGTGAATTGTATTCACATTCTTATGTCTATTATTTCCCCAGTACAATTCACATACTTTATTATGGCCCTTTCCATATTGCCAATTATTTGGTGAGCCTGTCTCTAGGCAAGTATCACTTTTTTTCTCTCTCTCTCTCTAAGCAAGGTGCAATGTTTATTCCATAGAACTACTTCATGATAGATTTGCTGGTGTTCCTTACACCGAAAGAAGATGCCACTGTAATAACTTAGAAGTAGAGTCTATGCAGCATATTTTATTGCACTGTAGTCTTTACAATCAGATCCAGCAAGCCAAAATCTATGCATTATTAAGTAAAATGAAAGGAAAATATTTTAATTTTTGTAAAATTCTTACTGGAAAATAAATGCCCAAATGTCACTCTTGTAGTTGCCAAATTTCTTTCTGAGGCAGCTATGATTAGAACCCACTATGTATAAAGGAACAGTTAGAGTTGAGCTAGACAGAGTTAGATTTAGCAACTTCTGTGACTCTTGTATTATTGTTGGCAACTTTATTTTGGGGGATTTGATGATATATATATTTTGATTGAATGTGTAAATATTGGATCTATGGACCATTATAAATTATGACTGACTGGTGTAATATGTTTAATAAGCTTTAATTAGGACTGTCACTGGCATATTGGGACAGTTAAAAGCGTATGTGGGTATGATTACGGTGAGCACACTCCTTTATTTCTGGGAACAATTCAAGATGCTGCTGGTTATAACCTATATAGTACAACACAGTTTAATTCCAGGCTATATATTCTCACATGTCTTACTACTCAGGCCCTGAGATCTTCAGGAGATGTCCTTTCTTCCATCCTGCAACCCTGAGAAGCCCATATAAAATCACAGAAGCTGAGAGTTGAAAAGGACCAGAAGGACCACCTAGTCCAAGCCCCTGCCATGCAAGAAAACACAACTAAAATAGTTCTGAAAGATACTGTGAGGAAGTGGGAGATGCCATTACTACAGATTGCTTTGGAACTCCTTTCTTAGGTGAGCTAGACTGATTGCCACCCCATCTTTCCAGAGGTAAGTAAATACTTTTTTTCTGGCAAGCTTTCAGAAACTGAGCATTTTGAAAGCAAATATTCTTGTGTTATAGTGTGCTATCTTTTACATGCCTTTTATTTTTCTTTCCTTTTTGAAATTGATGTTTTGAAGTGTGCTAAAATATAGGTAGGTTTCTAGATACCAGTGTTTTATTCTCTGCTTGGTGATGAAACCCACTGGGTGACATTGGATAAGTCACATGCTCTCAGCCTCAGGGGAAGACAATGGCAAACATCCTCTGAACAAATCTTGCCAAGAAAACCCCATGATAGGTTTGCCTTAGGGTTGCCATGTTAGGGTGTATTGCAAAGTATTACAGCAGAGTTGTGGAGTCAACAAAAATAGAGCTTTACTCAGCAAAGTGTAAGACAAAAATAAGCAAAGCAAAAATGTAGCATCATGGCTAAGTATAAATATATACAATGCAAAAATAAATCAGCATAGCATAACGTCCTGCATGCCTGCAGTACTACAACTCCCTAGAAAGGAGAAAAACTTACTTCCCAGCAATATGGAGAGCAACAGGCTCCTGACCAGCATAGAGAATAATACACTCTCTAAAACCCAAGCAGATTCCTAATGCAGTTATACAAATCACGTGGCCTAATTGGCTGATTGCATCACTGATTGCCAGTGCTGGCTTACCATCATGGACTTCACCTGACACTTTGCTATACCTTCACAACTTAGTATGCAAACTGGCATACCCTGACACCCCTCTTTGTGCACTGGATGAAGTATGTAGCCAAGTGACGGGCTTATATAACATTTTGAATCATACCAAGCCTGGACATCATTTCTTTACATTTTACAGCTACTAAGGGCTTGGTAAATACATCAGCAATATTTTCTTGTGCTGCACAATATATTAGTTGTATTACATTGGCTTGTACAATATCTCTGACATTATGATACTTAACATCCACATGGTTAATGCAAGTTTTTACCCTTTCTGATGTGGCCATCTCGATACATACTTGAGAGTCTTCATACACAGTTACAGGGTTCTCTTTCTTTAATTGCAGATCTTCTAGAAGTTGTATAAACTATACTAATTCACAACATAAATCAGATAAAGCTGCAAATTGAGCTTCTGCTGAAGTAACTGATACAAAACTCTGTTTCTTTGATTTCCATACTACAGGAACTCTGGCATAAAAAAATAATATCTGTTGTAGATTTTCTGTCATACATATAATTGGCAAAATCACTGTCTATATAACAGCATAATTCATTTGATACATATAACATTGCCTCCTTTAGATACCTTATGGCTTGTTTTACAGCTTGCCAGGCTGTATTTCTAGGCTTTGAACAAAAACGACTTAACATGTTAGCAGTTGCAGATAAATCTGGTTGACTCCAATGTGCTAGATATAGCAAACTCTCTACTACTAATTGATATAGTTCTAGTCTTCGAATACTGTATCACATTCATTTTTTAACCAAGTCTACCACCATGGGAATGACCTGACCTTTGTAATCCTCCATTTGGAATCTCTGCAGAAGCTGCTTAATTTTTTCCTTTTGACTGAGCAGAAAACTTCCATCAGCTGTCCTTCCTATTGCTACACCTAGGTATTTCTGAATGTTTCCTAGATGTTGTATTTGAAACTTTTCTCTTAGGTTTGTTGCAAACTTATTTACATGGTTTATAGATGGTGCAACAAAACAAATATCATCTACAAATGCTAGCACTATCTGTAAATCTTTACCTGACCCTTTGGTAAAGACACAGGGATTAGCGATACCCTGTTTGAAACTATGTCTTATTAATTCAGTTTCAAGACATTTATACCAACAACTAGCTGATTGCCTTAAACCATAAATAGCTTTGTTTAATTTCCAGACCATGTTCGAATCACTTGTTTGAAATCCGGGAGGCTTCATCATGAATATTGACTCTTCGAGCTGTGCATTTAGAAAAGCTGTACTTATATCAAAATGATGAACTAACACATCTGCTTGTGCAGCTATGGTGAGGATTAACCTCAGATTTTCAGCCTTAGAAGTAGGTGAACAAACTTCATCATAGCTTTCAAACCTCCTTTGTGAAAAACCTTGAGTTACGAGTCTTTCTTTGTATTTTACTTCTCCTGAGCTAGATTGCTTGATTTTGTATACCCAGTGACACCCTACAGGTGTTTTATCAGCTGGTAAGTTTACAACTGTATATACCTTGTGGTCATTCATAGAGTCCATCTCAGCTTGCATAGCTTCCTCTCACTTTGCCTTCTCATTGAGAGGCAAACTCAAAACTTCCTCATAACTCTGGGGTTCTAAAGCAATATTAAAAACTCTAATAACATTAGGAATAGAAAACCTTATAGGTGGAACCCCTTTATTCTCTGAGACCTCCTCAGTTGGTCTGTAATGCCTGGTTCAACTGAAGTCTTTGGACTTTCCTGCCCCTCCATTTTAACATTACCAGGACTTTTCTTCTGTTGGCCACTTGATGGGGTTGTATCTCTAACTGGGCTGTCTGGCCTTTCAGGGGATTGAGTGGATAATGGAACAGTATCACCTAACCCATCACTCTCAGTCATGGGTAGAATGATGTCTGAGTTAGCATGAACATGTTTCTAATTGCTTTCAATAAAACTAGTAGTCTGAGATATTACCACTTTGCCATTGCCTGCATCAAACCTATAACCTTTACTCCCTGTTGCATATCCCAGAAACCTAAGTTTGGCTGTTTTGGCTTGTCCTTTCTTCCTTTGTGCCTTTGATATATGTACCCAGGCAAAGCATCCAAATATTCTCATGTGAGTGAGATTGGGCTGTTTACCAAACAATATGTGATATGGAATGTCACTGATAATTGTACTCCAAATTCTGTTGACTGTATAATTGGCTGTGAGTAGAGCCTCTGCCCAATATTTACAACTCATGCCAGAATCACATAATAAAGAATCCTTAACTGTTTGGAGTATCCCCCCTCGGCATTCTGCTACGCCATTCCCTCAAGGAGAAAATGGGTTAGTAAGTCTGTGGAAAATGTCCTTTTATTTAGCCACTGTTGAAAACAATTTGAGATATATTCTCCTCCCCGGTCAGATAGCAATTGTGCCACCTTGTGGCCAATTTGCCTCTACATATGCTACCCAGTTCTTGAAAATTTGAAATACTTCCCCTTTACTCTTTAAAAAATAAACCCAAGCATAATGACTATAGTCATCAACAAAAGTCACAAAATATTTTGCACCACCCAAACTGCTTGGTAGTGGTCCCACAACATCGGAATGTACTAGTTCAAATGGCCTCTACTAACTGTTACTTTTCTTCCTTATGGGCTGTATCTTGCTCTTAGACTGTTTACACACAGTACAGTCAAGAAACATTTTACACTCTTTCAACTTGGTATCCCCATACAAAGACATCATTTTTTTAATAACTTTAAAACCAGCATGGCCTAATCGCCTATGCAACAAATGGATACACTTGTTATGAGGAGGGTTATTATTACAAATTGCACCCACAGAACTCTGTAAATTGGGCATCGCATGGCAAAGGCCATCCTTTTTAACTCCTTTAGCACATAGTTTCCCTCCTTTCTTAATATCACATGTTGTGCCAGCAAATGAAATCTGATAACCTTCTTCTGTGAGACAGGCAACACTCAGAAAACAAAAATTTAACTCTGGCACAAAATATACATTCTGTAATGTTGCAAATAAACTAGGGACATAACACTCTCCCATTCCCTCAACAGAAACCTTCAGCCCATTTCCTAATTTAACATGGTTCATACTTGCTGGTTCCAGAGATTTAAAATAGCTTCTCTGGTTAGATATGTGACAAGCACATCCAGAAGCCAATCCTTTTGTCCATGGTTTAGACCAGGGGTAGGCAACCTTTCCCCTTTAAGGGCCGAGGGACTTCAGCTCCCAGAATCCCAGGAGCTATTGGCCAACATGGGACTATTGGCCAACATGGCTGAGGCTTCTGGGAACTGAAGTCCCTCGGCCCTTAAAGGGGAAAGGTTGCCTACCCCTGGTTTAGACAATAAACAGATGAAACAGGCTCTGATTTAGTTCCTTGCTTGCTTCTCTCTTACTGCTGCTTCTTGATTGCAGTATTTTGTCTCTGCAAAGCCAGAAAGAAATGCTGAAGACATCTTGTAGATCCACATTTGTAGCATTTCCTCACAGCAAACACACTCTCTCCACTGTTTGTCTCATTAGCTTTCTGAGGCTGAGCCGAAGAATGCCTGGAATGCTGCATGGAAACTTCAAGCTCCATTCAGCGTTCCTTCATCTTGGTTTCTTCTTCCAGCAGATGACCAATGAGATAATGTAGTTTAGGTCTTTCTCAGGGAGAACTTCCAAACTTTGGGCAAACACGTCCCAGGATTCATCAAGAGAACTCAAAATAATGAATACTTTTGTGCTTTCCTCAAAAAATGTGCCTCTCTCCGACAACTCAAGAAATGTTCTGCATGTACTGCAAATGCTGAGAAACATCCCCATCTTATTCCAGATGTGCTCTGTAGAGCTTTCTTGTCTAGGCCATCTTGGAGATAGCAGAGGTGCAAATGTGTATGCCACGCAGATCATCCCAACATTCTTTTGCAGACTGCAAGTCCCTTATGTGAATCAGTTAGCTCTCTTCTACCCCCAAAGCAATCTAGGAGTGAGTCTTCTGTACTGCAATCCTTTGTCCTCTGCCAGGCTGTGCTGGGGGTTTACAACTACTTCCCATAAGCCTTATTTGACGAGAAAACATCACATCTTTACAGATCACGTCAGTTAATTGTGTTCATTCAGTCTCTCTAATGGTAAACCACTAATCATTGTACTAGTCATGGCTGCCAATCTTCCACACCCTTCTCAGATAGATACCAGGTGCTCAGCAAGCCCCTTTGTTTCTTACCAGCCTCTGCAAACTCTTCAGACTCCAGATGTCCTCCAGACATATACCATGTCAGCAGTGGCACTCTGGGCCCATAACCACTGTTAGGGGGTATTGCAAAATATCACAGCAGAATTGTGGAGTCAACAAAAATAGAGCTTTACTCAACAAAGTGTAAGACAAAAATAAGCAAAGCAAAAATATAGCATCATGGCTAAGTACAAATATATACAATGTAAAAATAAATCAGCATAGCATAACTTCCTGCATGCCTGCAGTACTACAACTCCCTAGCAAGGAGAAACTTAGGGCCTTTGCAGACTGCCAGAAATAGTGTAAATTGAGTCCACTTTAACTGCCCTGACTCAGTGCTAGGGAATCATGGGAACTGTAGTTTATTGTGGCACCAGAGCTCTCTGATAGAGAAGGCTCAATGTCTCAGAAAAAATACAATTCCCATGATTCCCTAGCACTGAGCCAGGGCAGTTAAAGTGAACTCAATTTGCACTATTTCTAGTCTGCAAAGGCCCTTACTTCCCAGCAATATGGAGAGCAACAGGCTCCTGACGAACATGGAGAGTAATACACTCTCTAAAACCCAAGCAGATTCCTAATGCAGTTATTCTCTGCTAAGTGGCTATCAAAACCACCTGGCCTAATTGGCTGATTGCATCACTAATTGCCAGTGCTGGCTTACCATCATGGACTTCACCTGCCACTTTGCTATACCTTCATCCAGTCACAACTTAGTATGCAAACTGGCATACCCTAACATGCCATAAGTCATAAATGGCTTGAAGGAAGACAACAAGAACAACAAACAGTTGTTTACATTACATTTCAATTATAATGTTCTAGCATAATTTATTTTAATGTTATACAGTCCTGAGGAACATCATGATGCATTTTCAATGTGGCTAGCTGGTCTTTTTGCTGTCCTGCATCCTGGTTCTGAAAAGAAAGGGCAATGGAGAATGGAAAAGAAAGAAAGAAAGAAAGAAAGAAAGAAAGAGGAAGGAGAACAGAAAGAACTCTCATAATGATTTCAGACAGCAAAGCATGGTTCCATTCCCTTTTCATCACAATATTTTAGGGCTCGATACGTTATTATCCTTATAGTCTTATCAAGCAGCTGTACACCACATGCTATCACAAGGTAGGCAAGCACTTCAGGGACTTGCAAAACATGTCTGTGCTTTTTAAAATATAAGTCTATCTTTCAAAAGCATTGAAGGACCTTCAAATCCCTTTGATGCCCCCAGAGCAGCTGGAAGCTGCCTCCATCTGCCCATCTGTTTTGGAAACTGAGGGCCTTTGCAGACTGCCAGAAATAACGCAGATTGAGATCACTTTAACTGTCCTGGCTCAGTGCTAATGAATCATGGGAATTGTATTTTTTTCTGGGACATTGAGCCTTCTCTGTCAGAGAGCTCTGGTGCCACAATAAACTATAGTTCCCATGATTCCTTAGCACTGAGCCAGGACAGTTAAAGTGACTTCAATCTGCATTAATTTCTGCCAGTCTGCAAAGGCCCTTAGTCCCACCAAAAGGAAATAACATAGGCTGAAAATAACATGAACTGTGAAAAGTTGTTCTCACCTCCCACCCCTCCATGTGAAGATGAATGTAGGAGAGGTGGAACCCCCAGGTATCTATACTGATCCAAAACCATTCAGTGATACCAGGCTGGTGTATTTTCAGACTTCACACACACACACGAGAACAATACATCATTCACACTTTCTGTGTTAATTTGCAAGTGTTCTCACACTCTGTAAATAGTTGTTTTGGACTGAGAATAAAAACCCAGCTGGACTAAATCAAAAGGCTGAAATTTGAAACTAAACAACAATGCACAATGCACATCAACACTTTATCATGTATGGAAAAGAAAAAAAGTAACTTTGTAAATAATAATATAGTCTTTCTTGAAACTGAAAAGGCCTTTCTGGTTTGAAATAGAGCCTTCACGGACATCCATTTAAGGGAGGGAGAGAAGAGAAATGTGGGGGATTTTTTTTTCTCTTTTTAAGTGCTCATCTAATTTCTTCTGAAGAAGGGCTTGAAGCAGTAGCCAGCCTACTTGAAGTAGTGTCGTCGATTACATTCACAATAATGTCCAATCCATAAAATCTGGTGCTTAAAGCTGAGTATTTATTGGAGGAGGGAGAACGCCAAATGACTTTTTGCAAGCAGGCAATAAACACATAAATTATACTTCGACTGGAAACATCTCAAAAGAATAAAGATCCCACACAATACAGCATGGAAAAGGCTGCTACAGGAAGGAATGAAGCAAGGTCATCTCCCCTACTGAGTTATTCATGCCTGGCCCTATTCTCTCATCCCTCTTCCTTCCTTCCTTTAATTTTTTTGGCCTATGGCTTTCAATATCTCTACTTTGGGATAAAAGAATAAAAAAGAAATATGCAATAGGGGACATAAAGCCAGAGGGATAAAGTCAGAGTACATTCTTTTGATGACATAAAAATTAGATTAGTGGGACATTCTGATGTAATTTCATCAAGAAATAATAAACTGTCCTCTCTCTCTGATGGGCCCCTTTCAAACAGCATTTGCTTTCCTACTTGTGCTATTTATGAGTGCTAGTAGCTAATGGTGCCTCCATGAAACAGTCTCTGAGGAGTCTTTCTTGTCAAGCCATCCTTCAGATTATGGTTCATGTACATATTCTTTCAAAGTGGTTAGTGCTTCTTTCAATCAGACACAAAGCTCAAACCACCCTAGATCTTTTGCTATCAGGTAGACAGACAAATTGTTCATTCAAGGTGGCATTTTCTGGTGGCTATAGCAACAAGCCTTAAGAGGGGTGGGGGGAAAGAAGGGGAAAATGGCATTTCTTAATGTTTCACTGTACTGAAATCTAAGCAAGTTAGAAACTTTGTTGTTTCACTTCTACATTACAGTAGTATCATGAGATTTCAGATTTCTTAAATCTAAGACAGAGAGCACTCTAGGGGTGCCAGATCTCAGGGCCTAGTACTGAGGTTACATCAGTACTGCTTTGAGTTTCATGGCTCAATGAAATGGAATTCTGACATTTGTAATTTGATGGGGCACCAGAGCACTCTGATAGAGAAGGCTAAATACCTCACAAAACTACAAGCCCCCAAATTCCATAGGACTGAGCCATGACAATTGAAATGGTGTTGAACTACTTTATTTTTGCACTGCACACAAAGGCTAAATCTCCAGTTCTCATCTCCATGCAGGAGACAAGGGTATATATTCTCCAAGTTTAGTGGACTCAGCTGCAGGGTAGAGAGAATGGTTGTGTGCAAAATTCCAGTTCAGCTAGCATAGCTGCAGCTTGCTATAAAATTTGTAAAGCTGAATTGATTTGTTGCCGCAACTTGCAAAGATTCTCCAGGAGGGGTCTACTTATCAGCAGTTAGCTTCCTCCTTTTCCAGTTGGTGTGGTGCCAGAGGTGACCCTCTGCACTGCTAACTGAATTGTATTGTGCTTTAATAATATGGACACAAGTTGGTAGGACACTACTACCTGTGAAAATTGATCCAAATCAAAACTGACTAGGGCCTGAATCCTATTAGAGGTTATTCAGATGGTGAAAATAATCCCAGCAGAACGTGGGTTGAATCTGTGTTGTTCACATGAATTTTACATGAATTCACATGAGCCACTTTGAGTCTCTTTGTTGAGAGAAAGGCAGGGTATAAGATGATAATAATAATAATAATAATAATAATAATAATAATAATTATTATTATTTTCAAATGCATCTGATTAAGTTGGGGGGGGGCTATGAAAAACCCACAAAACCCAGGATAATTGATCTCTCTTTTCTTTTTCCCCTGAGTTTTCCTGAAAGATTTGCATTGTTGGCTGTGTGAATAACCATCACAGTCATTTTTTTCTTACAGAATAAGCATCGTATTCCAGTGGCAAGAGCTATGGCACTAAGGACAGCCAAAAGGATTCAATGTAGTTGAGTGCATTGAAGGCTATTTTAACTTATGATGGTCCCAGAAGCCTGCTGCATGCAGCAATAGCAAGGAGGGGCCCATATTTGATGAGCCCCAATAGAGGCCAGGGATTCCAGTGGGTGGCGCCTGGCACCGTAACGCCGCATGGGGGCAGGGCCAGTGGTTACTAAAGGTCAGCCTGACCCCCCTCCCCCATGCATCCTCTTTCATCGGTAGAAGTGTGGGGGAATGGAGGAGGATAAGCTGACCCTTACCTTTCCTTTTGGGCCCATGTGTCTGCTAGGTTGCCTCTTAGCTACTAGCCAGCCTCTTTTCCCATCTCTTAGGGAGCTTAGGCCCTTGCTCATCTCCTCTTCAACCAGCCTTGCACACTGGCAGACCTCATGGCAGCCTTCTAGGCCACTGTGGAAGCCTCAGAACACCCGGCTTACTCTTTGGAGTGGTGGAGCACTGTTAGGACCCTCCAGGACTCCTGCAAGGTCTACCAGCCTCCCCACTCACCAGAAGACCACCTGGTGGTCCTTCGGAATAGCAGAGCACCCCAAGTGCTCCTAGGCCCATGTATTGCACTGGGCCTAGCAGCCTCGCGTACTCACCAGAAAGCTTTGTGCCAGCCCCTTTTAAGCTGCATACAGGCCTAAGATCACCCAGCTGCCCTCTGGAACAGCTGAGTACCATGAGGGTTCCCAGGCCTCAGCAGCCCTTCTGAGGGCCAGCCATCATTGGTCACCACAGCCTGCCTGCTTGCCCAGCAGTCCTCTATACTGTTGGTATTGGGCCTCCTCTGTTTGTCCACAGCTTGTCTCAGCTTTACTGATTCCCTGAGCTGCATTTAGCTTCCCCTTTCAAATGGCACCTAAGAAAGGCAGTGGGTCAGCAAAGGGCAAAGTCATCCTTGATAAGTCACCAGCGAACAGGGCCTGTACTCAGCAGCCAGGTTGATCAGAGGTGCGTGTGGAGCAAGACAGGTGAAGGCATCCTGTCCAGATTGGAATGGCTTGAACGCTTATGCTCTTCTGCCAGCCAGGAAACAGGGCAAGCCCCTCAAAGCAACTTGAGGGGGAATATAATAATAAATAATAAATTTTTATTTATAGCCTGCCTCTCTGTGTGGCAATCGGGGTGGGGTACAACAAGTTTAAAAAAATACAAGTTAAAAAAACATTCCCTGTTCCCATAATCCCACCCTCCCACCCCTTAAAATAGGATTAAACTACAAACCAATTTTTAAAAATGCCACATTAATTAAAATTAAAAATAATTAAAAACATATAATAACAGAGGAATCAGAGGCAATAAATTAAAAATTAAAAACTAAAAACTCATCTCCTAGCTGAGAGTCATTCCGGGAAGGCCTGCCGAAAGAGATCCGTCTTTAGTGCTTTCTTAAAAGCAGCAAGAGTGGTGATAAGACGGATCTCATCCAGCAGGCCATTCCAAAGTCTGGGAGTGGTTGCGGAGAAGGCCCTCTGGGAGGCCTGAGACAGCCTAGTTTTTATTGGCTGTAGCAGATTCCTCCCAGAGGACCGAAGGGCATGGGGGGGGGGTTCATATGGGGAGAGGCGGTCCCTAAGATAAGATGGACCCAAGCCATGTAGGGCTTTAAAGGTCAAAACCAACACCTTGTACTGTGCCCGGAAACTAATCGGCAGCCAGTGGAGGGATTTAAGCACCGGTGTTATGTGCTCCCTCCGTGATGTTCCTGTAATTACCCTGGCTGCCATGTTCTGCACCAGTTGCAGTTTTCGGGTTAGGCACAAGGGTAGCCCCATGTAGAGTGCATTGCAGTAATCTAGACGTGAGGTTACCAGGGCATGCACCACAGTTTCCAGATCCCTCATGTCCAGATAAGGGCGCAGTTGGCGTATCAGCCGAAGCTGATAACAGGCACTCCTGACCACCGCATTCACCTGACTAGTCACATGATAAGGAGAAGGACGATTTGAACCAGCAGGTGTCAGCTTACTTAAATGTACTGGAGAGGTACCTGCAGTCAGCGCAGTCAACATCATTGGATGAACTGGGGGAGGAGCCAGAAGGGCAGGATGAGGGCCCTACAGAGGCTGGGGCATTGCAAGGCAGGAAAGGTGAGTTAACCCAGCATTCAGGGCCCTCACCAGGGAGCCCCTATGGGTATGGCATGGGCCCTCAGGGTTGGCCATGGGGGGTTGGTATTCACTTGGTGGTCAAGGATCAGGGGTGGGAGATAACTGGGCCAGCTCAATGGGGAGCACCTGGCCCAACCCTATGAACTTTCTCACTGCCCTGCCAAGCACATCTCTGCCAAACCCCTTGGATATCCCCCAGCCCTGGCAAGCACACCTTGGCCACACACACAGTCATCTCTTTATTGGGGGGGGGGGGCACAGTACTACCCAGGAGAAGGCTGGCAATGTATATGGGGCAACCCCCATTCGGAGATCACACCATGCCCCTGGGGGATCTTCTGTCCCCCACCACATTGGAGAAAATCTTAAAAGGGGATTTTGTGGGTGCTTCTTGTTGTATCATGAGGTGAAAAAGAAGGACTGGGAGAAGCTAGATGACAAGGAAAAGGAAGCTGTTAGTCTGTGCAAGGTGGAAAAAACCTGAAGAAATTGGCTTCAGGGTTTTTCATTTACGTGGGGATTATAGCTTGGGTCCAGCTATGGAGAGCATTTGCACTCATCCAATACATGGACCTTATCCATAGAGCATAAGTTGACTAAATGGGGCCAGCATGGCTTGAGTATGATGAGGCCTTTAGGATAAGGGTGGCTTTGTATCCAACATTAAACTGGGACCAAGCACACCCCCAGCTTTCGATGCAAATTATGAGTCCGGCCCACCCAATTCAAGGGGAGCATTCACATAGTGGGCATATAGTCCAAAAGAGTCAGAAAGGCTCATCTAGCAAGAGCCAAGCAGGGGAAATGCAATCCCTAAGGTATGTTGGGAGTTCGGAGTGCATGGAACATGTACAGGCTGGCCATGCAAGTTCTGGCACAAATGTTCCATTTGTGCTGAGAAGCATTCTTTTCAGAACTGCCTAAAGGGGAGGAATTCAGGGGGACGCAAGGACCAACAGGCAGCCAAGAGAAGAACCACATGGTTTGGAACCACCATGGTTCCAAAAGGGCCCCAGCCCAATTAAACTGGAAAATCTGGAAGCCCTCATCCACCCTTCCCCAGATGGTGAGGCGAGAATTTATCTGTTGGAGGGCTTCAGGCATGGTTTTAGGATCCCTTATATCAGACTGTGTAAACCCTATTTTCGTAAAAACCTGAGAACGGTTAGTGGCCTGGAAGCTGTAGTGAGGGAAAAGATTAGGAAGGAAGTGGAGGAAAGAAGGGTTGTAGGTCCATTTACCTTTCCCCTTCCCAATCTTAGGGTATCTCCACTCAGTGTTGTCCCTAAGAAAACACCAGGAGAATACAGAATAATCCACCATCTATCTTACCCTAGGGGTGAGTCAGTCAATGATTCTATTCCAGAGGAGCTATGTATGGTGCGCTACACATCCTTCGATACAGCAGTGTGGTTGGTTTGAAGGATGTGTATAGGGGCGTAACTAGGAAAGTGTGACATTAAGTGTGCTTTTCATTTGCTCCTGGTCCACCCAGAAATCCTCTGGTCCACTCAGAGGATTTCAGCTTGCTGGTCTTTGTCTTCGAGGGTGCATTTTTATATGGACTGAGCTCTCCCAATGGGATGTTCAGTTTCTTGTATAGCCTTTGAAATGTTAAGCGCCTTCCTTGAGTGGGCCCTTAAGGTTTAGGTCTGCACACAGTGGCATCAACCATTACTTGGATGACCTCTTTGTTCATAGGTGGGGCGGGAACGGGGGACTGTGCCCATGTAATGTCAGAATTTTTATCTTTACCAAAGGAGCTGGGTTTTCCAGTTGTGCATGAGAAAACAGAGGGCCCCACACTGTCCTCGTTTTTCTGGGTATCGAGATCAATATCATACAGCAGCACTGCAGGCTCCCACTATCTAAATTGACTGACTTAGCGAGCAGGCTTTCCTCCTTTATTACATGCAGGAAAGCCACCCCCAGGGAATTCCAAGAAATCATTAGGCATTTAAACTTTGCATGCAGGGTGGTGGCCTGTGGCAGGGCTTTCTTGCAGTAGCTCTGTCAGGCTGTGGCAGGAGCCCACAAACCTCATCACCAGATCAGGCTTATGCAGGGAATGCAGGAGTTTTTGGAAGTCTGGCAGGAACTTCTGCAGTCCTTTAATGGGGTATCCCTTTTGGAGGGATGAGCTATGAATCAGGGATGCATTAAAGATAGCCTCAGATGCAGCAGGGCCATGGGTTTTGGAGTCTACTTCCAGGGGCACTAGTGTGCTCACACATGGCCAGATGAGTGGTGCACTGTGAGTTTACTGTCCGATCTCACATTCCTCGAATTCTTTCCAATTGTGGTGGCATCACAGATGTAAGAAAAGGAGCTGGCTAACTCCTCTGTCCACTTCTGGTGTGACAACATGTCCACAGTTCAGGTGATTGATACATTGTCCTCCAAATCCCCAAGGATCATGCATGTGGTTAGGGCTTTTGTCTTACACTGTTTCCATTATAACACAGCTCACCATGTGCTAGGGGTTAACAATGTTATACCTGATTCTCTCTCCTGACAGCAGATGGAGCACTTCAGGCAGCTAGCCCCAGAAGCAGACCCCTCTCTGGTATCAATGTCAGTAGACCTATGGAATCTTGGAGGAGTGAGGTTATCCAGGTCATAGGCCTATCCATAGTTCTCAACACCAGGAATAATACTAAAGTGCTGGCAGAGACTTTGAATGTTTCAGGTCCTTGAAGGAACTTCAACCTATTTGGCCCATACCGGTTGAACACATACTGCAATACTGTGTCACATTAAGAGAGAGGGGACTCACCCCGAAGTCCATCAAAAGCAAGCTATCAGCACTAGCCTTTGTATCCAAGGCACAGGGACACTTGAATAACACAGGGGACTTTAGGGTGTGCAAAGCTTTGGAAGGTTGGAGTAAGGAGTGCGGCCACAAGAGGAAGCCATTGTCCCCTCAGGTGCTAAAGGGCTTGCAGGACCTTTGGCCGAGCCTATGCACATCACATTCTGAGGTAATCCTTTTTTATGCACCGGCTCTGACAGTCTTTTTCAGGGCCTTCTGGGTCAGTGAACTGGTCACAGCATCTCAGTGGGACACAACCAAAGGCCTCAGAATTCGAGGATCTGGCTATTTCAGGGCAGTTAATACATCTTAGGGTCTAGCAGTCCAAAACAGATCAGAAGGGCAAAAGGACAGTAGTCACACTATGTTGCTGCACAGATAAGTCTTTGTGTTCAGTTACTACACTGCAGG
Source organism: Phrynosoma blainvillii (assembly GCA_026167975.1). Taxonomy (NCBI): domain Eukaryota; kingdom Metazoa; phylum Chordata; class Lepidosauria; order Squamata; family Phrynosomatidae; genus Phrynosoma; species Phrynosoma blainvillii. Next base: position 273,436,119 of record JANUYF010000002.1, read on the forward strand.
ACTACATTAGGCTTAGGAGGGTATACTGAGTGACTGTTCTGTCATGCTGACCTCTCTCCCCTAACCAGATATCAGTTTTGGAGGCTAACATCTGAGGCACCAAGCAAGCTGGGGCTCCCTAAAATACACTTCAGCACTCACTCATTTTGCATTGGGGCCACTTCCATGGCAGCCACGATGGGACTTGCCAATCAACGAATGTCCATAGTTTATAAGAGGTATGTGTGGCCTCTAACAGTTTTTGTATAGATTTCAGGTGCAGAGTGGGAAGGTTGAGAGTCCTGATCTGCAGGCACAGCATGATACACTGGGCAGTGCAGCAAGCCAGAAGCAGCCCTGTGGGTGCTCAGCTGATCCTGAGTGAAGTGGCTATAGTAGAATAGCTTGGTAGAAGGGGACTGAATGGAACAAACTGCAGCCTCTGCTGTTTGAGGAATGTGCAGGTCCTCCCCCTGATGTACTGCTCATCCACTTGGGAGGGAGCAACCTGGGCTTAATTAAAGGCAAGGCCCTCAGAATGCAAGACTTTCACATCATACAAGCCACCTGGCCTGATGTTGTACTGGTGTGGTCAGCAATATTGTCCTGTCAGTGTTGGAGGAGGGAAGGGAATCCACACGCCATTGACCTTGCACAGAGGGAGGTGAACTAGATAATGTGCAAGGCCATGGCTGAGGAGATGGGCCATTTTATACCACACTGGGGAATTGTGTTTCACCAGAAGGAGACCTACAGGGTGGATGGCGTACACTTTTCAGAGGAGGGTAATATTTTATTGCTGCAAGACTTGCAAAAAGGGTTGAGCTCAGTTTTGGCTGGCCTGATGGGGGAAAGGGATTAGGTGGATGCCTGTCCCTTGCCCATGGGAGGTAGTGGGAGGAATGGAAGAGGTTTGGTGTTCACTGTGGCACCCCCTTGTGGTGTAGGTAGAGCTCTAGAACCACCTCACGAGGGTTCCCATGGCCCGGAGGTGGAGAAGGACTCGATCCTTGAGGTGAACCTGTTTTTTTGCCCCCACTTTTAAATTTATACAGCTTGGGTCGGGAAAACTGGGTCTGCCTTCCACCATTGATCTAGTTGGATGGGCAGTCCAGCCAAATGGACTGTCCCACAGGAGCAGGTGTGTCACCTAAGGGAAGGCTGGGGAGGTAGTCAGGGAATGACACCTGGCTCCAGCTGATCCTGCATCAGGTCACTCCCCCTTTTGGTCTTCCAGGATTTGGTAAATGTTTTTAATTAGGTTAATAAAGTAGCCCTGTTTTCACCCAACTTCCTTGTCTAGTCTCATTATTCCATGGTGGTTCATCAAATTTCCAAAAACTCTTTATGGCAATTGGTCTTTATCCCCTTTGGATACTTTCTTCTCCCAGTTAGCAGTTGCAAGAATGTAAAACTTTTAAATTATATGTAAAAAATAATTGAGGGCCACAGGTAACAGCTTATTATCTTAGGAATGTAGATTATGAGAGCAATGTTGATTATCATGCAAGAGTATTTCAGGCAGGGCATTGGGTTAAGTCATTTCACAGTGAAATGTGTGACTCCTGAAAAAGAGGAAACAAGAGTGGGCTGTTTTCTTCTTTCATTATTTTAGCTTCTGCCAAAGCAACTCTCCTCTCCCCACATTCAGTTATAAAGAAGCTAAATAAAACTTGAAACACAAAGATTGTTTATCTAGTTCTGTCTTCCCTTTCTAATTCAGCTTCATAAGGAGCAGCAGTTACTAAACATGTGAATTATTGATAAGCTGTCAGAGAGGAGTTTTCTATCCAGCTTTTCTTTGGATGCTTCTGTCTCCTTTAATTGAAAACAAAATCTATACATAAAATCATGACAAGCAAATGAACTCAATTATTTGTAGCATAGATGGCTATTCACTAAGAAATCAACATTGCTAAATAAAGGACAAGAACTGCAGATCTGAAGGGTCTGTTTTTAAAGGTGGTTGAGGGTGAGGTGTTAGAAAATGCTCTTCTCTCTCTACTGACTCATATGTCTGAAAGAAAAGAAAATTCTGTGAACTCAAGAGGTGTCTTGTATGACAGGAGATTATAACATGTCTTTAAAAAGCATCTTACCTTACCAAATTGAAGCTTAATTCGGAATGCATCCTAGTCCTATCACACAGCTTCCCCCCCCCCCCAAACTGCCATCCAAGTAAAGCCCCACTCCAATGCAGGTCCCTTAACTCACTTCAACAGCCATTTTTAAAGTTGGAAATCTCCTGACTTTGAAAAATTGCTGCAGAAGAGAGTTAAAGGACCCATGTGGGAGTGGGATTGTACTTGGACGGCAGTTTTGGGGACAAAAGCTGTGCGATAGGACCAGGATGAAGCCTGAATTTATGAAAGCTCATGCTGCCAACTTCTTTCTTTCAGATAGGGCCGATGCAGATGGCCCGTTTAGGGAGGCAGAGAGCTGCCCTGGGGAGCGGCATATCGGGGCCATGGTGTGCAGTTGCCATGGCCCTGATCCGCTGCTCCTCATGGCAACTCTCTGCCTCCCCAAACGGGCCGTCTGCATCGGCCCTATCTGAAAGAAAGAAGTTGGCAGCATGAGCATTCATAAACTTCAGACTACTTCCTCAGATGTTTCTGGTGGAGTGGAAGCCAGGGACAGACATACATATGCCCTTTATGTGTGAGAATGTCAATTCAAAATCAAAATATAATAATAATAATAATAATAATAATAATAATAATTTATTTATTTATTTTTATCCCGCCCCTCTGCATAACACAACTGATCCGGCTTACAACTTTAAAATATACATCCATATCCCACAATCCCACCTCCATTAAAATACAATCAAATCATAATGATTTAAAACATATTTAAAATACTAACACGAAAAACAAACAAACAAATAACAATAGTTACAGCCAAATCAGCAATGAGCAGGATGGCTGTCTTTTGATTGCTGGGATATCTATTCGGGAAAGGCCTGCCAGAAGAGATCCATCTTAACAGCCTTTTTAAACCTGTCTAAGGTGGTAAAGTGACAGATCTCATCCGACAGGCCATTCCATAATCTCGGACTGGTAGGCAAAAAGGTTCTCTGGGTGGTTGTAAACAATCTAGTTTTTATTAGCTGTAACAAATTCTTCCCAGAGGACCTAAGTCCGTGGGGTGGATTATATAGAAGGAGGCGGTTCTGAAGATAAGTTGGACCCAATCCATTTAGGACTTTCAAGGTGATAACCAACACCTTGTACTGGGCCTGGAAACTAATGGGCAGCCAGTGAAGTGATCTCAGAATCGGTGTTTTATGGTCTCTTCTCAGTGTTCCTGAGACTAACCTGGCTGCCATATTCTGTACTAGTTGAAGTTTCTGGACCATGTACAAGGGTAGCCCCATGTAGAGCACATTACAGAAATCAAGATGAGAGGTTACCAAAGCATGCACTACAGTTTCAAGGTCCCTAACTTCAAGGAAATGGTGCAGCTGGCATATCAGCCGAAGCTGATAACAGGCACTCCTGATTTATCATCTGAAGAGACAGGTCCAAGAGCACCCCCAGACCGCAAACACAGTCCTTTGAGGAGAGTGTGACCCCATCCAAGACTGGAGGTTGCAATCCAATACCTCGGTTCAGGGATGCTACTGTAAGTATCTCTGTTTTGTCTGGATTCAGTCTCAATCTGTTTTTCCTCATCCAGTCCATTACTGCCTTAAGACAGCCATTGAGAGGAGAGATGCCACCTGAAGTCAAAGCTGAAGACCTAGAAATGGAGAAATATATCTGGGTGTCATCAGCATACTGATAACACCCCTCCCCATGTCTCCAGATGATCTCTCCCAACGGCTTCATATATATATTAAATAGCATTGGGGACAGGATTGCGCCATGTGGGACAGGATGCCGCCTTCCTTGTAGAGCGACTGTCCCCGAGCATCACCCTCTGGAATCTGCCCGAGAGGAAGGAACGGAACCATTGCAATGCAATTCCTCCAATTCCTAACCTTCTCAGATGATCCAAGAGGATGTTGTGATCTGTTGTATCAAAGGCTGCTGAGAGGTCCAGTAGCACCAACAGGGTCACACTACCCCTGTCGATGCCCAGACGAAGGTCATCAACTAAGGCAACCATGGCAGTCTTAACTCCATATCCTGTCTTAAAGCCAGTTTGAAATGGATCTAGATGATCGGTTTCCTCCAAGACAGCTTGGAGTTGAAGAGCAACCACCCTCTTGATCACTTTGCTCAGGAAAGGTAGTAGTGAGACTGGCCTATAGTTGTTCATGTCCAGAGGGTACAGGTCCTGGTGGCATAGTGGTTAAATGCCTGTACTGCAGCCACTCATTCATAAACCACAAGATTGCAAGTTCAATACTAGTCAGGGCTCAGGCTAGACTCAGGCCTGCATCCTTCCGAGGTCACTAAAATGAGTACTCAGCTGTTGGGGGGCAATGAGCTTACAGTTGTAAACCATTTAGACACTGCATAGCGTTGTATGAAGTGGTATATAAATGAGGCTGCTTGCTTTGCTTTTCAGGAGCGGCCTAACCGCTGCTTCCTTCAAACATAAAATAAACAAACTTTAGAAGTTAAACTTCTAATGGGTCCACCACCCCCGGTGGGGTGGACAGTGGTTCTTAGTTTGGCCTTGATCAGAAAATGATCCGTCCATGATAATGGGGTTTTTTTATAACCTCCACCCATGGATATTCCTGTTCCGGACTGAAGACCACATTGAGGGTATGAGCTGCACAATGAGTGGGCCCGATGACCATTTGGGATAGGCCCATGTTTGTCATGGATTCCATGAACTCCCAAGCCACACCTGTTAGATTCGACAAACTGGTCTTGAGTGGAATGTTGAAGTCATCCAAAACTAGAAGTCTGGCGACTCCAACAGCAACTCTGAGACCAGCTGTGTCAGCTCAGTTAGGGAGTCTGTTAGACAATGGGGTGGCCAGTATAGTAACAGAATACCCAAACTATCCTTAGTCCTCAGGCTTAGGTACATACACTCAAAGTGGACTGTGTTCTGGACAGGTATCCTTGTCAAGGTGAGGTTGTTCTTGTGAACCAGAGCCACTCTGCTCCCCCACTTCTCCTTACCTGCTCATTGACAGAGTACCCAGATGGGAGGGCCTGCATCCAAGTTATAGCACTATCCTCTCCCAGCCAGGTCTCTATAAAGCAAGCCAAGTCGGCATCCTCATCTAAGAGGAGGTCATAGATGATATGGGTCTTATTTTTGACAGACCTGGCATTGCAAAGGAGTAAGGTAAGGTTCTGTGGAATGATTGGTACCTCTCCAGTCCATTCCAGGAAACAGGGTGAACTGAAGGCAGGATAGCTTTCAAACATCGAACTTCTTTTCTAACAACCCTTCACTCTGTTCCCACCATACCGTCCTTTCCCCTGAACAACTTCAATTTCCGCTCCCAGATCATTCCCAGCCACACATGGAGGAGTGGCTTTTGAAGCCAGTCACTCCTGACTACACCCCCTCTCACTGCTGCCCTGCTCCTGAAGTACTTCTGCTTCTGCAGTCTTCTGGCCCCAGTGGAGTGGGGGAAAGAGAAGCTGCTGCAGGCTCTTTCAGGCTAGCTCAGAGTTCTCTGAGCTGGCTAGCTGGTCTTCTCTGGGCTGGTTAGCTGGTGTTTCCGAGGGGTGGAGGAGTGGTTTATGAAGCCAGCCACTCCTAGCCACATCCCCTCTTGCTGCTGCCCTGCTCCTGAAGTACTTCTGCTTCTGCAGTCTTCTGGCCCTGGTGGAGTGAAGGAAAGAGAGGCTGCTGCAGGCTGCTTTAGACTAGCTCAGCATTATCTTGGCTGGCTAACTGGTCTTATCTTTTTTGTATGGAAATGAAATAGCAAGTCCAGTTTTAATGATGGTTGTTTATGGACAAAGACATAGCCATTGGGTATGGAAATGAGGTGGCAAGACCAGTTTGGACTTGGAAACTATCCTGTAGGTGGGAAGAATAGATGCGTGTGGGATACCCCCATGAGGATGGGGTCAGATAGTGTTGAAATGTGTGTAGTGAGCCAGGAAGCCATTGTCCTTGTTCAATCCATTGCTGAGGGAGTGCAGTTTATGGATGAATTCCAATTCTGCTATTTCTCTTTCCAATCTATCTTTGTAGTTCTTTTGTTCAAGGACCACTGTTCTGATGTCTGAGATGGAATGCCTAGGAAGATTGAAATATTCAGCCACCAGTTTTTGTGTATTCCTATTCTTAATGTCTGATTTATGTTCCTTTTTTACAGGGGTAGGCAACCTTTCCCCTTTAAGGGCCAAGGGACTTCAGCTCCCAGAAGCCTCAGCCATATTAGCCAATAGTCCCATGTTGGCCAATAGCTCCTGGGATTCTGGGAGCTGAAGTCCCTCAGCCCTTAAAGGTGAAAGGTTGCCTACCCCTGCTTTATTACAACAATATTACAATGATATCATATCAATTTTACTTCAGTAACATTTGTAGTTCTTTGGCATTTTTTCTAGTATACTAAGGCATTAATGTAAGTGGGATCTGAACATATTTTTCTTCAATTACATATGATGGTGTACTTGGACCTCTGTAAAGCCATTGTTCAATTACTTTTAAATGTGTTACATAGTAATATGTTATCAAATTAGGTCCACCTTTCTCATAGGAATTTTCTAATGTTTTCACGTATCTTGGAATAGCATCTTGTTTGTGACATAAAGAGGTGTAAGCTGTGCTGCATATGTGGAGTGGGTTTTTGGACAATGTTTCACAATCATATCCTGCTGACAGCAACATTAGTATAGTTTCACATGTGGGGCTATTGCTCATGAAGTAGCTGTGATGAACAGAAAGGTAGCAGGGAGCTGTGAAGACCAGAAGACAGCTGACCAATCCTGAGACAGCTGGAATCAGCCAATGAGAGAGTAGCTGGAAGGAGATAAATAGCTCAGGTGGTGAGGGAGATAGTTAGTTAGGCAGTTAGGAACTGTGGAACAGAAGGCTCGGAACCTTTGAGAGTGTCAGTTGGATCTGACTTAGACAGAGGTACAGTGAGGCAGTACCTTAAGCCAGAGGCTGTGGATTGTTCCTGAGGGAACTAAGTGGAACAAAGATAAGAGTCAAAAGAAGAAAAAAGAACTCTTTGTGGTTCAACAGAGCTCTAGTACAGAGGTCTGTGTGGTTAGGTTGTAATCATAGAAACAGCTGAAGGATTGTATTTGAAATAGCTACAATACACTTGAACCCATATCCAAGTAATATTATTAACCAGTTTGAAAACCAAGAAGCATGCCTGTAGGTTTTAAACACAATAAAACCATTTTATATTCCATAAAAACCTATTTTGGCCTCTGTGTGAAAATTTTGAACGAACGCTACCAGTGTGTTTTAATAGTTATTGGACCGGGAGGTGACAAGGACTATGAAGCCAGTCGCATAAAACTCTAAAAGAGAGAATTAGTCAAGGTGGCAGGAGTGGTTCGTCACAGTAGCAACTTAAAGTACACAAAGCTGTGTACCTTAAAGTACACAGAGGAATGTATGAATGTGCTTGGCCTCTATGTATTACCTTTATTCATTGGGCATTGCAATAGCAAAATAGGTTGTACATGACAATTTCACAATAGGTTGTAACATAATTCTGCTGACAAATATTTATGCTGTACTAAAACAATGTAGTTCTCAGCCTTGGTTTCCTCCTTTTCTATCTAAAAATATGATAATATACATTGTAATTTATTTAATGAGCTCAGATATAGTAGTACATATTATCATGTTTTCATTAAGATAGGTCTTTAGAAGAACATCCATTTTAATAATAACAATTGTATCCATCCCACAGAAAGCATCTTATAGAAGACAAAAATGTCCACCACAACAGAGTTTATTAAAGGTTGATAATTTATCTGGTATAGTTCTATCTAATCCAGAAGTTAATCATACAACAAAATATTTCACTGGGTTATCAATGCACCTGATTCTCTAACTGGTGGTAATTGCATTTCTACTTTATTGCTGAAAGTTATGCACCATATAAATTTCTTATGAACATTTACTTTTATCATTTCTAGCCCCTTCTTACTAGCAAAAGGGGCTATGACAATTAGAAGAAGAGAGGGCAGAAGGAGGTTGGAAGCTCCTTTGTCCAATCTGGCAGCTAGCTCTTAAAATGGATGGTGGGGTGGGGTGGGTCAGGATAGGAGTCATTACTTAGTTATGCAAATATAACTAAGTAGACAATGGATATTGACATTTGTTTATGTCTCCAAGAAATTTCAGACCTGTTCATAACTTTGTGTAAAGAAAATCTTATGGATTCAAATTTCTAATTAAACTTTGTTATATTTTGGCTTCTTGGTCTATTTAAATAAATAAATTCATTCCATGAAATCCTGGGTGTTTTGTTTTTAGGCCCTTGATTTTGATGTAAGAAGTATCCAGGTCCTTCAAACATTAACCTTCCAGATAGAGGGTAGGACTTATGTTACAGGGTTTTTTATGGGCCTTTACAGATTGCCAGAAATAATGCAGCTTGAGTCCACTTTAACTGCCCTGGCTTAGTGCTAGGAAATCATGGGAACTGTAGCTTATTGTGGCACCAGAGCTCTCTGACAGAGAGGGCTCAATATCTCAGAAAAAACTACAGTTCCCATGATTCTCTAGCATTGAACCAGGACAGTTAAAGTGGCCTGAAACTGCATTATTTCTGGCAGTTTGTAAAGGCCCTAAGTTATAAGCACAATCATTCATTGATTTCATTACAGGGCATGAAACCTTTAAATGCCTTTCTCATGATACATCAATATGTTAATTAGAGTGTGTTCTTGTAAACCTATTGTACTGGGGTATTATTCTCCTAATTAAAAATCCAGGAGAGTAATCTCTGAATCAAAAAATGTCAGCATGTCCCTTACTCCTCCCTCAACTACCACCAACACATTCACACAAAGTGCAACATCCTGAGAGCAAGGAGGCAGCAAAGCAGACTTGAGGTACTGTCACTTCTCAAACTACTCTGCACTAAATTTTATAGTAACAGAGTAATGACCTGGAAAAATTAGTTGCTAACTTTCATCGCTTAGTTTTAGCCCATTAAACAGGCAGACATGTTGAAGCTCATTTTTAGTGTCTGTGTGCAAGGAAAAGTAAGCAATGAGTGGCGTCTTGGCAACCAGAAATAGCAAGATGAAATCCCTTCAGCAAAGGAGGCTATTAGACTAAGATAGAAATTAGTCTAGACACAGAAGAGCATGCCAGCTACATAAAGAGGTAATCTGTATAAAGATTCCATACTGCTGAGTGTTTAAGAGACCCATGGTAGTACATGAACCACTTACCTCTGGCTTCTCTCCAGTGTTGATGCTGTGTGAGAATCTGTAACCTTGTGAATGGGTTCAGTCATCAGCTCTCTTCCTCTAGAATCCTTATCTGGTCAAGAGAAGAAGCAATGATGTTGAGTATGAAACTTCAACTAATTTATTGGATTGTTGGCAGATCAGATATGAATACATTCTAGAAATACAGCTATCCTCTATATCATGGTATATAGTCATGACACATGGATGGATGGACTGACAGAAAGGTGGAATATCTAAATGTGATTTGATGGTGTATGTACATGACTGTGTTTAATATATTGTATCTGTATATTGGGATGCAGTGGCTCAAGTGGTTAAGACTCTGATTCTGTTGATTGAAAGATCAATCTACTTCAATGCCTGGGTGCTGCATGATGGGGTGTGCTCCTGTCACTAGTCCAGCTTCTGACAACCTAGCAGTTTGAAAGCATGCAAATGCAAGTAGATAAATAGGTACCATTTCGGTGGGAAGGTAAACAAGCATTCTGTGCAATCATGCTGGCCACATAATCACAGAGTAGTCTCTGACAATGCTGGATCTTTGGCTTAATAATGGAAATGAGCACCGCACCCTATGGTTGGAACGACTTGACAACCTTGTCAATGGGGAATACCTTTACCTTTTACCTTTTATATATGTACAGTCATCCCTCCGGATTTGTGGACTTGCCATTTGCAGTTTCAATTACTCACAAATTGCAAGCCTGTGACTCCCTTGCTTCCTCTCCTCCTTTTCTGTACTGGCCTTTCCTTGGCTGTGCAGCTTTGTGGCATCTGGCACAGCTTTGCCTTGGCCCCAGAGACCTTGAGGCAGCTGTGCCAGCCTTGCCTCGGTCCCAAAGGCCTGGAGGATGCCACACCAGCCTTGCCTCAGCCTCAGATGCCTAGAGGCATTTGGCACAGCCATTTCTCTGCTGCACCAGCCTTCCCGGGGGGGGGGGGGGAGAAGTAAGAAGGGAGGGAGGGAGGGAAAGAAATAATCTAGCCCCATTGTCCCCAATGGTGCTGCCATTGAGGATTGAATATTCACAAAATTTCTAATTCCCAGGGGAAGGGGGGGGGGTCTGAAACAGATCCCCTGCAAATTCAGAGGGATGACTGTGTTGTTAGTTTTGGGAGGATTGAGTAGCAGGGATTAATTGCTTGCTACTGTTGAATTTAAAACTAATAAAACATTCTGGCCACTCTGGTTTTAATCTGAATTTTAAAGGAGCTATCTAGGGTGTTGAACCCTATTTCCAAGATATTTTGAGAACCATGGTCAGCTCTCTTAAATTTAGATTGAATCCCAATGTTGATTTACTACCCCACAGACATGGAAATTACCAGTCACTGATATCCAAAACACAGCTGCCCGAAGCAGGTACTTAAATCACAATGTCCTGCTTTATTGGTTCAGAAGAAGAAGAAGAAGAAGAAGAAGAAGAAGAAGAAGAAGAAGAAGAAGAAGAAGAAAGCTTACTGCAAATCAGCCCTGTTAATTTAGATTTGGGGTTTTTTATTCCATCTTTTCTTCCAGGGCTGATTGAATAGTGCCAGTGTATTTTGCTTTGGTCAGGCCCCACCTGGAATACTGTGTCCAGCTCTGGGCACCATAATCCAAAAAGGATGTTGAAAAACTGGAGTGTGTCCAGAGGAGGGTGACTAAAATGGTGAAGGATCTAGAAACCATGCCCTATGAGGAATGACTTAGGGAACTGGGTATGTTTAGCCTGGAGAAGAGATGGCTAAGAGGGGATATGATAGCCCTGTTTAAATAATGAGGAGGGCGCTAGCTTGTTTTCTGCTGCTCCAGAGAATAGGACTCAGAACAACGGATGCAAGCTACAGGAAAAAAGATTCCACCTCAACATTAGGAGGAACTTCTTGACAGTGAGAGCTGGTCGACAGTGGAACACACTCCCTCAGAGTGTGGTGGAGTCTCCTTCTTTGGAAGTCTTTAAACAGAGGCTAAATGGTCATCTGTCAGGGATGGTTTGATTTTGAGTTCCTGCATGGCAGGGGGTGGACTGGATGGCCCTTGTGGTCTCTTCAACTCTATGATTCTAAGTTCCTGCACAGATCCTCCCGTCCAACAAAAATCAGGAGTCACTTGTGATTATTGGTCCCTTGGAGACTAGTATGCATTCTGTTTTCAAAAAGAATACAACATTCCAAGCAGTCTTGAATTAGTAGAAGGGAGAAAGCATTGTCACAACTGCTCAAGTTAGTCACTGTGTTGGTTCTGGATGACATCCAGCATAGCATTATGAACTGGACCAAACAAAAAATCCTATTTGTAGTAGAAAAGGTGAGCTATAAATAGAATAAAATGGTTGAGGTGGCACCCATAACTCTATATCCCGAAGTCTCTATCGCATAGCCCATTTTTAGGCTATCCATATAGACATATTATAAAGGTCCTTCCTGGGCACCAGACACTCTCTACATCAGAGGAAATAGACCAAGTGTACAAAATCTCATGGCACAACTTATTTCACATAATAAGTCTCAAAAATGTGTTAAGATCCCTTTGCATAAAGGGGTTCTGTCATTCTTTTCCATTTCTTTCAAAATAATGTGTTTTAATTGTGCTTTTTATTGATCTGTTTTATATTTTGCTTATCTGTTTTGAGATGCTGTTAGCTTCCTTGACCTCTGTTGTTATTGGAAAGAGAAAAGAAAAAAAAATCACTCAATCAAATATTAATTAAAATGCTAGCAATGGACTCTAGTGCTAAAGAAAGTAAAGGAATTTTAAACTGGGGGAACTGGTGTGCCAGTCCTCAGTTGCTGTTGTTGTTTTGGGGCAGCTGTTGCCAGCCCCTGCTTGAAATGCTGGCAAAGAAACAGAACAAAGCAAAACACATTTGGCATAAAATTAGCACATATTCCCATGTCATAAAGAAATTATATTTTACTGAGATTCTGGGTTCATTCAGAATCAAGAGCTCTTTATAGCGTTCTTACCCTTAGTAGGAACCAACTGGTTTTTAATGAGTTGCAATAAAATTGGCACATTCCTTTGCTACTGGATTTCAGGTCTCCTTTTTCCTCCAGCTTCTGTATGACATACATCAAGCACATATCCTTCCTAGATGACAAAACCTACCAGAGGGAATCAAGGGAAATCATCCAGGTCTTGGGGACTCTTTGAAAACATTGACACCCTCAGAAATTAGAGTGAAATACAGTGCCTTGAACTATTTTTCTCTGGCAACCTTCACACTTGAACTGACCTTTTCCTCATACTCTAAATGATAATTGCAGAGTATGCTCAATAATGCATGTTGCTGAGGACAATTTCACATCACTCTGTGTGAATATAATGAAGGGCTGTCAAGGTAAAACTCATGGACCAATGGGGTGCTTGAATTATGGAAAGAAAAGCAAAGGGGATTGGGTCAAGATAATTTCTCTTGCATTTTTGGTTGTGGGAAGTTAAAGATATATTGTCTGAAGAAAGCCTAAATTTTGAAATAAAAGTGCAGGATGAGTTATGAGAGAGCCTAGCCAACATTTAAGAGGTCCATCAGCTTGCCCATTATATTCTGATTAACATGTGCCAAGGTAAACATACCAAATTGCTTACTTTCCCTGAGAAACTGCTCCTCTGTCTCTTTCTTTCTTTCATTTATTCTGCCTTTCTACCAAGGATGGCATTCAGGGTAGATAACAATATTACAATTAAAAGCAGAAATAGGAGGAAATATTTGTAAAAAAATATTTTAAAATTCGATATGAAGAAATAACACCACCAACCAATTAAAAGTTCCTTCAATAGCAACCCAGAATAAGTGCCAAAGACCTAGCTGAATGAAAGTATATTTTCGTATTTGCAGCAGAACAACAGAGAGGGAGTTAGCCTTACCCATTTTGGCAGGGAGTTCCAAGGCATGGGAGCATCTATCAAGAAGACCTTATTTTGTGTCTTCACCAAATGTTTCTCTGATGGTGGTTGGACTGAGAAAATAGCCTCCTCAGGAATCACCCCTGCCCCAGGTGGTGATGATGATGATGATGATTTTCTTATATCCCACCTTTCTCCCAATATAGGGACTTATATGAGAGAACACAGTTTGTAAGATAGAATAAAGAATAGCACAATCCCAAACTGAATAATACTTTATAGGTCACAACTAGGAATTTGAATTGTACCCAGAAAGATGAATAATTATTGAAACTTTGTAACTATAGAGAGATCATATCATCTTATCAGGCAGGCACAGCTTCATCATGCCGAGGCCTAGAAGCAGATGAAAGGCCCTCCCTCCATCTTAACTGCTACCACCATGGCCCTGGATGGAGAGAAGAAGAGCCAGGCACAGCTCCACCATACCTAAGCCCAGAGGCAGATGAAAGTCCCTCCCTCCATGTTAACTGCCACCACCCTGGCTTTGGAGAGAAAGAATAACTGGCAGTATCTGCTGGACTTGATCCCCTTCTCCTCTGCCATTCTCTTCTTTCATGTCATGTCTCTTTGATAAGAAGCTGGTTCAGTTTCTCATTTCATGCTCTGTTGGCCTGTTTTAAACCATAAATACTCTTTTGTAATTTGCATACAAGATGTTCCTTTCCATGTATTGAAATCCTGGCAGTTGTTCCATATAATGTTGTTCAGTGAGATCGCCATATAGAAAAGCTGTGCGAATGCTCAGATGTTGGACATTCATTTTCTTGTAAGCTGTGACAGCTAGGAGAGTTCTGATGGTTGTAGTCCTCACCATACTCTTGAGTATAGCCTTTAGCAGCAAGTCTTGCTTTGTAGCTTTGAATCTCCCCTTCTGCATCTAGCTTTGTTGTAAAGATCCATCTACAGCCAATTGCCCTTTTTCATTCAGGCAATTCTAAAAAAGTCTATGTCTTGTTTTTATATAAAGATTGCATTTCTTCACTAGCAATTTACACCCACTTCTCAGAATCTGTCTTTGGAATTCCTTTTATCTTCTTCCACTCAGAGGGGTTTGGAATCAATTCCTCTGTGTCTTGATAAGAGAATCTGTCAAGTGGCATACCTTTATTGGAGTATTCTGACCTTCTCACCTGGATTTGGACACCTGGCTCTTTTTCTTGCATGACATCTGGATCCTCATCATTAGGCTGGTCCACTGCAGGTGTAGCCCCTTTGGATGTAAGACTTCTGGAGGACAAAAGAACTCCACATGCTCTGGTTGCTGGTTGGAGTCTTCTACTACAAATAAATCTTGACAGTCATCTTGGTTTTGATTAGATTTGGTTAGTGGTCTTTCATTAATATAAACAGTGCTTGTTAATTTTATTGTGCCTCCATCTGGATTTAGAATTCTGTAACCATTTCTAGCATAACCAACAAAATTCCCTCTTCACTTCTGCAGTCAAGTTTACCTCTTTTCTGCTTGGGAATATATGTAAATGCTTTGCTTCCAGAAACTTCAGATGGTTTAATTTTGGCTTAACTCCATGCCATAATTGGAATGGGTTTACATCTTTGGATCTAGTTGGTAATCTGTTACACAGGTATGTAGCAGTCATGATTGCTTCAGACCAATAGTGTTTAGGGATATTAGCTTCCAAAAGCATGGTTACTGTCCTTGAGAGTTCTCTTCATTCTCTCTGCCATGCCATTTTGTTCTTGAGAATAAGCTTATGTAGCCCGATGCTCAATATTCTTTCAAAAATTCATCAAATTCAGCATTGACAAACTTAGTGTCATTGTCTGTGTGCAGGCTCTTGGTTTTGTAGCCAAATTTATTAGAGACTCTATTAAGGTACTCATTGAATTTTTGAAAAACTAGATTCTTCTCTCTGAGAAGATAAGTAAATGTGTATCCGCTGAAATCATCAATAATAGTAATGAAATAAGAGTTACCTCCTTCTGACTTTTGATTCATTGGTCTAGAAAAATCAGCATGTGAAAGACTGAATGCTTTGTTATATTGTCTCTCAATAACTGGAGATATGAAGTTCTTGTGGCCTTTGCTTTCAATCATTCTACACATTTTTATTGTTAGATCATGCTTTGAATTTTAAGTCTCTTGCAAGATCTTGATTAGCCAGTCTTTCAATATTTTCCACACTTCGATAAGCAAATCTGCAATGCCATAAAGTTGAACAGTCTTTGTGATTACATTGGGTCACACTGTTCACAGATGAATTTAAAATCTGCATCTGAAAGCATCCATGAGATCCTAAGTCTGCTCTAAAAATCAAATTTTTATCATGGAAACCAAAACTGGCACAGTTGCCTCTTGGTGTTGTGGTTTGCACACTATAAAAGGAGGCTTGCAAATCTGGTACGTAATAAGCATCTGGGATTTTTAAAGTTTCTGTTCTTTCAGGACCAAATTTTGCTTGCAAAATAACAGTCCCTTTTCCCTGTGCAAAAACTTCTTGACCATTGGCAAGATAGACAGGAAAAGTTATATTTGCATCAAAATCAACAAGCCATTCTTTGTTGTTGAAGTAATGCACACTGGCTCCACTATCAATTAAAACTTGAGTTTTATATTTATCTCCAGCAATTTGAAATAATTGTTGTTGAATAAAACCAATATCAACATGACTGGAAGATTTCAGTTTAGGATTAAAAGTTTCTTTCTTAAAGTTGCTTTTGCCTTTAGTATTCAGTCCCTCATTTTGTAGCTTTTGCAGCTCAACTCTAGGTTTTGACTTGTTAACATTGTTTCTATTCGATCTGGGAGAAAAGGAAGTCTTTTAAAAATCTTCTGCAGCAAATTGAGCTAATTCTCTGTCTGTTGTTTTTGTATTAAAGTTGTCTGCCATCAAGTTCTGCCTATTTTAATATTCAACAATTTGAACAATGGCATCTTGTAAGGAAACATCTCCTTTAACTTGTAAAGCATTAATTATTGGAGAGTAGTATTTTGGAAGACTAGTCAAAAACAGTCCAAGTTTTGCATGTTCTGGAAAGGATTCTCCAGCTGTTGTTATTCCAGACAAAATTGTCATAAATCCATTAATATACTGATTTAAAAATTGAAGATGATGCAACTTTGTGTTAACAAGTTTAATCATAAGAGCTGTTTAATTTGAAGTACTTGGAGAAGCATTTTCTGTAGTTTGTCCCATATTTGTTTTGCATCAGTTAAACCTTGAATATGGTAAGCAATGCTGGATCTACAGAGAAGGAAATATATGCTGCTGCTTTCTCTGCATTTTCATCAAACTGTTGTTGATGTATTTCTGCTTCTGTAGGTCTCTGCCCATTTTTTGTTTTAAATAGTCCCATTGTAGTCAGGTACATTTGCACGTTCCATGACCAAGTTTTATAATTTGTTCCAGTTAGGATTTCAGTAATCATTGTTGGATTAGGATTAGTAGAAGCCATTCTCTATTGTTTGAGCAGAATTTTTTTTCCTTGAGGTCAATATCCCATCCAGGTCACACCAATGTATATGTGAAGTTATTTTTTTATTGTTATCCTCCCCCCTTTTTTTTTACACAAGTGTATATCACTTTACTCGTGATGACATTCAGTCTCTTCTGGAATTTTAATGCCTATTTCACAGTTCAGAGGCATCCTTCAGAAGTTCTGTGCAATCCATTTTTGTTTTAATTACTCTAAATAATTTGATGTCACCAGCAAACGTGCTACATTTCCCAGCACAAAATCTCCAACTTTAAGGACAATCCTTCCAAGTTTTCTGACTTCAACTCTTCAGAGGGGACACAGACAGGGCTGCAGTGGCAGAATGTATTTGAATCACCAAATTTACAAGGTCTTTAGCTTTCTCCGCCAAAATGTGCTAGTGCCTCACCACACTACAAATCCAAGGATCCTGTAGATGGAGCCATGGCAGATGTCAAATGGCATTTGTACAGTTTAGATGCACCGTTAGTAGTATAGAATGAGATAGTGCTGGAGGAGGCCATAAAGTATCCCCATTTCTCAGAACTAGGGAGATAGATAGATAGATAGATAGATAGATAGATAGATAGATAGATCAGGTTACATGTGGGCCTATAAAATTTACTTTGCAAACAAGTTAATTGTTTTCTGTAGTATGGTGGGTATCAAAAACTTTAATTGGTAACATTTAATTGTTCCACAAAAGTTTGGCAAAAGAGAATACTTGCCTCAACATACAGCATTGGATGATTACTATATAAGTCGCATGCACAGGGAAAACAGGTAAACTGAAGTTCTTGATAATCAAGGTTAAACAAATTTAGCAATGGGAGGAATCTCCATTTGTGTTAGTATTCATGATGATTTTACAGTAAAGTTTACAGTGCTGAGGAAACAACCACACAGATACAATAAAATAATCTTATTTGCCTTCCATGGTTAATGCTTTTTCTTCACTTCTTGACCTCAAAACAGATTGGACACTGAAACAGCACAGAGCTGATTTAGTCTTCCACTTGTTTCCTGTGCCACTTTAGAATGTATTCTCAGGCAATTTAGCATCATGCTGTTGCATTTACATTTCCAATATTTGGGTGGAATGCTTCAAGTTAAATCCTTGGAAAGCTGATTTCAGACAATTTGTTTTCATACCACAGTGGAACATACATTCAGTTTACACTACCATCCAGCTTTGGCCATAAATGTTTATTTTTAACATATAAACACCTTGCTCTGGTTTCAGGCCGTCAACTCATTTACCATTGAAACAAAAAACATTTCTTTACAATTATGCCTGCCGAAGAGACCTTCAAACATTTTATTGTAAATTTAAGCCCTAATTCTCCATGGAAACAGCCTAGTTTACAGATGATACATTTTTTAAAAAAGCCTAAGGGAAAATGCCATAATGAACATTTCAGATTTAGCAAATGTTAAAGACACACTAGGAAATTGACCAGCATTCTGTCTGTAAATGATACACAACTATTTAATTAAAACGAAATTGAGCCCATATAATCTTATATTAATTCTATAGTTCTAAAAATGGGGAGGAGGGCACTCCAGTTAAGCAATCAGTCCCTATTTCTAGTCCCCATTAGTATTACATAACAAATGTAACAATCAGATCCAGGTTCTAAACAGGACAATGAAGAATATTACAGCAGATATATTAAAACATATTTTGGAATTTATATAGACTTTTGCTGTCTATATGATGTCATGCCCTGTCTGCTTTATGTGTCACCCATTATAAGCTACAGACACAATTGGGATGAATTTAACATTCATAATACACTACCAGATATTCAGATTTATTTCAAGGCCAGTGATGAGGACATTTTCTATGTGAAATATGAGTAGAAATGGGTCATCAACTTTTAAGATTGGTATTTCACCTTAAACATTGATATTCTAAACTGCTAAGTGCTTTGCACAGTAAATTAGTTGTCTTTTTCAAAGGATAACCTGGTCTCATAAGACAGTAGCAGCATTTCAGATTTTGCTCAAGCTTATCTTGTGCTTAACTGCTAAGGACATTGCTGGGCAATCATCATGTTATCCTAATGCTACAGTATTTAGCTGTTGATCCAACCAATGCTGATCCCAATTGATTTAAGTCTCCTCAAACATATCTTGGAACAGGCATGGTTCACCTACCCCTGCCTATTTATGTGTTGTTGTTTTTAAATTCATTTTTATTAAGACTTTTTAACTACATTACAGCTATATATATATATACATATATATATATATATATATATATATATAGGAAAAGGAAAAAGAAAGATAGAATAAAGAATGACAGAAATAAAAAATGATGGAGTGTAAAATAGGAAAAAAATATTTACTTCCAACCTTCCTATTGATGGTTATATCTTACTCATGTTACATGACCATATGTCACACTCCTACCACTTACTTATACCTACTAATTTTCAAATTTTATCTTTCCACTTCTGCAATAAAGTAAAATAAAACAAAAGTTTTCCTGTCTTTCATGAAAGTTGCCAAATATTTTTCCCTTATTAAAGTATATAGCTTTCCCTTATTAAAATAGATAGCATACCCATTTCACCTATGTACAAGATTTTTTTTTTTTACTAGTCAAACCTGCTGCAGTAATCATGTACTTTAGTAGTCTTCCATAATTCTAACAGTCACAACAAAAGCAGTTCTGTTTTAAACTGTAATTTCATTTTCAAAAGTGAATCAAACTATGGGCCTTTGCAGACTGCCAGAAATAGTGCACATTAAATTGAGGCACTGCCCTGGCTCAGTGCTAGGGAGTCATGGGAACTGTAATTTATTGTGGCATCAGAGCTCTCTGACAGAGAAGGCTCAATGTCAGAAAAAAATTACAGTTCCCATGATTCCCTAGCACTGAGCCAGGGCAGTGCCTCAATTTAATGTGCACTATTTCTGGCAGTCTGCAAAGGCCCTATGTGTTTGCTGCAAACATTTCCTTGCCCTATCACAAGTCAACCACATATGATAAGGTCCCCATTTGTCACATTTCCAACATACATTTTACACTTCTTTATGCATTTTACCCAACTTTTCAGGAGTCAAATACCAGCAATACAGCCATAAAAGTTCTCTTTGAGATCATAACACATATTCCAATTATTCCATCTGAATGTTATAACTAACATTTCAAGCCCATTTTATCATACAATCTTTTAATTCTTTCTTCATTTCTAGCTTCAACAATAATTTATACATCTGATCAATCAGATGCTCATCCTCCATGCATAACAAAGACTCATTTTTTTTTCAGTTCAAAATCAAATAAGTTTTTGTCTATTTTAAACTCCTCAAATATTTGTCTATGAGGTTACCATTTAAAGCTATAACCTTCAGACACTACTTCATTAATTGTCTTAATTCCATATTGCTCTTTATCAAACACTAAGAGGTCTTTTGCAATTGTTTCTTTTCTATACAAAGCTTCTTGTGTTGAAACCCATAAAGGTATCTCAGCACATAACCTTGCTTTATATCTATGCCAAATCCTTAGCACAAATAATGCTTAAAACTGCCATTTGCCTTCTCCATAGAAAACCATGCCACCCAAACCTCAGGTCATGTCTTTCTAAATCCAACAATCTCTTGTTTTTCAACATAACCCACTCTTTTAGCAAAACCAAACAAGATGTTGAAAAATACAAATTAAAATTCAAGTCTAAGCCCTCCTCTTTGGTTGGCATCTTGAAGAACTTATGTTTGATTCTCGGTCTCTTCCCCTGCCATATAAATTTTGACAAATCTTTCTGTAAATGCCACTTCATCGGTGAGAATTGCATTGTCTGGAATAAAAGTAATATTTTAAATAAGCATTTTATCACTGAAATTTGCCCTAACAACAAAAACCCGTTTTTCCCATCTCTGTAGGTCTTTTTCAATTTCATTCCAAGTTTTAACATAATTATTCTAAAATAACATGCTATTTTTCTTTGTCACAGTAATACCAAAGTATTTTATTGTTTATTTTAAGACCAGGCATTTCTATCAATTTCATGTTTTGTTAATATCATATATTTTGTTTGTTAATATTAAACCAGCCATCTCTCCATATTCTTTTAACTTCTCTGACAGCACATCCATACTTTCTAAAGGATTTTCCAGCACAATCACTATGTCATTTGCAAATGTCCTTGGTTTATAAGATTTTTTTTAAAATCTCCAACACTTTAATTTTGCCTTCTTGCTTCATTGCCCTATTTAAAACCTCAAGCCCCCCCCCCCCCCCCAAGACAAACAAATCAAAACAGTGAAGAGAGGGGGAATCCTTCTCTTGTGTCTTTAGAATTTGGCATGGTTTTGTTAATTCTCCATTTATTGCAATCTGTGCAACCTGTAAGTCATATACCTAGGCAGTAAAGTTACTTCTAAAGCTTATTTTTTTTGTAGGATGCCAAATAGCACCTGTCTTTTTCTTGAGGGACTGAAGGCTCTTTGTCTCATACTCATCAATCTATATCTAGTTAGAGTTCCTTAGAATTTATCATTTTGGTCACCTGAGCTTCCAAAACTGCAAATAACAATATTATCTAAAAATCAGATCAGTATCAACATTCCCCTTCAGAAATCTTAAATTTTAGAATTTCAAGAAATGTATATGACAGGAGTATAATAATGTGTTACTATAATCTTTTCTATATTTATTCAGTAGAACAATTTATGCAGTTAAATGCTCCTTGGGGAGCATCATCATATCAACATAGACATTTTCAATCTAGGCACATTCTCTTTTATACACCTATGTAGTACAGACATTAGATAGAACAGCTGCCACTGTTGCTTCCATAAAGTGCAATTCTCAAGATACTCTAAGTGTCTGTCTGCACTTCAGAGTTATACTGATTTAATGGTCAATCATTCTTTTCTCAAGATATTTTGTAAGTACCTTACCAAACTGTTCCAGTGTGAAAGCATTGCTTTTGCTGACTCTCACTATAAGTATCATAAAAACTATTTTATTCTGCACCACTAGAAGAATAAAAAGGACCATATTAATTAAGCATTAAGATGAATACTGAAATCTTCATATCTTGCTGAGAAAATTCAGAACTGACTGAACAATTAATAGAAACAGAAATATTCTTCAGAAGAAAAATATTACCTTCAGATGGATTAACAGAAATAAGAGGAAAACAGAGAGAGAGAGAGAGAGAGAGAGAGAGAGAGAGAGATGCAAAGGCTTGGCTGTGATCCAAATCAACTACTTAGCTACAAGCTATTCTAGTTATGTAGTGTCTCCTAGCTCAACAACCCTCCCCCATCCAGGCTTACCAGGCAGCATCCCCTCTGAGCAACTGTCAATTGGGACACAGCTAACTGATGTTTCCACTCCTCTTCCAGAAGTGATTTCCAATGCAAGGGTTACTTATGACAGGGATGTTGCTTCTGATTGTCACACCAGAGAGTGCTTATGGGAGGGGGATAGAAACATCAGTCAGCTGTGTCCTGATGAGCTGGAGACAAGGCCTGTTGCTTACAGTGGCTGGTAGCTGGCCTGGAGAACTCTTTCCATCCCTAGGTATTCCCCACTGCACTGAATATGTAGGGATTGTGAATATGAATCAGTCATACATGTGTAACTGTAGATGATGCATTTGTACTGTTAATGTGAATTCTAGATGCTTGTTGTTTTATTGGTTTCTCAATGTACCATTCTAGACTAACCTACTGTCATGAAGTTGCCATCTAATATCTAACATCTAAAATGAGCTACCAGTTACTATCTAGAGATTATATCCCACTTTGCTCCCAACATGGGACACAAGGCAGCTCACAGTGGATATACTAGTTACACTAACACTTTTTGCATTCACGAAAGGTGACAGTTTGTAGAAATACCAGGGGGACTATATCCTTTCCAGGGTGATACATCAGAGACATAGTTGGCAATAGAAACAGTGAGTTACTGTCTTTTACAGTAAGCTAACGAATATATGCAGTGAAGTTTATACTTCATTTAAAACACCACCAAAGAAAGTGTAATAGTTACCATAATGGAAGCACAGGAAGAAACACACACACACACACACACAGAAGACAAACAAATGTGTTTCACTATAGGAAATTTAGATTTCAGTCCTGCATAGCTGTATAAACACACACACACACACAAACACACTTACCTGAAGGTAGTCACAATGATGTGAAGATCCTAGGCAGGAGAATGATTTGGGTGTGGTATTTTTCCTATTTCTCCTAAGGATTTTTTCCCCAAACAGCAATCTGTAACATTGGACATTTGGGAAATGAGAAATTTTGGAGGATACTTGAAAACACAAAATGTGCATTATTTTTCTCTATGTAAGATTACCTACTCATAATAGAACATAATAGAATACTCAAAACCAAAATGCCTTTCTGTATCTATAATATTCACTAGTGGAGCAAATGGCACATTTTTTTGGCTTGAAAATCAATGCTTGCCTTTTCTATTTTTCACTAAGTGACCTTTGATCATGTTTGGAGATACCAAAAGCAAATATTCTTCCTTTGTATTTCTTTTGGTTTGGGACCTCCTTCATGGTCATTATTTTCATCTTACTCCTCAATGGCTCTGACACAGACATCTTGCTACAGAGTGAAAAGAAGCCTTACTGGACAATAATATGCAGTGATGTATTCAAGTCTTTTACTCCAAGTCTAAAGTCAAGTCTCAAGTCTCTACCTTCAAGTCTCAAGTTGTATCTCAAGTCCTTGCAAGATACTTTCAAGTCAAAATTCAAGTTGAGTCTCAAATCCTTGCAAGATATTTTCAAGTCGGATCTCAAGTCTGGGAACCAAATTGAACTGTTAAAAAAAAATGAGGTGGTGGTGGTAGTGGGATGTGTGTGTGTGTGTGTGTGTGTGTGAATTTCAATAACTAGAAGTTCAAAAAGACATGTACAAAGTTAGGTTAAAAAAACAGGCAACTTCAACAAAGCTTTATTTAAACAAAACTGTGCTGCTAATCAAATTTATTAAAATTACATTTTAGAAAAACAAGTTTGTGTCTTAATACCTATGAATCAGAAGCATAATACAGTGGGCCCTTGGTATTTGCTGGGGTTTGGTTCCAGGACCTCCCCCCCCCCCCCCCCATGGATACCAAAATCAGTAGATGCTCAAGTCCCATGAAATACAATGACATAGTAAAATGGTGTCATTTATTTAAAATGGCAAAATCAAGGTTTGCTTTTTGGAATTTATATATATTAAAAATACTTGCAAGCCAAGGATGCTTGAACCTGTGGATAAAAAAAAAATCCTTGGATAAGGAGGGCTGACTGTATATTTGTATGGTATGAGTTGGTGTTTGTTATATAAGCACTTGGAGGAATGGGTTTATTTCCTGAGAGCTAAGGCTGCTGAGGGAAGCAACATGCCAGTGCAGAAAGTTGTTTGTATCTTGATGGCTGATCTTACCACTGTGAGCAAAGTCCATGGCTTCATTCACTTCAAGCAGCAGGCAAAACTCTCCCCTAAAAGCACTGGACATGCATCTCAGGGGGAAACAGCAAATGCGTTAAGCATGAGCCTTGCACTCTGGGGGTGAGCCTTGTCTATTAGAGGATCCTCCCAACTCAAGCCTGTTGCCTAATGCATTTGCTGTTCCTCTCTGTTTTTCATTCCATAACATTTCTGGATGAATATGTTATGTTATTGAATCAAGGTCAGCAAGTTGGTCACAAAAAATATACATGTTGTGAGTCGAGTCAAGTCATTTATTGCAGAGTTGATTCAAAGTTGAGTCATTGAAGTGACTTGAGTCTGATTCAATTGAGTCGAGTCTACATAACTGATAATATGGTCAGACAAAGATGGGGGCAGAAATTAACAAATGACCTGCTGGGAGTGCCAAAACCTTGGAGGAAAAGTCTGAGCATGGAGTTGTAACTAAGGGGCTAAGCAGAAGGCTCAAAGCGCCATCTTCAGAGCAAGGAAGGGGAGGGACAGCCGCACGCTGGGCGCTCCAACCCCTTCCGGAAAACGTCCTCGGAGCAGCAGGCCCTCCGCACATGCAGCGCTGGCAGCGCTCTTGGAGGACTCAGGCCCCTGAAGGACTCTCTTGCTCCTTACCATCACCTGTGGGCCGGGAGCAGCTGTGGATGGGGTGGAACCAGGGAGAACACCGGCGGATTTAAAACCCTTCCCAGAACCATCCTTCCCTGGCACACGCGGTGCCGGCAGCGCTCTTGGAGGACTCAGGCCCCTGAAGGACTCTCTTGCCCCTTACCATCACCTGGGGGCCTGGAGCAGCTGTGGACGGGGTGGAACCGGGGAGAACGCCGGCGGGTTTAAAACCCTGCCCAGGACCATCCTTCCCCAGCACATGTGGTGCCGGCAGCGCTCTTGGAGGACTCAGGCCCCTGAAGGACTCTCTTGCCCCTTACCATCACCTGGGGGCCTGGAGCAGCTGTGGACGGGGTGGAACCGGGGAGAACGCCGGCGGGTTTAAAACCCTGCCCAGGACCATCCTTCCCCAGCACATGTGGTGCCGGCAGCGCTCTTGGAGGACTCAGGCCCCTGAAGGACTCTCTTGCCCCTTACCATCACCTGGGGGCCGGGAGCAGCTGTGGACGGGGTGGAACCGGGGAGAACGCCAGCGGGTTTTAAAAATTATTGTTTAATTGTTTATTGTTTATTTTTAATTGTTTAATTGTTTAATTGTTTAATTGCTTAATTATTGTTATTTAATCTGTTTAGTTTGATTTGTTTTTAGGGGTTGGGTGGGTGTGGGAAGGAGGGATGGGATTTGAACTGATTTTATTTGTTCTTATTTTTTGAAATGTTGTACGCCGCCCTGATTGCCTGGCAGAGGGGTGGGATATAAATAAAAATTATTATTATTATTATTATTATTATTATTATTATTATGGCCAGCGCTCCGAGGATGCCTTTCCGCTGCAGCGTCCGCACGCACTGCAGCGGAAAAGCCGCCGAAGGTGTGCCGGCAGCATTTTGCAGCGCATCTTCGGCGATTTGTGGAAGGAGCGCTATTATAGCACTCCTTCCAGGGGTGGCGAAGCTGCGCCGTGGGGCCGAGGTGTATGGATACCTCAGCCCCGTGGCGCAGCTTCCTGGGGCGGCCCCATGCCGCCCATCTACTTCCCCCCCCCCAAGACCCACAAAAGGAAGTGGACTACATCAGTTTGGAAGTTCTAAGTGAAATCAAGTGTAGGATTGTCCTGTTAATTCCTTTTCTATAATAAATAGTGCAACTTTATATACCAACTATCATATAAGTCTTTTTATGCTGTTAAAACAGCATAGAAGAATTGTAGATAGGATAAAGAAAACACTATTTTTTTTCCAATTCCCTCCTTATATTTCTATCCCAATTTCTGCCCTTCCCCACCCACTCCCAGAGGGGAGGGATTTTCTTGATTGCTTCAGCATTTCCAGAAAGGTCTCTAGGAATAAAATCCATGGAACCAAATGGTACTTATTTCTGAATAGATATGCACAGGATCATCATGGACATTTGTTCATGCATGGAAATTCAGCTCAGGAGCTTACACCCACAGCTTGTAATGTTACTTTTCAAAAGCAACTTTTGCATTAGTAAATTGAATTTATTACCATAACTGTTATCATGTTTCCAGAAGTATCTCATTGTGTTATGTTACATAAGTCATTACACTGTCAATATTGCTTCCCACACCTCATATTGTATCCTATGCTCTGTCAATGGGACACTCTTGGCACTCCAGGAAGTTGTGGGCAGATGCCTCCCACACTATCTGGACTGCATTGTTCCTGGAGAAAGAAGAGAAAGGGTCTAATGATGCTATGAGGGATGTGGCACCCTGATGTTAAAATCAAAATAGAGAGAACATACACAGCCTATCAACTGTAAACAAATAATGATAAGCAGTAACGACAAAACATAATGAAACAGAGAGATAGAAGTAGAGCTCAACCAACAAACCACCTAAGTGCTAATTTTACTAATTAGCACATTTCAGTATTACTTACTGACCCCAAACAGTAATGCTGGCCTACTTGGGAACACAAAAAATCTACCTACCTATACATTCAGCAGAGAGCTAGGCCATGCTACATAGCCCCATGTCTGTCACTGTATACATAAAGCACAAGCACTTTCTACCATCTGTCCATTAAGATAGGAACAACTGGGAGAAAGATTGTATATCTATAATTCTATAAACCTCTACGAGTTCATGCAGGACCTGCAGCACTGTTGGGGTTACAACTTGTTTGTTGTATCTGCATAGCCTTCTTCCCTCTAAATGTTCACTTTGTGTGGATATTGGGAAGAGAATAATGTAATGGGTGTGATGTCAGGAGGCAGGTCTACACAGTGGAGCTTCATCCCTACTTGAGTAAGAGGCAATTAGGTGTTTATATTCTTTATCTCTGGTTAACCAAAGAAAAAATAGTGAGTATGATAAAAAGACAGAAAAAGGAAATCTAGTCTACCCCCTCTGGGCAGTGGAGTGGGGGAGTGGTTAAGAGAAATAGAAAGAATTGTTATAAGAAGAACTGCAGAAGCAGTGCAGTAACAAAGGGCTAGGTCAGGAGAAGGATTATTTACAAATTAAATTTGGGAAAGGCTTCTGTCTTCAGATATCATTAAACCAGTAAACTAATCCAGTGAAGCAGTTACTAGTTTAGAACAGTAAGGTGCTCTACCAGCTAAGAGCAGTAATCTACAAAAACTCATATCCCAAACTAATTCTGACAAGGTCATATGGTTTTCCCACATGGTCAGTTAAATGCAAAAAGTAGTAGTTATTTTGTTATTTCCTTTTAGTCTTAGTTATTTGTGGTAAAATCATTAACTGCTAATGCTAAAATGTAGACCCATTAATGTTGAATTTAAGGCTGATACATGAAGACATTATAGACACTTACAAAGTTCCAGGTAATTGAAGGCAGTAGAGATGGAATAAATGTACTAGCACCATCCTGGGAAATTGTCCATACCTTTGCAATCCCAGCCTTCAGTGACAGTAATGTTCTGTGAGCCCTCAAGCTACATCAAGGCAAGTCCATAACAACATCCCTTCTGTCCCATTAGTCACTGGAATATATCCCATGAGTATGAAGAAAGAAGAAATAACTGATTTTAAAAAAAAAAGAAGAAGAAGAAAGAATATGGATTTCTTCCAACTCTTGTTAAAGAGAAAAAACAACCAAACTTACCAAGAATACTACTCTTAATCCTTATGGATATTAGAAGTATATACAAGAGTTACAAGAACAATTGAGAAAGTAAAACAAATCCCATAACAGGAAAAGGACCAGGTATAAGTTACTTTCTTTATTGCACATTTGGAATCTTCCTGGCATTGCAGCCTTCTTTGTTCATACTCAAAATTTTACTGTACACAACGTTTGGCACTATCCACCAAGTACTGCCCCTTTTCTAGTTTGGCACACACAAAGGGATCACTCCCCACAGAAATATAAATCACAAACAGTTTTACCTGTAAAAGGGTCTTTCCCTTTACATTTCCTTCCCTCTGTGTGTCTCCCCTCCCCACAGAACAGGATAGATCAGACCACACAGATCAATGGCAGATGAAAGTCGGCAGCTACTGATCTACATATCTGATCTATCCTCATGTAGCAATATCTCTGAATGAAGAAACAGCCAGAAAAAGGCATAGCAAAATAAATTCTTTTATCAAACTGTAAAACTCTCTCTCTCTCTCTCTCTCTTTCTCTGGAGATTATCTCATTAACTTTGCTGCTGGGATAGACCTGGTATGTAATTTTCTTAAGGCAGGTCTTATCGCATTCACCCATCACCAGGCAGTATGCAGCCTGTATGCAATCCAGGCTTCTCCAGGCTTGTCCCACATCTTTTCAAGAAGCCCAGGTGATATACAGGCTGCAAACTGCCTGGTTATGGGTGAATGCAATAAGATCTGCCTTAAGAAAGTTACATCCCAGGTCTATCTTGGCAGCTGAGCTAATGAGATAATCTCCTCTGTGTATGTGTGTGTAAATGAGGGGGCATTAGCATGCCACAGCATCATAGAGATCTAGCGACAGAATAGGGCTAGAAAAGGAAGGGAGAGGAGGTAGATGGGGGAATAACAGGATACTTAACAATGTTAAGGAAGAGGTGCCAGCCTCAATATGTTATAGAGGACTTTATTGCATTTTTGAAAAGTGACATCTCTGACAGGATACAGTTGCATTTCAGATTATTAGCTGTTTTTATCACACATAAATTGCTGCTGATGCTGCTGGGCGACTGAAACCTGCATGCAGCCTGGGTCCCAGCTGTGCTCATCCAGCCATCCACTTTTCAAAAATAGGAGCATTCCACTGGCTGGCTTAGTGTGGCTAGGACCCGGGTTGCATGCAGGGTTCAGTTGCCCGGTGACATCGGTGGCAATTTACATGCGATAAAAACAGCTAATAATCCAAAATGTGACTGTATCCCATCAGGGATAAGTTGCGTTTTTGAAAATGTGATAAACTCCAGAGTCATAGTGCAATAAGGCTTGTAGTATAACACTGCCAGTGCAGGAGTCCACAGGGAAAGCATCTTTTTGACAGATGTCCAACTAATCTCTGTTAACAAACATGCAGTGCTGGAGAGTCGAACACCTTCTGAGGTAAGCCATTCTAGCATCAGACACTGTGAGGTAAGATCATAAGGTAGTTTTTCCTAAAGTTCAGCTTCTCCTTTCTTGTAATTTGAACCCTACACTCCGGAGCAGCAGAAAACAATCATGCACCATCTTTCACCTAACAGCTCTTTATATATCTGTATGTGTGCTCAGAAAGGGACATTATAGTGCAGGTGAAATCTGACTAGTAGAATAGAGTGCTACTGTTACTGTATTTTTGTTAATATAGCCTGGAATTGCATTAGCTTTTCGCATAGGGTTTTTTGTTTTTGTTTTTGTTTTTTTGCTGTCACATCACACTATGACCCCATGTGCAGCTTTGCCTATGCTACTACTAAGCTAGGTATCAACCATTCTGTATTTGTACATCTGTGTGTGTTTTTCCCCCAAAGTGTAGAACCCTACCTTTATTCCTGTTGAAATTTTAAAAGAATAGAAGTCTGGCTTTAAATACCTGTGGATTCAATTATATTTATGGAGGGACACTGAATTATGTGTTCTTACTACTACTTCTTTATGATAAGTCATACATATTTTAGCATCTGCATGGCAGGCAGATAAAAGATGACACTCTGCACACCAATACATTCTGTTTCATTGGCACTCAGGAAATACAAAATGTGTATTTTTGTGTACAAATGCAAATCCCATGAACCCTTGTTTCAAAATAATGGAAAATATTGTAGCAGAAGTTTTCTTTAAAAATTGTTAGATCTGTTATCCTAACTCTTAATTGCTATTGATTGTTGCCTTAATTGCTATTCATTTATTATATTGGTATAGCATGAGGCCAATAGACAAGAATGCATCACATGGTAGTCATAAGACATTATTTCTCTCTTTGTAATTTGACTGATTGAACCCAAAGGGTACTCACTACTACTACTACTACTACTAATAATAATAATAATAAAATTTATTTATACCCCACCCCTCTGTCAAATAATCAGGGTGGCTTACAACAGTTAAAATTACACCAGTACAGACTAAAAAGCTGCCAAAACCCACCCTCCCCTGTTAAAAAGAATTAAACTACATATCCATTAAAAAAAACATGACATAGAATATCAAAATAAAATAAGTTAATTGGAACAAGTGCCAGCAAACAAGAGCAGTGGATGAACCAAAAACTAAAAGAGATAGAGAGGCACAACTCCTGAGGCTAGGGATTTAATCAGGAAAGTCCTGCCGAAAGAGATCCATCTTCACAGCCTTTTTAAAACTGCTTAAGTTCATAATCTAATGGATCTCGTCCGGCAGGCCATTCCATAGTCTGGGGGCGATTACCAAGAATTCCCTCTGGGAGGTTGCAGACAGTCTAGATTTTAATGGCTGTAGCAAATTCCTCCCAGAGGACTGGAGTGCGTAGGGAGGATTGTATAGGAGGAGGTGGTCTCGAAGATAAGTTGGACCCAAGCCATTTAGGGCTTTAAAGGTAATAACCAACACCTTATACCGAGCCAGGAAACTAATAGGCAGCCGGTGGAGGGATTTTAATACTGGAGTTATGTGGTCTCTCCTAGATATTCCATAGACCACTCTGGCTGCCATATTTTGTACTAACTGAAGTGTCCAGGCCAAACACAAGAGTAGCCCCATGTAGAGTGCATTACAGAAATCCAGATGGGAGGTTACCAGCACGTGCACCACAGTCTCAAGGTCCTTTACTTCCAGGAAAGGGCACAGCTGGCATATCAGCCAGAGCTGATAACAGGCACACCTGACTGTCGCATTTACCTGATTAGTCATCAGGAGCGATGAATCAAGGAGCACCCCCAGACTGCGAACACAGTCCTTCATGGAGAGTGTGACCCCCATCCAGGACTGGAGGTTGCAACCCAATTCCTGGTTCATGGCTGCTACTCTGAGCACCTCCATTTTGTTTGGATTCACTCTCAATCTGTTTTTCCTCATCCAACCCATTACTGCCTTAAGACATTCATTGAGGGGAGAGATGCCATCGGGAGTCGAGGCCGATGATCGAGACATGGAGAAATAGATCTGGGTGTCATCAGCATACTGATAACACCCAGCCCCATGACTCTGAATGATCTCACCCAGCGGCTTCATATAGATGTTGAACAGCATCGGGGACAGAATTGCGCCTTGAGGGACACCACAAGTGAGCTTTTTTGCTGAGCAAATGTCCCCGAGCAGCACCCAGTGCCTCCAATTCCTAATCCACTCAGGTGATCCAAGAGGATGCTAAGATCTATCGTATCAAAAGCCGCTGAGAGGTCTAAAAGCACCAACAGGGTCACACTACCCCTTTCAATGCCCAGACGCAGGTCATTGGCCAAGGCAACCATGGCAGTCTCAACTCCAAATCCAGCCCTAAAGGCAATTTGAAATGATGAAGATACCAGCAGAACTTCAAAATCTTGCATCATGTATTTTGGTTGATCAATAAAGGTATTGCTGTTCTGTGGATTTTGGATATTGCACTTAAAATTGTACTATACTATAAGGCTAATGAAACAAAGTGATGTCCACCTTCATTTATTTTCTTGTCTCTGTTTCACACAACATGAAAGGTTTTCAGTAAAGGCTCAGGAAGTAATTGAAGTAGACCAGGAACTGATGAATACATTATTGTTAAAACAGCCCAAAACATCTACTTTGGCAGGCTAGACTTGCTAATTCTTTATGGTCAAACCCTTAAACCTCGCCATCCAGTCACCTAGGAAAAATGGGCTGAAAAACTCCAACCAAACTCTTAAGGACTCATAACATACTGATGTGAGGGTAGGTGAAAATCAAACTAGGGGGTGTTGGGAGAGAGAGAGAGAGAAGAAAGGAGAAATAAACCATGACAGAAAAATTGGTGGGGAGAGGGGAAGCAAAAAAAAAATGCACTGAACACTAAGTAATGTAGAAGCAATTCACACACCAAATGAGTAAAAGGGGTTCATTGTAGCTCACCCCTAATAATAATAGAATATAAAATCAATAAAATTAGAGGAGGAGAACCAAAGAAAAGCACACTGCACTCCTAATCACCACATGTAAACACTCTAACAATATGCACATATGCTCAGAGCAGAGATACGAAGGGGTGCAGAGAAGACAGAAGACTTCAGTTCTAATGGACCCAACATTAAACTGCTTAATGGATCTAACATTAAACTCACTTTTTTTATTTTGCTATTTTTCTTTTCTTATCCACACTTATGCTTCTAAAATCCATGAGCCAGTAGACATCTTAGAACAGTGGTTCCCAAACTACCCCTTACTTTCCTCTTGGGCAACAGCACTAATGTCCTACAACCCCCTATTCCAATATACTAGGTTTACTGTTTGTACAGCAGCATCTATCTGCACACTCAGCTCACCACTGCCTCCTCCTCCATCCCAGTCTCATGTGTGAATACAGCAGAAGCAGTGTCCAGGCCTGCTCCTTCTTCTCACCCATGCTGGCCTTACAGTAAAAGGAAGGTTGGCTGGTCTGCTGCTTGATTGCATTTCCCAGGGTGACCAGGTGCAAAAGGAGCAGCACACAAGTAGCCAGTTGAGCAGTGACCAAGAAGCCTCTAATCCATGCTGACTGCTGAACTGGCTGCTTGGTCCCTGCTCTCTTTGCACCTGGTCATCCTGAGAGCAGCAACCGAGCAGATGACTGAGCAGTGATTGAGAAGCCTCTCACATGTACTGTCCTTGTGGCAAAGACCAGTGCAGGGGAGAGGTTTCTCAATCGTTGCTCACCTGGCTGCTCAGTGGGTGCTCCCAAGATTACCATGTGCAAAGGGAGAAGTTTCTCCCCGATGAGGAATTCACCAGAGTGGAGAAAGGTGCAGCCATATTCCCACAATTCTCCTTGGTGAGGAAGGACTCTCAATGTGAGAGAGATGAAGGACTCTTTTTGAAGAATCAACCCTGGATACTTCTCCCCTCCTTCTCTAGGGGTGCACCTTCCCCACACAGCTCCAAGTTGTCACATACACGGACAAACATTGTTTCTTCTACAACTTCCTCTCTCAGCCTGTCTGACAAAAGAGAGTAGGAATACAGAGCACCTCTTACCTGCCAGCCAAGTCATAGCAAAGCCCACAGAGCTTAATCAAGATCCCAAATGTGAAAGCTCCTTTTTGCTGCTGTTCATCCCTTGCCACCATGTATTCTGATTCCTCATTCCTA
This sequence comes from Phrynosoma blainvillii, assembly GCA_026167975.1. Classification (NCBI taxonomy): domain Eukaryota; kingdom Metazoa; phylum Chordata; class Lepidosauria; order Squamata; family Phrynosomatidae; genus Phrynosoma; species Phrynosoma blainvillii. Next base: position 273,469,490 of record JANUYF010000002.1, read on the forward strand.
CCATGGCCCTAAGAATTGCTGGTTCCCTTGTCTTTCTTGTATGTCAGTATTTTGACTGAAGGCCTTCCTGCTGCCCCCTTTTCCTTTGCCACCCCCTGGATCTTTCCACTGCTCCCAGGAGGTATGGTATTTTAGGAGTCACTTTGGGGATCACTGGCTTAGAGCTACAATCAATCACACATGAAACTACACAGACTCCTGGGAAGCAGATGGGGGGCACTGCCAAGAAACATGTTGTATCTTTGTTCCCTTTCACAGGGCATCAACAGGGATTCCTAGGTAAGTCTCAAGACCCATGTATCCCACATGTTGCTCTCCCAACCACCTCTCAAATTAGTTTTTCAGCTCCTCCATATTAAAAACTACTCCAGAGTTTCTACATGAGAGAAATTTCTGCTTCTATTCCATAAGATGCTGGGGGGGGGGGGAACCAATGTCTTCACATGCATTTGTCACCCTCCCTTATGGCAGTCACAGAGTGTAACAAGACTGGGAGGCAGTGATGTGAACTAGCAAAGGAGGAAATTGCATTGCTCATGCCCCATTGTGCTACTTTGTGCACAAAAGATTTCTAGTTTATAACAATACAGATTTTACTGCCTTTACAAGTCTAGACTCATCCATGAGAGCAACTCTATTTCCCATGAAGTCTAAACTCATAGTTACTCGCAAGAGAGCAGCTGTGAATTAATTAAGGCCTATTGTCACCTTGCTGTGGAAGACTTTCTTCCCACCTGTTTCCATAGATGTGGCCACTGTATAATTAGTTGGAGGGGAATACATTTTACCTGGCAACAACTTCTGTTCTTTTGTGTAGGTTGGAGATTGTTAAAGGCAGGAAGTACAGAGGAGAACTGATATTGGAAATGAAAGGCTTAATTTATCCATTAGTCTTGCAGATTAGTCTTTTAAACATAGTAGTTCAGTGTATCTACAAACAATGTACTATAGTGCGGATCTAAAATAATTGTGGGGCTAAGTAATCAGCAAACAAAATAAAATAATGATTAAAAAAAACACCACAACAACACCAAGATAAAACAACACCAGAACTTTTAAAAAATGGCCAAATAACATAGCAGGATAGGAGGGGGAAAATTTTTTATCCCATGCTGGAATGCTTTCACTAAAAGAACTATCAACTATCCTAGCACGGCAAGAGTCTAGACTGGGCTTACCACTGCAAGTGGAGGCTGCTTATTCTTCCCAAGGTAAACAGACCACAGCTAGGTGCACTCTTGAGGCAGATCAATATCTCAAGTGGGAAAGAATGAGTATCCTCTGCCCCCAGCTGCCAGATAACTGACATAGTTATATTTATGTAATTATCTTTTTCCCAGCTCAGGACTCAAGGCAGCTTAACAACAGATTAAAAAAAAAACTAGTTAAAAATACGCAAAAGACAAAAGTTACAAGATGATTAAGCTATATAAAAAATAAAAGTTAAAAATGTACATCAGTTAAAAGCACATTGTTTCACCAGAATGGGCCTTGTGCACTCAGTCATCAAAGGCTTGTCAAAACAGAGAGGTCTTCGCCTGTCTGTGGAAAGACAGTAGGGACGGTGCCAATCTAATCTGACTGGGAAAAGAGTTCCAGAGCCAGGGGGCAGCCACCGATAAGACCCCCACCCATGTACCCATAAATATACTAGCAGAGGTTTACATGCCACCACCCTGGTGATTGGATCTTGGCCATAGAGAAGAAAACCATATGCTGATTGTATAAAGCAGGGATGGACAATTACAATTTGGTTAAGATGATACACTGATGGACCTCTCCACATGCTTGTTCCGATTTTTAAAAACAGAATGTTTAAAACCTATTTTTTTTTTTAGTTTTGAGAAATTGTTTCTTATGCCCCTTAAACTTGACTTTCAGTTCAGTTCCTGATTTTTAAAAAGCCCATCTAGGCTTAAATTGATTGGGAGATTTAGATATGGCAACATTGCACCACCTATCTTTAAAGGGGCATGGGAGGTATTTTTAGTAGGAAAAATAGATCATTCTGCCAAAAAATTGAGTGTGTGTGCTGAGGAGCCATGGGGATGCATGCAGCACATGGGTCACACTTTCACCACATCCAATTTAAGCGTTGCTGTTATTTAGATATATAGAAGTAATTGGCTACTCAGACCAAATAGCTAGGTCAGACTGTCCAGGTAACTTTCTATATTTGTTGGAGTCACATTCAAAGAACTAATGTTCCACTCTGTGAGCAGGCCAGGATGTTTGGCATAAGGTTCAGTTTCATTCCACCAAGCCTCAAGTTCACTGACAAATGATTGTAGTATCAAAGCCCTTTTGTGATGTGTTTGCTGAGCATTAAAGTTAAGCATGACTGGGCCTTTGCAGACTGCCAGAAATAGTGCAAATGGAGTCCACTTTAACTGCCCTGGCTCAGTGCTAAGGAATCATGGGAACTGTAGTTTATCATGGCACCAGAGCTCTCTGACAGAGAAGGCTCAATGTCTCAGAAAAAAAATACAATTCCCATGATTCCCTAGCACTGAGCCAGGGCAGTTAAAGTGGACTCTATTTGCACTATTTCTCACAGTCTACCTGGTGTACAGAGTTGATGCAAAACCAAAAGTGGTAAATTTGAAGGAGTGACAGCAGGTTTTATCCTCTTGACCTTGATGTACTTTCTTACAAAAGAACTGTTCACCAGATGGAGTTTTTCCTATGGTCTGATGAATCTATTCAGTATGTACATAAATTAATCAAAATGGCTAACAGGATACAGTAAATCAAAGAGGTGGGCAATATTTGTTCTGAAGTTGCTTGAAAAGTGCAGTTTAGTGCAGTTGAGACATTAGGATTTAGATTTTAAAAAGCACAGCCACTGAATTGCTACAGTCTAGATTGTAAGGAAACCAAGGGCTCAGACTGGCAGATGTGAGTAGGAATTTGGTGCATCAGATGCACAGGTTGCCCTTCATCTGAAATAGTACCACTTGTTGCCTAGTTGATCTAATGAGTCTCCATTTCCAGTTTGAAAGAGATGTAAAAATGGAATATGACACTTTATGCATTGCCTGTTCCTGTGAGGCCATGGAAGCTGTCAAAGACATTGATATGCAGATTTAAGTGTAGTGATTTAAAGGTGTAATGGAGCATGAGAAATCCTCAGGGGTGTTATGAACTTGCTAGCGCTCCAGCTGTGACTGTTCAGAGCTGCTGCCTGTAAGAACAGAACAGAACTGAAAAGGTTATGACTCCAACAAAAATTTAAGATACAGAATACTGACCAATACTGGCATACAAAACTAAAAATGGAAAATCTGAGTTCCAATCACTTTTATTTGGTAGAAATGGTTCCTATTTGAAGGATTCTTTTAAAGAAAACTTCATGTTTTGTTTCTGTTTCATGTTCTTGGGAGACATTGTGAATGCACATGGATCCAGTCCACTCCACTGGGTTTGTAGCATTTATATCTCTAAAGCTGGAGTGTAATGCATCTCAAATATTGGCATTGTTGACGTGTGCCTTTTAGTAATTTTTCTGACTTATGGAGACCCTGGGCCAGGGGTAGACAACCTTTCCCCTTTAAGGGCTGAGGGACTTCAGCTCCCAGAAGCCTCAGCCATGTTGGCCAATAGTCCCATGTTGGCCAATAACTCCTGGGATTCTGGGAGCTGAAGTCCCTCGGCCCTTAAAGGGGAAAGGTTGCCTACCCCTGCCCTAGGCAAACCTATTATAAGGTTTTCTTTTTAGTATTTCCTCAGTAAGGGTTGTCATTGCCTTCCTCTGAGAGAGTATGATTTGCCCAGTATGACCCAACAGGTTTCCATAATAAAGTGTGAATTTGAACCCTTGTGTCCTAGAATCCTTGTCCAGCACTCAAACCACTATACCACATCGGTTTTCATTCTGAGTGTAATGCACATTTATACACATGAGGGCTTAGGAACCAGGGTTTAGGAATTCCTGGTTTATATAAATGTGCACTGCACTCAAAATGTTGGACTGCACTCCAGATGTTGGGCTGCAAATCCCACCAGCCCTTAGCAGCATAAACTAAATGTGAGGGATGAATGATGCAAACAGGAATCTAACAACATCTGGAGAGTCACACATTTCCCCACCCTGATGCAAACAGATGTGCACTTTTACAAAATGCCAGCACAGTACTTTCTATCCATTCTTTCCCAATGCTATGATTTATCCTAACAGTCAATACTGACAGATGTGCTTTGCCAGATCCATTGCGCGATTATGTTCTCTTAGGTTATTTGTGTTAAGGAAAGGGCAGTGAAAGTGTCACGTCAGCATGGTCTATGATAGAGCAAACTTATACAATACAGTGGGACCTTGGTATCTGTTGGGTTTTGGTTCCAGACCCCCCAGTGGATACCAAAATCCATGGATGCCAAGTCTCATTTTATAAAATGGGGTAGTAAAATGGTGTCCCTTGTATAAAATGAAAAATCAAGTTTTGTTTTTTGGATTTTTTTTGGGGGGGGGGCAATCTTTTCAGGACATGGATAGTTGAATCTGTGGATACAGACTCTGTGGACTGTATAGCAAGCAAATTTATTTATTTATTTATTTTAAAAAATGTAATTCTGAGACTGGTAGCAACCCAGGGGAGGGAGGGTTCAGGGATTACACAAAACTATTGGTGTTTTCATCTGTGAAATATTGAAGGATAGGTTTTTACAAGCCCCGTGTTTCATATCAAAGTATTTTTATCTGCATAATTCCAGCCATTTTCAGATGCAGTCCACAAATAATCACCTAGGCTGTGGCTAATTGTATTAACAATGGTGGTCACTTCAAATACCTTAATTCTTCTTCAAGGGCATTTGTTGAGAGACATCAGGGACATTTTTGATGCAAGCACACATGACAAGGGGGGGTTGCAGACTGCCAGAAATAGGGCAAATTGAGTCCACTTTTAGGGTTAGGATTAGTGCTAGGGAGTCATGGGAATTGTTTTTGTTCTGAGACGTTGAGCCTTCTCTGTCAGAGAGCTCTGGTGCCACAATAAAATACAGTTCCCATGATTCCCTAACCCTAACCCTAAAATTGGTCTCAATTTGCACTATTTCTGGCAGTCTGCAAAGGCCCATAGTTGCAAAGTTCAACTGTCAGATTGAATGTGCACGTCTTCTTAAAACAAGAGAAGTTTTTGAACAAAAACAAAGATAGAAATGTTTTGCTTTAAAGGTGATGAAGGGCACCTCTGCACTGACAGGAAAATCCAGCTTACCTTTGGGTTACACCAATCCACAGCAACTATGGGTTTGTCTGCACACACAGAGTTACATTCAGGAGAACTCTTCATATGCAGTTTTCCCTTTTGAACTCACCTGGTCCGATAAAGCTGTGCTTGCTCTGGCCTCTTTCCCTCTCCCCATGCCTGTGAATGTATGTAGCAATAGCAAGTACATTTCTATACCACTTACTGGTGCACTAAGTGGTTACAAAGTGTAAGTTAATTGCCCCCAACAAGCTGAGTATTCATTTTAGTGACCTATAGAAAGATAATAATAATAATAATAATAATAATAATAATAATTTTATCCCGCCCCTCTCCCAATAGCCCACCCCCCCAAAAAAATATAATTAAGCAATCAAAATTTAAAAACATACTTAGAGATAGCAAATTACAAAAATATTACAATAAATGACAAATAAATTAAAATTAAAATAGCTGTAGCAGGAATCAGGGACAGGCATAACTATTTTTGGTGGCTGGTTATCCACTCAGGAAAGGCCTGCTGGAAGAGATCCATCTTAACAGCTTTTTTAAAGTTGTTTAAGGTGGTCAAGTGATGGATCTCATCCGGCAGGCCATTCCAAAGTCTGAGAATGATAACCAATAAGTTCCTCTGGGCAGTTGCAGATAATCTAGTGTTTATAGGTAGCAATATGTTATTTCCAAAGGAACTCAGTGCACGAGGTGGATTATATGAAAAGAGGAGGTCCCAAAGATAGGTTGGACCCAAGACATTTAGGGCTTTAAAGATAATAACCAACACCTTGTACTGGGCCCAGAAACTAATAGGCAGCCAGTGAAGTGATCTTAGGATCGGTCTTATATGGTCTCTTCTCGTTATTCCTGAGACCAACCTGGCTACCATATTCTGTACTAGTTGAAGTTTCTGGACCATGTACAAGGGTAGCACCATGTAGAGCACATTAGAGAAATCAAGACGAGAGGTTACCAAAGCATGCACCATAGTTTCAAGGTCCCTAACTTCCAGGAAATGGTGTAGCTGGCGTATCAGCCAAAGCTGATAACAGGCACACCTGACCATCGCATTCACCTGATTTATCATCTAAAGAGATGGGTCCAAGAGCATCCCCAGACTGTGAACACAGTCCTTAGAAGAGAGTGTGACTCATCCAGGACTGAAGGTTGCAACCCAATACCTGGGTTTGGGGATGCTACTGTAAGTACCTCCGTTTTGTCTGGATTCAGTCTCAATCTGTTTTTCCTCATCCAGTCCATTACTGCCTTAAGAAAGTCATTGGGAGGAGAGAAGCCATCTGAATCATAGAATCATAGAATCATAGAATCATAGAATCATAGAGTTGGAAGAGACCACAAGGGCCATCCAGTCCAACCCCCTGCTATGCAGGGACTTCCAATCAAAGCATCCCTGACAGATGGCCATCCAGCCTCTGCTTAAAGACCTCCAAGGAAGGAGACTCCACTACTGTCCGAGGGAGTGTGTTCCACTGTCGAACCGCCCTTACTGTCAGGAAGTTCCTCCTAATGTTGAGGTGGAATCTCTTTTCTTGCAGCTTGCATCCATTGTTTCGGGTCCTAGCCTCTGGAGAAGCAGCAAACAAGTTTGTTCCCTCCTCGATATGACATCCCTTCAAATATTTAAACACGGCTATCATATCACCTCTCAGCCTTCTCTTCTCCAGGCTAAACATCCCCAGCTCCCTAAGTCGTTCCTCATAGGGCTTGGTTTCCAGACCCTTCACCATTTTAGTTGCCCTCCTTTGGACACGCTCCAGTTTCTCCACATCTTTTTTGAATTGTGGTGCCCAGAACTGGACACAGTATTCCAGGTGAGGCCTGACCAAAGCAGAATAGAGTGGCACTATTACTTTTCTTGATCTAGACGCTATACTTCTACTGATGCAGCCTAAAATTGCGTTGGCCTTTTTAGCTGCTGCATCGCACTGTTGACTCATGTTCAACCTGTGGTCCACCTGGATTCCTAGATCCCTTTCACACATAGTCTCATTCAGCCAGGTGTCCCCCATCGTATATCTGTATTTTTTGTTTTTCCGCCCTAAGTGCAGTACCTTACATTTCTCCGTGTTGAATTTCATTTTGTTAGCTTTGGCCCAACTTTCTAGTCTGTTCAAGTCATTTTGAATTTTGATCCTGTCCTCTGGGGTCTTAGCTACTCCTCCTAATTTGGTGTCATCTGCAAATTTGATAACTATGCCCCCAATACCGTCATCCAAGTCATTAATAAAGATATTGAATAGCACTGGGCCCAGGACAGAGCCCTGTGGCACCCCACTGGTCACTTCTTTCCAGGTTGAAAAGGAGCCATTGTTGAGCACCCTTTGGGTTCGACCAGTCAACCAATTACAAATCCATGTAACAGTTACTTTGTCTAGCCCACATTTTACCAATTTGTTTGCAAGAATGTCATGGGGAACCTTGTCAAAGGCCTTACTGAAATCAAGATATACTATATCCACAGCATTCCCTTCATCTACCAAGCTGGTAATTTTATCAAAAAAAGAGATCAGATTTGTCTGGCATGACCTGTTTCTCTGAAACCCATGTTGACTTTTTGTGATTATGGAATTATTTTCCAGATGTTCACAGACTCTCTGTTTAATGATCTGCTCCAGAATCTTTCTGGGTATTGATGTCAGACATACTGGACGATAATTGTTGAGATCCTCTTTTTTCCCCTTTTTGAAGATGGGGACAACATTTGCCCTCCTGAAGTCAAAGCTGAAGACCAAGGCATGGAGAAATATATCTGGGTGTCATCAGCATATCGATAACACCCCACCCCATGTCTCAGGATGATCTCTCCCAACGGCTTTATATATATATATATATATTAAATAGCATCGGAGATAGGATGGTGCCTTGTGGGACACCACAATTAAGCTCTTTCCTTGTAGAGCAACTGTCCTCAAGCATTACCCTCTGGAATCTGCCCAAGAGGAAGGAATGGAACCATTGCAATGCAATTCCTCCAATTCCTAACCTTCTTAGATGATGCAAGAGAATGTCGTGATCTGTTGTATCAAAGGCCGCTGAGAGGTCCAGTAGTACCAACAGTCACAATACCCTTGTCGATGCCCAGATGAAAGTCATCAGCTAAGGTGACCATGACAGTCTCAACTCCATATCCTGTCCTAAAGCCATTTTGAAATGGATCTAGATAATCGGTTTCCTCCAAGACAGCTTGGAGTTGAAGAGCAAGCACCCTCTCAATCACTTTACTCAGGAAAGGTAGTAGTGAGACTGGCCTATAGTTGTTCATGTCCAGAGGGTCCAGGGAAGGTCTTTTCACGAGTGGCCTAACCGCTGCTTCCTTCAAACATGATGGAACATGGCCTTCCCTAAGGCATGCATTGGTCATGTCTCTAAGAAACACCCTTAAGGCATCTCCTGGATAGCCAGCCACAAAGGGCAAGGATCAAGGGGGCAGGTTGTTTTCCTCACTCTACCAAGAAGCTTGTCCACATCATCAGTACTCATGGTTTGAAACTGAACCAGTATAATTTCATCAACTGAGTTGCTGGACACCTCGTCAATTGATTCTGTTATAACACTGGGGTCTAAGTCGGCTCTTATCTGAGAGATTTTATCTGCAAAAAAGTTGTTGAGCATGTCACAGCTGGCTGTTGTTGGGTTAAGTAATGGTTTCTGTACAGGTTCCACCTGTGTCAGTTCCCTTACCACCCTAATCAGCTCTGCCGGATGGAACTCTGCAGATGCAATATGTGCAGAGGAGAAAGATTTCTGTGCAGCATGTATTGCCTCTCAATAGGAACAAAGAAATTTCCTATGATGAGTCTTGTCAGATAAGAGTCGAGTTTTCTACCAAATGCACTCTAGTAATTGTCCAACCCACTTCATCTTCCTAAGTTCTTCAGTTTACCATGGTTTATGATTTGAAGTGGGTTGGAAAGGATGCTTGGGAGTGATTGTGTCGATAGCTTTGGCGAGATTTGTGTTCCAGGTATTAACCAAAGCTTCGACAGCCACTCCTAGCCACACCCTCTCTCACTGCTGCCCTGCTCCTGAAGTACTTCTCCTCTGCAGTCTTCTGGCCCCGATGTAGTGGGGAAAGAGAGGCTGCCGCAGGCTGCTTCAGGCTAGCTCAGAGTTCTCTGAGCTGGCTAGCTGATCTTCTCTGGGCTGGCTAGCTGGTGTTTCTGAGGGGTGGAGGAGTGGTTTATAAAGCCAGCCAGTCCTAGCCACACCCCCTCTTGCTGCTGCCCTGCTCCTGAAGTACTTCTGCTTCTACAGTATTTTGGACTGTCAGATCTGGAATTCAGCTATAAATAAGACCCCATTTCATATGCTTTATGGATGACTGCCTAACCTAAAATACTTGAGAGTGTTTGGGCAATATGCAAATGTGTATGTGCCAGCAAATTTCAGAAAGAACCTGTGCCCAAGTGGCACAGGTTGATGTTTGTGGGTTATTCTGGGAATAGCTACAGGTTTCATCTTGGTGGTGGGGAAATCTTGCTACCCAGAAGTGCCAACTTTGAAAAGCACTCAGGTTGGGAGAGGTTGCATTCCAACAAAGAGGTTTTTCTTAAGTTCGAGCAGTTAGAAATGAGTACTAGAAATGGAGGGGTAGTAAAAGAAGAATCAGCTTCCTCAGACCATGAGTCTAGTACATCAGATCATTCTACACAAACACGACCAATCACACCTAGGATGTCTGAGACAAAGAAACATAGAGATACAGAAGTTCAGACAAGCACTTATAGTGAGGATGAGAGAGGTAGGACAAAGACGTTTTTGCCTCAGAGAACTCAGAGAGTAAGAAAGCCTCCAGATTGTTTTGTTGTACAGAGTGCTAGAGCTTGTACAGTGGTGGCTGATGAGCCTGAGAGTTTTAAGGATTTGCAGAGTTTTCCTGATGAGGAAAGGGAGAAGTGATTTTCTGCAATGGATCAGGAGTACATGTCTTTAGTGAACAAGGAAGTGTTTGAAATTGTTGAAAGACCTAAGAATCACAAGGTGATAGGTTGCAAGTGGGTTTACAAGAGGAAAGAAATGCTGGATGGTAGTCATAGATACAAGGCTAGGCTGGTAGCAAAAGGTTTTGCTCAGCAAAAGTTTGAAAATTTTGATAAAACATTTTCTCCTATAGCTAAGCCAGAAAGCCTCAGATTGGTTTTGGCTTTAGCAGCAAGGAGGGGCCAGATGGTAAAACATTTTGATTTTGAAACTGCATATTTGAATGCTTGTCTTGAGGAAGATGTGTTCATGGAACAACCTTTGGGTTTTGAACAGGACAGTGATAGAAAAGGGTACAAGTTGAAGAAGGCTTTGTATGGTTTAAAACAGAGTGCAAGAAGTTGGAATCTTTGTATTCATGAGGAGTTAGTGAAATTGGATGACAAATGCAGCATTGCTGACACGTGTGTTTACACAAAGGGTGATGTTACATTGATGATTTATGTTGATGACTGTGTGTTGCAGCAAAGTCAGAACAGGAAATTAAAGCAGTGATGAAAAAATTGTCCAAGAAATTTGTGGTTAAAGTTCCTGGAATTCTGAAAAGTTATCTAGGGATTGAAGTACAATGGACTGAGGATGGTAAATGTTAGTTAAGTCAACAGAAAAAGATAGAGAGATTGATTGAGAAGTGTGGATTGCAAAGTGCTAAAATAGTGAAAAGCCCAATGTCTCCTGGTTTTACCAGTGGTGAGACAAGTGAGTTTGAAAATCCAGAATTGTATAGAAGCATTGTTGGGAGCTTGATGTTTATAACAAACAACACTAGGCCAGATATTGTGTTTGCAGTTGGCATGCTTAGCAGGAAAGCAAATGGTCTGAAAGTTGAGGATTGGACAGCATTGAAAGATTTGTTGAGATACCAGAAAGGTGGTAAAGACAAAAGGCTTGTGATACAGGAAAGTTTGGTTCAGCTTGAATGTTTTGTGGACAGTTTGTATGCTTCAGAGCAACATGACAGAAAATCAGTCACTAGATTGTTGATCAAGTTTGGAGAAAGTCCAATAGTTTGGCGTAATAGAAAACAGAGTTGTGTAGTGTTGAGTACAAGTGAAGCAGAGTTTGCAGCTTTGTCAGAAATAGTTAATGAGATACAGTGGATTAAGCAGTTACTTCAGGATTTAGGTGAGAATTGTTCTGGGCCTGTTTTGGTTCATGAAGATTCACAATTGTGCATTGCGATGTCAGAAGCTGAGAATTTGAAGTGCAGAACAAAGTACATTGGTGTGAGGTATCAGAATGTCAGAGAATTGATTCAGAATGGAGTTCTACGATTGCAATAAATCGACACACAAAACAACATTGCAGACATATTTGCAAAAGCTTTAACAATTAAAAGACATGAACAATTGTCACGTCTAATTGGAATGGCACCTTAAGTGGACAATTTTAGCTATTGAGCTAGAGAAATTTTTAATATTGTACATAACTCACACACACACATCTATACATTTCGGAGGGGGATTTTGGAATATGGATGGGATATGCAGCCAAAACTGGAAATGTACAGATGTGTGAAAATTTCTTCTGAGTAAAGTTACTAAGCTGGGAAAGAGTCTTCAGCTTGCAGGTGTAGTTTTCTGTAAACATACTTACACAAACAACAAGGTCACAGTGAGCCTGAGAACAGAGGAAGCTGAAAAGTAAACAATGAGCTCATCTTTTTTCATGAAAACCAGAATCACATGATATGCGACACACAGCATGAAGGCTGGGCTAAAACTGTTCATCCAATGACTATGCATGTTACCACCCAGAAGGTGGAGTTTGGCTAAGAGTTCTTTGTTCTAACTTACAACAACAGTTCTGTTCCAGTGTTCATGTTATCTACCTGCAAAGATGGATGCATATAGTTTGCTTTTGTTTTATAATTTATAATAAAATCTTACTTTGAACTACTGCTGTGTCTTCAAGCCTGGGAGGATGCATGGAGCTGCTACATTCCTGGGTGGTGAGGAAAATGGCTGTTGAACAGCAGCCAGGCATTTCAGGAAATTGAACTCTGCTACTCATTCAACATAAATCAACAACAATTGTGGAGAGAAGCTAAAAGCAATACATGGACACTGCCACTGAGATGGAACCAAGGCAGAAGACGCATGCTTGAATGTTTTGTGGACAGTTTGTATGCTTCACCATCCATGGAGACCAAGAGCTTCCATTTCTTCACTCTGAACATTGAAGATCAGGTTATATCTAATCCTACTATTAAGAGATTTAACTTCTACAGGGCAAGAAGCATAGGTTGATAGCTTAAAGACTTTAAAGGAGGTGACCCAAGGTTGTGAATTCTAACCCCAAAGATATCTTTGGGATCTTGGATAACACTTCTAAAGCTTAAAATAAAGCCCAGTCATGAAAGTCATTGGCTGTCACTGCTCACTATATTGCCATTGAGAAATGCACAAGCGAAAAGATTTGCAAATGACTATTTAGTAGACATACAGTCCCTGGATCTGATTATTAGCATCCATCAGGAGTAATGGAAACAATGATATCATTAATAGGTGGACACCACTGGCCGCTCTCCAGGAATGCTGCAGTCTAATGCAGCTTTCTTTCTATCTTTGCTACCAGCATGCAATGCCTAAGTGTGTGTGTGTGGGGGGGGGGGGGGACTTGACACAATCACTACTTAACAGCAGTGGTCATACAATATTTCTCCACTTTGCCACTGCAATATATCATCACACCTGTTGACAAAGTCATCTTTCTTGCTTTCTGTGTCCAGTGGAGCAATGAACATTGGGACTATGAGTTTTTCCTCAGTCATGCAATCCATGTTGACAAGTTCTGAAAAATATTAACAAGAGGGAAGATGGAAAGGTGGGAGTTCAATTCACCAGTGTGCCACTGAGAGCCATCCATTTCCTGGGTAGTGTCGAAACTGGAATCACAGCAAAAAACAAACTGTCATATCCATGTCCATATTGCCTAAATAACATGATGATAAGACTGTGGCACTTAGCAGCTGCAATTTTCCAAACTTTTGAATTTTGAACCATTTATATTGCATGCGTCTTCTATTGTATATCTGTTTGGTCCGCATGTGTTTGATGGGTTATTGTTTTTTTTTTTTTTGATCTTCATATATTTAATCTATGCTTTTGCACTTTGCATTGAAAACTTCCCTGAGTGTAAAAGTACTTGCAATGTTTGGAACGTCCCCTTTCAAAGACCAACACTGGATGCCTTGTATAACATGAAAGGAAGGTGAGATATAAATACACACACACATACACACAAGAAAGCTGTCAAGACGGATCTCTTCCGGCAGGCCTTTCCAGATTAATTCTCCTGGCCTTGGGCTCTTTGATCCCTGTGCTCCCCCCGTGGCCCCATCAATTGCTGATGGATGGGGAGCGCAGTTGAGTCTAATCAGGGCATTTTTATATTTTTACATTTTTATACTTTCATGTTTGTTTTATTTGTGTTGGAATGTTTATATTCCTGTTTTAATTATCTTGCCATTTAATATTGCTTTAAGGAGGTGGGTTGGGGTATGAATTTTGTTGTATGGGGTTTTAACTGATGTAAGCCGCTTAGATTGTTTTCATTTAAGTGGGGTATAAATAAATTTTATTATTATTTTTTGTGGGTTTTTTCAGGCTGTGTGGCCATGATCTAGAAGAGCCACACAGCCTGAAAAAACCCACAAAAAAACTATGGATGCCGGCCATGAAAGCCTACGACATTATTATTATTATTTATTATTATTATTATTATTATTACATCTTCATTAAAGCAGTAATGAATAAGTCCTATGTAAATCTAGTTCTAACTTTTTCTGTTCTGAATGCATCCTTGCATTGTTGGTCATTTAGCCACAGATAGTGATAAAGGAGAATTGTCTTTCATCTGCATAATTAAATGAACATAATACCTACCTTACTCATTGAACACCATTATCTTTCACATTCTACACTTGACTAGATTCAAAAGCTGTATACAAAACTGCATATTTTTAGAAAAGCTGTGTATAAAAATGCATACAGTAACACATGCCCATATACACCTGCCTGAGGATAGAAGTCTACTGGAGGGGTCTTGTCTGTGTTCTACCAGTAGGTGCAACGCACTTTACATGGGCATGGGAGTGCCCTCTTCTTCTTTATTTTACAGTCTTTTTATGCTTGCCTAGCCCCTCTTTCCCCTTTGTACTCTAGCTAGATTTTTTTTTTTTAGCAGCATCAGCATCGGGAGGATGTTGAAAGAGGGCTGGAGAAACACAAACTTTTGAGGATGGGTTGCAGAACTACATCTGTAATAAACAATGCAAAAATGTTTAAACAGGGAAAGAAAGGGATTCTACTCTAACTGATTTAATTATAGCCATGTGTATCTCCTTAGAGCAGACAAGGTAAACAGCAACTGCCTTTAGAATCCTTTACTGAGCATATGTGAAGAGAAAACAAAGACAAGGGGAGTACAGACAAGCCCCACTAGCTCTGTAGATTTACCAGTATATGTTTGACATAGTTCTATATGCTTGGCCACCAAAATGGAAATTATTAGAAAAGTGGAGGCTGGTGAAAGGAAAAAAAAATCATCCCTGGATGTGTTCTGGAAAAGGCTTTGAAGTGGTCTCAGGGGGCCTCCAAAGATTTTTGTTTACTTATACAGTGCTTTCCTGGCTTGGTTGTTTAATTTCTTATGTGCATATCTTTTGTTCTGAATAAAAATCTAAAAACATTCAACTCACTCTTTTGTGTGTGTGTGAGTTAGCAACCTATTCCTATTCCTTCTATGTTATTTCTGCCTATAGTACCAAAGTTTCTGTTAAAGAAGTAATGCTCTAATTTGTTTACTGAGGTGTACTTGTACAAACATTCCATTTAAAAAAAGCTTTTGAGGCTTCATTGATTTCGTACAAACATTTATGTGTGTGTGGTTTTAAATGAATGTAAAGTATCTAGTCAAGTTGTTAAATAACATTTTAAGTCTGCTTTATTTATTTTTTCTGTTTTAAACTGGTTAAACCAATTTTGTTGTATGCCACCACAAGATCCTACGAAATAGGGTAAATATAAATATTCCAATGAATAAGCAAATAAGCTAACAGTAGAGTGGATACATGCAGTGCTCAAGTGGTTAAGACACTGGCATCTACAAGAAATCTCTGTTGATTGCAAGATTGGCAGGTTGGCAGTTCGAGGCCCGGGTGCTGCATGATGGCATGAGCTCCTGTCAGTAGCCCCAGCTTCTGCCAATCTAGCAGTTCAAAAGCATGCAAATGCAATTAGATAAATAAGTACCACTTCAGTGGGAAGGTAAACAGTCATACTGGCCACATGATCACAGAGTAGTCGGCTTAGTAACGGAGATGAGCACCAGCCCCTATGGTCGGACACAACTTGACAACTTTGTCAACAGGGAATACCTTTACCTTTAGGGAAAGATACAAACAAAACAGGAATGTTGCACTCAAAAAGAAGTGTTGCGCAGAATGATGCCGGAAGTGCATGAACTGCATCTGGTGAATAAACATGAAACAGACATGGGACTACTAGTACATTACTAGTCACAGATCCAGATCCAATTAATTCACCTAGGTATTGATTTACCAAGTCTTCATTGATACAATGGCCTTCTTTACCTGGGACTAAAGTATCCATATCTATGAACCATTCCAGTTTCCCCATTCCATCACATGTTTGAAAGTAACATCAAGGTGCAAATGAATGGAAACTTGAGTAACATGTCTCACAACAAAGATGCCTCAATTTTCAGCATACCAGGATCTGTGAAAGCTTAGCAAATCTCTGTGACATAACCATGTGTACACATGTACCATAAAATTATATATTACCTTGTTTAGAAAGGGTTCATTAGGAAAATTAATGAGATGCTCTCTTTCTTCCCCCCTCTCTCTCATTCAATGAACACATGGAAACAAGGCACAAGTAATCCTTCTAGCTGTGGGAAGTTACAAAGCAGTTTTCCCTAGAGATTCCAGCTCCACCATGTTTCTGCATTTAAATGCCTCATTCTTTGAAATTGTTATTCGTCAGCTTAATTAGCCCTAAAGGAAGCACTTGTTTCAAATTAGGACAACAGCTTTTATGAAAAGGACATAATGACATTAACGATGGCAACTTGTTTAAATAATGGTGCTTTTAGGCTCCATTTTAAGTGAGGCAGGGCAAAACCACAATTGTTGTAACTCAGTGGGGGATTCTGATTCTTGTATTTGATATCACCTACATTTTAGTAATTATGCTTCTTATCTCCTCCCTGCTCATTAACTTCATATTACCATAATTACGTTGCTCTTTATAACTGAAATGTTGTGACAGCAAGGGAAGATTATAGAAACAAGGCTGAGCTAACCCCCATGACATGTAGCAAACAATCACCATTTTCAATCATTTGCTTAAGATAGTTATCATTTCTTTCCACAGCTATGCGAGCAGGATAACTGGCAAGAACTAGCAGGGCTAGACGGATATTTTATCTCAAGCTAATGTACATGTATGCCACCAACTCTCTACTGCATGTTATGTTACAATATATGACACATATCTACCTGTATATGCAGATATGCAGGCATATTTGTGCACATGTATGGATGAGACTTTTGGAGATTATCACATGTGATCCAATGTGAGTTATCCCAGATGAGATAGACACATGTTTAACCACCAATGATGGATCTTACCACATTCCCAGTAGGTAGCCCATAGGCAGCCTGTATGCAACCTGGGCTTATTTTATGGCTTTTCAAGAATGGGAAAATCCCATTCTTGAAAAGCCATGGGATAAGCCATAGGCTGCATACAGGCTGCCTATGGGTTCCATATGGGCTGCATAAAAGCTGCCTATGGGAAATGCAGTAAGATCCGTCATTGCCAATTAAACACGTATCTATCCCTCCAGGGATAACTCATGTTGGATCACATGTGATAATCTCCTTAAATTCTTCTCTTTGGAAATGTAATAAGAACTGGATGTCTGCTGTACAAATGTTGCTGCCCAAGTGATGGGAAATGTTTGAACATCTCAAATTCCGCAGTGACCAATTCTTACATCTGTGCCAGGAACATGAACACAACAACCACAAGGAAACAGAATATTTATCTAGACTTGGGGGAACATTTGGGCCTCCAGATGTGTTTGGGTCTCCAAATGTGATTGTAGCAAACTTCCACAATCACTGATCCTTGGTCATGCCTGATTTATACAATTAACCCCTCTTTAGTCTTCATACAGACTCATGGAAACAGGAATTATTCCTTCTGTTTCCTGGACAAAGAATTGTCCTTCCTTCTGCTCCTATGCATACCTCTAATGAAGCCATTTCTCCTCAAAGGAGGTGACTTTCCTTCCCTGGCCAACCTGCCTTTTTGAGACAGTGGAGTTTTGAAGGTGCTGACTGGCATCTACAAGAAATCTCAGTTGAAAAATAATTGGCAGGATAAAGTAGAAATACCACCTCCTCTGCATACTAGGGATGTGAACAGTTCTTTCAAAATGGTTTTTTTTTCTCAAAAAGAGAGGCTGTTTTAATATGCTGAGATAGCCTGTGGAGAAATCACTGATCCCAAGAAAATAGTTCACCTCCAGGGCAATAAAAATACACAGAAAGTCTTTCTTTTACTTGAAGTTCCAGAAACTGGTGTAAATATCACTGTACAGATCTAGTGTCCTTTTCCTTTTTGAAACAAAGTACACACAAACACAGAAGGACAGGTTGATAAAGAGGATGCAAGCAACTCATCCAAGTGCTTCTAATTTTTAAAAGTCCAGGGAACATGACTGCAGCAATTCTGGAGTTTGGCATAATTTGTAGAACATTCATTCTCACAGATATGAAAACTCTCAAAAACACTAGTAGCAAATGTCTTGCCACCTTGCCAGTAAGGAGAAAAATGTTGTGGCTTCTCATTTGAGAATAAGACAAGCATTAACACCCCCATCCCAAATGGCCAGAAATAACTTGGTTCACAATTATTTTAAAAGAATGGTGGAGTTAGGGCTAAATTCTATTGATTAGTAATCAATATAATTTACTTATGTGTTGACTTATCTACTGGGACCTCCTGTCACTAGTCACAGCTTCTGCCAACCTAGCAGTTGGAAAGCATGCAAATGCAAGTAGATAAATAGGTACCACTTCAGTGGAAAGGTAAACAGCATTCTGTGCAATCACGGTGGCTGCATGACCACAGAGTAGTCTCTGACAAAGCTGGCTTTTTGGCTTAGTAACAGAGAGGAGTACCACCCCCTATGGTCAAACATGACAACCTTGTCAACAGGGAATACCTTTACCTTTTAAAAGGGTTTACTAGGGGGTTATCTATGCATTTTTTCTTTCTTTCTTTCTTTCTTTCTTTTTTTTGCAATGTGACTATGGGGGTTTGCAGACTGCCAGAAATAGTGCAAATTGAGTCCATTTTTAGGGTTAGGGTTAGTGCTAGGGAATCATGGGAATTTTTTTTCCTGAGACATTGAGCCTTCTCTGTCAGAGAGCTCTGGTGCCACAATAAAATACAGTTCCCATGATTCCCTAACCCTAATCCTAACCCTAAAAGTGGACTCAATTTGCACTATTTCTGGCAGTCTGCAACCCCCCTATGTGAATAATGTCACTCACACAGTCCCAATTTGAAGTTCACACAATTTTTTATTGGAACCCCATCTATACATCTCTGTGAGTTCCATTCCCTGCACATGTCAGCACTGTAAATAAAGATGGAGTTAATGATGCAGGTGTATTTGAAACACATTCAAGACATGCAGAGGTTTTTCCTAGTTTTTCCTGGGTCTATCTGCATTGGCAGCACATTTGAACTTTTAGAGAAATGGCTTTGCAAAGTGGTCTCTCTTTTATGTTTTGAAAGACCTGAGCAGTTATGATTAATGCTTTTTCTACAAACCCTGACATCTTATAATCTAAATGGATGAATCTGCCATTACTTTCTGATAGGAAATGAACTCTCACCTCTGAAATATGAAATGAAAGGAGGATTTGTAAAAATGCCAAATTGTCATGAGTTTATATTTTGAAGAGGTTAAAATATATATGTACTGTGAAAGGGTTTTTTAAAAAAAATAAATAAATAAAGTGTCTGTGCACTGATTGTGTTCATCTACTTTTCCTCCATATTCTGGATGGTTACGGACTCAGACACAGTTTGCAAAATTACTTTTAAAGACTCTGAGGAACGTTATAATACCTGTACAAGCCTGCCAGGTTCTGGTTGGTGAAAATCCTGAACTTTGCAAAGGAATTTTTGTGCAATCTCGGAACTAGTTTGACCAAGCTCAGCATAACATGTCCAGTCAGTAAAACTTAGGAAGAGACCATTTCTATATTCTCTATAATCCCTCATCTCAGATTATGTAACTGTGAGCAGGGTAAGGGTGGTGGCAAGCTAGGGCAAAGATATTACCAGAGATTATGAAAACCTTAATGGAATACATTGTTCTGAGAATTTCTGATATTCTAGCTTTGGGGTGCTGTTGATGAAGAGTGTAAAATGAGACCAAGGAAGAATTATGGGGCTGGGGGGTGGGAGGGAAAAGAAAGATAAAAATAAAAGAATGAAAGAAGCTGTGCTACTGTAGCTGCTTATAGTGACCCCCTCCATTAAGAAACTGTTGGAAATGTTTGATTAACTTGAGGAAGTACTGTGAAATAGTCCCCACAACCTTTCTCTGCCTTACAAATACAGTGGAGAATTTAGAGATTCCCTTCCTGAACATCTCTTGCTTCTCATAATCATTTTTAATAGCCAGAACATTTCTAGGAGGTATGTAGAGAGGCTGTGAATTGTTCTGATGGTTACTTTTCCAGCATGAAAAGTAGCTGTGGAAGAACATATGCATAAGAATTAGTAGTTACAATGAGGTTCTCTATCTCCTTGAGGACTGTTCTATTGAGCTCTCTATTTCATGGAAATAGACTGAGATATTTGACATCTGCTGTTAAGTCAACTTCAGCTCATGGCAACCCTTTGAATAAGAGACTTTCAACAGCACTCCTTGATTGAGTCTATATTGTCAAGTTATGAATGGGATATAGAGTGATGGAAATGTACAAGATGTGTGGAGTTTTCCATGAGAAAGTTTTAAGTGGTAAACAGAACTCAATCAAGCACCAGGTGGTTGCACAGACGTAAACATAAACATTCCCAAAGATACAGCACATAGCACAGATTTTGTTATGAAAAAGCAGGAAATCAAAAAAGTAAACAATGACATCAATAGGTTGCTTAGAGACAGGTCACATGGGAGATGATACATACAGCTAGGGGCTGGATCAGAGGCTGGGCAAAGGCTGATCATCCAGTCACAGTACATGGTACAAACCACTAGGGTGTAGTTGGGGGGCTGGACAAAAGTTTTTCTTTGTCTCTTTGTGTTTGTTCTTTTTTCTTAACTTTCAACAACAACAAGTTGGGATCCTATGCTTTTGGAACAGCTAAAGATGTAACCTCTCATGGCTGAACTGGGTAAGTTCATCACAATGGATTTTACTTAGTTATCTTATTTTCTTTTATATGCATTAATAAAACTAAAGAGCCAGCATTGTCAGAGACTACTCTGTGGTCATGCGGCCAGCGTGATTGCACAGAATGTTGTTTACCTTTCCACTGAAGTGGTACCTATTTATCTACTTGCATTTCCTTCATAGCTTCCAAGCCCTATCCTTCTGATTTGTTGACTGCAGTCTTCATTCTGATTAATGACTGAACCAAGGTATGGAAAATCTTGAATTATTTCACTGTCTTCATCATCTTAATGGTATGTTGAATGTTTATTCCCTTTGTTGTTGTGTGCCTTCATTTCATTTCTGACTTATGACAACCCTAAAGCTATCACAGGGTTTTCTTGGCAAGTTTCTTCAGAGAGAGTTTGCCATTGCCATCCTCTGAAGCTGTGAGAGTGTGACTTCAACAAGGTCAGCTAGTGGGCTTACATGGCTGAATCAGGATTCAAACCCTGGTCTCCAGAGTCCTAGTCCAACACTCAAACCACTACACCATGCTGAGTCTCATTTATTCCCTAGAGTTAACCATTCCTCTTGCCCAATGGAAGCTTGAAAGTAGAAGGGTCTACCTCAGTTTCCCTCTGGTCTCACTTATAAGACAAACGAAAGTACAAAGGACATATCTAGAGATATAAATAAATAATTTTTCACTAGTATTGTTTTCCTGCAGAAATAGGAAAATTGCTTGCTTTGTAAGACTGCATTCTATATTTGTTCTTTTAAGCACATTCTACCAATCCCCACTTGCATGAAAAAGAGAAGCACTCAATGTCTTCTCTCATTTTTCTAGCCAATCCACTGGGGGTGAGGGGAAATTAAATGTACAGCTTGTTCAGGATCCTTTATATGACTCCAATATCAAGCTCCAGCCCTTTTACAGCATCCCCCTTGTTTACCCAAAAGAATCCAGAGGCTAAGTCTATGTTTATAGATGTACATATGAATCAGTGGAAATATGGTGGAGGGAGGAGAGAGATAAATGTACAACTAAAAGCTAGAACCTGTCTTCATACATTCAGTCAACTTGATGACTGTTAACAGCAACAATAAACCTGTCTAATTTGCTGTACTTCCCCACATTATCTGACAAACCATTCCATCATATGTGAAACAGGGGACAGATTTCTCTTATTCAGCTACTATCCCCCTTATTTTCTGAATAATTTAAGTTGGAGGAAGACAGTATTACTGTTCGAGGAGTTACCACTATGGAGGCTTCTATCCCATTACTACAACTGTATAAATAAGATACCACTTGGTACTACATCTGAAGGAGTGGGTTTATATCCATGAAAACTCACATGAAAAGGAAAGCTAGTTAGTCTTCAAGGTGCTGCCAGATTTTCTGTTTTTCCCCTCCCTGTACCTTCCTCCTTTTTACCCTGTGGAGGGTGTATGGAGAAATGTTTTTGTTTTTTCCCTTCCCACCTAGAGACAGTGTAAAACACATACAAAATGTGTGTGTGTGTGTGTGTTGTATGTCTTCAAGTTTCCAACTTATGCAACACTAAGGTGAACCTATCATGGGGCTTTCTTGGCAAGGTTGGTTCAGAGGAAGTTTGACATTGCCTTCCAATGAGACTGAGAGTGTGTGACTTGCCCAAGGTCACCCAGTGGATTTCATGGCTGAGTGGGGATTTGAACCCTAGTCTCCAGAGTCATAGTCCAACACTCAATCCAACATTCATTCATATTTTAACATTTTATAAGAAAATAATATTTTTCAAATTAGAAAATTTTATTTCCATAAGTTCAATACCTAACTCAACAAATGTATAAATTTTACACATAAAAGGTTTGAGAGGAGGAGGAGGTAGAGAGACCAGGGCCTCCAACTCTCATCCCCCCCCCCCCAATTAAGTAACTCATGCAACGCCTTATTGTCCCACACCACTGTTTGAGAACCACTCTGCTAACAGCTTCTAATTATGATCTCATCTCATCTGATTTGACCCTAAGTTATGGAAAAGATGGACAAAAGAATGAGTAATGCTTGCAGTGAAACACTTTATAAAGAAGTGATGGATTCTTTGACAGATTTCACTCATATATATTTTTCTACACTTATAAGTAGTTGTTTATAATAGTTCATAGGTGTTCAGAAATGTAATAGCAACAATAATAATAATAATAATAATAATAATAATAATAATAAATTTTATATACCGCCCCTCTGCAAAGCAATTGGGGTGGCTTACAATATTAAAATACCATAAAATACAATACAATAACAACCTAATAATCCCACAATCCGCCCACCCCTTAAAAAAGTATTAAACAGTAACATTATTAAAACAACCTAAAAAAATCACAATGACATAAACAGCAGTGACACATGCAGCAGAGAATTGGAGAGAGAAGGATGGCAAGCTCACCAAGGCTGGGAATCTAGTCAGGAAAGGCCTGCTGGAAGAGATCCGTCTTAACAGCTTTTTTAAAGCTGGCTAAGTTGGTAATATGACAGATCTCATCTGGCAGGCTGTTCCATAGTCTGGGAGCAGTACTTCTTATCAATATTAAACAGAGTGCAACAGGGCCAGTGTGATATGAACTTGTGGTAGAAATAGAAGTAACTACTCAGGATAATCTTGTAAGGAAAAAAAAAACCCTTATCTCAGGAAATCCATTTTATGGTAGGAAAGGTGGTAGGCAAAAGAAGCTGACCTATACTTGATTAAAAGAGCCCATAAAAACTGGCTCTCATGTGTATATATAAGCAGCAGCCATTATTGGGGTTGAAGCTCCATAAATGGTCCCTTCCCAGACAAAGGGAACAAAGAGATTAGCTAACTTTTTGAAATAAGGGGGAAGTGGCCTCTGCAGGTGAGAATGAAATGACAGTTTTGAGTACATAGAACAAGGAAAGATACTGAGAGATGAAACAAAGGACAGGGATTATCTAGACTTCCCTATCTTACTAATCACTTTATACAAGCATTGATTCCTCTTTGGTGCCAATAAGAATACAGGTGTGGACAAAGTCAATGTTAAGACTCTAATTCCCAATTCAAAATTTGGCATTCAGTACATTATTTCAGTTTACTACAAACATATGAAAATCTTGTCCTACATTCTTTTCTGTATTAGCAGCAGCAGTGATCATTGACATGAACTCCAAAAGTTTCCATTTCCTTGTTGCAAAGTTGGAAATCTCAGTAGAATTCAGTGGAATTGTTACAAACATTATCAAAAGTGAAAAGCTGTCAGCACTTGCCAGGAACATTGGCACCTCAGCCCTTTCACTAATCAGCATCTATGGGTAGGCAATAAGTGGAGTATAGCCACAGGAGCTTTTCAGCTGTTTTGACATCACCAATTCCCTCTATAGCAAATTTGACTGGGGGTGGCTCCATCCCCTGGTGGGGTACAAATGTATGTCACATTAGGTTTTAGCCTATAGAAGTTGGTTACCCTGAACAACTCTCACCAATAATGGGTAATATCTGGAGGTGTGGAACATTGTTTGGTTTCAAAGCTGATTTGTGTGACAGGAGCTTCTTTCACACTTTACTATCATAGCTGCTTTAACTGCTGCTATGGACTGAGAACTGATTTGGGTTAAAATTTAATCAACAAAAGCCTGAACAATCCCTGAAGGCCAAGATGATCAAACTGAAGCAGTCTTACTTTGGTCACATCATGAGAAAGCACAAGTCATTAGAAAAGACAATTATTCTGGGAAATATAGAGGGTAGTAGAAAGAGAGAGGAAGACCACATGCCAGATGGATGGACTCAATCAGGGAGGGCATGGGGCTCAATCTTCAGAATCTAAGCAGAGCAATGAATGATAGGGAGGCTTGAAGACTTCCCATCCACAGGGTTGCCATGAATCACGGTCAACTTGAGGGCAGGTAACAACAAATAACAAAATGTATGAAGCAAGCTGGTAACAGCTGCACTGTGCCAAATTGATAAAATTCACAGATTTGCTGATGCAAATAGATGTTGCTGGTAAGAGAAACAAGCAGGCTATGATAAATAGATATATTTCCCATTATAATTGTAATGGATTCTATTAATAGATATTAATCCTTGGAAGCCTGTGTGTTCACAGATCCCTATTTAGAGATGTATATTTCCTCAAAAAGATGAGATGGTACTCCTAAATGGACAAATGGCTGAGTTATATTGTTTGAGGTGGCCATGTTCCTCTATGTGTTAACTATGGAGGAGCCTGCTAAAGAGATGCAGAGGTAAAAATTCAGTCCTTATGTGAAATTATAACATTTTACTTGCCATATACTGGAACATACTGTCATGCAATGTGATGAATGCATGATGCCATATATACAATACAGTTTAATATAATGAAAACAATGTGTCTAGATATCAACATGCCTGTGTTTTTTTCCTCATGGGTGTATATATTTCTATATCTATGATTATATATACTAATTAGCCTAAAAGATTAGCAGAGAACCAGCTCATTCTCTCATATAAATATCTTGATATTCCAATATTTAAAGATGATAAAGCCTTTGTAGACTGCCAGAAATGGTGCAAATTGAGTCCACTTTAACTGCCCTGACTCAGTGCTAGGGAATCATGGGAACTGTAGTTTATTATGACACCAGAGCTCTCTGACAGAGAAGGCTCAATGTCTCAGAAAAAAATACAATTCCCATGATTCCTTAGCACTGAGCCAGGGCAGTTAAAGTGGACTCAATTTGCACTATTTCTGGCAAGGCCCTAAGTGAAGTATTGATGCTAACTCTTTCTGTCTGGATTTTGCTGCCATCACAAGTTGGATGCCCAGGGACTCAAAAAGTTATAAAGGGACACCATGTATTTATATGCTGCCTTTCTCCCAGAAAGATATCCAAGGAAACTCACAGATAAAACAATTTAAAAACTCTATAATAATAATAATAATAATAATAATAATAATAATATAATAATAATAATAATAATAATAATAAAAATATACAAACAATTAAAATCATCTTACTAAAACAGTGTAAAAATTATAAAAAGTTATAAACACATAACTAGCACATACACACTATATGAAAGCCTTCCTAACAATAATAAATTAAAAGTCTGCATGAATAAAAATGTCTTTCCCTGCTGGCGAAAGGAAAGCCTAGCCCCTGTGGAAGGGTGTTCCAGAGGGTGGGAGCAACCACTGAGAAGGCTGTCTCTTGTATCATCAACAAGCAAGCCTCTGGTGGTGGTGGGACTTAGAAAAAATCTTCTCCTGAAGATCTTAGGACCTTTGCAAGTTTGTATGGGAAGATATGGTCTTCAGACAAAAACATGTTAGCTTACAAATGGCAAAGGATCCTCAATCCCTCAGTCTAAAGCAGGGGTCGGAAAGATTTACTTACCTGGGGCCAGTCCGCTGGTCCTGGGGTCTTCCGCTGGACCGGGGGGGGAATGATGGTGTGTGCGCTCACGCGCACATGCATCCACAGTTCTCTGAAAGTACTGCGCATGCGCATGCATCCCCGCTCGCACATGTGCAGTACTTCCGGAGTACTGTGCATGCGCAAGCGAGCTGCAGCCACCATTTTGGAAAACAAAATGGTGGCTGCAACTCATTTGCGCACACGTAGTACTTTGCGCATACGCAAACGAGTCACGGCTGCCATTTTGGAAAACAAAATGGTGGCCACAACACACGTGGCGGCAGGGGGTGGTCGGCAGGCCTCGGCGGGCTGGGTGCGGCCCGCAGGCCATAGGTTGTGCATGCCATAGGTTGCCGACTCCTAGTCTAAAGAGACAGAGGTGGTGAACCTAGACTGCCAGAAATAGTGCAAATTGAGTCCACTTTAACTGCCCTGACTCAGTGCTAGGGAATCATGGGAACTGTAGTTTATTGTGGCACCAGAGCTCTCTGACAGAGAAGGCTCAATGTCTCAGGAAAAAAAAATCCCATGATTCCCTAGCACTGAGCCAGGGCAGTAAAGTGGACTCAATTTGCACTATTTCTCTCAGTCTGCAAAGGCCCTTGTCTGTTTCACTGACATAGTTCTATTGTATGAAATCCTGGGATGGGGCGGGCTTTAGATTTTCCAGCCAGGAAGCTCATCTAGTGCCTTTGACCAGACAACATTTCCCAGAATTCCATAGGAAGCAGCCATGGCAGTTAAAGTGGAATCATAATGCTATAAGTATGTGGTGTGAAAAGGCCCCTAAAGACAGCTCTGTTTAGGCAACATAGCCTCCATTCCTGCCATTTCCCCCACCCATTGCCATATCTATACTGCTTTCTATATCATTCCAAAGAGTCCTTCTACCCTTTAAGAATATGAATGGACATAGTGGGTTAAAGCAGGAAAGAAAGGGAAGGGAAAACCTGTTGCATGAGCAGCATTCTATTTGTTGTTCTAGCACCTGAGTCTGGACGTTCTCTCATTTTAAAATATTAAGTAACACTAATTGTAAAATTAGATGAATGGTATCAAGTGCACTGTGTTGTAACCAGATATCTATTATGTTGGAAATTCAGCATTAATTAAACTGACATGATCATTTGTTGTGAGTACACAGTGAATTTACACAGCTAATGGATGTTCTTTTGCTTTTTGATTAGCTTTGTAGGATTTTTCAATGTTAAGAAACATAAATCATGCAAAGTATACCAAGAATGGCAAACTGCAATGGATACTCCTCCTATCCACTCCTCCTGCTAAAGAAATGGCATAGCTTCCCAACACACTTTTAAAAGCATTGAGCAGAAGGCCAGTACTGGAGGAAACCATGGAGATGTAAATGATTAATCTGATTCCATTGGTCTAGCAGTGAACCTAAGTATTCTCCAGGGAAGAGCAATGATGCATAATCATCCAGAATCAATAATGTGGACATGCACTGTTACCTTAATAGATTTGTTGGTGAAATCTAGAATCCTATTAAACAAGACAGTGGACTTTACAGACAGCTCAGCATACAGAGGCAGATTATGTCCTGAGAGTTGAAAACATGATCATGTTGAATGGCTAGGTTTACATTCAAGAACAAATATTTTTACAAGATTCCTCTAAAAATATGGAGTAACATTCTATACACAGTCCAAAATTAGTGTTAAAATTATTATTTTCAAAATACAAAGAATTCTAATAATTGCCCTGAATAGCATTTTTCAAGGAGGGGGGAAGCTAGTGTAAAGTCTTCTCAAGACCATTTTTAGGCAGTTTTATGAGATGACTAAAATAAATCACAAAGGTTTATTTTCCACCTGCATCATCATTGCTCTTACAAATCTAAAAAACATGTTACCCTGCACTATCATTCTGCCAGACCCAGGAGAATTATCTTGCTCTAAAGCCTGCACTGTTTTTAGTTGTGGCAGATAGAGGATTGATGGCTCTCTTTTATTTGCATATGTAATATTTTCCTCTCAACTATGCATCCTTCATCACAAGACCTGACCTGATTTTTACAATTGTTCTGCCAGCTGGCATTCATGTTTGGAATAATAATTGCTAGTCTTTGTAAAAGAAAGTGATCAATAGGGTTTTATACAAATTGATTTAGTAGCTTACATAAAGCATCCTTATTTGGAATTTGGTACAATTGGCTGGAATTTTGCTGGTTAGGCCCAAGTAGAGTAGACCAATTAAATCAATTTGTGCATAGGTAAATCCCATTGACTCCAGACTCTCTACTGTATTTGGGACTAACAGTAGGATTTCTGTCTAGACAGAGACTGGTAAACTTTCTATTTGGACTAAAGTTCCCAGAATTGCACAGCCAGCAAGACATAAGGCATTCTGAGAGCTACTGTGCAAAAAAAGGAACTTTTCCAAGCTTGGATAGTGCTTAATGGATCAGATTTTCTGGTAAGCAATGAATAAGGTTGCTCCCCCCCCCAAAAAAAAATGATTCATGTCTTCTCATGATGTGTCCAAAGTACACCAGCTTGGCTTCCAGGTAGTTTTCTGGCTCGATCTGCTCTAGGACCCATTTATTTGTCTTTTTGGCTGTCTGTGGAATCCTCAGCACTCTTCTCCAGCACCACAGCTTAAATGAATTTATTTTCTTTCAATCTTCTTTCTTTATTGTCCAGCTCTCACATCCATATGCTACAAGCAATAAAGAAAAGAAGAGAAACAAAACAAAAAGGAGATAAGAATAAACTAAGAACTATGAATGCAACAGTACAATGGCTAATGCATAAAGATAAAGAAAATTACTACAACGACCAGTGCAGAGAAATAGAAGACAACAACAAAAAGGAAAGAACAAGAGACCTATTCCACAAGATTTAGGAAATCAAAGAAAAGATCAAACCAGGGACCAGAATGCTCTATGAAAATAAAAATAAATAATTCAAGACCAGGAAAGAATAAAAAGATGTTGGATGCAATACACAGAAGAGTTATATAAAAGAGATGACAACATAAGGAACACATGGAACAAACAGCCATATGAAGATGAACCCCAAATTCTAAAAAGTGAGGTGGAAGGTGCAATAAGAGAAATAACAAAAAACAAATCACCAGGAACAGATGATATTCCAAACAAACTGCTGCAATTCACATTGACAGAGTCAACTCTAGTGCTAACCAACATATGTCAACAGATATGGAAAACAAAATGAGGACCAACAGATTGGAAATGATCAATATTCATCCCCATGCACACACAAAAAGTTGACACAAGAGACTGCAGAAACTATAGGACCATAGCATTAACCTCCCACACAAGCAAAATTATGCTGAAAAATTTGCAACATAGACTCCAACCATACTCCAACATAGACTCCAACTATACATGGAAAAAGAGATCCCAGATGTCCAAGCAGGGTTCAGGAAAGGAAGAGGCACTAGGGACCACATTGCAAACATATGATGGCTAATGGAGTGCACCAAAGAATTAAAAAAAAAAATCAGCATGTGCTTGATATACTACAGGAGAGCCTTTGACTGCATAGATCATGAAAGGCTATGGAATGCCCTTAAATACATGGGAGTGCCAACACATCTGATAGTCCTGATAAGGAATCTGTACTCAGGACAAGAGGCTGCTGTCATAAACAGTAGAGAAACATGGAAAAACAGAATGGTTCCTACTTGGCAAAGGAAAGAATGCATTCTATCACACTACCTGTTCAACTTGTATTCAGAACATATTGTAAGAAAAGCAGACTTGGACACAGAAAAAGGAGGAATGAAAAAAGGAGGAAGGAATATTAACAATAGGAGGTACACAGATGACACCATAGTACTAGCAGAAAACCTCACAGACCTTGAACAACTATGAAGGAAGATCAAAGAAGGACGTGCAAGGTCTGGCTTACTGTTGAATAGTATAAAGAAAACAAAAATAATGACCAAAGAGAACTTGCATAAATTCAAACTAGGCAATGAGGAAATAGAAATAGTAAAAAAGTTCTTGGGATCAAACATTGATAGAAATAGAGACTGCAGCCCAAAAATCAGAAGATTAAGAATGGGGAGGGCAGATATGAAAGAACTAGAAAAGATCCTAAAATGCAAAGATATACAACTCAGCCCAAAAGTTAGAATCATACAAGGCATTGTATTTCCTGTTACCATGTATGGATGTGAGACCTGTATAGTTAAGAAAAAAATAGGAAGAAAATAAATTCATTTGAGATGTAGTGCTGGAGAAGAGTGCTGGGGATTCCATGGACAGCCAAAAGGACAAACAAATGGGTTCTAGAACAGATCAAGCCAGAGATATCCCTGGAAGCCAAGATGACAAAACTTAGGCTGGCATATTTTGGACACATCACAAGAAGACATGGATCACTGAAAAAAAACAACAACAATAACAATAGGAAAGGTGGAGGGAAGTAGGAAGGTCACATGCTAGATGGATGGACTCTATTAAAGAGAGTATGAGTTTGCAAGAGTTAGGCAGAGCAGTGGAGGACAGGAGGTATTAGAAATATCTCATCAGCAGGGTTGCCATGGGTCGTGATTGACTCAAAGGCAGTTAACAAAAACAGCAACACATGTTGGTAAAATACACACACACATATATGGGTGTTGTTGTTTTTTAAAAAAAGTACAAATTATGAAAAGAAAATTTGTCCAACCTTCTAGTGCCAAGACTCTAAAACTAACTTCTAAGATGGTTTTCAATAACTCCAATATTTTGATTCTGCAATGAGAGTTAGCAGTTGGTCTGTCCATGAGTTAATTAATTAATTAATTAATTTCTGATCAACATCACTGAGAATTTCAGTGAGGCACCACTAGTTTCCAGACTGAACATGGAATAGATTGGTTTGCCTTTTAGCCTGTGAGCTTTTTCAGCAGGCCCTGCTCTTTCTCCCTGCCAGACTTGAATTTATTTCTAATTGTTGATCAGAGATAAGAGCTAGGATTTCCTTGCTCAGGGCTGAAAAAAAGGCAAGCTTCATTTACCACTCTTCAGTTAAATCCTGCTGTTCTCTCCAGTCAGTGATCAGACATAGGGAGATAAAGGCATTTAAACTCATTCCTGAAATGCCTTCACATTTTAGAGAGCCACACATGAAGAAAACTGTATCTAATATTTTTCATTTGCTGCTTGCATGTTCTTCTTACATGTTATCTATAGAAGCTAATATTATAGTACTCTATTGTCTCTCATAGAAACTCTTTGTGTATAATCAAATCTCATGTATCCCAAGATAAATGGATATGGAATACCTTACCACATACATCGGTACCAGAAGCTGGGACCAAGAATACTGGAGACCTCATTTCCATGCTTTGTTTTGTAGGTTTCCCAAAGAAATCTAATTCTCCATTGCAGGCTACAGAATGCTGGAACCAGGGTGGCGTAGTGGTTTGAGCATTGGATTATGACTCTGGAGACCAGGGTTCAATTCCTTGCTTGGTCATGAAACCCAATGGGTGACCTTTGGCAAATCACACACTCTCAGCCTCAGGGGAAGGCAATGCCAAACCAGTCTTGCCAAGAATAGGTTTGCCTTAGAATCATCATAAGTCAGAAATGACTTGAAGGCACACAACAATCACAAGGGTGTCCTTGGACTACAAAATGGCTGTCCACCCGTCTGGCTTGTTGAATGTTGCACATGAAATTTGTGAATCTGGAAAATGAATAGGGATAAGCAAAATGTTATCTTTCATATATTTTGGGCTACAAATTACCATAACCTTTTGACATAGCTGTCTAGTCATGTCTGACTGTATCTCTTTTAACTCTTGCAAGCCACCTGGAATCCCAGGTAGGGAAAAAGGTAGGAAATAATTTTTTTTTTTTTTAAAAAAATGTGAACTGTAGTCTAAAACAATACAGTGAGCCCTTGATATCCACTGGAGTTTGGTTCCAGGACCCTCCATAGATAACAAAATCTGTGGATGCTCAAATCCCATTAAATACAATGGCATAGTAAAATGGTGTCCCTTATATAAAATGGTAAAATTAAGGTTTGCGATTTGAAAATTATACATTTTAAAAACATTTTCAAACCATGAATGCTTGAAGTTATGGATATGGAGAGCTGACTATAATATGTTAACTGTAGTTGTCCATCCCTGCTATAGAGTTATTCCCTAAATACTGTCAAGTTGCCACTCTACCCCTATTCAGACTTACTTACTGCAGTGTTTTGAACATGGAGTAGCCTTATGCTCTTCTTCGGTTGTCACTTTCCTCACATGGAAAGTGACATGTCTGAAAAGGATAGGTTCTTCACGTGGAAACTCACCACAGATATCTCTTCAGACATGTCACTTCCCATGTAAGGAAAGTGATGATAAGGAGGGCTAGGCACTCCACTGCTCTCATGTTCAGGAGAACATGTCAAGTAACACCTGAATAGGGCTATAGAAGTAACTTGACAAGAATTTGTCTAGAGGAAGAGTGGGCAACTATTCAGGAAAATGAGGTGAATAACATCTGAGCAGGTTCCAACTATTCAGTACTAACTGTCCTTAGCATAAATTACTCTTCCTTAATAAGTGGTTCCTTAGTTGTCTCTTCACAAGCTGGTCTTTTAAGATAATGACTATTCCATATCATCAGCTGGGTAGAATCCTTTTACTCATTTGAAAATATCTTCCCTGATAAATAGTTGGTCTCTAGTTGACCAGAAATCTCCTCATGCCACCCTAAGAACACATATGTTTAAGGAATAACATCTCAGACACACTGAAATAATCATAATTAGGATTGGCACATGCACAGTGCCTTTTCTATTATCTTGAAACCATCTCTTTCAGTGAGATTCTGAAATGTTTTCTTTTCTTTTCTTTTTTTAAAAAAAGAATCAATGTAGTACTACTTGTATTCATAGAGGTGGTAATGCACTTTGATTGTATGTAGTTCTCTATCTTTTTTTTTTAACATCTCACAAAATCCCTTGAACCTACAACACTCCCAAATTACCCATTTTCATAAAATTAAATCAAGCAAAGTCTGAGTTGGATGTGCCTGGAATAGAGTTATCCTTCAAATCACTCCTCATCTCCAAGATATCTGTACAAGCTTAAAAGTGGGTCAAAAACCTCAGAAATACTAACCAAAAATAGATTTGTGGGTTGTAATTTGGGTTGATTTCCAGCTGAAAATAGTGCAGCATACTGCAAAGAGTGGGGTAAAAATTGCCCCCCCCCCAGCTTTGCTGCAATTATTCACCTTACAAAAAAAGAAAAGGAAAGAAAATCTTAAATATTTAACTTCATTAATTTGTCAACAGATTGAATTCTCAGTGCTTACTGTAAATGTTTGGTTTTGATACCTTTTTAACTGAGGTAGATGGGTGTATATGAGAAATGAAAGCAGACATACAGTGTATTTTTCCTTGTCTATGTCTACTCTTGAGGTAGATGAGCATTAAATGAGAACTTGTGTGCAACTAAAAGTGGTACTTACATATGAGCTGGAAGCACAATTCTAGACTGGTAGATATCATTGCATATAGCAGTACCAGCACTTAGAAAACTTACTTTTTTAGACGACAGCTCTCAGAATCTATCATCCAGCATGGCCACTAGGTATGTCAAATAGGAGAATAGTGGGACTACAGACTACAGTCCAAAAATGTTTATTTTACAAGCTTTGACTGATAATATAAAAGATGGACTTCACAGTAAAGTTTTACAGGGTGTCTCTTACTTTGCAGAGCATGCCACATCATTCTTCAAATACTGTTAAGGACTTGTAGCATAGACTCTCAAAATAAAGTTGCTTTCTGATGGTTTTGCTTCTGTCACTACATAATACATTCTTTTCCATTCTAAGCTACAATCAGAATTACAATTGACTTCATGCCATCAGAGTTATTCTGAATCTTCTTACTCTATCTATATTAGGGGTTAGAGAAGGTGTTTTCCTGAGTGGTCATATTGAAAAATATTGGGGTTTTTTTAATCAATTATTTCATTTATTTACTAAATTAAATACCAAAGCACAGGTATTTAATTTCTGTCATGGCATGTGCTTTATAGACAATATCAAGGCTCTTGACTGCATAGATCATGAAAAACTATGGAATGCTCTTAATGACATATACACTTGATAGTCTTGATGAAAAATCTGTACTCAGGACAAGAGGCTACTGTTAGAACAGAATATGGAAAAACAAAATGGTTCCCAGCTGGCACAAGTTTCAGGTAAGGATGCATTCTATCACACTACCTGTTCAACTTGTATGCAGAAATTATCATACAAAGATCAGGGTTAGACTGAGAAGAAGGAGGAGGGAAGACTGGAGGAAGGAACATATACAATCTAAGATATGCAGATGACACCATACTAGATAAAGGTAAAGGACTTAGAACTATTACTAAGGACAGTTAAAGAAGAAAGTTCAAAGGCAGGCTTACTGCTAAACATGAAGAAAACAAAAATAATGAACATGGAGAATCTATCTAAGTTCAACCTAGTTAATGAGTAAATCGAAAATAAATATTTCCTGTATCTTGGATCAAACATTTGTAAGAACAGAGATTGCAGTCAAGAAATAAGAAGACTAGGATTGGGAAAGGCAGGCATGAAAAAACTAGACAAGATTCTAAAGTGTAGAGATATAAGCAGAACATAAAATCAGAATTGGCCAAGCCATTATATAGCCCATCACCATGTATGGATGTGAGAGGTAGACAGTGAAGAAAGCCAACATAAAGAAAATAAACTCACTTGAGATGAGGTGCTGGAGACGGCTGCTGATGATACCATGGACAGTCAAAAACATAAACAAACAGATCAAGCCTGAACTCTTCCTGGAAGCCAAGATGACAAAACTGAGGCTGTAGCACTTTGGCCACATAAAGAGAAGGCATAAATTGCTAGAAAAGACTGCTATGGAAGGCAGAAGGCAGCATAAATAAAGGAAGAACGCATGCCAGATGGATAAACTCAATCAGCGTCACAGGCCTGAATATGCAGGACCTGAGTAGAGCAGTTGAGGACATGGGGTCTTGGAGATGCCTGATCCATAGGGTCGCCATGAGTTGCGATTGACTCTAGGGCAGTCAACAACAACAAACATGGCTTGTATAACATTATCAGCATTTCTTTGTGTGCATGTCTTTAATTAATGTACCATGCACTTTCAAAAACATAGACAGAAACAGCACAGTGTGAATTTTTAAAAAGTAATCAGGGTACTAAAATCTCCAGAAATGTAGCAATGTGGTACAATATGTGCCAATAGGTTCATTTGCCCAATTCTTAACTATAAACACTGAAACCATGCTTCTTGAAAAGACTGGACAATAGTGTCAAGAAATATTAAAGTCTTTGAGGTTTTGCTAGTATTTCTCCACAGACACACACAAGTCATTTTCCTCTATAGTCTGAGGGAAAAAAATAGATGTTCTAAGCAAACAAAAAAAGACCAAATTTTAATGACATGTGCATGACCAGTCTATGTGCAGGACTGGTCCTACCACTGGAATGACAATGTCTAGTAGCAGCTGCTCAGGTTGGAAACAGCAACAGTAATTCTCAGCTCCTTCTTTAGCAATAGCAAGTACATTTCTATACTGCTTATCAGTGCACTTAAGCACTCCCTAAGTGGTTTACAATGTGTAAGCCAATTGCCCCCAACAAGCTGGGTACTCATTTTAGCGACCTCAGAAGGATGCAAGCCTGAGTGGAGCTTGAGCCCTTGGCTGGTATTGAACTCACAACCTTGCGGTTTGTGAGTGAGTGGCTGCAGTACAGGCATTGAACCACTGCGCCACCAGGGCTTCTTTACTCCTGTTCTCTGGTGTTGAAGGACAGAGGTGTGTAGATTATGCAATCTCTCCTGGGCCCACTAAACCAGCCTTCTATCTCAGATGAAATACATTTCCTCTACAAGTTCAGACAGGTTCTGTATGAGAGGTGTGAGGGAGCTTCATCTTCTGTTCCCTACAGGCAGTAAAATGTCTAGGGCCATTCATGTGCAGATGCCTCATAAAAAGTAAGTGAACACAGCATGCTAGTTGTACACAAAATGTCCAGTGTGGGAGCACCCTACAACTGTTCAGTTCATTGAGCTGTCAAGGGTTGGCATCTGCCTAGTGTGAGGTTCACCTCCATAGTGCCTTCATATACAAGGATGAATCAGCCTCTGGAATGAGCTGCTGTTCAGTTTACTACAGAGTACCATAGACCTGTTACTGGCGACACATCACAATATAAACAAACACATACCACAATATAAATATACTTGTTTCTATATGAACCTTACAAAGTCCTATAAACCATGCTGCCTTCCCACAAAAATAATGAAACAGCCTACAGTGAGATCTCAAGGGGAAATGAAATAAATAAATAAATAAATAAATAAAAAACACAGAACACAAACACTGTATAGTTTTGTTGGTCTCTCAAAAGCACACAACATCAATCATTATGCCACAATTTCAGCCTGGCTACTGATCCTGAAATGCACAGTATAAAATCGAGGAATTCATGTTTGAGAAAGGTATTGCCAGTTTCTGATTCCATACAAGAGAATACTGTCCTAATGATCTTTTGTTTTCAAAGTGATTTATCTAGAAGAAGAAAGTACCATAGAGTACACCTCCTTCCCAAACCCCAGTTCCCAGTTTTCCAAGTTTTTTCTCTCTAGTTATTTTAATTCTTTCGGGGGGGGGGGGGTATTCTTTGTTCAAAGTTTAGAAAGTGCAGACCTGAAACAAATGGATTCTAGTTTTTAAAAATGTTATGAAACAATATGAAAGTAATAGAGTCCTGCAGATATTTGGGTTGCACACTGAAATAAACAGGTTTGGGCATCTGAGAGAAGGTAATAAGGATGTAGTAGACAGTGTTAGTGCTTAAACTGATATGTTTGAAGAGATTATGGGAAAGCAGGTATTCATTACTTTTGCAACAATGGAGACTGTCATTTATTGATAGAAAGTTAAGCCTTTTAAAAATGCTTTCCTGGAACTAGTAGTCTTTTTATAAAGTGCACATGCATTTACATTAAAGCTCTCTGTTGGTTTCCTTCTTCTTACTTCCCCCTCCCCACTATGAAAGAAAATGGCAGCCTTTATCCACCTTAAGTTAACCATGACTCCAAAAATTCACTGCTATTATCTAGAGTTCATTGTAATATAATCGTGACTTATATCTCATTTAAGCTGATATCAATCTCTTGCAGTAGCTTTGGCATGGGTTTGGAACAAATCTGTGGGGAAACGGGATCTGTGTAGCTGTCATGAATTTTTTGGGGGGTGGAGTGTCCTTAAGGGACTTTGGAGATGTATGAAACCAGGGTCACACCCACTTTGGGGGCAGGTAATTCCACCTGATTTCCAGATGGTAGAGAAGACAGTCCTTTTGCTCATGTGGAATTCTACATCTGCCAATTCAAGTAGGCTGGGTGAAGCGGTTTCCATTGACTGGCAGGTGGATTGGTGAATGCCTGGATCTGGACACACATTCGGCCATGCCTCTTCATCTGTAAACAATACAATTGTCACCTTTTTCATTCCCAGTAATGTTGTTTGTCTTCACATCTGCCAAGCAGAATATCTACATTCATTGCTGCAACCGACAGAACATATTGATGGTGTGACCATCTTAACTCCCAGTTACAGTGCAATTCTTCAGACATTTACCTGGAAGTAAGGCACCATATTCAATTTAGCTTACATTCTAGTAAGTGTACTTTGGGTTTCAGTTTAAGGACTTTATCATACCGGACTTGTAAGGTGCCACAATTGTGTTAGTCTAGGAGGAAATGCAAAATGCTTGGGTTGGGGACAATCATTATCACACAGCTCTTCGATGATGATGCTTCTGTCCTGGACTCTGCCTTCCTTACACTAGCCTCCATAGCCTCACCTCCCTGCCCTAACCCCTTCCCAGCATGCCTTTTAGTCTGTATTTTTTTTATTTTAGTGCAACTGTGCTATCATTGCAATCCATTAAGTAAAAAATAAAGAAAATATTTTTTTAAAAGAGACAGAAAGACAGGCAGATTGGCAGAAAGAAAGAAGAACAATAGCAAGGAGGAGGTGAAGAGAAGCACAATCACATTCACTACCACATGACTGCCTGCATATCAGTACAGCTTCAGAAGGACCTTATCACACTCAACAGTGAAAAAGCAGCATGATGATGGGTTTTGCCCACCAAGGAAAAGCAGTACTCCAGTAATGGGTGAAGTACTGACCAGCACAGACACAGCATCATATGATAAAGTACAGCCACAGATGCTATTATTCTAGTCTAATTCCGCTTCTCAAGCCTTGTATGATAAAGTCCTTAGTGTTTGTGAACTGTAGAGTAGCAAAGAGATAGGTTTCACCAATATAGTGATGACATCCAACACTACCTAGTCCTATACTTTCCATCTGATTCCAAGGAAGCTATCTCTATACTAAACCAGTGTCTGTTGTCAGTAATGGACTGGATAAAGATGAACAAACTGAAATTTAATCCAGACAAGACAGAGGTGCTTCTGCCCAGTCACAAGGCAGATTAGGGAACAGGGGTTCAGCCTGTGCTGGATGGGATATCCTCATCTTAAAATCTCAGATTCACAGCTTGGGCATGCATCTCAACTCAGAACTGAGTCAAGATGCCCATGTTTTGGTGGTAGTCAAGAGTGTGTTTGCACAGTAGAACTAATATTTGAGAAATCAGATCTGGCTACAGTGACACAGGTCTTGATTATATCACATTTGGATTACTGTAATGCACTCTACATGGGGTTCCCTTTGGAAACTGTTCCAAACTTAAGTGGGTTTAAAATGCTGCAGCCAGACTGTTGACTAGGGCTGGTTACATGGATCATATCACCCCCTCACCCAATGAAACAACTTCACTGGCTGCCTGTCCATTCCCAAGCACATGCCAAAGTGCTGTTTTTGACCTTTAAAGTCCTACACACCTTCAGTGCAGACTATGAGAAATACCCTGTCTCTTTAGACAAGTCAGCATGAGCTTTAAGAGTGGTGGGGGATGGAGTTTTCTCTTGGTCCAGCCACTTTCACAGGAAAATTGGGTCGGGACATGGAAGAGATCACTTTCTGCAGCTGCTCCCAGGCTGTGGAACTCTCTTTCTCAGGAAGCCCAGTTGCTCCGCTCCCTGTTTTCTTTCTGCTAGCAGGTTTTAAATTATGTAGCAGTAGTGTGTGAAGTGGTGTGCTGTGTTTTGCTTTTATTTTTATCTTTTATTAGCAATTATGTTTTAAATATTTTTAAATATTTAAGCCATGTTTAAATCATTAAATAATATTTAATTCTTTTTAAACTTTTGCAAAATAAGATTTTAAATTTATCTGATTTTAAATTTCTATAAGCCACCCTGGATCCTTCCCTTGGAGAAAGGTGGGGAAAAATGAAACAAAACAAAACATATAGATCAATGGAAGCCAAATGGATTGGATGAAGGGCACAAAATCAAGAAATACAGAAATTCTTAGATCCTTTTTTTGCTTTAAACCAGGGGTAGGCAACCTTTCCCCTTTAAGGGCCGAGGGACTTCAGCTCCCAGAAGCCTCAGCCATGTTGGCCAATAGTCCCATGTTGGCCAATAGCTCCTGGGATTCTGGGAGCTGAAGTCCCTCGGCCCTTAAAGGGGAAAGGTTGCCTACCCCTGCTTTAAACCATCTGATAGTATGGTAAATGTGAAATCACAAAATATTTAATGAGACTTTTTTAAGTGTATGTATATCCCTCCCCATTTTATTCTCCTATCTCTGTGAATCAAGTCAGGCTAGCATATTGTCACTTGGCTGAGGTCACCGAGTAAGATTTATAGCTGAGTAGGATTTTGTGAGTAGGATTTTTTGTTTGGGTCTCTTCAGCCTTATTCCAAAAATCTAAACACTACAAAACTACTACAAGTATGCCATAGTGTGGATTTTTCAGATATGCAAAGCCAAACTTCCCTGCACAGTAATGTAGCAATGGCAACACTCTAGCCCTATTTGAGTGTTATGCCTGAATAGAGTAGAACAGTAATAGGAATTGTGTAATTGTCCAGTTGTTTTGGACTGCAACTCCCAGTATTCTTTACCAATGGCTTTGTTGGTTATCTGGAGGGCTGGGGTAGAGCACCACATATAAGGGGCATGTTGTCTCTGGCCTCAATATATACCTGCTGCAAGTGACAGACCCATCCACTTAGGGCCTGTACAGACTGCCAGAAATAATGCAACTTGAGCCCACTTTAACTGTCCAGGCTTACTGTTAGGGAATCATGAGAACTGTAGTTTTTTCAGAGACACTGAGCATTTTCTGTCAGAGAGCTCTGGTGCCACAATAAACTACAGTTCCCATGATTCCCTAGCAGTAAGCCTGGACAGTTAAAGTGGGTTCAAGTTGCATTATTTCTGGCAGTCTGTAAAGGCCCTTAGTTTCTGACCTTTCTAGATTGAGCAGAAATTTGTGAAAGGGGCTTTAGCAGGGCTGCTAGTGAGGCTTGTTTTATTAATGTATTTAAATCCAAACTTTCTGCCAAAACTGGGAGTCAAAGCAGGTACAAGAAGATTAACTAAAATATGAAGATAAAATATGAAGATAAAAGCACAAAACATTATAGTATTTAAAAATAGTATTTAAAAAGAAGCAGTTTATAATATGAATATATAATATTACAGCACATTTGAATTAAATAAAGTTGGAAAAAATCAATAAAAAACTGCACAGTCACCCATTACAACCTCCTTTTCAATACATGGGAAAGATGACTAATAAAAGCCAATCTACATGTTTTGTTTAGATTTGGTTTTAAATAGCAGCTGTCAGCTTGATTAGTCCTGGAACAAATGGTATCCTGAGAAGGGTTAGGGTTATAGTTAAGCTTTTTTTTTCTTTTCTATGTTGCAGCCCTAAAAGAATCCATCCTCCCCTGAACCCACAATTGTATTGGTTAATTTGTCCTATGAAAAACAACAGGAAGGTATATATTGTAACTGAGATCTTTATAAACAAATAAGAGAAAGTTACAAGGTCAATTCAAAGCTAGAAGGCTTTGATTTAAAGAAATCAGATTGGGACTTAATAATTGAAGCAGATAACAAAAACTTGATTTTGTAATGTTATAAACTATTATTAAAATGGATACTGAGGCTGAGACAATTAGAGATTGTATGAACAAATGGGCACAAAATATAGGCCACCATATAGAAACAGAAGCGGGATAGAAACGTTAATTGGAACTGCGTGTGCAGGGAGGAATTAAAATAACTCACACACATGCCTTTCTATAGTCCCAATCCTAACTGGAAACACCATTTGGCTTCTATTTAAAGTTTAAAAAAGAAACTCATCATTCCAAATGAAACACTGAATATCATATAACATAATACATAGCTTAGTCCTAAACATCATTCCCTACTATTTCTTTTATTTCATCTTTCCATCTGACACCTACTTTTTTGTATAAAAGGATAGCACATTCTCAGATCCTTACAGGTCATTTTAAATTTGTACTCTGTAGTGCCTCTGGCAATAATTTCTATCATAACATCACTCAGTAAATGTCTCTGTGGCAGCCGCTCCCAAAACAGAATAGATTATTTAATTTATTTAATTGTTCAGTTCAATCCTC
Organism: Phrynosoma blainvillii; assembly: GCA_026167975.1. Lineage (NCBI taxonomy): Eukaryota > Metazoa > Chordata > Lepidosauria > Squamata > Phrynosomatidae > Phrynosoma > Phrynosoma blainvillii. The sequence continues at coordinate 273,511,118 of JANUYF010000002.1, forward strand.
ATTAAAATATTGCTTTCAAAAATGGATGTTTTTAATTGTGAAAATGGTCATTACATAAGTTGTAAACAGATCCTAATGCCCAGCACCTAGCAGAGCATGGCTGGCTAAGGAGGGATACATTGAGAAATATACTTCAAGCTAGGACTTGGATTGCAGCCTAATACATCTTAGTGGCAACAATTGGTTTCCCAAAATAGTTTTGGTTGCTGCATGTTAGAAAGATGAGGAAAAAGAACTGGGCATTTTGTTTCGTAAATGGCTCTACAAAGTTTCTGGTAGTGCTTTGAGAAAAGATGGATGGATAGCATATTAATGATGAATTGATCCCAGGAGATATTAATTCTGTACACAAGCGGGGCCTGTTTTAAAACCACCAGATGCTCAGGGTTTGTTTTGAGTACCCAACTGTTCTTATCCACAATCTTTAAAGCAGAAGTAGGTGACAATCATATAGCCCCACAGATGTTGTTGGATTACAAGTCCCAGCAGCCTAGCCAGCACAACCAATGGAAAGAAATGTGAGAGATGTAGAGGGCTGTGTGATTCTCACCCCTGCATCACTAGGGGTCCTCATAAGCAGTAGACCTCTCTTTCTCATTTCCCACTGAAAACATTGGAAGATTAGACATCAATACTTAACATCAAAGAAAAGATGCCACAATGTTACTGATCTGATTTCAGGTCATAAGTGAACTGAATACACAGGAGGGCATGTGGCCATGCCATCCCATAGACAGGACTCTGTCCTGACGAGATGGAAGAATTGAAGGCGTATGCTCTGAGCAAAGCTGATCAACTGTAACATGATGCAATCTGGCACACAGAGTCTAATGAAAGAGCCTATCCAATTTCTCAGCCTAGGCAAAATGCCACCAAGCCAGATGGGTGAGGGTGTAGCAATGTCAATGTGACGAGCATCAGCTGGACACTGTGAGAGGATCAGGCTGGGGAATGAATAATCAGTTCAGGATATCCAAATAGCTTTCCAAACATGAGCTGATCTCTCTGGGAGTGTAAAGAAAGAGGATGACTCCCTAATATAAAATCCATCTTTTCAGCAAAGCTTAACATGGGATGCAAAATTCATTGTTTTATCACTGGGGTTTATCATTAGCCAACCTAAAAAATATAGGTTGCTACTAGGGAATGCATCAACAACTGAGCCCCTTCAGAGGCTGTGAGACATGCTTTCCAGCCATAATTTGCTTTCTGTAAAGAATGCCCTAAATAGCTACTGATCCTTCCTGACCTAACAAAAGTGACACCCTCAATAGGGGTGAGGCTGCTTCCCCTCCTTTAAGAATGGGAACACATTGTTCAACATCTCTCCAGTGGGAGATACCATAATTCTCTTCCACTAAACTGGGTCAAAATGTGGGGAAATGTAGGACAAATGTAGGACAATCAAGAAAAATGGGAGACACTACCAACTAAAAGCCAAAAACATCAGTAATTTTTGAAAATATATATATAAATTCCTCAGTCATGCCCAAAATGGGTGACATTTTGACATTCTTCCTGGACAGAAGGTTGGGATGTAGCATTGTGCAGTTTGTGTGTTGGACTAGGGCAGGGGTAGGCAACCTTTCCCCTTTAAGGTCCGAGGGACTTCAGCTCCCAAAAGCCTCAGCCATGTTGGTCAATAGTCCCATGTTGGCCAATAGCTCCTGGGTTCTGAGAGCTGAAGTCCCTCGGCCCTTAAAGGGGAAAGGTTGCCTACCCCTGGACTAGGGACTCTGGAGACCAGGGTTTGTTTCCCTGCCTATTGGGTGACCTTAGGCAAGTCACAGTCTCTCATCTTCCTCAGCGGAAATCCATGGCAAGCCTCCTCTGAAAAAATCTTGTCAAGAAAACCCAGGATAGGTTCACTTTAGGGTCTCCATAAGTCAGAAAACAACTTGAAAGTACACAATAATGAATAACAACTGACTTTTACCTTTACTTTTTACTGTACTTTTAAGCACAGTGGAGGGCTCAGTATCATGTAGCAGTCTGCGTATTGGACTAGGACAATGGGAGACCAGGGTTCAAATCCCAGCTTGGCCATGGAAACTCACTGGGTGACCTTGGGCAAGTCACACTCTTTCAGCCTCTCAGAGGAAGGTAAAGACAAACTCCCTTCCCGCTCTGAAGAAATTTGCCAAGGAAACTCATGATAGGGTCAACATAATTGGGAAAGGACTTGAAGGCACACAACAACAATGACAACAACAACAACAGCAACAACAATGACCCCACAAAACTCCTGCAGACAGTCCTCTCCCCTGGGGGCTGTGCTGCTACCTGCCCCCTCCCTCCCTTGGCCAAAGCCCCATGCAGCCACACTTCACCTCACATCCAGGAGTGGAGTAGGCATTCAAAAAGGGTCATCTTGGCCACCACCTGGGATCCTCATGCTGACGAGGAGGAGACATGACTCAGCAGCCACCGCTGCCTCCTGCCTGAGGAGGGTCACCTCTTCCATTTGAGGGGGGCTCGGTTGTGGCTGAGGGCTGCGTCACTTTCACAGTCCTCTCTGCAGCCTCTTTCTCCACCTCCTTATGTTCCTTCCCTCCATCCTCCTCTTGGGGTGGCTGGCTCTTCCCTTCTTCTCCTTCTCTCTTCTTCTCCCTTTCCTCTCCAGCCTTGATATCCTCCACAGGAACCCTTCTCCCTCCCTTCATTTCCTTCTCCCATTCTTCCCATTTTTTCTCCTCAGTCCCTTCCTTTTGCAAGGACTCCCCTTTGCTGAGTTCCTCCTCAGCACCATCCTGGATTCCCTCTCCTCCTGGCCAGGCTTCCTCAGCCCTTGCCTAGGCAGCTTCATCGGTCTAGGAAACCTGGGGCTCCCCTCCTGCTTCTTCTGCCTTCCTTGCCACCCCAGAGTCCATAGTTTCCTGGGTTTCCTTTCCAGCAGCTCCTGAGGACCTCAGTTTCACCAAGAGCAAGGCCAGGATGACAGCCAGGAGAGTGAATCCCACAACCGGTTCTGCACTCTTAGGAGGAGGAGAAGCAGGGGGAGGGCTGCCCAAAGCCAAAAAGGGGGAGAAGGAAAGGAAAGGATCAATGGGTCAATAGGGGGGCTCCTTTCCTGCCTTTCTCTTCTCTTCTCTTCTTTTCCTGCAGCTGACTGACTCAGTCACACGAGGGAAGGATCCAATCTTGCCTTGTTCCAGGCAGGTACATTTTGTCAATCTCCAGTCTGACTGGAGATTGACAAAATGTGGCCTGAACAAAGCAGGAATCCAGGATTAGAGGATCTAAAATGCCCATCTGGGCTGAGACATTTTTTAGACCCTACAATCTGGGATTGTCCTACTTTTCTGGGACGTATGGTAACTCTAGCCCCAGTGGAACCAGGTTGCTACCTGCTACAAGGTAGGTCTTTAGACTGATCCAAGAAGGCTCTTCTTATGCCCACGTGAACTGTTTTGAGCAGGGATAGGCAACCTTTCCCCTTTAAGGGCTGAGAGACTTCAGCTCCCAGAAGCTTCAGCCATGTTAGCCAATAGTCCCATGTTGGCCAATAGCGTCTGGGATTCTGGGAGCTGAAGTCCCTCGGCCCTTAAAGGGGACAGGTTGCCTACCCCTGGTTTTGAGGTTTCTATAGGGCACATGGGAGAGTAGCACTACTGCCATTACTGCTCTTACTACTAATGTCACTACTATAGTAACACTTACAATGTGATGGTTATACCTGTGCAAATGAGAAGCATCCCAGCTAAATCTGCAGTATTTGTTGTTCTCAAGGCTGCTGTGTGTGGCATTATATTGTGGCATCTTCATTCCCACATCCAGCACTTTCCTGTACATGTTCTCATTTACATTTCACATATAGTGCTAGACCTGTGGCTTATTAGCTTATTCAAATATAATATTTGTATAATTTCTATAACACCAAGAGGAAAAAGTCCTAATTCAGCAAGAGAGTACCTGTAGAACTGAGTCTTCTGATTCTGACAAGTGTCAGCTAGAGGGATCTAAGTGGGGACTTCTGGCGGTGATGGCTGGGTGACTGGTCCTATGATTAGGGACTCCTCACAGGACTGCCATTCCAGGTTATAGGGGATGTTACAATCCCTTTCCATCCTTATTTCAGGAGGAACAGAGACATCATGGGCTCGAAGGAGACCCTTGTCTGGAGCCTGATCCAAGTCCTCAGAGAGGAATTTGTGTTAGGGTGAGACAGGGTCGTAGAAGAAGGTCCCAGAACCAATTCTTGATATTGCCAAGTAGTGCCAGGAAAAATGTCTGCCATAAACCCTGAGAACTGCTGTCATGCATGGTTCTGTCATGATGATATGATGTAATGATGATATGATGATAAGATGATATGGTGATATAGCATTATGTTAAGATGTTTATTGAAAGGGAAATGGGAATTATGTGGGAAGCCAAGCTTGGGAAACAATAAGAGAGGCAAATGGCCAGAGGTGAGGGAGATCCATGGTTTATGACCCTGTTGTTCTTGCAAGTGGATTGGGGCTGTAAACCAGGGATGCTCTCCTTCCTTAAGTGTGATTGAATGATAATGCAGAAAAGGAAAGAGGAAACATGAAAGGTCACTTTGATCTGGATCAAAGGCTTGGGATTGTAGCCAGGGAGAGGGACTGGATGATGGGAATGCTTAAATATAATCTTGGGGAAAAACTTTTCAGTTCTGACACAACCCCTGGAGAGAGGAACTTCTGCCTCAATTGCTGGAATAAAATATTTTGTTTTAATCACACTAAGATGTTCTCTTGGTTATTGGGAACTGAGTCTTCTGATTCTGACAAGTGTCAGCTAAAGGGATCTAAGTGGGGACTTCTGGCGGTGATGGCAGGGTGACTGGTCCTGTGATTAGGGGCTCCTCACAGGACTGCCATTCCAGGTTATAGGGGATGTTACAATCCCTTTCCATCCTTGTTTCGGGAGGAGCAGAGACATCATGGGCTCGAAGGAGACCCTTGTCTGGAGCCTGATCCAAGTCCTCAGAGAGGAATTTGTGTTAGGGTGAGACAGGGTCGTAGACCAGCTGATCTTGGAATGGCTGCCATTTAGGCACTTAGCACTGCCTGCCTTTTTTTAAATTTTGAGGAAAGAATCGAGCTTTTGAAAAAAGTGGAGACAGCAATTACCGCAACCTCTTTGAACTGAGTAAAGCTCTCGGGACTTAAAAAGATACTTGCTACATTGTTTCAACTAAAGCACCATTATATTGTGAAGGAACTCGGCAGCCTCACTCTTTTGGGAACAACAAGACCAGGCTGGGATTGAAAGAAAAAGGAGATGGACAGAGACATTGTAATGTTGCAAGTAATAAAGTTGGGAGATAATTGAAGGGGAAATTTTGGAAGAGAGAAAGGTGAAAAGAAGGCAGGAGCATTTGCAAAACTGGTGGAATGAAATGAAGGAAGGTGTTAGTAAGAAGGGGCTAGACAAGAAGGGAAGAAGGGAAGATGGCAGTGGCTTGAAAGTTGGAAAGAGGGATTGGATAGAAAGCAGCTGGGAAGACTTGAGACAGAGTTTTAATAAGTTTTTAAGAGTGGCAAGAAAGACTCAAAGGAAGGAGGATGGGAGGATAGGACATCAAGAAGCAAGGCAGGGAGAATAGAGCTGGTTTAAGGAGAGAAAGACATGATGGAAGGAGGACAGCAGAATGGGGCATCAGAAGATGAAAGAGAGAAGAGAGTCTGACTTAAAGAGAGAAAGGTCTGACAGAAGGAGGACGGGCGAGGAGACATCGAACATAAAATACAAAGTACAAAGAAGGATGTTGATTTAAGGAGAGAAGAAGGGATGGAAGGTAACAAATAGAGGAGAGAAAGATTCGACGGAAGGAGGACAAGAGGAGGAGACAACGATAACAATAACAAATAGACAAGGGAAGAATTGGAAGAGGTGGACTAAATGAAAATCAGTCTCTATATAAACAATTGAATGAGATGAAGACACAGTAAGAAGAAAGGGGCATTATTTAAGCCCCTAAATATTGAATGGGATTTTATTATTTAATAACAAAGGGTAACAGATTGGAATTTAAGGATAAGAGGCTTGTATACATTCTTGTTGGTTTGGTTTAAGTAAATTATATATAATTAGATTGAAATTAAGAACCAAGGATTGTTTGAGATAACTTTAAACAGATTACGGCTTATTGATTAATAATTAATTAATTAATTAATAATTGTTTAGAATTGATTATTGACAACTGATGGATTGATATATAAAATTAAGAATCTGTATGAATTGAACTGAGAGGGGATTAAGTAATGAATTGACAATTGATTAGAATGAATTATTGTTGATTATTGGATATATAGGATATAAAATTGAATGAATTGAGAGGAAAGCATTGTTAAATTTGTCAAATTAACTGGGTATTATTATTGAAATTGATATTGAAAGGGATATTGGCAGTGAATTTTGAATATTTAATTTTAGTGAATATTTCTGAGTATCTAAATTTATGGAAGATTTATAGAAGTAGACTAAGAAGAAGAAATTCGAAGGAAATAAAACATTGGAATTTAAAGTTAAAGCCCTATAGAAGATATAGAAGATATGGCAACTGGAACAGTGTCTGGAATAAAAAAAACCTGACTCCTAGTGGAGCTATGCTTCAGAGAAGAGGATCAACTGATATGGCAACCAAAACAACAGATCCTATGCAAATTTGTTAGAGGAGTTTCAGAAACTTAGACACGAAATGCAGACAGAAATGAAGAATGAATTGAAGCAATCTAGAAAAGAAGCAAAGGAGGACCTACAGAGAGAGTTAGAAGAATCTGGAAAGAAGCTGGACAAGATTTCTAGTGAGGTCAGAGGATAAAGGACAGACATGGAAAATCTGAAAGGCAAAACAAGTGAATTGAGGATGACAACAGTGGAGTTAGCTGGGCAACAAAAACAGGAAAGCAATATAAATTTACTGCAAGAAGTCTGTTATAGGGGAAAATGCCTAAAGCGAAGAGGGCTGCCTGAAGAACCAACACAAGATTTATATGAAAGAGTTACAGCTATCATAGCAGACTTTATTGGAGTACCCAAGGAAGAGATAATGAGAGATGTTGGTAAAGTTTTCAGAATCAGTTCTGTTGTGATAAGAGAGAAAAATATACCCAGAGACATAGTGGTTTCATTCATCAGAAGTAGAGTGAAGGAGCCGATTCTGAAAAGGAGTTATCAAGGTAATGGACTGGATGAGGAAAAACCAACTCAAGCTGAATCCAGACAAAATGGAGGTACTTGCAGTAGAGGCCCCTAAACCAGAGATTGGGTTGTGACTGCCAGTCTTGGATGGGGTCACACTCTCCACCAAGGACTGTGTCCACAGTCTGGGGGTGCTCCTAGACTTGTCACTTCACATGACAGATCAGGTGAATGCGACAGTCAGGAGTGCTTGTTATCAGCTTTGGCTGATATGCCAGCTGCGCCCATTCCTGGAAACAAGGGACCCAGAAACTGTAGTACATGCACTGGTAACCTCATGACTCGACTTCTGTAATGCACTCTACATGGGGCTACCCTTATACCTAACTTGGAAACTGCAATTGGTACAAAATATGGCAGCCAGGTTGATCACTGGAAGATCTAGGAGTGATCATATTACTCCGATTTTAAAATCTCTTCACTGATTGCCTATTGGTTTCCGAGCACAGCATAAGGTTTACCTTTAAATACCTACATGGCATGGGCCAACTTACCTAAAGGATCACCTCTTCCCTTATAATCCACACTGTTCCCTCAGGTCCTCAGGGAGGAAGCTTCTTCAATCAACAAGAACTAGATTGGCAGTGACTCCCAGAGGACATTTTCAGTCACTGCTCCCAGACTCTGGAATGCCGGAAGAGATCCACCAGATATCCAGCTTAGATGGCTTTTAAAAAGCCATCAAAATAGATCTCTTCCGACAGGCTTATCCAGAAGAGAGTTAGTTAGTTTTGATCCTCCCCCATTAAGAGCCCTTTTCCTCTAATATGTATCTCTGAGGGGTTAATTTGCCCCTGCTGTAAACTGGAGATGTTTCAGTGCCTTTGTTTTAGTGTTTTGTTTTATTCTGTTCCTGTGTAGATGTTAGTTTTTAAATGATTTTGATTTAATTGTAATTTAAGGGGGGGTTATATGATTGTTATAAAATGTGGGCTGTACTTTTAATGTAAGCCACCTTGATATAGCTTCGGCTAAAGGTGGGGTATAAATTATTATTATTATTATTATTATTAGAAGATCTCCAAGTTGAAGGTAAAATAATAAGAATTTATAAGGATGTTCCAATGGCAGTATTGAGAAGGATACAAGATTACAGGTTTTTAACACAAGAATTGACTTGGAGACAAATTAGATATTCATGGGACAGAATCAAAGGAGTTTTGCTTTGGTACAAGAAAAGAAGATATAGAATAAATTCCATCATGAAAGCTAGAGAGTTTTTGAGAAGATTTCAATCAGAGAAATTTAAAGAGGAACATGAAGGAAAACAAAAGTCAAAGGTAAAAGAAGACATGAAATTAAAACAACCGACAAGGCAAGAAGAGAAAGAGGAAGATTCCCAAGTAAACATAACAGGAGAACTGTTCTCGGAAGAGGATAAAAATATAGAAAAACACCTGGGAGAGGGGGAAGAGGTAGAAAAAATTATTGATTAATTAATTTGAATAAGAAATGATGATTAAAATTATTTCATGGAATGTGAAGGGCCTGAATTCGAAATTCAAAAGAAGTAAAGTCTTCCTCTACTTAACCAAAAAGAAATTGGATGTGATCTGTTTACAAGAAATTAAGACTAAGAAAAAGGAAACAAATTATTTGAATAATCCAATGGTTGGTCAGATGTTTATTACATCAAATAAAAAAAAGGGAGGAGTGGTAAAGTATGTTCAAAATAAATATGTAGCAAATGAAATTTTTAAGGACCAAAATGGTCATTATATTGGTGTCGAGATACAAACAGAAAATTTTAAATATATCTTGGTTGGGATTTATGCCCTAGGAGAGAAACAGTTGGAATTTTATAAAAGAATAAAAGAAGAATTGCAAAAGAAAGATTATACTAATTTAATTTTACTAGGAGATTGTAATGGGGTAATTGAACCCAAAAAAGAGAGATCCTCAACAAAAAAAGATAAAAAAGAATCAAGGGTAATTGCTGGTTTCCTTTTTTGAACTCTAAGAACGATTTAACTTGATTGATGTATTGGATAATCTTTATCCAAAAAAGATGGTTTCACCTTTTTTTTTTCTGAAAGTTTTAATCATTTTCAAGAATAGATATGTTTGTGATATCATCAGAATTAATAACTAAGATTAAAGAAATGGAAGTAATGCCAAAGACTGTATCAGATCACAATCTGATTTTATTAAGATTGGAAACAGAGAAAAGACCATTTTTTTGGAAATTATTGAATGATAAAAATTTTAGAGAAAAATCAAGGAAGACACTGAAACAATATTTTTTTGGAAAATAGCTCTGACTCTATCAAAGCTAAAACTATCTGTGATGCTAGTAACGCTGTGATGAGAGGGGTGATGAAACAAGGAGGAACAGAAATGAAATGATGGTGTGTAAAAAACAGGGAAAGATTGGAAAAGGACATAGAAAATGTGGAACTAGAACTTAATAAAGACCCTACAAGTGACAAGAAAAATAAACATTTACAATGGCTTAGAAAAAAACTAGATAAGAAAACAACTGAGGAAATAGCAATAAAGATAAACTTTATCAAATAAAGATACTTTGAATTTGCTAACAAATCAAGGAAATGGTTAGCATACAGATTAAGAAAAGAGAAAACTCCGAGAATGATTACTAAGATAAAAGAAGATGACAAAATGATACATGTACAAGAAGAGATGCAGAGACCTTTTCAGAGATACTACGAAAACTTATAAGGCAGATGATTGTGACTGGGAAGAGATTAGCCAATATCTGGACAAACAAAAGGTTAATAAAATAACAATAGAACAACAAAAGCTACTGAATGTGGAAATTACTGATAATGAATTAATTCAAGCCATTGGGAAATTGAAAAAAAGACTAGACTCCTGGACCAGATGGTTTTACCATAACTTATTATAAAACATTTATAGAAGAGATGAAAACATTAAACAATGTTGTTAAAGAATGGGTTCTGGATACTTGGAAAAGTAGGAATATTACGATGATTCCAAAGGAAGGTAAAGACGAGAAAGAAATCGGGAATTGTAGACCTATATCCCTTTTGAATGACGACTATAACATCATGGCATTAATACTGGCAGAGAGACTTAAAAAGATCTTGGTTGATTTAATTCATGAAGATCAGTCAGGATTTTTCACCATCAAGGAAACTTAAAAATAACATCAGGTTGATAATGGACACCATTGAGTACTATGAAAAAAAACAATGATAAGAAATTGGCACTAATATTTGCTGATGTAGAAAAAACATTTGATAATGTGAATTGAAGTTTTATGAAGCAAATATTTGAAAAAATTGAGATGGGACCCAATTTTTGTGGATGGATAAATGAGATTTATGGAGAACAATTTGCACAGTTGGTTATAAATGAGAAACGTACGGATAAATTTAAAATTGCGAAAGGAACAGGGCAAGGTTGTCTATCACCATTGTTATTTATAATGGTACTGGAAGTATTAATGAATAGAATAAGACAAGAGGACAGTATAAAAGGGATGAAGATTAAAGAACAGGAGTATAAATTACAAGCCTTTGCAGACAATTTGGTTATAATTTTAGAGGACCCAAAGTTACAAAATACAAAAACCTTCCAAATAATAGAAGATTTTGGTAAGATGTCGGGTTTTAAAATAACTGGGGAAAACAGTTCTAATGACAAAAAATATGACAAAAAAAAGAAGATACTTACTTAGAGGAGATTACTAAGTGTTCAGTGAAAAATAAAGTTAAATATTTAGGAATTTGGTTAACTAAGAGGAATACGTACTTGTTTGATAATAATTATAAAATAAAGTGGAAGGAAATTAAGAATGATTTGTTGAATTGGAACAAACTGAATTTGATAATGATGGGAAGAGTGGAAGCAATTAAGATGGTAGTACTTCCTAAAATGAACTTTTTATTCCAGTGTATTCCAATTATACACAGTACAAAAATATTCAGAGTGGCACAGAGATTTGAGAGTATTTATTTGGAAGGCAAAGAAGGCTAGAGTTAATTGGTTAACAATGACATGACTTAAAGAAGCAGGGGGTAGAAGTGTTCTAGATTTAGAATTATATCATCATGCCAATGCACTCAATTTGTTCTTTGACTGGATCCTATTAAAAATATGAGAAAATTAAATATTGAAGGTTTTAACAACTGATTTGTGTGGCGTGGGCATGTATGGTATGGGAAAGCAGCTGTGTATAAAGAATTTAAAAACCACATGATAAGGAGAGTGCTTTTAAAGATATGGGAAGAAACAAAGAAGATGGTATATAGAAAATTTCCATTATAGATATCTCCACATGAAACTTTTTTTGGAAGATGGATGGCAGTGGATACATGGTGGAGATATAAAGATATACTCAAAAAGTCAGGAGAAAATAAATTTGAAATTAAAGGAATTGAGGAGCTACAGCAGTTAGATCCTAGAATGCATTGGTTATTGTACACACAACTGAGAGAAAGATTTAAAATGGACAATAAAATAGAGGACTTTGAAGAAGAGCCAAATGACTTAGATGATGTTCTGATGAAATCAGAAAAGAAAAGGACAAGTAAACTTTACAAAATGTTGTTGGATAGAAAACAAGAAAGAGATTTAATTTCAGAAAATATGATCAAATGCGCAAGGACATAGAAAATACAATAAATTTGGAAAGCTGGGAATATGCAAGAAAGAAAACTGAGAGATTTACCAGATTGCAAGATCTAAAAGAGAACTACTGGAAGATGGAACAAAGATAGTACTTAACTCCAGCAAAGATTGCAAAAATTTACAATACAAATTCGAATGTTTGTTGGAAATGTAAACAAAATATTGGATCTTGGCTACATATCTGGTGGAGATGTTCTAAGATGAAAATTTATTGGAAGAAAATTCATGAAACAATCCAAGGCATTCTTTAATTGAGGAAGCGCAGAAGCAGCAGCAGTAGCAGTGGCGGAGCCCCGGGAGGACAGGCGGAGGCCGAAGGGTCCCACCCAGCACCATCCCCCCTGTGGGCATGACAGCAGTTGCGGCGGCAATGGCGAGGCTTCCTGGAGGACAGGCGGGAGCATAAAAGCCCACCCAGTTCCATCTCCTCCAAGAAGTGCAGCAGCAGTGGCAGTAGCAGCGGTGGAGCCCCGGGAGGACAGGTGGAGGCCGAAGGGTCCCGCCCAGCACCATCCCCCTGTGGGTGCAGCAGCAGTTGCGGCGGCTGCGGCAAGGCTTCCTAGAGGCCGGGCAGGAGCATAAAAACCCGCCTAATTCCATCTCCTCCAGGAAGCGCAGCAGCAGTGGCAGTAGTAGTGGCGGAGCCCTGGGAGGACAGGCAGAGGCCAAAGGGTCCCGCCCAGCACCATCTCCCCCATGGGCGCGGCAGCAGTTGCAGCGGCGGCAGTGAGGCTTCCTGGAGGCCGGGTAGGGGCATAAAAGACTCCTCCAGGCTTGACTAAGGGTTTGCCCAACATTATTTTCTCAATACCGCGACGCATTTCAGGGCAGTGATAATGACGTTTATATAAAAAGCAGCTTCATTTATATACCGCTTCATATCATGCTATGGGATGTCTAAGCGGTTTACAACTGTGAGCTGATTGCCCCCCAACAAGCTGGGTACTCATTTTAGCGACCTCGGAAGGATGCAGGCCTGAGTCGAGCCTCAGCCCTGGCTGGTATTGAACTCGCAACCTTGTGGTCTATGAGTGAGTGGCTGCAGTACAGGCATTTAACCACTGCGCCACCAGGGCTTTTTTTTATAAGTTGTGAGAGGTTAAGGTTTTTTATAAGTTGTGAGAGGTTAAGGAGGACGTCATCCCACTTTCAGCAGCTAAAACACCACACCGTGAATTGGAGTGGGACTTTTTGATCAAATGTTTTAGCCCTCTTATTTTCCAACAAATTCCAAGTCTGAGGGTGTAGTGGCTCTATTGTCCTCCTTAACAGTTGAGGCCAGGAATGATGTGGGGGCTGAAATTGGAGTTGTGCTGGGAAAAGGGAGGTATGGTCGGAATGGAGTGAACAGATGTTACAAAAGAAGGTGGGATCGCTGTTTGAGAGCTATCTCACCTTCAGTTCACTCCGTTTCCTGGAATGGATTGGAGAGCATACCAACCATTCCACAGAACCTTACTCTGCTCCTCTGCAATGCCAGGTCAATTAAAAATAAAACTCATATTATTTATGATCTTTTGTTAGATGAGAGAGCCGACCTGGCTTGCTTAACAGAAACCTGGCTGGAAGAGGATAGCGCCATAACTTGCACGCAGGCCCTCCCAGCTAGGTATTCTGTCAGTGAGCAGGTAAGGGGAAGTGGGCAGGGGTGGTGGAGTGGCTCTGGTTTATAAGAACAACTTGACCTTGACCAGGATACCTGTCCGGAACACAGTCCACTTCGAGTGTATGTACCTTAGCCTGAGGACCAGAGATAGTTTGGGGATTCTGCTAGTATACCGACCACCCCGTTGTCTAGCAGACTCCCTGACCGAGCTGACACAGCTGGTCTCTGAGTTGCTGTTGGAGTCAGACAAACTTTTAGTCCTGGGCGACTTCAACATTCCACTCGAGACCAGGTTGGAAGATTTCACAGGTGCAGCTCGGGAGTTCATGGAAACCATGACAAACATGGGCCTATCCCAATTGGTCATCAGGCCCACACATTGTGTGGATCATACCCTCGGTACGGTCTTCAGTACGGAACAGGAATATCCATGGGCGGAGGTTATTAAAACCACCGCATTGTCATGGATGGATCATTTCCTGGTCAAGACTGAACTAAGAGCCTCTTCCGATCCCACTGGGGGTGGTGGACCTATTAGAATGGTCTGCCCTCAAAGGCTAATGGAGCCAATTGGATTCCAGAAAGCCTTGGAGGGTTTAATGATTGGTAACGCCAGTGATCCTGTTGAAGCTTTGGTCAATACTTGGAACACCAATCTCACCAAGGCTATTGACATGATTGCTCCCAAGCATCCTTTCCAACCCGCTTCTAATCAGAAGCCATTTAATACAGCAGAGCTTAGAAAAATGAAGCAGGTTGGACAACGACTAGAGTACATCTGGCGAAAAACCCAACTCTTATCTGACCAGACTCGTCATAGGAACTTTCTTTGGTCCTATCAAGAGGCAATACGTGCAGCACAGAGATCATTGCATCTGCAGAGTCCCGTCCAGCAGAACTGTTTAGGGTGGTGGGGGAGATGACGTGGGTACCTCCTGCTCAGGTCCCATTACTTAACTCAACAATGGCCTGCTGTGATGCATTTAACAACTTTTTCACAGATAAAATCTCTCAGAAAAGAGCTGACTTAGACACCAGTGTTCTGACAGAAACAATTGACCAGGTGTCCAGTGACCCTGTTAATGAGATTATTCTGGATCAGTTTCAATCTGTGAGTACCGAGGACATGGACAAGCTTCTTGGTAGAGTGAGGAAGACAACTTGTCCTCTTGATCTTTGCCCTTCATGGCTGGCCGTCCAGGGGGGGATGCTTTGATGGTGTTCCTTACGGACATCGTCAATGCATCCCTTAGGGAAGGACATATTCCATCTTGTCTGAAAGAAGTGGCTGTTAGGCCGCATCTGAAAAAACCTTCCCTAAACCCCCTGGACATGAACAACTATAGACCAGTCTCTATGTTACAATTTTTAAGCAAGGTTATCGAGAGGGTGGTTGCTCTTCAGCTCCAAGCTGTCTTGGATGAAACCCATTATCTAGACCCATTTCAAACTGGATTCAGGACAGGCTTTGGGGTTGAGACTACCATGGTTGTCATGACTGACGATCTGCGTCTGAGCATCGACAGGGGTAGTGTGACCCTGTTGGTGCTTCTAGACCTCTCAGTGGCTTTTGATATGATAGATCATGGCATCCTCTTGGACCGCCTGAGGGGGTTAGGTATCGGGGGCACTGCGCTTCAGTGGTTCTGGTCCTTCCTCTCGGGCAGGTCCCAGAGGGTGCTGCTCGTGGACAGTTGCTCTAGCAAGAAGGAGCTTAACTGTGGCATCCCTCAGGGCGCCATCCTGTCCCCGATGTTATTTAATATCTATATGAAGCCGCAGGGTGAGATCATCAGTTATGGGGCTGGGTGTTATCAGTACAGGGTCACTGGACACCTCGTCAATTGTTTCTATCAGAACACTGGTGTCTAAGTCGGCTCTTATTTCTCCATGTCTCGGTCGTCAGCCATGAATTCCATGGTGTCTCCTCTCTCAATGAATGTCTTCGGGCAGTAATGGGCTGGATGAGGAAAAACAGATTGAGACTGAATCCAGACCAAACAGAGGTGCTCACGGTAGCTGCCCCAAATCCAAGAATTGGGTTGCAACCTCTGGTCCTGGATGGGGTCACACTCTCCGTAAAGGACTGTGTTTGCAGTCTGGGGGTACTCCTTGACTCGTCGCTCCTGATGACGAATCAGGTAAACACGGCAGTCAGGAATGCCTGTTATCAGCTTCGGCTGATATGCCAGCTGCACCCTTTTCTGGAAGTAAGGGCTCTTGAGACTGTTGTGAACGCACTGGTAACCTCATGCTTAGATTTCTGTAATGCACTCTACATGGGGCTACCCCCGTGCTTGGTCTGGAAACTTCAATTAGTACAAAATATGGCAGCCAGAATAGTCACTGGAATATCTAGGAGGGATCATATTACTCCGGTACTAAAGTACCTGCACTGGCTGCCTATTGGTACCCAGTACAAAGTGTTGGTTATTACCTTTAAAGCCCTAAATGGCTTGGGTCCAAACTATCTTCGGGACCACCTTCTCCCATACAATCCTTCCCGCACACTCCAGTCCTCTGGGAGGAATTTGCTCCAGCCACAAAAATCTAGGATTTTGGCTACCTCCCAGAGGGCATTTTCTATAGTCTCCCCCAGATTATGGAATGGCCTGCCAGATGAGATCCGTCTGCTTACATCTTTAGACAGTTTTAAAAGGCAGTTAAGACAGATCTCTTCCGGCAGGCCTTTCCAGATTAGACTCCTGGCCTCTAGAATCCTCTTGATTCCTTAGAACCTTTAATTTGTCTTATCTGTTTAATTATGCCCTTTCCAAAGTAATTACTGCCACCATAGTTTGCTGTTTCCCACTTGTTTGCTCAGTTATTGAGTTGTTTATTTTTATGTATTTAAATGTTTTAATTTGTCTTTAGTTTAATACTTTTTAAGGGGGGGGGGGTTATATCGTCTTGGATTTTATATGATGTATTTTATTTTTGTTAGCCACCCCGATTGATCTCAGAGGGGCGGGATATAAATAAAAATTTATTATTATTATTATTAGTAGTAGTAGTAGTAGTAGTAGTATTTAAGTTAAGTATGAATTGAGATCTGAAATATATCTACTAAATATGTTAAACCAGATAGACCAGATGACACAGAAAAAAATACTGGAGAATTTTTTCATATATGGTCTCAGCTGCAAGATTGTTAATAGCACAGAGGTGGAAAAAACATGAACTACCAACAATGGACTATTGGTTGTTGAAACTGGCTGAAATGAAAGAAATTGACAGATTAACAGCCCTGTTGAACCAGGTTAACTGAGGGCCTCTGCAGTTGGGCTCAAAGGGGCAGTGGAGAGCCCTCCTGGGAAGCAGCAGATCAGGGCTGAGGCTGCCTGACCGCGAGGCCCTGATGCTCCCTTTTGCTGCCTGGAAAAGAGCAGCAAAATGCTGCTCCTTTTACGGGCAGCAAAAGGCCACCCTAAGAGCCAGCGCGTGGCTCATTAGAGCCCCTTTGGCACAGTGTGTCAAAACGCTGCACTGGAAGGATATCCTGACACCACGCACTGTGCATAATGGCGCACAGCGTCAGGAAGTCCTCGACATGGGGTTGGGGTGGCCAGCGTGTGGCTGTCCCCCCCCCCCATCTCTGCCTCCAGGCCAGCCCTTTGGGCCAGTCTGTAGAGGCCCTTAGAAAGTGTAGATGAAGAATGGTCTCTGGTGGAAGAGTATAGTAAGAAAAGATGGTCGGAGTAGAGCAGGTAAAACTAATATAAATGTTAAAGAAATTTATTTGAGGAAGGATAAGATGATTAAAAGATAGGATGTATGCAAATATAAATGGAAATTACAAGACACAAATAATTAGTATGTGAAAGAGAGCTGAGGTTTAATAATGATGATAGAAAAGAAAAGTTGTATGATCTAAGAGTATGAACAATGATATTTGTTGAAATTTTATGGAAGTGTAGTAGCATTGTTTAGGGAAAATTTTAGTTGTATTTAGCTTATGTAAGGAAAGCGTTTTTTAGAAGTGTAAATAATGATAAATAAAATTAATAATTAGTGGTTTGTTTGTTTTTTTAAAAAAAGGATCTAAGTGGACCAATGATGCCCTGAATATGAGACAGCTTCCTATTTATTCATGAAGTCTTCCAGAAATCAAAGGAAAAAACAGCATGGAATATTACTTTTAAAGAAAAATGGATATAGTGATACATTGAAGCTATCCATAACTAACCAATAATAGAATGATGAGATTGTTATCCTACCACTATGGATGGTTTTAGCATGTCATTATATCTGTTATTCCTCAAAGTCGTTCTCTAAATTCTTTTAAAAACCATAACCAACTTCCTGTTTGCTGGTTTATTGCTCTATGAACACATTTGTTTCACTATATTATGTGTCCACTCAGATTTGACATTTCTACCTATTGCATCTTTTGTTGATTCCTCTTGGCTTTCTCCAGCAGTCACTGGTGAACAACATTTTTCTGAGTGGCCCATGCTATTTGCAAAAAGTTTGTATCATTAATGAAACTAAGCTGTATCACTTTTAAAATATGAAAACTGTGCATAAATGGGAACAAAGCTATTTTGATGAATAAGTAAAATGGACGGAACACTTCCACTCACATATGCATCCAGAAACTGAAAAAGCTTTTAAAATCACACCTCAGTGATAGACCACATGGCTTATAGCAACATTTAAAAAATGGTACCAGGAGTACTGGAAGAAAGGAAAGCTAATTGCTTGCATATATGAAAAGAAATATCAAAGGAAGGTGCTCCAAAATGTTTCACTGCTAGAATTTTTACCACCCCCAGCAGAGGCAATCGAGGCTAATGGTCACATTAGCAGACCAAGAGATTACATACCAAAAGAACACCTAGAGCAAATCACATCCAGATACTGCAGAGCCAAAAGACAGTAGCATTCCACAAAACCCATCCACAAAATCCAGCCACCTCTTTGCAGCAGAAATAAGCAGAAAAGGTCATAAACAGTGCAGGCAAAATTTTCACCAGGCGACTGCAAATGAGCACCCAACAGAGCTGTTAAAAGTTACTTTCTGAACAAGAAATATGACTCTTCAGCTTTTATGTGCCTTGTTCGAATGCTCTTACTCTATCCCTATAAATCCAGTTTTCACATAGATTAAAAGAAAAGCCATCTTGGCCCCTGCTGAATAATACACTCCATGATGTGATTTCGCTGCAGGGTGTACACTAAATCAGTCTTCTCTCACTCAAATATATAGTTAAAACTCACTTATCTGGATGTCTGCAATCAGGATCCTTTAAGCTAGACATGCCTTATAGCCTGAGATGGCAGATAGTTGAACTTTATTCCACTCTAGTTAGACCTCATCTGGAGTACTGTACCCAGTCCTGGACTCCACATTTTAAGACTGTAGAGAAATGGAAATGACTTCAAAGGAAAGGAACAGGCCAGGATGGTCAAGGATATGGGAAACTGGTCCTATATGGAAAGACAGGAGAAACTGGAGAAGAGAAAACTAGATAGATAGATAGATATAATATTCTGTTTTGATTTACTATTTTTGTATGTTTTAATTGTATTTTTTAAATAATTGTAATTGTAAGCCACCCTGAGTCCCAGTCCTGGGAGAAGGGTGGGACTAAAATATATACACACCACAACAGATGTGAGCAGTTTTTATGTTTGCAGGGTCTACTTTGCTTTTTGCTGGAGCACTTAGAGTCATCAGCCTGGCATCCTTCCAGGGTTGCTAAAATGAGTACCCGCTTGTTGAGGGCCAATAGCTTATGCATTGTAAATTGCTTAGGGAGTGCTTAGTTCACTGATAAGCAGTACAGAAATGTACTTGCTATTGCTTTCTAGTGCTATCTTCTGCAATCAGTTTCAAAATGATGGCTCAGGAAACAGAGCTAATTACCTTGTTTTCTGATGCTCCAAGAACTGGGACAGGAGGCAATGGATTCAAACTATAGGAAAAGAGATTCCGTCTAAACATTAGGAAGAATTTCCTCACAGTAAGAGCTGTTCAACAGTGGATTACACTAGCTCAGAGTGTAATAGAGTTTCCTTCTTTGGAAGTTTTTAAACAGAAGTTGCATGGCCATCTGTCTGGAGTGCTTTGATGGTGTATTTCTGCATGGCAGGGAATTGGACTGGATGGCCCTGGTGGTCTCTTCCATCTCTATAACCTGCTAAACTCCACACAACACAAAACCAAATCTGCCTGAAAGTTGTCATAGATTTGGAATGCTGCCTAATTTAAATCTAAATATTCCTGTTGCTTCAGAGTTGGGAGGTGAAGGTCTGTGTTGATCTACTGCAAATTACACAGAGTTCTAAAAATGGATACCAGTGTACCTTCTGGCTACCTTTGATAACAAAGACATATGCTCTTCCACTCCTGATGGCAGGACTAGCTTTAATGGACTTAAGGAGGGTGGCTTTTTTATTGAACACATGCATAAGTCTCTTAATGATGAGAGACAGAGGAATTTGACAACAGAACCAATTATCTAGAGGTACGACTGGCTCTCTCTCACTGAAGGTCTTCAAATAGCAACTAACAGTTGAGAATACTGTGGCTCTTATTTTTCCTTCATGAATCAAAGCAATGGAACACAAACTAGACTGCAAAGCTATCTCCATTTCCTGATTCTGTATCTACTGTGTTTCATAAGTACTTTACAGATATCTGCCTTTTCTATTTGCCCTAGATTTGTGAAAATCTATAAAATAAGAATTCTGCATATTTTAAAAATTATTAGACTTTAATGGCCAGAATGAGAATGGGCAGAACCAACATTGTCAGTACCACATCAGCAATCAAGAAGTCAGTCAGAAAGTAAATTTCTCATCCAGATTTATCTGTAAGATAAAACAGAAAAGCAGAAATAATGACTTGGAGTATTGACCTAAGCACTGAGTAATGGTAATTAAAACAGTGTCAAACTAGATTATTGCTTCACTACAGAAATATTCCAGTTTGACAATGTTTTAATTGCCATTACTCAGTGCTATAGAATCCTGGAAATTGTAGTTTATGACACCAGAGCTCTCTGACAAAGACTAAATATCTTACAAAACTACAAATCCTAAATTCTATAGCATTGAGTCACAACAGCTAAAGTAGTGTCAAACTGGACTATTTCTGCAGTGTAGATATTGTCTTGGACTATGGAAGACCACATTGTGAATTCTCTCAGCCATGAAAACCCACCAGGTGGCCTTGGGCAAGTTCTACGCTCAAATGTCAAATAAGGGAATGGCAAACTCCTTCTGAATAAATTTGCTAAGAGAACCCCATGATAGGTTAGCTCTCAAGTTATCAAATATCTGATACAACTTGAAGGCACACAACAACAAACCATACCCACTGAATCAATGGGATATGCAACAAGTCAAGTGGGATTCAGTGCAAGTGAGCTTAGAAGATGGTGAAATTAACTACTCTATAGAAGCTAATATTATAGTACCCTATTGTCTCTTCTAGAAACTCGTTGTGATCAATCAAATCTCATTTATCACAACCTGAAGCTGGGACCAAGAGTATTGGAGAGCTCATTCTCATGCTTTGTTTTGTAGGTTTCCCAAAGAACTCTGATTTGCCATTGCAGGATACAGAATGCTGGAATCAGAGTGGCGTAGTGGTTTGAGTATTGGACTATGACTCTGTAGACCAGGGTTCAATTCTCTCCTTGATCATGAAACCCCCTGGGTTGCCTTGGGCAAGTCACATGCTCTCAGTGTCAGGGGAAAGCAATGAAAAACCTCCTCTGAACAAATCATGCCTAGAAAACCCCATGACAGGTTCACATTAGGGTTGCCATAAATCAGAAATAATTTAAATCAGAAGGCACACAACACACATGCATCAGTGCTGCACTAGTAGAATGAGTAGTCTTATGCTCTCAAGTGTGGGGCACTTTTGCAATATTGTTAGATAAACATCTTCTCTCTCTCTCTCTCTCTCTCTCTATATATATATATATATATAGTTTCTTTTTCAGTGGGAGGGAATAGATTTTTTGAAGAAGAAGAAGAAGAAGAAGAAGAAGAAGAAGAAGAAGAAGAAGAAGAAGAAACCTTATTGTGCATTATTGGTATCAGATCCAAAATACTTTCAATCCATCCATCCACAAAGACTTAAGCCAGTCCTTCTCCCTGAAATATATACATACATACTTTTCCAGCATGCCTACCCAGTCAATTTTAAACTATGAATTTTAAATCAATATATTTTAACCGGGATTATTTTAATGTGTAATGGTCACTTTAATCCTAGTTTATGTATTTAATGATCAGTTAAATTTTGTATTTTAATTTATGTTGTAACCCACGTCAAGCCTTGGGGAGAGTTGGATAAGAAAAAAAAAGTTATTGTTCTCCCTGAAATCACAGTTGCCCTCAATAGTACATCAACCAACACAATAGTTGAGAAGTGGAAATCATATGAACCTTCAGATGCTATTGGACTGCAACTCCCATCATGCCTCACCATTGGTGTTGCAGGCTAGGGCTACTGGCAGCTGCAGTCCAACAACCTCTGGTGCCACACAATTCTTCAGTTTATTATTACTAGTTGAACTTATTAAAGCTTTCAGTCCCATGAAACCAACTTAGCATTCACTTAATTTTGAATATATTTGTTGTAGATTAAGTAGAAGCCAAATTGATTCTGTTTTTCAGCTGTAATCAATGTACTGGTGAGTTTTCAGGAGCAGCCTGAGTTAGCTTATGATCTCTGTGAGATAACAATCTATTTTCACACCAGCTAAGCAAAGTTTCCATTTGTGCAGAGAAATGTATCATTGTTTTAATGGTTTTGGTTATCTTGCAAACATTTATATTTAAGCTGAGATTCCATATGGTGTGTAATTGTGTGTTAATTGTCAACAACAACAGATATTTTTGCTTCCAGAAACTGCTAGATTGTGATGTCAACCAGGGAAATATGTTTCCAAGATTTTAAATATCAACAATATTGGGACTAATAAAGATACAATCTCAATTATTTGTTCTTTCTTGCTCTGTAGAAGCAATCCAACTGCTAAAGCATGTCTAGTCAGAGGCAAGTCCCACTGAATTTAATGGAATTTAATGGGATACATTCCCATGTAAGTTTTAGAAGACATGTAAACTTATAAAGTACCAAGGTAGCCTGGAAAAAGAAAGTCTGAAGACCACTAAGAGTCTATAGTACACAATTACAACTACCTCATCAAACAACAAATCCCAGGATTCCTTGAGATGGAGCCATTATTGTTAAAATACTATGAAGCTAATAAAATTGTGTATCATAATAGTGTGATCTGCTAGTAATAATATTCTATGAGCTCATTCCCACTTACATTTAAACTGGTTTGCGATTCACCTTCGCTCTGCATTGGTGAATTGATTCCAAAAGGTCCGTCGTTCCCACTATGAAAGTGGGTTTTTTCATTATTCCCTTGTAATCACTTCTTTTTTGGCATGATTGTCATTTCCACTAGTTTGCACTGCTTCAAAATGCATGTCAATCATCTGTGCATCATTGGTGACACAGGTGGCAACACAGTAAGGACAGAGCTAAAGTGGGACGACTTTAGCAACTGAGCCTTCCTCTGCCTCTCAAGCACACCATTTCTCTTTTGAGCAGTCCGGCTTGGGAACTATATATTTTTAAAAAAGAAAAAATTGACAGGATATGCAATCCATTGGTTTTGCAACTACTTGCCTTGCTGAGCTGCAATCTGTCCATAAGTAGTTTGCATGTAGTTGCAAATATGATGGATCACATATTCTGCCAATTTTTTTATTTAAAAAACATATCATGTGCCCATAGGTCACCACAAGTACAAAAGCAGCACTGAGAAGGGGTGTGGGGGGAGATGGCTGATTTCCCAAAAACTGAGGAGGGATGGTAAACACCCCTTTCCCATTAGTCCCTTCCCTCCAGAATGATGTGATTCAGATCTGTCGTTCCCACTTGTTGAACATGCTTCGGAATCGATTCTTTTCAAAAGAACCAGCAAAGAATTCATATTGGGAAACAGTGGGATTTTTACATTTGCCTTGCTTCATCACTATTGAAACCGAGCTCAATAGGACTGGAACTGGTTTCAAGTGGGAATAATGGTCATATAACCCAATCAGCAATTCACTTTAAATCATAGTGGGAATGAGGCCTACATTAGCCATTAAAAATAAGAAATGGCAGAAAGGCAGAACTTTAAGAGATGATACTTTGTTCTAAGTGAAGACACAAGGTTCTTGTAGGGTGGGCAAGAACCATATCTTAGTGCCAAAAGAGCACATTTGTTGGATGTACATGGATCTGGACATTTGCAGTTGAAAGGCACATAGTGCTGGTTGGCCTGACCTTGATAAATATCACTCTGCCCATCATAGAGGAGAATACTGAGAGTCATGGAGCCATTACAGTTAAAGTGCTATGAAGCTAATACAACCGTGTACCTTAATGGTCTGATCTGCTATCAGTCTGATTGGCCTGATCACAGGTGGCTGTTGCATCTTCCTGAGTGCAGTACAACCAACAATCTTCATTAGAAAGTATTTTCTGAACTGAGATGATATGAAACCTCTGTCTGTGAGATGTGATCTAGGAGGTCTCTTTCCCATGTACAAGTTGCCACTTAGTACCAGGCAATGAGTCTCTGACTCCTGTTACAGAAAATTAATATTGATACTTTACATGTTTGAAGGGTAAATTGAATTTTCAGTGAACACAGTAAAATGCACCTGATTTCCAAGACTATACTTTTGTAAGTCTGGGCAGTTGAACTTGATTTCCTAGAACCCTTTTGGTTCATTGGTTCTGTATTTCTAACAGAGATTTGGATGGGAGATTACCTTAATTGCCTTGTCTATAAATCTCCTTTTGTTAGATAAACTGTGATATGTTACCATGAGAAAACTTCTCAGTAGCTGCTTCCAGCCTGTGGAATTGCCTTCCATGGGAAGCTAGGCTGACCCCCTCTCTGCTTTCCTTCAGCCAACAGGCAAAGGCCTGTTTATTGTGCTGCATTTTTTTTTACTGTACTGTTATCATTTTAAATGATTTTATACTTTTAAAAATTGGAAGGTGTTTTGCTGTAATATGATTTTGTTTTAACATTTTCATTATCAGGTTGTTGGGGGTTTGGGGGGTTATCTTGATTTATCCTTGTAAACCACCTTGGACCCCATGGTAAGAGAAAAGCAGCATATAAATAAAGTAAAAGAAAATAAATATCAAAAAGTGGCTAGTTGTTCACAGTAGCTGGAAAATATCTGGAAAGGGGGTATATTTCTCTCATGAGTTCAGCTAAGGAAGAGATAACAAAGCTAGGTCTATATGTGAAACTGCACAAAGGACAATATTGGGGACAATAGTAAGAATACAATGAGGCAGGAGAAGAATAAGGTGTACAGAGCTGGATTCATGTGCCCATGTGGATGGTGACGTCAGTGATGACAGTGCTAATCATTTGCTGAAGAGATGTGAGAAAGTGCTTAAGGCACAAGTAGACAATAGCCACTGTTGAAACTTCTAGTGCCAACTAATTAGGAAGCTGCTGCTTTAAACACATGACAGACTGGTATGGGGATCTCCTGTTGCTTAATCCACTCACATATGCCGGGCCATTTTGCATGCCTTTGTACACAAAACCAATATGGCTAGGAAGGCCATGTGAAACAAACGAAATCAAAAATTTGTATTG
Source organism: Phrynosoma blainvillii (assembly GCA_026167975.1). NCBI lineage: Eukaryota > Metazoa > Chordata > Lepidosauria > Squamata > Phrynosomatidae > Phrynosoma > Phrynosoma blainvillii. The sequence continues at coordinate 273,536,162 of JANUYF010000002.1, forward strand.
GTTTAAGGAATTCTGTTTTAGGAATTGCCAAAAAATGTTGCTTCCAGCTTCTAACAAAAGTGTATGGAAGTGACACTGGCAATTTAATCCTATTGATTGTTGTTTGTTAACTGCCTTTGAGTTGAACCTGAGTCATGGCGACCCTGTAGATGGGACATCTCCAAGACCCCCTGTCCTCCACTGCTCTGCTTAGGCCCTGTAAATTCATACCCATGATCTCCTTAATTGAATCTATCCATCTAGCATGTAGTCTTCCTCTCTTTCTATTTCTCTCCAACTTCCTAGCATTATTGTCTTTTTTAGTGAGTCATGTCTTCTGATAATGTGGCCAGAGTATGACACTTCAGTTTGTTCATCTTGGTTTCCAGAGAGAGTTCAGATTTGGTCTTGTTTGTCTATTTGGCCATCCTCATCACTCTTCTCCAGCACCACATCTCAAATGAGTTGATTTTCCTCCTTTCCACTTTTTTCACTGTCCAGCTCTCACATCCATACATGGTAATGGGGAATACAATGGCTTGGGCGATTCTCATTTTAGTGCTTAGTTATGTATTGTTACATTCTATGAACTTATCCAGGTCTTTCATAAGTGCCCTTCCCATACCTAGCCTTCCTACTGATGGGTACTCATAAATAAGCCCCTTTGACTTTAATTAGGCTTTCTCCCTGATTAGGGGGTGCATATGTCAGCTTAAAGAAGTCCCCCCATTGCACTTTGCTGAGGGGGGCTTCTTTATGGTGAGCTTCCCAGCACCTATATTGGCCAGGTTGCTACTTTGGCCAATAGGGAGGAGGAGTATAGTGATGGCAGTGGCTGCAGCCATTGCAAGATTTGAGAAGAAGGCCTTGTGAGCTCTCTGGATATACCCTCTCTGGATATACATGGCCTTTGCAAAATAAAATTAAAAAAATAAAAATTAAAAATGATGGGAATCTTCATGAGAATATTTCTTCAGAAGAATCTACTTTCCAAAGTTTCTGGAAAATCTATCCCACCCTAAACTTTAAAATAGGTAACCTTATTAAGTACCCTAATGTTCAAGATATGTTTCATTTTGTGAGGATGTGGACAGAATCTTTGGAGAGGTGAGAGCCACCACATGTATACTGGACCCATGCCCACCTTGGCTGTTGAAAGCAGCCAGAGGGGGACTGGATTACTGGGTAAGGGAAGTAGAGAATGCCTCACTATAGCAAGGCAGGTTCCTAGCTTGTCTAAAAGAGGCTGTGGTGAGGCCACTACTGAAAAAAATCTTCCGTAGATCCCACCAGATTGAAGAACTATCAGCCAGTCTCAAATATCCCCTTTTTGGGCAAGGTGTTGGAACGTGTGGTGGCCTCCCAGCTCCAGGGGCTCTTGGATAAAACTGATTATCTACACCCATTTCAGAGACAGCTTTGGTCACCTTGGTGAATGATCTATGCAGGGAGCTGGACAGGGGGAGTGTGTCCCTGTTGGTCCTGCTGGATATCTCAGTGGCTTTTGATACTATTGACCATGGTATCCTTTTGGGCCATCTTTCTGGGATGGGACTTAGGGCACTGTTATGCAGTGGTTCTGGTCTTTCTTGGAGGGGAGAACTCAGAAGGTAGTGTTGGGGGACTCCTGTTTGACTCCTTGGCCACTGCCCTGTGGGGTCCCCCCAGGGTTCTGTTCTGTCCCCCATGTTATTCACCATCTACATGAAACTGCTGGGAGAGGTCATATGGAGTTTTGGGTTGTGGTGTCACCAATAAGTTGATGACACCCAGCTCTATCTCTCTTTTCCATCTGACTCCAAGGAAGCTGTTTCTGTACTGAACCAGCATCTGCAGTCAGTAATGGACTGGATGAGGGCAAACAATTTTAAGCTTGATCCATACAAGACAGAGGTGCTCCTGGTCACTTGTAAGGCAGATCAGGGAATAGAGATTCAGTGGTTGCACTTTCCCTGAAATTTCAGACTCACAGCTTGCATGTCCTCCTGGACTCAACTATGAGCCTGGATGCCCAGGTTTCAGCAGTGGCCAGGAGTGCATTTGCACAGCTAAAACTTGTGCACCAGCTGCACCCATTCTTTGAGATGCCAGATCTGGCTACAGTGACACACACCTTGGTTACATCCCGTTTGGACTATTGTAACATGCTTTATGTGGGTCTGCCCTTGGAAACTGCCCTTCCTGAGGACGTCATTGGAGCGGCGGCCCATCCACACAACGGGCACTCCAATGACGTCCTTCTGGCTCAGCGTCCAGACACGCTGAGCCAGAAGAGATGCTGAAGAGGCACGCCATGCCTCTTGCAGTGCCTCTTTTGTGACTTGTGGAAGGAGCGCTATTTTAGCGCTCCTTTTGCAGGTGGCGAAAGGGAGGATCAGGGCCGAGGTGTCCGGCAGCCTTGGCTGCAATCCTCTGCTGCCAAAGGCGGCCCAGGGCCACCTGTCTGCATCCCCCCTCAGACTCTATTCTATTTAGTTTGTGACACATTGGACTAAGGTGTAAGTAAACTTGGCACAAACATCCCTTTGGTTTCCTCTACAAGCTCTCAATAGTGAAGAGGCTACCAGTGTACCAGGTGACTTCTGAAGTTTTGACTCCTAGATGAATGAAATTGGTTTTTTTTTCCTCCTGTCATGTGACAAATCAAGGCTTTGCCCTTTCATGGGTTTCCTATGAGCATGTAAATCACTGTAGATCATGTGCAGAAAGATTAGGATTTTTTAAAAAAGAACATCAAAGTCATTGAAGAAAAGGAGGTAGAGAAAAAAATACTCTTGCACATTATTCCTTTGAAAGGACATATTTTTGTTCTGAAGTTCTAGAAAAGCAAACAACACATGTTAGGAAAAAAACTATGGAAAAGTTAATAACATCTATTTCAACCACAATATTTCTTGAGATATGAATAATGACAGGTTAATTATTCAGATATTTCTCCCTTTCCCAGCCCCCCTTCTCCTCCTCCTCTTCCTTCTTGTTGGCTTGAACATAGAGAAACCTCACATATGAGAAGATTTCAAGTCAATTCTCATACTCAAGTGCAGGATTAAGAGGAGAGGACTAATACTTGTATTTTGGAAAGTTTGTCCGGCAAGACAATTGTGCATCTATACATCAAACAAGAGGCTTGATGTACAGATTTACAACTGACATTATGTTGGTACCAGATATATTGCTCTTTTTATGTTAGCACTCAGGACCACAGCTCAGAAAAGAAGTTCACCAGCCCTAGCAACAGCCAATAGAAAGCGAGCTGGTGGCAGCCAATCAAATTGAAGGCTGGAGATGAAAAATAATCGGTTGGTGACTGTTGGAATCAGATAGGATTGAGTTTAGAGCTGTGTGGGACAGTTACAGTGAGGGTTCGAGAGAAAGACAGTTATTGTGAGGTTTCTAGATAGAAATTGATTGTTAAAACCCAGAAGTGAGGGACTTAACATCTGTGAAGTACTCCAAGTGAGGGAGTAATAGTAAAGAGATATCCTGAGGGATATAGGTAGCCATAATGGTAGGTTTATTAATTAGGTTCAAGGAAAGTAATCCAGAAGAAGGACTGTGTGAAGGGCCTGGGTAACACTAACTTTTATTCTCTGAGGAGAGTGGTGTACAGGGAACTGTCAGTGTAACAAAGTTGAAACTAAGAAAGTAAAATTTTCAAGTGAAACAAGTAACTCAAATGCATGAAATAACAAATGTCTTATTCACCTATAAATAAGTATCTATTGTTTGAAACATCTTCTAAATAATTATTCTGTTATTATTTTAGTAAAAGCCTGTCTGCAGCTTGATTGAATATCCACACTATTAACAGTCAAAGTATTTTACAGTATAGTTAAAGTACACCTCTGATATTTATACAAGAGTGAAGCAGTTTCACAAATAGATTGGAAGTCACAAGAAAAGTAAAATGACTTAAGTGAAGTAAACAATAAGAAAGAGCATCACACTGACATTATGGAGCTGAACAGATGCCCCTAAGGGGTGGCATCCCGCTGCCCCTTTCTTGGATGGATCAGGGTCTCAGCAACCGCATACCACGGCCCCAATTTGGTGCTTTGTTGCTCTAAAAGAGCTAGCAAATACCGCTCCTTTTTAGAGTGGTAAAAAGCCACCCTTGCTTCCATCGCAGCAGCTTTTCGGCATTCCTTTGGTACAGTATATGTGAACACTGTGCCAAGAGAGTGCCCTGATTCCTCCCGCCTTGTGCTGGGGCATGCGGTATGAGGATAACATAGGGGCAGAGTTGAGGTGGTCAGCATGTGCTTGCCACACCCCTACTCTGCCCCCAGGCTGGCCTAAAGTGCTGGTCTGTTCAACCCCTATGTTGGTGCCAGATATATTGCTAATTTTATGTTAGCACTCAGAACCACAGCTCAGAAAAGTTGTTTGTTTTGGTCACTGCTCCCCAAATCCCCGATATGGTCAGCTAGCCAAAACAAGCCAATGACATGGAAGAAAAAAGACTGGCTCAATAAGAAACTCACATTTTAGAATAGGTCCAGAATTTGATTCTATACAGCTAACTGCTAATTTATGTCCTCATGAAGGATTTAACTGCTTCAGGTTTCACGTGGGAGTTTAGCAATATTTATTTATTTATTGGATTTTTATCTCTATGGATGTTGTCTCCTTTCTTTCATGAGGAAAGGTAGGTTGACAAAAGGAGTCATCTAGGCTATGACTTGGGCCTTGGAGATTCTATAAGAAGTCCATCCTCAGTTGCTTAGTTCAATTTCTGGAATGGCTATGGTTTGAGCTTACTCTATGCCACTGGTGTTAACAGGGTAAAATTGTCAATGAGATTCAGTGTGCCCTAATCATGCAATGGCTATTTTATTGAGTTATTAATAATGTTATTATTTTATTGGTTGTACTTTTTGATATTTGTATTATATTTTTACTGATGTAATCCTCCCTCGATCCACAGGGAGAGGCAGGAAATATAATAATAATAATAATAATAATAATAATAATAATAATAATAATAATAATAATAAATTTTCACAGTGAGAGTTATTTGCTAGAATACACCAAATGATATCTGAGCACTTTTGTTAATCCAGGCAGTTTATGACCAGCATTCCATTAGCAAAACTGGCTTTCAATAAACAAAGCAAAAGGATAATTTGCACCATGTCAAAAATTAGAATAAAGTTTAAGAAGAACACTAAACCAAACATCATGCCAAAATTGCAATCCCCATAGAATTTAATGATAATTTGAAAGATAGAAGAGGAAAGAGTGACAGATTCTATCAGGGAAGAATTATATGAAAATGAACCTTGACTTTTAGAAAGTGAAATGGAATCTGCACTATAAATCACCAGGAACAGATGATACACTAATAGAGCTGTTTCAGTCTACAAAGAAAGATTTTATTTTAGTTCTAAGTAAAATCTGTCAATGAATATAGAAAACAAAACAATGGCCCTATGAGGAACAACTTAGGGACTGGGTTTGTTTAGCCTGGAGAAGAGATGGTTAAGAGGGAATATGATAGCCCTCTTTAAATATTTGAAGGGATGTCATATTGAGGACGTCACTCGCTTGTTTTCTGCTGCTCCAGAGAACAGGACCTGGAACAACGGATGCAAGCTACAGGAAAAGAGAGTCCACCTCAACATTAGGAGGAACTTCCTGACAGTGAGAGCTGTTCGACAGTGGAGCACACTCCCTCAAAGAGTGGTGGAGTCTCCTTCTTTGGAGGTCTTTAAACATAGCCTGGATAGCCATCTGTTGGGGATGCTTTGATTTTGAGTTCCTGCATGGCAGGGGGTTGGACTGGATGGCCCCTGTGGTCTCTTCCAACTCTATGATTCTATGATTCTATGACCCACAGATTGGAAACTCTCAATATACATTCCAATCTACAAGAAAGAGGACAACAAGGATTAGAGTAACCATAAGACCATTGCATTCATTTCCTATGCAAGCAAAGTGATGCTCAAAATTCTACAACAAAGGGGCTAAACAGATGGCCCCAAAGGAGTGGATTGTTGCTGCTCCTTTGATTGCTGGGTTGGGGCCATGGCAGCAGCATGCCACATCCCCAACCCAGCATTTTCCTGGCACAAAAAGAAGCAGCAGAAAGCTGCTTCTTTTTGCACTGGGAAAAAGGTGCTTTTGCTGCAGCAGCAGTGGTTTTTCTGGGTTTCAGCGGTGTGTAGCATATAAACACCATGCTGCCAAAAAGCCACAATGCTGTCACTATGTGGTTACTTGGTGCGACTTCATGGTGTGTTCCCGGCATCTTGGGGGCTTACATACGGCATGCCCCCAAGACACCGGGAAGCCGATTCTTTTTGCCGGTTTGCACCGGTCTAAAGATTTTAACCATATATAAAGTGAGAAATGCCAAAGGAAAGGAAGAGACACTTGCGATCATATTCCCCCTTTACAGACAGCGTGCCATCTTGGAGACAAGAAAGGGGAGGAGCAGCCTCATGCTAGGTGCCCCACCCCTTCCTGAGGACGTAATAGGAGCGCCCGTCGTTGCACACAACGGGCGCTCCAATTACGTCCTTCTGGCTCAGCGCCCAAACACGCTGAATGGGAAGAGGCATGGGAGAGGCGCACGCTACCTCTTCCAGCGCCCCTTCCATGGCTTGAGGAAGGAGCGCTATTTTAGCTCTCCTTCCATGGCCACTCACAGAGTGGATTGGGGCCGAGGAGTGGGGCAGCCTCAGCCCCATTCCGTGGCTTCTCGGGACAGCCCATGGCCGCCTGTCTGCAGAGGCCCATTGTAAACATATGTTGAATAATGGAGCATACCAAGGCATTTCAGAAGAAAATCAGTCTATGCTTTATAGATTACAGCAAAGACATTGATTGTATAAATCATGAAAAACTATGGATCACTCTTAAACAAATTGGTAATTTGATTCTCCTGACATGTAAGCTGTACCCAGGACAAGAAGCTACTATTATGACAGAATATGGAGAAACAAAATGGCTTCTGGTTGACAAAAGGAGAAGGCAAGGCTGCATTTTATCATTCAACCTGTTTTACTTGTGTGCTGAACATATCATATGTAAAGCATGATTAAAATCAGAGAAAAGAGGCATGAAAATTGGAGGGAGACATATCAACAATTTAAGATGTGCACATGACATCATACTACTAGTGGAAAAGAGCAAAGATTGTGGGGCGTTGCAGACTGGCCTAAAGGGCCAGTCTGGGGGTGAAGTTTGGGTGGGGCAGCCACATGCTGGCTGCCCCAACCCCAGCCCGATACCGTCCTGACATCACACACCTGTACACATGGCACGTGGTGTCAGGATACTCTCCTGGCACGGCGTGTAGACACGCTGTGCCAAAAGGGCATAAAAGAGCTGCGGCACCAGCTCTAAGGATGGCCTTTTGCCGCCTCTAAAAGAAGTGGATTTTTGCTGCTCTTTTTGGGTCAGCAAAAGAGAGGATCGGGGCTGCGTGTGTTGTTGCTGCGGCCCCAATCCGCTGCTAGCAAGGGTGGCCCAGAGCCACCCATCTGCATAGCCCCTTAGAGAAACTGCTGAAGAAAGTCAAGGAGGATAGTGCAAAGGTAGGTTTACAGTTGAACATTAAAGAAACAAAAATAATGGGTCCAGATGATTTGCATAACTTTAAAGTACTTTAAAGTAATTTTAAAAAAGACCATGAAGGCATTGAAATAGTTCAAGCTATTCCATACCTTGGGTCAAACACTAATCAGGATGGAGAATGCAGCCAAGGAACCTTAAGACTAGGCCTTGAAAGGCAAGATAGGGGGAAAAAATCAATTCCTTTGAAATGTGGTGCTGGAGAAGAGTTCTTGGACTGCTGAGAAGAGAAATAAATGGGTCCTAGACCAAATCAAGCCTGAATCAGAACCCACTATGAGTCAACTGAGACTGTTGTACTCTGACCATATCATGAGAAAACAGGACTCACTAGAAAAGACAATAATGTTTGTAAGGTAGAAGGCAACAGAAAAGGAGGTAGACTACATTCTAGATGGATAGACTCAATAAAGGAAGCCACAACCCTGAGTCCATGGAACCTGAGCAGGGCTGTTGATGATAGGGTGACTTGGAGTCTCTCATTCATAGGACTGCCATAAGTCAATGTTGAAGCTGACTTAATGGCAGTTAGAAACAAACAAATCATGGACTTGCATTTAGTATATGAAGTATAGAAGGCCTGCTCTCCAACCTACATATAAGGCCTAAGCAGACTGCCAGAAATAGTGCACATTAAATTGAGGCAGTGCTAGGGAATCATGGGAATTGTATTTTTTTCTGAGACATTGAGCCTTCTCTGTCAGAGAGCTCTGGTGCCACAATAAATTACAGTTCCCATGATTCCCTAGCACTGAGCCAGGGCAGTGCCTCAATTTAATGTGCACTATTTCTGGTAGTCTGCTTAGGCCCATAGACTAATATTTTAGTAAGGACTATGCTATTAGGATGTTTTCATAGTTCATTTGAATGTACCCAGTTTGAATGTGAATGACTGATTTTGAGTTTAATATCATTTCCCTTTCATTAAAAGGATGGAATATTGCACATTTCACATTGTATGTCATGTTTGCCCAAATATCGTGAGCAGCTAAACATAAACATGGGGACAGCAGCAATTTCATATCACTTGTAATTTCTTATTTAGTCATTACTATAATGCCCAGACAATTCTCATAAGCCCATATGTAAATGAAGAGCCATCACTTTTAGTGGGCTCTGCTTACCAAGATTTTTAGCAATAATAATAATAATAATAAATAAAAAAATCAGCAAATTTAATTCAATTTAGCAAATGATGCAAACACATTTAAAAAAATCTATATTCATGCAATTTACCTTACCAGCAATATCTTCTGGAATTTGTTGAACCGCCTACATACATTTACTCCGGTATCATTTTGTGTTCAGGACAAATCTGTTTTCTTTACTGATCACTTCCTGACAAGCTCATTGGTAGTGACTTGGAGTCATTTTGATTTTAAGTGCAGTATAGATCTATACTATTATATATGTAAATAGCATCCCTAAGAATCCTAAATAAATAATGTCTTTTATTATATTAAAGTGCTCTACTGACTTGACAGAATACGACAGTGGTCTGTAGGTCTGTCACTTAAAAAAAATGTATGCTTATTTAGGATTAAATGGAATATAAGAAACACAAGAAAACAGGAACAGGAAAAGACAGGGCCCAATCCAGCTAAACTGCTCCCAATTTACAAAATAAAAGGCAGAATCTATGGCCTTGCAGCTGAGTCTGTCAGCCATCATAGCATATTGATTTCCCTCCACTCCCTTTTAGTTTTGATTTTTCATACCTTTTTAAGTACTTGCAAAATCAAGCAGTTATGATCCAGCTACACAGGCTGTGAATTAATTTGATCAGAAAATTGTTGCAATCACATTGTCATTTGAAGTATAATGTATGCTATGCTAAGTAGCACTGAGGCTTCACCACATGTAGATCTAGCCTTTCCTTTCTGGCTCTGGCTCTGCTCAGTGTTGTCTGTGATCATTTCTTTCCCTTTGCTAAATAAATAGCTTAGTATTATTGCTGATATTTTTTCTTACCCTCTTGCAGACAGTACAGTTTTATATATATTTACTGCCTTCAATGGGGCTTACTCCCTAATAAATGTATTCAGAATCACAACCACAATCTCCATCTAAGTACATTCAGATTATAGTATGTTCTTGTAAGCTGTTTTCTAGTTGGAAATAGGGTGGGAGTAATTGGCAAGGGCTATCTTTCAGCTATTTTACACACTTAAAAATCAGCTATTTTGTTTCAAAATGCCTAATGATAAGGCCGGCCCTGTAATGGATGTTTTGTATCATGTGGGAGAAACTCAACAGCAAAAAACTGACATATTTTTGTATTCCTAATGATGAGCAGACAGTCCTTCTTCCTTGGTTATTTGGAACAAAATGAGCTAGATGTCAAAATGACCAGAGAAGGAACTGTAACCAAGAGTTTCTGCTGCCTCCTTCCCACTTCTTTCTTTACCTTTATTCTTACATCTCCTAAGACAAGTAGACATGTGTGTATTAGCGTGGTGACGCAGCACGTGGGAACCATGTAAGATGAAGCACCAGGATCCAGACTGTCTTCGATGAAGCAGGCAATGTTGTCAGTTATAGGAAACTCCTTTCCCCTCCAGACAGAGCAGAGAGAGATTCAGCAGATGTCTCACTAAGAGGCTTTTAATCTTCAGACGTTCTTTATACAAAGGCTATGTACAATGATACACCAATGCACTCTCCAACAATCTCCACCTTCCACTATCAACCCACATCAACCCACATGTGTGTCCAGAGGCTCGTCCCTTATATAGCCAGTGCTCCACATGGCTTTCTAGCCCTGCCTCTTCCTTTTGGACACCTGTCAGTCATCAGTATGACTCAACATGTTTGCAGCTCTTTTGCAGCACTTACTGTGCTTTACAGCACCAGGTGACTCCCTGTCATTATGTCACCTCCTGTTTCATTAGCCTTGATGCTGCATGACTCAGCAGTGGCCAAATGCTTAGTCATCATGGCTGCTGCCATTCACCACATTGTGCATTTTCCCTGGAAAATTATTCCAACATTCCCCTCCAAAATGAACAATGTGTGCACAAATCTTATTTTTTACACTTTTCATGTATTGGGTTCTTCTTCAATCATGAAGTGTTTACCTGTGGCTTCCCTTTCTATTTCCCTTTTGTGACATATCCCACCAGCCTGACATGTCCAATGTCCTCCTGCTGTGTTTCAGTGCTCTGGCCTCTGTCTGTGCCACTGTCAAACCTGACCTGTGTGCGCCCCAGACTTTAGAACCCCGTTCTAGATCTCTGAGCTCTGGTCTAGCTCCACGAACCTCGTTCTTTCCTCCAGCAGCACTCTCCTGATATGCACTCTACTGGAAACTGTCCACCACTCCAGGCACAATTCTTCATCTGGTGCAACTGCACTCTGGCCTAGATCTAGATCTACCTGCCATCCTGGCCTAGACGATCTTATCACTCTACCACTTCTAGGCTGCACCTATCGCTCTCCAGAGCCCTGAGCTTCCGCTGCTGCTCCTGGTGTCAGACCTAGCTCCGAGGCCAACCGCTCATGCCTCTCCACCTGCAGAGCCTTTGTGAGGATGTCAGCTACATTGTCCTCTGAACAAATGTACTCCAGTCTCAGAACACCATTCTGGACCAACTCCCTCACATTCATATACCTGACACCTATATACTTTGTTCGGTTTTTCAGGTTCTCCGCCTCTGACATGGCAATGCAGGCCTGTGAGTCCTCATGCACAACCGTCGGTCCTGTGCATGCCTCACCTAGATCTTCCAGCAGCTGTCTTATCCATTGCACCTCTCCTGCCATCTCGGACAAAGCTGCAAACTCAGCTTCCGAGGTACTCAGTGCCACACAGCTCTGTTTCCTGCTTCTCCAAACCACTGGACTGTCTGTGTACATAATCAGCAAACCTGTCACTGATTTTCTATGCACAATGTGGTGAATGGCAGCAGCCATGATGACTAAGCATTTGGCCACTGCTGAGTCATGCAGCATTAAGGCTAATGAAACAGGAGGTGCAGCTCAGATGCAAAGGAGCTATCTACAAAACAATCCAGCTGTGCTCCAGATCCCTGTAGCACAAGCTTCTGCTCCTTGCTGCCCTTCAGGTACCTCAATACCCTTTTCACCGCAGTCCAGTCCTCTACCTTGGGATTGCTCACTCTACGGCTCAGCATGCCAACAGCAAAGGCTATATCTGGCCGTGTGTTATTGGCTATAAACATTGAACTGCCAATAACTGACCTGTACAGATCAGGATGCTCAAACACCTTGTCAGACTCTGTTCTACTTGTGAACCCTGGTGTTATGGGACTCCTAACCCCCTTTGCACTTTCTAGTCCCCATTTCTCCAGCAACCTCTGAATCTTCTTTGTCTGACTCAGCATCAACCTGCCATCTGCTGTTCTCTCTACTTCTATCCCAGGATAGAACTTGAGGTTCCCTAAGTCTTTCAGGACAAATTTCCTTGCCAGGTCATCCTGCACAGCCTTCACCTCCTGCTCCGTCTGAGCAGCCACACAGAGGTCATCTACATAGATGACTAAAGTGACCCCTCCTCTCCTATACACACATGCATCTGCCACACTCCGTGTGTATCCAAGCCTTACCAGTTCCTCACGGATGCACCTATTCCAGCAGCACGCACTCTGCTTTAGGCCATAGAGGGCTTTCATGAGTCTGTAGACCCTGCCCTCCTTGCCATCATCAAACCCAGGTGCCTGTTCCATATACACCTCCTCCTCAAGCTTGGCATTGAGGTAGGCGGTCTCAAAATCAAAATGTCTCACTATCTGCCCTTTCCTGGCAGCCACTGCAAGCACTAATCTGAGACTTTCTGGCTTGGCTGTGGGAGAGAATGTCCTGTCATAACTCTCAAATCGCTGTTGAGAGAAACCTCTTGCTACTAGCCTGGCCTTGTACTTTTGGGTCCCATCAGGCATCTCCTTCCTTTTGTAGACCCACCTGCAACCTACAACCTTCTGGTCTCCTGGCCTGGCTACCTCCTCAAAAACCTCTCTCTTTACTAGTGAGTCAAACTCACTCTCCATGGCCTGGAACCACTTCTCTTGTTCCTCTCTGGGAAAAGTGAGAAGCTCCTGGAAACTCTCAGGTTCCTCTGCCACTGAAGCACACACCCTAGCGTTCTGTACTACAAAATGCTCTGGAGGCCTTCTCACCCTTTGTGTCCATCTGGGGATGACCACTCTTGTCTTACCCCTCTCATCCTCACTGTCAGTGCTGCTCTCTACACCCCTGTCTGTGGCTGTGGGTGTTGACACCTCACTCTTGGGTGTTGTGACAGTGGGAGCTTGGGTGCCTGTGGGCTGCCTGGAAGTGCTGGGCTGACTCTCTGTGGTGTCTTTTGGTGTTTCCACCCCTCCATTCCCAGTACTGCCACCACCCTGTTGTCCTAGTCTGATGAAGACTTCCTGATTTGAGTGGATTCTCTCCCACCCCAAGTGCCTTTCAAAGTTCGCACTCCTGGACAACATGATGCGCCCACCTCCCAGATGGAACCTATAGCTGTTCCCCTCATACCCCACAAATATTAATCTTTTCCATTTGGGGTTGCCCTTCTTCCAGAACATCTGGGGAACCAAAACATTGGCAAATTGCCCAAATACCCTCAGGTATTTCAGATTGGGTGGCCTCCCATACAACATGTAGTATGGGGTTTGCTGCACCTCAGAATGCCACAGTCAGTTGCTTATGTGGCATGCCGCCAAGACTGCCTCCCCCCAAAGACCTTCTGGAGCTTCAGCATCCAATAGCATACAGTCTTTGAGTTGGGTCAGCACACCTATCTTCCTCTCGGCCAGTCTATCCTCCTGGGGGGTCACAGGGTTGGTGGTGTTGTGGCGGATGCCCCTCCGCGTCAACCAGGTCTGCAGGCTGGAAGAAAGAAACTCACCACCCTGGTCTGTAACAAGGGAGCCCACCTTGAAATCAAACTCCCTTTCCACTCTCTCCACCCAGGCCTTGAATGTGGGAGCTGCCTGATTTTTCTCCTTCAGAGTAAAGGTATATGTGTACCTCGTATGGCGATCCACGATTACCATAAGGTACCTATTCCCATCTATAAACTTGCTATAAGGGCCTGCTATGTCCGCATGCACTACCTGGAATGGCCTCTGGGTGGCGCACTTGCTCCTTTTTGCAACAGGGAAGGCTTTCAGCTTAATCCTGCTGCATATAGAGCATTCCAGGTGGTTACTGCAATTCTCCCACTTAAGCCCAGGACATACCCCCTTCAGCTTGTCCAAACTGTTGAACCTGGCATGCCCTAGGACCCTGTGTAGGTAGTGCACACAGCTGGAGTGCAGTGGCACATTCCCAACTGTGGCACACCCTGCCTGAGAATCCAGAAAATATAACTTGTTGTGCCTGTGTGCTTTGGCACAAACCTGCCCCCCTCTAGTGATGAGGCACTCATCCCCCTCAAATTGCACTGCATAGCCCTCTGAAACTTAGTGGGGTTGCAGACTGTCAAAAATAGTGTGAATTCAGTCCACTTTTAGGGTTAGGGTTAGTGCTAGGGAATTATGGGAATTGTTATTTTTCTGAGACATTGAACCTTCTTTGTCAGAGAACTCTAGTGCCACAATAAAATACAGTCCCCATGATTCCCTAACCTTAACCCTAACCCTAAAAGTGGACTGAATTCACACTATTTCTGACAGTCTGCAACCCCCCTAAGACTGAAACACTGATTAGGCAGTTTTGTAACTTGGGGGCACAGAGGACGTTCTCAAAATCCCTCTCAAACCCAGGGAAATGTACAGTCCCCATGTCTCTGATTTGGCTGGAACCTCCATCAGCCAAACCCACTCTGCTGACACTGGAGGGCTTCCTGTTCTTCAGCAAGGAGCTCTTATTGATGATGTGGTGTGTGGCTCCACTGTCAATCATCCAGAGATATGTGTCAGCATCTGCATGATGGGCCTTAGAGTCACTCTCCTTGACTGCCGAAACAGCCCCTTTCCTGTTCCCAGGAGAATGGCATGGTAGCTGTTTCCCTCTGGCAGCTGGTGACCTCCTGCAGTTCCTTTGAAAATGTCCTGGCTGTCCACAAGAGAAACATCGTTTTGCTCTGCAAACAGCTACATTCTCAGTCTCTTGAACTGCTTCTGGTGGTGTGGTTGTTGTTGTTTTTGTTGGCTGGACCTGTTGCTGTCTCTGAATGCCAGCTTCAAAATACCATCTCTGGCATTCCTCCAAGACACGTGTGGTCACTAGGTCCACAGAAAGTTGGGTCTCTGGCACCCCCTGGAGGCTGTACAGGATATGGTCAAAGTCTGACGAAAAACTGCTCAGCAAAATGTGTGCCTTCTGCAGCCTTGACAACTCTATTCCTCTAGCGTCTGCTTCCAGGAACAGATGTCTCATTTCAGTCAGATGCTGCTCTGCAGACTGGTCTTTGACCATTTTGCATGCATACAGTCTCTTTGTCCAAAGCATCTTTGACAACGATGAATCAGACTGATGCACACTCTTTAAAGCAAGCCAAAGGGCAGACCCTTTATCTCTCACATGGTCCAACTGATTGGGATCCAAACAAAGACAGATAGTTGCATGGGCTCTCCTGTCTGTTTGTGCATTCTTTGCATTTAGACCCTCTTCCACAGGATCCCACAGCCCCTCACGGACGAGGGTAGCTTCCATGTAAACTTCCCATTGAGAGTAATTGTTATCAGACAGTTTAGGAAACTTTATGCCTTCCATTCTTGCAATTAAGCAAAACATCAGCACAGCGTTGGCAGCCTTCCTAGCTTTCACTATCAGTAGCAGATAAGGGCAGCTAAACAGCAAGGCTCTTAACTCTTTGCTGACCAGCACTTTAGATAGTTGAAAGCAGCTCTTCTGGATGGAGACAAAAACAGTCACTTACTTTCATCTAGTCAGAACCTCTGGCACAGACTGGGCCTATAACCAGTGTTAGCATGGTGACGCAGTGCGTGGCAACCACGTAACGTGAAGCACCAGGATCCAGACTGTCTTCGATGAAACAGGCAACGTTGTCAGTTATAGGAAAACTCCTTTCCCCTCCAGACAGAGTAGAGAGAGACTCAGCAGATGTCTCACTAAGAGGCTTTTAATCTTCAGACGTTCTATATAAAAAGGCTATGTACAATGATACACTAACACACTCTCCAATAATCTCCACCTTCCACTATCAACCCACATCAACCCACATGTGTGTCCAGAGGCTTGTCCCTTATAGAGCCAGTGCTCCACATGGCTTTCTAGCCCTGCCTCTTCCTTTTGGACACCTGTCAGTCATCAGTATGACTCAACATGTTTGCAGCCCTTTTGCAGCACTTACTGTGCTTTACAGCACCAGGTGACTCCCTGTCATTATGTCACCTCCTGTTACATTAGCCTTAATGCTGCATGACTCAGCAGTGGCCAAATGCTTAGTCATCATGGCTGCTGCCATTCACCACATTGTGCATTTTCCCTGGAACATTATTCCAACAGTGTGAACAGAAGTAGAAACCAAAAGATGGGGTGGGGGAGATAGGTTGATCCCAACCTATCATTAGCTTCATTTCATTGAGCAAAAGTGAGGCATGGAATGTTTTATCACATATGCAGTTTAACAAGACTGAAGCAAATTTATTCAAGCATTTAGTTCTAGACTTAGGGTTGTTTTTCTATATCAATGTGGGTAACGTGTCAGGGCATGCACATGCTGATCCTGCATCAGACCTACAACCAAGCTGTTGCCCACAACAGCTGTTACAATATAGTTGCCCACTTTAAGACATAGTGGTGACCAAATCTCAGGTATTTCTACTCTTCTCTGCCTTTATGTGCCACACAGGTGGTAACTGTTGGCAGAACTAATAATTTTTTCACCATGTGAAGGGGAAAATAACCATGTACAGCATCAAGAACAAAGAAGAATCTAAGACTGGGCTTACAAAAGCTACAATACAAGGGGGCACAGTGATTGTGTACACCTCACAAGAACAGCTAAAGAGGAAAAACTATCTATGTGGGCATTCATATTTTCATGTGCTATGTGCAAACAGATAAAATGAGCAGGTTTGACATCTGTCCAAAGCTAGAAAAGGTTACCTATTAGACAAGAAACTTCCAGAACCTTACAGCCAATCACTTTCTGAAGCTTTGATGTGTATTGTTCCCCCAATAGTAGACACACACAGCTTTTTCTTTCATGCATTTCATTAGATGTGGCAAAAGAGGAAGCACACATGTGGCTCCTTTCTTACCAGTTCTGTGAAAGAGTTTGCAGATTTAATTCATCCATTTGGAGTTTATTTATGGGATTGCACAACAGCCAGACAGAAGAAACAAGACATCTTCCTTTAGAGTGTTTCTAGGTGACATATGGCTGTAGCTGATTCAGGGCTTCCATTCTGAGGCCCAAAGTGGACCAATTTGGATGATTCACATCTTCTCTGAAGCCATGTGTGCAGTCTTAGTAGGCACTAAAATTGACAAAAACATAATAAAAATGACTTACAACAAAAAGGGAGCATTTTGTGTATGTGTCAAGGTGAGATTTTTGTGCAGGTAACAACAGAGCAACTGACAACAAAATGAATTTCACTGTAACAGAATGAATGTCTTTGGGTGGAGAGGTGGCTTAAATGTTTGGTTAGAAGGCAGTTTTCTGGATTAATATAATTTTATATTCCACTTCACTTGTTATCCAGAGGGTGTTTAGCTATCACACTCTGAAAAGGAAAATCTTTTCTTCCTAGAATCTGTATGTCACAGGCAAACCTATTTTTTTCATACAGGCTGGAAAATGGATATGTATGTTGACAAATGTATTATCTTTTTCCCCTTATGGAAGTCCAGGGAATTAGGGATGAAAATATCATTCACAAATACTTAAAAATGGTTGAAAATGTGTTTCTCAAGTATCAGAAAATCCTAATGAGGAGAGTACTGGAGTGATGAGAATCTTTGCAGTTTAGGACTTATTCTGTGCAAATTTCACATGGGTTTTGTTTTGCACAGAAAAGAGCATTTTCTCTGTGTATATATACAGAACGTACAATAATAAGTTCTGAATAATAGAACCTCTGCAGTTTTGGACAACATTCTAACAGTAAAAAGAAAATGGCTAAAGAAAATTGTTACATCCTTCAAGAAGGAAATTAGTGAAGAATTACAGCCCTAGAATTTAAAGCTTCCTTTCCTGGATTACAGACTTACGGTTAGTACTTGCCAAATATTTTCAAATGGGACCCACCTGTAAACTTACTCATTATTTTGGGATTGAATTGTGAATTCCATCTTCAAAGCCTTATGTACAACATAAAATGAGAAGGTAAATAATACTGTGTGTGTTTGTCCGCACGTGCACACCCACACAAACACGAAACACACACACAGCCTGGAACTTAGCTGTTTGAAGGCTCATCTTCTCCAATATAATATTGTCATTTTTTTAAAGATCAGCAGCTATACACCTCTTCTCTATGTGCAACAGAATCACTGGGATGGAGGCACAAATAAAACTGAAACTGGTGTAAATGTGTGTTTGTGTGTGTGTGTAGTCCCTAGCTCTCCAGATAATACTAGAAGAAATTCTCAGACCTGAAAGGTTTCATACACCTACAACAGGTGATAGCAAAGTCTGAGAAGGCCTTCTCAGTAGTAACACCCCCAAGCCCAGTCATTGTGGTTTGTTTCACAATGTTGCTGTATAAAAGCATCATGTGTGAGAATGCAGAGAAGAACATTAGATATATATTTTTAGATTATTTATACCTTGCCCTTTCAGCCACAAAGGCTCTCAAGAACATCTTACAAACCACCACACACCTTCTCCAAAGCTTAGCAGTAGCTATTCCCTGTGGTGGTACTCCTATGGTCCCCTGCACTTTCCCTGTAGACTATCCCTGCTGCTCTTCCTCATCACCACTGATAAGGGAGAGAGTTTCAAATTTATTCTGTAACTGTAAGCTCACAGAATGATCCCTTGCCTCCCTACTTCTGCTTGTCACATTCCTCCAATTGTCTACCTCCTGTTTATGGGAACTGACCTTCTCCCCAGAAACTTCCTCTGTGTGTTCCCCATCCAGGATCGTCTGTTCCATTGTGTCCAGGAAATCTCTTGCTCCCTAATATGCCATCTCCTTTCCTCCCCACCCCACCTGACCATTTTATTCAGTCCTCCCTCCCAGAGCCCTCTAAACCTGAAAACCTTCAAAAGTTTTCCCAACTCTCTAGAAATGGTTTTGGGATTTCACCAGAAGGATGAGAGGTAATAAAAGTGGGTAACTGACTGTCTCCAAGTTTCAATGGACTCTATCATGCCACCAGTGGAGGTCCACTATGGGATTCTTCAATGTATTTTTTTGTAAGAGGATCTGTCCCCTTGCACCTCTACTTTCTAACATAGATCCCTATCATCCTATATTGTTTATGTCACATTGTTAATTTGTGCATTTGTTCTTATCTTTGTTCAGTTGGTAGTACTCAATTCTGGTTCCATTTTCTATGATCTAAGAACTTATTTTTATTTATTTATTTCAAGGATTTAAATTCCACCTTTCTCCCACACTGGGATTCAAGGCAGGTTACAATAATTTAAAAAGATTAAAAAATACAAATATTAAAAAATAATTAAATATTACTAATATTAAAATATTAGCATACTAGCATATCTGCAGAGTTGTCAGGAAACTAAAGGACAAGTAGAAATTATTATTATTGTTGTTTGTTGTTGTTGTTTCTTACCTTTCTCTCCCTATGGATTGAGGCAGGGAACAACAACAGACCAACAAATATAGAATATCAGTTAAAAACACAAATCAATTAAAAGGACAGACATGACAAATACATATTAAAACAATCCACATTTAAAATTCATCATTTAAAATTTACAATTTAAAATCATCTGGATAACCCTGCTGGAAGAGACTGGCCTTTAATGCCATCTTAAATTTGGACAGCATATTCAGCCTCATTCTTTTAAATCATTTTTCCCACACAGATGAAGGAATTTGTTGATCTTTCCTCTTTGGTATTAACAAAATATTATAGTTACTCTTTCTGCCAAACTTAACTTGTTGTGATGTTCGTGATCCCACCTGTGCAATGACTCTGGGGTTGAACAGATGGAGAAATTGGCTGTTTGCAAATTAAATAACACTTAAGACAGATGTAAGTTACTGTTAACAATTCCAAATCAAGGATGATTTCACTACATTCACAGCATTGCAGAATAATTGTCTGAGGGTCGATACAGATGGCCTATTTGGGGCGGCAGAGAGCCGCCCCGAGAAGCAGCAGATCGGGGCCATGGCTAGCCCACACCATGGCCGCGATCATCCCTTTTGTTGCCCCGAAAAGAGCAGCAAAATGCTGCTCCATTCAGGGGCAGCAAAAGGCTGCCCTAGGTGCTGGTGCACAGCTCTTTGCCCTTTCAGGTGCAGCGTGTTTGAACGCTGCACCAGAAAAGCGTCCTGATGCTGCATGCTATGCGTAATGGTGCACGGCATCAGGACACTGCCGGCGTGGGGTTGGGGTGGCCAGCATGCGGCTGCCCCACCCCATCTCTGCCTCCAGGCCAGCCCTGCAGAGGCCCTTAGTGTGATCAGAGAACTCCAAGTTTAGATGCCAGTCATTTCATTTCACATGTATTAAAAGGAGTGGAAAGCCTTATTATTTATTTAGTTCAATTTATTCATTTATATCACTCCTTCTTTTCAATGATGGAACTCAGGGTGACTTAACTATGCCATTGTTTTTAATGGGACATGAGAATCCATGGATTTTGGTATCCAAGGGGGTGTTATTTGAAAAACAAACAGTTTGTAAATTTAAAACCATTAAAACTCATTAAAAGACTTTATACAAACCAACAAAACAGCACCATTAAAAACTCGTCACAGTCATTTATTATAAAAAGCACATTTGAATAAAAATGTATTTAGGCGGGTGCAGACTGCCAGAAATAGTACAAATTGAGTCCACTTTTAGGGTTAGGGTTAGTGCTAGGGAATCATGGGAATTTTTTTTTTCCTGAGACATTGAGCCTTCTCTGTCAGAGAGCTCTGGTGCCACAATAAAATACAGTTCCCATGATTCCCTAACCCTAACCCTAACCCTAAAAGTGGACTCAATTTGTACTATTTCTGGCAGTCTGCAACCCCCCTTACTTGCCAGCAGAAGGAGAGCAAAGAGAGAGCCTTTCCAGCCTCCCTAGGGAGGCAATTCCAAAGTCTAGGAGCAGTCACTGAGAAGGCCCTCTCCCATGTTCCTACCAAACAAGCTAGAAAAGGTGGTGAGACAGAGGGAAGAGCCTAGGCCCAGAATAGGAAAGGCCCTCCTTCCATCTCAACTGCCACTGCCCTGGCTGTGGAGGAAAAGACGAACCCACTAATGGACTCCACTGAAGTTCCCTTTCTTCTTATGTGTCATGTCTTATTTAGTGTCTAAGCCTGAGTGCAGGAATGGTCAAATTAACAATTTATAAGATGCTCTTGAGACCCCTTCTGGCTGAAAGAGAGAGGTATAAATAATCTAAAAAATAAATGCCTCTCCAGAAGATCTTAGTGCTGTAATGACTTCATATAGAGAGATACAGTCCTTCAAATAGCCTACAGCACTAGTTCCCAAACTTTGGCCTTCCAGGTGTTTTAGACTTCAGCTCCCAGAATCCCAGACCACCAGCTAAGATTACTGAGACTTCTGGGAGCTGAAGTCCAAAATGCCTAGAGGACCAGAGTTTGGGAATCACTGGCCTAGGGGGTCATTACAGGTCATCACCAGCACTTCAAATTGTGCCTAGAAATTGACTAGCTATGAAGCTGTTGTAACAAGGGAGTTATGTGTATCCAGCCACTTGTTAACAACCTGGCTGAAGTTCTTTGGGCTATTGAAGTTTCTGAGCACTTTTCAAAGGCAGCCTCATATATAGCACATTGCAATAATCCAAATGGGATGTAAGCAAGATCAATCTTACTATGGACATATCAGACTACTCCAGGAATGGGTACAATTGGTGCAGTAGCTTTAACTGTGCAAATGTACTCCTGTTCACCACTGAATCCTAGGCCTCCAACTTCAGGGCTGAATCCAGGAATACACTCAAACAGAACACCTGTTTTCTGCAATAGAGGTATTGCTTCATCTAGCATAGGCTAAATAACTAATCCTGAGAGTACCTATGTCTTCTTTGAATTAAGCTTCAATTTGTTCACCCTTACCTTATGCATTACAGATGTCAGGCACTGGTTCAACACAGAAACAGCTTCCTCGGAATTAGGTGGAAAGAAATAGTAGAATTTGATGTACAGGTGATTCCTGCATACTGATGGTTCTTGGCCTCAACACTCCAGGCAACCTCTCCCATATTTCATATGGGTTTCATATATGTTTTAAATAGCATAGTGGACAAGATAGAACCCTGAGGAACTCCTCAGTCAAATAGCTAAGAAGTTGAAGAGTAATTCCCCAGCACCACACTCTAAGAGCACCTCACCAGGAAGTAACAGAGCCATTGTAAAACAATGTCTACAAGCCCCATCCCAGAGTTAACTCAGAAAGAGACCATGATCAATGGTACTGAAAGTCACTGAGAGGTCCAGTAGAACCAACAGGGTCAAACTCCTCCTGTACAGTTCCTGGCATGGATCATCCACCAAGGTGACCAAGGCTATCTTCATCCCATAACTAGATCAAAACAGACTGAAATTGATTTACATAATCTGCCTCATTCAGGAACTCCTGGATTTGAGACGTTACTATAAATTCTAGTGTTTGCTTGCTGTTACTCATGGTGAACCTATGGATGAGACATCTCCAAGACCTTCTGTCCTCCACTGCTCTGCTTAATTCCTGAGACCCCATACTCTTTAATAGAGTCCATCCATCTAGCATGTGGCCTTCCTCTCTTCCTACTTCCCTCCACCTTTCCCAGCATTATTGTCTTTTCCAATGATTCATGTCTTCTCATGATGTGTCCAAAGTACAACAGTCTAAGTCTTGTCATCTTGACTTCTAGGGATATCTCTGGCTTGATCTACTCTACGACCCACTTGTTTGTCCTTTTGGCTGTCCATGGGATCCTCAGTACTCTTCTCCAGCACCACATCTCAAATGCATTTGTTTTCTTTCTATCATCTTTCTTAACTGTCCAGCTCTCACATCCATACATGGTAACAGGGAATACAATGGCTTGTATGATTCTAACTTTTGTGCTGAGTTGTACATCTTTACATTTTAGAATCTTTTCTACTTCTTTCATAGCCACTCTCCCCATTCTTAATCTTCTTCTGATTTCCTGACTACAGTCCCCATTTCTATCAATGTTTGATCCCAGGTATGGGAATTCTTTTACTATTTTTATTTCTTCATTGTCTAGATCGAACTTTCAAAAACAGTCTTTCAAATCTGAGTTAAAGACTATTTTGTTCAGGGAGGCATTCCCTGGTATTGTCTGATATACATTTACTTGTTTTCTCACTTAGGTTTACAGTGGATGTTGTTAGTAATTGTTGTAATTGTCTTTGTTTAAACTGACTTTTATTATTTTGCTCATTGTTTTAACTTAGATTGTACGCCTCTGGCAGGTTTTATTTGTTATTTGTTTTATTCTTGATTGTCTTTTGTACAGCACTGAGTACACTGACAGCGCTCTAGAAATAAACTTTAATAATAATAATAATAATAATAATAATAATAATAATAATAACTTGTGAAGATTCTCAGTGGTCATTATTTTTATTTTCTTTATGTTCAGCATTAAGCCTGCCTTTGCACTTTCTTCTTTGATCTTCCTTAGTAGGTGTTCCAGGTCTGTGAGGTTTTCTGCTAGTATTGTGGTGTCATCTGCATATCTCAGATTGTTGATATTCCTTCATCCTATTTTCACTCCTTCTATGTCCAAGCCTGCTTTTCTTATAATATGTTCTGCATACAAGCTGAACAGATAGGGTGAAAGGATGCAGCCTTATCTGACCCCTTTGCCAATTGGGAACCATTCTGTTTCTCTGTGTTTTGTTCTGACAGTAGCTTCTTGTCCTAAGTACACATTCCTCATCAGGAGTATCACTTGTGCTGGCACTCCCATATCTTTAAGGGCATTCCATAGCCTTTCATGGTCTATGCCAGGGGTAGGCAACCTTTCCCCTTTAAGGGCTGAGGGACTTCAGCTCCCAGAATCCCAGGAGCTATTGGCCAACATGGGACTATTGGCCAACATGGCTGAGGCTTCTGGGAGCTGAAGTCCCTCGGCCCTTAAAGGGGAAAGGTTGCCTACCCCTGGTCTATGCAATCAAAGCCTTTGCTGTAGTCTATAAAGCACAAGCTGATTTTCTTTTGGAATTCCCTGGTGTGCTCCATTAACCATCGTATGTTTGCAATATGATCCCTAGTGCCTCTTCCTTTCGTGAACCCTGCTCGGACCTCTGGGCTCTCTCTCTCCATGGATGGTTGGAGTCTATGTTGCAGAATTTTGAGCATGATTTTGCTTGTGTGAGAGATCAGTGCTGTGGTCTATACTTGCTGCAGTCTCTTGTGTCTCCCTTTTTGTGGATGGGGATGTATATTAATCACTTCAAATCTGTTGGCCATTGTTTTGTTTTCTATATCTGTTGACATAATTTGGTTAGCACTAGAGTTGACTCTGTCAGTGTGGAATGCAGTAGTTCAATTGAAATATCTGTTCCTGGTGATTGTTTTTCACCTTGTCCCAAAATAGTATGTTTGGAGATTGTCCTATATTTATCCAATATATTAGGATCCAGGGATGATTTTTTTTCCAGTAAAGTTCTTACAACAGTCTTCTGCACACATGTTGGGATCCCAACTTGTTGCAATGAGGCATTTATCACTTCCCTTACTCTTTCAACCAATCCTACTCTGGCCTGTTTTATAAGCCAGGAGTCACCTTATTTGGTAACCCACCCACCCCCAAGTATAAAGTGTTGGTTATTACCTTTGAAGCCCTACATGGTATGGGTTCAGGTTACCTATGGCATCACCTCCTCCCATATAATCTAACCCAGGGGTAGGCAACCTTTCCCCTTTAAGGGCCAAGGGACTTCAGCTCCCAGAATCCCAGGAGCTATTGGTCAACATGGGACTATTGGCCAACATGGCTGAGGCTTCTGGGAGCTGAAGTCCCTCGGCCCTTAAAGGGGAAAGGTTGCCTACCCCTGATCTAACCCATACATTCAGGTCCTCTGAGGGACTTTTACTTCAACTGGCTAGAACTAGACCGGCAACAGTCACTCAGAGGACTTTTTCTTCAGCTGCCCCTAGACTGTGGAATGACCTGCCAGGAGAGATTTGACAACTAATATGCTGCCTGAATTTAAAAGAGTATTAAAAACCAATCTCTGAATTTAAAAGAGTATTAAAAACCAATCTCTTCTGGCAGACCTATCCAGTCAATTTTAAAATATGAGTTTAAAATTGTGATATTTTCATTTATGTTAGATGATTTTAATGTGTCTTATGTTTATGTGTTTTAACACCGTTTTAACAACTTTTAATGATTTTGTGTTTTAAATCTATGTTGTACCACTCCTTGAGCCTTGAGGAGGTGGATAAGAAATAAAATTGTTGTTGTTGTTGTTGTTGGTGGTGGTGGTGGTGACCACCTTTGATGACAGTGGAGAACCTGACCACACAGCAGTCCCACATAAGTCCCACAAAACAACCCATTCTATCTAGGGAACCTGCTGGATACTGCTGGATGGACTTCAGTTGTGGTGAAGGAGTCCTAGAATAAAGGAAGAGATAGCAGATGATGGGGCTAAGCAGACGGGCAGCACAGGGCCGCCCCGGGAAGCTGCGGATCGGGGCCGAGGTATCCTCACACCTTGGCCCCGTGGCGCAGCTTCGCCACCCCAGGAAGGAGCGCTAAAATAGTGCTCCTTCCACAAATCGCCAAGGGTGCGCCACAAAAGGCTGCCAGCGCACCTTCGGCGGCTCTTCCGCTGCAGCGTGTGCGGACACTGCAATGGAAAGGCATCCTCGGAGCCCCGGCCGTGTGGAGGGTCCAGCGCTCTGATGATGTCTTCGAGAAGGGGTTGGGGCACCCAGCGTGTGGCTGCCCCTCCCCTTCCTTGCTCTGAAGACGGCGCTTTGCACCGTCTGCTTCCCCCCGCTGTAAGCAGCATCTGGCAAGCTCCACCTCCTTCACTCACAGATGGTCTTCAGGTCCTTCTCTCTGCCTGCAGTAATGTTGTACAAACAGAAGCCTGCAGTACTTGACCTTATATTTCCAGCCCAGTTGCTAACCCCATCCATCTGTGTCAGCTTATGGATGGTGAAAGCAGTAAAGGTACCATCCTGTGACCCTAGAGGCCCATGTCTTGATCTTAAAAGCATCATATTCCTAATAACTGCAGCATCCATGCTTCTTGAAATAAGATTTATGGACTATATACTTCCATAAATCATTTCCATTTGGTACAGGAATTAAACCCTATATATTTTGGTATAGATAGAAAGAACAATGATGTTACTGGAGAACTGGAACATCTCTTCAAGGGGCTTGGTGTGAAATAGATTTCCCTAATAATCATGTAGAATTGTGATCAACTCCTACCTCTTATGATCGCCACCCTTTATATCCCTTTTATGCTAGCCATACTGTAAAAAAAAAAAAATGGCTACGATGGGTCAGCTATTAATCTGGTGGATCACATGAAGAAGTATTGGTCATGGAAAAGCACAAGAAAAATCCAATATCACTTTACCTAGATACATAAACATGATTTAAGTTGTATTTATACACCATTTCGTTTACCTTACCCAAGTTGACTCATTGTGTTTCCTTCAGAGCATTAGTTCCTGGCATCCTATCTGTAAGCCACCAAAGAAGATACAGATTCTTGCACATTTAATGAAGCATAAGCCAACTGAAATCAGAATGCAGAAAATAGCATATGGACAGAAGACAACACAAAGTATAATTCAGGTTGAGCAGAAACACTTTTCTGAATCTGCCTAATTCTTAACAATAATAATAACTAAATCCTACATACACTACTCTTACAGGAATTTTCTTAGTATCTACACTGTTTTGTATGCCTGCCAATTTCCCAAGAAATATTCCAGGGATGCAATATTTATTCTAGTTTTGATTTCCTTGGGAAAGAGGCCACCAGAGGCTTACTGGCATTTTAAAAATAGCTGTGTGCATTTGGTTTCCCTTTATATTATCCCACCTTTTCCCCAAAGGAGCTTGCTATATATGGTTCTCTACCTACCTACCTACCTACCTACCTACCTACCTACCTCAATTTTAGCCTCACACATCACTTATGTAAGATAGGGTTTGGAATAGCTCCAACTAACACCTAAAATCCACATGCTTTCTAGGGGATCACCCAGTGCCCCCAAAGATAGCCTATGGTAAGGTACCTAAGTAAATTTTTTCCAAATGGCTCTTGTTTTAACCCAAAGTTACCATGCTACACAGTGAATCCCAGACTCACCCCACTCATCCCCACTTACTGGGTAGCAGCCACTGCAAATGACAGGGGCCTGTTATCTTTCACTTGGGAAGCAGCTGACTGACATTCCCACCCCTACCATGAGCGATCTCCTGCATGACAGGCAGAAACTGGACCTCTAATAATAATAATAATAATAATAATAATAATAATTATTATTATTATTATTATTATTATCTATTGAAATTTGCACTCATTCTGGAAATTGCTTGCATGAGTGAGGAGTGGCAACATCAGCCAGTTGCTTCCTGAGTGACAAAGAAGAGATACTGATCAATGGCAGTGGCTTCTGCCAATAAGTAAGGATTGAGGGCTTATACAGGGGTCATAAATATGTTACAGTCATGAATGTGTGATCTTTGCATGTCAAACACTCTCAGCCTCAGAGGATGGAAATGGCAACCCCTTCTGAAGAAACATGCCAAGAAAATGCTGTGATAGGTTTGCATTAGTGTCACCATAAGTCAGAAATGACTTAAAGACATATAACAACAAACAACAACATAAGTGTGTAACTCTAGGTTATGCATTCATAACTGCAATGAAGGATTCTGGTCTATATATGTTTTAAAAAGTTGTCCTGCCTTTTCTGTCTTCCTCAAACCTAACCCAAATCAAAAGAGAGAAACTTTGAAAGAGAGGAAGATGGAAGGCTGCTCTTGACCCCAACAGAAGGGGATGAGGAGGGGAGATTGGGAGAGAGAATATGTCAGTTCAGAATGGTGGCTTTCCTATATTTGCCAATGGCTTTCCTGTATTTTCACTTGTCTTAATATACAGCAGAGAGAACCCTTTAGTAACAAGTAACTAAGGGGCTATGCAGACGGACAGGAAAAGGTGACCTGAAGTTGCTTTTTCCCAAAACTGTAGCAACCACATTACCTGCCCTGAGGTTGCTCTAAATGGGGATGGAGCAACCACACTGGGGGCCAGTTAATGCAGCTTTTCCGAAGCTGCAGTGAAGCCTCATCACCCGCATTCTGGCCCCGAGGTTTTCCTAAATAGGAATGGAGTAACCGCATGGGCCAGCAGTGGCGGCTTTAATTTTTTTTCACGGTCTCTATGGTGCATGTGCACGTGTGCAGCTACAACACGGCCCCTATAACAGCAATGTTGATATTGCTAAGGACCTGCGCACTGTGCCAAGTAGAGAAATCATGGCTGCCACGGCAATCAAATGGTCTGCACTGGTACTCAACCTGCAATGCACGGCCACAGATGCCTCCGCCATGGTCCCTGCTGCAGGTGCATTCATGCAAGACGGCAGTGATGACTTGGAGGACCCAGAAGTGAGACCTGGTAGAGCGGGTGCTGCAAGATGCATCGCACGGTGTACTGCTGCCACCGCTGCTCTGATGCCACCCGAGAGAGCCCCACACCGCTGGTGGATATTCCCCAAAAGCACTGACTGGTGGAACAGGTTTGTCACATACATCTGGTCCAATGAGCAATGGAGGATGTTCTTCCAAATGTCCCGTGCCCTCTTCCACAAGATAGTAGAAGTACTGCGTCCACAAATGGAGTGGGCAGACACCATGATGAGGAAGACCATCCCGGGAGAAAAGAGGGTCGCCATGGCCATCTGGGTCCTTGCCCACAGATCCAGCTACAAGCAGATGTCAGAGCAGTTTGGGGTCGGCCAAAGCACTGTGGGGGAAGTGTTGGTGGAGTTCGCCTTTACCATGGAGAAGCTGCTGCTATCACAGACAGTGTACCTGGGGGATGCCGCTCAGGTAAGGAGAGTCGCACACACTAGTCACTTTTCCCTCTTACGCAGAACGCATCATGACCTGGCATACAGTGTGGCTCCTACTGTATAGATTCCGCTGCTAGGGCCATTGAATCTGCGCAGGTACGCCTATTATGTCATGACCTGGCATACAGTGTGGATCCTACTGTATAGATTCGGCTGCTAGGGCCATTGAACCTACGCAGGTACGCAAAAAACGTCATCAGTTGGCAAATGCCATAACTTTTTATCATTCATCCTCTACTTCTCCCCCTTCTTGTCACCCAGAGATCATGCAAGGATTCTCTGACCTCAGCTTCCCCAAGTAGTGGGTGCCATAGATGGGTGCCACTGTCTGATCGTGCCACCCTTGGGGAGGAGGAATGAATTTGTAAACTGAAAGGACAGCTACTCTGTCGTCCTCCAGGGGACATCGGATCATCAAGGACTCTTTCTGGCTGTAGAATTGGGCTGGGCTGGATAGACTGACAACACGAGGGTGGCAAGAAATTCCATCATCTTTCAGGTCATGGAGGCTGGTATCTATGTGCCAGGGAACCCCACCTTCACCCTAAGAGGCCAGCAGATCAGCCCCCTCCTGCTCACCAACAGTGTCTACCCCTTTCAGAAGTGGCTCATGAAGCCCTACCAGCGCACAGCCAATGCCAGGCAGAAAGGATTCAACAGGAAGCTGAACCGCACCAGGAATGTGGTGGAAGGGGCCTTTGGGCGGCTGAAGGCTCAGTGGAGGTGCCTCACCGGCCCACTCCTTGTGGCAGAGGAGAATGTCATCCCCATCATTGCCTCATGTGTCATCCTCCACAACATCGCCGAGACCAAGGGAAGGGTCCTGGATGAGGGAGGGTGCTACAGGCACCGCTTTGTGCTGCCCATCCTGGGGCACCCATGGAGGACAATGACCTTGTGAAGCAGAGAGAAGGGGAGGCTGTGAGGGAAGCCCTAGCAGAGTTATTTGAGACCAGGAGGATCTGAAGTATCCCCTCTCCTCCATCTATGAGCCTAGGGCATTACTGTACTATGCCATGATAATAAGCACCTGAACACAACATTTCCTATTATCCACACTCTGTGTATGGCTAGCATTTATGTAGGATACTACTGCAGTATGCCATGATAAGCACCTCAATAAACATCTCCTATCATCCACACTCTTGCTATGGCTAGCATTCATGCTTTTATGCACTTATCTTTGACCATGAGCCTAGGAAGTCACACACAGAAACACACACACAAAGGGGCATGGAGGGGTCACCTGGCACCAGATTTCCTGGCAATAGAAAGATACAGTGCAAAAACCACCAACTGTAATCTCTGACAATGTTGCAAAATTCCCAACAGTCAGCTTTCCTAATGGCCCATTCGATTGTAACAAGTGGTAGCCCAGAGGGCTACCATAGGGGCCTACATACAAACTTCTCTTCTGAGGGTCCCCATTGGCTAGGAGCCAGGTAAGGCCATCAGCCCCTGCAACAATTGCCCATAAATGCCCCTGCGGACCTCCGCAAGTCCCCAGGACAACAATGGTGGCCAGGAGGAGAGTGCCTGTCCAAATCGCCTATTGGACCAATGAAGAGGTAGGCATTCTCCTTCATGCCCTCACCTCTGAGGCAGCCGTGAGAAGGGTCACGGCCAGTGCAAACAGGCCGAGCCGGGGGTATTTTGCCCAGGCCTCCCAGACCCTCCAGCAACGGCTTCAGGAGGACTCCCCAACAGTGCCGGACTGAGTTCAAGGCACTGAAAGAGGTCTTCTTTGAAGCCCTGGAGGACTACGGGGAGTACCCCCCCTCCCGTTGAGGAAGAGGCCGCCCTTTTATGACCGGCTCAGGGACCTCTGGGTGAGGGCCAGCCGAGATTGCAGGATCGTCATCCTCCCAGTAAGTGTTGGGCCCCTGCCATGGTCCCTCATGCCCATCCCTACTTTCCCCTCACCCTTCCCTTTCCCTCCCCTCCCTCTTGTCCCCATCCCATTGGTGTTAATGCTGTTTCTCTTCTCCCCAAATGCAGGTGTGTGGCAGAGGTGGTGACAGGAATGGAGGAGGAACCCTGCCGGTTCCCCCTCCTGCTCCTCCTGCTCCTCCTGCTCCTCCTCAGACAGAGAAGCCGGGCCAGGCAGGGAGGCCCAGGCAGAGGGAGCTTGTGCCATCCCTCTGCAGCTACAGCAGCCTCCCATGCCAAGAGGTAGGTCCCTGAGTGGAGGGGTAATGGCTTCATGACTGTAGCCTCCATGGCATTCTTGTCTCTCCCCTCCCCCACCACTTTCCATGGTGCCTTCCTAAAAGGTGTCTTTTTTCCTTTCACAGGCAGACCTGCTGAGGAGCAGCAATCTGGGCCAAGCCACTGCCCACCTGGTGTGGAGGGACAGGGGGCCCTTGGTGTTGCCCACCTGGCAGTGCTGCAAGGCAGCCGGGACCAAGACCATTGGCAAGGTAAGAGTGGCAGGGAAACAGAGGGAGGGAGTGGGAGGGGGCACCCAGGAACCCTGGCTGTGGCATTGGGTTATGGGGTGCACTTTTCTTTTTTCTTTTCCCTTGCAGAACAATGGATGGAGGACAGGATGGCTGCTATGGAGGACCAGCTGAAACATCTAGTGGATTCTGTGGCAGCCATCATGTACCACCTAGGTCTTCCCCAGCCCCAGCCCCAGTCCCACCCGCCCCTCCCCATCCCTGAAGCACCTTCCTCTTCCCTTTACATTGTACATACTTCCCTTCTCCCCCTCCCCTTCTTCCCCTGTTGTACCTAACCCCTTTGTAAATACTCCCCTCCCCTTCTCCCATTTGTAAATCTTTGTAAGTAGTTGTTTTATTGTTGTTTTTCTGGGGAAAAAAACTTTATTTTTAAAAAAATGTTTGCCGCAATCTGCGCACATATGCAGGTTCGGCAATAGCTGTATTTTATGAATAAACTTTCCATTTTTAAAAAAAGCTTGTGATGTTTTATGCACAGGTATGTAGGTTTATTGCAGGATCTCTGCAGGAAACCAGTGAGCAGTATCAGTGAGGTGGGCATAGTGTGCGGTGGCGGTGGCAATCAGTGTGGTGGGCATAGTGTGGGGTAGTTGCCGATGGCTGCCTTGGTACTTAGTGGTGACTGTCACAACATCTCCATCCCCCTCTACTTGATCTCTGCCTTTCAGGGCGATGAGAGGGCTCTGGCGCTACCACATCACTGCTGAAAAGTGATGGCAGACTCATCTACGTGGTGTTGCTCAATGATCTCCACTTCCATAGCAGCTTCATCCTCCATGGGACAGGGGAGCAGTCACAGTGGCTACTGATCCTGGAAGATACAGTGCTCCACTCTGAAGTATGAGATGGTGGCCTGCTGGTGGAAGATGTAGAGGCACAGGACGGTGGTGTCATGTCAGAGATGTCCATAGCCGTCTAACTGCAGGATGTCTCATCTGAGTCAGGGTGTTCCTCCTGGTCATCTAAAAGTGACAAGGGATGGGGTCATCCCTGCCCTCTGGCCACCCTAGTGCTGTCCCCTGCACCCCTTCCCAGGGCCCTTGCTGAATCTTACTTTGAGGGGGCAAAAGCTCCTGGGTGCATTCTCCCTCAGAGATGTCCTCCACAGTTTCCGCTCTGGCTGGGTGGCCCACTGGGACCCTCATGACTTCACTGCTGGTGCACACAGTCCCTGGTGAGGAACACATGGAGTTCCTTGTAGAAGGGCTTAGAGGAGGGACCCCATTCGCTTTTGGCCTTGTGATCCCTAAATGTCTTGTAATCGGACCTGAGGTTTTTGGTCTTCCAACGACTCTCCTCCCAAGTATGTTGGTGGCCCTTTACCCTCATGGCTTGTGCCAACTCCATAAATGTATCAGCATTCAAGAAGGAATTTCTCAATTTCTCCAGAATGTGTGGCTGCGACCACAGAGCTATGGGTGCCATCTCCGCATGGGACCACAACGTCCCTCTCCTTCTTTTTGTGTCTCCACTTGTGGATGGCTCTGCCATTGTTCCCACTGTGAACAAGGGGAGCCCCGAAGTGGACAGCTGTGGAGGTCTGCAGTGACCAAAGGTGCACTGGCAAAATGGTGCCTTAACGTGTGTGGGGGTCCAGCTTAAGTGAAACTTTCCCTTTATCTCTTTCACACAATGTAACATCTGGTAGCAACAGTTTCACCTCCCCACCCTGGTGCATGCGCACTGTGAAAATTAGAGTTAGGGCTAGGGTTCTGATGTAGATGCACCTGCGGCAGTTCACCCACACCTGAACCTTAAAAATGCTTTAATTTAAAGCTTTTTTCAAAGGGCGCATGCTCCTCAAGGGCAGCTCAAAATGCGGCACACCTGTTCACCTGCATTTACACCGGCATCTTTAACTCTCAGGTGCCCTTTTTCCCACAGTAGCTCTGTCGCTGCATCCCGATGTACCTTTGAAGGTGAGCATGTTTTTGGAAGAAGCGGAAAAATGTGGCTCCTTTTTGAAGTGCACTTTCACAGGAAGAGGCAAGTACAGGCTGCTTTTTCGGCATGCATCATCTAAAGACCATGCCTTCAGGTCACCCTCAAAACAACCCTTTTAGCCTATCTGCATTCCTCCTAAACTTTCCAGATAGCAGTAACAGTATGCATCAGTCATGATCTGAGTACTTATGCCATTAAAGCAACCAGCTTCTTTCCAAAATAATATGCTCTTTCCACACCCTCAAAAAATACATTTATAATACATTTCCTAGCTTAAAAAATGTTTCACCTCCTTGATAGGGCTGGTCCTGGTTGGTATCAATGTTGGCCCTATTTCGTGTACCCGAAGCTTGAGATGGAACTCTGATCATTCTCATGGTTCTTTCCCTCCCAGCTGGCACATTCGCTTTGACAAATTTGATCTTCCCTGTTGTCTTGAATAATCAGATGATTAGTACAATGATGGAATACCATAGCAGAAGCATGGCAGATGGTTAATGATAATGGGAGGGCGAGTCAAATCAAACTCACTATGTTCAATCAAATTTACTTCCTGCATTCTTAAAATCAAGAGATGGCATAAGATGCCTAGGGCATATGGCTCAGCGTTACAACACAATGTTTACGATATAAGTGCACAGCAGGTACAGAGGGAATACAGTCATTTTACTAGGCCTTGAACAGAACGTAATTGCATTCTGCTGCAGGCAGAGGCAAATAACAGTAAGATGTAATGAGCTATGATGAAGGTAAGAGAAAAATGTTCTATGTACTTAATTCTATGTACTTAATTGTTTATTGCCCTTATACTCATACATAGCTCTACTTCCATCAAGAGCAGGAATAGGAAACTGCAAAGGGGGAAGACCCCACTTTTGGCTTATCCTGTCACAGGGGCTGCCCCAATAGTCTGCAAAATAAATAATGTCACATCACTGGTTTTGGGTGGTGGTGAAGGTGAATGAGGATGGTGGCGATGAAGGTGTCATGTTTCATGAGGGTTTCAGAGCTGCAAAATTGTAATTTTTTAAAATTGCTTTTTAAAAAAAATGGAGGGGAGGTCTAGTTTTTGGGTTTTTTTAGAGGCTTCGGTGTGGTTTTAGGGGCTGGGAAATTAGCATTATAGGTCACATGTAGTCAGGGGGCACATTTTCACTACATGTCTCAGATTGCTCTTGTGCAAATGCTGCTCCATTCGGGGAGTCTAATCTGCACTGCAGGCAGAAAAAACATAGTGGAAGAAAAAAGACCAGGAACTCTTCATCACTAAACTCTACATCAGGGTGAGAAAACCATGGATTGTTTCTTGCTCCCAAGGCCATTTTTGAGACCTTCATGTGTCCCACTGACCTCATTCATAGATTCTCTTCATTAACAAAGGGGGGTGCAGACTGCCAGAAATAGTGCAAATTGAGTCCACTTTTAGGGTTAGGATTAGTGCTAGGGAATCATGGGAATTGTTGTTTTTTCCTGAGACATTGAGCCTTCTCTGTCAGAGAGCTCTGGTGCCACAATAAAATACAGTTCCCATGATTCCCTAGCACTAACCCTACCCCTAAAAGTGGACTCAATTTGCACCATTTCTGGCAGTCTGCAACCCCCCAAAGTCTGATAGGTCCAGAGGAAAATGAGAGCTAAACATTCACTCTCTCTTACTTTCTTTCCTGCAAAGCAGGAAGAAAGGAGATGTGATTTAGTCCAGAAACCTTTGTTTAAGGATCTGTTTATTATGCCAATCTCCTCTTTCTTCAAAGAAGACCAGGCTAGGATGTTTGGTACTCGCTAATTTCCTACTCACAACAACCCTGTGAAGTAGATTATTCTGAGAAAGTGACTGGTCTAAAACAACCCACAAACATCATTACGCTTGTTTCTCAGCCTTCCCCCAAGGAACACATGAGGGTTTTTTTTTCCTTCATGCTTATTTATACTGTGTTGTGATCATGCATCTCTTGAATGAGCAGGAAATTTTATTTATTTCAGCAGAGGGAGCAGATTTGCATTAGGGCAAATGTCCCATATTGTAATTTGAAAAATAGCTCCTCTCTGACTTCCAGGATGTTAACTGCAATCCTACACTTATAAAATACCCTTGGAATCAGTGGTATTTACTTCTTAATCCAAGCTTAGAAAGCTCTGTTCCCAAAAAATGGGGGAATAATTGAGCACATCATATATTTACATATGCACTTATGCTCTTTTAGGAGTAAGGGGAAGGAACTAGCAAACTGAAAATAGCAGCAGACTATACATAATCCATCTGAACAAACTCTGGAAATTGGCAGAGAGGAGAGATATACTATGCAATTTGGAGATACAATAAACTATGCACTAAGAATGGGCTTCAGTCATGCCAACCTCCAGAAGTTGTTGAACTTGGGTATGGAAAGAATATTCAAAAATATTTGGAAAATGATAGAAAAACATTTGGTTTTTTTAATATTTATTTATTTATTTATTTGAATGTTGATAAGAATTGAAGCCATACAGAAGTGAAGCCAGGAGGCCTGGTCCTGCACCTCCTTGACCTTTACATGGCTCCCTCCTCATGAGGAAGTCACACAGAGGTGAAGCCAAGAAGGTTGGGCTCACCCCTCCTTCACCTCTGCAAGGATTCCTTGTGAGGAGGGAGCCACATGGAGGCAAAGCCAGGAGTGCTGGGCAGAAGCACGGGCATCCCCCTGGACCCTGGCTTTGGAGCTGAGCTCTCTTCACTACTGCTGCTGCTGGCCAAAGTTTTTCTCCCTGCCAGGAGACCCAGGTAAAAGCAGCCCCTCCCCCCAAGGGTGAGCTGGACTCAGGGGGCTCCTTTGCATTGTCCTTCTACCTGGAGTCACTTGGCTTGTGGCTGCCTGTCCAGTTCCCCCTGCAAGACACTCCCATTTAGATTGTGGGGCTGGAGGCAAGACTGAGGAGGGGATGCCAGGTGAGGTGGCAATTTGTGGGGACCCTAGGTGGGGGGAGGATTCTGCGTCCCTTCTGCATGTAGATGGTCCCAATGTGTACACAAAAGTGCAAGCATTCACACCCCCGACATGACCCCCGAGCAAGTCACACCCATGCAGGAAGGGGCTGGAAAAGGCTCAAGGCAGTTGGAAGCCCCACGGCAGAACTGCAGGTGTTTGTGAGGAGGGCTGGGCTCACCCTTCCTTTGCCTCTATGGGGCTCCCACCTCATGAGGAAACCATATGAAGATGAAGTCAGGAGGGATGCACTCACCCCTCCTTCTCTGTCATTGCCTTGTCTTCCTTCTCAGGGAGAGAGCCAGGGCAGCCAAGAAGAAGGGGTGAGTGCTGGCAGTAGCACCATGCCACTAGCAGTGGGAGGAGGTGTCACCCAGCATGATCCACACCCCCTGCACCCCCTAATGACACCGTTTTTTATGCAAATCAACCATGTGAGAATTTTATACAGATTAAATCCCTAATTACAGTAATTTCTGCACAGAAAACAGCACTTTCTGCATGCAATTTTATATTTCTGCATTGAAATATTCTTTTCCACACAGAAAAGGCTGTTTACTGAGCAGAAAATGCTGATTCCTGCACAAAATAACCATGTGGGAATTTTTCACAGAATAAGTCCCAAATTGCTATTAGCCTTCAAAAATTGTGTGGTTTTCAAGGACTTTCTCACAGCAGGCCAAATATTGCTAAAATTACTCATTACTACCTTAAAGAAGAAATTTAAAGATGACATCCCTAAATGAACTGCAGCCCTCTGCATTCTTTACCATAATGTCTATACTAGCTGAGGCTACTGGGAGTTCAACAACATCTGGAGGGACATATAATTCCCAACTCTCTATTAAGAGCAGAAACTAAGGGCCTCGGCAGACGACTAATAGAGTCGTCTTGGAGGCTTGGAAGAGGAGGGGCAGCCGCACGAGCGGCGCCCCTTCCTCTCCCTGAGGTCGCCCTCGGAGTCGCCGGCCCTCCGCACGGCCGGTGCTCCGGGGGTGACCTCACGCCGCAGCGACCGGACGCGCCGCGGCGGAAAAGACAGCGAAAGTGCGCCTGCTGCTTTTAGGGCGCACTTTCGCTGTCTTGAGGAAGGAGCGCTGATTTAGCGCTCCTTCCAGGGACGCCACCAGTGCGCCGAGGTGCAGAGGCTGCGGCCCCGCGGCGCACCGGCCCAGGGCATCCTGGACGCCCTCGTCTGCTTCCCCCCTAACAAACACACTCAGGAACTTTTCTTTGGCCTAGTGACAGGTCCTCCTTTACTTTTGTTAAGCTAGTTAAAAGGCACATACTTGGGCAGGATTTAACAATTTGCACATCTTGAAACAACAGGCAGGAAAAGAAGCATGTATAAAAACTTTAGAATTTTAAATAACAATAAAATACAAAGTAGGCCACTGAGAACAAACAATTTCTCCTTTTATCTTTGGTTCATTTAACAGTCCACCCACACTTTTTAAAAATATAAAATAAGCTAACAGTGCACTACTATTCTCAGTTCATGCTAGCTATTTATGCTAGCTGTAAGACGATAGGATTGGAACAAATCTGGGGAGGGGACAGTTTCTGCCATTGCAGCCATTGCAATTGTAACACCTTTGAGCAAGCTGCCCCTTTGCTTGCTAGATCGGGGCTGCTGCAACCACATACTGCAGCCCTAATCTAGTGCATTATTGCTCTAAAAAGAACTCCTTTTTAGAGCTGCAAAAAGCCACCCTTGCTGTGGTGGTGGCAGCTTTTTGGCATTTTTTTTGGCGTAGCACATCTAAATGCTGTGCCAAAGACACGCCTTTTCGCCGCCTGTCATCTGGTTGGGTGGTTGGCTAGATGGTGGCATTGAGGTTGAGTCAGAGCAGCCAGCGTGCCATCACCACACCCCCACTCCACCCCCAGGCTGGCCTAAAGTGCTGGTCTATACAGCCCTTAATTGAAAGAAAGACTTTGGCAGCATGAGATTTTGTAGACTTCAGTCGACTTCCTTAGATGCTTTTCTGAGGAAGTAGACCGAAGTCTATGAAAGTTCATGCTGCTAATTTCTTTCCTTCAGTTAGGGGGGAAGCAGACAGCTGGCCATGGGCCACCCCAGGAAGCTGTGTTGCGGGACCGAGGCATCCCTACGCCTCGGTCCCGTGGTGCAGCTTTGCTGCCCCTGAAAGGAGTGCTAAATTGGCGCTCCTTTCACAAGTTGCCGAAGGTGCGCCGCAAAAGGCTGTGGTGCACCTTCGCCAACTCTTCCGCTGCAGCACATGCAAATGCTGCGGTGGGAGGTCCTCCTCGGAGCGCCGGCCGTGCGGAGGGCCGGCTGCTCCGAGGACGACCTGGGGAAGGGGTTGGGGTGCCAATCGTGCAGCTACCCCTCCCCTTCCCTGCCCCCAAGACGGCCCTTTAAGCCGTCTGCTTAGGGGGTTAGTCTCAAAGGTGCTACAAGATCTCTCTACATGCTGATTCTACAGACTAACATGGCTATATCTTTGAATACTGCAATTGTAAGTTACTGTTAAGTGTTACACCATGAGGAGAGTGAAATGTCAGTGACTCCAAATTCCTGCCCATGAGACCCTCCAAGGTATGCTCAGAATGATGAAAATGTCAAACAAAACAAAACAAAATAAAAGCCAAAAGTGGCTGGAAATATACACCTGTGGTTGTTTTTTTAAAAAACAAAACAAAACCAAAAAAAATCTGGATTTTTTGTTATTAAATTCTTCAGAGGATTGCAACTTCTAGGACTGGTGGTTCACTCATTTTATCAGAAAAAAAAAAGATGTTCCATGGAAATGTACATTACACAGTTACAT
The DNA here is from genome assembly GCA_026167975.1 of Phrynosoma blainvillii. Lineage (NCBI taxonomy): Eukaryota > Metazoa > Chordata > Lepidosauria > Squamata > Phrynosomatidae > Phrynosoma > Phrynosoma blainvillii. The sequence goes on from JANUYF010000002.1 coordinate 273,575,054, forward strand.
CACTTTGATTCCACTTTAGCCACCATGGTCCTGTCCAAGAGAATCATGGGAGCTGTAGTATTAGACTGCATCCACATTGCAGAAATAACCCAGTTTGATACTACTTTAATTGCCATTGCTCAGTGCTATGGAATTTTGAGAACTATAGTTCTATGAGACATTTAGCCCTCTCTGTCAGAGAGCTCAGGTGCCACAGCAAAATACAATTCCCAGAATTTCATAGTATTGACCCATGGAAATTAAAGCAGTGTTAAACTGGAATATTTCTGCAATGCAGATGGCCTCTTGATAAGGTATTTAGAGTTCTCTGCCCAAGAGCTCTGAGGCAGTGGTTCTCAAACTTTGGTCCTCTAGGTTTTCGACTTCATCTCCCAAAAACCCTACTCAAAAAAGCTGTTTTAGTGCTAAAACACTGTCTACTGTTGGTAATGAACTGGACTGAGCAAGAAAATTGAAGCTCAGTCCAAATAAGAGAGAGGTGATCCTCACCACTTGGAAAGCAGATCACGATATAGGGATTCAGCCTACATCAGGATATACTATTCATTGCAAATACCTGTTCTGTACAACCGGAAAGGAGACCATACACATGGGTATTGCCAGATGGTCAGTACAAAAATCAGTTAGACTTTATAATTAGAAGCAGAAGAAGGAGAAATTCTGTTCTTGCAACCAAAACTACACCAGGTGCAGACTGTGGTACAGATCATGAACTACTTATATCAAAAAATAGAGTAAAGCTGGAGAAGAAAGCAAAAACAGTCATCATACCAAAATGTGATCTGAACAATATCTAAACATAATTTACAGACCGCATAAGATTTGTGCTATAAAGCATAAATGACTGAGAACAAGCCAGGGACATAATCAAGGTAGAATGCAGGAGAACACTTTTGGTGATCAAAAAGAGAAGATACAATGGATAACAAAGGAAATACTTCAAGAAGTAAAGGAAAGAATAGAAGCAAAAGAAATGTGAGATAGAAACAGAATCAGAACCATGAATGCAAATATTCAGTGACTAGTGCTCAAGGATGAAGAAGACTACTATAATAATCAATGCAGAGAAATAGAAGACAATGAGAAAAAAGGAAGAATGAGAGATCTCTTCCACAAGACAAAAAAACTCAAAGAGAAGTTCAAATTAAAGGCTGGGATGCTCTATGATAAAAAGAAGAACATACTACAAGACCAAGAAGAAATAAAAATATATTGGTTGCAATACACAGAAGATCTACATAAAGAGATGAAAACACAAATGACACATGGAATGAAGAAGCATACAAAGATGAATCCCAAATTCTAGAAAGTGAGGTGGAAGCTCCAATAAAATAAATTGGAAAGAATAAATCATCAGGAACAGATGCTAATCCAATTGAACTGATACAATCCACACAGACAGTATCAACTCTAGTGTTAACTAAAATACGCCAACAAATATGGAAAACAAAATGGTGGCCAACAGACTGGAAATGGGAAAATCAAATAGTTAAAGATTTCCCATACCTTAGATCAAATATTGATCAGAAAGGAGACTGTAGTCAGGAAATATGAAGACTAAGGGGGGTTGCAGACTGTGAAAAATAGTGTGAATTCAGTCCACTTTTAGGGTTAGGGTTAAGGTTAGGGAATCATGGGAACTGAATTTTATTGTGGCACTAGAGTTCTCTGACAAAGAAGGTTCAATGTCTCAGAAAAATAACAATTCCCATGATTCCCTAGCACTAACCCTAACCCTAAAAGAGGACTGAATTCACACTATTTTTCACAGTCTGCAACTAAGAATGGGAAGGGCAGTGATATAAGAAGTAGACAAGATCCTAAAGAATAAAGATATACAACTGAGCAGTGAAGTTAGAATCATCCAAACCATTGTATTTCATATCACCATGTACAGATGTGAGAACTGAACAGTGGAGAAAGTGGATAAAAAGAAAGTCAACTCATTTGAGATGTGGTGCTGGGAAAGAGTGCTGCAAATACCACAGACAGCCAAAAAGACAAACAAATGGTCTTTGAACAGATCAAGCCTGAACTCTCCCTGGAAGCCAAGATGATAAATCAAGGTTGTACTTTGGGCACATCATGAGCAGGCAAATATCCTGTATTGTAATTTGAACTTGAAAAAACAATGATGCTAGCAAAGGTATAAGGCAGCAGAAAGAGAGGAAGACTACATGCCCGATAGACTTTTCAGGGAGATCACAGGCCCGAGTCTGCAAGACCTAAGCAGAGCAGTGGAGGATAGAGGGGCTTGGATATATCTCATACACAGGGTCACCATGAGTCATAGTCAACTAAAGGGCAGCTAACAACTTTACTGGACAAGGTTACACTCACCCTGAAGTCTTAGGTTCAGAGCTTGGTGCCCTCTTGGACTCTGATTTGAGCCTGGAAGCCCAGCTTTCATCATGATCAGGAGTGAATTTTCACAGCTAAAACTAGTATATCAGCTGTACCCATTCCTTGAGATCTAACCACACATGCTTCGATGCATCCCAGTTGGATTACTATAATGCACAATATGTGAGGCTGTGTTTAGAAAGCAGGTGCAAAATGCTACAGCTAGGCTGCTGTTCAGGAGTGGTTACTGGAAACACATAACTCCCTTGTTAAAATAGCTTCACTGGCTATTTCCAGGCACAATTCAAAGTGCTGGTTATGCTCTTTAAAGTGTGCACGCATACACACACACACACACACACACACACCATACTATTTGGCTTGAGGCCATGCTATCTCAAAGATCATGCCTCCCTAAATGAGTCTGCCAAAGTTTTAAGATCTTTAGGGTAAGGCTTTATTCCAACACCTTCACAGGCAACTTTCCTGGTGACTTCAAGTTGGTGGATATTGGATATTGGTGGCTGCTCCCAGGTTGTAGAAGTTTGATTGGATCCTTCTTTGTTGTCTTTCTACAAGCAGATCTTTTTCTTTAGGTAGGCTTTAGACTCATAATTCAGATTACAGAAGGGTATTTTAATGGAGTTGTTCTTTTAATTTTTCATTATGTTTTAAATATGTCTTAAATAATAATAATAATAATAATAATAATAATAATAATAATTTTTATTTATATCCCGCCCCTCTGCCAAGCAATCGGGGCGGCGTACAGCATTACAAAATTACAAACAGCAAATCAACTTGAAATCCCATCCCTCCTATACCCACCCACCCATCCTCTAGCATTTTAAACAGAATCAATAACAATAATAAAATCAATAACAATAATAAATGCAAATACAAAAAGTTTCTTATCATTAAAGTACTTCAAGGACTGTGGATGGCAGAACAGTCCTCCGGGCGACAGGTCGCCACCGCCCTTCCACCTGGTGCTGGTGGAAGGTGTCCTCTGCAGCAGTTCTTCCTGGCAGTGCTCTTAAGTCCAGGTGGAAAAGGGAGCTCCAGGTGGGAAAGGGAGGGAACCGGGCGTTTGCGAGGCCTCACGCCCTTGCCTCCAGCGCAGCCTCCCGGCGCCGCCGCTGCCGTGTCCTCCGCAGCAGTTCTTCCTGGCAGGGCTCTTAAGTCCTGCCCTGGGCCGCGGGGACACGCCCCCAACGCCGCCGGTGCTCCAGGTGGAAAAGGGAGCTCCAGGTGGGAAATTGCTTGAACTCTGAGTTTTTAACAAATGTGCTTAATTGTTCTTTAACAATTTGTGGGAATTTTTTAGTTTGTGGGAATTTTTTAGCTGTACCTTGATTTAGGGGGGTTGCAGACTGCCAGAAATAGTGCAAATTCAGTCCACTTTTAGGGTTAGGGTTAGTGCGAGGGAATCATGGGAATTGTTTTTTTTCTGAGACATTGAGCCTTCTCTGTCAGAGAGCTCTGGTGCCACAATAAAATACACTTCCCATGACTCCCTAACCCTAATCCTAACCCTAAAAGTGGACTGAATTTGCACTATTTCTGGCAGTCTGCAACCCCCCTTTGTGGGATGTAAAATGGCTTAAGTCCTGTGCAAGGAGAAAAATAAGATATAAATAAAATAACAAAAAATATATAATTGCTTATGCATTTTTTATGCAGGAAACAACACCATTGTCTACAGAGAACAAGTTTTTTTTTCCTTTGCAGAAAATCTGTTCTCTATCCAAAAAATCCAAATGTGAGTATTGTGCAGAATATGTCCCAAACTTTCAAGATGCTCCAGGATTCTCTTCCTCTTTTCCCAAAATTCAAGAAACACATTTTGACCATTTCAAAAAAATATTATTTTCATCCCTGTTATTATATATATAACACCTTGACTTGCTGTAAGAATAGCATAAAACTTTAAAATGTCTCAGGGGCAAAGCAGACCAGCAAAAAAAAGCCAACTTCCCAGTGGACTGGGGGCATGGTGTTCAGACAGAAGCACACCCCAGTCTGCAGGGAAGACACTTGCCTGACCACACATGTGGCAGATCCACAGCCTTTCTGCAGCACAGCGTTTAGACATGCTGTCCAGAAGAAACACTGAAAAACTGCTGCCACTGCTGCAAGGCTGTCCTCTCCCTGGCACAAAAAGAAGCAGCTTTCTGAAACTCCTTTTTGTGCTGGGAAAAGACCAGGTGAGGGCATGATGTGCCATTGCTGTGGCCCCAACCTGGTGAGCAAAGGGGCAGCACAGAGCTGCTCCTTAAGAGCTGTCTGTTTTCCCCCTTAGTTAAATTTCTCAAAGAATCCTTTAAAATATAACTTTTAAAGCAAACATCTTTACTTGTTTTATCATCAAAGTAGTTCCACTCCCACTTCTTACATTACATTTGAAACATGATCTTATACCTTCTTTTAAAAAACAACAATCAGCGCAGATAACTTGTAATATATTACTTGCAACCTCTGGTTTTTATACAGAAGTTTCTCTTGCATAATGTGAAAGACTGAAACCAATTTCCTCATAGTATCCCTGAAGTCCTAATATCATAGGAAATGGGAAAACAAGGGAGAAGAAAGCATTTCTATGAAAGCTCAGCATTTCAACAGTCAGGGATGGAGGGGGTGGAAGGAATTTATTCCCTCTTAATGCAGGAACCTGTTAGCACATATGCACAAAAGACCTACAAGTCACACTCCCAATCTTAAGCTTCCTGGAGTAATGGGGAAACACATTAATTCATTTCAGAACTCATTTATTGCTGTATTTTCATAATATTTCCATAATGTATTGTAACCACAAAATTCACTCTGAAAAACTAGTATTTCCATGGGGAACAGAAGCATATGGCAATGCATAAATGCAAACAGATGGTAAGAAATGGGAAGTTCATTTGGGAATTCTACAATATTGGCTTGGGTAGACCAGTGAATCTTTTAGGCAGTTGTTCAAAGTAGGTTGAACTTCTCTGGGGTTAATAAAATATTCCCCGTTAGCTCATTTCTTGACACACAGGATATTGATGAAACTAATTTAGCCATTTCTTTATCCCAGCTTGGGAGATCTTAGTCATTTCAACACCAAACACCATCCATTCTGAAAACTTCAGATTGGTTTTGAAAGAGCTGAGGATGACAATATTAACCAAGCTAACATATATATATATATATTAAAAAGTACATTCAGAACTGGCTTAAGACCAAGTCACCTACCTTCTCTCATATATATCAATAAATACTTAAAGATGTTTGCTCAGAAGTTTCTCTTTGAATACATTTACTGAATGAAGTCTCCTGCTGATTGTCAAAACATGAGATGCTCACCAGGCACTTATTCCTGTATTCTTTTCAGCATTGGGTAAAAACCTTTGTGTATACCCAGACCTTTTAAATAACTAATATTATCTCACTTTCCAGTCTTGGAATATCTACACATGAGATTTTAAAGATGCTGTTTTAGGAATTTTGACAAAATTGATCATTCTAGCTGATTGGAGGTGTTGCGTGTTTAGTTTAATTGTCATATTCTATATTGCTTTTGATTGTTTTACAGTATGTCACCCCAAAATATCTTGGCTCTTTATGTAACAAGTATTAAAACATTTCCACTCTTTTTTTTCCTTTTTTCTTTTTTTGCTTCAGAATTTTCCACAGAATTAGCTCTCATGCTGTCACTGACTATGTACACATATAATGCTTACTGGAAGTAAAAAAGAGCAACCATATTTGTAGAATTCAAAGATATAGCCATGTTAGTCTATAGAATCAGTACGTAGAGAGATCTTGTAGCACCTTTGAGACTAAGGGACTTTGCAGACTGCCAGAAATAGTGCAAATTGAGTCCACTTTAAGGGTTCGGGTTAGTGCTAGGGAGTCATGGGATTTTTTTTTTCCTGAGACATTGAGCCTTCTCTGTCAGAGAGCTCTGGTGCCACAATAAAATACATTTCCCAGGATTCCCTAACCCTAACCCTTAAAGTGGACTCAATTTGCACTATTTCTGGAAGTCTGCAAAGGCCCTAACTGAAAGAAATTGGCAGCATGAGCTTTTATAGACCTCAGTCTACTTCCAAATGCATCTGAGGAATATCTCTCTACATATTTGTAGAAGTAACTATTAGGGAGGTCACAAGGATGAATCTACAAGAGTTAAGCAGAACAGTGGAGGATGGCGGGGCTTGGAGATGTCTTATTCACAAGGTTGCCGTGAGTCAGGGATGTTTAGGGCATAACGAGGCAGCAGAGGTAGAAATGATCTCTGAGAACTTCCTGGAGTAGTCACTTTTTTGTTTTTTCTGTTGCTTGTATATGGGTGAATCCATGCGGGCCAAATAAAATGGTCTCACCTCGTTTTTGCAGTGAGCTGTCCAAACAATAAAATGGTCTCACCTACAGACAATTGGAGATGAATCCAGTCCATGGAATCCTAATATTTACAGTTTAGTGAAAAAACTTATACTTCTCTGTTGAAGAGGTCCAGTGGTGTTCAGGGTTGATTCAGCCTTCCATCCTTTCATAGGTTGGTAAAATGAGTACCCAGCTTGTTGGAGGCAATTGGCTTACATGTTGTAAACTCCTTAGAGACTACTGAATTCTGTATTAAGCGGTATGGAAATGTAAATGCTATTACCTTTGCTATTCATGAGAGTGAGGCAGAGCTCTCTAGTGAAGAATTCCAAGTACCTGACCAAACTACAAATTGAATGACTCCACAGCATTGAGCCATGGCAGTTAAAGTGGTATTACCCTGCTATAACTATGCAGTATTACATATAGTATATTGATCATTGGACTTGACTTCATTTTCTCAGCCTTTTTTCTTTCATGTAACCACAGGTAGGAGATCCCAGGTGTTCTCTTTCCCAAATATGAGCTTCAGTTTAATATAATGCTCCCTCCACTGAGGACAGATGGAATGAACCACAGGAAGCCTCAGGCTGATATGTTCACCTTCAGATCTCTTCTGAGCAGCCATGAGGACCCTGGATGCTTGTGCTTCTGAATTGCTCCCTTGCAGCTTGCTGTGGCTTGTAATTGTAACATTATACCATAATGTAGCACTACATGTAAATGCAGTCACTGACTCAAGTACTCTAGCTGTAGCAGAGTCCCACTGTTGTCAGTATGCTTTATGTGAATTCCAGTACCAGAACCACTTCCATCCATTCCACCACCCTCTATGTTTCCCCCCTGATGAATCTAGAAATGTTCAGGCAGTGTTGTCAAGTGCAATATGCAATCACATTGTGTACATAATCATAAGCTAGTTTTGTGAATGTAAACAGGAAAATCTCCTGTCTACATGATCATGAGGGGGGAAATGGCTATTTGAATGGAGGTGTTCAGATTTATAATCAGCAATATCCATTAGATTATTTCCACAGTTGTGATCATGGCCACAGCCACTTTCTGCTTACATAAAGGGCAATTCATATGTTGGTTTCATTGCTCTTTTCTTTAATCATGTGCTCACTTGATAGACACTGAGTGCTGGGAAAAATGGATAAAAAATGGTGCCACCAAGAAACAACAGGATGTATCAACATATTTGGTGGAAACCCATATCCTTTATGTGTCTTGGTTTGGCATGGACACCCTCAGTTAATCCTCTGCCAACCCACTATTGCCTTTTGAAATGTCCTGGTTTCTCTCTTCTCCTTTGACTTTTGCCTTTCATCCTTAGCTTACTTCACTGGCTCCAAACTGTGTTAAAAGTGAAGAACTTCATAGCATTAACTTATCAGCAAGAAGAGGAGGTGAAGAGTGGAGTCCTAAAAATTCCATACCTACATTCGAAAGTTGGTCTGCTTAAAATTACTCTTCTGTGTTCTTCATTGTCTTTTTGCTTGGCCACATCCTTTTAATTGCACTCTGAGGTGGTTCAGCCATACATATCATGATTTACATCTGTCAAATGTGGGAAGCTGAGGTTTACAGAAAGAAAGTCTCTAAACCTGACCCCCCCCCCAAAAAAAACCCATACAGGGGGGAATATTTTCCCCAGAACAGCCATATAAGGACAGACTATGCTCAATATACACACATCATCCATTAAAAAAGAACATTGAACACTGAGGTGTGAGGATTGAAGCACGTGGCAATCAAGGCATTTTATGTTACTCCAGACAGCACCCAGACTTCCATGGAATGTCATTTTGGAGCAGAAAGATTACTTCTCTGGTTTCAATAGATAATTCTTCAATTTAAAATTGAAACCTTCCTCCCCCTCCCAAACCCAGAAATGGACACACGTTCTGTTTTTTATCTTTTGATATTGTTTGCCCACAGAAGAGTCCAACCAAGTTGTCCATGTCTGTTATAGAAGGAGGGCATGACAGATTTGTAGAACCACAAAGAGAAGCATCCCTATTAGGGGTGATAATACAGAACCTTCTTTTTAGCTAATAGAAAAAAGTATTAAATGTTATAGTAGTGTGGTTTAGGTGATGGAAGACAAATATTCCAATGCATTCTGACTGCTGTGTGATCCAGTGACTGCCAGCCATACAAAACTAGGAGGCATATCCTACTCATCATTATCAAAAGTACATGGCTGATTTATTCTCCATGATTGTAAAAGAAGCCCAATTCTGCCTAGGCTGATCAGAGCAGACTTCTGTTTGAAGGGCTTTCCAGTGTAAGTCTACTTAAAAACAGAGTGAGAATCATGCAACCCTTCAAATTGTTCTTGGACTGCGGCTTCCAGCGTTCCTCACCATTGGCTGTATTGGTCTGGCATGTGGGAAGCTGTGCAATTCCCATATGAAAAATAATAAAAAGAGAGTGCCAAAACCAGGAAGTACACCAACATTTTGCAACTAGACAGCAGGCTGAACAAATAAGTACTCAGATGAAGGGGTCACAGTCTTCCCATCTTGGGTAGGATTTACTGAATTCCAATTAAAGTTTTAGTGCTTATTGCTAGATATGAATCCACTTCCATAAATCTGCATGTGTACATTTTATGCAAATCTGTGTTTTCTCTCTCTCCCCATGCCCTTTTATTGATTCCTCCTTTTTGGTGATATGTAAGGTACCATCATAGCTATGTAATTAAATGTCACTTCTGTTCCAAACAGTTAGACATTGGGCTGGACATAGATTTTTCAATTACTTTGAATTGATCCATAGATCAATAGCAATATCAAAACAAGCTATGGAAACTAGAGATGTGAATAATATAGTTTGAGGGATTATGGGATTGCTAGGATGCCACTCAATGACACACTGAGATGGTTAGCAAATAATAGCAAAGTGGAACATTTGACGTGTTAAAGTTATAGTTTTAAATTCAGCAAAAGAATAACAATTTCTCAGATGTTATTTGAAAACTACTTATAGTCAGATAAATAGTTATGTGTGTCCCTTGCTGGTATTATTGCCTGGTAAATTTCCTGGGCTTTCTCCTATTACTATATTTGAATTTCCACAATTCCTGGATGTTTCCATGCAGTCTCCCTTTGCATAGACAAAGAACACCAAAAACTTGTTTAATCACCCAAGACTGGAACAGCTATTTATTCCCAAGATACTTCCAAGAATTTCCAAGCATTTAATAACTTTCTTTATAAATAAATTCTAAATCCTTTCAACTCTGTTTTAGAGATATTCCTCATTGCTCTTTGCATCTATTCCTCTAATATCCAAGTGGGTTATTTTATTTTATTTTATTTTGTGCATGGCTTAATTCTGGGAATTTCCATTCCAGTAAATCCTGTGCCTAATGTAGACAAACAGCCAGTAACTTCATGTGTGAAGAATACAGATGTGAGAGAATGGTTGAACATCCCCCCAATTCATAGTTCTTCATCTCTAATGCTCTGACCCAAGGGAAGAGGGGGCAGGAATTTGCTACATCAAGAGAGTATTAAATCTTCTGTTCCTTGCCAGCAACATTTCTGAACACTCTGATTTGCATCCATCTGAAACTCTTTTTCTATCATTTTTAATGGCATTAACATTTAATAATTCAACACAAACATCAAACAATTTTGGATCAAGATCCTCAGCCCCAGGGCCCACTCTGTTGGTACTGCAGATGCTACATGAAACACTTGTCTTGAAGATGTCTTAAAACTGCAGCAGCATAATCTCTTTGATTTAGAAGCATAAAGGGGTCTGTGCCACCCACTCAGACTTTTACATATAATGGGTTGGCTATATCCCAGAGATCCATCATAGGATATTTCAATTCATTTCAAGTGCAGGGACACTTGCTAGCCATTTCACATTGTATTCTAGCATGGTGGCATATGATATTTTAAAAATTGTATTTACATATTTATTAGATTACTTTTTATTCATTTTTAACATAAGCAATCTAATTTACAACCAAATTATATACAATTTAAGGTAAAGAAACTGCCACAAGTGAAAGAAGAAGAGAAGAAGAAGAAGGGGAAGGGGAAGAAAGAAAGAAAGAAAGAAAGAGAAAGAAAGAAAGAAGGGAGGGAAGCATAAAATTAATACACAGTAGGGCTCTGACCCTCCAATCCTGACTAAAAAGAAAAAAGAGGGAAAACTATTCTACCATTACAGATCCAACTAAATAATCCTACTAAAATGTCTAATAACAATAGCCACACATTATTATATAATTAGATTTCTTTTTGCTCAAAAAATCCATAAATGGTTTCCCATTTTTCAAAAGCCTTCAATTGCCTTATCCTTGAGAATCCACATTAGTTTGGTTATTTGTGCCAACTCAGCAACATTAACAATCTATTCTTCCATGGTCGGTGATTCAATCCATTTCCAGTTTTGAGAAAATAATATTCTTGCCACTGTTGTCATTTATCAAAAACATAATCCATAGTTCTCCTGCATTTCTTTATGCATAATGTCCAACAAAAGCATTTCTGGTAATATGACATAATCTAGCTTTACATTTTTTGAATTAACATATAAATTTTAGGTCTATAACTTTTTGTTCTTACAGGTCCACCACAAATGAAAAAACAAGTCCTCCTTATTGTGACAGCCCCAACATTGATTTGAAACATTTTCACTATTTTTGACAGTTTATTCAGGATTAGTTACCATCTATATATTTTCTTATACAGGTTTTCTTTTAAATGACTGCACAAAGTAAATTATATATATTTGGAACACATTTTCCCCATCACAGCCATATGGGCATTATGCTCAAATACTGGGCCAACCTTATCATGTACTCTTTTACAGGCTCATCTTTGGCCTCTAGTTTCAAAAACCATTTATACACTTTTAAAATTATATGGTCATCATCTTTTTGTTGTTAACTGCCATCATTTTGACTTAAACATATGGCAACCCTATGAATGAGACCTCCAAGTCACTCTGTCATCAACAGCCCTGCACAGGTCTTGCAGATACAGGGCCATGGCTTTCTTGATTGAGTCTATATATCAGGCATGTGGTCTTCTTTTCATACTGCCATTTACCTTACCCAGCATTAATGTCTTTTCTAGTGAATCATGTCTTCTCATGATATGTCCAAAGTATTACAGTCTCAGTTTACTCATCTTGGCTTCCGAGGAGAATTCAGGCTTAAGGCCCATTTATTTATCATTTTAGAGTTCACAATATCTGCAAAACTCCTCCAGCACCACATTTCAAATGCGTTATTCTCTTCCTATCTGCTTCCTTTACTGTCCAGCTTTCACAAACATACATAAAAAGGGGAAATATGATGGCATGGATGATCCTAATTTTAGTATTCAATAATTTGCAACATTTTGAACAAATCTCTTGGGGGTCAAACAAACTGGCAGCTTGGAGTGGCTTCTGGCTGCTCCAGCCCTGATCGAGGCCTGAGTGGCATGGGCAAGGTTACAGGACCCTGCAGTCCTAAGGCTGGCTGCTGCTGCAGTATAGGATGGACCACCAACAAGGAGCATTTTTTCCACTTTTTTTGCATCCAGGTTTGGGCTGCTTCAGGTGGCCCCAGGACAGCTTCCAGACGATACAGGGCTGTGCATCATCTGCACACCATGCCCTCAGATTGACTCGAAACTGGTACTTTTGTCCATGTGTTTCAGGTCCTGCTCTCTCCAAAGAGGTTATCATATATTTTTTTACCTGCATAAGTGATTATCAAACCTTCTGCGACAATCCAACAAAAGGTTATATCTTTTTTTCTGAGTATCACCAAGAATTTATACTCTCTATGCTTTTCAGCTTTGTTTTGGGAATTTCTTTAAACATAATTATTTCATTCTCATTTATTTTAAGTACTTTCTTAATGTGTGCTCTCAGTATTTAATCAATGACACTATTATGTATGAAGCCAATAATCATATCTTTTGGAGGTGTTTTTTTCCCTCTGGGTAAAAGCAGAGATTTGCCTATATATTGCTTCTATCTTCTTGTCAAATTCTTCATGAGAACCATACATATTTAAGACTGTCTGTTTTGAGTCAGTCGGCTTTCCTGGAACAGCTCTTAACATAATCTGTGTTTCATTTGATTTTAACTCCTTCAGCATAATTGTTTCCTGTGCCTTTTCCAAATCCTGCTGTAAGGTGTACATTCCCTTCAAGTTATCAGAGATCTCCTGTTCATGTTTGTGTGTAATCATTGTGAGATTCTGAACTGATGTCATGATCCCTTTCAGCTCTTTAAAGACCTGAGCAAGCACTTTGAAATGATTAACTTGTCCTGTAATCTAATCTTAATGAATCCAGTTTCTTCTCTTAATTCTCATTACTTTCAAATCTAAAATCTAGTCAGACATCTCAGATATTGAGGCTTGAATTTTAATGAGCACAGGAATAGTTTTGTCTAGCCCAGCTCTGGACCTGTTTTTCTGGTGGCCAGTTCATGATGTTGTAAAAATCACTAATTAACTTTCAGCATGAGAAGCAATATCAATTTTCCCTTTTAAAAAATATAGCTTCCATGTAGATCTTTTAATTGTTTAAGTCATGGAAACACCAACTCTCTTATTTCCTGACCATATTACCACTCAGTTTAATCTTAGAGTTTTGAGCACTCTGCAATTAGTTTATTTCAGCTGTTAGCTTGACTTAGGGGTTGAACAGACAGCAGGTAAGGAGAGGCTTGCCGCTGCCCTTTTACTCACCAAGCTGGGGCCTCAGCAACCACATGCCACACCCCAACCCAGCCTTTTCCTGGTGCAAAAAGGAGTGAAAAAAGCCGTTCATTTTTACATTGGGAAAAGGTTGCCTTTGCTGCTGCTGTGGCAGTTTTTCAGCACTCTTTTGAGCAGTGTGTGTAAACTCAAATGCCATGGATCCATCATATGTGTGGCCAACCATGCATCTTCCTGGCAGACTGGGGGCAAGCTACTGTCTGAACCCCATGCCCCCAGTCTGCCGGGAAGCTGGCTCTTTTTGCTGCTTTGCCCCTTAGTTTAATTTTCCAACAGTTTCTGAATGGAGGCTGCATTTCAAATATTTACAGTGCAAATAGTTTGTACTCACTCTGGCGTAATAAGTTACCAACTGAATGGGGGATTTTTCCATCCCTGTTCAGCATGGGACATCTGAGGTCCTTTGATAATATTGTAAATCTTAGGAGACGCTTATGTCTAGCTGACCTTAATTAATTTTTGTGATTGTTCAGCTCTGCAGTGGGAACTGTTGTAACTGCCAGGGCATGCATCTCTACTAGATCCCAGATCACTTCTGAGTTGGGGGGTTATATAGGAGGTTGCATTTCTTCCCTGTAGAATCCTTCCATATTTTTATACACATAAAGGTAATAAGTAGTTCTGGAAAGCTAGAAGTGGCATGTAAATTGGCCTGTCATCATGGCCAGTCTTTGTATATGTATTTATTTGTACTGCATTATATTTATTTGTTTTTTTAAAAGAATATACATATCCTACCTTTCTAATTCAAAACATGAAACATGAAGGATAGCTTGAAAGAATTGCCTGAATAATTATTATAGATTCACTGTAATGCCACAAAAAGAGGCAAAATAGATTCTTGGTTTTATTGTTTTATTTTTATTTTTTAAATTTATATCCCTCTTTTCTTCTGATACATCACATATATATTCATGGTTCCTAGATGTCTGTACCATGACAGAACCAAGACATTTCTTTTTAGACATGGGAAAATATTAATACTTCCCATGTACAAGAATTAGTTTTATCACTCTGACATGTTATAACAAGAGCAGGTTCAGACAGCCAGATGCTTTGGACTAGATCCTCTGTAAGACCTCATCAACATAACATAAAGGCAAAGATTACAGAACTCATAGTCCAAAACATCTGGAGGGTGTCTGCCTATCCCTTGTAGTAGGCTATAGCTTCATAGATTAATTCAAGCAGCACAATGTGTGTCTTGCCTACAGAAAGATCCCAGGCTCAACTCCTAACACATTCATTTAGTGCTGAGAAAGATTACTTTATGAAACCATGGAACACCTCTGCTAGACAAGTCAGGCAATGCTGCCATACCCCCCAACTGTCCCAGTTTGGGAGGGATCATCCTGATTAATCCTCTCTCATCCCACTTTTCCAGCTGATTTTAAAATGTCTCAGTTTGTCTCTCTTCCTCATGCTTGCTTTCTTTCTTTGTCCCCAGCTTACTTCAACTGCTGCAAACTGATAGTAGGCTCAAGCAAAAGCAACCTATGCAGCCTCTCCTAATTTGTTTGTTTCCTCATTAATAACTTTTGTTATCTTGAGCACACTTCCATGTCACTTTGCCATATTTGTTCTAGTTTCCCTCTGCGAAGTCTTGAAGGGCATGTACTGAGCTCAGTGGGCATTGATATGAATTTGTATTAGGCTGCATCCTGTATTCCCCCTGAAGGCATTGGTTTCCTGCCAGGAATAAAACATAAAAGAATAGCAACATAAATGTAGATGTGTGGTAAGTATAAGGGATCCACTGGAATATTAATTCCTTTAAGTACTATACAACTACTGCAAAATAGTCAGAGATCTTTCATGGGAATGTGAGAGAGAAGCAACTCAATTGATTTAGTTTTAAGGGGGAAGCATCTTTCTTGGTGTGGTCTTTATTTTATTTTTTTGAACTGAACTAATATGTCAGGTAATATACAAAAGTCAAGGTATGTCTCGTGTCAGGAAAGTTAGACCTTAAGAGATAAATATGGCATGTCTGACTTTTCTGAGAGGCCCAGAAGATGGTGTAATCATAGCTGGATTTATACCCAGAGCTAAAATTCAATCTTAGCACTTATAAGGGCTTTCATTCTGTAAGAATGTTTCACAAGCAGGTGACACAGGGCAATGGTCTTTCTGAAACTGTAAATTTCTGGCATGGGCAGAAATGAGGTTGTGAATAAATTGCCCTTTACCCTGGAATATATTTTCCCTCCTACAGAAGGGTAAAATTAATAATGGTCTTTCATCTGTTTAATGATCAAGCCTTACAGTGGCCCAATACTTACTTTTTACAGACAAAGATCTAAAAGGAGCTGTTTGCTATCTCATGCAAAAGGGATGATGGATAATAAGCTATGCTTAAGTGCATTTGATTACTGTGCAGAAGATGTGGTTTCTATTACTGCATTCTGTCAGTGGAGAAGGATTTAGGAGCAATCCTTTTATCCACTGAGTGAGCATAACTCAGAGGTGGAATCACTCTATTACTTTCTTATCAGTATTTTTTCACTGAATTTGTTTTGGTCATTTGTATCCTGCCCTTACTCACCAAGAACCCAGGGTGAGAAAACATAATACACTATAAAAGCACAATTAAAATAATAATAATTCTAACTTCATGTAAAAAAAAAAAAAAACACTATCAGCAAAGACCAGCAAGTAAAGCAATAGTTGCCTACCTTCTGAAACCTTACACAAATAAATCCTCAAATGCCAACAGCAAGGGAGTCAGTTGATCTCCCACCAAAAAGTAATCTCCAAAAATCTAGGGTGCCACTACCATGAATGCCCTGCCACCTGAGTGGCAAGAGTGTTGAGCATGTATCTATATTCTTCTTTACTTCACTGTTGTATTTGTCTTTTGCTAATTTGTGCAGTAGACCCTTAGTATCCACTGGCGGTTGGTTCCAGGACCCTTCATTGATACTAAAATCTGTGGAAGCTCAAGTCCCATTATACACAGCAGAGTAGTAAAATTGTGTTTCTTATATAAAATGGCAAAATCAAGGCTTGCTTTTCAGATTTGTGTGTGTGTGCATGTGTGTGTGTGAATATTTTGAAACCATGGTTGGTTGAATCTGTAGGCTGAATCCATGGATACGAAAGATTGACTATATAATGAATTACAATTTATATAATTGCACAGTTTTATAATTCTATATAATTATATAATCACTGAGCATAGTCAAATCCTTTCTTAATAAACAAGGAAGGATAAACATTATGCCCTTGCTTTGCTCCTTCCTTCACAAAAATGATAAAACAAGTCAGGAATCCATCACTAACCATAATGTCACATTAGGCCGAAACCAGTCAGAAGCCAAATCCATGGTTCTTTGGATGTTCTTCATCTAGACAAAACATGAACTGTTTCTTCTTAATGTGGTTTACTGTCCATGTGACAGAAGTGACACACTTGAAAGGGCCATGGAAGGTAACACACACCAAGCTCATATAAATCTCAGTTTATTAATCCAAGACTCAATGACTCATATTTACATAGTGTGTGGGCGCCAGCCTGACATAGTGGCTTGAGTGTTGGACTACAACTATGAAGAACCAGCTCAGCCAATTCCCAGCTTAGCCATGAAACCCACTGGGTGATCTGGATCAAGTCACATTCTCTCAGCCTCAGAAGATGGCAGCGGCAAACCCCCTCTGAATAAATCTTGCCAAGAAAGCTTCATGATAGGTTCAACTTAAGGTCGCCATAAGTTGGAACAACTTGAAGGCATACAACAAACACACAAACAGTTGTGAATATTAGCAAAAAAAAGCCTTTCATTGTCAAAATATATTCAGGAGCCAGATGAGCTGAAGCATTAGAAGCTAGAAAAGGAAGTGAATTTAAATGGGTGTAATTCCAGTGTTCGGGAAAGATACATTTTTTGACTATAGCTAGGGGACTGGTAAGTTGTGGTCCAAAAAGTTACCTTTTCAAGCGCTGGTTGATCCAGACTATTTGAGAAAGAGATGTAGAGTAGTATATCTCTGAAGTTATACTCTCATTAGTCCAGGTTATACTCTCCTGAGTCCAGCCATTTCTAATTTAAGATCACCTCAACCAAGAGTGCCAATTAAAAGAGAGACCACCTCCTGCAAAAGCATGAAAGTAAACTTTGAAGACACATCGGGAGCTGCTTCATCTGTGTGATTCAGTATGCACTGGACTCTGCCTGCTTCTCTTAGCTGAAAGTAATTTGAAACAGGTGCTAGATTAATATTTATAATTTCTCTTTTCAGCTTTGATCCATTTCTATCAAATGCCACAGCAGAAAAAGGGACCTTACTGTGAGCTGCTTCTCAAGTGTTTACCTCATTGCTTCCAGATTCATGCATGATTTCTGTTTTATATGGAATATCATGACTTTTTGATGTGGGTTTTAGATATTACTTTCAATTATACACTGACAAAGAAAGAAAAAAGTTAAATACTGCAAGTAAATTAAGGGTATTCACAGTTTATTAGAATTTTCCTCATAGATATTACATAAATCCAAAGGAAGAGGCAGCTTTAACATCACTTTGAACAACCAAATATGAAGTGTGTTCCTTTTTAGATCACAGGCGGAATTCAGGCTTAGTCAGAGTACAACCTGTACTCTGTAAACCAGGGAATAGGGCTACTTCTGCACTGCAGAAATAATGCAGTTTGATACCACTTTAACTGTCATGGCTCAATGCTATGGAATTCTGGGATTGACAGTTTTGTGAGATATTTAACCTTCTCTGCCAGAGAGCTCTGGTGCCACAACAAACTAGAAATCCCATGATTCCCTAGGATGGAGCCATGAAAGTTGAAGTGGTACCAAACTGCATTACTTCTGCAATCCAGATGCAACCTAGATTGTCCCAATGATTTCATTGGGTCTAGTATAAACTTGACAAATGCCATTTTACATACCTCAATCTTGTTGACATCCAAGCCATTCTCAGTTTAATCTAATTTTGTTTCTGTTTTGTTAATAACTGTAACATCCCATATTGTATTCAATACAATTAAACACTGGACACTTAAGGAGTATTCCAGATCCATCTCATTGTTTTCCCTCCTGCTGTGACTATTAAAAGTTTGATCATGCTGACATTCTTTAATATGTTTCTTCATTTTTCAACAGTAAAGCTTAAAGTAATCAGTGACAAATAAGCCATCATAATTTAAACAGCTAATATAATCTGTCCCTCATTCCCCTCACTGATACAATATTACTATCAGCAGCAAAAGGCACAAACTTTCATGTGTTTTCTGTCACTGCCATGTCAAAATCATGAGTGGAAAACTGCCCCCTGCCTGTTTACCCAAAGATTTTGTTGATGGGGGGGGGCTATGCTGGAAAAGTCTACATCTGATATATCTTGGAAAGTTACTTTAAAGAAGAATAAATTTAATAACATACTAAAGCTATCCATTTCTGAATAATGGTAGGATGATGATGCAGTATTTACATCATCATCATCTTGCTGTTCTTCACTCATGGATGGCTTCAGCACATTATTATATTCACTCTTCTTAGGAACAGAAACCCCGATTTTGTTCATTCTCATGCAAAAAATAAGACAACACACAAGCACACAGAAATTCTCCTTGCTGCAAAATAGCAAGGGCATTTCTATTTTGTACTGCAGAGATTTAGACATGTTGGAGAGTGATTATTGGATATTTCTGTAAAATAGAAAAATCTAAAAGGTGTGATACTTGTTACCTTGTGGTATGAATTAATAAAAGTAGTAGCACTGGATGGATTGGTGTTTTTTCCGTGATCAGTGCCCTGGCTTTTTCTGCTTGCTGTCTGAGTCTGCTGAGTTTCACAAACAGAAAAGACACTGGTTTTTCCCAGATGTTTTACACAGAATGTGGAAAACATTTAATGTTTTGACAGAGTTCCACACTACACATTTATAGTGCTGTGATTCCCCTTTAACTGCCATGGTTTCATCTTTTGGAATCCTGGGATTTGTAGTTTAGGAAGAGGAGCATTTAGAGTCAATATGACCCAGGGAGCTCCTCTGCTGCTTCTGACCAAACTGCAAATCCCAAGATTCCAAAAGATGGAACTGTGGCAGTTAAAGTGGAATCACAGAATTGTGATCATATAGTGTGAAAGGGTTCTGCGGGTCTTGAAAGAATGCAGTTTGACACCACTTTAACTGCCATGGTTCCAGCCTACAAAATCCTTAGATTTGTAGTTTTGTGTGGCACCAGCATTCTTTGGCAGAGAAGGCTAAAGACCATGTAAGACTACAAATCCCAGGCTTCCAGAGGATAAACCTACAGTTAAAGTGATGTCAAACTGCATTATTTCTACAGTGTTGATGCACCTCCACTCTCACCTTTACCGTGACTCTGGAATGGGCAGATCCTCAACCGACTATCTCACTATGCTGAGATGTTCTGCCTGATCCAAAATCTTGGTAAGGGCAATATTGTTTTTTCATTCCTAATTCTTCCTCAAAGTAGCTCTACTTAAAATGTAATAATTTACAGATCTAGGGATAATGTATTAAACCACTTTAAGGCTGATAAGTGTTAAGTGAGAGGAGGGAGTTGTTTGAGGAAGAAGCCATTACTTTTGGTACACATTCTGTGCATTTTTCAAGGGTCCCCTGAGATAGCACTGCTCTTCTGAAGCACCTTACTTGCAAAGTGACAGGAAAATCACCATTCATTCCACGTTTTCTTAAATTTTATCCAGTGTGACAGCCACATGATTATATTCTGATAGGATAGATGCTGAAACAGCAAGACCTGGTGTAAGGATAATTTTTTTAAAAAAATGCAGATTTTTTTTAGAAAAAATAAATTGATAGCCAGAAGAGCTATTTTGACAGTCTCATCCTGACCTACTAAAGATGAATTAATTAGCTGTGGACATTTGCCTGTATGCTCACCGAATGGCATGCTACTCAGATATTCATGACTACATTCTGATTTAATGCCTGCCATCCCTTTGCCATTTTAAAAGCTATCATTCATTCAGACAAATATTTTCTCTTCCCATAAATCTTATACAATGGAAAGTCTTAGAGCCATCTCTGGATCCCCTGACTTCTTTTTCCCTATAACAATGGTATCTGTTTCAAGGCTAAATGGAGGTAAATGAAGGCCAACATACATCTGGAGTTATATTTAAATATTTACCCTCATAACTGACCTGTAATCATTTGGATACCATCATCTTCATCACCATCACCAACTCCACATGTTAAATAATAAACATACAAATGACAGCATGATATCATATAATCTAATATGATAATTTGGATATTTATGAATTTCACAATCTTCTGGAATGTTTTCAGAGCAGTGTTCAACAAAACAATACAATCCAGTTTAAAAGCAATAAATGGCAAAAATCTTAATAAAGTAAGGCACACTGGAGCAGCAATAAAATAAAAGAGAATACCAGTCATAAAACATTATACTATGAGGGTGCATCTACACTATAGAAATAATGCAGTTTGACATTACTTTAAGTGTTGTAGCTCCACCCTATGGAATCCTGGGGTTTGCAGTTTTATAAGGCTTTTAGCCTTCTCTGTCAAAGAGTGTTGGTGCCTCACAAAACTACAAATCCCAGGATTCTCTAGGATGGAGCCATGGCAGTCAAAGTGATGTCAAACTGCATTATTTCTAGTGTAGATGCACCCTGAAATTCTGACACCCCAAAGACATAGGCAAAGGAATTTTTCACTTGCTGAATATAAGAAAACAAGGATGACACCAGGTTCACCTTTCAGCAGAGGAAATTCTAAAGACAGGGTGCCACAACAGAAAATACCCTTTTGCCTATCATACCTCATAAGAAGACAAGATCTAGAGTAGGTATTCAGAGACTGATCTTAATATCTGGGGAAGATCAAGTGGGAACAGATGCAATACTTCATGTTCAGTGAGCTGTTCAGTGTTCAGTGAGCTGAATTTACTGCTGAGATGTTCTAATGATACTGAAGAATTCTATAAAACACAGAATGTAAAAAAAAAAAAATCCAACATAAGGTAGATTAAAATTTTTATTCCAACATTTTTCTATCATGCCCATTCTGTAGGAAATCCTTATATTTCTTTTCTTTAATTTTTATTGTATCTATACAATATTACATTCTCACACACATATAAAAACAACACACTGTCTACTATCAATACAAAATATAACATTCATGCATCTGATTAACATAACCAAAATAACCATAGAACACAAACTGACTTCCTGAACTCCATCCTAGCATGATTTTTCACAGCCTATCCCAATTTTCCCACTTAAAAATCAAGATAGAATTCCCCCCCAACACAAAATATCTATCTTGAAAAGTAGAATTTTAATAGTTAGAATAATTTTAATATCTCATCCTTATAATAGTTCTAAGACATCTTTATCCACCATTCTCTTTGTAAGAAAATTATAAAAGGCTCCCAGCCTCTTTACATTTCTCCCAAGACATCCCTCCTGCTATACATGTAAGCTTGTCTATTTCAACAAAATCCAGCAACTTGTGTAACCATTCTTTACTATCTGGACATTGATTTTTGTTCCAGCTGCTAGCATACAAAATATGAGCTGGAGTAGTCATATAGAACAGGAGCTTACCATATTTATTTTCTAATGTTGCACTGACACAAAAGACACGAGATGCCTCTTTTTGGGTTTAAACAGGCCACAACTTTTATTTTTGCTGTACAGGGTCTATTTACAATATTAACAATTAAATTCTCAACACTTTTGTCACATGTGTGTGTGAAGATGTAATCCACCCAGATGGGTGGCCCTTCACCACATATGACAAATTAAGTAAACAAATATCAATAACAATATCAACAACAATTTAAAAAACCCCTTCCCGCTGGAAATGACATCATATTACTTCATATGACGTAATTAACTAATGACGTCATGTATTTAACTACATACGTCACTTCCTTTAACGTTAGCCAAATTTACCCCTCATTGAATTTAATTAGCCAGATTAATCTTCCTGTGGGGTGGGGGTCATTACCCACCACAAGAGGGGGCCAGCCTAGCTAGGAATCCCCGCCAAACCGCTTTTTTGATAAGTTCGGAGAGTGCATGAACATAAATCTCCGAACCTTCAGCAGAGAGGTGCACCCCATCCCCCCCTGTATAGCTGAGGCCTATACAATTTAATTCCAGCATGCTCAATTAAAACAATGCCCAGTTCAGATAACTGCTCGGCCACATGACAATTAAGCCATCTTTGGGTGCTGTTAATAGCCTCTTCCTTGCGAGTTCCAAGCCAGCTGTGCCTTGGCAGCAGCTTAGTCCACAGGAGAATAACTCCAGGCCAAATCTTTCTGATTTGCTGCATGTCTTTTACCATCTGCTTTGCCAGATGAAGACAAGGTACTTTCACAAGGTCGTTTTCCCCCAGGTGTATAACTAAAACCCAGAGTTGAGGAAAACATTTTGCCATTTGGATGACCCAAGGAAGCAATGCTCCCACAACATGCCCCTGCGGCCAAACCACTGAGTAACACCAATGTTCATCAGGCCCAAGTTAACGTCACACTGGTGCTCAAGCAGGTGGCATTCTGCCCAAAAGACAAGACTGTGGCCCACAATCCATATCTTGCCGTGGAAAAAGCCAGCTGAAAGGCAAGCAAAGCAAATTAGCATACTTGATCTGGGTTCTTGTTACCAGAAGGCCGAATATAAGACTTAAAAGCCCTAGAATGCCACCGGCCAATTCGACAAACAGCTTCGCTCAAACCGTGTGTGGCCGCAGTTGTCGCAGCTCCAATATGGAAGGAGTGAGAAGAAAAATAAGCTTGAGGCAACTTAGTTTGCCTAAGTATCTCTTTCAATACTTCCCTAAATTGAAATTGAGTTAAGGGCATGCCTGATCCATGGAGAGAAAGGTAACCTACAATTTTTTGCCTAATCCTTAAATAATTGGTCGTTGTTAAGACCAGGCAAATTTGCTCACTAGGCACTTTGGTTAATGAAATAGACTGACCTTTCGCTAACTGATCAGTTTTAGAGCACTTAATGCAAATCTGAATCCCTTGTTCTGTTATGATAACATCTGAGAGTAACAATGCCCTACCAGACTGATTGTTACAAGATCCGGGCACGATCTCACTGATACGTAAGGCTGCAAAGAAAGCGATGGCAAAAACTGCCTTAAATAAAGCCGTTTCTTCAGGTGAATAGCAAGTATCAGCAAGTTGTTCCCATAACTTAGTTAGGACTGTGCCTATTATTGGCCATCGTGAGTCCTTTACGACAGGGGTTTCTCTAGACCAGCCTTCCACAGCTCTTTTAACCCTAAAGTCTGTGGTAGGATCAAAGCAACCCCTTGCCCTGGAGTGAAAAGCCAGGGCGGCCAGCCTGCCCCTAATAGTAACAGGTGACAGGCCTGCCTGCCTGCCTGAGATGAACTATAAAACGCAGGACCAGATCAACCCTAATGGGCCAGCCTTGTACCTCCCCAATGTCTACTAAAGATTGATTAAAAGCATTCAAGGCTATCTGGTAGGACTTGTGTGTAGATGGGGTGATGGAATGAAGGATCGCCCTGTGAATTTCTAGTCTCCAAGGCTCCATAGCAAAGCCGGTACCTCCATCGGGTGTGTCAATGCCTCGGGAGCCAACTGCCAGAACCTGGAGAACTGAAAATGAGAGAGGGCATCCGCCAAAGGGTTAAGCACACCAGGAACATGCTGAGCATGGAATAAAACATTAAACTTCAGACACTGCATTACCATCGCCCGCACCAAACTCATTACCCTGGGAGATTTAGAAAACTGAGAATTTACCACTTGAACGACCACCTGGTTGTCACACCAAAACCAGATGGTCTTGTTAGCAAACTGGCTTGCCCACAGGTGCACAGCCACTACAATGGGGAAAAGGTCCAAAAACATCAGGTCTGTAGTCAGACCACATTCCATCCATGCAGAAGGCCACACCTCTGCAGCCCATTGGCCATTCCAATAAACACCAAAACCATGGGCGCCAGCAGCATCAGAGTGCACCTGAAAGTCTGCTCTAAGCAACATTTCAGATCTCCAAAATGAGACGCCATTGAATTGCTTAAAAAATGAGTCCCAAACCTTCAAGTCATCTCAAATCCCCCTTGTGATCCTAATATGATGGTGCGGTGCAAACACCCCCACCATAGCCCTATATAGTATTGCGCAGAATGCTCGACCTGGGACTATTACCTTACAAGCAAAGTTTAGCAATCCTGTAAGGGATTGAAATTCATGAAGTGTAGCTTTCTGCTTCCCTAGCATTGACTTAACTTGCTGTTTCATGGCTACCAATTTGTCATTCGTTAATCGAGAAATCCCAGAAACGGTGTCTATCTCGATACCCAAAAAGGTAAGCTGTGTGTCAGGCCCTTCTTCTTTTTCCTCAGCCAAAGGAACTCCCAACTCAGACATTAATTCTTGAAATTCAGCTAATGTATCCTTACATTGAGAAGAATTGGGATTACCAACAATCAAAAAATCATCTACATAATGAGTTATGGCCCTATTGCCTGACCGCTTAACTGCACACCAATGAAGAAAGTGCTGAAAGTCTCGAAAGCTGAACAAAAAATCGAGCACCCCATTGGCATGGCTTTATCAAAATAATACTTTCCATCAAACTGAAATCCCAGTAGGTCAAAATCATCTGGGTGTACTGGGAGGAGCCTGAAGGTGGATTTTATGTTGCACTTTGCTAAGAGGGCTCCCTTGCCTAATTTCCTGACCATGTGGACCGCTGAGTCAAATGATGCATACTTAACGGACATAAGCTCAGGATCAATGGCATCGTTCACAGAGTCACCCTTCGGAAAAGACAAGTTATGGATCAAACTAAATTCCCCAGGAGCTTTCTTGGGAACCACACCCAAAGGCAATAAACGAAGGGTGGGAATAGGCAACTGATCATGGGGTCCTGAAATTCTTCCAGCAGCTATCTCTTTCGCTAGCTTGTCCCTTACAATATTTGGTAATTCCCTCATGGAACGAGCATTGGGCGCATAGCGATGGACCCTGGCACCTGTGTAAGGGATGCGAAAGCCTAGGGAAAAGCCATAATATAAGTATGATGCAGCCTCCTTATTTGGGTAGGCCCTCAGCCATGCCACCATTGCATCTAACTTAATTGGTGATGGGGCCTTTTCCTCCTGGGGATGCTGGCCGGGGGACACCTCCCACTCCTGATCGCTTACCTCTGTTGCAGGAAGCGTCGGGGTGACCACCCCCACAGGTGTTACACTTGTGGTCAAACCTACAGGGCTGCCTCTTGAACTTGCCTGTGTTAAAGTCCCAGCAAATCCCAAATTGCTTCCTTTCTCCCATGGCAGGCTTCGCATTCTGCCCTCTCAGCTGAGTAACCATGGGAACAAACCCATTGTCACACCTGCTCGAAGGGGAGGCCCCCACCATAACATCAGCCCATAGTTCAGACTGTACATGTCTCCAAGACAAGGAGTGATCTTGTGCAGCTCTCATTCTAAACTGCTCATCATATTGCAGCCATGCTGCACCCCTCGCATTGTGATGGCAGTTGGTGTAAGCTTTTATCATGATCTCCTGGTATTTAGAAAAGTCAGGAGACCTAAGGGGCTCTCTTTCTTCTACAACTCCCCTGTAAATGGTGAAACCCGTAATCCAATTAACAAAATTGCACTCCAGCTTAGGGCATTTGAGCATCTGAAACTCTTTTGGAAGGCTAAATACAATCCCATTCTTTACCATGATTCTTGGTTCAGGATCCCTAAAAGTAAGAGAAAATAAGTCAATGTAATCTCCCTTCCATATTCTTTCTTTAGTAGAAAGAGGAAGGTGTGAGCCAAGGGATGTGGACATCTCAGCATATGGAATGGATTCAGCATGCGTAGTTACTCCTGACAGCGCAGGAGCACCCAAAGACATCGCTGTGGTGTTACTAGCCAAAGCAATTGGCTGACCAACCTGCACCCTAGGGTCAGGCACCTGTGAAACTGCAGGTGCCTGTGAAGCTGCAGGGATGGGGCATTCCGAACCCGCACCCTGGCTAACATGGCCACCTGGAGCCCATACTGAGGTGGGCCAATTTGCTTGTGAAGGATTAGTAGGAGACAAACCTGAGGTTGAAGCTTGCTGGGAAGCATCACCAGCCCTTAGCAGATGTCCCCCCAAGTGTGGCCCCGCAACAGCTCGGGTGTCGGGCAGAGAAGAAGAAGCAGCTGCCTGATCTCTCCTCTGTGCATCACGGGTTTGCTCGACCACACCAACACCTGGAAGAACCACTCCTCACAAGAGGTTATAAAGATCAGCCACAGTGGCCTGTTCAACAACAGGGGCAGCTGCACCCTGAATCTTCACACCTGAAACCCTTTTTAGGAGTTCCCACACATCGATTATAGTGGGTTGCCCCACCTCTATAGCCAAAACCACAGAAGGCCCGGTGCAGCAGGAATGACCTGAGAGTCGGGTACAGAGGGAGGGGGCAGCGCTCCTGTGTCAAGGTTACCAGAAGTGCTGGCAATAGGGCTGGCAGCTGTAGCCTGTAGCCCCTTCTGAGCAAGCTGATTGCAGACCACAACACAGGCCTGCACTATCTTGCCCAGTTGTGCAATCTGAGCAGCTATCTCATCATCTCTGCTGGTAGACTGGGAAGGCCTCTTCGAAGCAGAGTGACTAGAGCCGGGCACTGCCGAAGCAGCACGCCTCTTGGATTGAGCCTTACTGCGGGGCATCATTCCCCCCAGTGGATGAAACATGGGTCCTAAGCACTATCACCCAACCAAGGATGATACCAACAGGGCCGTCCTTCCCCAAGTCTCAACAAGAGACGCAAATAGCCAGGAAGCATCACTGGCAACAACCAAACCAGAGGGGGAAGGTGTCCACCAAGGGTCCTATTAGGCAGCCTGCCCGGAGACAAAATTGCCTTCACACACACTCACCACTGGGGAGAGGGGTAAAACCCTCCTGAACCAGTGATGGGGTCCTGACCTTACCAGACCGGGGTAGCCAGGGCACCGCAGGGCCTGGGATCTGGTGCCGGGTCCGCACACCCAGTGAAGAAGACTCCGACCGCAGCACCCGCCTCGGATAACACCCTCTGAGTGTTGGAGATGTGGCAGCCCTTTCAGGCCCGAGGGGACCGGCCCGAAGGCCTCACTCGGCCTAAACCTCCAACTCCACAGGGAGACTCAAAACATGAACTCTCTTTATGAATAGAATAAGTAAATAATCAGCTATAGCCGATTGCAGCCAAGCCAAGAAAATTGCTAGGCCAAAGCCAAGTGAATAGCCAGAGCACAGAGCAGAGCGATGTGACTCGCTCAGTTCAAGCTCTAAAATGGCTGCCGCCATGTGGCAGCACAGAGCTATAAAGAACAAACTCTCGTGGGAAGTCTCGCGAGAGTACAGTCACCGCGAGACTTCCCAAGCACAAGCGATCATTGCAATTGGACCAAGCGCGCAGCCAACCAGAAGGTCCCTGCGCACTTGGCCAATCAGGCCTCTCGTGTCCTTATATGGCCAGCGCAACAAGCAACCCCTCCTGACTTGTCAGGGGATGACTTTTCATTTGCACTCATGCCGAATAGGTAATTTTGAATCTAGACTTTCTTTACAATTAACAAAGTTTTGTGTATTTCTTTTGAAACAAAGTTGTGTATTTCTTTCCAGTACTTTTTGGCATGTTTGTAATTCCACCATATGTAGAAAAAGCTGCCTACCTCTTCCTTACACTTCCAGCATTTGTTGGAAGCTCCTTTGTATATCTACATGAAATCCCTGCATTTCTCAGCTTGCAATGTAATCCATGAAACAAAAGAAATATATCTGGAAAAAGTGCATGGAAAAAATGTGTAAATTCAAAGTATTTGTACAAAAAGATGCACCCACTTTGATAAATGAATGAGATAGTAGTTCACTCTCTAATGTAGTCTCAGACTGATATCAGCTTAGAAAATTGAGAACTTCAGTAAGATCTTAGTTGACAGACCAGAAATAGTGCAAATTGAGTCCACTTTTAGGGTTAGGGGTAGGGTTAGGGAATCATGGGAACTGTATTTTATTGTGGCACCAGCGTTCTCTGACAGAGAAGGCTCAATGTCTCAGAAAAAAAAACAATTCCCATGATTCCCTAGCACTAACCCTAACCCTAAAAGTGGACTCAATTTGCATTATTTCTGGCAGTCTGCAACCCCCAAATAAAGAAATTAAATCAAGGAAACTGAATTAAACAAGTCAAGTCAATGGAAGCACAAATAAAATGGGGGTGGGCTTGGAGTATGTGTGATGCATTACAAAACTGATTTGAAATAAGTATTTAAGTCATTGAGATTACCATTTAAAAATAATGGGTTTATTTCATTTCTTACAGTCTTGAGAGTATCTCACAATCTACAAAGTTTCTGTGATCTCACTGATGCTTGTTTCCAACACAGAAGCAAAGGGTAAGCTATTTCATCCCATCATTATCTTTTGGTGACAATTACATTTAATCACATAAATAAAACTATGGTTATGTGAAATGCAACTGTAATAGGAGGAGCTTTCTTAACACAGTGGCATTTGTCAAAATCTTGGTGCCTGATAATGATCTCCTCAGTGCATCAAGTGAATTGATTTTAAGTGGCTTTGGCCTAAAGCCAATGGTTCTGCCCAGCTAAAGGAGACTCATTGAATCAATTTAGGAACTTGGCAACTCAGCACTTATTTTAATTCAATGAGTCTTCTCCAGTTGGAAAATAACAGCCAGATTTAGGCCTTGGTTTGCATCACATTTGCAACCTGGCCTTCTCTTCTGGCATAGATAGGCTTTCTTTGACTTCTTCAAGGACATGAACTCTACTCTTAATCATAACCATACACTGTTCACTGTTATTATTTTTACCTGACTTGTAAGTCTTTAGCCATATAGTTCAAAAAAGCAAATGAAAACCTACCAACTATTCTTTAGCCTGGTCAATCTTTAAAAGTAAAGGTAAAGGTATTCCCCATTGACAAGGTTGTCAGGTCGTGTCCGATCATAGGGGGCGGTGCTCATCTCTATTAGTAAGCTGAAGAGCCAAGCGTTGTCAGAGACTACTCTGTGATCATGTGGCTAGCATGATTGCACAGAACACTGTTTACCTTCCCACCGAAGTGGTACCTATTTATCTACTTGTATTTGCATGCTTTTGAACTACTAGGTTGGCAGAAGCTGGGACTAGTGACAGGATCTCACCCCATCATGCAGCACCTGGGCCTTGAACTGCCAACCTTGCAATAAACAGAGACAGCGTCTTAACCACTTGAGCCTCTGCATCCCCTTTAGTGATGGTCAAATATGGTCATGGGGGGGGGGGTGCAGATAGTGCAAAGTGTCATCTTGGAGCCAGGGAAGGGGAGGGGCAGCCGCATGGCTGCCACCACAACCCCTTCCCAAGGATGTCATTGGGACGCGCGCCGTTCTGCATGGTGAGCACCCTGACGATGTCCTCCCAGCGCAGCCTCTGCACTCGTTGTGCCAAAAGAGACGCAGAAGAGGCACACAGCACCTCTTCCAGTGCCCTTTCTGGCACTTCAGGAGGGAGCGTCATTTTCAAACTCCTTTCTCAAGCGCCAAAATGGTGGATTGGGGCTGCTGCATGTGCTAGCAGCGGCCCCAATCCTCAGTTTCTCGGGGTGACCCATGGCTGCCCGTCTGTAGAGACCCATAGTTGGAAAAGCCTAAAGACTTGCTCTAATTCTGACTTCCTGATAAGAACTGAGGCTGAGTTGATTGACTTTACTGTTGGGGGAAAAAACTAGCATTCTCTCTCTTACCTCCCACCTTACTATTTAGAGCAAGTGGAATTTTTAGATTGGCATTCCCTTCTAAATGTTCACAGACTCTCTGCTTAATGATCTGCTGTGAAATCTTTCCTGGTATTGATTTCAGATCATGTGGGGTAATTTAACTATCTCAGGGGTTTAACCCTTTAAAGGAAACAAAAATATATAAATATGAAAGCTAAACCTGTTAGAGTTTGTCTTTCATTAGCAGAACAGCAGAAGTGTGATTTTGCCTAACTCTGCTTTCCTAAAGAATAAAGACTGACAAAAAAAAAAAAGATAACAAACATGTAGCTTGTAGTTTTAAAAAAGCAATTATGCCTTTAATAGTTACATAAAAAAACTAAATCCTAATCTAACTGGTGATGGTTTAGATAAAGACAGAAAATCTCACTATCTTTTAGATAGCAAGAAGATAGGGACAGCAACAGTAGCAACATTTTAGAATCTCAAGATGGAGAAGACAGTCTCAAAAGACAGTTAGTCATAAAGGTAGAGTAATCAAGTAGGAATCCCTATTTATATAAGTAAGGGAAAGGAGAATGCAAACATATTCCAACAGATTAAGTGGGTTCTTGGAATCCTCTTTTTCCTTTTTTTGAAGTTGGAGACATTTGCCCTCCTCTAGTCTGCTGGGATGTCTTCTGTTATCCAGGAGTTCTCAAAGATTATTGCCAGTGGCTCTGAGATTACTTTTGCCAGTTCTTTTAATACAATTAAATGTAGTTCATCTGATCCTGGAGACTATGACCAGAAAAAGATTGGCCAAAAGAAGCAGCTTCTGGCTGCTTCAGGGGCATGATATGCATATGACACATGCCCCCAACATGGCTGGAAGCTGCTCTGAAACCACATATGGCAGCACAAAACTGCCAGCAAAAGGAGCAGCAAAAATATGCTCCTTGCTAGTGGCTCATTTGGGATTGTGGTGGCAGCCCGCTTTGAGAGCAGGTCATCTGGTCACCATGGTCCCTAGCCAATCACAGGCTGGCCAGAGTCCATTCGTAGCTGCCAGTCTACCTCAGCCCTGAAATTCATTTAGATTAACCTGGTATTCCTGTACTACCTCTTTACTTATTCTGGGTTGCATTTCCTCTATTGTGTCCTTTGCTCCATTTTCCTCAGGTTGAGCACCCTTTTCCTTTTCTGAGAACACTGAGGCAAAGAAGGTGTTGAGAAGTTCTGCTTTTTCTCTGCCCCTTGTTAGCATTTCACCATTTTCTCCATGCAGTGGCCCTACCATTTCCTTCTTTTCCCTTTTGCTACGGACATAACACAGAAAAGCCCCTTTTATTCTTCTTAACCTCTCTAGCAAGCCTGAGATCATTCTATAATTTAGCTTGCCTGACTTTACCCCTACATTATATCTACATTATATTTGACTGTGTCTGAAGCCATCATTCAATTTGAAGATTCCAGAGCACAAACTGTGTCTTGTCTGCCTACAGTCCAGAAAGTGTGGACTAGGCCAAATCCACACAAAAAGTCATCCAAAGGGGGGGGGGGGTGAACATCTCTAGAAACTGGAGCCTTGCCTTAAAATTCCCTTGCTTGGGAGTCACTGAAACCAGAGTGCAAGGCTGAAATGTACTCTCTTGTTTATGACTGTTATTCCTTCTGGCATCAGATTCATGTCCACTCATTCTTTTTCATAGAACTTGACCTGTATTTCAGAACAGTATTTCTAGCAGATGATAGGACACACTACAGTAGAAAATGTGCAGGTGAATGAACCTTTTATGTTGGGGAAGATTTTTCTTAGTTCTGTAAATAGTGTTTCCTGAATGGGTATGGATGCAGAGTTTGCACCTGGTTTTGTTGCAGGGTCGGTCTTTATATTTTTGTCTCTGTTATGAGTCTTTTTATTGCTGGTGTGCACCTGTTTTCTATTAGGAGTTGTCCTATTATCTTTATTAATCTTCAAGATAATAAGAAACTCTTTGTTGTTTAGGGGCATTACAGTAGCATGCCAAAAACTGGTAACCCATCTTGTCTCTAACATGTTCAAAAATCCCTGTAAGAAGTAAGAGATTATCAGCACCATAAAAAGAAAAATATCAGAATAGTGATTTTAGGGTGTATTTTCTTTAAATTTCTTTAAGGGGAAAGAATCTGCTGCTCTACACAGGGCAATGGCTGCTGGCATGAGATCTCAGAGGAGTACAAAGCAAATGAATCAATAGCTAAACTCCATTTTCAAGTCTGGAAAGGTCTTATTCTGATACTGCCTGAATGTCTCTCTACTGCCTTCATTATTGTAATGGCTCATCCTTTTGTAAAGTCCAACCAGGGACAACGCACAAACATTTCAGAAACATGTATGACATCTATTCTATAAATCAGCTGTCATTTTAGAATAGTGAAGGCTACAAGGAACTAGCTCCTCAGTCTTTCAGTCCTGTTTCTTCCTCTCCATCTACTGGCACCGCTACCCTGAAAAATCAGATATTGACAGAACAAGAAACAAAATTAGGAAATGTGGATGATTCAGTTGATTCATAAATTACTGGTAGAAGCCTGTGATTTGTTGCAGCATGAGAACTAGTGTGGAATAGCTATTTCCATTTTGGGATGATGATGATGATGATGATGATGATGATGATGATGATAATTTTTATTTCTTACTCGCCTCTCTTCATGGCTTGAGTCAGGTTACAACATAATTAAAAAACACAATTGTTACATAAAATACACATATTAAAAATGCATCTCTACACAATATTTATATTAAACTACATAAAACAATGATTAAATATAAAATTCTGACTGATCATTCCACAGTCTTGGGGTGGCCGATGAAAAGGTCCTCTGGGTGACGGCTGCCAGTTGAGTTCTTGCTGGCTATAGCAGCCGCCCCCCTCAGTGGACCTCAGTGTTTGGAGTGGATATTATTATTATTATTATTATTATTATTATTATTATTATTATTAATGTCTAAAGCAGCACTGTACAAAGAGATAATCAAAGCATTAAAATAAATAAAAACCTGCCAAAGGCATATAATCTAAAAATACAAAAACAATAGGTAAAATAAAAATTAATTAAAAGCAGGGAACAATTAAAAACAATTAAACAAGAAGATCCACTGTCTGATTGTATGGCACAAAGGTAGCCCAATGTAGAATGCATTGCAGAAGTCCAACCTTGAGGTGGGGTAGCGAGTGGAGTTATATACAGATCTTGGATGTAACTTGTTGCAAAAGAGTAAGGGCCATTGCAGACTGGCCCAAAGGACCAGCCTGGGGGTGGAATTGGGGCAGGGCAGCTGCATGCTGGCCACCCCAACCCCACCCGACAGCATCCTGATGCAACATGCTGCCCTGAAAGGGCGGCAAAAGGGAGGATTGGGCCGTGGCATGGGGCTGCTGCAGCCCCAATGTGCCACTCCCCAGGGCAGATCTCTGCCATCCCAAACAGGCTGTGTGCATTGGCCCTAAGCCACATGTACTTAGTTTCTTTCACCACTAACTAAGGTTTAACTTAAAGTTTTTTAAGCTAAAAAAATTGACTTACCTTGCCTGGTTTGAATCCTCTTCTGGGATGCAGCCAGGTTCTATCACTCGCATCCCTTTGTTGCTTAGTGGAATGGAAACTGGGATGCTGCCGGGAGGCAAAATGTGGCAAAATGTGAGTGATAGAACCAGGCTGCATCCTAGAAGAAGATTCAAACCGGCAAGGTAAGTCACATTTTTAGCTGTGCAAAAAACTCCTTATGCTACATTATGATTTTAACTTAATGTGGAATAATTTCATTCCCAAGGGAATGAAAAATACAGTTGCCAAAATACAGTTACTTTTATCATTAATTTTATCATTACTAGGGAATGGAAGATGACCATCACATGGTTCATGTGTTGTCTTGTGGTGTGACTTGCACAGTGTTGAGGTTATTGTGGCAATGAGAAGTTAGAATAAGGAGAGTATAATCTGTTCTACAGGACAGCAACTTGCACCATTCAGATCTTTTAAGGCCCCAGAAAGGAATTAGCATGTCTAACCAAATTGGTTCAGACACCTAGGAATGTTATTAAACTGCTCCTTGGACCCAAAATGCCAGTCCTTACTGTTAGCAAACTAGGCCCTTGTTTGTTTGCAATTCCAAAAAGGAGGGCCACTACACTGGAGCACTCATACTCCAATTTGAATGGATGATTCATGTTATAATTCATGTGAGCTTCCCAGTCTGCCCTCCTGATGACTATACACCCATTAAAGATGTACTATCATACAAGTGCCTGGCTGGGTGAGCTGGGACACATAATTGGGTTTGCAGCATATTCTGGCACAGGGGAGGGTGAATTACAACCTTATACAGCTGGCCATGTAGCTGACTCATCATCTGCAACTATTACTGGTTTCTTGGCCTCTTCAAACAGTAACCACCTATCAAGAACCTATGAACAAGACAAAAGTATTTTATTAAAAAAATCATTATCCCCTTTCTCAAGTAGACTGATCCACTGTCTTACTGGGTGGGGATTGATGCCTCTCAGATTTAGATTTGGCTAAAATGCAGCTGCCTCACTTCCCACCCTTTTGTTGTCAGAATAACTCAGAGCCCAGTGGTGAGTGCTTGGTTGGGTGTGGGAAGGCTTCCCCTTGGAATTTCTTGAACTCTTTCCAGAAGCCATGCCACCACACCACACTAATACTACATTGTGCATGCAACTCAAACTGCAACTCAAAAACCAAGCTTGTGCCACAAGGCCACCCGCAGCACCTCTAGAATAACATGGATGGAACAAGGACACTGAGGTGACAGGCAAATATATTATGAAAATATGTATATTCATAATAGCCTAATCCCTATAATTATGCAGACTTATAATTACTCAATTATTATCAAGTACCACATTCTTGATATTATCCCTTATTATTATGATTAGTCTTCTATATACTATAGTGTTAGCCCTTCTCAATGAAAAAATACCAGTTGCGTTAGTATGAACTGCTCTAGTACCATCAATTACTACATATAAACCTTAGTATCCCTAACCACCTCTCCTCCTCCTCCTCCTCCTCCTCGGTACCACCATATACCGTAGTATTAACAACTCACAAACATAAGAAAGAGATGGGGGAGGGAATAATAAAATCCCATAAGCCCATGAGTTTTGAATATATATGGAAGCGATATCTTGTCAATACTTACTATAAATCACCTCCTAAACTAATAACTGGTAGGCAAAACAAAATGACACTTGCTAGCAAACTGCCTTTATATACACCAGACAAATGATGCCACCACATGCACTTAGAGGCCTGTACAGATTATTCCAAGAAAGGTCCAACAGCACAACACTGGATTGGTTTTGAAAGCCTCAGCTATCCAGGTTCCCACCTGAGTAAAGGCACTAGTTATATCACCACTGCCAAAAGAAAGAATGCCAAGAAGAAAATGTGAGGGGGTAGCCAGTCCTTAAATGTACTCACTCAATGCCCCTTCACATGATAATGCTTGGTCCCATGGGCCAAGCACAGCAGCACCGGCTTTTTAGCCCACCCATTCACCACCACCACCTGGCAGCACAGCAGCACCAGTGGCAATGGGGCCAGGGAGGCCCAGATGGAGGCTTTTTAGCCCACCGATTCACCACCACCCCCTGGCAGTGCATCAGCACCAGCATCAGTGGGGCCAGGGAGGCCTGGGCAGAGGCTTTAAGGCCTGCCAAACATTACCACCAGCAGCGAGCCCAAGAGCCAAGTCCTGGGCGGGGACTTTATCTAGCCCATCTAGCCCTTCCACTACCAGTGGTAGCCATGGCAGTGATACCAGAAACCGGGTTGGGAACCAGGACTGGGCAGAAGCTACTTAGCTCTCCCCAGCCCTCCTGCTCATAGCAGCAAATAGCCCCCCCCCCCCCAGCTCTGCCACTAAGGGTCATCCTCTTTTGAGTGGTTAGGAGAATGTGAGGAAGGAGATTATTTTGACTGTTTCACATCTTCACCTCTTAGAGTGGCCAGGAATGATCTGGGAGTGGAAATTTCACAGAAACTTACTCTGCTCCTTTGCAATGCCAGGTCGGTTAAGAATAAAAAACATATCATCTGTGATATCCTTTTAGATGAAGATGCTGACCTGGCCTGCTTTACAGAGACTTGGCTAGGAGAAGATAGTGTTATAACCTGGTCTCTGGCCCTCCCAGCTCTGTACTCTGTCAGTAAACAGGTAAGGGGAAGTGGGTGGGGGGTGGGTGGAGTGCCTCTGGTTCACAAGAACAACCTTATCTTGACCACGGTCCACTTTGAGTGGATGTACCTGAGCCTGAGGACCAAGGATAGTTTGGGGATTCTGCTAGTATACTGACCACCCCGTTGCCTAGCAGACTCCCTAACTGAGCTGACACAACTGGTCTCAGAGTTGCTGTTAGAGTAGCCCAGACTTTGAGTTCTGGATGATTTCAACATTCCACTCAAGACCAGTTTGTTAAATCAACCAGGTGAGGCTCGGGAGTTCATGGAATCCATGATAAACATGGGCCTATCCCAATTGATCGTCGGGCCCATTCATTGTGCAGGTCATACACTTAATGTGGTCTTTAGTATGTAACAGGGATATCCATGGGCGGAGATAATAAAAACCTCTGCATTGTCATGGATGGATTATTTTCTGATCAAGGCTGAACTAAGAACCACTATCCGCCCTACCAGGGGTGGTGGACCCATTAGAATGGTCTGCCCTCGAACGCTAATGCAACCAATTGGATTCCAGAAAGCCTTAGAGAGTTTAATGGTTCGTAACGCTGGTGATTCTGTCAAAGCTTTGGTTAATACCTGGAACACCATTCTTGCCAAGGCTATCGACACAATCGCTCCAAAGCATCCTTTCCAACCTTCTTCTAACCAGAAGGCTTGCTATACGGAAGAGCTTAGGAAGATGAAGCAGGCTGGACAGCGACTGGAGCACATCTGGTGGAGAACTCAACTCATATCCAGCGGAACTGTTTAGGGTGGTAGGGGAGCAGACGTGCGTTCCACCAGCGCAGAACCCACTACTTAACCTACAATGGCCTGCTATGACATGTTTAACAACTTCTTTGCAGATAAAATCTCTCAGATAAGAGTCGACTTAGATGCCAGTGTTGTAACAGAATCAATTGATGAGGTGTCCAGCAACTCCGTTAATGAAATTATACTGGATCGGTTTCAATCTGAGTACCGATGACGTAGACAAGCACCTTGGTAGAGTGAGGAGGACAACTTGCCCTTTCGATCCTTGCCCGTCATAGCTGGCCATCCAGGGAGGGGATGCATTGAGGATGTTCCTTAGGGACATCATCAATGCATTCCTCAGGGAAGGTTCCTTGTTTGAAGGAATGCATCCCTCAGGGAAGATTCTTTGTTTGAAGGAAGCGGCGGTTAGGCTGCTTCTGAAAAAACCTTCCCTGGACCCCCTGGATATGAACAGCTATAGGCTGGTCTCCTTACTACCCTTTTTAAGTAAAGTGATTGAGAGGGCGGTTGCTCTTCAACTCCAAGTTGTCCTGGATGAAACCGATTATCTAGATCCATTTCAAACTGGCTTTAGGACAGGATATGGAGTTGAGACTGCCATGGTTGCCTTAGCTGATGACTTTCATCTGAGCATCGACAGGGGTAGTGTGACCCTGTTGGTGCTCCTAGACCTCTCAGCAGCTTTTGATACAATAGATCATAACATCCTCCTGGATCACCTGAGAAGGTTGGGAATTGGAGGCACTGTGTTGCATTGGTTCTGTTTCTTCCTCTCAGACAGATTGCAGAAGGTGTTGCTCAGGAACAGTTGCTCTACTAGGAAAGAGCTTAATTGTGGCATCCTTCAAGGTGCCATCCTGTCCCTGATGCTGTTCAACATATATATGAATCCACTGGGAGTGATTATTCGGATTTATGGGATGGGGTGTTATCAGTATGCTGATGACACCCAGATATATTTCTCCATGTCTCAGTCATCAGCTTTGACTCCAGATGGCATCTCTCCCCTCAATGACTGTCTTAAGGTGGTAATGGACTGGATGAGGAAAAACAGTTTGAGACTGAATCCAGATAAAATGGATGTACTTGCAGTAATGGCCCCAAAACTAGGCATTGGGATACAACATCCAGTCCTGGACAGTGTCACACTCTCTGCTAAGGACTGTGCTCGCAGTCTGGGGGTGCTCCTGGATCTGTCGCTCTTGATGACTAATCAAGTAAATGCGATGGTCAGGAGCACCTGTTATCAGCTTCGGCTGATACGTCAGCTGCCCCCTTTCCTGCAAGTAAGGGACCTTGCAACTGTGTTGCACATGCTGATAACCTCTCATCTTGATTTCTGTAATGCTCTCTACATGGAGCTACCTCGTGCTTGGTCCAGAAACTTCAATTAGTACAAAACATGGCAGCCAAGGAGAGACCATATAACACCTATACTAAAGTCGCTCCACTGGCTGCCTCTTAGTTTCCAGGCTCAGTACAAGGTGTTGGTTATTACCTTTAAAGCCCTAAATGGCTTGGGTCCATCCTATCTTCGGAACTGCCTCCTTCCATATAATCCACCCTGCACACTCCGGTTACAGCCTATTGATTGCCAAGACAAAAGGTGGGGTATAAGAAATAAATTATTATTATTATTATTATTATTATTATTATTATTATTATTAAAAGGTTGTCTATAACCTCCCAGAGGGCCTTTTCAGCAGCCGCTCCCAGATTATGGAAAGGCCTGATGGACGAGATCCATCATATTACTACCTTGATCAGCTTCAAGAAAGCTGTCAAGATGGATCTTTTCCGACAGGACTTTCCTGACTAGATTTCCTGGCCTTCCCCAACCCCCTTTTACAGCCAGGGCTACTGTCTTTATTAATGTCTTTATTAATGAATTTTATATTAGTATGTTTAAATTTATATTATTGTTTAATACCTTTTCAAAGGTGGGTGGGTTTCAGGATTCTCTGGGGTGGGGCCAGGATTGTATTTTATGGTAATTTTAATGTTGTAAGCTGCCCAGATTGCTCTGCAGAGGGATGGGATATAAATTATTATTATTATTATTATTATTATTATTATTATTATTATTATCCTGGTCTCAAATCATGGAGTTCAACAAAGAGCTCCCCTACCCACAGCAGAGGATGCCATGCAGCTTGGGGATGACTTTCATTTGTTAAGCACCATTTCTAGTGGAATGGTGATTTGTTTGTTTGTTTATCTGTCTGTTTATACCCTTCTCTTCCCCTGGAAAGGTGCTCAGAGCAGCTTACACACCAAATAAATAAATAACTAGTGTGCTTTCAGTAGTAGTGATTAGGGCTGGGTTAATGTTAAGAGCTGCACACCCAGAATTCCTGACCTTATTCAATAGAAATATTAAGATATTTCCATGCTTATGTTTGTGCTGTTGCCTTATATATGTTCCATTTCTA
This sequence comes from Phrynosoma blainvillii, assembly GCA_026167975.1. Lineage (NCBI taxonomy): Eukaryota > Metazoa > Chordata > Lepidosauria > Squamata > Phrynosomatidae > Phrynosoma > Phrynosoma blainvillii. The sequence goes on from JANUYF010000002.1 coordinate 273,614,652, forward strand.
AACTTACATAGTGAAAGGGTAGCCCTGACACATGCAGAGATCTGTGTACATAGACTTGCTCTGTGATTTCCACTGCAGAAAGTGGTACCAAAGTGCTAGGATCTATGCAGTAAACAAACAGGCAATAGAAAAATGAGACCAATTTGGAAGACGGATGTTCCTTTTTGTATTCACTTTCTTTATATACCTGCTATGCCAATGGTGTACCTTCAGATGGTTTGCAGAATGACTTCCAACTGTCCCCCATGGATATGAAGCCAATCCTTCATTCTCTTTTCATCTTAATTTCAAGCAAACTGCCACTATCTGAATAATTATGATTGTGCAGCTCCAAGGAACAGTGTGTAGGATCCAAAGTTATTGTCTGTACTAACAATGACTATGGCATCACTTTAAGCCTTCTGTGTTAACGTTTTGTCTTGGATTTTAGGAACCTGTAGTATGTTTTAGACCATACAGACTGATACAATAGAGAATGTGACACTTACAGGTGCCAAATGCATAAGTTTAATTACTGGAAGAGTGGGATGGGGAGGGGTGGGAAGCCTCCTAAGGAAGCTTCTGTATCAAGCCAATTTACATAGAAGATAGGATTCTAAGGACAATCAAGCCACTAAATTTACCATGCAATTGATTGTCACATGAATAGATCTATATAGATAACAGAGAAAGAGAATGGAAGCAAACAGCACCTTAGGTGGAAAATAAAGTTCCAGAGTGGAAGTCTTTAAAGGGGAAATGGCATGGGGTAAGGCTGAACCTGTCTCTTCATCTAATACAATTCTAATGTCCTATATATGGGCATTGCCATTATTTAATTTGTTTTTTTTAAAACAAGTAAGCTGTCCGGGAAAGCAGCCAAGTAGCTGATAATGAGTCCAAACAAACACAAAAAGACTCCACACAGAATTGGTGGAGCAAGATAAGCCTTGAAAAGCAGACATACAGGGAAAGGCAGACGAAGTCAGGAATCAGTCCAAGTATAAGCCAAAGGGTCAAGCCAAGAGCGAAGTCAGGCTGTCCAGGTCAAGGGTTCTACAAGAGCAGCATGGTTAGGTTAGTCCGTGGTCCAAAGGCTTAAACCAAGAAATCAGTACTGAGTCAGGAAGGCAGGTGCTTTCTTCAGAGAACCCAGATAGCTTCTGACAAAATCTCTGGCATCCTTCCCAGGCTTTTTATCATCAGCCCTCAAAACCGCAGGTGGTTTTGATGAGTTGGCATTTTTCATAAAGCCTCCTAGAGTGCTGGAGGCATGTCCTTTCTGATCTTCTCTGGCTGGAGGTAGGTATGTGATCCTCCTCTATGTCCACAGTACTAGAAGGTCCTGCTGCCAGGAGGTTTGGCTCCTGATTGTCTTCTAAAGCCACAGCCTCTGCTGGAGCTCTCAGGGCAGAGCTAGGGACAGGCTCAGGTTCAGGCTGAGGCTCCAGTTCAGCCTCAGAGTCCTTCCCTGAGTCCTCAGCCAGACTGGCCCTGATGCAAGCCCAGGAAAGATTATCACACAATCAATATATTGTCTATTTAAGTCCAAATAATATATCTGAAATGGCTGCACAGTCTTCCCAGAAAGGAGCCAATGGATTATTTTTTGCATCAAGCTGTCTATCCATTAAGCATATGAATGTCTTCTGAGTTGCTTTGTTCACCATCAAGCAAATCTTTAGCCGTTTTCTTGTAAGGAATTTAGGCAGAGAAACAGCACAGATAGATAGATATTTTAAAGAGTATCTTAACATGCTTCTGTTTCATTTTTAGTGAAACAGCACTGTATACAAATATTTTCGGCTAGCTCTTATTATTAAATGTCCTGGAATGAAGAGAAACATTTATATTTCAAGAAATATGAAACATAAATGAATATGCCTAAGAGGAAGGGTGTTCAGCTGATAAGTTCTTCCCTAAACTGAAAGCATCCTATACTACTCATTCCAGAAAGCTTGCTGGCACCAAGACCTTCTGGTTTGTACAGGGGCAATACACAACCCTTTATTTAAACTGTACAAAATTTGTAGAGACAAAAAGTGTGTAATTCAGTAGAACAAGATACTTGGCCTAGAAACTGGATTTTGCACCAAGCCGTTTTGATAAGTTGGAAAATGAGCCCATTCTTCTCCATCAAGTGAAGTGCAATTAGAGTTCTAGCTCAGGAAAATACGGGCTCTGAGACCTGGTCCCTTTTGACAGGACCAACGTGGTGGCTCGGCGACCTCCCTGGCCGGCACAAGCCCGGGGAAGGACTGTGGTCCCTTAAGGGCTCTGCCTGCCCTCACCTTCAACAGCTGGGCAGCCGGGAGCAGAGCGGGACTGAGGAAGCCGGCGGGCTTAAAATCCCCGCCCAGGAACACCTCCTCAGGACCAACACGGCGGCTCGGAGACTTCTCTGGCTGGCACAAGCCCTGGGAAGGACTGTGGTCCCTTAAGGGCTCTGCCTGCCCTCACTTTCAACAGCTGGGCAGCCGGGAGCAGAGCGGGACTGAGGAAGCCGGCGGGCTTAAAATCCCCGCCCAGGAACACCTCCTCAGGACCAACGTGGGCGGTTGGCGGTGTTCCCTAGTTGGCATATGCCACGGAGTTAGAGTTAACAGTGGCAAATGTGATTCTAGACCCAGTATTGACTATACAGCCTGTCAAATAAGTTTCACGGAGGACTATCTATAGACTGGGTTTTATCAGTCACCTTGAGTGGCTTTTCAACTTCAGTAACTGGCTCACCCAGATTATGATGGGTTAAATGGGCTAACAGGCTTATTAGATCCTCGAACGACTAGTAATTGGGTCAGCCTTCTATTTCCGAGGTGGGAGGAGACACAGCGGTGACTATAGAAGTTGCGTTGGGGAACGGGAGATACGGTCGGAACAGGGTGGACATATGTTACAAAAGAAGGCGGGATCACTGTCTAATAGCTATCCCGCCTTCAGTCCCCCCGGTTTCCCAGAATGGTTTGGGGAGCAAACCTTCCATTCCACAGAACCTCACTCTGCTCCTTTGTAATGCCAGGTTGGTGAAAAACAAGACTCATATTATCCAGGACCTCCTCCTGGATAAGAATGCCGACCTGGCTTGTATTACAGAGACCTGGCTGGGAGAGGATAGTGCTGCTATCTGGGCGCAGGCCCTCCCAGCCGGGTACTCTGTTAATGAGCAGGTGAGGGGAAGTGGGCGGGGGGGGGCAGTGTGGCTCTAGTCCACAGGAACACCTTGACCTTGACCAGGATACCTATCCGGAACACGGCCCACATCGAGTGTATGTACCTTAGCCTGAAGACCAGGGATAGTATGGGGATTCTGTTAGTCTACCGACCACCCCGTTGTCTAGCAGACTCCCTGACCGAGCTGACGCAACTGGTCTCCGAGCTGCTGTTGGAGACCCCCAGACTTTTAGTTCTGGGGGACTTCAACATCCCACTCCAGACCAGCTTAACAGGTGCGGCTCGGGAGTTCATGGATTCCATGACAAACATGGGCCTATCCCAATTGGTCAACGGGCCCACACATTGTGCGGGTCATACACTCGATGCGGTCTTTAGTACGGAACAGGAATATCCGTGGGCGGAGGTGGTATGTACCTCCGCATTGTCATGGACAGATCATTTCCTGGTCAAGATGGAACTTAGAGCCAATACTCGCCCCGCCAGGGGTGGTGGACCTATTAGAATGGTCCACCCTCGAAGGCTAATGGAACCAATTGGCTTCCGGAAAGCCTTGAAGGGATTAATGGTCGGGAATGCCGGTGATCCTGTCGAGACTCTAGTGGACACTTGGAACAGTGATCTCACTAGGGCCATCGACACGATCACTCCCAAGCGCCCTTGCCATCCCGCTCCTAATCGTAAGCCATGGTTCACACCTGAGCTGAGGAGGATGAAGCGGTATGGACAACGGCTAGAGTGCAAGTGGCGAAAAACTCGACTCATATCTGATAGAACTCGCCATAGGAAATTTCTTTATTCCTATCGGGAGGCGATACGTGCAGCGAAGAGGGCGTTCTCCTCTGCACGTATTGCATCTGCAGAGTCGCGTCCAGCAGAACTGTTTAGGGTGGTGAGGGAGATGACGCAGGTACCCCCTGTGCCAAATCCCTTGCTTAACCCGACAGCGGCCTGTTGTGATGCATTTAACAACTTCTTTGCAGATAAAATCTCTCAGATAAGAGCCGAATTAGACGCCACTATTGGGACAGAGTCTATAGGCGAGGTGTCCAACGACTCCGCCGATGTGATTTTACTGGATCAGTGGCAATCTGTGAGTACCAAGGACATGGACAAGCTGCTTGGTAAGGTGAAGAAGACTACTTGCCCTCTCGACCCTTGCCCATCATGGCTGGCCGTACAGGGGGGGATGTATTGGTGAGATTCCTCACGGATATCATCAATGCATCCTTCAGGGAGGGATACGTTCCATCTTGTTTAAAGGAAGCGGCTGTTAGGCCGCTTCTGAAAAAACATTCCCTGGACCCCCTGGATATGAAGAGTTATAGGCCTGTGTCATTGCTGTCATTTTTGAGCAAGGTGATCGAGAGGGCAGTTGCTCTTCAACTCCAGGCAGTCTTGGATGAAACCGATTATCTAGACCCATTTCAAACCGGCTTCAGGACAGGCTTTGGGGTCGAGACTGCCATGGTTGCCTTGACCAACGATCTGTGTCTGAGCATCGACAGGGGTAGTGTGACCCTGTTGGTGCTCTTAGACCTCTCAGCGGCTTTTGATACAATAGATCACGGCATCCTCCTGGACCGCTTGAGGGGGTTAGGTATCGGGGGCACTGCTTTGCAGTGGTTCCGGTCCTTCCTCTCAGGTCGGTCCCAGAGGGTGCTGCTCGGGGACTGTAGCTCCGGTAAGAGAGACCTCACTTGTGGGGTCCCTCAGGGAGCTATTTTGTCCCCAATATTATTTAACATCTATATGAAGCCGCTGGGTGAGATTATACGGAGTTATGGTGCTGGGTGTTATCAGTACACTGATAACACCCAAATCTATTTCTCCGTGTCTCGTTCGTCGGCCTTGAATTCCAATGGCATCTCTTCTCTCAATGAATGTTTTGGGGCGGTAATGGGCTGGATGAGGAAAAACAGATTGAAATTGAATCCAGACAAGACGGAGGTGCTCACGGTAGCGGCCCCGAAACCAAGAATTGGGTTGCAACCTCCAGTCCTGGATGGAGTCACACTCTCCTCCAGTGACTGTGTTTGCAGTCTGGGGGTGCTCCTTGACTCGTCGCTCCTGATGGCTAATCAGGTTAATGCGACGGTCAGGAGCGCCTGTTATCAGCTTCGGCTGATACGCCAGCTGTGCCATTTTCTGGAAGTAAGGGATCTCGAGACTGTGGTGCACGCGTTGGTAACCTCCCGCCTCGACTTCTGCAATGCACTCTATATGGGGCTACCCTCGTGCTTGGTTCGGAAACTTCAATTAGTACAGAACATGGCGGCCAGGTTTATATCAGGGTCATCTCGGAGGGACCACATTACTCCGGTTCTGAGGTCCCTCCACTGGCTGCCTATGAGTTTCCGGACCCAGTACAAGGTGTTGGTTATTACCTTTAAAGCCCTAAATGGCTTGGGTCCAAACTATATCAGGGACCGCCTTCTCCCATATAATCCTCCCCGCGCACTTCGGTCCTCCGGGAGGAAACTGCTGCAGCCTCAAAAATCAAGGCTGGCAGCTACCTCCCGGAGGGCTTTTTCAGTTGTTGCACCCAGACTCTGGAACGGCCTGCCGGACGAGATCCGTCTATTAACATCTTTAGACAGCTTCAAAAAGGCTGTCAAGACGGATCTCTTCCAGCAGGCCTTTCCAGATTAGTCATCTTTTATAGATGTGTTACCCCCCTCGGACAACTGATCCTGCAAATCGATGCTCCTCACATGGCCCATCTTTGATGGAAGGAGCACCGAGTCAGGCTTTAGTTAATCTGGGTACTAGGTTTTAAATTTTTGTGATGTTTTTAATTGATTTGATTTAATACTGTTTTAAGGAGGGTGGGGGTATCTTTTGTATTATAAGTTTTATTGTATGGTATATTTTAAGATTGTTAGCCGCCCAGATTGGTGTTCCAAAGGTGTGGGATATAAATAAATATTATTATTATTATTATTATTATTATTATTATTATTATTATTATTATCATCATGGGACAGGCCTAAAGGAACTGGTTTAAAGTCACTGTGATCTCATTGGCTTTAACTGTCATGACTTAATGCTATGGAATTCTGAGATTTGTAGTTCGAGATATTTATACTTCTCTATCATAGAGCTCTGGAGCCAAAACAAACTACAAATCTCAAGATTCCATAGCATTGAGACATGACAGTTAGAGCAGTGTCAAACTACATTATTTCTGCAGTGCAGATCAGTTTTTAGAGTAATCAGAAAATGTCACTTGTTTCTCTAGCAAGTTAACTTCTGATTATATTAACTTCACAAAATGATTTTATGGCAAGCTCCTTAACCTCTCACCTATGCAAACACAACTTGTGTAGGGGATGGCAAATTATGCCTCCAGAAGCTTCCATGAAGTATGACTCTCAATTGAAATGCAATTTTCAAAAGCCTATGCCCAAAAAGATTCTGAACATCTAAAAACAGAAACCAGAAGTAACCACACACTTCCTTCTAGTTTAGCAAAATAGTTCTGGTGGAGTTCATATATGTCTGGAGGGTCCAAAAATGGGATGGTCTCCTCTTTACCTATAATAATACAGAGGTTAGCCCAGTTTAAAGAAAGAATTACCCCTGGATTGAACACTATGGTAAAATTTGGAGCAAGTTGACACTAGCACTGTGTGATTAAATGGGCAAAATACTGAACCTTTTAGCTTCGTTTCTATTGCTAGATGATATGAGCAACTTAGAAGAAACTGAATATGGGCAGATCATTTGGTTCCTGCTGTTAGGAGATATACATCAAGGTTATGCACTACCTAAAGCTTCTAACTCATCTTCAGGAGCAACCATACACAGAGCATATACAGTGCTGTAATTGATTCGCATAGCAAGGTCACACCTGTCTAGCAGGGGAGTACTGGCCTTAAATGAAAGAAGCCACTCCAACCGCTTTCTCAAAGAACCATTGTAAGTACTCCCAGGCTCTTTACTATCATTGGAAGTATGTTATACGGATTCCCAGAAAGGGAGCCTTAGAAAAGGCATCCATCATAAGCAGATGTACCCCCCCTCTAAGCCATTGTTGCTTTCTGTAGCCACCTTTTATAATCAATACTACACTTAAGATGTATGACAATTTCATTTAGCTAATTTTTTAAAAAAATAATTTTTTTCAGGTTTCAGCATAAAGGCAACAGAAAGAACATGAAATGGTGCGGGACCAAACATGAGAGAAAAATGACCAGATGCATCCATTGTGGCAGAATATTTTGCAAGCTTAGTTTTTTGAAATCCCTTGGTATTCAGCCAAGTGGTCATGCTCAAAGAACATCACACCTCTCTCTCTCTCTCTCATTCTCTGTGTCTCTCTCTCTTTTTTTTTTTCCTGATAGGCTCCTCCTGTTTAACAACTGAGTTCAGGAGAATGTGTTTGTAAGTACAGGATTCATGACCCTTGGACTGTTTAGTTACCTTTCTATATGACTACTTGGACTCTGTTCTGCCTTATGGCTTTCCTGAACCTTAGACTGTTTGACATCTGATACAGTCAGCCCTCTGTATCAGCCAGTGTTGAATTCTGGAAAAACATGGGACCTCAAGTCCCATTACTGTCAATGGATGACAACATGCATGTCACTGCATCTGTGTGGTTGTGTCCATATTTCACCATTAATAATAATAATGGTGTAGGGCCATCAGCAGATACACCAATCCATGGATGGCTCAGCCTGCCAGTACGGAAGGTTGACTGTACCTCCTGCACCCTCAGCTACTGAGCTTTGGCATCTTGAATTCTTGTTCAACATTGAGAGTGGGACACAACTGCTCTTAAGAAGAGAAGAAGGAGGAGATCCCTCCCCCCAAATGTAAGCCTGTTCCTTCCTCTATTGGTCATTGGTCAAGGGCAGCTAGAACTTGCTTAGGCTGAATCTAACAGCCCAACAATGGCCAGAGATGCAGGCCTTTGTTGCTTAGTGGGATGGGTCTGAAAAATATATATGCAGACCATACTCTGCAACATTTCATAAATTGAAACTGGAACATGTATGGTCAAGAAACATCTGAGAGTGACTTCCAGTGGTGAACAGCAGAGTGGGAGATAAGAATGAAGAGGCTGCAGCAGTTTCCTTTGTCTGATCCTACTGGGAAAGGTAAGATTCTCCTCTCTCTTCTTCTCTCCTCTAGGCTAAGTAAATAGAGTGCAAAACTATTTTTGCATTTTGAACTCAGCTTGCAGCAACTGAAATATTCTGAGAACTAATTCTAGGGGGGTAATTCTAGATTTTCCTATTTATGAGAGATGCAGAGTAAAAGCAGTCATTTTTTATTCTTGCAGCATTGAGATGCTGAGGAACTTTTGGAACCATGTTTCTTTCCACACACATTCCTGAAAGGTTGGGAACTCCAAATTTTGACCACAGTTGGTAAACTGTGGAATATCTATTCCATCTCTACTGAGGACAAAGGGAGAAAGTGAGAAGATGAAAGAGAAACTAGGACATTTTAAAAGCAGCTGAAAAGTGGGATGATAGAAGATTAATCAAGACTGCCCCTGCCAAATCAGGACGGAGAATATAATAGATATAACCCCAAGTTATGATTGAGTATATCACCAACAGGATTCCATGCATTGTTGTATATTACTTTTCTGTTATATTATAGGCTTAGCATTTCATAAGCTCAGCCTTCTTTAAAGAATTTTTGATTTATGTCATTTTTCTGTGGTTTATTTTAGACTATTTGTGCTCTCTGCAGGAATTTATGCCACACTATGAAATCAGAAAGATTGGTGCTTGTGTAGCCAGTGTGGAAGATAAATAAATGCATCCTGGCAGTAACGAGAGTAGCAGACATGATAAGTTGGCATCAATAGTTCTGCTTTATGTGCCAGACCTGACTTTCCAGCTCTTGTGAAAAGCTTTCACACTTGAAAAAGAAAGTAGCAAGGAAATGTACTAGCACAGCTAGAATAGTTTATTTCCATTTTTAGACAGTTTTCCTCAGTATTCACAACCATGGTAACTGGCACACAAATGTAAACAGTATGACTTGCAGTCATTTTTTTTAAGTTTTAAAGTATTTTAATATCAAATAATATCAATGTAGCAAGCATCAAACAAACATTGACTTCGACACATTCATCAATCTGCTTTCTTATATTTGGGGACTTGCTAGTTCTCTGTTTAGTGAGTAAACTTCTCACAAGAACCAAACAGATTTATTGATACTTATCAAAATATTCACCAACAACATTAAACTGGAGATGGGCAGCCTACAGCTCTAGGGTCAAGTATGGCCTTTGGCCTCTTTTCATAAATCCCTCAGCCTAATTTCAAAATATGAACAGTAAATGCTCTGCTCAGAACTCTAGTAAGAGCAGTCCTACCCTGGCATTGCAGTTGATGGGGGGAGAAACTAAAAGTGGGAGGAGGGCAGGATGAAGCCAAGACATTTTTAGTGCCTGAAGAGAAGAACAAAATGGCACCTCCTACCCTTATTCCACACACAGATGCCAACTGGATTGACAGTTAAGTCTTTCCTCAATACTAGCAACTGGGTATTTTCCTCTACTATGGGCCTATACAGACTGCCAGAAATAATCCAGATTGAGGCCACTTTAACTGTCCTGGCTCTGTGCTAGGGAATAATGGGAATTGTAGTTTTTTTTTTTTTTCTGAGACATTGAGCCTTCTTTGTCAGAGAGCTCTGGTGCCACAATAAACTACAGTTCCCATGATTCCTGAGCACTGAGCCAGGACAGTTAAAGTAGTCTCAAGCTGGATTTTGTATAGGACCATCTCCAGATGGCAGAATACTTTAGATGCTGCAAAAAAAAAAAAAAAAAAAAAGCTGTGAGGTACTCATGGCTCTGTATTTCAAGAGGAGAGGAGGCTATTCAGGGGTAACAGGTGAATGTCTGCCACCACTTCTGCTCAGCATCTACCACCAAAGCTCTCTCTGTTTAATGGACCAGTTTGGCAGGGGTGGTTCAGAGAGCCTGGGGGGAGGAAATTGAACTAAGGGGGGATGCAGATTGGTGGCCCTGGGCCGCCCTGGGAGGCAGAGGATTGGGGCCGAGGCTCCCCATGCCTCGGCCCCAATCCACCCTTTTCCCTGTCCTGAAAGGAGTGGCAAAACACTGTTCCTTTCAGAACCGGCAAAAAGGATTCCCGAAGAGCCGCTGCATGGCTCTTCTGCACCCCTTCCAGTGCAGTGCATCAAGACTCTGTGCCAGAAGGAAGTCCTAACAGTACACGCTGTGATGACATCTTTAGGGAGGGGTTGAGGTGGCCACTGTGCTGCTGCCTCTCCCCATCCCTGCCTCTGTCTGTAGATGGCCCCCCAACAACAACCCTTGAGATCAGAAAAAGGAAGATATGATAAACATGAGTGGTCATGGTACAAATGCAGTGGTCAAAAGTGGTCAAAAGAGACATCAAATAACGGGCAGGGTATAAATTATTATTATTATTATTATTATTATTATTATTATTATTATTATTATTATTAGAAGATAAATCCCAGTACATCTTTACAGCTCCAAAAGCTTAAATGGGGGAAACAGAAATCTAAAAAGTAACCTAGGTTGTTACACCATCAACTCAGCTGGCAGCTCCCATGTCAGCAGAGCAGTGAATCCACTCTGGGTTATTTTAATTAAATTTCAAGACATGAACTTATTTTAAGGGAACAGCACCTTGGATAGTTTTTAAAGTCTGAATTAAAAACCCATGGGAAATTCTCTATACCCATTGACATTGGAGCTACAAGACTCCACTTTACCAGTTGGAATCTGGTGTAACAACTAGTAACTTGGTACTGGATAATTCTGAGCCAAGGCCTTTGTTGTTTTAGTGCCAGAACTGAACAGAGCTCTTTCATTTAAAAAAATCTGCCGCCAGTCACATTAAGCTTCATTTCAGTAGCATAATCAGGAAGTAAGGGAGCCATTTGATTGCTGCCATTGTCAAAAATCTTTGTTGATATTTTACTCCACCTTTCCAGTAAATAAATAAACAGTGCCCAAGATGGCTGGCAAACATTACAAACCATTACATACAGATTAAAAACAAATTTCACAATAAAACTGTTAAAACTATCACAAAAATCAGAGCCATTAAAGCAATCAAAATAGTCAGTGACAAAATAAATTTAAAAGCTAGTTTAAAGAAATCACTCAAAAATTTACCAGCAGATTCTGATTGATCATCTGTCCATAGCTCCTATACATATTTATAGTATGTATTGTATGTATTATATTTCATGAAAATAATATAGTTTATGTTACTCATATTGATCCAGCAACAATTATCCTCAATTTTCTATTTTTCTATGTTGATCTTATGTTAAAAAAATTTATGAAAGCTGTTCCATGAATATGTTTGTCTGCTACTGTAATTTTTTTAAAAAAGTAAAATCAGAAGACTCCTCTTAGGACTGCAAGAGTATACCACAATTATCAACATGCTTTTCCAATACTTGTACATAAAATATAGCTTTCATAGTGTGAAGAATTGTTTAATAATGCTTCAATTATCCACTGAAGTTGCCATGGAGGGGGGAATTTGCTGTCACAAACTATAGTGATAGCAACGAAATTGGATGACTTTGAAAGGAACTAAATAAATTCATAGAACACAAGGCTCTTACTGGCTACTAGTCACAATGGCTATATAATTATCAGAATCAGGACACCTTTTAATATCAGTTGCTGCGGAACATAGGCAAAAGGTTGCTATTGCAATTATGTCTTGCTTGTGGACTTCTCATGGGCATTTGGCTGGGCATTGTGGAAACAGAATTAAATTGCACAGTGTGAATGTGGCCCTGAATTAGAAACATTGTTTTACATGGCATAGCTATGCTGAATTGGTGCTTCCGAGCCTCTGGGCTGTAGTCAACAATATAAGGCCATTCTATCCCCCAGTAGGATTGAGTTGGTTTCTCAGGTGAGCTTATATCCTTCTCTATCCCCTCCCCCCATTTCAAACATGAAAGGGATATGATGTGCAGGTATGCTCTGTTATTTATTTATTTATTTATTTATTTATTTTAATTATCCTCCAAATCTATTGTCTACATTTATGCTTTTTCATTCTTGGAGGCCTAGATAAAGGAGGAAGGAGAATAAGTGAATGACAGTGAGTCAGCTGAAGAGGAAAAAAGGAACATCAAATAGTTGGTCAGTCTCTAAGGGATGCTGGCATGTCTCTGGATCCTGGAATTTCTGCTGTTGCCTTCACTTCTGGTGTTGCTCTCCTTTGTCTCTTCTTTCCTCTTGCTTCCTTTCTCCTCCAACTCCAGTATGGGGGCCTCAGCTAAAGGAAAGGATACTATAATTTCTGCAAGGCCATTGGTCCCAGAGTTACATCCTGCTGTTGGAAAGTCATGGACTGTCTTGAGGCTAGACATCCGATGGCTAAAGTGGATTATGGCACATCAACATCTTTTGTTGTTGTTGTTAATGTTAACTGCCTTCATGTCAATCTCGACCCATGGTGACCCTGCTGATGAGACATCTCTAGGCCTCTGTTCTCTACTACTCTGTCCAGCTCCTTCAACCTCATATTTCTGGTCTCTTTAATAATGTCCATTCATCTAGCACGTGGCCTTCCTCTTTTTCTACTCCCTTCTACCATTCCAACATCATTGTTTTTTTCCCAACCATTCATGCCTTCTCATGATGTGCCCAAAATATGACAGTCTAGGTTTTGTCATCCTGGCCTCCAGGGATATTTCTAGCTTGATCTGTTCTAGGACACCCCCCCCTTTTTTTTTTTTTTTTTGGTCTTTTTGGCACTGCATGGAATCCTCAGAACTCTTTTCTAACACCACATCTCAAATGAGTTAATTTTCCTCCTATCTTCTTTCTTGACTGTCCAGCTCTCACATCCATACATGGTAATAGGGAGTACAATGGCTTGTATGATTCTGACTTTTCTGCTGAGTTGTACGTCTTTGCATTTTAGGATCTTTTCTAGTTCTTTCATAGCCACCCTCCCCATTCTTAATCTTCTTCTGATTTCCTGGCTGCAGTTCCTGTTCTGATCAATGTTTGATCCCAGATACGAGAACTCTTTTACTATTTCTATTTCCTCATTGTCTAGTTTGAATGTGTGTTAGTTCACTGTATTCATTATTTTTGTTTTCTTTATGTTCAACAGTAAGCCTGGCTTTGCATTTCTTCTTTGATCTTCTTTAGTAGATGTTCCAGGTCTGTGTGCTGCTAGTATTATGGTGTCATCATCATATCTCAGATTGTTGATATTTATTCCTCCTATTTTCACTCCTCCTTCTTCCAGATTCAAGCCTGCTTATATGTTCTGCATATAAGTTGAATAGGTAGGGTGATGTGATGAAGCCCTGTCTTACCCCTCAGCCAATTGGGAACCATTCTTTTTCTCCGTGTTCTGTTCTGACAGTAGTCTTTTGTCCAGAGTACAGATTCCTTATCAGGACTACCAGATGTGTTGGCACTCCCATGTCTTTGAGAGTGTTCCATAGCCTTTCATGATCTATGCAGTCAAAGGATTTGCTGTAGTCTATAAAGCACATGCTGATTTTCTTTTGGAACTGCCTGGCTCCATTAGCTATCATATACTTGTGATGTGATCTCTAATGCCTCTTCTTTCCTGAACCTTGCTTGGACCTCTGGGATTTCTGTCTCCACGTATGGTTGGAGTCTATCCTGCAGTATTTTGAGCATAATTTTGCTTGCATGGGAGATTAGTGCTATAGTTGTATAGTTGCTGCAGTCAATTGTGTCTCCTTTATTGTGGATGGGGATGTATATTGATCTTCTCCAATCTGTTGGTCATCATTTTGTTTCACGTATCTGTTGACAGAGTTGACTCTGTCAATGTGGATTGCAATAGTTGTATTGGAATATCATCTGTTCCTGGATACTTGTTTTTGCCATTTCTTTTATTACAGCTTCCACCTCAGTTTTTAGAATCTGGGGTTCATCTTCAAATGGCTCTTCATTCCATGTGTCCTTCATGTTGTCATCTCTTTTATATAACTCTTCTGTGTATTGCATCCAACGTCTTTTTATTCCTTCTTGGTCTTGAATTATGTTATTTTTATTGTCATAGAGCAGAGGTAGGCAACCTTTCCCCTTTAAGGGCTGAGGGACTTCAGCTCCCAGAAGCCTCAGCCATGTTGGCCAATAGTCCCATGTTGGCCAATAGCTCCTGGGATTCTGGGAGCTGAAGTCCCTCGGCCCTTAAAGGGGAAAGTTTGCCTACCCCTGTCATAGAGCATCCCAGTCCTTGGTTTGAACGTTCCTTTGATTTCTTGAATCCTGTGGAATAGGTCTCTCATTCTTCCCTTTTTATGGTTGTCTTCTATTTCTCTAACACTCATTCATTGTAGTAATTTTCCTTATCTTTGTGCTCTAGCTGTTGTAGTGTTGCATTCATGGTTCTTAGTTTATTCCTATCTCCTTTTTGTTGTGTTTCTCTTCTTTCCTTTATTGCTTGTAATGTTTTACCTGTCACCCATTTCTTCACTTTCCTTTTGACTGTTAGAAGTGTCTTTGTGCATTCCTCTTTTATTATGTCCCTGGCTTCAGACCAAAGCTCCTCCAGTTCACGATCTATTATACATAGTACTGCAAATCTGTTCCTTATATTATTAATGAATTCTGTGGAAATGTTATTTACATCGTATTTTGTTCTCTTCTTGAATTTTACTTTTATTTTTGATATGAGTATTTCATGATCTGTGCCACAACTGGCTCCTGGTCTAGTCTTGGCCACCAGTATGGAGCTTCATCATCTTTTACTTCCAATTATGTAATCGATTTGGTTTTTGTGTTGGCCATCTGGTGATGTCCATGTATATAGCCTTTACTCTGGTTGTATGAAAAATGTGTTTGCAATGAATAGGTTGTTGACTTCACAAAAATCTGTCAAATGCTCACCTGCTTTATTTCTTTTGCCTAATCCAAATCTGCCTCCTGTTTTTTATTTTTGTTTGCTTCCAATTTTTGCATTCCAATCTCTAATGTTCAGCTTGACATCCTATGTTGGTGTGTTGTCATTATCTTCCTGTAATCCTTCATAAAGTCTATCAGTTTTTTCTTGGTCTGCCTCAGTGGTTGCTGCATATATTTGAATTATGGTGATATTCATAGGTTTCCCTTGGAGCCTTATTGAGATTATTCAATCTGGTTTTGTATTGTATCCTCTGACTGCTTTTGCCACATCTTTTCTTAGGACCTTATCACACGCTGGCCACGAAGCGAAAAGTAACCGAAATAAGAATAAATTCAGTTCTATACCGAAATGAACTGAATTTCGCCTGCGTGGCCATTGTACAATGATTCCGAAAGCTCCCTTGTACTTCCCCGAAAAACCGAATGTCAAAAGATCTCAATTCGTTACGGATTAGCTCTGGGTTCTGTCGAGTTTCGGTGCAACGTCGTGTGTAAACACGGAGAAACAATACGGATTAGCTCCAGGTTCTGTCGAGTTTCGGTGTAACGCCGTGTGTAAACACGGGGAAATAATATGTATTAGCTATGGATATCCTTTGGATTAGGTCTGCTTTAGACCCCATGCGATAAGGTCCTTAGTATGAAAGCCACCCCATTCCATCTTGTCTTTTCATTCCCTGAGTAGAACACTGTGTGATTGTCTGATTCAAAGTGGCCCATTCCTGTCCATTTTAACTCACTCACCCCCCAGTACTGCTATGTTCATGCATTCCATTTCCATTTTTACTATATCTAGCTCCCCTTGGTTTGTGCTTCTCACATTCCATGTCCCTATTTTATGGTGTTGTTTCTGATGGGATTTGTCTTTCTGAGCATATTTATTACTTACTTCATCATTTTTGACTGCCTTTAGCTGTTTCTGCAAGTGTGTTTTCCTTTAGTTTCTATTTCTCTCTCTGTTAGTGCTCTTGTCCTGGTGTGTGACACTTTCAATGTCTCCTCATAGGGTTTTCCAGGTGGGGGGCTACACAAGAAGGATTACCTACACATCCCTGTGTGCAGTGCTAACAAGTGTTAGCTATAATGTTCTCAAAGACATAAATTGCAGGTTTCTTGATCAAATAATTGCTTGAATTTGATTGGGGGAGGCATCCTTTGGAACAATGACGTTGGCTACTATCACTATCTTTGAAGAGAGCCCTTCAGTAGAACTCCATCATACTATCAGCTGAAAATAAAGGAATTACTTGTATTTCAAATAATGCCAACTAGGATCCTGACTGAGTGGTACAGAGTCGAGACAGTGAGGTGCATGATGTTGAGGCTTTTCACAGACTTCCCAGAGCAGTTGTGCTTCTTTGTCCTGTATGGCATTTGGTCCCTGAGTGTAAATAATCACCACCTGTATGATCCCAAGGGAAGAGAACAAAAACAAAAAAAAGAGAACAGAATGGGAGTTGCTTGTTAGTGTGTATGTGCAGGAGTGGGGATAGCACATGATACACAAGAGCAACTTCAGCTGTTCATATTGCTGAATGAAAACCATTCAGATTTTTTTAAAAAAGAAAAAAGAAAGAAAGAAAAATAATGAATTTCTTTTGATAAACATTTGAAGTAAAGTGGTACTCTTGGAGTTATTAACTATATTACTAACTAGGTGCTTTGGAAAATGTGAAAGAAATAGATATAGCTAATTATGTGTTTACAAGTACTGTTCCTAGGTCTGGTTTTGACTTCTAAAAACGTCTAAAAATCACTTTTCCCAATCTGGGGAAAAGATGGGATAGAAACAACAACAACAAACACAACAATAACAACAAAAATCTTCTTAAGATTATTATTATTATTATTAGTAGTAGTAATTGTTGTTGCTGTTCTATGTGTGGGACAAATTTTGTACTTCATACTGAATTGTTCTTCAAACTCAACTGTTTGTTTCCAGTAAAGTACTAATTGCTTCAGTGTTTGCTACTTTTATTGTGCACATTCTTTTTTATGGCTCCAAATTCTCTGTCTGACAAAATGGTTTCTTCTCTCATGTAGACATCATTATAGAGGTGCTGGAGTGAGAATCTCCTCTGAATATTACTCTGGATCGTAATATTCAAGTTACTGAATTTTGCACTCAGAATAAGCTTAGCATCTTGGACTCCTTTCTTGAAGTTCAGATTGAATGTTGAAGTGAATTTATCACCTTGCTGACATGAAAGCTGTCACCACCCCTTCTAGCCCAGTGCCATTTACTATGGGTTTCCACTGGAAGCATTGCCCTTTGTCATTTGTTGCTGGTAACATTTAGGATCATCATTTGCATTACTGTGGCACAAGCAGTGACTGTAGTAGCCATTGATTTAGTGGGATCTGCAAAAGGAAGTTTAGAACTGAGTTTGAGCAATAGTTTCAGGAAAGTGAAATGGTGAAGTACATTTTTAATTGTATGAAGTATGACAACCTGTGTGCAATAAAAAAAGGTAATAAGGAAGATATAATGTCATAAAACTGAGAAATTCTGTACTGTTTAATATGGTCCAAAAATTACTTATTTTTCCATCATTTTAGGAACACCAAAAAGGGGAAGGGGAATCATATAATCTCTCATGTTTAGACCCCCTGGAATTGTTCAGCAGGCCTATCTACATCTGAATTAGATCCTTGCAAAAGTTATACAGTAAAATGCACTTTGGTGGGTATACATACGGACAGGAAAATGTGGTCTGTATACTTGATATAGTTATTTTAAGCAATCACAACCAATGTTCTTAAAATACACAAGCTTTATTTTATGTATCATCCTTCTGTCTAAACTTGAATATATCAAACAAAATGCTTTTCAACCTTGCTGAGCATATACTCCCCTCCTCTACCCCCACACACCAATCTAAAAAGAAGTACCACCTGTCATTCTCCTGAGGAGAAGAGCGTATCCACCCAAAATAAAGGCAGGTTGTGTACTATTCACCTTTTAGAGAACAAGATTTAACAGTGCTGATCCAACACAATTCTCTGTACCAAAAATAACTGGAAAACTGATCTCTTGCCAAGATTGACTTGAAGGGGAGCAAAAGAAAGGACAATACATTTCTCTTGGAAATATGAGCTTGGCTACTTGTTCCCTCAAAAAACCTGGTGCTAACTGCCTGGGCTAAATGATATGAACTGCTGGCCCAATCCATTTTGATAACATTTATGTACCAAGAAAGATAACTTTCTTAAAGAATAAACCAGAAAAAGAATCATAGAATCATAGAGTTGGAAGAGACCACAAGGGCCATCCAGTCCAACCCCCTGCCATGCAAGAACTCAAAATCAAAGCATCCCCGACAAATGGCCATCCAGCCTGTTTAAAAAGCTCCAAAGAAGGTGACTCCACCACTGACTGAGGGAGAGTGTTCCACTGTCAAACAGCCCTTACTGTCAGGAAGTGCCTCCTAATATTGAGGTGGAATTTCTTTTCCTGTAGCTTGCATCCATTGCTCCAGGTCCTGTTCTCTGGAGCAGCAGAAAACAAGCTCAATATGACACCCTTTCAAATACTTAAACAGGGCTATCATATCACTTCTTAACTGTCTCTTCTTCAGGCTAAACATACCCAGTTCCCTAAGTCATTCCTCATAGGACATGGTTTCCAGACCCTTCACTATTTTAGTTGCCCCCCACCCCCTCTGGACACGCTCCAGTTTTTCAACATCCATTTTGAATTGTAGTGCCCAATATTCCAGGTGGGGCCTGACCAAAGTAAAATACAGTGGCACTATTACTTCCCTTGATCTAGATACTATACTTCTATTGATGCAGCCTAAAATTGCATTGCCTTTTTAGTTGCGGCATCACATTGTTGACTCATGTTCAACTTATGGTCTACTAGGACACGTAGATCCCTTTCACACATAGTCCCATTAAGCCAGGTGTCCCACATCCTATACCTATGCATTTCATTTTTTTGTCCTAAGTGCAGTACCTTACATTTCTCCATGTTAAAATTCATTTTATTAGCTTTGGCCCAGCTTTCTAATCTTTTAAAGTCATTTTGAATTTTCATCCTGTCCTCTGGAGTATTAGCTGCTACTCCTAATTTGATGTCATCTGCAAATTTGATAAATATGCCTGCTATTCTTTCATCCAAGTCATTGATAAAGATGCTGAATAGCACTGGGCCCAGGACAGAACCCTGTGGCACCCCACTGGTCACTTCTCTCCAGGATGAAAAGGAGCCATTATTGAGCATCCTTTGGGCTTGGCCCGTCAACCAATTACAAAGCCATGTAACAGTTACCTTGTCAAGCTCACATTTTACTAGCTTATTTGCCAGAATGTCACAAAGAAACTTGTCAAAGGCCTTACTGAAATCAAGATATGCTATATCCACAGCATTCCCTTCATCTACCAAGCTGGTAATTCTATCAAAAAATGAGATCAGATTTGTCTGGTATGACATGTTTCTCTGGAATCCATGTTGACTTTTTGTGATTATGGCATACCCTTCTAAATGTTCACTGACTCTCTGTTTAATGATCTGCTGTAGAATCCTTCCTGGTATTGATGTCAAACTAACTGGACGACAGTTGTTAGGATTCTCTTTTTTTCCTTTTTTGAAGATTGGGACGTTTACCCTCCTCCAGTCTACTTGGACTTAGAGGAAGACAGGATTATAGATTCCTGACTCAGGAGCTCATGAAAAGAAGAATTTCATATTCCTGGGAAAGGATAGAAGAAATTTCTTTATTTTACAAGCAAAGATGATTAGGAATTAATACAGTGGAAAAAGACAAAGATTTTTTTACATAAATTACAGTTTGAATGGGAAAAAGTACACAGGAAGAAGCCAAAATGACTACAAGAAGCACAGATCATAAAGTTATGAAGGGCGAAGATGAAAAATTAAGAGTGATTTGGAGGATTCAGACAAAAACAAACAGGACAAAGACAAAAGTATGATTCCAAAGCGTTATGGGGAAGAACAAGAAGAAGAAGGAGCAGGAATTTAAAGAGAAAAGCATATATATATATATATATATATATAGAGAGAGAGAGAGAGAGAGAGAATGGTGTTAAAAATCAGATCCTAGAATATAAAAGGTTTAAATTCAAAATTTAAATGTAGCAAAAAATTGCATTATTTGGCTTAAAAAATTGGATATTACTTGTTTACAAGAAGTGAAAATAAAACAAAAAGACATAAATTATTTGAAGAATCCAAAAATGGGACAACTATTTGCTGCACCAAATGAAAAAAGAAAAAGTGGAGTAGTAATGTATGTCCACAAAAAATATACTGTAAAAGAAATTTGTAAAGTTGAAGAAGGACATTATATTGGAATGGAATTTATATTAGATGGAATAAAATACTTTGTTATGGGCATATATACTCCTATTGACATTAAATAAAATGTCTTTTGGAAGATAGGAGAGTTGTTAAGGAATTTGAATTATCAAAATTTGTTATTGCTAGGGGATTTGAATGGAGTGGTTGACTCATTAATGGGCAGAGCATCTAGTAAAAAGATAAAGAAAAATCAAGGGGAATTACTGGCTACTTTTTTGATTTACAACAAGAATTAGGATTATATGACATTTGGAGAAAGCTCTATCCCTCTGCAAAAAGACATACTTTTTTCTCAGAGTCACATAAAACTACTTCCAGAATAGATATGTTTATGATATCAGGCCAACTCCTACCAAAAATCAAAAGTATGGAAATACAGCCTAATTTGTATCAGACCATAACCTGATTACTCTTCTGTTGAAATTTGGCAAGAAAGAATTTAACTGGAAATGGAATGGTTCACTTTTAAATAACGAGATTTTCTTAAAGAGGGTAAAAACTGTTTTTAAAGAATTATTTTAGAGAAAATCAGGATGGAACAGTACCAATGAAGATGGTATGGGATGTAAGTAAGGTGGTTATGAAAGGTCTTTTGATCCAGAGAGGATCACTGATTAGAAATAAAGCAAAACATGAATTGTAAGAGCTTGAAAAAGAAATTTTAATAGTGGAATCAGAACTAAACAAAGATCCCACAAGTAATAAAAAGAGTAAATATCTGAATTTTTTGAAGAAATGACTGGAAAAAACAATAATGTTTGAAGTTGAAAAGAAAACGAAATTCATAAAACAGCGACATTTTGAACAAGTGAATAAATCTGACAAATAGTTAGCAAACAGATTAAGGAAAGAACAGCAGAGACAATGCATATCAGAACTGGAAATTGAAGGGAATACAATACATAATCAAGAAGGCATAGAGGAAGCTTTTCAGAAATATTACAAGGATTTGTATAAACAAGAAGAAATATCATCAGACTTGATTGTAAAATACCTTGAAAAACAGGAAATTCCAGAAATTCCTTTAAAACAACAAATCCTGAATGCACATTTCTCAGTGCAGGAAATAACAGATGTGATTATTAAAATAAAAACAGATAAAACATCAGGACCAGATGGATTTACAGCATGTACAGTATTATAAGAAATTTCTAGATGAAGTGAAAATACCACTTTTAAAAACATTAAATGGCATCAAAAATAATGTAATACTGGATTCTTGAAAAAATGCAAACATAGTATTAATTCCAAAAGAAGGAAAAAATCCTAAAAAAATGGCAAATTACCGACCTATTTCATTGCTGAATATGGTCTTTAAGATCTTGACATCTATTCTTGCTGATAGACTCAAAGAAGCATTTTTATACTCTTTATTGTTACCATTAATATAAAAACAAACAATAAACAAAAATAAACAATGACAAAGATAACATATAGATCATACAACATAACAAGCATACAAAAAATAATTACAAAATCAAACAACATAATAACAGCAGCAACAACAACTGCAAAAAAAATCAACAACAAACTAAAATGACTTCCTTGTCTTGTGGTTTTTTTCCTATTGTATTCCATTAGTATTAAATCTAAACACTTTTTAATTAGTTACAACATCATATCATATGTTTTACACACCCTATTTATCCTTTATAAATCAATGAAAACACCAAAAATCATTCTAGTCCAATCGTATAACTAGTATCCTTATGTTCTTTTAAATAACTTATTAAGGGATCCTATATTTGGCAAAATGACTCTATATTTTTCCCTTTCAGTAAATTAGTTAATTAGTCCTTTTCCATATACTCATAAAGTTTGAAGAGTCAATCTTTTAAATCTGTGCAAGTCTCACTTTTCCATTTTGATGCAAATAATAATCTCGCAGCCGATATCATGTACAATATCAGGATTTCATATTTTCTCTTTATTTCTTTATTTATAATCATATTTAACAAGTACAATTTGGGGTCCAATGGAAATTTAATTTTTAATATCACCTGTATCTCTGTATGGATTTGTCTCCAATACTCTCTAACTTTACTACAGCTCCACCAGACGTGAAAGAAATATCCTACTTCCTTACTACATTTCCAGCATAACTCACTCTTGCACATTCTGGCTAATTAATAAGGTGTAAGGTACCAATGAAATTGCATCTTGTATCAGTTTTCCCTCAAGCTGTAACTTAAAGTAAATTTTGAACCTCTCTTCCAAGCATATTCCCACCATTCCAATTGTATTGAGTGCCCTATGTCCTGTGCCCATTTAATCATACAATGTTTGACATTCTCAGTTTCTTAGTCATGTTTCAGTAACATTTTGTAAAATTTAGCAATGAGAGGATTTCCCTCTGCTCTTATAATATATGTCAGATCCACATCCCATTCCTCAAAACCATTGAGTTTATAGTCTATTTTAAACCTTTCTCTAATTTGTCGGTATAAGAACCAACTACAATTATAACCTACATCTTTCAATTCCTCTTGTTCTTTTAATTTTATCCCATCATGATCTCTGACCAGACTATCATTATAAATTACCCATCTATCATTACTCATTGGTTCATATCTATAAAAAGCCTCATTCACTGAAGTCCATCCAGGAATCAAGTCTTTCCATCTTTTCTTAACAATCTCCCAAACTCTTAACAGTGCACACTTTATTAGGTGGTTGTTGAAGTCTTTTTTATATATGAGATAAGCATGCCACCCAAATCTATTTTCAAATCCTTCTAGCTGTAACAAGGCTTTCTTTTTAATCTTAATCCAATCCAGTATCCAATACAAGCTACAGGCATAGCAGTAAAGTTTAGATTTGGTAATGCCATGCCTCCCCTATTTGTTTCATCTTGGAGAACTTTCATTTTCAAAGAAAATGTGAAACATCTCTTTCCCAATTCTTAAATGGTTCATCACTAATAATTATTTGCAAATTTTGAAACAAGAAAAGAATTTTGGGAAGTACATTCATTTCAATAACCGAGATTTTACCCATCCATGACAAACCTATATTTTCATCTCCATCCTTATGTCTCTCCAGACTTTCTCATAATTATTTTTAAACAATTTGTTATTGTCCGTGGTACACTCTATACCAAGGTACCTTACCTTCTTTTGTCTTGAAAATTTATATCTTTTTACAAATTCTTTCTCTTCCATCTCTGCCAAGTTCATAGATAGTTCTTTTGTCTTAAATTTACTGATGATTAGCCCTGATACTTTGCTATAATCATTTACCGTCTTTAACCGTTTTCCAATATTTTGGCGGGGGGTCAGATATTGTTATCATTATACCATCTGCATATGCCTTTCTTTTATACTCATATTCCTTCACCTTGACTCCTACAATTATATTATTTTCTCTTATTGCCAATAACAAAATTTCCAAGGAAATAATAAATAAAAGAGGTGAAAGGAGACAGCCCTGTCTTGTCCCCCTGAAGATGTTACAAGGTTTCATTGACTCTCCATTAATCAAAATGTAGGCCACTTGCTCCTTATATATTGCTTCTATACACCTTTCAAAATTAATCCCTACATCTATCATCTGTAACACGGTTAACAAAAAGGTCAAATTGACGTTATCAAATGCCTTTTCTACATCTAAGAAGATAAAGGCAACTTTATTATTGATGTTTTTCTGATGATACTCTATCAAATTAATCAAATGTCTTATGTTGTCCTTTATTCTTCTACCCAGAAGAAACCCTGACTGCTCCTCATGTATCCAGTCCACAAGATTTTTCTTAAGTCTGTCAGCCATAATGTAGGTAAAGATCTTATAATCACAGTTAAGCAATGAAATTGGCCTAAATTGTCTTGGTTCCAAAATATCATTTATTTCTTTGGGTATTAAAATAATATTAGCTTGAGTCCAGGAAGTTGGAACCTTCCCTTGGAGGATTGCATTTATTGTCCTTGTTAGAGGTATAACAATTTCAAACC
Source organism: Phrynosoma blainvillii (assembly GCA_026167975.1). Lineage (NCBI taxonomy): Eukaryota > Metazoa > Chordata > Lepidosauria > Squamata > Phrynosomatidae > Phrynosoma > Phrynosoma blainvillii. The sequence goes on from JANUYF010000002.1 coordinate 273,638,965, forward strand.
TTAAACTCTTATAACACTCAACCATTATCACATTTGGGCCGGGGGCTTTACCTATTTTACTCTTCTGGATGGCCTCTAATACTTCTTGGAGGACAATCTTTTTGTTTAGAGACTCTCTTTGCTGTTCGGTGAACTTAGGAATATTATATTTATCTAAGTAGTCTCTTATCTCCTGATAATCTACACACTTTTTCTTATATAGATTTATATAGTAATTATGAAAAAATGTGTTTTATTTGTCTTTGAGAGGTATGAATCTTATCACCTTCTTTAATCTTTGTTATCATTCTTCTTTCTTTTTCCTTTCTTACTTTATATGCTAACAGCCTTCCCAGTTTGTTGGCTAACTCAAATTATCTCTGTTTAACAAAGTTTATTTTTTTCTGCATTTTCTCTACGTATATTATATCTGCAAACATTTTATCTCATCTTCTATCTTTTTGGATTTGGGATAAATTATAAGTTGGCTTTCCTTATCTTTAGTTTCATTCATCAGTTTATTTGTTAATTCTTTCCTTGTTTTCCTAGCTTCTGATGCTTTTTTTTTTTTTAAAGAAACCCCTCATGAAAGCCTTAAAAGTGTCCCACACCACATCTATGGCAACTCCTTTGTCTAAATTGTCTTCAAAAAAGAACTTTGCTTGTTCTTTTGCTTCCTTCAATATTTTTTTTTCACTTTTTAATAAGTTGGGGTCTAACTTCCATTGAAACTCTCTTTTCCCCAAATTTAGAATCATTGAGAGTGGGTTATGGTCAGACCAGATTTTTACCAGGGAATGTATCTTAGAAATCTTATTTTTTTTAAAGTTGCAGAGACTAGAAACATGACTAGTCTTGCCCAAGATTTGTGAACTGACAAGTAGAAAGTACCATCTTTTGCTGAATCATATTTTACACACCAAGCATCTGACAAAACTAAGTTATGCATCATCTGGAAAAATGATTTAGGCAAACATCCCTGTCTCTTTTTAATTGGTCTCTCTGATTTTTTATCTATACTTGGGTTAATAACCCCATTCCAGTCACCACATAATATCATCGACTCATAATTCAGATCTTGTAAAAAATCATTCAGTTTACTTTAAAAATTGCCTTTCTGCTCTAATGGTCCATATACACAGACCAATTTACCATCATTTATGGTTACTTTCACCATTATCCAGTTACCGTTTAAATCAACTTTGACTAACTTGGATCACAACACCTTTCTTTTGGGTTTTTGCCATAGCGCAATATTCTTGACCCATTTTTATTTTTTTATTTTTTTTAGGTATTTATTGTCTTTCTTTCTTATACACATCTCCTGCAAACAAATTATATCGTGATTTGATCTTTGTAAAAAATGAAATACTTTTTTACTTTTTCCAGGTGTGTTAGGCCCTTTAACATTCCAGGTTAATACCTTTAGGGGGTTAAGCATCTTTTTATCTTAATAAATGACAAGTTCAGCTATCTAATCTACTTTATTCCCTTCTAAGACTCTTTCTTCTGAACTTTCTAATGTAAGTATTGTCTTTTCACCCTTTGTCTTACCTATGTTAGTCTTATTTAGATTTTCCTTTTTCCTTAACTCCTGTGCTATTCTAGACCCCTCTACATCTGTATCATTGTCCTCACTCTCCTCTTCTGGATTTCTTTCTGGTTCTTTGCCTTTTCCATTTGCAACCTCATCACTAGAGAGATCTTTCCCATTTATATTCAGGAATTTCTTTGCATCTGCTATAGAGTTTATTCCCACCCTTCTCTTTTTATACCAGAAAACCAACCCTTCTGATATGTTCCATCTATACAGAATATTATTTTTCTCAAGTTGTAGAGTTAAGAATGAAAAATCTTTCCTTTTCCTCAAAATTCTCATGGGGACATCTTTCAGAATTTTTAACTCTTTACCTGCTATTTCGAAAGGTTCTCCATTATGTAATCTTAGGAACTGATCTCTGACTTGTTTCCTAACAAAATAAACAACCATGTCCCGAGGGAGGTTATTCTTTCTAGCCACATAGGAGTTCAAGCGAAACATATTATCAATCTCCAAACACATTTGGTTGTCATCAATCTCTAGAAATTTAGCCATATTAGGAATAATAGTCATTGCTAAGTCCTTGTCCCTTTCCTCTGTAAGACCTCTAATTTTTATATAGTTATCTCTCAATTTGGCCTCCCAGACTGCCTTCTCATCCATTTCTTTCTCTCTCCACCTCTTAATACTCACTAATTCTTTATCTGCAACCACTTTTTTCTATTTTTTCAACTCTTTGTTTTGTTTCCAATATCTCATTTGTTAATTTTTCTACTGTTTAATTAATTTCTTGTAATTCAGATCTAATTTCTCTCCTGATCTCTGCCTTTAGGTCAGACATCTCATGTCTGATCATTTTCCTAATTTCCTAATTTCCTAATTTCCTCTAACAAAGCTTGATTCAGGTCTACCATCTTAGGTTGCTCAAGTGAAGGTCTTCTCTTCCATTGTGCCTGATGTTTGGTGGCCTGATTTCTTGTCTCCATCCTTCTTTAACTATATAGATTATTTATTTACTCTATGTCAGGATACAAGTAATAAGAGTTTGGCTTATCTCTCACGGTTTCACTGGGGTTACTAATATAACTCCAATCAAACCTTATTAACTCTACAGTCACTTTCTTACAATACTCACTTTTTTTTTTTACCAACAATTAAATTCCAATCCTCCAGGATGTCAAGTATCAAATTTGTCAATTTTTTTCAAATTATATTCAAATAATTAATTATTATCCTAATTCAAGATAATTTATATCAGACCCCCAATCAATTAAACCATCCACAATTTATATTATATTTCAGTATTATTCAGGAAAATCAACTATAAACCAGTTAAATTCCATCAATCAATCCATCTACTAATTAATCAAAAGCTATCCTTTCCAGCTCTGTTCAATTCATTCAGATAGATTTTCCTCTTCTATCAAGTAGAATTTGTCTTTTAGAAACACTTATCTTGTCAGAATTATTCAGTTCCATCAATCAATCAGATTCACAAATATTAGTCTCTCCACCCATCAAGTATGCTCGGGTGGTGCTTATCTTTCCATGGGGCTGGTAGTCTAGTTTAAAGATCTTGTTCCTGTATTCCAACCATGTTTATTCTTCTCATGTTGTTTATCATACTTTTATTTTTGCTCCCCCATGTTTCGTCTCTTTGTTCCTGTTTCCTTTTGTTCTTGCCAAGCCACTTGCCAAGCCTCTCCTCTTACATTTAATCTGTTTCTCTCTCACTTCCTAAAACTCTCAGAAGGCCTCACTGCTCTTTTTCTGGAAGTCTGGAATCACAATTGGATGTATTTCTTTTATTGTATATATGTAAAGAATAAGTATTTTTACATTAATAAAATAAAAAATAAAAAATAAAATGGCTTATCATTTTAAGTGTGTATTTTTATTGTGTATATTTAAAAATTAAGTGTATACAAAATTAAGATTTTTGTTGGCATTTTAATGGTATTTTAATGGTAGTTGATCTGTTTTAATGTTGGTCTTTTGTATAATTTAACTATATTTTAATTTGTACACCACCTTGAGTTTCAGTTTTGGGAGAAAAGCAAGGTATAAATAATGTTAGCAATAGCAACAACAGAGAAATCATGAGTAGGGAGTGCTAAGGGTAAAAAGAGCCAAAAATTCAAAGAATTTTCACTTGACTTTGCATGGAATAGCTCTTTTTGGACAAATGTCAACACCCTGTTAAAATCTGTATACCCTTACAAAGTCATAGAGTTGGAAGGTCCTTGTGGACCATCAAGTCCAACCTGCTTCACAATGCAGGAAATCCATCCAAAGCATCACCGGTAGGTGTCCAGTCACTTTTTGAAGACCCCTAGAGAAGGAGACCCCACCACTGCTCTAGATCATTGATTCCACTGCTGAACCGCTTTCACTGTCAAGACATTCCTTCTAATTTTCAATCAAAATCTACTGTCCTGTAACTTAAAACCATTAGACCTGGTCCTTCTCTCCCTCGACCTTATGACAGAAATGGTTTTGCCCTCCCCAAACCATTGGCCAAATGCCATTCCAGAGTGCATCATCACACAGGCATCTGCGCATGAAGTTTTTACTCAAGCCTCTTTGCCATTTTTTCCCCCACACACCTACCTCTATGTTGCATGGGAATTTTCAGTCACCTTTTGGGAGCTAAGTAGGAATTTTTTGCTGTGCTATGTTTGGCTGTTGACATTTTGTTTTGTTTTTTGCCTATGCCATTTTACATAATCCTGAATTTTTTGGCTACAGTTGACTATTTGATTAATTGGTTGAGTGTTGCATACATTTTACAAGTGATGCAGTGTGGGACCTTATTTTCAGTTGATTCTCTTTGAAAGCTTCTGATGGTACCAAAAGGTGAAGAGATTTTCTTACCATTACCTATTATTGACTTGACAGGAGATGTGAGATGGGTTTTTGTTCCAAAATGACATTCTCAGGAAAGAGTGCTAACTGGCACCATCTGAGAGCATTCCTTGGGATCCTCTTATCCATTCATGGGATCAGACTAGGATAAACCACAGGGTTTATCTCTGGGTATACTCTGGGTTTAAAGCACCCAAATCTCTGGTTGGCAGAGCCAACTTAAGTACATCCCAAAGTACAAATTCATGCTACATGCCCCATTGGCTCCCATGTTGTAGGTTCCTGAAATTAATAAAGTTATGGGCTTATTCCACCAGCTCTTGTGTCTGTTATTGTCATCCAGATGGGAGCACAAATTAATCACCTATTAAACACAACATGAAGTTGCCTTGATGTGAATTTTTCTGCTGTTTATCATTTCACTGTATCTGTCTCTGTGGGATTGTTTGTGGGTAACAACTTACCTATTTTTTTCCCTCTCATCCCCTTTTTTTCTGCAGTGAGTCCATTGGTCAAATTAAGTACTGAAATTTTAATAATTTTTAGAAAGAAATAGCAACAAGAAACATGCAATCTACTCCAAAGATTCTAAGTAAAACATCCACTTTAAAACAGTCAACTTGTATTACTTTCTATCAAACCAGAATATGCCTTGATATCTTATTTTATTTCATATCTATATTTTAGTATATGGTCTTTTTATGTTTTCCATGTTGCTTGCACTCCTGGGGTGTTTTGACAACCAAAGACTAATATCTTAACTACATGAAGCTGGAAATAAGTGCTATTAAAATCAGTATAGTACTTTTCATCATATTTTTCTTGTCTTATATTCAACATTCAAGGATCATAGTGTGCTTTGTAGGATTTTAAAAAAATAAAATAAAAAATAAAGCATGCCATTTTTTTCCAGTTTATATAAGACATTTGTGCTCTCTGCTGGATGCCACTCTCTGATTTAAAAAAAAAGACTTTGCATAAGCACTGAGATGTGATGAATAGATGTATGCTGCCACTTGTGAGAGTGATAGATATGATAAGATAGAAACAGCTTTGGTTTGCTTGCCACACTTAGAACTACTGATCTCAATGCAGCTTGTGCTGTACCAAAGGCTGGAATGATTATCTCTTTGGAAAGAGGAACAACAATATGGACATCAGTTTTAAAAAGCTAATAAACTAATCATACATGGCAGTGGTAGAAGGTCGGTGCACTGTTCCACATGGGACCCTGAAGAGCCTCATTTGCCATTTTTGTCCCCATCACTTAGAAGCCCACTGTTGGTCATTTTTCTGCATTTTAAGCCTGGATGGACCTTTTTCACCATAAAGGAAGTGACCAGACAGTTACATCCTATTTGTGGGGGAAGCCCTGTCTAGGCCTTTAAAACTTTATTTGCTCAGGAAAGCCATGTTAACTTTGACTTATGATAGTCTGAGGAATGAGAGTCCTCCAAGAGCCCTGGCAATTGACTCAGGTCTTGCAAACTCCAGGCCATGGAAAGAAGTTTGCACAGGTTGAATCTGCTTTCTACCACTCCCAAAGGAGGAAGAGGAAGAGGGGAAACAGCAAGGATTCTGTGCAAGGCAAAATCACCACCCAACAACATAACCAAAAAAGAAAGAAAAGCCATTAAGGACCTCAATTCAGACCCAGAAATCATCATTCCCCCAGCAGACAAAGGCAATGTGATTCTAAGCAGCTTTAAAAAGGCAGTGAAGACAGATCTCTTTCGGCAGGCCTTTCCTAATTAGATTCCCGGCCTCAGGAGTCTGTGTGTTTTTACCATCTTAGTTTTCGGCTCTCCCACTGTTTGTTGCTGGTTGTTGTAGTCTTTTCAATTGTTTTATTGTCTTTGTTTTATTCTATCTTTTGATATTTTATGTTAAGGCTTTTAATGGATGTGTAGTTTAATACTGTTTTAATGGGGGGAGGGGTGGGGATGTTTATTTTGGATTTGCATGGATTTTAATTGCTGTAAACCAGGGGTAGGGAACCTTTTTGAGCCGGGGGCCAGGTTGCTGTCCCTCAGACAATTGGGGGGCCGAAGCACCAAAAATAAATACATAAATAAATAAATATTTTTTTTAAAAAAATATATAAAAAAAATTTAAAAAATGGATGCATACTCTCTCAGCCCCACAAAAGCCATGGTAAACCCCCTGTGGAGATTTTGCCAAGAAAATCCCAAGAACAAGTAATAACAACAATAATTAATATCATCATGGCGAGCGGTGGTAGTGGGGGGGCGGCGGCAGTGGCAGAACTGGCCTGGGGCCGGTCCAAAGGCCTCGGGGGGGCGCATCCAGCCCCCGGGCCTTAGGTTGCTTACCCCTGCTGTAAACCACCCTGATTGTTTGACAGAGGGACAGGGTAAAAATAAATGATGATGATGATGATGATGATGATTATCATTGCCACAGTAATCTTGGAAAGAGAACAATGCAAACAAAAAATCAAGGAACTCCTCGATCCTGCAATATACAAAAAACTGAAACAAGACCTGACCAACAAAATCACCAGGAAAATGAACACCTTGATCAGAAACTCCTCTATTCAGTTAACCACATGCCAAAGTTTATGCAAATCTGAGGGTCTCCCACCAAGACTGTATGGACTTCCCAAGATCCACAAGGATTCCATTCCACTCTGATCTATAGTGAGTGCCATTGTATCTCCTACATATGACTTGGCCAAGTTTTTGGCCACACAATTATAAACCCATATAGAGAAAAAACTCCACTACATCAAGGACTCAGCTCACTTCATAGAAAAAACAACAACCTTGAACTCAAACCCAGAGACATACTAATCAGCTTTGATGTGGTCTCCTTGATCACCAAAGTCCCCATAATGGACACCATGGCACTCATCCAACAATTTTTTTCTGGAAGACATCACAGCCCTGTCCAAACATTGCCTCACCACCAGCGACTTCCAGTGGAACAATGGATTCTACAGGCAGAGAGATTGGGTAGCCATGGGAAGCCCTCTGAGCTTCATGATAGCAGACTTTTACATGGAAAATTTTGAAAAGCAAGCCAAAAACAGCACCAAAAAAAAAAAACATTACATGGTTCCAATATGTGGATGACATTTCCATCATCTGGATCCATGGAGAAGAAGATCTGACTGTGTTTTTGAACCATCTGAACAACAACCACTCAAACATACAAACCAAACATCCAACTGACCATGGAAAAAGAAAAGAAAGGAACATTGCCATTCCTGGATGTCTCGGTCATCTGCAAACTGAACCAATGGTTGGGACACACAGTATACTGAAAACCATCACACACAGACAGATACCTACACAAGAACTCTAATCGTCAGCCAGAACAAAAAAGAAGCACAATAAAAACTGGTAGACTGGACAAAAAGGATCTGTGAATTGCACTACCTGGAAGATGAATTGAAGCATCTAGACTGGGCTCTACAGGCTAATGGTTACTGCAGCTCAGACATCAAAAGGGTTGCAAGACCCAGAAAAAACCCACAGGAGTGAAGAGAAACAACCACCAAAGGGGAAGGTACTTTTACCATACATCAAAGGAGTCACAGACAAAATAGGGAAACTGGTGAGGAAACACAACCTCTAAATGATAAAATGCTGGGCATAAAATGCTGTTTGAAAACACTGAAATTCTGGACCATGTCAACAACTTTCAGGTCAGAATGCACAGGGAAGCCATTGAAATCCATAAACACCTAGACAACCTCAACAGGAAAGAAGAAACCCTTAAAGTAAACCAAGTTTGGCTACCAGTCCTGAAAAACACCAAAATCAAGACCGAGAAAATGCAAATGAAAACCACCCAGGGTGTGTATATGTGGGGGTTCCCAGGAGACAATGGATCATCAATTAAATAGACACCCTGAGGCCTTGTCATTCAACAACAGAACAATACACAGATTAACATGTAAATCGCTTCCTCTCAACCAACAGTATATATACTCCACTCTCTTCCATGCCAGCATTTTCTGAAGATGCCAGCCACAGCTGCTGGAAAAAACATTAGGAATAAACTTATCTAGAAAAATGGCCTCATAGCCCGAAAAACCCATAAAAAACTATGGATGCCAGCCATGAAAACTTTCAACTTCACAAATGACTGCAGCCTTTCCTGACTATTGTGCTTGCCCTTAATGTTAACCTTTCCCATCTTGACCAGTCTCTGATGCTGCTTGGCCACACATGTCCTATTTGTTGTATGTGAAATGCTGGTGAGTATGGATCTACATAGGATTCTGCTGCAGGTGTAGGGGGGAAAACATTGTCAGATTTGTTAGTCATTTTAACAAGCAGCAGGATTCCTGGCAAAGATGATAAATTATGATGTTTGGTCAGAAAATGTTTGTCTTGTATCTTCCACCACGTCACCCACAGAGGCATAGCTCCTGTTTATATCCCGTGAACTCTATTCCCATGTGTTCTTTGCATTGTCAGGGAGCAAAATTATTCCCCATAGCAAAAGAACTGGTGTAGTAATCAGAAGCCAATCATAGTAAATCTCTTTTTTAAGAGTTTGTCAACAAGTAAATGCTGTAGCAAGCACTAAAACTGCTGCCAAGCATCTGTCACAGGAGCTGCAAACTGTGGCTAGAAAAGACAAGAGAGAGCGATATTGTTTCTTAAGCAAATGGTTGGATAAACAGGTGTAAGTGAGCTGAGCTTAATGCAACTCATGAACAGCCACACCTGCTGTCATCAGAGATAAGATGAGTCCAGAGACTTTTAATATCAGGACATATTTATTCTGCAGAATAAAATGTTTATCTGCAATTTCTTTGTTCTATGTCCACTGCTTGAGGCTCTCAAGGTGGTATGTTAAAATAGCAGCTTTATCTGCTACTGTTTTTCTAATTGTGGTTCTTTTAATACTCTCTGTAAAACGGACAGAGTATATATTGTCTCAAATGGTTCAAAAACAGTGATTGCAGTTTTAGGGCCTCGGCAGACGGCTTATTGAGCCGTCTCCGAGGCAAGGAAGAGGAGGGGCAGCCGCACGCACGGCGCCCCTTCCTCTTCCCTAGGTCGTCCTCGGAGCCGCCAGCCCTCCGCACATCCGGCGCTCCGGAGACAACCTCCCGCCGCAGCGACCGCACGCGCTGCGGCGCAAAAGTCAGTGACAGTGCGCCCAATGCTTTTAGGGTGCACTTTCACTGACTTCTGAAAGGAGCGCTATTTTTGCTCTCCTTTCAGAGGCTCCAGTCCCGCGGCGCACCGTCGCAAGGTTTCTTGGACGCCCTCATCTGCTTCCCCCCCATAGAGAATAAACTTGAGGCTTAAAATGACCTGATATAAATTTATTCTGATATATTCTAAACTAGGGATGAATGGGAATTCACCAATTTCCTGAATGGGTCAAAACTGATGTTCCCCCCTTCTGGAATTGTAGCAAGAAGGGGGGGAAACCCACAAAGGTCCCACAGTTTTAAGTGGACATTTTTCCCCTTCCTGAACCACTGTAAAACACTCAGTTGTTTTTCCAGCTGATACGTACTGGGTCCTGTTTTTCCACAACTTTTCCTCCCTTCTTCCTTTCCAGGCCAAAGTTGCACAGAAATCATCAGCTGTGAAAAGATGTTTCAACTGTCAAAGCAGTAAGGTAGGGATGAGGAAGGAACTGAAAAGTCTTTTTGCATTCTCTAGTCATGTTTCTGTGAAAGACTGGAGCCTGGAGGGAGGCAAGTTTCTTGAAAAATAGAAACTAGATTGTCAGTTGTCAAACATCCACATCTTCCCCCCTCTAGTCTTTCACAAAAATCCTAACTAGGGGCTTTGAAAAGATGCTTCAGCTATCAGACCAACAAGAGTGCTGAGGAAGGAAACTACCACTCCTGAAAAACACCAAAATCAAGACCCAGCAAATGCAAATGAAAATCATTCAGGGTGAGATTTCCCAGCAGACAACGGAAGACATAAGGGGGAAGTGGGAAGAGGATAGATAATCTGGAACATTTTAAAAGCAGCTGAAAAGTGGGATGGCAGAGGATTAGCTAGTACTGTTTCTGACAAACTGGGACAGTAAGGTATGCAGGTCTATTTACTAGGTAGAGTTGGCCCCCTGTATCAGATTCTTTATTCATGGATTCAACCATCCATAGCTTGAAAATATATTTTAAAACATATCAATTTTATAAAGCAAACCTTGATTTAGGGGCATTGCAGACCAGCCTAAAGGGCCAGCCTGGGGGTGGAGTTGGGGCAGGGCAGCTGCATGCTGGCCACCCCAACCTGATGCTGTGCACCCATATGCATGGTACACGGTGTCAGGATGCCCTCCTGGTACAGCATGTAGACATGCTGCAGCAAAAGGATGCAGAAGAGCCGTGGTGCTGGCTCTTAGGGTGGCCTTTTGCTGCCCTTAAAAGAAGCAGCATTTTGCCACCCTTTTGGGGGCAGCAAAAGGGGGGATCAGGGCCGCGGCATGGGGTTGCCATGGCCCTGATCTGCTGCTAGCAGGGGCAGTCCAGAGCTGCCCAAAACGGGCCGTTTGTAGACGCCCATAGCCATTTTACATAAGGGACACCATTTTATTATTCTGTTATATTTAATGGAACTTGAGCATCCATGGATTTTGGTATCCATTGGGATTCTGGATCCACGCCCCAGCAGATACCAAGGGCCCACTGTATAAAGAGACTTCCTCTCCTTATAGTATTGAAAGGATTTCATATTTAATTGTTGTACGGTGCAATCCAACACAGACCTGTTAATTCAATAGGGCTTACTTCCAGGTAAGTGGGTATAGGAGTGATGAGCAAGGCAGAAAAAGTGGTGGGATGGAAAGCACAACATGTTATCTCTGATACTCCATGAGCTGAAGCAGGCACCTTATTGGGTTTAATAGGTGGGCAGATCCAGGAAAAGGCCTGGTTCTGCTCCAACCTGTCAGTCCCCAGTATTACATCCATTCCCATAGGATTTCAGTTCAGACCACTATCCCTACTGAGGAAATGTATCCAGGCTGTACTGTGAGAGCTGACTGTTGGAAGTGAGATGGAATTCAAGCTTTGTGGGGGTTGCCCAAACACTGCACTCTGTTGGTACTAAATAAGAATTGAAACTATTGTTTCAAACAAACCTGACATTTGGCAAATGTAACTCATTTACATTAAATGTACAGTGTGGTGTAGTGGTTTGAGTTTTGGACTATGCCTTTGGAGGCCAGGGCTTGAATCTCTGCCCAGCCATTGACCTTGAGCAAGTCACATTCTCTCAGTGTCTGAGGAAGGCAAACTCAAACCCCTTCTGAAGAAATATTGCCAGGAAAACCCCATGATCAGCTGACTTTAGGATTACCATGAGTCAGAAATGACACAAAGACACACGACAACAATCCCATATTAACAATGTCTGCTGGGAAATGCAAAAGCTGCAAATTATGTCTAAATTTGATGCATGCTGAATCATGAAATTTGTTCCACTTTATCTTGTTTTTGGGCCTAAATATCCTAGGGGCACCAGATCCTGTCTGATCCTGGAAGCAAACCAGGGTTAGCCCTGGTTAGTACTTGGATGGGAGACTGTCAACAAATACCAGCTACTGTGGACTACATTTCAGAGGAAGGAACTGGCAAAAGCACCTCTGCATATTCCTTGCCTAAGCAAACCCTATGAAATTCATGTGGTTACCATATGTCAACAGGCCACTTGAATGCACATGGACACATACACAATCTTGTTCCTCAGGACATCTGGTCTCAAGAGTGGCATCAGGGACAGAAGAAGTGAAACCAGTAAATCACAAGTCCTAAATCACCACTTATGGTTGGGGGAGGGTGGGAGGGTAAAGCTTAGAAATGTTTATTTTTCAGTTACAGTCTCCAAAATGTCCCAGCCAGTGTGGCCATTGGCTGACTGTGTTATTTTGGGATCCATAGTCCTAAAAAGTAACTTTCCTTTCCAATGTCTTGAAGGGGTGTTCTTGTGCCTATAATGTGGAATGAGGAGGGGATAAGATGAAGCATCTCTATAAGGCAGAACACTAAGAAGGAATATAATTTTGTAACTAGAAAACCCGATATAACCTTTGCATGTCCTAAGAAGTTAGGTAGGTGGTTTCCTTTCATGGGCAAAAATTCTTTCAAAGAGTTTTAGCGGAATTTAGTTCTGCCACTCCCTCTAGTTCTGCTTACATCCAATATTTTAGGGTGTATCTACACTGTAGAAATCATGCAGTTTGACACCACTTTAAGTGCTGTAGCTCCATCCTAAGGAACCATGGGATTTTTAGTGTTAAAAAGTGTTTAACTTTCTCTGATAAAGAATGCTAGTGATTCACAAAACTACAAACCACAGGATGGTTATAGGATGGAGCTATGGCAATTAAAGTGGTGTCAAACTGCATTATTTCTCAGTGTGGATGCACATTTAGTACCCTTAGGAAATGCACATTTAACTCTGTGTACTGTCTTGAAAATTAACCTCAGATGCAAATCCACCTGAAATATTCATCTATCTAGAATAAAGTATATATCATTGTTGTTTTCATCATCATCATCTAATATTCTTTCTCACAGCTTCTGTGGACAATCAGCATTTCAAAACCTTCTGATCCTATGGGATCAAAAATGTCATAGGATATGCTGATTTCTTGTATTTGCAATTTCAAGACATAAGTGGAATATCACATGTGTATTTTCCCATTTTTTTAAAAAAATCTCATAGAACATGCATATGCTAGAACACTGACAACAAAAAAGAGTTTTGCCAAGTCTGAAATGTCCACTCACCCCCTTGTGTTTTGAAAGGAACAGATGTTCTAGATGAATAGATGGCCAACATGCTTACTTTGGGATGGCAGCATCAGATTTTATTTTAAATAACATTTTTTTTCAACAATTGTTTCTCTACAATACATCTTTCAGGAAGCAAATAATCAATCAAACCACTTATAGTAATTTATCAATCAGAATGACCTTGAAAGTAGTTATATTCTTACAGCTCATCATGGCATTCTGGAAAGCAATTTCTCACCAAGATAAACAGAAGAAATTGGCTTTGCTGGGGATGAACAAATAATGGCTTTTTCTGTAGGCATGTTCCTTGCCCCAGAATTTACTGTAAAGACTTACCTGAAGTCCAATACCTGAAGAATTACAGACAACATTACTTCAGGCTTTAGAAAGTGGAAAGCAACAGGGCTTTATCTTTTTTTAAAAAATCTTCACACAAATCTCTGGACATCACACTGTCCATAAAGTATGAAAATTTCCCCATAGGATGTGATGATGTCTACCTACTTAGACAGTGGTAAAGGGGTATTAGTCCAATCCATATATAAGGCTATGGATAATTACTGGTCCTGATGTCTATGTGTTAGCTTCTAGATCCTATTTCAAGCTGGTTGACCTTAAAACTCTACCAGTATATTTGTGGAGATCCAGGAAGGTGTCAGTTGGTACGCAGGTGACAGCTTGACATACGTCTCCTAGTATACACACATATGACCAATCAATAACTATTATATAGTAAATATGCATTTGGCATCCTCTGACTGCCATTGCACAGTGTGGCCATCAGATACATCCTTGCACAAGATCTGTACAAGTATTTATATTGGCACAACCCAATTACACTTGCACAAGTGATCAAGGAGCTTTTGGCCTTCATGTCTACTTATCAAAGGCATTTTTTTAGCCATGGTGGTAAACAGGCTGTTGGAGTTCATAGGCCTTGAGTCTGTTACAGCCAGCATTATGTGTTCTTAGTATCACTAATTCAGATATCAATAGTGTAATTCTTGTAAACTGAACAACAAATTGATATTATTTGCTGTCAATTCAAGAGGTCTAGTCACCACCTGCCCTGCTCATTTTTTGCAAATTAAGTGCTGTGGCTTCCTTTATTGAATCAATCCACCTATAATTTGATCTCCCTCTTTTTTTATTGCCTTCCATTTTGCTGAGCATTACTATTTTTTCCAGTGAGTCATATCATCTTCTGATATGACCAACATACAAAAGCCTGTTTAGTCATCTTTGCTTCTAGTAAGAGTTCAGGCTTGATTTGCTCTCAGACTCATTTATTTGTCTTTTGGTTGGCAGTCCATGTTATCCATAAAACTCTACTCTAGCACCACAATGCAGATATATTGATTTTTTTTTCCCCTATCAAATTTCTTCACTGACTAGCTTTCACAATCAGAAATACTATGGCATGGATGATTCTGACTTCACACAAGAGGATCTTATCTAATTCCTTCATGGCTGCTCTTCCAACTCTTTGTGTGTCACCAGAGCTCTCTGACAGAGGAGGTTAAATTCTCACAAAACTACAGTTCCCAGAATTCCCTAGCATTGAGGCAGGACAGTTAAAGTGGTCTCAAACTGGATTATTTGTGCAGTGTGTTTTGGACTTAAGCCTTCTGATGAGTTGGCTATGGCCTCCACTTTGACTTATGACTGAGCCTAGAAAATGATATGTTAGTCTATGCCACAACAGGATCATGGGAGCAAACACAGAACTATTGATAAGAATATGCAGACAAGTGTTAAAGAAGCTAAGTTAAATAGGGAGTAGCAATAGTGATGACAGATTCTCTACAGTATGGGTGGGCAACTGTCAGGAATTCAAGTGTTCATTGTGTCAAAATCCAAATGCATGGTTCTGTCATGCTGGTATGATGATACGATATTAGGGGATGAGGACATGAGGGCATGGTAATAGGGTGATTCAACACTGTATAGTATGTTGGCTATTGAAAAGGGAATATCGGTTATGTTAAATCCAAGCCTGGGAAACAAATGGGAGGGGCAGATGGCCAGCAGCAGAAAGGAGTTCTAGTTTTATGGCCCCAATCTTCCTGCCATGGATTTGAGCTGTGAAATGGAGATAATCTTCTTCCTGAAGGGAGATGAAATGATAACACAGGAGGGAAAGGAGGGAAACATGAAGGGCCCTTTGATTTGGATCAAAGGGGAGCAATTGGGATTGGAAAGGGGGGCTGGAGGATGGGAATGTATTTGTGATGGTTCAAGGGGGGACTTTTTCAGTTTTGACACTGAACTTTCTGTTCTGATATCCAGATTAATTCTCTAGTTTCTACTACACTACTACACTACACTACGATGCTGTCTTGGTTATTGGGAACCAGGTTGTCTGATCCTAACAATGTGTCAGAACTCACAACAACAACTCATACAATGCAACAGCACTCGGGCTGAGGTGCATCCATCCCAGCAGAGCCTCCTGAAGATGAGCAGGAAGGCAGCCAGGGAACTCAAGCCCTGGAAGCGAGTGTGGGTCCCAGCTGGGGAGCCAGACTCAAACAACCCCAAGGTGCTCAGGGAGGCATGGGGAATGGAGAGTGACTTCAAGAAGAAGTCCAGTGGAAGGTGCGGAGACCTGTGAAGGAATGGTCCCCTGACTCCGATGGTATGGGGGACCAGTCCCTGGATGATGAGAAGGATGCAGGAACTGGTGCTGGGAGGAAGCCCGGCAAGACCTGCTGAGCTATGCGGGGAAGGATGAGTAGTTCCAAACCCCAACCACCACCCAGAGCCAGGAGCAGCCTAGGGAAAGGAGAATGTCAGGCTGGGATGCTACAATAGTGAGACTGATAGAAGTGGATCCCCAGGATGGGGAGGACTGGGACATTGAGTGGCAACAGGCACTGACAGAGGAGTGACAGATGTAGGACCTCTTGAATCCTCAGACATACTAGTGAGGATCACAGAGGGGCAGCAAGCCCACGGAGTGACAAGGAATGCTGGATGACAATTGAGCCATGGTGTGGGAGGAACCCCAATGGGACGAATGGCCTATTGTGGACCTGGGGCACCAGCATGGACCCTGCAGCCCCTGGGGCCACCCAACCCAGAGTGGTGGCAAGGGTTCCACTGGGTTCAGTGATGGCCTCAGCCCCAATCCACCACTTCGAGAATCCAGCAGCGAGACTCCTGGGGGTGTGGTTTGACAGAAAGCTGAGCCACGCCCCAGGTATCAGGACACATGAACGAATAGGGACACACCTTTCTCACTAAGGAAAGTGAGATGTGTGGCTGCACACCTGGAGGGTGAAGTGGCAGACTGATTGGTACATTTGTTTGATGCCAGGGCAGTGAAGCTGAGGAGTTCACCAGCCTTTATGACAGCTTTGCAGATCCGATTTGAGGATACTTTTCGGGTGAAAAAAGCCCAGTACAAGCTGGTGGTGCTGGACCAAGGTGCCGTTCATTGACTGAATATGTGGTGGAATTCCATGGTCTGGCAGCACAAATTCCTGACTGTCCAGAAGCTGCCAAAGAGCAGCATTTCAAGGAGGTACTATGACCAGACCTTCTAAAGTGAGTCTGGATGAAAGACAATCCTCAGTGTGAGAGAATGGATCTAGTTGGCCAAGGAGGTCAAGATGGCAATGGAGGAACTCTGCCTGATGAGGCAGTGGAGACCAGGAGGGAGCAAGGGGACTAAGTCAAATCCTAGCCCTCTCCTTGGCAAGGAGAGAGGGCTAAGCCTTGGGACCCAGAGCACAAGTGGCGGATGAAACTAGGACTTTACTTAGCATGTGGGAAAAAGAGACGTCAGATTGCTGCATGTCCCAACAGAGAAGACCACCAAAGCGGAGCTACATAGAAGAGAGGGCCCGCTCTGGCCTCATCAGGGGACCCACACCACCCAAGCAAGGCACCAGGAGGAAATTGGGTCCTCAAGGTGGCTAATTGGGATGCAGTCAAATTGGAGACCATGCCAGACACCACAGAGTCGGAGGACAATGTCGAACCAATGGGAAACTTCCCAGACCTGCCTCAGACAGTGGCAGAAGGCAGACCCCAGGCCCAAGGTGCCACCATGATGGTGAGTGGAGGAATTCCCCTTAACAGTTACAGTGGAGGATCAAAAAGGGGAGAAAGTATGGACTTGGTGGCAGATGTCAACTCAGGCGGCACCTGCTGCTTCATAAAACCAGATATAGTGGTGAAACTAAAGTTGGACACTAAAACATGGGAGCATCCCATTACCTTCCAACAAATGGATGGCTCCCCCATGGGGGGAGAGCCCACCAGAGAGAGAACAAGTACAGTGTAGCTTGGAGTGATAGAGCACTGGGGAAAAGTCTGGTTTATGATGGGCCTCAGATAGAGCTATCAGTGGATCCTGGGAATAGACCTGCTGCATTTTCACAACCCTATGATCTGGTGGAGCCAAGGAGAACTGATTTTTGGGGACCCAGTATGCAGGAAACACACCTAGGAACCCATCTTGAAGTTGGAGAGGAAGGTAGTAATGGTGCTGATCTGACTGGACTTCCTTCAAGAGCGGGTGGGGTAAGCCATTCAGGAGGACCAATTGGGTTATCCCCCCCCCCATCTATCGGGACTTGGTAGAGGTGTTTGTGGAGAAGGAATGTGACCAGCTCCTCACTGGGAGACAGACTGTGCAATTGAGTTGAAGCCAGGTGCTAAACCTCCCAAATCTGTTTTACTCAATGACTCCTCTTGAAATGAAAACCCTCAAGGAATTTATAGAGAAGGACCTGTCTAGGGGCTTCATCCATCCATCAACCTCTACATTCACAGCCCCGGTGTTCTTCTGAGAAAAGAAGGATGGATCACTGAGACAAGTCACAGACTATCAGAACCTTAATTGGATATGTAATACCAACAAGTACCCCCTCCCACTCATGAAAGACATGTTAGGGAGACTGGCCGCCAGCCGAATCTTCACCAAATTGGATCTAAGAGACTCCTACTTCTGAGTGCAGATTCAGGAGGGAGATGTACACAAAACTGCATTTAATTGCCCCCAGGACAGGGAACTTTCTGTCTTGGTATCTAAAATAAATATTTATTTTCTACTACACTACGATGCTATCTTAGGGGGGAAGCAGACAACTGCTTCCGGGACGCCGCCGGATGGAGTGCCGGCGGAGCGGAGCCTCTTCACCACATCGCTCCTGCGGCGTCCCTAAAAGGAGCTCCAAATTGGCGCTCCTTTTAGATGTCAGGGAAAGTGTGCCCTAAAAGCGGCGGGCGCACTTTCCCTGACTCTTCCGCCGCAGCGCATGCAGTCGCTGCGGCGTGAGGTCATCCCCGGAGCGCCGGCCGTGTGGAGGGCCAGCGACTCCAAGGGCGACCTCAGGAAGAGGAAGGGCCGCCGCTCGTGCTGCTGCCCCTCCTCTTCCGGGCCTCGAAGACGACTCTATTAGTCGTCTGCCGAGGCCCTTAGTTATTGGGAACTGGGTCCTCTGATCATGACACATTGGCCTCTCAGGAGTCCATGGAGAACCACCCTGGAGACCACACCTCCCCTGTACCTCCCATAAAAATATTTTCATACCCAAAAATTCTTCTTCTAGGGAATGGGGGCACTTTTTTTTCATATCCTGCCCCTCAGAGCCATTTTAGGTCTAGGAGAGGCCTTTTCCACAACAAGAAATGACTTAAATTTTACTTTATTTTTTTAAAGCTCTCCTGAGTTTAAAAGTGCCAAAATTGTGTTCTTGTCCCAACTGTACTTTGCCTAACCCTTTTCTCCAGAACAAAAGCCTTCTCCCTTCTCATGAGGGATTATGGCTTCATGAACAGGATAGCATGTGAGATGACTTTTACTTCTTTCATTTTTGTTTCTATGCACAGTTTTATCTGGGAAGCATGGGCACAATCAACAATTTCAATGGGAGAAGGTTCTCAAGTAGAAAAGATGGGAAACAGGTCTATGCCAAGGCATTTTCTGCCTGAGCTGCAAATGGTACCTGCCACCCAATTAAGTCACTGATGGGCAGTCCATCAGAGGAGACTTCCATGGTAGACAGAAGATAGCAGACTGCCCAAAACATTTTAATGTACTGACACTTTCTCAGGACCATTCAATTTAGTTCTTTCAGAAGATTATCAAAACTCTTTCCCTCAAAGTAAAAGCATAAAATAAATCAGTTCTGCTGTTTTATTTTTTGGTTCAATGTGTTGACCTTCTTAAGGAGGATCCAAGGGCACATGTTACTTGATTCACCCTCCATGTGCCTGAGTCTGAGACTGCTTATCCTTCCTTAATGTATTTAAAGAACTCTGCAATGTGAGATGTAGCTTCTAGCTGTAAGAGAATTTATCTTTCAAGTCCCTTTAAAGTGAAGGCAATTTAGGACATTTAGACACTGAAGAAACAGGAACCTCTTTCTGAGTCTATTCCCCAAGAGGTGCTTGTTTTTATTCACTATTGGAAGATATCAAAGGTAGCATTGTAAAGTACATAATGATTGCCTTTTCATGTCAGTTTTTAGTTGCCAGTGTAGAGTATTTATAATTCATATCAATCTGTCTTTTAGATCATCTTACACAGACACTCCAGATTAATTTTCTTCATTACCATTACAGAACTAGATGAATAAGTGGCACATCTGTTCATGAAGTGGTATATTATATGTCCTGATGAGATTTTGGATGAATAGTGAGGACTTCAGTATGAAGCAGACAAACACACAGGTGTAAGCACACTGTCAAATTCATAACTGGTTGTGCTGACTTGTGACATCTAACATTGCAGAATGATTGCAGTGTAGAATAATTATGAACTAAAAACCTGGGCCAGTTTGCGCAAGGAATGCTATGATTTACAACACTTGGGAATAACAAAGAACAGCATGTAAAACAAGTGAGAAAATTCACTAATTGCTTCTCTCCTATTAATACAAAATAATTTCAAGTTTGGCAAAAGTTTTATAAAGATCTAGGGTTAGCCATGTTGGCCATATAGCAAATCCAATAACATACAAACAATGATACCTTTTTGGGCCAAACAAAATGCACAATTACACGTTGAAAGCTTTCAAAGTCACACTGGCTTCTTCATCAGGCAAACAGGGGAAAAAATAAAGATGTTAGTCATAGGCCTGCAATTTCTGTTTCTGGTCTTAGTTCAGATGGTAGGGAGGGCTATCTGCAGGCTGGCACCTCCCCCTTTGGCCATGGGGTCACTGGGAGATTTTCAAAGTCAAGGAAATTTAATGTCCATTTGTAATTCAAAGAAGATGTTTCCTTGGAATCCAGCATGTCTCCTTCCTGTGTGAAGGAGAGTCCTAGTGCTGACAGGAGCTTGCAGCCGATGGAGTTCAAGTGGCCACTCAAGCTCCATTGGCTGCTTCACTAGCCACTTCTAGCTAATGGGAGATTGGGCTACTGCTCAAGCTCCATTGGCTGTTCCGGCCAACTGGAGTACACTGACACAATTTTCACTCTGGTTGGGCAGAGCTGTATTTATTCTCACCACCCACACTGGCCAGTTCAGTTCCTTCTGAATTCCAGCCCACCCCCCTCCACCCCATGTGCATGTTCTGTCTGGGCCCTCAAGAGTAGGCCAGTAAATATTCATTGTTTCTTCCATACTTTGTCACAAGTATGCAGGCGGTGCCTGTATTCCAGATCTGGGAATGTTTGCAGGACCCTGGAAAGGGGGGTCCCCTTAAGGGATCTGTGGTGAGGACCATGGTGGAAATGGTTGCCCAGGTGGGGGACTGATGAATTTCCAGCATCGCAAGGGGGAGGCAAGGGATGATCATTTCACCTCAAGGCCTCAGTCCAGGTGAGTTCCCATTACTCTACTCCTCTTTTCCAGCAGACGTTAGTATCATCGGTCAGCAAGTGGGTGTCTGATCCCATGGATGTACCAACTCAACTGCAGCTGTAATCAATAAATAGTTATGGACTTGTTTCTCCCAATTAATGTTTTCATGTGAGGTATTTTTTGACACAGTGGAACTTGCTCTGGTCACACATAATGTATTTAGGCTACACAGGCCATTTCTGTATATACAGTGTTGTGCCCCAACAGTCACTTTCATGATTGCCCAACCAAGTATTGCCTTGAAATTCAACAGGAAAAACTCTCTCTGTGTGTGTATGTGTGTGAGGGGGGGGGAGAGAGGGAGGGAGACAGAGAGGCTGCCACCACCACTGTGATCCAGAATGCCTTGAGGTCGGCAGACATTTATATGAGCATTGCTGCTCCTTTGCAGCCTCAATTATTTGGTATATCTTTGCATAATCAAGGATGCTTTGTAGAAATTTTCTTCAGACTTTTATTCCTTGATGGATTCAGTTACTCTGAAATTTCTTTCTTTGTCTGCAGTGGTGAATAAGAATGTCAGTGGGTGTGCATGCTGATGTGGAGATATCCATTTGATGACCCATCATAGATTAATGAGACCAAACGCAAAAGCTGAGTGAACAAGCACCACTTTATTGACCTAATTATTAACATTGTGCTAATCCTGGAAGAAAACAAGAGGAGGAGTAATCTGATACAGGCTTAGCTGAGGCCAGATGTCTTACCCTTGACAACCTCACCACCCTTCCCTAGGATAAAACACTTGAACTCACAGTGAAGTCCTGTAAAATAGATTGCTCCCTGGCTGGCTATCTGCTGGAAGAGAAACCAAGGTGCTCCCACTCAAGATCCATGCCTACATCTCCTATGACTGGCAATGAAACAGAGCACATTTTGCCTTGGAATCGATACATATTTAGAGACTGTTCCAGAACTTTATCTTATGTGGAGGCAGTTTTGCCATGATATATTATGGTCTTCAACTGAATATTCCCTTCCTGGATGTATCAGGAGATTGGGCCCAGTGTGGTGCTGGTTCCATTGACCTTGAATATTGACTCCTTGTTTTTAAAAAACCCAGGTGGCCTCCCTGGCAATGAGTACCTTTCACCTGGCCTATGAGTAGTTTTTCCTAAACAAACAACAGAGATATATTTTGGGGGCATCACCCTTTTTTTGTCCTGAAGTGGTCCAGATCTCTGCAGTGATGCAATACCAGATTGGTGTTCCTACTACATTTTCCATTTTCGAATCTGTCCATGGCATTTTAACCCTGTTCCCATTCACACTTGTCACCATTTCAGATTTAAATGGAGGCACCTCCATTTCCAGGAATGATGCAGCATGAGCTGAATTGATTTGATAGCTTACTAACACTACCAAAGATGCAGATTATTGTGCTGCTTTAAAAAATATGCATTTAAGGACCTAGTTTCGAATACACTGGGTTAAGCAGGTTTTACCATGTTCCCCCCGGCAAACAGCACCAGGTGCGTTCCAGTGCGAACGTCATGGAAATAACCTGGTTTCACACTGGGTTATTTTCGTAGTGTGAATGGGTGTCATCATCCATGCTCTGACAATATCTTATCTTGACTATTGCGAGCAACACGCCAGTGCAGAAAGCTATGTTTGTATCTTGATGATCAATGCCACAGCTGGAAGCAGAGTCCATGGTGTCATTAACTTTAAGCAGCAGGCAGGACTTGCCCTCAAGAGCACAGGGTGTGTTTCTCAGAAGAGAAAAACCATGGGGCACTAGTCTTCAAGAGGGGATTGAGGTCTACTTGGCAGCCTGGCCCCACATCACATCAAAGGAGCTTCCTAAAACCTTTTAAAAAGCTTTAGAAGAATCATTTCACCTCAAGCCCATTGCCCAACACATTTGCTGTTTTGAGAAATGTGCTCTGGGCTCTGGGCTTCAAGAAGGGGTTTATGTCTACTCAGTAGACTGTTTTCTGTTCCATATGTTTGTGGATGAATATGTTATGTTACTGAATCAAGGCCAGAAAATCAGTGACTAAAATATTCAACTTGCAAGTCAAGTCGAGTCAGTGTATCATTTATTGCAGAGTAAAGTCCAAGCTAAGTAATTGAAGCAACTTGAGTCTGACTTAAATTTGAGTCAATCAACTTGAGTCTACATCACTGTTGAATTGTACATCTAGAAAGCTGTAATGTAAACTGTGCACCCAATGATGGTGACTTTAGAGAATCTCAGCTGGTGGAAATCATAACTGTCAACCTAGGTGGTTTCCAGAATACACAGATGCTTAGCCATCCAAAGCCAAGCCTATTTGTGGCATAAAGTGCTCTTGGCACACAGTTCTCTGCAAATATACCTCCATAAGTTTTATGCTTTCCTTCAACAATAAACTAGAGTGAAGAATGAAGGCAAAGACAAACACTGAACACTGAAGCAGAAGAAAAGAGCACAATAGCCTACAGTTGACTGTGAAATCCATTACAAACTATATTTTGTAATATAGGATTCCTTACTTATCAGAAAATATGATATGCCTCAATACAGAATTTTCAGTTTAGTTTTCTATATGTTTTAAATAAAACAATAGAAATAAAATTACATTTATGGGTAAAAACAGTCAAGAATGTGATTGTCATGTTCCTATGATTCTCATAGGAATCTGACAACAAAGTGTGATAGATGTAAAGGGGCGAATCAAAGGAAATTGTAGATTGGGGACAGATGGCTGAAACAGGAAAATTGGGCTGTTTATTCATGATGGTGTCTTTCTTTTCTGAGAGATGGTGGGGAAATAGGATTTGAGAAGGGGCAAACTTCAAAGCACACCTTTGAAGTGGACAAACGGTACTGGCTGCAAATGTGGGGAGGGGGCTGGGCAAAGGATTTTTTAAATGCTGTTTAATTTGGGGGAACTCAGAGTTCATTCTAACCATTATGGGGAGTTTTGTGTGTCTTAGAATCCAGAATAAAGCAATAGTTAATTTTCACTACAATGCTGTCCTGGTTCTTCAAGTCTCCAACTGCCAAGCATGACAGTGATATGGGGAAATTCTGTTTTGAGAGGCTACTGACTAATCATTTGGACGATGTGAACTGTCATTGTTTTCACCATTACCCAGGGCAATGAATGAAATTATAATAATGTACAACATGTCTGTTTATTTGTTACTATGTAAATTTGGTACTACAAAAAGCCTCATAGAAAAAGCTGTAGCACCAAAATTTTCTACTTTAATTTTGGAATGACATAGAACTTTATTGTGTTACTCTGATAGGACATTTTCTGGGAGGGGGATCTAAACCACTTCTATATCATGGCATATAGCTGAGCAGCTAGTAATTGATGCTTTTTATTAGTTGTTATGCAATAATAAAGGTGAGAAAATGCACAGCATAAATAAATGCGGTGAATGCAAATTTGTAAGGACCAGGGAGTTTGTATTTCAGACATATGCTAATAGCAGTATTAAGGATATTTTTCTTTCTTTTTGTCAATAAAATTTGAGTGTTCATTTATTTAGGCAAATATTTGAACTGACGTTGCCAAGAACTCTTCCATCTAGCTATGAACTTGTTTAATAACTATATTACAGTTTTAAGGCTTCAGGCAAACAGATGTCCAAAACACTGGAGAAATAACTGCTGTTTGAAATTGCTTTAACTGCCCTAGCTCAATGCTAGAGAATTCTGAGAATTGTAGTTTTGTGAGAATTTAGCCTTCTATGTCAGAGAGCTCTGATGCCACAATAGACTACAGTTCCCATGATTCCCTAGCACTGAGCCAGGATAGTTAAAGCAGTCTCAACCTGGATTATTTTCTGCAGTGTGTTTTGGACCAGAACTGAGTGGGTTTTTTTAAGTTACTGAGTTATCTTATAGCTCTATAAAAGATATGACTTTGAAGCTGGTGAACACCCATAATATAAAACGGCACCCAGAATGCTGGAAGACAGAGCTCTGCATTTACTAAGGGACTGCTTCTCTCAAAAGTATGTGATTTCAGGTGCCACTGGAGCTTCAAAAGCATGATGTGTTTTGTGCATTTTGGGCTGCACCTACACTGCAGAATTAATGCAGTTTAACTAACTGAGTACCCAGATTGTTGGGGGGCAATCAGCTCACAGTTGTAAACCGCTTAGACATCCCATGTGTGATATGAAGCGGTATATAAATGAAGCTGCTTTGCTTTTGCTTGCTTTAATTGCCATAGCTCAATGCTATGGAAATCAGGGATTTGTAGTTTTGTGAGAAATTTAGCCTTCTCTGTCAGACATCTGGTGATGGAGCAAACTATAAATCCTAGCATTACCTTGGAATGAAGACGGGGCAGTTAAAGCAGTGTCAAACTGCAAATTCTAGTGTGGCAGCAGTCTAAGGAGATTATCGCATGAATTTTTCCCCCAATCTGAGGAGACCATGTAAAAATAGATGTTACCACACAGCTTCATGCCCAGATCAGAGGCATCCCATACCTGATTTGGACTTCTCCTGTACTGAGCTAAAAATGATTTTTATCCATTCATTGCTCAGTACAGGAGAAGTCCTGATCAGGTATGGGATGCCTCTGATCTAGGCCCAAAGCTGTTCGATGATATCAAATCACTCTTTTGTGGATTTTGGATTTTGTTTTATTTTGTTGTATGGCCAACACGGCTGTCTTTAAATGTGTTGCCTAGATCTGAACATATTGGATTTAGCTGCAACAAGAGAATCCCAAACAACAGGAAACTAAAGACTAGGACTTAACCCCTTGCGGTTTCTACCTTCAACAAAGATAAAACTTTTTCTTTTGGACTGTAATTATCTGGGTTTTACCTATACAACACCTAAAAGTTTTTCCAAATGTAGCAATACAGGGACTTCTTGGGAAATTCAATATTCTCTGCCTAAGGAAGGGACCTGTGACTTCAGAAAAGATAGAGACATCCTGGATCTCAAGAAAAGTTATTTTATTGCTGCTAATGGAGTCATTTACTGTCCTTTTGACTCTGTCCTCACATGACCAAGAGATGAGCAGCTTCTGCCTGCACTGAGATCCCTCCAGACCAACTGAACTAGACAAACAACATCTGATGCAAAATGAAGACTTGTAGGAGCATTCACACTTACTTTTTTTGTCCCAAGGATATCTGAATCTCCATGGCGATGCGATACTGGATCAGTGTTCCCACTACATTTTCTGTTCCAGAATCTTTCCATTTTTAACCTCAATTCCATTCACACTTACCATCAGAGCAATTTAAAATGGAGGCACCTCCATTTCTGGCAATGATGCAACATGATCTGAATCTATTCCATCGTGTAGTTACACTACCGACTACAGTATTGGGGTCTACCAGATTGTTGCGGCTCTCAAAAAAAGATGTGGGGAAAAACCCTGGTATTAAATATACCGGGTTAAGCGGGTCAAGTGGGTTTTCTGGCAGTTCCCCTGCAAACTGCACCAAATACAGTCAGGGCAAGTGTGAATGCCATGAAAATAACCCAGTTTCACACTGGGTTATTTTAGCAGTGTGAATGATGCCTGTGACTCCAACACCATCACTTTTTTCATGTATGAATTTTTAAAAATCATTTGCCTATAACACGTTGAATTCAAAAGCTTGCATGATGTGTTTTGTGTATTTTGGTTAGCCAATAAAGGTATCACTTTTTTGTGGATTTTGGAATTTGTTTTATTTATACAGGTACATTTGTTTCTGTTCCACTATATACACATCTCCATAAAGAAATTATTTTTATTTTGTGGGCGATAGGTAGCTGCAGGTGATCTCAACATAATACTTGTTTTATTGACATGTTGTCTTTGGACATGGCTACTCCAAATTACCTGAATGTGCTGCTAACATTTTGGAGGTCAGTGAAATAACAACATATGATATCTGTCTGGATGTGGGTGATAAGCAAGTCCGATCATTTCATGCTCTAAGGAGAAATAATATGACTTGCTTTCTCATTTGACACAGAATTCACAGGGCAAAGGAATCATCTATATGGTGAAAAAAGAGAAGGTGGAAGGTTAGGTATTGTTGCTAGGGTATACTTATCTATAAGAGTTTAGATCTGCCAGATGTTTTTCCTTTCTAAATTTAATGGCAACAAGTATTAGGGGTGGAAAAACTATGAGGAGAAACTTGAATTGAGAGGAATCTTGGAGGTGAGGGAACATTTTCAAGTGATTGGGGGCTAATTTATTATTTATTTATTTATTTTTAAAAATATAATTTGTGTAATTACTTAATGGCTAGCATCCTGTTAGTAACATATACAGGCATATGTTGCCCTTCACCTGTAGAATTTTATTTCATTGTTTCTGCACATTTCCTCTGCATACTGCAACTAAGCAACAGGTTGTCAGCCATATGTATTGATTGTTGATCTATGTAGCACTACATAGTTTCATGGGCAGCTTTGTGAATCACCTGAACAAAAACTTTTACACAAGTGGAAAAAACTTTCAAGTGCTACAACTTGCCAATTATAGTCCAATGAAAGAGTTTTACCTTTGTTGGTGGAAGAAAACTCAAAGAGTTAAGTCCCAAACATTTTGTTTCTTCTTGTTTCAATGTCCCCTTTTTGTGGTTAAATTGGGTATCTTTAAATCCAGGAAACATATTTAGAGGTAGCTGTGTTGGCCATGCAGCATAATACAATCAAATCCAAATTCCCTAAAACATCAGTACCTTTATTGGGACAACGCCAAAGCACAAAATACATTATGCAATTTTTTGAAGCTGTACTGACATCTTCATCTGGCAAAAAAACAATTGGCAAGTTTTACCTATACATATGGGGGTATATTCTAAATTCTAAAAAGTGAGGTGGAAACTGTGATAAGAGAAATAGCAAAAAACAAATCACCAGGAACAGATGATATTCCAAACAAACTGTTGCAATCCACATGACAAAGTCAACTCTAATGCTAACCAACATATGTCAACAGATATGGAAAATGAAATGATGGCCAACAGATTGGAAGTCATCCACAAATAGACACAAGAGACAGCAGCAACTATAGAACCATAGCACTGATCTTCCACACAAGCAAAATCATGCTCAAAATTCTGCAACATAGACTCCAACCATACATGGAGAGAGAAATCACAGAGGTCCAAGCAGGGTTCAGGAAAGGAAGAGGCATGAGGGACAACATTGCAAACATACAATGGCTAATGGAGAGAACCAGGGAATTCCAAAAGAAAATCAGCATGTGCTTTATAGACTATAGCAAAGCCTTTGACTGCATAGGTCATGAAAGGCTATAGAATGCCCTTAAAGACATGGAGGTGCCAACACATCTGAAAATCCTGATGAGGAATCTGCACTCAGGACAAGAGGCTACTGTCAGAACAGAAGTCAGAGAAACAGAATGGTTCTCAATTGGCAAGGGAGTCAGACAAGGTTGCACCCTTTCACCCTATCTGTTCAACTTGTATGCAGAATATATTATAAGAAAAGCAGGCTTGGACACAGAAGAAGGAGGAGTGAAAATAGGAGGAAGGAATATCAACAGTCTGAGACATGCAGATGACACCACAGTACTAGCAGAAAAGCTCACAGATCTGGAACACCTACTAAGGAAGATCAAAGAAGAAAGCGCTAAGGCAGGCTTAATGTTGAACATAAAGAAAACAAAAATAATGACCACTGAGGACCTTCACAAGTTCAACCTAGACAATGAATAAATAGAAATAGTAAAAGAATTCCCATGCCTGGGATCAAATATTGATAGAAATGGGGACTGCAGTCAGGAAATCAGAAGAAGGCTAAGAATGGGAAGGGTGGCTATGAAAGAACTAGAAAAGAGTCTAAAATGCAACGATGTACAATTCAGCACAAAAGTTAGACTCATACAAACCATTGTATTCCCTATTACCATGTATGGATGTGAGAGCTGGACAGTTAAGAAAGATGATAGGAAGAAAATCAATTCATTTGAGATGTGGTAGTGGGCAAGAGTGCTGAGGATCCCATGAATAGCCAAAAGGACAAACAAGTGGGTCCTAGAGCAGATCAAACCAGAAACCTCCCTGGAAACCAAGATGACCAAACTGAGACTGTCATACTTTGGACACATCATGAGAAGAGAGGAATCTTTAGAAAAAACAATAATGCTGGGAAAGGTGGAGGGAAGTAGAAAGAGAGGGAGGCCACATGCTAGAAGGATGGACTCTATTAAGGAGGTCACATGTATGGGGTTGCAGGAATTAAGCAGAGCAGTGGAGGACAGGGGGTCTTGGAGATGTCTCATTCATAGGGCCGCTGCCATGTGTTGAGGTCAACTCACGGGCAGTTAACAACAACAATACCTATACAGCACTTAAAAGATTTTCCAGATGTAACAGTACAGAGATGCCTTGAGAAATTCAATGTCCTCTGCCCAAGAAAGAGCAGTTAGTTTCACACAGGATGGGAACAGCTGGATTGTGAGGGAAGTTACTTTTCTGTTGCTAATGGAGCTGAAATTTTATACCCACTTTTTGTCCTTGGTCCCCACATGGCCAAGAAGGGGAGAAGCCTCTGCCTACATAAATATCCTTCCAGATCTTAACTGAAAGCACAAGTAACATCTGAGACAAAATGTAGACTCTAACATCATCACCTTTTTTTCTTATGTATGATTTTTTAACATCTATGCCTGATAAAAAGGTCAGTGAAGCTTTGAAAGCTTGCATGTATTTTATGCTTTGGTGTTGGCCCAATAAAAGTATCACCACACTGTGGATTTTGTATTTTGTTTTATGCCAGACTCTCCAGACCAAGGTTTTCTTGGCAAATAAATAAATAAATAAATAAATACATTGAAAGAAGAAAGGAAGGAGAAATGAATTGCCTCTTGTAGAAGCCTCCAGCAGCAGCAATTTGCCTTTTAAATTAGATGCAGTGTTTAACAGTGAAATGATATATAATCATAAGTACTTTTCTCAAAATCATATTTAAAGTGAAAGGTCATTCAAGATGCTGCAAGTCTGAAGTCAACCCACTGCACCATGTTAGCTATAATACCCTTAATAACACAGGTATAAAACTCTTTACTCAAATTTTAAAAACTTATTTATTACTCCTGATCTTATGGGAAGATCTGGAGTTTTCTGTTCCCTCAGTAGGGTGGCAGTGCAAATGCACATCTTGCTGATCCTACCTGCATGTCACTTGCCCTGAGGTCAGAATGAGGCACCCAGACACGTGATTATCGC
This sequence comes from Phrynosoma blainvillii, assembly GCA_026167975.1. Taxonomy (NCBI): domain Eukaryota; kingdom Metazoa; phylum Chordata; class Lepidosauria; order Squamata; family Phrynosomatidae; genus Phrynosoma; species Phrynosoma blainvillii. The sequence goes on from JANUYF010000002.1 coordinate 273,669,082, forward strand.
TGGGCACCCAGTTCTGGCCCAGTATGTCAAACGATATGGAAAACAAAACAATGGCCAACAGATTGGAAATGATCAATATACATCCCAATCCACAGAAAAGGAGACACAAAAGACTGTAGCAACTATAGGACGATAGCACTAATCTCCCACATAAGCAAAATTATGCTCAAAATTCTGCAACATAGAGTCAAACTATACATGGAGAGAGAAATCCCAGAGGTCCAGGTAGTGTTCAGGAAAGGAAGAAGCACCAGAGACCATACTGCAAACATATGATAGCTAATGGAGCGCACCAAGGAATTCCAAAAGAAAATCAGAACTTTGACTGCATAGATCATGAAAGGCTATGGAATCCCCTTAAAGACATGGCAATGACAACCTTGTTGGTGTGTGGATGATGAGTGTTGTAGTGATGCCCTTTGGCACCCAGCAGAGTCTTGCAGGACAAGCTGGCTGCTGTGATCCACAGCCACTGTGTAGACTTGCCATCAACTGGCTCAGCTTCTCTTCTCCAGGCAATCCTGTCTTCCTCAGTCAAGAAGACACATTGTAAAGTCCAAAAGCATAGCTTTATTAATGCATATAAAAAGTAAAAATAAGATAACTAAGTAAAATCCATTGTGATGAACTTGTCCAGTTCAGCCATACAAGATTACATCTTTAACAATCCCAAAAGCATTAGGATCCAACTTGTTGCAGTTAAAACCACTGCTTCCAGCCACACACGCTTACATCTTGAACAATAAACAATTCTAAACAAAGGATTTTCTAAGCCCATCCCATACTCCACCTTCTAGGTGTTAACTTTATTTTAATTGGATAATATCTGTATGATGCATGCTAACCCAGCCTCTTGCTATCCATCATCCACCACGTGACTATCTTTCTCAAGCTAACAATGTTTACATATAATTGTTATTATTTGTTAACCATAACAAAGTCTGGTTCCATCAGTTCTACCACTGGGAAAGTACATTGTTGATGTCTGTGTAAGCACCTGGAGTTGATTTACTTTGTTTTTCTAAAATGTTGTTTATGCCTTGTCCAAAAGCTGTTCTCAAGTGGAAAAATTACAAACACACACACATCTTTACATTTCACCTTTGACTATATATCCCATTCATATCCTAACAATGCCCTCCTGAAATGTATAGATGTGTGAGAATTATTGTTATTGTTGTTATTAAAACCATCTAAGCACAATGTTTGACTCTATATATTTAAAATGACATCTCAATCTGTTATAACCATTGTTAATGTTGTTCTATCTCTAGAACCTTTGTTAATATATCTATAGTGTTGTGTTTTGGCCTTAAACCCTTAGGCACACAATTTCACCTTTAACTAGCTCTCTCTCTAGCATTCTGTCATGAAACTCTAATTTATTTTGATCTATATCTTAACATTTTTGTTATTGTCATAAAAATGTATGTCTGTGAATCTCTACATATTATAACTGACAATTCACAATTTAAATCTTATAACCGTTTAATCTATTTTATCTCATTTAATGTTGTATATTTTGTTTTATCAGCACTTAAAACTCTATCAACACTTATAACTATATATCCTTATTTTTAATCTATCAAACTATTAAGCTTGTCTATATTTAAACAACAATCTTTAAACTGACTATCATATAACTTTAAAGCAAATAAACTATCTATAAAACACTCTTATTTTAATGTGGCTATTTTAAATCACAAGCCTCTATTTCTTAAAAAAAACTTATCAAATGTTTTATTGTTGTCTAATCTATTACCTTAAAACAATTGTTTTTTTAAACACCTATAACAACACAATTATAATCTATTATTGTTAACTATAAACATCAAACCTTTATAAAACTTTTTTTTATGTATTTGGATATTTAAAACCCCTTATAACTTTATTTTAAACAAAACCTTTTAACTTTAAACCTGTCACTACCTCTGAACTCTGCAAATCACACTTTTTTTATTCTTTCTATGTTGACTTATTAAACATATTTTATCAGCAGTCTAGTAACCTCAAAATCTCAAAAATCAAAACTTTTGATATCAAATCTCTCTAGACAACTTTTTTTAAATCTCTTGAATCTAAACAACCAAAAACTGTCATCTCTTTGGGTTAACACACATATCAGCATTTAAACAAGCAATCTCAAAACCAAAATGTTGAACTTACTAGCCCCTCCATGTTGTTTAAAGTCCATTCCAGTCACAAGCTCTCAGCCTTAAACTAAATGTTTTTTTATCAGTGTTTTTAAACCTTTGTTGAACAAATCCTTTTGTTATTAACCTAGCTTTGTATTTTTATTTGCCATCAGGCATTTTTTATTTTGTATATCCATTCACCTTGTGATTTTTGTTTTTAGGTCTATCAACCACATTTTAAACACCTCTTTGTCAATTTTAAACACTTAAACTTTTTTGTTGCACTGCAGTGTATCATTCTCCCTCTCTCAACAGGAAAAAACCTTTTAAAACTTTTAAAACCTCTGAAACTCTTTTAAACTCTCTGACACTGTGTGAAACTCTTTAAAACTCTCTTTGAAACTCTCCGGCTCACCAGCCACTTATGTATAAACTCTTGTTTTTTTATATTATTATTATTATTATTATTATTATTATTATTATTATTGTTATTGTTATTTGTATACCGCCCTGTGGCGAACCAATCCGGGCGGATGACAACAATAAAATATGACAAGATTAAAATATAACATTAAACATTATAATCCCTTTTTTGTTTGTTGTTTTCTTTTTTTATGAATTTTTCTTTGTGTGTCTGGACTTGTGTGTCCTTTGTTTTATTGTCATTCTATTTGTTGACAATCTTGTCTGTATTGTCTGACCTAAAGTGTTTTCCTCACTTCCAAAAGATTAATGTTTGTTGTGTGTTGTGTGTTTTGTGTCTCTCTATTTCTTGGCACTTGTGTGTTTTAACTGTCTCATCTTTAGTAAAACCTCTTGTTTGAATGTATCTTTTTTTAAACTTAGAATCATAAAGTTGGAAGAGACCACAAGGACCATCTAGTCTAACCCCCTGCCATGCAGGAACTCTCAGTCAAAACTTGAATGTTTTTCACAATTGTTATTTTTTTAGACATTAAAACTTTTCCCACCATCAAGGTGAAATCTTTAACTGTTTTTTTTTTAATATTTTATAACACCATCTTGACACTTTGGTTTAATTTCTCTTTTAAAACATGTTAGCACATATATCTTTGTATATTATCTAAAAACTGTCAGATATCTTTAAATTTAGTAGATCCCCACATAACATGTGAAATAATGTTGGATTTTTTTTTCTCAGCCAGTTTCTCAAACTGTGAGCCAAGAATTCTCTTTTCTTTTTTTCTCCCGGTCTGTGAGCAAAGACCCTTTGTAATCAATTTTTTTTTACATTTATACATTGTTAAAAACTTTCAATTGTATCACATCTCTGTCTTAAAACTCTGACATATAAAAACTCTGGAAAATCTATTCACAATCACTAAGAAAATATTTGTTGTCACCTAGTAACACACATTTTGTCCCTTATGTTCATGAGCATGGACCAACAGGTCATTTTAGCAATTCTCTCTTGTTCTGGTTTTGTAACAGGAAAAACCTTGACTTTTATTCTGTGGCAAACCAAACATCTCTCAAATCATTTTTATAATAAAACATTTTTTAAAAAAATTAGGATCTATATCTCACCAGTTTAAAACAAGCTATCAAATCTTATGTTCTCTAGAATTCTATATTGATGTGCATAACCAGAATGCAATGATTTATTTTTTACACCTGTATATTTAGCATTTGTCTCACTTTGTATAAAACACATATTTTTTTCTCTTTATAACTTTTGTCTATACCTCCCCATCCGGGGTAATTTTTACATTTATCTCTCACAAAACTCAGTGTATATCCCCTGACACACCAACTAAACAGTATACATAAAACATTTTCAAAGTTTTCTCACTAAAACTTGGCATGTAGACATTTTTCAATTTCTTTTATCATCTCTTACCCCTCCATCAGCTAGATAAATATCTTTAAGATTGGAGGATTTCTTTATTTTTTCAGCAAAACTGCAACATATGTCCCAGAATATATAGACTCTTGTCCTCAGGTTTCACCTGTTTGAGTCATAGTCACAGCTCTGTAAAACAGCTTGTAGCTTCTCTGTTTTTCTCAATGTCTCTGGGTTGTAGATAGATTGTTGATTGTAGCAAACATCCTTGCATTGTCATTTTCAAAACTCCTGTTCTCTTGTAGTTAAAACATCGGTTTTTTTCCCGTGCATCAGCTGCCTTTTCAAGATGCATTTTCTGACTTCAGATGCTGTCTCAGGCGTTTTCAGAAATCTCAGCTGTTTGCTTAGGTATCCCCGAGCTAAGCAACTTTTTTGGCCTTTCTTCAAGCAAACCGCTTGGCTTAACAGTTCCATCCTTTTGGAACTTCAGGCCTCTAGCAACACTGTTACAGCTCCACACAGCATTGACTACTGTGTAAAACTTCACCCCCACCAGGGATTTTTGTATTTTTCTCCAAGAACTGTAAAGTCCTTTGACCACAGCATTTATGACAAAGTTGTGTAGAAATCATTCATTCTTTCTTCAGTTCCCAAAACCTTTGGCTGAAGAAACATCCTCTCCCAAAACTTTAACTGTAACTCAGAGAGGGTTAACAGAATGAGTTTTTTGGCATGGGCACCACCTGTTTCCAGCATCCTGCTGTTTTAGAACTCCATACATTTTAACATATATTTGTGACTCAAGTCCCAGAGCCTTGTTTTTTTCTGCATCTTACTGTTTAAAGAGTGGAGATTCCTCAGACAACCTGTCTTTAAAGAGGTCTGCACTCTGCCTTCAGGCAAAACAGCTTAGCAGCAAACTTTAACTTTTACTTACATCTGGAGAAGATTTGAAGCCACCTCTGTTTTTCCCAGCAACCGCTGAAGCATGGTTTCACTTGTCCTGGACAAAACTGAAGTCGTGGATAGGCAATATTTGCCTCTTGGCCACATTGTAAACATGTCATCTGGACATTCTGGGCTCCTTTCCTTCTGGACATTTGGCTCTTTGTCCTCTGGCAGACCAGCCACATCTGGCAGACAAGCCCCTCTTTAGGCAAAAACAGTCTTAGCTAGAAGACCAGCCACATCTGGCAAAACAAGCCTCTTCAGCCAGACTAGCCACAAACTTGTAAAAACAGTCTTAAATGGCAGACACAGCCATAACTGGCAAACTAGCCATAACTGGGCAAAACAAGCCACAGACTGGGCCCGTAACCCTTGTTGGTGTGTGGATGATGAGTGTTGTAGTGATGCCCTTTGGCACCCAGCAGAGTCTTGCAGGACAAGCTGGCTGCTGTGATCCACAGCCACTGTGTAGACTTGCCATCAACTGGCTCAGCTTCTCTTCTCCAGGCAATCCTGTCTTCCTCAGTCAAGAAGACACATTGTAAAGTCCAAAAGCATAGCTTTATTAATGCATATAAAAAGTAAAAATAAGATAACTAAGTAAAATCCATTGTGATGAGCTTGTCCAGTTCAGCCATACAAGATTACATCTTTAACAATCCCAAAAGCATTAGGATCCAACTTGTTGCAGTTAAAACCACTGCTTCCAGCCACACACGCTTACATCTTGAACAATAAACAATTCTAAACAAAGGATTTTCTAAGCCCATCCCATACTCCACCTTCTAGGTGTTAACTTTATTTTAATTGGATAATATCTGTATGATGCATGCTAACCCAGCCTCTTGCTATCCATCATCCACCACGTGACCATCTTTCTCAAGCTAACGATGTTTACATATAATTGTTATTATTTGTTAATCATAACAAAGTCTGGTTCCATCAGTTCTACCACTGGGAAAGTACATTGTTGATGTCTGTGTAAGCACCTGTTGATTTACTTTGTTTTTCTAAATGTTGTTTATGCCTTGTCCAAAAGCTGTTCTCAAATGGAAAAATTACAAACACACACACATCTTTACATTTCACCTTTGACTATATATCCCATTCATATCCTAACAAACATATCTGATAGTTCTATGGGGAATCCATACTCAGGACAAGAGGCTACTGTTAGAACTGAACCTGAAGAAACAGAATGGTTCCAAACTGTGAAAGGGGTTAGACAACTTGCTGTAAATGTTAAATTTTGAAAATTGTTCAGATCATCATGGGGTAGTCTTGATGACAGGAGGATAACATGAATTTCAGTATCAGTTTGCCCCTTTCCTTGCATAGATTTCACTCTGTGCAAGGGAGGGGATTGTGTGTACACAATAAAGCTTTGCCTTTGCCTGATTCTTCACTGTGTCTTGGATCTCATTAGAGACAGGATTCAGATCTCAAGGAAATCATAGGACCCAGGTTTTGATCAGCACAAAACTAGGTATGTTTGTTTTCCTCCTTTTTCCATTTCCATAACAACTGCAAACACATTTACTAAATTAGATATTCCCTCCCTCCCCCCCCCCCTACAAAACAGAACAAAACTTCTTTCTTGTAGTTTCATTTCAATACCAACATTCATTCCAATATTTCATTTTACTGACTGGACACAATATATATTAGCCAGCCATGGGAAAAACAAGGAGGACATTTAAAGCAAATTATGCACCAATAATTATGCAAATATTCTTTCTGTGCCCCTATAATATTCTCATGATGATTTAGTGGATGGCTGTTACAAACTGAGAAATATGTGGCTAATGAAAATGAAGTCCATTAGGTTTTAAGGAGCTTGGAGAATTTCCTATTATTTAAATACATGATCTGAGACACCTTTGAATATCTGAACTAGAAAAGATTATTATTAGTTATAACAGTCTTAAAGTGAATTTTAGAATAAAACATGAGTCAAGTTAAAGGCACAGCTACTTTCCAATAATAATATGTTGTATTCTTTCTTTCTTTCTTTCTTTTAGTAGCCTTTTAAAATATAAAAAGAGATATTAGATATTTATAGGGATAAAATCTATGGATTAACATTTATAACTCCAGCATGTAGCTGTAAAAAGTTATAAGGTACATCAATCTGCTTTCTAATCAATGATTGATCCAAGATATGAGAAATATTTATTTCAATTCCTCCATCATTTACACTGACTCTATGTACTCTCCTGTGGTCATTGTTCTTGTTTTCTCAATATTCAACAATAATCTTTCTCTAGTACTTTCTTCTTTGACTTTCCTTAGTAATCGTTTATTCCAAGTCTTTGTTATTTTCTGCTAGTAGGATGTTGTCATCTGCATATCTTAGATTGCATATATTACTTCCTCAGATCTTCCTCAGGTAGCTAGTGAAGTGATTTCAAAATAGGTGTTATGTGGTCACTCTTAGATTTTCCAGTGACCATAGGTACAAGGGTAGCTCCATGTAGAGCGCATTGCAGAAATCGAGTCATGAGGTTACCAGTGCATGTACTACAGTTTCTAGGTCCCTTACTTTCCAGGAAAGGGCACAGCTGGCGTATCAGCCGAAGCTGATAACAGACACTCCTGACTGTTGCATCCACCTGATTAGTAATCTGAAGCGATGGATCTAGGAGTACCCCCAGACTGCAAACACAGTCCTTTGAGGAGAGTGTGACCTCATCTAGGACTGGAGGTTGCAACTCAATACTTGGTTTGGGGGGCCATTCTGTAAGTACCTCCATTTTATCTGGATTCAGTTTGGGTTTGTTTTTCCTCATCCAGTCCATTACCACTTCAAGACACTGATTGAGAGGAGAAATGCCATCTGTCATCAAAGCTGCTGACTGAGACATGGAGAAGTATATTTGGGTGTCATCAGCGTACTGATAACACCCCGCCCCATGTCTCCGAATAATCTCTCCCAGCAAATTGGGGACAGAATGGCGCCCTGAGTGATGCCACAATTAAGCTTTTGTTTTGGAGGAGCGACTGTCCCTGAGCATCACCCTCTGCAATCTACCTGAGAGAAAGGAGTGGAACCACTTCAACACAGGCATTCCAAGAGGATGTCTTGATCTATAGTGTCAAAAACCACCAAGAAGTCCAGAAGCACCAACAGGGTCATGCTTCCTCTGTCAATGTCTAGACAAAGGTCATCAGACAGAGCAACCATAGCAGTCTCCACCCCATATCCTGTCCTGAAGCCAGTTTGAAATGGATCTAGATAATCGGTTTCATCCAAGATGACTTGGAGCTAAAGGGCGACAGCCCTCTCAATCACCTTGCTCAAAAATGGCAGATGAGATACAGGCCTATAGTTTTTCATATCCAGGGGGTCCAGGGAAGGCTTTTTCAAGAGCGGTCTAATGACTGCTTCCTTTAAACAAGGTGGAACACAGCCTTCCCTAGGTGACACATTGATGACATCTCTTAGAAATGGCACCAGGGTGTCTCCCCCCTGGACTTCCAGCCATGATGGACAGGGATCAAGAGGCCATGTCATCTTCTTCATGTTTCCAAGGATCTTGTCCACATCATCGGTACTCACTGACTCAAACCGATCCATTTTAATCTCAATAACGGAGTTATTGGACACCTCATTAGTCGATTCTGCTATGTCTGGCATCTATGTCAGCTCTTATCCGAGAGATTTTATCTGCAAAGTAATTGTTAAAATCATCACAGCAGGCTGTTGTCGGGTTAAGTAATGTGTTCTGCATAGGTGGAATCTGTGTCAGTTCCTTTACCACCCTAAACAGCTCTGCTGGGCAATACTCTCCAGATGCAATACGTGCAGAGGAGAAAGATTTCTGCACTGCATGTATTGCTTCTCTATGGGAATGAAGGAATTTCCTATGAATAGTCTTGTCAGATAAGAATTGAGTTTTCCAACAGATGTACTCTAGTCATTGTCCAATACGCTTCATTTTCCTAAGATCTTCAATATACCATGGTTTGCAATTAGAAGCAGGTTGGAAAGGATGCTTGGGAGCAATTGTGTCGATAGCCTTGGCAAGATTGGTGTTCCAGGTATTAACCAGAGCTTCAACAGAATCATTGGCATTACTAACCATCAAACCCTCTAGGGATTTATGGAAACCAATTGGTTCCATTAGCCTTTGAGGGTGGACCATTTTAATGGGTCCTCCACCCCTGATGGAGCTAATAGTGGCTCTCAGTTCAAGCTTGACCAGAAAATGATCTGTCCATGACAATGTGGTGGTATTGACTACCTCCACCCATGGATATTCCTGTTCCTTACTAAAGACCACATTGAGAGTATGACCCACACAGTGCGTTGGCCTGGTGACTAACTGGGATAGGCACATGCTTGTTGTGGATTCCATGAACTCCCGAGCTGCACCAGTTAAACTGGTCTCAAGTGGGATGTTGAAGTAACCCAGAACTAAAAGTCTGGGCAACTCCAATAGCAGCTCTGAGACCAGTTGCATCAGTTCAGATAGGGAGTCTGTTAAGCAACGGGGTGGATGGTATACCAACAGTATACAGTATATGATATGATATGAAATCAAAATGGTTTTATCTGCTCAAAATTACTGCTTACTCTCTGTATAAAATCATTACCCTGCTCTGTCCAATGAACATAAGAGATTAGGTCAAATCCCAGCTCCCCCATAACACTGATATGTACCTCTTGAACCATTCATAGCTTCTCAGTTTAGCAATGTAACTTTCACTAAGGACCTTTACAGACTGCCAGAAATAGTGCAAATTGAGGCCACTTTAACTGTCCTGGCTCAGTGCTAAAGAATCATGGGAACTGTAGTTTATTGTGGCACCAGAGCTCTCTGGCAGAGAAGGCTCAATGTGCCAGAAAAAAATTACAATTCCCATGATTCCCTAGCACTGAGCCAGGACAGTTAAAGTGGCCTCAAGTTGCACTATTTCTGGCAGTCTGTAAAGGCCCTAAGTTTCTCCCTGAAGGTAATGAGTAATTTCAGCAATTTTCTTCCCACTACAAGAAAGATAGAGTTCAGGACTTATCTGCTCCAAATTCACACATGGTTGTTTTATGCAGAAAAAACATTTTCTGTGCAGGAAACAGCATTTTCTGTGTGGAAAATAATATCTGAATGCATAAATATTTAGTATGTATCTTTTAACATTATTTTCATTCCTGTCTCAGCCTAACCTACTTAATGGGGTTGTTCTTGGAATAAAGATTGAGGTGGGGCTGCTGAAAAATAATGTGCACTACTTTTAGCTCCCTGAGATAAATAGAATGTAGAAGAAAAAGTTGGAAGAAATAGGAACATTATAAATGAATGCATGCATCTCAAGAAACTTTTAGAATGTCTCAGGCTACCATCCTCTTCACATTATATAGGATTAAGTCCCTCTGAACTGACTGGGACTTACTTCTGAGAAGGTATGTGTATGTTTGCATTTTAATGTAAATGGAACATTGATCTGGAAAGAAACAAAAAAAATTCTGTCATGATTCTCTAGCACTGAGCCAGGACAGTTGAAGTGGTCTCAAGCTGGATTATTTCTGTCAGTCTGTAAAGGCCCCTTGTGGAGGCTCTCAAGGCAATTAGGGGGTTGAAATGAATGACTATAACTTTAAACTGGACCTGAAAACACACTGGTAAGCCCAGCTATGTATGATTGTTTTTGAATAAAGCTAGATTTCTATTGCTTTTATTGTTTTAATGTCATGCATACAGTAAGGCACAGCCCCGAGTTTGCAAGACCTGAGCAGGCATGTTAATGACCGGATGACTTGGAGGTCTTCATTCAGAAGGTTGCTATAACTCAAAGCAACTTGACAGCAATTAACAACATGCCACGCTGGGATTGAGGTGTTAATGTGATTCTCAGTATCTCTGCCAGACCTTAGAGACTCTTAGAAATCACAGAGCAGAAGTGGACAGCTCACAGTGAAAGTTTTATTTACGCCTATCTGTCCACTCCCTGCCATCTCTGCTATTTCTCACAAAACATAGAACATAGTCCACACAGCAAGTTCCTCCATGCCAAAACAAACTCACCACATTGTAGGCAAAGCTTCCAGGCACCGGAACACTCTTGATGGCAGATACCTTCACATGCAACGCTGTAGGCAGTCTTCTGGGCCCATAACCTTTGCCATGCTGGGAATGAGGTGTAAATGTGATTTTCAGTATCTCTGCCACACCTTATAGATACTCTTAGAAATCAGGAAGCAGAAGCAGACAGCTCACAGTGAAGGGTTTATTTACAAAGGACAATTTACAGAAGCAGAACAGAGTTCCAGGATGAAAACAAACATTCTTCCTCCTAAGCAGCTCAACAGCAACAGAGCTATACTAGAACTCTCTAACAAATACCAACTGCACTGAATCTCTTCACAGCTCCTCACAATGACCCACAACTCCTTCTGACCCATACATGTTTACAGTTAGTTATGACTTACACACCTTTGTCTGATGCAACCTCAGTGCAGGGTTGCTTATACATTACATCATTACACATTACATCATTCTGCTTATTCATACATCCACCTGTGCAATCCAATACACAATTTAGTGTCTGGCCTCTTCAAGGACAGATTTCCTGGGCTTGTCACACACACCACAAACACATTATGACTGTGCAGTTCTGCAGATCTAATTTCACTTTTTATCATGGTGACACAATAAACACGCATTATTTACACAATCTGTAATCATAAAATGGCACACTCCTGGCTATCTTAGTACAATCATATTTATAATAAATTAGAATATTTTAATAGGATTAAAGAAAGGAAATAGGCTAAAGTCAGCATTGCAAAATAACTGAGCACATTATTAAATTCCCTACAAGCATGTACATCTTTGGTCTTATGGAAAATATGAAGGGCAAGATTTAATAAGACTCCATCTAATTTTATGACAGTGTAGATAAAAAGGGATAAGTGCTGTGTGTTTTCAATGAAAAACAAAACCCAGCTCAGTTTGACAGCTGGTCACATATTCTTTTCATACCACTATGTACATCTTGTTAATGTCTGAAGTCTGTATCTGCAATAGTTTACCTATTGTTCTAACATATTTTCATTTGTTCTCCATTTAGAAGGAGAGTACATTCAAAAAAGAGGGGAAGAAATGTAAATATGAATGTGAGGCTTTTCATTTGCCTTCCAAATCAAGCCATGTTTCTTTTATGGCAGATGCTTCCTACCCTTGCCCACACTACAAAAAATCCTGGCTTCATCTGTCTTTCTGTTTGACTGTTCAGCTGATGGAGACAATTACCTTCTGTCATTTTCTCGGTGATTAAGCTGATTGACCAGTAGAAAATAAAGTAGCTTCAGAAGATTGTACATAAAAGAAAATTTGTGTATATTAAATTGAAGCACCAGAAAGCAATGGTGTCACTTCTTAACCACCCATGTGGACAATTTTGGATTTTGGGATATTTTGGGTTTGGAATTCTGGATAAGGTAAGCTCACCCTGTAATTTTCCATGCTCCACATTTGGGGGATGTCAAGGTCTTACACAAAAGCAAACATTCCTGAAATTTATGAGTAAAGTTGGGTTTTAATGTATTATTTTATTAGAGGCTGCAGCATTCTCACATACTATGCATATGAGAGCTGTGCCACAATGGCCCAAAACCAATATCTAGGTCCAGCTAGAGAGGAGATAATGAAACTATGAGATTTATGTAAGTGTTGGCTTAACCATTCAGTGATGATTCCAATAGGTCTGCTCTAAATGGGGCTAGCTATTGGATTTAGGTGTCTGGTACAAACATCTGAGCTCAGCCAAAGTATAGTCAACTGTCCATAACCATGGACTCCACAATCCATGGTTTGAAAATATTCCAAAAACAAAATTCCCCAAAGCAAACCTTGATTTTGCCATCTTGTATAAGGGATACAATTTTACTACCCCACTGTAGATAATAGGATTTGAGGATTCACAGATTTATATATCCAGGGTGGGGGAGGTGAGGTATCCTGGAACTAAACCCCAGCAAATACCAAGGGCTCAGTATACCAGCATTGCTATATGGAGCCTAAAATGCATTTTATGGGAAAGAGAAGGGAAATATCTTTTTTGATTCATACTGTCTATGAATCTATTTAGCTTATTTTTGTTCTATCTTGTCTAATAGGGGCTCTCTATATTTTCAAATAGCAATTTTTCCAGGTTTACCTGGATGCTCCTTGGACATAATTGGTACATTGCAATTATTTAGTCAACCAATTAGTTAGTTAGCATCCCTCCTTTCCCCCATGGTTGGGGCACAGTCCTTAACCACTGAGATTAGCAGATTCTTTCATATATTCCAAAAGGTACTACTGATTATGCAATAAAAATATAGCCACACCATGGAAAGACACCTCAAGGGGCTTTTTCATTCACTGCTGTAAATCTGTTTGATCATGGAAATTTCTGGGCTCAGCTAGCCACATGGTAGCAGCAAGGATGACTGTTCATTCTTTCTATCACAGGTAGTTCTGTGAAAACTAGGAAAATGACTCAAATAGTATACAGGATGTTTAAAGTACATGCACATGTCAAATGACATCAGATATCCCCAAAGTATTTTAAAACAGCTTCCCATGCAGGGACTATAGAAGATAGCAGATTCATGGATCTACAAGTCATGTAGGAGGTCCATAACAAGGTCTTGTTATGTCAGTGAACACCTCCCGTGGTGAACTTCCACCACCACGTATCAGCAGCATAAGTGGAGTAGAGGTATTGGGATGATCAAAGAAGAATGTGACATACCCACAGCTGCCCCAAAGTGATGGCTTTTTCTTTCTTACACATGCCGAAGTACAGCTAGAAGGTATCCATGTATTTCCTCATCACTCACCCATGGGCTGCACCCCAGCCTTATGCTTTTTCATGTTACTCTTGGATTGGGACCTTTTGAGCCTGACTTGCCTTTGACAAGGAAACTTTTCATGCTGCACTGTTACTTCACTTTAACTGCCTGGTATTAGCTGGTTTTGTTCCCATTTTTTGCTGTAGGATCTCAATGGTTGTTGTTGCATGCCTTCAACTCATTTTTGACTTACAGCAACACTAAGCTGAATATCACAGGGTTTCCTTGTCAAGATTTGTTCATAGGGGTTTGCCTTTGCCTTCCCCTGAGGCTAAGTGTGACTTGTCCTAGGGCACCCAGTGGATTCCCATGTCTGCGTGGAGAGTCAAAGCCTGTGTTCCAGAATCATAGTATAACATTCAAACCAGTGTACCACACTGGCTCTCATTGGCAGTGTAGGGATGAGCATTTAGAATCCTCTGCCTAGGGGCTTTTCTGGTGCCTCTGATCAAACTACAAATCTCAGGATTCTATGGGATGCAATCATGGCAGGTAAAATAGAATCACAGTGCTATAATTGTGGAATGTTAAAGGGCCCAAGAAAAGAAAAAGAAAATAGTCCAGGAGTTCACTTATTTCCCCTTTAGCCATGCCTTACCTTACAAGGGTTGTGTTTTGCTTTGATGTTGTGAATTCTTTCTCCACCTGCATTGGATTTCTCTACCTTGCAAATTCCAATGAAATCAACAGGACTTTCCTATGAATAAACACACTGCTCTTGTTAATATACTTTGAGAAAGATCTTTAAAATCCTCACTGCAAAATAAGTGTGTGTGAGCAGAGGAAGACCATGGGAACTGTAGTTTATTGTGGCACCAGAGCTCTCTGACAGAGAAAGCTCAATGTCTCAAAAAAAAATAAAATACAATTTCCATGATTCCTTAGCATTGAGCCAGGGCAGTTAAAGTGGACTCAATTTGCACTATTTCTAGCAGTCTGCAAAGGCCCTTACTTTAAAATAAAGATGGCTAGGATCATGCTATTACTTATCAAAATATATTGCCTTGAATTATTTTAAATTATATATTACTTTACTAATCTAAATTTTATAACATTGGCAGAAAATTTAGAAAATTAACATTTCCAATTATTTTAATTAGTCTTCCACGTTAGCATTATTCATAGGCTTGTCTTGAGGTCTAGCTATCACAGCAGAAGCTAAATTAGCCTATATATCATATGGTTCAATATATTTAAAAGATGTGACATGAGCACTATGGTTATCTGCAGGGAATTTATGGCATTCCTGAAAATAAAATCAATCAATAAGAATAACATCAAGAAACAGATCCTCATCTGTAATATAAGTTAATATTACCTTTTGAATTGACTAGCATTACATTTGGGACCTAGCTATCATAATATACTAAATAAAATAAATCTGTTCTTGGAAAGGGCAGTGAGCTAATTCTCTTGTCTCAGCTAATTATGTCGACCATTTTTTAAAGAAATAGGGTGTTTGGAGTAAGGCTTGGCAAAGTTACTTTTCTAGATGACAACTTCCAGAATCTTCCAGCCAGCATAGCCAGTGTAGCCATGGCTTTCATGTCAGTGGGATGGTTAAACTACTCTGGATTTTGGTCTGAACTTTAAAAGAGTTACCCAAGATTCTGAGCCTATTTTTGGAGAGAGACTACTACCTTCAAAATGTGAAGTACAATGACATCCAAAATCTACAATACAAATGCAAAATGCAAATCTGTGATTAACATCATATTTTCCACCTTCTATGATTGTTAACACCTTTGCCTGATGAAGAAACCAGTGGAGCTTCAAAATCTTGCACTTGTATTTTGTGCATTTTGTTTGGCCCAATAATGGTATCTCTGTTTTATGGATTTTGGATATGATTGTATTTTGCTGTATAGCCAACAAAGCTACCCTTGGATATATTTTCAAAATGCAAAAGGTTATATTAACTCCTATTACAGATGAGTTTCTTGATTATTGCAACTGGTGAATTTTATTTTCAGGTATGTAATAGAACCAGCACTCTTTGTCCATATAAATTCCCTGCAGATAATCATAGTAAAACTTGGAGTATATTCACCACCTTTCTGGCAAGTAAGCCACCAGCAACATTAAGCCAATATCTATATTTGCTATATGATTCTGGAAATAGGAATTAAAAAATGTAACTTTGCCAAAGTCATGTTTAGAATAGGATTTCCTGTAGTTTGGGAATATCCAATCCGTTATCTAACAATTCCATCTCTCAGTATTGGTTCAGCTTCTAATGGCTTAGTACCAGCCTCTGTCAATATCATCTTTCCCTGCTGTCTGTTTTTCTTATCTTCCCCATGCTTTTCTACATTTCCCCATACTTACTAAGTGGGAAGTGGGAAGGAAGAGGAGGGAAACCAGCATCAAACAAGACAGAAAAATTTGTATCCTTTAGGATGCTGCCTGCAGTGAAGGCTTCTGTACCTGCTCAAAGCCTCTATTTCTACTGAGAATTGCAGGGGGGAAATTCATCTGATAAACTATCTTTTATTTTTACTTTTTAAATAAATATCCCACCATATATTCTTGCTTCCAATAAGTATAGATGGTAAGCTATGGGCCTGGGGTGGAATTGGGGCAGAGCAGCCGCACACCGGCCACCCCAACCCCCCAACCCCCCCCGATGCTGTCCTGATGCTGTGGGGCCATAAGCATGGCGCACAGTGTCAGGACATCCTCCCGGCACAGCATGCAAACATGCTGTGCCGAAAGGGTGCAGAAGAGCCACGGTGCCAGCTCTTGGGGTGACCTTTTGCCACTCTTTTAGGGGCAGCAAAAGGAATGATCAGGGCCACAGCGTTCAATTGCCACAGGCCCGATCTGCCACTTACAGAGGCAGCTCTCTGCCACCCGAAACGGCCATCTGCATCGGCCCTATGTTTCTTTTACCTGGCTGAAATACTCTAATGCCTCCAAATGAATTTTTCATCTTGAATCTGCAAGCCTACTATATAAATCCAGATTACCTGTGTACATGCAGTTCTGTACACATTTCCTGAGAAGATCGGGTTTCTTGAATGGGCTTCCTCCCTAGAAGGTGTGTTAAGTATGGCAGCTTTAAGAGGCATTTATTGCTCTGAATGGCTCTGTTTCAGAAAATGAGGAAAATCAATAGTGAGTAAGGATCTTCCAGCCTGGCTCAATGCAGCAAACTCATCATAATTACAAAAAATGGGTAGATATTTGTTCGTTTTTAAAGAAAGGTGCTTATACTAGAGAGTACAATCTGAATTCAGCTAGCACCTTTTTGGACTGGAAGCATAGTTCATTTTCACAATAAAGTTGATCTGTTGCAAACCGTGCTAGATTTTGTCTTTGTTATAGAATAACAGAAGATAGAATTGAGATGGAAGATGATCTAGAGCTAGTTCATTAAATCCAAACAACCATCAGAAGACTAATCCATCTAGAAGGGCTATATGCCCTTTGGTCCATCTATCCAAAGTGCCATAAGAAGCAAAAGGATGAATCTGAGTGGTTAAGCTCCTCCAAGCTTACTCCCTACCTTACTACTTCTTAGCATTGTTTATTATTCATGCTGTATGTAGTGATATGCTCAGTAGTAAAACACCAGCCAGCCAGCCAGCCAGCCTGAGGATGTAGAGGATGCTGAAGCAGCCTTCCTCTTCCCCCATTCCACTGGGGCTAAAGGCAGCTGAGACAGGCAACAGGGAGAGGAGGAATGGCCAGGAGTGGTTGGTTTTGAAAGTCACTCCCCCACCCCAAGAAAACCAGCCAGCTGGCTCACCAGCTGGCTCACCTGCCTGAGGACATGGAGGATGCTGAAGCAGCTTTCCTCTTCCCCCATTCCACTGGGGCCAAAGGCAGCTCAAGAACCTCTGGGCTAATGTTAAATAGCTAGCTCCCGAGACCCTCCTATGGCTTGGAAGGCTCTGTGAATAAGAGACAGGCATGTGTGGCTGGTTGCAATCTCGGGGCGAAAATCCAGGTTTTGCGGGGGAAAGGAAGGTATAGCAGGAACAGGATGAAAGTCTGTTACAAAGGAAGGCGGGATTGATGTCTGAAAGCTATCCTGCCTTCAATTCACTGTTTCCTGGAATGGATTAGAGACCACACCAACCATATCACAGAACCTTACCTTGCTCCTTTGCAATGCCAGGTTGGTCAAAAACAAGATTTAGATCATTTATGATCTTCTTCTAGATGAAGATGCTGACCTGGCTTGCTTTACAGAGACCTGGCTGGGAGAAAGTAGCACTATAACTTGGGCATAGGCCCTCCTAGCTGGATAGTCTGTCAGTGAGCAGGTAAAGGGAAGTGGGCTAGGGGGCAGAGTGGCTCTGGTTAATAAGAATAATCTTACCATGATCAGAATACCCATCCAGAAAACAGTCCACTTCAAGTGTATATACCTGAGCCTAAGGACCAAGGATAGTTTGGGGATTCTGCTAGTATACCATCCACCCTATTGTCTAGCAGACTCCCTAACTAAGCTGACAGCTGGTCTCAGAGTTACTGTTGGAATCGCCTAGACTTTTAGTCTTGAGTGACTTCAACATTCCACTTGAGACCAGTTTGTTAAATTTAACAGGTGCGGCTCGGGAGTTCATGGAGTCAATGACAAACATGGGCCTATGCCAATTGCTCGCTGGGTCCACGCATTGTGCAGGTCTTCAGTACAGAACAGGAATATCCATGGACAGAGGTAATAAAAACCTCCACATTGTCATGGATGGATCATTTTCTGATCAAGGCTGAACTTAGAACCATTGTCTGTCCTGTCGGGGGTGGAGGACCCATTAGAATGGTCTGCCCTCAAAGGCTAATGAAACCAAATGGATTCCAGAAAGCCTTAGAGGGTTTAATGGCTGGTAATGCCAGTGATTCTTTTGAAGCTTTGGTTAATACTTGGAACACCGATCTTGCCAAGGCTATTGACACGATTGTTCCCAAGTGTCCTTTCCAACCCACTTCTAATCATCAATCATGGTATACTGAAGAACTCAGGAAGATTAAGGTGTATTTCATTGCTATTGTCAAATTGGACAATGACTAGAGTGCATATGGCAGGAAACTCAACTCTTATCTGACAGAACTCAACACAGGAAATTTCTTTGCTCCTATAGAGAGGCAATGCATGCAGTGAGGAAATCTTTCTTCTCTGCACATATTGTGTCTGCAGAGTCCCATCCAGCAGAGCTGTTTAGGGTGGTAAGGGAACTGACACAGGTTCCACCTGTGCAGAACACATTACTTAACCCAACAATAGCCTGCTGTGATGCATTTAACAACTTCTTTGCAGATTAAGGGCCTCGGCAGACGACTAAAAGAGTCGTCTTCCGGGCAGGGAAGAGGAGGGGCAGCCGCACGAGCGGCGCCCCTTCCTCTCCCTGAGGTCGCCCCCAGAAGCGCCGGCCGTCCGCATGGCCGGCGCACTGGGGATGACCTCACGGCGCAGCGTCCACATGCGCTGCGCCGTTTGAGCCAGGGAAAGTGCGCCCGCCGCTTTTAGGGCGCACTTTCCCTTACATCTAAAAGGAGCGCCAATTTGGTGCTCCTTTTAGATGCGCCGCAGGAGCGCCGCGGTCCGGAGGCTGAACTCCGGCGGCGCTCCGACCCGCGGCGTCTCCGGGGCCTCCGTCTGCTGAGGCCCAAAATCTATCAGATTAGAGCTGACTTGGACGCTGGTGTTATAGTAGAATCGATAGATGAAGTATCCAGCAACTCCGCTTATGAGATAATACTGGATCAGTATTAACTGGTGAGTACTGATGACATGGACAAGCTCCTTGGTAGAGTGAGGAAGACAGCTTGCCCTCTTGCCCCTGGCCATTGTGGCTGGCCGTCCAGGGGGAAGATGTCTTGGGGATGTTCCTGAGGGACATCATCAATGCATCCCTTAGGGAAGGTTGTGTTAAATATTTTTTTGAAGGAAGCAGAAATTAGGCTGCTTCTGAAAAAACCTTCCATTGACGCTCTGGACATGAACAGCTATAGGCCAGTCTCTTTGCTACCTTTTTTGAGCAAGGTGATTGAGAGGGTTGTTGCTCTTCAAGTCCAAGCTGTCTTAGAGGAAACCAATTATCTGAATCCATTTCAAACTGGCTTTAGGACAGGATATGGAGTGGATACTGCCATGGTTGCCTTAGCTGATGACCTTCGTCTGGGCATCAACAGGGGTAGTGTGACCCTGTTGGTGCTACTGGACCTCTCAGCAGCCTTTGACATGATAGATCATGACATCCTCTTGGAGCACCTGAGAGAATTAGGAATCAGAGGCATTGCATTGCAATGGTTCCATTCCTTTCTGTCAGGCAGATTCTAGAGGGTGATGCTCAGGGACAGTTGCTCAGTGAAAAAGGAGCTTAATTGTGGCATCCCTCAGGGTGCCATTCTGTCCCCGATGTTTTTCAATATATACATGAAGTTTCTGGGAGAGATCATTTGGAGACATGGGGGTGAGGTGTTATCAGTATGCTGATGACACCCAGATATATTTCTTCATGTCCCAGTCTACAGATTTGACTTCAGATGGCATCTCCCCTCTTAATGAATGTCTTAAAGGGGTAATGGATTGGATGATGTAAACAGATTGAAAATGAATCCAGACAAAAAGGAGGTACTAATGGTAACGGCCCCGAACCCAGGTATTGGGACACAATCTCCAGTCCTAGATGCGGTCACACTCTCCTCAAAGGACTGTGTTTGTGGTTTGGGGGTGCTCCTAGATCTGTCGCTTCAGATGACAAATCAGGTGAATGTGGTGGTCGGGAGTGCCTGTTATCTGCTTCAGCCTTTCCTGGAGGTTAGAGACCTCGAAACTGTGGTACATGCACTAGTAAATTCTTGTCTCAGTTTCTGCAATGCACTCTACATGGGGCTACCCTTGTGCCTAGTTTGGAAACTTCAATTGGTATAGAATATGGCAGGCAGGCTCGTCTCAGGAAACACCAGAAGAGACTACATAACACCTATTTTCTGATCACTTCACTGGCTGCCTAACTTTTTATGGGTGAAGTACAAGGTGTTGGTTATTACCTTTAAAGCCCTAAATGGCTTGGGTCCAACCTATCTTCGAGACCGCCTCCTTCCGTATAATCCATCCTGCACACTAAGGCCCTCTGGGAAGAATTTATTGCCTAACTTTTTATAGGTGCAGTACAAGGTGTTGGTTATTACCTTTAAAGCCCTAAATGGCTTGGGTCCAACCTATCTTCGAGGCCGCCTCCTTCCGTATAATCCATCCTGCGGACTAAGGCCCTCTGGGAAGAATTTATTGCTATGTATAAAAACTAGATTATCTGCAACTGCCCAGAGGACCTTTTCAGCTATTGCTCGCAGACTTTGGAGTGGCCTGCCAGATGAGATCATCATTTGACTACCTTAAACAGCTTTTAAAAAGCTGTTAAGATGGATCTTTTCCAGCAGGCCCTTCCTGAGTAGATAACTGGCCTCTGAAAATAGTTAGGCCTGTCCCTGATTTCTGCTACAGCTATTTTAATTTATTTCCCATTTATTGTAATTTATTGTAGTTTGTTATTTTTAAGCATTTTTTAAAACTTGATTGTTTAATTGTATTTTAGGAGGGGTGGGATATTGGGGGATGGGATTGATCATTTTATTGTGTAAGCTGCCCTGGTTGTATTTTACAGAGAGGCGGGATACAAATTATTATTATTATTATTATTATTATTATTATTATTATTAATCTGGATCAGAGGGCCCTGGATGCTCCATGTATATGTGTACACAATTGTTTGTTTGTTTGTTTGCTTGCTTTCCTGCCTTTCCTCTGATTTTCTCATTGTGGCATATATTATTGTCTACATGTTTAACATAAAATCTAAAAAAGGAAGGATGAAGCGATTCCACAGAACCTTTAAGATTAATGCATACTTCAGCATGAGCTTTCATAGATATCAATCCACTTGTTCAGATAAAAACATCTCTTTGACAACTTTCCATTTTTATTTTCACAACAATCCTTTTATGAAGCTTAAGCCACGAGAAAGTAACTGGCCCAAAGTTACCCAGCCAGTTTCAATGCCCAGTTGGGGATTTGAAACAGGCCTTTTCAGTGAATGTCCAACACTGAATATAGCCTCAAAAGGTCTAGTAGTTAGTCCTTCTGCTTCAGCAATGAAATACACCTTAATTAATGGCACAAGCTACTTGTCTAATCTAATTTCTAGTGACAATAGAAGAGCTTACCTCTTCTGCCCACATCATCTTTATGACCAGGTTTTTGTTTTTTTTCCTTTTGTGCAACAAGCTGGGAAGGCAGTATTGACTAGGAAATCTGGAGTGGAAAATAGAGTAAATTTGCAATATTTTTATGGCAGTTTGGATGATCCCATTGTGATAGGTAGTATCAAGAATCTGTGCAAATGTCACTGGAAAGTTTTTAAAATATGGGCTGAAAAACATATTTTCAAGGACTGTGCCTCATTGTGGGTATGTTATATACCCAAAAGGTTGGTATAAATCTCTGGAGAAAATTCAATTAGTTCTGGAAGCTCCACAGCCAAAGAATAAACCTCACCTTAAATCATTCACTTCCATGTTTCTGGAAACTTGATCTGGGTTAAACCAGTCCAGTCTTTTTTAGCCCCTGAACTGTTTATTGCAGAATGATAAAAATGATTGAAGTTATGTTCCTTTGCAGACACGTTCTTACATGTAAAGAAGTTCTTCATGTGAGACAGCATTTGAGAATGCTTTGATTCATCCTTGCTCACTGAGTTAGCAGATGATGCTTCACCTTACTGAACTTTTCTGGGTTATTTTTATTTAGAATTTAGAATTCTAAATTTAGAATATTCTAGAATGTAAAACATTTAGATGTCTTTCAATGAAAAGATCTCAAAGGCACATCCAAAGGATGTAATAATTGCAGCTTTGAAACTTACCTTTTGGGACTACGGCTCCCAAATTTCACATGGCCTCTATAATGCACACAAGCACATCAGTACCTTCATGGTAGGGAGGTTCTGCAGCTGTAGTTCTTTGTGGCAGGGAAGGGAGAAACAAATCTGCTGCCATGGCTCAATGCTATGGAATTCTGGGAATTTGTAGTTTTGTGAGACATTTAACCTTCTCTGTCAGAGAGCTCTGGTACCACAACAAATGACAATTCTCAGAATTCCATAGCATTGAGCCATGACAGTTTAAGTAGTGTAAAACTGGATTATTTCCTCAGTGTGGATGCAGCCTCATTGAATAAGGTACTGAATGGCAAGTCAACAATTATGTAAACCCCATTGATTATTTGAGTTTATTCTATTTGGGATTAGTAATTGGATATAGCTTTTATTCCCATCCACCCACCCACCCCCGGTGGAGTATACAAGCAGCTTGGGATTGCTCTTTGATTTGGCCTTGTTCCTAGAGATGGCTGTGTTTGAACATAATGAACTATGATTTATCATTATAGAAATGAGTCACAATCAGGACCACACCTCGAGATCATGCCTTCCTGCTCCCCCTTTCCTCTAGCACTGCCATAAGATTTGATTAATTGCAGTTCAGCTTTAAAGTGGCTGCCTGAAGCTGCCTGATTTTAACAAGCTATAGTTAAGAATAATCACATTGTCTGAGAATAGAAGCAGCAAGCTTCAGATAATCAAAAAGCAAAGCAGTTATTTCCAATCTTTTAAAGAATGGACTGGGGTGTTCTGCTGTTTTAATTATACTGTTTTTAAGCATTTCTGGTTTTTTTTAAACTTCATTTTATTCTTTTAATGAATGAAGTATTATTAATACTGTAATAGTTTAATTCTATTTTAATGCTCACTTTTGTATGTTTTTAATTGTATTGTTCTTTTAAATTGTAAGCCACTTTGACTCCCAGTTGTGGGGAGAAAGCTGCATATAAATAAATATAATTGTCATCAACATCATCTTTTCCATACCAGAGGCCAAACTGCAGCTCATTCTCATATAAACATTTTTACACCTTTTTGTTAACCTTAACATTCCTTGAAAATTTAGTACTTATTATGCTTTGGGATAACCTTCCCCATGTTAAGACAGAGGTCTTCTCTGTAAATGTGAGTTCCATCAACCTCGACATGATATGGTACTGAATGTGGCATCTTCTTTGACTATTCAAAAGCAAAGCAAAGCAGCTTCATCTATATACCGCTTCATATCGTGCTATGGGATGTCTAAGTGATTTACAACTATAAGCTCATTGCCCCCAAACAATTGGGTATTCATTTTAGTGACCTCGGAAGGATGCAGGCCTGAGTCTAGCCTGAGCCCTGGCTAGTATTGAACTCGCAACCTTGTGGTCTATGAGTGAGTGGCTGCAGTACAGGCATTTAACCACTGCGCCACCAGGGCTCTTTCACTTTCTACAATCCTCTTCTCTTGCTTGCTAGACTGTTGGCAGACACCATCATGTTGTCTGCTGGGCATACAGCAAGATATGAACGTTTTCATGTTCTGAAGAATCATTTGCTATTTCCAGGGCATACATTTGATAGAGGTGACTTTGTTAGTGGCAGCTTGGGAAGAACATTTTAAGGGACTGATTTGAGGAAAGAATTTATTTTCATTAAGAGAACTGCAGGGGATGATAAAGGTCACATTATTATGAACTTCAAGTGAAATGAATGAGTTGAATAACTGATAGGCTTCATGAAACCATTGTCTCTGAAAGGCTCACAGTGCCTTAAAATTGCTACTGGACAAAACATCCAAGGCATTCTTAGTACTGCATTTTCTCCCAGAGGTTTTACATCAGAGGCTGCCACTGTATTTAAGGTGAAGGTCACAAGATTTATTCAGAATTTGAGAGAAAGTATCTAGACTTCTTCTAAGACTTCTAATATCCCTCAGGGCAGTATCGCAAAGCCTTGAGCTAAGGTTTAGTAATTAGTCTGTAGCTTGTTCAAGAATTAATTTGAAGCTGCAGTACTGTAAGAGTCAGAACCACATTGCTTCAGAAAGGGTGCCACTTCACATGGCCTACCAAAGTTCTTCCCTCATATTACAGACATTACTGTCACATTGTGAGAATGGAGCATTGAACAGCTACCCACAATAACTTACAATTCTTGACTAAGATTTTTTTTTATGAGACTTATGTTAAACTTTTTTTTTTTTTTTTTTTTTTTTTTTTTTTTTTTTTTTTTTGTAAGTCACATTTGACTTATAACAACAAAATGTTTGAGAGACCTCTATGATTCCCTGCTCAGGACTTGCAGACCAAGGGCTGTAGCTTCCTTTACTGAGTCTATCACTAATATAGTATTCTGCTTTTCTCCCCAAACCACTCAAGGGCTCTAAATACTAAAATATTTTCCTTCAAGTTGGTAGTGCACAAACTGTACCTCTGAAATTACTCCAGCCAGTTACTTGTTGAAACAAAGTTATAGGTTTATTTGCAAGTTAAATCAAATGCAGTATCTCTTGTGCTGAATGTTATTCACTTTTGATACATTACTGAAATACTTTATTTGTTACACTGTTTGACTTTTGTTGTTTCTTGTCTTTATATTTGTTTCCTTATATAAATCAAAACACTCAGAATCTTTATTACAGTTTTATTTCCTACACCTCTTCCAATTATTTATGCCTCACATATCACTACACACTATGTCCCTACTAGGACAACATTTCAATTCACCCAGGACTCTCCAGGCCATTGCAGACCGGCCCAAAGGGTCAGGCTGGGGGGTAGAGTTGGGATGGGGCAGCTGCACACTGGCTGCCCCAACCCCACCCCAACTCCGTCTTGATGCCGTGCAGCCGTACGCATGGCACGCAACATCAGGACGCCCTTAGAGCCATGGTGCCAGCTCTTAGGGTGGCCTTTTGCCACCCCTGAAAGGAGCAGCATTTTGCCACTCTTTTAGGAGCAGCAAAAGTAAGGATCGGGGCCACATTCGTACTACAGAGAGTAGATACTTATTTCCTCTCTACGTTGCTTGAGGTAAGGGCCCAATTATGGCCATACATACTCTTTGAAATGGCTGTGATATTACTGGCATGGGGCAAAGCTGTGCTTTAGTTTTGTCTCTGCCTGTGCCCATTTTTTGACAAGTGTCACATGACTTACAAAAGTTTTTTTTAATTTTTTTTTCTCCCTACTTCTTCTAAACTTCCTGCTCTTCTTACTTCAGTCAATTCCCTGCTATGTTAATCTAGGAAGATTAACATTATTGTTTATTACCAGAACTTCTCCTCCCTCCTCCTTATTTACTGTTTCTGCTTGCTCTTGTGGGTTTTCTCTTCCTTGCTGCCAGGTTAATAATTATTTGCAAGTGTTCAATTTAATGTACAGTTCCCAAGTAGATGTTAGAGCTGAGTATATTGAAACTTTATCCAGCTGGGATTTATGAAGGTTCTCCTCCATTTCCACAAGAGACTTGCTTAAAGTACAAATCTGTGATTTGTAGGCATTTTCTAATGCTACCTGTTGCTTAATCCCTGCTACAAGAGACTCTGTTCTATCTTTCATTCTGTGGCTCTTAGACTCTACATTGAGAAGTTCAAGTCAGATAAAATTGCAGTCCACTTCTATATGGTGAAACTTTGTTTCCCATCTTTCTGCCTACACACTGTCTCTACTAGGGCAACACTTCAGTTCACCCAGGACACTCCTTGTCCTCTCTTGGATACTTTAAACTTTTTTTAAAAAACTGCAGTTCTCTGCAGTCTATTCCAACCTCAACTGTCCTTCATCCCCTCGGGGTAACTACTATCTTAACCCTAACCAATTCCCTATCTAACCATAGCTCTTTCTCTCTCCCCCTTTATATCCCTCCTGGCTCCACTGTCATTGGCTGATGAGACTCGTCCTGATTGGATGTTGCCAAGACTTCCGCCTGCCTGCTTAAATCTGCCTTTTCATCACAGACACTCTGTCATCAACAGCCCTGCTCAGGATTTGCAGACTCAGGGCTGTGGCTTCCTTTATTGAGTCTATCTATTACTAATATAGTCTTCCACTTTTCCTACTGCCTTCTGCCTTACCAAGCATTATTGTCAACAGTGGGTCTTGTCTTCTCATGATATGGCCAAACAACAACAGTCTCTGTTTAGTCATCTTGGCTTCTAGGGAGTGTTCACACTTGATTCGCTTTGGGAGCCATTTATGGTCATTCTGTCAATCAATCATTCTGTCATTCTGTCAATCAGTAGTAACCGTAGAGCTCTCTTTCAGCACTACATTTAAAATAAGTTGTTTCTCTTGCTGTCAACTTTCTTTTCTGTCCATTTTACAACCATACATGAAAACTGGAAATACTGACTGGAAAAAAAATAAGTATAAAGAAGTAGTTTCTTTGTAAGAGAGGGAATATCTGATTCAAGAACTGTCCATTAGCATATGATGGCCTCAATCCAAGAGCCTTCTAGTAGAGCAGAAATACAGCAGCGGTACTGCCATGCTTTTTCTTTTTTTTTTTTTTGGTGGGAGGCACACACATAGTATGAGCTACATAAGCATATTTCCCAAAGAGAATTCTAGTTGATGTGAATCTAAAGTCTTTTGATGAGGTTAAGAATTCTGGGCATCTATCATATCTGATAATTAATTGTGCATGAAAAGTTATTCATTAGTCCTCAAGGCAACCTCTTACCTTTTCTATGCCATATTTACAAACAACCTCACTTGTTCAACTCAACTTCATCTACTGGACAGTAGTACAACCCTAATAAAATATTGCAGTGCAATGGGATTAGAAATTAACATTGGAGGAATCTTTTTTTTTTTTATCATACCCATCTTTTGCTTTGGTCAGTGCTATCTCTCACACAGTCCCTCACATCACAGTTATATGTACAAGAACTGCATTCTTCAACACCACCAAAACTGTCCAGACAAATATTTTGTTCTCATTCTTCCATAGTTTTGATTTTTTTTTAATTTCTCTTGTCTAAGTTATATATAAAATAAAGGAGCAAAACCAATGGAAGCATCTATATTAAATTTAGATCTGACATATATGGTCAACTTTTCACCAGCTGTATTTATAGATTCCATTTGCTGCTTTTTTCAAATGGTTAGCCAGGTGGAAAGACATGGATTTTAGCAGTGCCTGGAAAATCACTACAAATTCTCCCGTCCTACTCTGACTATTTCACTAGAGACCAGCAACAGAAAAGGAAACAACACACATAGGATCGTTACTTTACTGCTGAAGCTGAAAGAGGGAACTATTCTGCTTCACTGCTCTGCAATTGTTCTGTTTTACAAAATTGTCCCATGTGTTCCCAGTTTGATAAATGCTCCAATGGGTACAATGAGAATTGATCCAATACTGAGTTTGCCATCCTAAAAGTATGACTAGATAGTAAACACTTTAAAACTTAACGAGACTTACCCCTGCATGAACATGTACAGGGTGAAGAACTCTTGGACCTCCATATTTGGATCACCATAGTTAATTGGGCTGCAAATTTGGAGAGCTAGTTGTAAAGCCATCCATATTTGGGGTTCCATGCTCCCTTATGCTGGCTGGGCCATCTGGGAATGAAACTACAAATGGGTGTTTCTCCACCCTAAGTGCATAGGTGCACTGTTTGTCTCCTCTCCATACATGAAGAAAACACGTATTACTATGGGATGAGCTTCCCAGATTTTGTATTTTTAAACAAATATAGATCCTGTTATTTTTAGTGAATGGCCTCCATATATTTTCATTGATGCATGAAAAAGATAGCATCCCACAATATTAGGACTAAACTCAAGTTTGGGTTTCTTCAGAGATTATAACCATTTACTACATCTTTACCGAGCCTTTAGATAACTCAGAGTGTTGACGTATATCCCTGCCTGCCGGAGTCAAACTCATTGCCTAATAACAGGGGGTACAAGAAGCAACAGAAGTATTAACCTCCTTTGAGTCAGAGGCCTTAATTTCCATATAACAGATGTTCAGGCAGCTTTTCCTTGTCAGGTCAGGGATACACATCTCAGGAGGGACCTTTTGTCCTGTGACAAAGAGTAGCTGGGGGAGCTGCTATTTCAGCCACATGACTCCTATTACAAGCACAGCTTTTAACACTGCTATTTAATAGATTTATTCCAGGTATAAAAATACATTAAAACAATAATTCTGGGTTTGGATTATAAATTTCCTTTTTTAAAAAGCCATCCTAGAAAACCTATGAATGCATGAGAGGACACTGATTACTGTAAACAGTCTAAAGATTATATAGAGCAGTGGATTCCAACCTTTTGCCCTCAGATCCCAGAAGCCCCAATCAGCTTTGCCAACAGTCAGGAATTATGGAAGCTAAAGTCCAAAAAATCTGGAACACTAAAGGTTGGGAATCACAGATAGAGTAACTACCTGTGTAGATGTTTCATTCTCATAACTGAGACATTTCTGCATCTATACTGAAATCTGGGGCAGAATGCAAAGCATATTCTAAGATGAGTTGTGATTCAACACCAGCCTTTCTTTTTGTCTGCAGAGGTGGACAGCGTATGAAGTGATTGATAAAAGTGACACAGTGGAACATCTGGGAATTATTAAAATGCTGTATGCTGCCAAATGGCAAAGTAGTTGTTCAGGCTTGATCATCAGAATCAAAGTGGAATGAAGAGAATAAGCATGCACCAAAAAGCCTTTCCATGGAATTAGAAGAAACAACTTATTTTTCCTTTGTGAAAGTTGCAGTAGCCTGATCTGTGGATGAAAGGTTCTGTCAATATCACTGTCTCCTGTATTCACATTTTTGAAAATCCTCACATTATTTCCCATCTCAAATATGGAGAAATCTGTGAGTTTGGGTAAATTCTTTAAAAACAAAATTAAATTAAATCTCTCCTCTGCACTGGCAAAATTCAATACATACAGCTATTCTTAGGGAAGAGACAACCATGTTGTACCTGCTTGCAATGTAGTTTATAAGTATGAGGAGTGTTTAAGAAAACAAAATGAGGGGCAACCTTTGTTCTGCACTATTATATCTAAACACGCAGGAATTCAAATCTAGACTTATACCCCAAGACCAAGCCAAACAAACCTGTCAGTTTGGGTTTCTGCCATAGGTGATTTTTTTTTTAAAAAAAAATACTTTCTTTACAACTTGAATATGGAGAAATTTGTGAATATGGGTAAGTGCTCATTAAAAAAAAAATGAACAGAAACACATTTTCATCCTAGTCCAGATCTAGCATTGAAAGACAGCACCCAATCAATTCAAGATAACTGTACCAACCCGTGAAGACCTAAAGACACCAGGGCCTCCCTAACCCTTGGGATATATATATATATATATATATATATACATACATATATATATACCTGCCCTTTTATCAGCCTGTCTCTGTCTTAAAATCTTCTGTCCTTGTAAATAGTCATTGGACATTATAAGACAACAAGGAGCAGAGATTTTGTGGCATATTGACTATGGAATATCGATCCCAGGAAGAGGGGACTGGTGCCTTATATATTACATTACTGTACAGTGGACTCTTGGTATCTGTTAGGGTTTAGTTTCAGACACACAAACACACTGCCCATGGTTCAAGAGACAGGGTTGCTTGATATATCATCTTAGTTATAGGCTCAAGGAAGTAGATGTTCTGTTAAGTATGTAAACGGATGGATGATGGGTGGTAGTGTACTTTGTATGTAATTGTTTTTGATTTGTTTGTTTGTATGTAGTGGTACGTTATGTTAAGTTGTTATTAATTATTAAAATTTAATAAAAAAATTTAAAAAAAACTGCCCATGGACACCAAAATCCATAGCTGCTCAAGTCCCCCTAAATACAATGGCATAGTAAAATGGTGTCCCATATATAAAATGGCAAAATCAAAGTTTACTTTTTGGAATTTATATCTTTTAAAAATATTTTCAAGCTGGGGATGGATGAATCCATGGATAAAGAATCCATGGATACTTAGGGCTGGCTCTATATACTTTTTTTTTTTTTTTACTTTTAGGTGAAGACATTTGTTTGCCCAAGGATTTTAAATTGGGTTTGTGATTCCTGTTTTATGTATCGTCTACTCTTTTGGTTTTCAGTTGTTGTTAATCAGGGCATTTTGTAAACTGCACCATTACTCAGAGAGGAAAGGTGCCAGATAGATAGATAGATAGATAGATAGATAGATAGATGATAGCTTGCAAATTCTCTTCCAAATTCAGTAGAATAGATGAGTGTATCACTTTTGATTTCTTACACTTTAGATTTTTTTAAAAAAACAAGTTTTCCCCACCCATTTATGAAAAAAGATAAATTCTTCTAAAAATGAACTGAATGCAATTGACAAATATCTGTCATATTGTTGAATAGGGGCCAAATTAAACAGCTATGGTTATTCCCATTATAGGGAAGTTCATGTACATCCCAGGGACATAGCTGCTCAAGATGAGAAGCCTGTCCAAAACCTCAAATTTAACACCACAAGCATTGTTTAATAGAGGTATAGTCAAAGCCAGATTTTTGGGTTCTTTATTGTCACATTCAGTCTCCTCTTTCACCATCTCCTACTCCTCTGCTTTTACTATTTTCTAAATCTTTCTATAGAATTATGAACAAATGTGGAAGTTTTCTTTTCAAAAACTCAACTAAAATTATCCGTACAGTACACTCACAGGAACCTTTACCAGAATAAGTGTCCACTGGGGAATGCAAAATGGGAGGACTTGTAGGGAGGCAATGATCTGCCACATTCAAAAACAGGAGCTGGTCTATTTGTTTTGCTCCCACTGAAGTCAGTGAGAGGGAGAATAAAAATTTTTACTCTCTCCCACAACTGCCTGCCCTGGCCTCTCTGAGTCAGAAGACCTGGGATGTGGGTGAACTGTTCTGCTGCAGAACCTCTCCCATCCCATAAGGATAGGATTGTAACTTGCCTTTATAGTCACCTCTTAATTTATTGTTTTATTACAATTACATGCCCACATCAGTTAACAAAGCCTCTGACAAAGAAGCTTCTTTTTACTGAGCATGTTTGAAAAGCACAGCAGAAAGGAAGGGGAAAGCAGATTAGCCTGTCTCAGCAGCTACTCTGGCATTTTTTTTAAAACAAAACAAAACAAAACATAGATCTCCAAGTTTCACCATAAAAATGAAAATTGTAACAAAAGTGGAGGCTGTTGATAGAGAAAAAAATTATCCTGGGATGAATTTTGGAAGAAGCTTTCTAGCAGTCTCTAGAAATGTGAAAAGGATTTGTTCACTTATACAAGGTTTAGCTGACCTGGATGTTTCCTTTCACACATCCATAACAGTAGTTTTTAATAAAAAGTTTGCTGAAACATGCTAACCTGCTCTTCATTTTTGTGGTGTAGGAATGTATCCTTATTCTTCCCATGTTATTTCTGCTTCTAGTATCAAATATTTTGTTAAAGAAGTAAAGCCCAGGAACACATCTACTATATTAACTGAGGTATACCTATATATGCTGTATTACCTAGAATATTGTAGGACTCCCCATAAATTTGCTTCAACACAGGGGGATATATGTGCACAGCAGGACCCTGCTTCTTGCCTCTGCTAGTGTGTGTGTATATATATATATATATATATATATATATATATATATATATAAATGCACATATATAGGGAGAGAAAATATTTTCAAAGCATCAGACATTACTTCAGCCCAATGGCCATTGGTGACTCTAATATCAGTGAGGTGGTGAGTTCATTCCAGATTTTAGTTCAAATTTTTATGAAACCATTGAAAAGTAGTGAACCCCTTGCCCAAATCAGTTTTCAGTGCCTCCAATAATTCCTTTGAAGTCTGGACAAAAAAAAACTTGGAGTACATCAGATAAATCTATTGTAGACTTTCTTCTTTTTTATCAAAGCACATTAAAAGGCTTAACTAAAACATCTTCCCATGATACTGAGATATAGGCAGGCAGACACACACAGAGTAGTCTGTATTTTAGTATAAGCGATAATTGGTTATTTATGATGCCTGATAATAGCTTGCATTTCTCCATATACATTCCTGTAGCCAAATTTCCTGTAAATTGGAAATTATAGTATTTTGCATTTCTCCTTATAAATTCCTATACCCCAATTTCCTGCAAATCTGTGTCCTCTTCTGTGAACGCCAACCCATGCTTTGGCTTGTGCTGTTTGATCATGTTGTGGGTGTTGCAAGAGGTGGAGAAGAGAACACTTTGCAGCATTCCTTTTTTTTTTTTTTTAAGTAACTGAAAAGCCACTATTATAGGGTGCCCTCTACCCTCTTGAAATAGTGTCGTTTGACACCACTTTAACTGCCATGGCTCCATCCTACAAAATTCTGTGATTTATAGTTTTGTGAGGCACCAGCATTTCTTGGCAGAGAACACTAAACAGCTTGTAAAACTACAAATCCCAGGATTCTATAGAATGGAACTAGAGCACATAAAGTGGGGTCAAATTGCATCATTTCAACATTGTTGATGCATCTTTGGTTACTTTGGAGAAGTGTGGAAAAGTTCTTTTTAAAAATAGCAAATGTTTCTATAATGAAAATCATGAGCACAGAAAATATTGCTACACTTTTAGTATTCACCTTATACAAATAGTACACTTGTTTACAATCAATCAGTGGCTTATTTTGAGCCAGAGTACTATAGTGGGTTAAATTTTGAACTAGTTGAACTCCAGGAGACCAGAGCTTAAATTCATAGTCAGCCATGGAAACCCACTAGGTGACATTGGGCAAGTCACACTGTCTCAGCCCTAGAGGAGGGCAAAGGCAAACTCCCTCTGAAGAAATGTTGCCAATAAAAATCAGTGCTATGGTTATTGTGGTCTAATGTGCACTGCAGTTTTATTTTAACTATTTGGTTTAACATCCATGGAGTTCTGAGATTTGTAGTTCTGTAGTTTTTTGAAATATTGTTGTGGCTCTAGTGCCACAACAAACAACAAATCCCAGGATACCATGGAATTCAGCCATTACAGTTAAAATGGGTCCAACTCCATTCCTTCTGCAGTGCACACTAGACCCATGTCAGAATTGAGGACATACAGCAGCAGCAGCAGCAATAACAACAACGATGGCTTGATATCCTACCATGAAATAAAGAGACTAGACATGTAAATTGCATGAATAAAGGGCCATTTATTTGACCAATAACTTATTTAATGTTAAACTTTTAAGCTTCAAAGACTTGAACATCAACAGTCTTGAGGGAAATCCACTAAAGTGAAAGCCTGGTGTGACTCCAGCTGAAGCCAGGTGTCAATCCCAGACCGCCACTTCAGCTTTCCCTTTGGGTGCCAACACCAAATCCTTAGGTAAATCTGATAATTCAATTTGTATCCTCAGGCAGTCCTAGGGAGGTAAGCATATGGCACTCTCCCCCAAACTCCCTCGAGTTTGTAAGGTTGAGCAAAAACCCCATGTCCACCCCAAAGGCAGGTTTTTTCACAACCCCAGGTCCCTTGAACTGTCTAAGCTGTTCCAGAGTCTAACCTTTCACCACAACGGAGTGCCAATGGTGTGCATCAAATAGGTCTTTATCCCCTACATAGGGCCTTTGCAGACTACTAGAAATAGTGCAAATTGAGTCCACTTTAAGGGTTAGGGTTAGGGTTAGGGAATCATGGGAACTGTATTTTATTGTGGCACCAGGCATCACATGCCTAAACTTGATCCATTGAGCCATGCTTATTTTTAAATTAACTGGTCTCATTCCTGGAGGGTATCAAAAACACACCCTCCTTCCAGTGGCTCCACCTTTTGTCTGGCTGTGAGTTGTACCAAAAGGCATCATGACTTCTTGGAAAATCAGGGTGCCCTCTTGGGAGCTGTAGATACATACCTTCTAGTGGCTTAGGGCCTTTGCAGACTGCCAGAAATAGTGCAAATTGAGTCCACTTTAACTGCCCTGACTCAGTGCTAGGGAATCATGGGGACTGTAGTTTATTGTGGCACCAGAGCTCTCTGACAGAGAAGGCTCAATGTCTCAGAAAAAAAATACAGTTCCCATGGTTCCCTAGCACTGAGCCAGGACAGTTAAAGTGGACTCAATTTGCACTATTGCAGTCTGCTGTTTCTGAGGTCAGGGAAGGAATTTGAGCACAGGAACTGACCTCTAAAAAAACGTCATAATAGATCATTATGAAGCAACCCACAGCTGAGCACTGGTAGGGTGATACTTGAGACCCAAAACATCATCCTGCCACTGTTTAGCTACACATGGCTTTGGCATACTGTTGTATTCATTTTTAAAGTATCTTTCCAAATGCTTTATGGAACTTTGAATTTGGGAAGTCAAGTATTTCTTCTCCAACAAAGAGCTCCTTTGTCCCTTCCTCCACTATTTTTGCAGTTGTCAAGCAGGCAACACAAGATCAGAAGTAATGATGTAGAAGATCTGATGAGGGAAGACAGTAACCCATTGCTTAGCAGAACTGACTGGCTGTGCACAGCCTTAAAAAGATTTTAGAGTGAGTGGCCTGAATCTCGTTGTTAGTTCCAGCTGGAGTAAAGGCTGTGTTTTGATATATAATTCAACTGGTATAATCAAACCACTGTCAATATTTAAAAGGCAATCCCTGATGACAAATTTCTAACAGGTTAATTGTTTTTCTTTCCATTTCTTTTTTGTCTGTCATTTTGAAGATGTGACTAGGCCTGAAAACCAATAAATTCATGGCTTCAAAAAATGTTTAGCTGAAACTATTTGTGTACCCTGATGTGTAATCCTGGAAAGGGTCCAACTCATGTTTCCAGAATTTGGAATACTACTGGTGGTTGATGCATTTAGTCTGAGTGGAGGAGGAGATAACAGCTTGTGTGTGACTGGAACAAAGCTTAAATAATACAAGTTTCCAAAGAACTGGCATCCCCAGCAGTAGGACACAGTTTCTGGCAGTGAAAGTTGCATGATTCCAGTATCCTAACCCAATGTCCTCAAATAGTAATTTGTTATTGCTGTTTGAGACTATGTAATTGCTGAGTCCAATTTGGTAATGGGTAACTATAATTCAAAATTACAAGAGATGTTAAGGGTGAAAATTTGAGGTGAGAGGTAAAATCACTCACTGTAGAAGATCTGCACAGGGTGGTCTTCTCCCTTTCCTGAGAGTTTGGAATTAAAATATTTATTACCTTTAGCTGCCTCAAAGTTGCAATAAAGGAAAAGAACTGTTGAGCAAATTCAGAGAGCCTGGAAAGTATATGATAAATGTAAGTTATTCATAACTATATGATAAATTGCAGTCAGTTGTAAGAACAGCAGAGCAGAGGATGAATTTTCAAATGGATGTTATAAAATCTTTTTCTGTGGAATTGTTTTAAAGCACAAACTTAATGTGAAGCTTAATGTGAAGCAGAAACTTAATGTGAAGCTGCTGTGAATAGCAGAGTATTTGAAAATGACCTGAGGAACCAAAGAAAATGGCTCCCGCACAGAGACTTGTTCGAAGGAGGAACTTGGCAGATGAAGCGAGGAATTGCTAAAGAACATAGACGTGGCTGGATGGGTTTAGCAGAGACAGGACATATTTGAGGCCACTCTGATAAGAACAAGAGAAACAAAGGGCCTTTACAGAATGCCAGAAATAATGCAGCTTGGGTCCACTTTAACTGCCCTGGCTCAGTGTCAGGGAATCATGGGAATTGTAGTTTTTTTCCTGAGACACTGAGCCTTCTCTGTCAGAGAGCTCTGGTGCCACAAAAGTGGTCTCAAGCTGCATTATTTCTGGCAGTCTGTAAAGGCCCAGAGTTGAACAAGTAAGATACCATGGAAACAATCAAAATATGATTACTCAGAAAGGGTAATAATGTACAGACCTTAAAGATTGGGGAATTTCCAGCTTGATTCCATGATTCTGGAACTGCAGCAACAGGTTATCCAAACTCCATGAGCATCTGATCAATGTTCAAGTGGAGGGTCATGTGTGAGTATGATGTATGAGTGTGAGAATGTATGAAAGAGCTCTTGATACTTGAAGTAATTGTACCAGTCTCAATAAATGTTACATGAATAGTGTCTAAAATCCAAATTTGGTCTCTCCATGCCTTTTTGCTTGTCACTGAAGTCCTTAAACATTTCCTGATCCTAAAAGAACCTTTTGCTGATGTGACACTGGAACATATAATTCTGAAGCTGTAACACAAAATCTGTAACTAGCTGGAATCCTGTTGTTCTAGGTTTACTGTTTTGCCTACACATGATGGAATGATTCAACTTATGTGAGGAACTCTGATTTTATGGCATTGTCAATTGTCCTAACTATCTGTGGGTTTGGAAAGTAGTTATACCAGAGTATCTATATGCCATGAAAGCATTTGTGTCTGTTTGTAAATGATACAAGGCCATAATTCAGGGGATGCCCAACTATTCAGCAGCTCCTTCTATGGGCTTTGAAGACAAAAAGGCCTCACTCACTTTCCTCTGAAATTTGCTGTGGTGCAGCAGTTCATTAGCCATAGTGCAGCAGATGGGAAAAGTCAGCTGGTTTCTGGAATTACTGTGTATCCACTGCTAGTAATGATAAGTAAAATGCAATCTCAGTGTAGTTTGCTATGGGAGAGGTAAGGGGGATGCTGAAATATAAATTTAATTGCTAGTTGGCCCATTGACTTAGGGCCTTTGCAGACTGCCAGAAATAGTGCAAATTGAGTCCACTTTAACTGCCCTGACTCAGTGCTAGGGAATCATGGGAACTGTATTTATTGTGGCACCAGAGATAAATCCCACTGTTTCCCACAATCCTGTTAAGTCTACTGTGGTTGGGATTAGCAGTAGGATTTCAGTCTGGTGCAAAAGGGAAAAGGGTGTGCTGAGAGGCATGTGTGCTCATGTGCATGCTAAGGAGTGTGGGAGGAGAGTGGAGTGGAGCGAGATGTATACACAAGAAGAATGTGGGTACATGGGCACTGGCATGAGTAGCCTTTGCTTTGCCCAGCTGATACAAGATGTGTCCCTTGGGTTGAAAAAAACTACATCCTTACTACCATTATTTTTTGCGGAAAAATAACTAGCCAGAAACCTTTATCATGGCATCTGTTATCTAACTTTACATATACTTAGGGCCTGTACAGACCCACCACAAGGGCCAGTCTGAGGGTGGCAATGGGGTGGGGCGACCACATGCCAGCTGCCCCGACTCTGCCCCGATGATGCCATCACACCGCGTGCCCCACAGCATGGTGCACGGCATCAGGGTGCTCCTTTGGTACAGAAGAGCGGTGGCGGTAAGGGTGGCTTTTTGCCACTCCAAAAAGGAGCAGCATTTGCCACTCTTTTTGGAGCAGCAAAGAACAGGCATATGGTTGCTGTGGCCCCAATCCGGCACTCCCAGGGGTGCCATGGAGCTGCCCCTTAGGGGCCGTCTGTACGGCCCCTTAGTTATGTAGCAGAGGCACTAAGAGACAAATTGGTCAAATTGTAATTTATATATTCAGTTAAAATTTCAAAATATGTGACCTATGGGAACATAATTACAGAAAATACCATATCACATGTTGTAGATTTATCACAATATGCTGGAATTAGATATAGACATATAGCAATAGCAAGTACATATCAGTGGACTAGCACTCTCTAAGCGGTTTATAATGTGTAAGCCAATTGCCCCAACAAGCTGGGTATTCATTTTACTGACCTACGAAAGGATGGAAGGCTGAGTGGACCTTGGAGTCTTCCTCTAGGATTGACCTTACAATGTTGTGGCTGCAGTATCAGCATTTAACCACTGCACCACAAGATATATGCAATTTTGTTACTGGGAGTGGACTTACCCCACTCTTTTCTCCATTATGCCCTCTCTAGATCTATCAAAATGCTACACAGAGACTTAGAGGCCCCTCCTGAATGGGCTGACGTGTCATAACTTGTCCTCTGGAGGCTCATGGATGTGACACATAAGAATTAGAAATTGAGTAGTTATTTATTCTACCCAGTCCTGAGCAGCTAGTGGCTGAAGCAGCTGAGTATCTTCCTCTTCACCAAGACTTGACAGATGCTAAAGAGACCTGCCCTGTCCCCTCCAAAACCCCCATACACATTCTTTGAGATACAGTGAAGGGAAGAAAAACTCTGTAGGAATTGGCTTTTAAATAGAAAATGCCAACTAATCCAGCCTCTGGCAACTAGAGACAGCCACCTAAAAATCTCCTCACAGCTGCAAGATATCTTTATTCCTTATCCTCTTCATCTGGCCGTGCTCTTAGAATCCCCCTGCTTCCTGGAATCCTGAACCTCTAGACTGGCTTTTTAAAACAACTTCTTGTCGTATTCTCTTTAACATAAGGATATCTGGACTACCAGCTCTGTGGATTCTGGATTAGCTGAGACTTTGCCCCTGCACTTCTCTTCATCTTCTTGGTTTACCTGTGCATGAGCTAGAATCATAAAATCATAGAATTGAAAGAGAACACAAGGCTGATCCAACATGAAACCTTGCCATGCAGGAATACACAATCAAAGCACTCCTGACAGATGGCCATCCAGCCTCTGCTTAAAAACCTCCAAAGAAGGAGACTTCACCACACACTATAGCAGTGCATTCCACTGTTGAACAACTCTTACTGTTAGGAAGTTCGTACTAAAGTTTAAGTAGAATCCCTTTTCCTGTAATTTGAATCCATCACTCTGTGGACATGTTTGGAGCAGAAGAAAACAGGCTTGCCCCTTCTTCCATATGACAAACTATCAAATATTTAAACAGGGCATGTTACATGTTACCTTTTGACCTTTTCTTCTCCAGGCTCATCATATCCTGCTCTCTAAGCTGTACCGCATAAGGCATGGTTTCCAGACTTTTCACCATTTTGATTGCCCTCCTCTAAATGCATTCCAGCTTATTAATATCCTTCTTGAATTGTGGTGCTCAGAACTGGACACAGTATTCCAGATGAGGTCTGTCCAAAGCAGAATAGAATGGTACTATTGCTTCCCTCAGTCTAGACACAATACTCCTACTGATACAGCCTAGAATTGCATTGGCTTTTTTTATTTGCCATGCCACACTATTGACTCACATTCTACTAAGAGTTCTAGATCCTTTTCATAATTACTGTTGTCAAGCCAGGTGTCACCCATCCTGTATCCGTACATTTCATTTTTACTGCCCTAGTGTAATATCCTATATTTCTCCTTGTTTAAATTCATTTTATTAGTTTTGGTCCAGCTTTCTAATCTGTTAAGGTAATTTTGAATTCTGATTGTATCCTCTGGGGTATTAGCTTTCCCTCCTAATTTTGTGTCATCTGCAAATCGGAAAGCATATCTATTCAATCATCTAAGATTGATAAAGATGTTGAATAGCACTGGGCCCAGGGCAGAATCCTATGGCACCCCACTAATTACTTCTCCCCAGGATGAAGAGGAGCCATTTCTGAGCACCCTTTGGGTTTGGTTGGTCAACCAGTTATAAATCTATCTAACAGTCACATAGTCTAACCCACATTTTACTACATTTTATGTAAGAATACCATGGGGACCATGACAAAGGTGTTACTGAAATCAAGATATGATGCATCTACACCCACTCACCCTGCATCTTTCTCCAGCTGCCCTCCTGCCCACTGTCCTCTTTTCTCCCACAGCTGAAGTGGATGTAGAGGTGTCAGGTGCAGTGGAAGGTAGAAGACCAGGACCAGGATTGGAGCAAGTGGACAGGGGGGTCATGGGGGCATATGGGGAACAGAGCCCTCCTCCCTCCTCTGCCTGATGCCACTGCCACCACCACTGCCATGGTCCACAGGGGGCTCACTTACCTTCCTCTGCCTCTTTTCCCATTGTCCACCACTCATCCTCACTGCCTTCTTCTCCACCCGTCTGCTCCCTCTGCCTCTTTCTGCCATGGCTGGAGTGAAGGAGAAGATGCCAAGCACAGTGGAGGGAAGGAGGCCACTCTCACTTTCTCTTTCACTCTTTCACTTTTGTCCCTTCTTCCCATGCCCACCACTGACAAACTTGCAAGTAGTCAAATCCATGGATTTGTTTGTTGGTTGTGGGTTTGTTTTTGGTTTTTTCCTAATGATTGGTGCCTTTTCTTTATGAAATCCTCCTCTGCCTCTTGTTTAAGAGAAAATATATCAACTCTTCATAGCTTCAAAATATAAACCTTTCCTGAGGTTTTGATAAGATACACATTTAATTAGACAATTAGTAATTAAAAGGCAGATGATTAGTCCACTAAAAAAGAACACCTTTAGTCATCTGACAGCTCACATGTATTGTAACATACATTAAGGAAAATAATCAAGGGCAGGTAACAAACATCATATATTTCCATTCCAGGTTGCAGCTCTGTTTGTTTCTCTTGTGGATCTGTCACTATATGTCATCTACTTTGTAATCCATCCAGCATCTTGGACTCTGCATCAATATAAATTAAGAATTTTGACCACACTCCCCAGGAGAGTTTTCTCCCTTAGTTTCACATATTTTTGGTAATAACTGCCTTTTCTCAAAGAAATAACACAGAGGAAGATAGTCCATCTCTTTCAAATGACTTTTGCAATGACGACTTCTTCTTCTTCTTTGTAATACATAACGGTGATGTCATTCAAAGATGTAGCCTGCAAAAGGAAAAGTGTTAAAAGAGGTATTCTGCATTAAGCTCTACTGAGCTCCACTTTTCAGCTCTTAAAAGGTTTCCTTCTAGAAGAAAGGACTCCATTCTAATGAATCAATTTCAATCGTAGAAAAAGCTAAGTACTGGGATTTGAATGCCTATCTTCATTAATAATGAAATGAAATCCTGATACTATCCATACTTGCAGCTCTTCCCTATGCAGCTTCTGTCAAAAGTACTCCCCCTTAGTCTTCACGTCAATGCACAGAAAAAATGGGCTGAATGAGTAAACCAAGCACTGTGAAGTTCTTGCATGATCACTAAGCACCTATTTTTCACTATAGGTGAGGAAATGACTGCCACCAAACCACTGGACAAAACTCAAATACGTTCCCAGTAGATTGATCAAGAGGAGCAGAGTTTGCATTGACCCAATTTTTAGCACTCAGAAAAATTGTTATCATAAGAATTGGAGCTCAAGGAAGTTGCTTTTTTAATTTAAACTCCCAGAATCTCTGCCAGTGGCTGTGTTGGCTCAAGAACCCTGGGAATTGTAGGTGAAAAATGTGACTTTCCAAGCTCTGGAAAGGATGAACTCCATGGCCATGCTTGAATAAAGTGGACCCTTGGTACCCCCTGGCATTAGGTTCCACTGTATATAATGAGACTCATTGGTCAAGTCCCATTGTATACAATGAGATAGTAAAACTGTCCCTTATATAAAATGGTAAAATAAAGGTTGGCTTTTTGGATTTTTTAAAAAATATTTTCACACTGTGGATGGTTCATTCTGTGGATGCAGAATCTGTGTATACAGAAGGCCAACTATATTTGCCTAATGCAAATAACTGCAAAATCTCCATATCTCAGAAAGAAGCTTATTAAGCAGAACCTTTTGTTGATAGACTAGAAAGCAGACTTTCCTTTTTGTATATAAATCACAACATTACCTCCCACTCAAGTTTGGGACCTTGGAGATCTTCATATTCCATGTTTGCCATGAAATTCCAAATATCTTCATGTAACCTGAACCACCTATTTATTAGTTTAACTAGTGGAGCAAATGCATGAAGCAGGGTACACTGGAAAAACCACTGCCAGTACCCATCATGGCTAGGAGCTTCAAATAAAACATTCACACAACCCCCCTCTTGCACCCCGTGTGAAATAGGGAAAGGAAAACCCCACTTCTGTACACTGCTCCTCTGCTCCTTCAGGAAAACCTTTCCATACAAAATAAGCCTATAGGCATAATCCCGCACCTTTTAAATATGGCCTTCCCTTTATTCCCCAGCTCCTTTATTTCCCCTGGTTTTTATTCCTTGTTGTCATTTTCATATGTATATAATTGAAAGGGCTACAAAAGAATCAAGGACTCAAAAGTGCCTGTGTATCTTAATTCTATTCTTCACGTTTGAAAATCTCTTACCTAATGGACCTCAAGCAAGCCTACAAAGACTAAAATGCCTCAGCCTTTTCTCTGGACATTTGTGTATAACAAGCAGGAAACATTAAACTAGACATAATCCAGGCTTAAGAAACTTCCCAAGCAAATCCAATATCCTGATGCCAAGGAGATCCTCTTGAT
This sequence comes from Phrynosoma blainvillii, assembly GCA_026167975.1. Classification (NCBI taxonomy): domain Eukaryota; kingdom Metazoa; phylum Chordata; class Lepidosauria; order Squamata; family Phrynosomatidae; genus Phrynosoma; species Phrynosoma blainvillii. Next base: position 273,711,819 of record JANUYF010000002.1, read on the forward strand.
CCACAGAAGACCCTTGAAAAAGAGTCCTCTTCTACTACCATCAATTAAAGTAATATCTCCATTCTAACATCCCATTCCTCTTAATTCTGTTGCTTTCCTGTAGCTATTGATGCCCTCACTGGTAAAGTTTCTCTGTTGAAATTATATTCACATTCTGTCTCCTCAGTCTAATCTAAACTGGCTCTTATGTGTCTGTTTGGTATCTATCATCCTTCCACCTCCTCATTTCATCTGACTATGTTTTCTCCTTCCTGCCCTCCATCCAAACACTTTGCTCCTTCTCCCCTAATTTCCTGCCTCTTTTTCAGAGAAATGGCAGTTAATATGTTTTGTAATAAACCACATATTTGATTACTTTAAACTCTGGCTTATTGTATCTTTACAAACTCTGCCTCTAAGAAAATCCAGGACTTTCAATGATCTACCATCATTCCCAGTTAAAGATCCCAGCCTCTTTTCTTTGGGTATATCACATATTGCTTTATATATTTATGTGAGGACAGGTGGTAGTATTTTAAGGGCAGAATCTTACTCTGGTCTTGAAGCAAGTGAATCAGCAGAGAAGTAAGTCGATCAGAGCTGGCAGAATTTGTCTGAGTTCCCTTGATGCCTCTGTGTGCAGTCCTGTGAAAAGTGAAACCACTAGCATAGTGCACCAAGAGAATTCCTGCCTAAGGTAGAATACTGTTCATGACATACTTTGGCATAACCCACACTAAATCACCATATATTTTGAAGATATTCCACAAGGAGGTATCCAGTAACTACTCCTTCCTTGTACAATGTCTCTTGCTTTGGCTGGGCAGAACAAGCTGCATCTCATTTGCCTAGAAAACAGCTGTGGAGGGAGTACACCTTGGGGGATTCCAGCTGCCCTCAAGAAATCAAGAAAGAAGATGCAGCCTTACAGTTCGGGTAGAAGTTGCTGCATCTTTCTCAGATGCACAAGGGCAGCTAGTCCACTCACAAGTTCATCTATGTAATTGGTCGGTCCCAGGGGGATGGAATTGTCTTCAGGATCCCCCAACAGCTCTTGTGAAGCTGATGAGAAAGTGGGGACAAAGGAGCAGCCTGCACTACCAGTCCCATTGATGGTATAAACCCTCTGACAGATATATGTGTATTATATTTCAGCCTGGAAGTAAAACTTAGAGTGCTATTCCCCTGAATGTTCCACTACATCACTAGCTCTTATAGGTATGTAAGTTCATACCCTTCAACTGTCCCAATTTGGCACTGTCCTTTGACCAATGATCTGTCACCCCACATTTTCAGCTGCTTTTAAAATGTCCTATTTTCTCTCCTCTTATCCTCCCCTCCTTTTGCCCTCAGCTTACTTCAATTGCTGCAAACCAAGTTCAAAGAACAAAAGTGGTTTGCACACAAAGTCAGCAGGAGGAAGTATAGAGGTGGGGTGGACTCTTTCACCTGTGAAATGTTTTTAGGGTATGTAAGTATGATTAGAATCAGGATGTTGTGGGTATGAAACCTAGTAGTTCACCTATAAGGAGTGCTTGATTATATTCAATCATTTTAAATTATAATTGCATATATTAACATTTCTGTGAAATTCTGTTCTCAGAACCTAAATGATCAAATGACTCATTATGATATGTCCTCTCACAAGATGCACAAAATGATTTTTTTTTCTTTTAATGGTGAGACACAATAGAAATTGCAGATTGCAGCCATGTAGGTAGCTTTATAATACTGATATCCATATGCTTTCATCAGACTACCACAGAAGGAGTAGAACACTATAATGCAGCTTTTAATATCTAATTGGTTTCTCCATAGTGAGTGATTCTAAATGTACCTGCCAGAAGTACATTTATGGCAGAATAATAATAGAGCTACCATTATAAACCACTATGTCATCAAAAGAGGACACCTATCCACATAATGGATTAGTATATACCACTCCATGAATGACTCAGTTCACTCCGATCTGAGATAATATTTGTTTGTTTCCTTTCCATTCAGGATTTTGTAACAGAAAAATACAGCAAGCCAAAACCTACATACCAGATTTCTTTTTACGTAGTACATTTTTTCTTAAAAAAAAAAAAAAAAACCAAACAATTACTGAGTTATATTTGTCAGAGTCACAGTAGTTTTTTTAAATGTATATTTGCTATTCACACATGGTAGAATATTGCCAAGTAACCTCACTGGTGGAAACTGACAACATGGAAAGACATGCATTCATGTGAGACCATATTCAATGATGTCTATACTGTATTAAGCACATTCATTTTTAAACACCTTCCAGTAAAAGGGATCCCTTTTCAATCTTCTTCTTTTAACCTCTCCTCCTTCAGTTGTTGTTTAGAGTTAAATTGGCTTTTTTCTTTTCAAATCCACAAGTACGCACAAAAGAAACTGTAAACAATTTTGACATTACACTTATGTACAAAGTGAACCACATAAGAAAAAAGTCAGAGAGGTAATTCAGTGGGTACCACTTGATTTACACATCAAAGTGCAACAGACTGACTCAGCCTGGCAAATTCATGAATCGAAGTGCTCATATAAGGTCAGGGGGAGGGGGAGAAGATAACATGAGCAAGGCCCCGTATAGATCACAATATCACAGAAGTCACAAAAGAAACATCAAATCCTATGTCCATGTGAAAATATTGCATTGTATGCATTTAGTCATTTGTGTGTGGATATGTATATAGGAAATTTAAATACCCAAGTATTCAATTGGATAGTCATCCTGCTTTTTATTTTTTATTTTTACTGATCTTTTAAAAAGTATCTAAGACCTCACACTCTTTCCTCTGTGAGGAAAGGCCTCCCATAATTTATACCAAATAACATCCAAGATATTATATCACAGCCGCAATTATGAATAAGCAACTATGTATCATCTCCTGACCTGACTCTGCAAACTTACCTTAATGGTCAGCAGCAAAACCAAGTAAGAGAAGTCTTTTCTATTGGTAACTGAAGCATAGCAGGATGTTTCCTGCTTGCTCCCACCAGTGATCTGCAGTGTAACAATCAGAGGCGGCTCCTGTTATAACTCCTTGTCTAACCATAGCTCAATGGCATACGAAGGGTTGAAATATCACCCTACTTCACCCTGATCACCAGCAGAACAGACCTCTTAACACTCCGTCTGGTTGCTGGCTGTAAAGTTACATTTGAGGACAGGCTTTTGTGATCATGACAGTAGTGCCATTTTCCTAAACATGAATACTGAGCAGTTATGAATGCATAAGTCTAACTTATGCATTCATAACTATTAAATAAGATTCTGGCCAACAACTCTATTGTGCACCATTTGACTGCAGTAGCAAAGAAGAGAACATTATTTTTAAAATAATGAATTAGAACTGAATCCAGTTCTACTCCTGACAACATGGCAGCACTTCCCTTATTATGATCAGTAATGGACACCAACACAGGTCAGCACCATATTTACAGAGAGCAGTTGACACTTCCATTCTAAGAGTGGAAAGACTAGGGATGGAAAGTATATTCTCAAATATTTGAAGAAGAGATGAAAAATGGGTTTCCTTGATAAGGAGAATCCTGGACAGATGAACATCTTTGCTGTTTAAGAATTATTCTGTACGAACACATGCATATACTCATAAACACACATGGGTGTAGTGGTACAGAAAATGGCATTGTCTGCACAGAAAACAGGTTTTCTACATAGAAAACATAGTTTCCTGCACAGAAAATAAGATTTTCTACAAATAAAACATTTTATGTGGGTTTTTCTTCATGGGATAAAACCCTTTTTGTGAATAGTTCTTGCATCAGGGAGAAAAATGGTAAAATTATTCATTCTTGCGTATAAGGACAAAATTTATAATGACTGCCATCGTTAAGATAAACTCCCATTCAGTTTTGTAATAAAACTCACGCTAATAAATTCAGACCTTAGAAAAGTTACTGCTTTGGACAACAGCTTCCAAAATCTACAGTCAGCATGGCCACTGGTCATACTGCCTAGGGGATTCTGGAAATTATTTTTCCCTAGTTTGCAATAAAACAGGCTAAATAACCATGCCTGTTTTGTTTTGTGATGTGTTATTGTTGTTGATGATATAGAATTTGGAACACAAAGCATTAAAACATTCATTATTTTGTCTTCTATCATGATGTATAGAGAACCTTATACATACAACCCAGTACTAACCCTAATGCTCAGAAGTATCCCTTATTGATGGGGCGGGGGGTATTCTCAAATGATCTGGGATATAACAACCCAGCCATAATACATTTCAGAAGCCTGCCAAAACTACATTTGGTTCACTTGAAATTGCTCTGATTCTTTTTGCAAGTGTGAGCCTCCAATATGATCTTGACATTTTGCTCTCCTTGGCCTCTGGTGGCAACTGGGGTCTGAGATGTTATCAATCTTTCCCACTGCATGCAGAATGTCTTCATTGGAGCCAAACACCAAGAGAAAAAAAGGTGACCTATAGTGTATTTTCAGTGAAAACCCTACTCAAATGTGCTCTATGGATTTTGGGTAGGAGAGAATGTGATCCTTCTGAGACCTTCTGGTTTGAGCAAAACCTTTTTAATATTCTGGGAATTCCATGGATGAGTAGGAAGCTGAAAATTCACTACAAAACTTCATTGTAGTTGCAATTCAGGAGCAATCCTACAATAAATAGACATACAGTTGCATCTGAAGTTCCCAGTATATATATATATAGCTGAGAAATGAGTGAGGATATAAAAATACAACAAATGAGTTTTTAGAAAGAGGTTCCACTTAGCTCTGGTCACTGCCTAAAGGAATCTTTTTCCTCTGCTTGAACTTTCTTAGCCAAACAAACTTATCAAATGAACCTTTTAAAAATGATTAAAAGAATTAAAGCAATGAAGCTCTGAAATCTATCCTGTATTCTCCTACTTCCACAGGAACATTTAAATAAAACATTCAGCAAAACATTGAAGTAAACCAGAAATATATTGCACATCAATATCATGGTTTCTGATTGCATGAAATGGATACAGAATGGCTGGGATTCAACGGAACATGACAAGTGAATCTGATACTCAGTGTCTGGTGCACAGCACAAGACTTAGAGCTGCAAATGAGCAGACCTTGGGAAAGTTGCTTATTTGAACTACAACTCTCAGAAATGCTAAACTGGCTGAGGGATTCTGGAAACTGGGGAAAGGGGGGAATGACATTTCCAAACAGCAGATAATCCTGCTGTAAATTGATCTGCTGGTGTTTGTTTCATCAGGGAAGGGGGAAAAAAGGAGGACTGGATCCAATTCCTCACATCCCCTGGATAAATGATGGGAAGGTTTGGGGCATTTTTAGAAGGTTTGTGTATGTATGCTCAGCCCTGGCTTTTGGACTAGTTTGGGGATTTATGCCATATCCCTCCCATATGTATGCAGTCTTCATCTAGCTAGGAATGTGGAAGCCAGAGTTTGCATCTCTGTGAATCTAGCCACTAGCAGCAGGCTGGCAAATACACAAGGGGGAAAGGCCTCACTGAAGTTCCTCACAGGATCTGTACAGTACAGCCCAGATGTTGTTGTTATTGTTTTTTCCCTATATCACTTGAGGTGATTAAAACAATCAATCAAAGTGATTAAAGATACATTTCTTAAGGCTATAAAAGGGTCCCAAAGAGAATCCTATTTCTAGAGTAACAGGACACTGCTTTGCCATGTGACTAGGAGAGCTGGAGTTTTGTTTTATTTTATTTGGTACTTACAGAAAATGTTATATTGGATGGCTCTCTTTGTTCAACATAATTGTTTAAACATGCCATGATGTTCATGGAGAGAGCAAAGTGGCAGTTCAGTACTAGTTCCAAGGTGCACTTGTGCATCTTTCTTTTTATAGTTTAGCTATTTACAAGAAATATCTTTTTAGAAGAGATTTAAGAAACTTGACATTTGTTCAAAAATGACTAGAAAATGAAGAATAATTTTACTATTTAAGAGCAGCATTAAGTGACAAGAATTTTTATATCCAATTTCCAGGATCCTATAGACTCTTAGCATAACATATATTTACCTTAGGGTATTTATGCTGATTCTTACCTTTAAAAGTTATGAGCAGCCTTAAGTGATATTTGTTACTGTATATACTCGACTATAAGTCAACCTCATGCATAAATCAAGGGCAAGTTTTGGGGCCAAAATTATGGATTTTGATATGACCCATGGATAAGTCAAGGGTAAAATTTAGGATCTAAAGGATGAAGCAAAGGAAAGCAATGCCAAAGAACTTTAAATTCCAGCAGGTATAACTGTTTGTGCTTATACTAAAGGCTGGATGAATGAGCAAATGGGCGGGGGTCAATTTGTCTAGATTTAGACAATTATACTCTTGCCTTTCACCAGGGGATGGTTCCTCTTTTATATGAGTTAAAGTACAGTACCTACATTGGCCCATTGATAAATCAACTCAGATTTTTGGGGTCAAATTTTTGCCTAAATTTCTAGACCTATACATGAGTATATACAGTCTATCCAGTGGCCAAAATCCTATACACTTTTAGTGTGATGTATATATACGCTGTCTAGTTATGCTGAGTCCCATAGCTGCACAATCAATTGCATAATAGTGCCATGGTCTTGAGGTCAGCAGTCAAAGATGAGAAGGCTACTTGTGGGGAAAATATGCCTGCACCAGGGATTGTACATATGCAGCCTGTCAAAAAGAAAGAAAGAAAAGAAAAGAAAAGAAAACAACCCCCAAACCCCCCACATGTGCAACTATTTTCCCCCCAGTAAGTTAGCATCCCAAGATGATTCTGACCAATATGACCAATATAATAAGTAGTGCATATAAAATGGGATGGAATACATTTGCTGCATACACAAAAACCTGTTATCTTTCATTCATTCCATTTACTCATGGCACACTTTTCTAAATATCCTGTAGATGTATCCTTTCCTGAGATACAATCCTCTTCCACTTCACCAATCAGGATATATGTGCTTAGTTAAACAGAACTAGTTTTGTGATTCAGGATGGGCAAACTAAACTATATAAATAAACTAGCCATGGATTTTAATGAGCTTCGTGAAAGTAGATATTGACAAAAATATAAAAAATATCCTGCCAAGGTAACATCTCTCTAACACACATTTTCTGCCTGACATGTCAAAGTCACGTTGCTTCATATTGTAAGGCAAAGGCTAATTCATTCAACTATTTAAAAAAAGAAAAACCACAAGACGTTCCAATACAAAGACAGCAAAATGAGAAATTTCTTTGGATTTGGATATCCTTGCATTCAGTTATGTTAAATTTTATGACTGAACTTCACTGCAACCACATGAAAAATGTCCTGCTGCTTTTTCTGTGGCATTCTTAAGGCTCATGAAATTTCTTAGTTTTAATATAGGGCCTATTTAAAAGAGGGCAGGATTTATATACCTTGTATAAAGATAAACTGCATTCAGTAAAATTGAATGTAGGGTAAGGTACTGAGAGCAAACACTGTCTGCAACAGAACTAATGGAAATCTTAATGCAAAAAAGAAAAAGAAAGAATATTGTTATCATCATGAACAGTAACCAAACATTATGCTGTGTGGTTAGGTTTTATGATGCCTTTTCATATTAAACAATATCACTTTCTTGCCCTTCTTTTTCAATACTAGTAAAAGATGCTGGAATAGTAGAGACCAAATATCTGAAATGTCTGCTTTATGATGTGCATACATGTATGTGATCTCTTATTCTAAAATAAATGTAATGGAGTATAAATTGCATCCTTCCTACTTCCCAATCCTAATAATCAGGGTTTAATAAGCCATCCTAATAAGGCTCTAGTATCATAATGAGGTCACTATTAAACTATGGCCAGTGAATTCATTTGATATATTTAAGGAGGGGACTCCAAATATTTTTGCCTACAATTCTCATCAATCCCACCCAGCATGGCCAATTGGTAAGGCCTTTAGCCCTCCCAAACATCTCATGGACAAAGTATTTTCACCTCAGATTAGCTATTACTTAATAGGTAAACCTGCAAAGATTCGCATACCCCTTGCAATGGATTAAGTAAATGCCATAGTCACACACTTCTATTTCTTCCACTGGAGTGCTCCATGGGTGCATCAGAGCTCTGTATTGGAGGATATATATGCAATAATATAGGATGATTTGGTAATATGCATGCCTTTAGGATTGAATCTCAATTTTTTAAGACTCATTTGGCAAGGGCAATGGTGAGACTTTTGTCAAGTTATGCATGGGATATAGAGTGATGGAAATGTACAAGATGTGTGGAGTTTTCCATGATAAAGTTGTAAGTGATAAAAAAGGACTTAATCTAGCACCAGATGGCTGCACAGACATAAACAGAAACTTTCCCATGATACAGCACATAGACACAGATTTTGTTATGAGAAAGCAAGATATCAAAAAGGTAAACAATGACATCAATTAGAGACAGGTCACATGAGAGATGACACACACAGCTAGGGGCTGGATCAGGGGCTGGGTTATTACACATCATACAGGCATTATCCAATCAGCATAAGGTAAACACCCAGAAAGTGGAACAGGGGAAGGGCCTAGAGATTCCTTTTGTCTGGAATGTTTATATTAAAGACACAGTGTGTGTGTGTGTGTGTTCGGCAGTGGTTTTAACCATGGAGTTGGCTTTTAGTGTTTGGTTTTTGAGTATGCTTATACTGCTTTTACAGTGTAACTCCTGGATCTGGAAACATGGATCTGTAACTTCTTCTTAACTTTCAACAACAACAAGTTGGGATCCTATGCTTTTGGATCTGTTAAAGATGTAATCTCTCATGGCTGAACTGGATAAGTTCATCACAATGGATTTTACTTAGTTATCTTATTTTCTTTTATATGCATTAATAAAACTATACTTTTGGACTTTACAATGTGTCTTCTTGTCTAAGGAAGACAGGATGCTGAAGAAGAGAAGCTGAGCTAGTTGATGGTAAGAGATACAAAGTGGCTGTGAATCACAGCAGCCAGCTTGTCCTGCAGATTCTTCTGGGTGTCAAAGAGCATCACTGCAACATCCATCATCCACACACTGACAACCTTTTCATCTAAAGCTGGGGGGATCACATAATTTAAATCTAGCTTGATATATTTTATGTGGTCCACTCCCCTACTCCCTACAGATATTAATCACTTCACCAACTTGTGTAAATGGAACCCAGTTCTATTCAACTGCAAAAGAAAATAAGAATATTCAGCTCCTTTCTTTCTTGATAATGCTTAGCACTAAAATATCACATTTTATATTAAAATTATAAACAGAAGCTTGCTGTAGTTGATATTTCAGTGTTTCAGTCACATTGAGCTTCTGCGGAAGAGAAATACTTTGTGCCTCATTGACAATCCAACATGTAAACTGCAAGATAAATCCCTACTGAAGTACTATCGGGTGAATGAGTCTCGCATTCATTTTTCTCTATAATTTGCTATTAAGATGAATTAATGCTAGAATGTCTTTGTGACTCACAGTGAGAAGAACTGTGAACATATGATGATCTGGGAAATGACTGATTCTTATCAAGAGCTTATAATAAAAGACTAATTTCTTATTTTTGACAAAGATTGCTGCTTGGTTTTTTGGGGAGAGAAGAATCAGTCTCATAAAAGTCAGGCTAGCCACAAGGAAAAGCACCATGAGCATTCTTGGGACACAGCAGAAACCTCATCATTTAAGACAGCTTGGTTATATTTCCAAAACTAGCTTGGACCCTGGAGGAAGCACCAGGGAGAATCTGGTGGAAATTGGTCCAATGTTATAGTTGTATAGGGAAATATAAAATATAAATGCAAAAGAGAGGTGGTTTTTAAGAACTAGAAGCCAGAATAGAAAATAAATATGCAAGAAAAAAAATACATGTTTTTAATGTGGTAAATCTTGCTGTGCAAGAGGAGATTAGGCCTGGGGACCAGGATGAAGACTGAGGAGAGATGGTTGGGAGGCTGCATAGTCTTGGAGGCCTGGATATTTGGAGCGCCTGGAGGTTATACAGTGAACAAAAAAGAAGCAGTACATTATAAAATAAATTTCAGTATCTCAAAGGACCAGAGAATGACTAGAATATCTATTGCTAAATTTAGGTCCATTGATTGATCATGAGAGACCACTGAGTTTATGCAATGACTGAATTGTTTAAATAAATCCAATGGTCTATTTCTCAGATTGTCCTGAAGTTCAAATAGTAAGAAACCAAGTATGGCGTACTCATATGTGAATGCTGAATCTCAGTTTGACACTGGAGTTGTTAGTCTGTTGTTTTGATTTTTTCTGTGATTTCAGGCTAACTGCCCACTTCTATTTTTGATCTGGACTTTATTGATTTTCTGCCTCCTAAATATTGTTTAGGATACCAGCACTAGGCTCCTAAGACTTTAAGATTGTTATTGTTATACCCTAGAGCACAATATTGTTTTTAAACTATTTACTTTCCATTTATTTGAATTCACCTGATGGAAAAAGGTGTGCATTTTTTAAAATATAAGTGAGTTATTTTATATGTATTAAACAAGGTCTCAAGGTAGATAGAAGTACACTAATAGTGTACACATTATTCTATCTATCAGTGACCACCTAAATCCAGATTGAATTTGATTAAACTGTCTTCCATTAGTGCTCTTCAAAGTGGTGGTCCATAGACTGGTTCTGGTCCATGACCCACTGGCTGCTAGTTCCCTGGCGAGTTTCCAGGAAAGAAACAGTTGGGCACAATGATGGTACTGGTGGTGGGGATTCCACACATTAGAAAGCTTGAGATGCACTGCCTTGTGCTAGTTATTTAAGATGTACAAAAGCAGGCATTGATGAGTCTTCAATGAAAGAATACTCCACATCTGAATTTTTTATAGACTGTTCATATATTTATCCTTCTCTACTCTCTGGCACAATAAAGAAATACTTCTTCATTCCAGAACAACAAGGGCAGATATGTTTTGTTACTGTGCTACTTCCTTGGTGACAGATTTAAATTCCAAATAAATTTGCAAATAATTCTGAAATGCCTTCCACTCTGTTTCACTCACTTACTAATGAGTAAAAGAGCCAGATCTGATGGATACACCTTTTTCACTCAGCCACACAGATAGTATTTCCCAGGGTGCAACCCCATAGGAATGTGTGCAGTTGCTGAGGAGCATGAGTGGGCAGCAACTATTGCATTTATGTCTTGTGTGTGGGCTTCCCAGAGGCAATTCTGCCAGCTGTGGAAACAGAATGCTGGAGTAGACAGTCTTTGGATCTCATCCACAGGCGGTTTCTCAGTGATGTAGACTTGAGTCAATTGTATTATAAATGAATTCCCGCATGGTAGTGGGTTGGACTGAATGGCCCTTATGGTCTCTTCCAACTCTAGGATTCTGTGATTCTATGACTAGGACTCAGGTCACCTCAATGACTTGACCTGGACTCAGCTTAGCAGTAAATGATGCACTGGCACAACTCAACTTGAGACTTTTATATTTTTAGCAACTGTCTTGCTACGCTACCTTCATTGATTGTGTTAGGCAATGTGCTTGACGTGAGGGTTGAGGTCAGTTCAGCAGCCTGTCCCTGCTACAAACTGGAGGAGCCTTATAAAGCATTTGAAAAACTAGAAGGATCCTTCCACCTCAAGCCCATTGCCCAGTATGTTTGTCGTTCCCCCATTTTTTAACTTTGTGCACATTCTTCTTGATTTTCTAGTTACTGAAACTCCACCACCAACCACCAACCCACTCCTTGACTTGAAGGCAAAGGGTTAAGACTTGATTTGAGACTTAGGGCCTCGGCAGACGACTAATAGAGTCGTCTTGGAGGCTTGGAAGAGGAGGGGCAGCCGCACGAGCGGTGCCCCTTCCTCTCCCTGAGGTCGCCCTCAGAGTCGCCGGCCCTCCGCACGGCCGGCGCTCCGGGGATGACCTCACGCCGCGGCGACCGGACGCGCCGCGGCAGAAAAGACAGCGAAAGTGCGCCCGCTGCTTTTAGTGCGCACTTTCGCTGTCTTGAGGAAGGAGCGCTGATTTAGCGCTCCTTCCAGGGACGCCGCCGGTGCGCTGAGGTGCGGAGGCTGCGGCCCCGCGACGCGCCGGCCCAGGGCATCCTGGACGCCCTCGTCTGCTTCCCCCCTTAGAGTAAAATACTTAAATACATCACTTCCCCTTCTTATGTTGCCAATAACTTAACCATTTGGCTCTTTCTCATCCAACCATTGCCCTTTCTTCCTGAAGAGATGTGATCAGCATTGGCCCCATGACAGTTCCATTGTGGCGTAGTGATTACAGCATCAAGACTATGAATGGTTCAAATCTCAACATAGGGCCTTGGCAGACGACTAATAGAGTCGTCTTGGAGGCTTGGAAGAGGAGGGGCAGCCGCACGAGCGGCGCCCCTTCCTCTCCCCGAGGTCGCCCTCGGAGTCGCCGGCCCTCCGCACGGCCGGCGCTCCGGGGATGACCTCACGCCGTGGCGACCGGACACGCCGCGGCGGAAAAGACAGCGAAAGTGTGCCCACCGCTTTTAGTGCGCACTTTCGCTGTCTTGAGGAAGGAGCGCTGATTTAGCGCTCCTTCCAGGGACACCGCTGGTGCGCCGAGGTGCGGAGGCTGCGGCCCCGCAGCGCGCCGGCCCAGGGCGTCCTGGACGCCCTCGTCTGCTTCCCCCCTTAGTCATGGTATTTATAAGGAGATCTTGGGCCAGCACAGTCCCCATCCCTTCATGCACAGGGAGAAGAACTACAAGTGCTGTTCCAAGATCCTTGTAGAAAGAGTGGATGGGAAATGTCATAATACATTATTATTATTATAGCCAGTCACAGTTATAGTCTAATGGTGTGGATTATAACATTGGGGGAGACAAGAAGGGAATCACAGAAACAGAGTTTGGTTTCATCTGATCTTAAATGTTCAGAGTGCAGAACTTCAATGCCCAGCTCGGCTCTGGCTATATTTTGTATGCAGACAGGCTACTATATTTGACTGAAAGTAAAGTTTAGCCCTTGTCTAATTGCCTCTGCAGATCCACTTGCAACTCCATCCCCATAAATAATTTAGTTACAAAATTGTGGGAGGAAAACTGCACTCATAAAGCCAAGAGACTTGGCTTTAGCCCTGCTGAAAATAATTTATGAACTGTGCTTCATCTAACAGAGCAACTCACCACGTGTGTGCCATGAAACACCTTTCTCTTGAAGTATTATCAAGAATACTGTCAATGATAAAACATAAACTTTCCAGACTGATTTGCAAGAGTTCCAAAAGGCCTGGATTTAACTTGGTTTAATCCAATTAACCTACAATTAACTAAATCAGTTCTGTGGTATCAATGAGTTCTTTAACAGGCTGTTTAAAATGTCACTAATGCGAAACATCACTTAACACTACTGTTTGCATTCAATTTACACCAAAAGAGAGAACAGGCTTAATTTATGTCAAGGTTTAGCCCTGGAAATTATTTCTCATGCCAGAGGTTACTTCTGGAACTGGAAAGAAGTAAAGAGATGACAAGATACAAACAGATACACTGTGCTTTTCTCTCCCCTGTTAACTAGAGAGTTTCTCCTCAGACCTAGTAATTAGCAGGGAGAACATGCAGATCAGGGGAGGATGTTTCCTAAGAGACGCCATAGTCCATCATCTTTTTTTCCACATTGCACCTAAAGCAATGGAAAAGTCAAACGTTGACGTTTGTTTCCATCAATAGTTTTGTAAAGCCTGTCTTGATGATAAACAAAATAGCTATTTTTAAAAGCCTTTACTCTTGGGGGTTATTCATATGGTGAAAATAATCCAGGTAGAATCTGGGTTGATTCTTTATTCACATGCATTTTGAATGCATCTTAACCCACCAAACCCAGGATAATCGATGTTGGATTCCCCCCCCCCTGAGTTTTTCTAAAAGATATGAATTCTCGAATGTGTGAATAACTGATGTGAACAGACCCAGAATAAACCAGGATAAAACTCTGCATGCCTTGAACATGCTTTGAATACATTCACATCATTGATTCCATCTTTATTTGAGTGCTGACATGTGTGAGCAACAAACTCACAAAGATGCACAGAGATGTGGTTTCATAGTGTGAACAACAAACCCTGAATGCATGAATGAGATTAATCACATAGGACCTTTACAGACTGCCAGAAAAAATGCAGCTTGAGACCACTTTAACTGTCCTGACTCAATGCTAGGGAATCATGGGAAATGTAGTTTTTTCTGAGACATTGAACCTTCTCTGTCAGAGATCTCTGGTGCCACAATAAACCACAGTTCCCATGATTCCCTAGCACTGAGCCAGGGCAATTAATGTGGTCTCAAGCTGGATTATTTCTTGCAGTCTGTAAAGGTCCATAGTTGTGCTAAAACAACAACATGTGAATGACTCCTTAGAGAACATTCTTTAGGAATTCCTCTAAGTTTGGCCATATACTTTCTAAGTGTACCCTTGTTACATCTTTAAATACTGCCTCTTAATGCTAAGCATACTCAGAGCCAGCATATATAATATAGCATCTGAAGAGTCAGGCAGGGACACTGAAGCCCATATCCTCTCTGAAGCATGAAGTTCCTGGATAAACTTGGAGAGCAGTTACTTTCTCCCAAACTAGCCTACCTCATAGGATTGTGGAGAACATTGAAGTATGTCAGTGAAGGAGAGAACCATGTATGCTATCTTAACCATCTTGAAAGGTGATATATAATTAGAAATGATAATAATGGGTTGGATCCCAATTTACGAGATTGTAGTCACAACTTGAATAATACAGGCATACTTTGACCAGATCTACTGAGATCAATGGGCCTAAATTAGTCAAGACTAATGTAAGTACAAGAGATTGCAATGGCTTGGAATTAACTAATCTAGACCAAACCCAGCAACAAGTTGGACAATGTCCACATAAAGTGAGGACTCAACCAAATAATTGTGTATGGCCATGCAAAGACATGAAGTAGATTGTATAGTGGGAATGTTACTGTGGAAGATGCTTAGAGGAGTGTCAAATGTTTGTGCTTTGAATCATTTTCTCAAGGGGAAGAAGCTCAAGTGAGACTTGAAACGTCATGGTGCTTATATCTTTAGAACCTTTCATTCATCACAAAGCTCAGTGTAGAGAAGTTGCCAGGAAGTAAAGCTCTTCTCCTTAAAGGGAATTTCTAGTGTGCTAAGAATGCTGTCTCCATTAGCTGAGTGCATCTGGATGCTTTTCA
Organism: Phrynosoma blainvillii; assembly: GCA_026167975.1. Classification (NCBI taxonomy): domain Eukaryota; kingdom Metazoa; phylum Chordata; class Lepidosauria; order Squamata; family Phrynosomatidae; genus Phrynosoma; species Phrynosoma blainvillii. The sequence goes on from JANUYF010000002.1 coordinate 273,726,982, forward strand.
ATTTTTAATTTCATTTTCAAATGCATGCAGCCAGAGTGGCATGCTGCCTGTCACTTGAACAATCAATTTCCTGCAAGCCGGAGTGCAAAATGCATCTTGTTAGTCCTATAATTTCTTCTAATTGTGTCTGTGTAGAAAGGGGATGGGAGCCTGCTCTCTCTCATCCATTTATTTGGTCCATAGACATCTTGGCAGCAATGCCTGGAAAGCTCATATAAATCAACAACTTAGCTGCATCACCCACCAGTGCCCTTGCTTTAGAACCAGGAAGTGGGATCCATTTACATCTCCCTTTGTTACCCCCTCTCCCTGCATTTTCATATTTTCTTTCCTGGACACTTAGCAAATCTGAAAGCTCTGTGCAGTGTAAGAAAGTGGGCAAAGCAGACAAAATAGCCTAAATTATACAGAGATAGCAAAAAATAAATAAAAGGATATATTTTTTCATACAGCTAGAACTGATCTTAACTTCTTTTGACCAATATCCACTGGAAAAAAATAAGGCAACAGTAAACATTTTTCTCTTGGATTCTGTAAGGGCTGGCATTTTCTTTTTAAATCGACCCTACGTCATGCCTTCACCTGATGTGCAAACATTTCAAAGATAAATCTTTTATGGTATGGAGATAAAAGGCTAAATCCAATTTAAGTTCCAATTAGAGAGGACTCACTGGAATGAATAGACCTGATTTGTACCCACTTACAGAGGCCCTACTGAGGTTAAAGGGTCTATTCTACATGGGACAAACACTGGATTTATCCCAAAGAAAATATCCCTTTAATTAATTTCTGTGTACATATCAAGTTTCTGTTAAGGACACAGCAACAAGCCCAGTTAAACAAGAAGTTGGCTACCTGGCAACAATCCAGAGTATATGTGCACTGCTAAAAATACTAAAACTTTAAAGTATTTATTTCCACAGCTCCCTTACTGAATCTTTAGACCTTCTTTTTTAAAATTCTCCAAAGATAAAAGAGGTGGTTGGCCAACTGTAATTTAGATGTGAATACAACAAAAAGGTACTGTTTTGTGCATGCAGCCTTCTGGATTGCAACCACAGAATTTTCAGATGCTCTCTGCTAAATTGAGTGCTGTCTGTAGCCCATCAACATCTGTGGCATGTAAATGGAGCCAACTCTGATTTCCTCCCTCATCTCACCAGGAATCAAGACTACAAAAAGAAGGGGATGAAGGCATAATCTGTACATAATTCTACAGGGGTTCATAGATCACCCAATGATTCATGTTATTTTCATTTGAGGGAAGACACAGTTCAAAGGAGGGGAATGTGTGTGTTATGGAGATGTATATTTACACCATTTCCTCGTGTAAACTGACATGATATTGTTATTTTCCTTTCAAGATCATGGTTACTTGCCCATTCTGGACCTATCTTCAAAGGAATGATGTTAAAAGAGAACTCAAGAAGGCATGCAGCTTGGAAAATCACCACCCATCAGAAGCTCTGCCAGATCACAGGACAAATTTCCCCCACTTTATCACTGCCACAATCATATTGCACATGTCTTCCAGGGTTTGATTTTCATGTGCATGTGGCATTGCAAGCTATGTTTGGAGATTAACAAATGAATGCATTGTTAATCCTCCTATTTCAAGGAGATAAAAATATATATATTCATATAGAGAGTGATATATTGTATATAGTGTGACTCAAAATGTTTCAGGGCCTTTGCAGACTGCCAGAAATAGTGCAAATTGAGTCCACTTTAACTGTCCTGGCTCAGTGCTAGGGAATCATGGGAATTGTATTTTTATTTTTATTTTTTTGAGACATTGAGCCTTCTCTGTCAGAGAGCTCTGGTGCCACAATAAACTACACTTCCCATGATTCCCTAGCACTGAGTCAGGGCAGTTAAACTTGACTCAATTTGCACTATTTCTGGCAGTCTGCAAAGGCCTTCAGTGAATCAAGCAAATTAGGCAGTACTCTAACAATGGATTTTTTTTGTGACCTAACAAATTATTATTGTTATTATTATTTTATTTCTTTTATCATGTAGACTCTTATTTCATAAACATTAATAAAGGTGGTTTTCCTTGCCCTGATGCCATTCCTATAGATGATACTTCCGCAACAGTTCAGATTGCCAAGGATGTTTCCTTTCTGGAAACCTGTCTGGGATTTTAATTTTTAGGAAATCCTGGATGCATTTTTCTAACTCTTCCTCAATTGAAAGCTTCTCTTTCACTGCTTTTTTTTTACTAGAGTTGGATTCCCTAGATCCAGAAGTGAGAGTTCGGAGCAGGTCACTTTTCCTCCGAATTTCAGACTGCTGAAGTAGCTGCACTGGGCCCTTCTTGATTGGTCGATCCAAAGTCTGTATATTGGACTGGCGGGTGACTGGACCACAGATGACAGTCTCTTGAGGGGAGCTGGCTTCCGATTGGCTGTCACAGCTGGAGGTGGAGAGTTCATTGCAGGATGTGCCACTTTCGCCTTCTTTGTCTCCTTTTCCATTTTTGCAGCAGCAGTGACAGTGTGATGAAGACCACCTGGAAGGCTCACCTGCAAAGGCAAAGAAAGAACATGTCAAGGTTCCCTTTGTATAGACCTACCAACATCCAGGGAGAAGTATAATGTCGCTGCCATTCATAAGCTAAGAAAAAAGGACTACATAGCCTTGAGTAAATATTGCTGGCAAGAGAGACAGGATTTCTGAATGAGTGCTAGGCAATACTAAAGTAGAAGAAGAAAACAGAGCATTCATCACCCATTATTATTATTATTATTAGAAGAAGAAGAAGAAGTGTAGGAGCAGCAACAGCTGACAGACTTTCCTTGTTCTAGCAAGAATATAAGGTGATACTGAGGTTTTCAGTTTTTTACTATGGTGCATAACAGATTGGCACCAAGGAAGTTAGAGAATGTGTAAGGCTTAAACAAGCAGAGGCACAACACTTCTTTTCCATTGATGGAAGTGCAGCTTCATGCTTCCCCTTTAAATGGCTACATGACCCAGCAAGACAGGTTGCATTTCCCAGGAAAGCAAAAGATGCCCTTACAGAGCATTGAATATCTTTTGTTAAGGGTGTTCTACAGAACAATGTTGTCAGAGGTAAGCACCACTGAGTGAGATGGAGTTCACTGCCAAGTGATGCTGCAGAGGCTTTCACTCATGTGCCTGTGTTTTATGGTGAGTTTTCATCCAACTACAGGGGTTTCACAGGAGAAATTTACCACTGCACTGCTAGTATTGATGTTCTGCTGAGAAGGGAAAAAATACCAGTCTTTGTGGTTTGCAATCAGCCAGCTGGCAGTCCCCAGCATTAAAAAAATCTAAACAAAAATTAATGCTTATGACTACAATCCTCTGATCAGTTGCATGCATTTATATTCCACTATAATCAATAAAATGTAAGTGGGCATAAGTGGGTGCAGCACAACAGAATAAATATGCCTTTATTGGTTTCTTCATTCTCATTAAAGAAAAAAGAAAAAAAACAGCTGAAGATATCTGCCCAGAGTAAAAAAAATATATGACCAGAGAAAAAACTCAAGTAGATTTTAAAAAATGAAACCTTTTATTTCTGAATTAAATGTTGAATTAAGCACTGATTTACATGTCACCTATCTTTAAGGAAAACATAATTATCATTTCCAACCAGGGGAAACCATAACTTTCATTCAAATCGAGACAAATATAATTGTGTTTGCCGCTTAGCTAACTTCATACAAGTGAAACACCACACACAAACGAGAAATTGGGATATGGTTTCCAGAGATGCAAATCAAGGAAGGTGATAATCTGTTTTGTCTTTTAATGTAAAAACAAGTTGCCAAAATTTTGTCACACTCCAGTATGAATGAAAAAAACCACCACCCAGCAATCAGGAATAGGTTCTGCCCATAGGAGCAGTTTTAGTGTTCCCAATACCCCACCAACCTCCAACATGCTAAACTTTGTGAAAAGGCAAATTTTCAGTCAAAACTGTAACATCACACCTTTTCCTAACTAGCTGAGACACCTCCCAGAAGCCTGACAGAAAGGGCATGGGGGGCAAAATTTAGTCCCCAGCAAATGTCCCAATTTATGAGAATTCCATGCCATCCTATAACATAAACACTTCTTGGCCGTTCTCACCCTGTCAATCAAATATTCCGTACTCTCCAATATTTCACATATGAAAACCAGGATATACGTGGCCAAGTTACAGAGTGCAGTTAAGATGGCAAAATTATTAATGAAGAAGAACACATAACCGAGGAGAGGATGGAGTAGTTTGCTTTTGCTTGAGCTACTGGGAAGGGCACGACTCTGTCCAATCCTCACTGGCAGATTGAGTGCAAGTTACTTTTGCTCTTTGCAGTTTGAAGCAAATGAGTTGAAAAACTGGGATATTTAGTATCTGGGGAAATATTCAATAACGGCTAAATTGATTTAAAAAAAAAAAAATCCCAAAACTCCTCTTCCTGAATAAAAGCACTGCACATAAAAAAACTTAGTTAGAAACAGATCCTATGAACTTTTGGAGTTTGCACCAATGAGCCATATTGATTCACAAATCCTAAGTTTGCAGTTAACATTTTAACTCAATTGTAATATAGCAAATGGTACCTGTATTTTACTTGCAAAAAGGAGAGAAAAATTTAGAACAACCCCTGATCACAGGATGATTTGTATCAAAACAAAACTGTCAACTTTCTGCAATCTTAAAAAAAAAATAATAATTCCAGAGCAAAGTAACTAATACAAGTGAATGTGACCGAGCTTTTGACAGATATAGACAGATATAAATCTTTCTTGTTTTTCTCTTAGGCACCTGTACAACACAAAAAAACAGCAGACATAAACAAACTTTCTGAAGTTAATTTTATAATCCATCAGCTTCTTTTCTGCTCTGAATGCAAAGCTAAAGAAGCCTATAAAATCATCTTGTCCAAATTCTACATTATACATTGTGCAGAATCAAATGACAAGAGTTTCTACAGACAGTACACTTCTGAATCTGTACAGGATGTTGCCTGACTGAGTCTTCTACCACTTCTGAAGACCCCACATATAGAAATTTAGCAGGTCAGGGTAAAGGCTAGATTGGTGTGTTTTATGGAGCATACTGCTTTCCTATGTATAGAAACATAATTTCAAATATGTCATTCTCCCACTTGTCACCAGAAATGTTCAGGAAAGTCTTTACCAAAAAGTTCTGCTGAATGTGTAAGCTGCTCTTGCTGTTCATGAGCACAGCACAAGGTGTAGATGGGAGAGGATTAGCTTCTGGGCACTTTTTATAAATATCTACACAATGTATAGATTTCTTCTTATTTAGGATGGAACTTGAGATTTAAAATATTGACTATGGGAGACACCAATGCAGAAAGATTCTTCCATTCATACCTTGGGCATTGAGTACTTAATGCTTCAATGTCCTCTCTCTATCCCAACTGCCACTGCTTGGGCCTCAGAATGAGAGAACAGCAGTCAGCATCTTCTGTACACAATTTCCTCCCCACTGCCATCCCCCTTTCCTTGTGTGTAGGGTGTCTTTTTAGATTGTAAGCCTTAGGGCAGGAAACTTTCATATTAACATTTGTATAATGCTCATGTAAAGCCCCCAAGTGACCATGTACAATGATGGAGCCATATAAATAATGATAATGATAACTGTCTGTATTTGTGTCTTTTGGTATTCAGCCATCTTAGTGATGAATTAAGACTGCTACCTTTTTTTTCTGAAAGTCTCCTTATCTTTAACATCTATATCAGGGGTAGGCAACCTTTCCCCTTTAAGGGCCGAGGGACTTCAGCTCCCAGAAGCCTCAGTCATGTTGGCTAATAGTCCCATGTTGGCCAATAGCTCCTGGAATTCTGGGAGCTGAAGTCCCTCGGCCCTTAAAGGGGAAAGGTTGCCTACCCCTGATCTATATAGTAGGCATACTCTCAGCCTCAGAGGGTAACAATGGCAAATCCCCTCTGAAGAAATTTGCCAAGCAAACACTTGAAAGGCTTGCCACAAACTCATAACAACGTGAAGGCACAACACACACAACACATCAGTAGGCAAGTATAGCATGCTATTTTGCATGTTCACATCCACTAGAGCCCTTGAACCTGGCTGGAACACATGGGATAAAACTTCAGTGTTTGCAAAACTGGACTTTACAAAAATGTCTCATTTATTCATATTCAGAATGGAAAGAATCTGATTTAAAATATTATGGAATCAAGAGAAAAAGAAACAAAAATGAAAATCTCCACCCTTGATGATTTTCTCTCTTAATAGCTGAATGTAAGAATGAATAATAAGAAGAACAGATACAGTGGCTTACAAGATGGCTCCTGCATCGTATCTATGTACTATACTTATTAAAAAGTAGAATAGGCTTTCTGAATAGAGGTCTATATATGTGTGCATAGGACTTTGTTGCATATCATTCCTAGCTCGGCAGTTTTAAGGATGGTATGAATGACATGCTTAAACCAGCCATTGTTGAAGACAATGGGCCTCGGCAGACGGCTAATTGCGCCGTCTCCGAGGCCCGGAAGAGGAGGAGCCGCCGCACGTTCAGCGGCTCTTCCTCTTCCTGAGGGCGCACCCGGAAGCGCCGTCCGTCCGCACGGCCGGCGACTGCGGGTTGCCCTCACGCCGCGGCAGCCGAACGCGCCGCGGCGTTTGAGCCGCCGAAAGTGAGCCCGCCGCTGTTAGGGCGCACTTTCGGCAGAATCTAAAAGGATCGCTATTTTGGCGGTCCTTTTAGATGCGCCGGGGATGCGCCGCCGTCCGGAGGCTGAACTCCGGCGGCGGTCCAGACCAGGGCGTCTCCGACGCCCTCGTCTGCATCCCCCCAATGTTCTGGATCTCAGTGTACCAGTTTGCCAACCAGCTTGCCAGCCAAGAGGACTCCAAGCCAGCCTGGGGCAGCCAGCAACAGCCTCTTTTCCCCCACTCCACCGGGGCCAGAAGGCTGCAGATGGAACTCTATGAGCAGGGCAGCAGCAAGAGGAAGGGTGGCCAGGAGTGGCTGACTCCAAAAGCCACTCCTCCATATGTGGCCGGTAATGATCTAGGAGCAGAAATTGAAGTTGTGCGGGGAAAAGGAAGGTATGGCGGGAACAGAGTGAAGGGTTGTTACAAAAGAAGCCGGATCGATGTTTGAAAACCATCCCTCCTTCAGTTCACTCTGTTTCCTGGAATGGATTGGAGAGCGCACCAACCATTCCACAGAACCTTACTCTGCTCATTTGCAATGCCAGGTCAGTTAAAAATAAGACTCATATTATCCATGACCTTCTCTTAGATGGGGATGCCAACCTGGCCTGTTTTACAGACACCTGGCTGGGAGAAGGCAGCACAATAACCTGGACGCAGGCCCTCCCAGCTGGGTACTCTATCAGTGAGCAGGTAAGGGGGGGGGGGCGGAGTGGCTCTGGTTCATAACAACTTGACCTTGACCAGGATACCTGTCCAAAACACAGTCCACTTCAAGTGTATGTACCTGAGCCTGAGGACTAAGGATAGTTTGGGGATTCTGTTGATATACCAGCCACTCCATTGTCTAACAGACTCCCTAACCCAGCTGACACAGCTGGTCTCAGTGTTGCTGTTGACGTCATCCACACTTTTAGTTTTGGGTGACTTCAACATTCCACTCAAGACCAGTTTCTCAAATCTAACAGGTGCAGCTCAGGAGTTCATGGATTCCATGACAAACATGGTCCTATCCCAATTGGTCATTGGGCCCACTCATTGTGCAGGTCATACCCTTGATGTGGTCTTCAGTACGGAACAGGAATATCCATGGGCGGAAGTTATTAAAGCCACTGCATTGTCATCAGCAGATCATTTCCTGGTCAATGCTGAACTATCACTGTCCCCCCCACCGGGGGTGGTGGACCTATTAGAATGGTCTGCCCTCAAAGGCTAATGAAACCAATTGGATTCCAGAAAGCGTTAGACGGTTTAATGGTTGGTAACGCCAGTGATTCTGTCAAAGCTTTGGTTAATACTTGGAACACCGATCTTGTCAAGACTATCGACACAATCACTCCCAAGCATCCTTTCCAATCCGCTTCTAACTGTAAGCCACAGGTATATGGAAGAGCTTAGGAAGATGAAGCAGGCTGGACAATGACTAAAGTGCATCTGGTGGAAAACTCGACTCTCATCTGAAAGCCTCATCATAGGAAGTTTCTTTGTTCCTATCAAGAGGCAACACGTGCAGCACAAAAATCTTTCTCCTCTGCACATATCGTGTCTGCAGAACCCATCCAGCAGAGCTGTTTAGAGTGGTAAGGGAACTGACGCAGGTTCCACCTGTGCAGAACCCATTACTTAACCCAACAACGGCCTGCTGTGATGTGTTTAATAACTTTTTTGCAGACAAAATCTCTCAGATAAGAGCTGACTTAGATGCCAGTGTTGTAACAGAATCAATTGACAAGGTGCCCAGCAACTCCGTTGACAGAGTTCTACTGGATCAGTTTCAATCAGTGACTACTGATGACATGGACAAGCTCCTTGGTAGAGTGAGGAAAACCCTCTTGATCCTTGCCCTTCATGGCTGGCTATCCTTGTTCCTTAGGAACATCATCAATGCATCCCTTAGTCATGCTCCATCTTGCTTAAAGGAAGCGGTGGTTAGGTTGCTTCTGAAAAAACTTCCCTGGACCCCCTGGACATGAACAGCAATAGGCCAGTCTCTTTACTACCTTTTGTGAGCAAAGTGATTGAGAGGGCAGTTGCTCTTCAAGTCCAAGCTGTCTTGGAGGAAACCAATTATCTAGATCCATTTCAAACTGGCTTTAGGACAGGATATGGAGTTGAGACTGCCATGGTTGCCTTGGCTGATGACCTTCGTCTGAATATTGACAGGGGTAGTGTGACCCTGCTTTTGCTACTGGACCTCTCAGTGGCTTTTGATACAATAGATCATATAATCCTCTTGGAGGTTAGGAATTGGAGGTACTGCATTGCACTTCATTCCTCTTGGACAGATTCCAGAGGATTGTGCTTGGGGACAGTTGTTCTGCAAGGAAAGAGCTTAAGTGTGGCATCCCTCAAGGCGCCATCCTGTCCCCAATGTTATTTAATATCTATATGAAGCCACTGGGAGAGGTCATCCGGAGACATGGAGCGGGGTGTTATCAGTATGCTGATGACACCCAGATATATTTCTCCATGTCTCGGTCCTCGGCTTTCGCTTCAGATGGCGTCTCTCCTCTCAATGACTTTGCTCACAAAAAGCAGTAATGGACTAGATGAGGAAAAGCAGATTGAGACTGAATCCAGATAAAATGGAGGTACTCACAGTAGTGGCCCCGAAACCAGGCATTGGGATACAATCTCCAGTCCTGGATGGGGTCACACTCTCCTCTAAGGGCTGTGTTCGCAGTCTGGGGGTGCTCCTGGATCCGTAGCTTCAGATGACAAATCAGGTAATTGTGATGGTCAGGAGTGCTTATTATCAGCTTCAGCTGATATGCCAGCTGTGCCCTTTCCTGGAAGTTAGGGACCTTGAAACTGTGGTGCATACTCTGGTAACCTCCTGTCTTAATTTCTGTAATGCACTCTACAGGGGGCTACCCTGATGCTTGGTCCGGAAACTTCAATTAGTACAGAATATGGCAGCCAGGCTGGACTTAGGAACATCGAGAAGAGACCATATAATGTCAGTCTTAAAATGTCTTCACTGCCTGCCCATTAGTTTCTGGGCACAGTACAAGTTGTTGGTTATCACCTTTAAAGCCCTAAATGGCTTGGGTCCAACCTATCTTCAGAACTGCCTCCTCCCGTATAATCCACCCTGCACACTCAGTCCTCTGGGAGGAATTGGCTGCAGCCTATAAAAACTAGGCTGTCTGCAACCGCCCAGAGGGCCTTCTCTGCAACCGCTCCCAGATTATGGAATGGCCTGCCGGATGAGATCCGTCATATCACCAACTTAACCAGCTTTAAAAATGCTGTTAAGATGGATATTTTCCAGTAGGCCTTTCCCGAATAGATATCCCAGCCTCAGGAGTCAGCCCATCTCCTTCCCGCAATTTTTGCTCCAGTTATTGTCCTTATTGTTTGTATTGTTGTGTTATTATGATGCATTCTTTTAGTATGTTGTAATAGTTTAATTGTTTAATACTATTTTAAGGAGTGGGTGAGTTCTTGGGATTCATATTGTATTTTTTATTATTATATTTTTAATGCTGTTAGCCAGGGGCAGGATAAAATTATTATTATTATTATTATTATTATTATTATTATTATTATTATTATTATCTAACCATTACTCAGTTATAGTTGGCTTAAGCATGTCCTTCTGTTTGTTCTTCATATATCATCTTCTGCACTCTCTTGCACAGAAATTGCAAGGTCATCCACTGCAAATCATGGCATGGACATGTTCATCAAGGACACAGATCTTTCCCATTCAGTAACATCATTAGAACACAGGCATTATAGTCACAAAGCCAATATGGTGTAGTGGTTTGAATGTTGGCCTACAACTCTGGGAGACCAGGTTCAGATATCCACTAAGCCATGGAAATCCACTGGATCAGCTTGTCACTCTCTCTCAGCCTTAGAGGAAGGCAACTGTAAACTTCCCTTGAATAAATCTCACCAAGAAACCCCTACAATAAGGTCGCAGTAACTCAGAATCAACTTGAAGTCACAAAACAACAACAAAGTTATCTTCACAGCAATAAATAAAAGAGATTCTCATCATGATCTTCTTATAACCAAGAAATATGAGATATGTTGTCAGGGTCCACTAGGTATCTCCCATTTGGACAGGAGCATGTTTGGTCAGAAGACCTATAAGATAATATCCTACATTAAATAATGTAATAAATAGTCCTTGTGGGTGTTTTTTTCCCCCAAACTGAAGCCATAAAATGATTGTCTAGGTGAAAAATGAACATGATTAGGAATGAAAAATGATTGGGAATGATAAATTACGCTCTTCAAATACAGCATAATTTTAGAGCAGGAAGTTATATAAAATACACTTCAGAGAATGTATTAAATTAGGAATAAAAAGCAAGTGAATGTAGGGGGATACAAAGCTACACAAAGCAAGGTTGCATAACCTGTAAAACTAGTTCAAAGTTTAATTTGAGTATGCCAGTTTCCATGATTCAGTTCTTTAGTCTGCATAATAAGGTTAAAATTACTTCAGTGTCAGTAAAATCCTGATTCATTGAATATAATGTCTATGTATTCACAAACCTTACATGGCACATACCAATTCATTTCCAATAAGTCATTAGTTTGCTCATTTAATAGTGATAAAATACATAAAATGGTGTCACACAAACAGATTCCATTTATACTTTCAATTCTCTTTACTGGCCATTGGAAAACTGGTAACAAATACATGCATCCAATGCTTTAAAAGAAAGGCAAACATCCTAGTTTGGTTAAGATGATGTGAGTCTTGTTCTGTTTTTGGCTACTATATCTGTAAATGCATGAAAGTTTCAGAATTCATAAATATTTCAAAGAAGAAGCTGTACACTTTAGTGCTCATGTAGGCCAAGTAAGTGATGTATACATAATCATAGCCAAAGCCAAAAATAAAAAGAAATTGTTTTCTGTAGCACCGAGTTATACTCACATACTTCTCAATATCAGTTTCTTTACTGAGGTTTCTCATAAGCCCAAATATAGTTCCTCACATCATTGACTAGATTCCACCTCTGTACCTAAGTCTTGCCAATTGCAAGATGCTTTGTCTTGCAGTTGCCAGCTGCCATTGAATTTTTGATACATCAAACTTTGAATCATAGAAAACCATCTTGGTGTTGCAAGTAAGTAATCAAAGCATTATTCTTTTTCTGTATCAGTAATGCACTTAAGGCTTGATCAGTGGGCACAGGCCTGACTATCTTCCACAAACTGTCTTTCTCTCCCCCTGCTTACAGAGAGTGGCCAGTAATGTTCATCAAAACTTAGTTTACCTTTCCTGGCCCAACCTTACCAAACCTGATGGAAACATTATTAACCCATGCTTCAATCACTGGCAGAATGGACCTCTTTTCCCCATACAGCTGGTAGCCAGTAAATTAGGCTGAGAAAGAATTATGATCATGGCAATAGTGTCACAATCATGACAAGTAACTCTTGTGAATATGGAACTGTTTATGATCTGTTCTATACTCAAAATTTCTACTTAGTCACAAGTGTGACACTATTGCCACACTGATAGTCACACTATTGCCACACTATTGCCACCATTGTCCAGGAAGATTGAAATGTTCTGCAACTGGTTTTTGGATATTGCCATTTTAAATGTCTGATCTGTGACTATTTCTCTTCTTATATAGAGACTGTTCTCTTTGTCCAATGTAGGACATTATCACACGGGGTCTAAAGCAGCCCCATCCCTTCGCCATCGCTGCATCATTCCGGTTCCTTTGCCTCTGTGATCAGATGACGTCGTGGCAAACCCCGCCCATCCCTGCATCATCCTTGCGCCATCACTGCATCATTCCGGTTCCTTTGCCTCCGTGATCAGACGACGTCGCGGCAAACCCCGCCCATCCCTGCATCATCCTGGATCCTTTGCCCCGTGATCAGACGACGTCGCGGCAAAACCCGCCCATCCCTGCATCATCCTTGTGCCATCGCTGCATCATTCCAGCTCTTTTGAATTCCTCTTTCAAAGAGGAATTACGGCTGCACGACCAGAATCATTCCGGTATGGCTCTGGATTGATTCCTTGCCACTTTTCTTGCCGCTGGTGTGATAACGTCCGTAGAGTGTAGCATTGCCATTTAAGTAAACTTAACTATGGGCCTATACAGACCAGCCAAAAGGGCCGGCCTAGGGGTGGAGTTGGGGAGGGCCAGCTGCACACTGGCCTCCCTGACACATCCCTGATGCCGCATGCCCCACCACATGGTGCACAGTGTCAGGGCACTCCCTTGGTGCAGCTTTTTGACATGCTGCACCAAAGTAGTGCAGAAGACCTGTGACAGTGGCAGTTAGGGCAGCTTTTTGCTGCTCCAAAAAGGAGTGGCATTTGCCAGCAATTTTTGGAGCAGCAAACTGCTGGATTGGGACCACAGTGTGCAGTTGCTGCGGACCCGATCTGGCACTCCCAGGGGCAGTACGGAGCTGCCCCTTTGGGGCAGTCTGTATGGCCTCTATGTATACTAAGTATATTTCAATATATTCAGCTAAGCAGCTGATACAAACACTGGCCAGTGTGGCCTTGTGCCCTATTAACAGAGGAGAGTCCTTTGCTTGATGGCATCCTCTTTTGGATGGACTGTGCAGTTCAAAGTTGATAAAGAACCATAAGAGGAAGCAGAAATCAAGTTGCCCATTCACAGTTGGTATCTGCAAGATAGACCAGAAATCCTGGTTTCTATCATTACTCCCTGGTCACAATTATCCATCGTGCAAAGAAGGAACAGCATACCACAAAGCATAGTTTGAAGGTTAGAGTACACAAACAAAAAGACTTTTAAAGATCCAGGGGTGATCTGGAATAGTTCCAGACAAATCATTTCTAACTCCTCAATAAACAGAGGTATTACTCAATTGGTTGTCACTCAACAGGTGGATTCAGTTGAATACCACTGACACCAATCCCTTGGAAAGAAATGTAGTAATTCCCATCATTTCAGTTAAAGAGAAAATTATTATAGAAAATAAAGGGCTTCCATAGGCAGGAGAGATTGCCAAATTATGAGCCACTACACAATACTAGCACTATGACTCCACTTTAGCTGCCATGACTCCATGCTACATAATTGTGGGATCTGTTAAGGATATTTTGACATTTCAACCAGAGAGTTCTAGTGGCTCACCAAACTAGAAATCCCAGGACTTCATAGGATACAGCCATGGATGTTAAATAAGATCATAGTGTTATAACTGCATAGCATAAAAGGGCCCATAGACACTGGCATGCATCTAATTACACAAAAAGTACACCTGTAATGACAGAACATATAGTGAACGTACTGCTCTTTGTGAGGTTTTGTTTACCATCATCATCACCAATAAAAATCTTTTCAATCTTTATATACAAGTTTAACATGGTGTAGTGGTTTCAGCACTGGACTATGACTCTACAAATCAGGGTTCGATTCCCTGCTTGGCCATGGAAACCCACTATTATATACTCTCAGCCCCAGAAAACCCCATGATAGGTTTGCCTTAGGGGTGCTATAAGTGAGAAACAACTTGAAAGGCATACAACAACAACATAAGGTTTTGGCCATCTTGGAAGTAACTACTTCAAACTAGTTAACTTGCAATTAAATCCTTTTTCCAAAAACATTGTGAGTAATTTAATGAGGAATAACAAGTCACTCCTTTATAGCGGAAGAATAACTTTTTAGTTAGTTTTATTGTTATGAAGATATGATTGTAGAGAGAAGGTAGAGTTGGGGCAGCTGAGCAACAGCCAATCAGGAGTGAGCTGGAGACAGCCAATAGAGTTGTGGTCTATAGGTGATAAAGAATTCTGTTGCTGACAGTTGGAGTCAGTCTGAGTCTGGCTGTGTAACAGTCCAGAAGTGAGGGACTTATTGGTAGTTTAAATACAGAACTCCAAGGGAGAGGGTTTCTGAGCCTGAGGGCTACTGTAGAAATAAGGTTGGAAAGACCACAGTAAATAAGGACAGTGTGAGGGTCCTAAAAGAAAATATCTGGTGTTTTCTAAAGTTAAAGAGTGTCTAACAAAGTATAACAAGAACAAGAGAATGCAACATCATAACAAATGAAACATTATTAACCGTATTAATACTGGGATATATCCTGGGTGGCTAGCATAGGAAGACATTGGGGAAGATAACCAAAGCTCAGGACTGTGTGGGAGTCTTAAGTGAGAGTAACTGGTATTCTTTAGATAGAGAGTTGTGTAACAAATTGTAACAAGAACAAGTCTATATATTATATGAACTGATATATGTCTGGTTCGGAAACTACAGTTGGTTCAAAACATGGCAGCCAGGCTTCTATTGGGAACATCTAGGAGGGATCACATCACTCCGGTTTTGAGGTCCCTCCACTGGCTGCCTATTGGTTTCCAGGCTCAGTACAAGGTGTTGGTTATTACCTTTAAAGCCCTAAATGGTTTGGGTCCAAGCTATATCAGAGACCGCCTTCTCCCATATAATCCTCCCCGCGCTCTCCGATCCTCCGGGAGGAACTTGCTGCAGCTTCAAAAAACAAGGCTTGCGGCGACCTCCCGGAGGGCATTCTCTGTCGTCGCTCCCAGACTCTGGAATGGCCTGCCGGATGAGATCCGTCAATTAACATCTTTAGATAGCTTTAAAAGGGCTGTCAAGACGGATCTCTTCCGGCAGGCCTTTCCAGATTAAATTACCCGGCTTTGAGACCTGAGATTAGCGATTGAGTGCTTAATAAGCACTTGTTAAATTCCCTTCAGCAGGGGCTTCTGGTTTGTATGAATTTTATTAATTTATATTTGGTCAATTCACTTTGTTTTAAACTGATTCTGATTTAATAGTTTTTTAAGGGGGGAGGGGGGGAATAGTGTTGTTTTAGACTGTATTTATTGTATACTGTATTTTATTATGTTCACCGCCCGGATTGGTTCACCATAGGGCGGTATACAAATAAAAATTATTATTATTATTATTATTATTATTATTATTATTAACCATCATTCAAATAAGGTTTTATTGTTATTTAATTACAAGCTTGTCTAAACCTGGGTTGAATTTCCACTAAGTTTGGAAGCAAATCATTAGTTAAACATAAAAGTGGTCTGGTACATCACAAATTGGTGACAGTGGGAACAGGTGCCATGCTGTGATGAGATTTTTAAAGTAGCTACACATAACTAGTTACTTTTAGAAACAAGGAGGTAAGGGAATTGCTTTTAAAAATGGAATCATAATGGAAAAAAACTACCTTCGTGTCCCAACACCATAAATGTAACAAATTACTTTAAAGTGGTAACATCCAAGTGGAATCTGTTGGTAAAGCTTTAAAATTTTTGGCTGGAATCCTGTTGGAATATGTAAGCACTGTAGTTATGGTCATGTGCAGTGAATTTCATTCTGATCTACTTTTGCATTCTTTTGCATTCTCGTAAAGATCTCAGTATTACCAATTTAAGAGCAGTATGACACTACAGATTCTGTCCTTTCTCATTTATTTTGATATTAATAGTGTCAACATTTTGGCCCCAGGTTTCCAGATGACCTGAATTGCCAGTAAGTGTTATTTCCTCCACCCCGCTATTATTTCTATAACTGCATGAACCATGCCAAACCCCCATGGCTTCATCATTATAAGAGAACTAGTCAAACTAACTAGGTGTTCTCTACTTCTTAGAAGAAGAAAAAAACAAAAGGAAATAAGCAATAATGTATGAAAAGTATTAAATTAATTACTATCCAACATACCAGCATATCTGGTATTTCAAAAGATAGATTGAAATGAATGCTACTTTCCATATTTCAGTTGGAAATTCTGACCATGAATTATTTCCATGATGATAGCATGGCTCTTGTGCCTTCTTTTAAATGCCCTTCTTTTAAATGTGGGATATTTTCCTGTGTGTCTCTGAAAACACACTTTTGCCATACTGAAAACATGAGAGTAAACCAAAAAAAAAGAGAATTATTTGCAGAAGTGAGTGTCTTCATGAATAGTTGTGAGAATGTGACTAGAACAAGTTCATGAATTTCTCCTTTACAAAAAGAATTACATGCACTCCATACTACATTTATGGACATGGAATTATGATTGCTTTTATTGTCAAGTAAACTTTTACAGGAGTTTTTTGTACTTTGTCCTCTGACGTAGTCTGGTAAGAATGGAATAGAGTGAAAGATTACTCTCAAATCATTTATTTTATTATTTATTTGCTACATTTAGCTATTACTTTTTACCCCCAGAAAACATTTCAAAGCAAAATAAATGAAATCAATCTGATGATGCTTGTGATTACCAGTATGATTACAACCCAAAATAGTTACACTGACCATAAGGGGGGAATCTAAAACAATATTTTACAAGAACAACAGAAGAACACAAATTTGTGTGCAGTCTTTTGAGTTCTACAGTTCTCACTGACAATGATGAAAAAAGATATCTACCTGAGGACATCTGGAGATCCCAAAACCCTGCATCATTTTACCTGCTGATTGTACCGATTGCTTTAATATAGATTTTTGGAAGTGTGATAAGGTGAACATCTCTAAATACAGCCACCTTTATTTGTAGTGCTCCTACATAAAGATATCCAAGGGGGAACTGAAGCATCATTTCACATGGTCAGATGGAAGAGCTGGAGGTTATATATCTGACTATAAGGAGGAAAGTGCATACGTGTTCATTTGAAATTGTGAAGAAATGGGACCCAATGGAGCCAATAGCCTGGGATATTCCTGTATATTTATGACAGTTCTATATTTTTGTTTGGTTTTAATATTTTTTATTATATGACAATCTTAATGTAATGCATGTAGCAGGCATAATAGCTAGTGATAAATTATTTTAAATTTGCAATTTGTGTAACTTTTGGCTCTGTGGTGATAGCTAGCATAGTAAACACAATTCTGTGCCTTAAGTATGACTGGCAAAGGTCACACCAAGAAAATGCTGTAGGAGAATGTTCTGACAGCATGTAAACATCTGAATCAGCAGATGGCTGAGACAATTCCACCTTTGAAATGCTGAATTGGGTCTTTGTGACTGAGTGCAGGTGTGTGTGTGTGTGTGTGTGTGTGGAATAGATTATGGACTGGAAGCACAGAGAAAGAGGGAGGGGGGAGAGGGAGAGAGGGAGATCTGACAAGAGTAGGAAGATGATCACAGTAAAATAACAAAAGGTGTTAACCCCAGCCCAAAAGTATGTAAAGCACTGATAATGGATTACTGATTAAAATCCTCCTTGAATATCCGCCCACCTCAAGGCCTTGCCATTCAATAAAAGACCAACACACAGATTAACATGTAAATCACTTCACCAAGGGTCACAAAGTATATATATACCCCACACACCTCCATGCCACCATTCTTTGAAGATGCCAGACACAGATGCAGGTGAAATATCAGGAATAAATTCTTCCAGAACATGGCCACATAGCCCAAAAACCCACAAAAAACTATGGATGCTGGCCATGAAAGTCTTCACTTTCACATATAAAGCAACTGTCCCAAACACTCTTTGGAGAAAAATACACCAAACCTCATGTATGCACCTGAAGTCTACAACCATTACTCCATTAACAAGGAAATTAAACCCCTGGCTGAAAGTGACCAAGATATGGACTTCAAAGAGGCTGTGGGGAATAAAACAAGTACTTTGGACAGTTTGGGAACTGTATAAATGAGAAAGCCATTCCATTGGAGCCAAGTCTACTGGACAATGCTCACTCCTCTTCTCTTCCTATCTATGCACATTTTCCCTTGGGCCACTCATCCCAATCTATGTGAGACTGTGGGCCTTTGCAGACTGCCAGAAATAGTGCAAATTGAGTCCACTTTAACTGCCCTGACTCAGTGCTAGGGAATCATGGGAACTGTAGTTTATTGTGGCACCAGAGCTCTCTGACAGAGAAGGCTCAATGTCTCAGAAAAAAAAATGCAATTCCCATGATTCCCTAGCACTGAGCCAGGACAGTTAAAGTGGACTCAATTTGCACTATCTCTAGCAATCTGCAAAGGCCCTGTGTCTCTGTTTGGATTTAAGAGTCCAGCTACTCTACACTCTGTCTTCCTCAGTAAATCTGTTTTTATTTATCTCTCTTTCTCCCTGTCTCCCCCTTCCTCAAAATTTCTTTCCTTCTTTCATCTCAGACTCTCCACTAAACCAATTCCACTTTACCCTTTTAGGCAAATGATGTGCCCATTTCTTCACCTCCCTTAGTATGCCCTTACCAATCTCAGATCCACTCTATCTTCTTTTCACATTCTTTTTTTTTTTAAGATATTGGCTGTAGCTCTTTGACAGGCACTAGAAGACATGGACGTGTTCAGAGTACTGCATATCCCTTTATAGTATATTGCAGCATTACTATAAAAATGTATTTAATTCACTTGGTGGTCAAATATTAATTGGACAGGAGCAAAAAGTGTTCTAGTGCTGGGTTGAAAGAAAAAAAACAGCTTTGGAAAAAGTATACACCTTAGTCTGGAACTTTCTCTCTCTCTCTCTCTCTCTCTCACACACACACACACACACACACACACACACACAGAGAGAGACTTTTTATTCTAGGTTAACAGGAGAAGCATCAACCAAATATAGAAGTGATTGAGCATTTTGCTCTTCCATTTGTTGGAACTCACCCTTCCATAGAATGGGCCTGAGAATTAGAACTGCAGCACAGCAATAATACTAATCTTGTTGTTCTACATCACTTGTTTCATGCTACATGCTGTTTGACAGTAACAGCTTTACAACTGTATTTGTGAACATCACTTAATCAGGTTAGGGTTGTCTACTGCTGAGCAGCTGCCAGGTCTTGCTAGACTGATTTGCTAGCCTAAATGTCTGGAGTCTAAATCTACAATCCGGATCCATTACATTGCTTGTAAACAATGACACATTATGATAAATGTGCAGTTCAGTTAATTATCACAGGCTACATCGACTTCTTCATTTTGAACGGAATCAGTTCTTAGCACCTGATCTTGCCTTCCCTCTTCAGAAATAATAGATCTCATCAAGGAGCCTCTCATTCCTTAGCTTGGCCTGTGGCAAACAGCATAACTCCATGCATTCCTCTGCTGTGATCTTAGCTTCTCCAAACCTCTCTGAAATTGCTCCTGTTTCTGCCCTCTATTTGCAGTGGAAGATCCCACATTGTCTTTCCAGGCTAAAATAGCTAAGGGAATTTCCCTATATAACTGGGGAAAAGTTTGGAAAGGAATTGGGGTCCTCCAACCCAAACCTTGAAATGTGTCCCTGGTACTGATCAGAAGAGTGGTAAATCTGCTCTAGATGACCTGTAAATGTAATCCGTGGTGCTATCCATGGTACTGAGTTGAGTTTCTATAATTATGCCTCCAAAGCAATTCCAAACAAACAAACAAAAAAAGCAGAGGACTGTGTTGATCCTAGGATTGCCAAATTAAAACAAAGACAGGGCCCCTAGACCTTTAGTGGTTGTGTGGAAGAGGGAATTTTGGCAGGCCATGGAAGCTCCACCTGCTGAAATTACATCTTCCACATGGCAAGCCTAGTTGATCCACATCCACAAATCACTTTAGACAGTTTTTATCTCCATCAGGAGCAGATCTTTTGTATCTAATTCCTAGTCAACTCAAAATACAAGATAGTACACACCAATACATTGTTGTATTGGGGAAATTCTGAGAGGAAAGTAGTTAATGTCTGAAGAGATAGGGCAGCTTAAAGGGCTAACAGATAATCACCCCTGCTAATGAAGAAGTCATTTTTTTTTCATTTAATTGTTACTAGGATTTTAACTATGTTGTTTAATACTGTTTTAAGGGGGGGATATGTCTTTACTGTAATTGTTTTATGTTGTAAACCGCCTGGATTGGGCAACCATTGGGCAGTATATAAATAAATATTATTATTATTATTATTATTATTATTATTATTATTATTATTAACACTTTGATCCTCCAAACCCTGATTCCATTACACAATTGTCACAAGATATTAAAAGATAAACTGCAACCTGTCCACCAACATTAATCTTATTGATTTCCTACACACTTTGCCTTGTCACCCATGGATCTCATTTTTTTTGGGAAATGGTTAACAAAACAAATAATATTAACAGAGCTC
Source organism: Phrynosoma blainvillii (assembly GCA_026167975.1). Classification (NCBI taxonomy): domain Eukaryota; kingdom Metazoa; phylum Chordata; class Lepidosauria; order Squamata; family Phrynosomatidae; genus Phrynosoma; species Phrynosoma blainvillii. The sequence goes on from JANUYF010000002.1 coordinate 273,747,690, forward strand.
TCTATAATAAACATTAAAAATAATCAGAGAAGGAAATCCATTTGTCTATTTTTGATATACTTCATGCAGGTGATCTTTGAAAGCATACATTTTAACTACTTGAAGCCACACATTCAGGTTTGTATGTCTGTTTTGCCCCTCCATTAGCAGCTCACATGGGTAGACCATTCAGAAACTAGTATGCCTGCCAGTTGGGGGTCATTATGAAACAATCCTATTATTTGTCACTCTGCTTTATTTTCCTCCCAAAAAGATCAGCATCAAAACACTGTGTGCCAAGCAGGACTTCTGAGGCCCGATTTTTACAACACTACAATGTGTTAAGAACCTGGAATGTAAAAGAAGGTGCAAGAGCACAAATTAGTATTATTATGTCGAGTTTAATCAATAGCATTCAGACCTCCACTTCACAGAATGGGTTTGTGCACCTCCTTTCAAGGAGAATGATGTGGTGCTGTTTCAAAGGCCATGCCACCGGGGCAAATTTAAACAGCCAATATTCTGAAAAGCCAGCCTATACATTTATCAGTCAAAAATGCATTCACCAGTTAAATGAATTCAGCTAGAGAAGCACAAAGGGGAAATGACTAAATGCGAGACCCCAGCAATTTAACACATTTCTGTTGAGGAAAAAGCATGTGGAAATACTGAAAGCTCTGCTTTCATTGTAAAGCTATTATTGAGTATTTTCTGCTAGCCTTGGAGTCTCATTTTGATAATAATTTGGACTACTATAATGTACCTGAAATAGTAAATACTAGTTTTACACTGGTTCCTTCAAATTAGGATCAGAATGAAACACTCCATTCTTGCTAGGAACGATGATGATGATGATGATGATAATGATAATGATAGTAATATAGTAACAGTAATACTTGCATTGGGTAACTGCTGGAGCATTCTCTGACCTCAGTGAAAATCCCAGTGTATTTAAACTACGGTATAATGTACACATCTTGCATTTCCCACCCCCACCCCTTGAAAATTCCAAGGGACCCTCCTAATGGGTCTACTAACTGGCAACCTAATATATAACTTCTGTTTTTTATATGGCTTCTTCCACACTGCAGAATTAATGCATTTTGACAACACTTTAACTGTCATGGCTCCATCCTATGTAATCCAAGAACTCAATTTCCCACTGGAGAGAAAATGCTTATTCCTGTCCTGTGCAGAAAATGCTCTTTTCTGTGCAACAGCCTCTATTTGTGAATGTTGCCGCAAAATAAGTCCCAGAGCCCTTTCACACTCCAATTAAGCACCACAATTCCACTCTTAACTGCTACAGCTGCATCCTATGGAATCCTGGAATTTGCAATTTAGGAGGAAGGGGACTTTGGAATCCTCAGCCAGAGACCTCCTCTGGTACCTCTGACCAAACTACAAACCCAAAAATCCCATAGGATGTGACCATGACAGATAAAGTGAAATCATAATGCTATAATTGTACAGTATGGAACTGCCTCCATACTGCTTCAAAGATTCTCATCTGTCAAGAAACACATTCTTTAACCATTTTTCATTTTTCCCCCCAAATATTCTTTCCATTCTTGCCAGACTGAAAATTGGAGAGACCTCTTGTACATTTAATGAATGTGTGGAATAGGCAGTTTCAGCAGGTGTTGCACATCATGCAAACAGGTAACAAGAAACACCTGCTGAATATCACTCATCTACACAGCCATGTACTTGCTATTGCTTTTAAAGGTACAGGAACCTTCTCCAGTTTTCAATCTGGCAACCTTTATCGATAAACAAGACTGACTCTGAGGGACTAAATTGTCCTGTCCTGGTGAATATGTGGTTACACAGAGAGAAACAGAAATACAGAAAAGCTGCCATTCTGGCTGAAAACATGGCACCAGTGAATGATGTGGTTCTCTGTAGACATTCTGGTGTGATTTTGATCAGTTTTGTCTGATATGAAAGCAGACCTTGCTACAATTATCCATGCCCTAATTATACTTATACTAATTAGACTACTGTAACATGTTCTACAGCAGACTCACTTCAACAGTGGTTCAGAAGTGTTACTTGGTGTTGAACACAGGTGCACAGTTACTTATGGGGTAACCTGAACATAAAACAGTGATGCTGTATCTGCTGCACCACTTGCTGGACCGAATTTAAAGTTCCCTCAATGACTTCAGACCAGAACAATAAAAAATTAAAGGATCATGTACTGCTATACAAACCACTCTTTACCCTAAGAGTAGTCACATAAGTCTGGTTCATATTCCCACTAGTAAAATGTGCTAGTGGGCATAAGATACAGTGACTTTTCTGTGGTGGTTCCACATTTCTGACATGCACTATTCAGGATATTCATGTGGCTACCCTCGTTAAACATCTAGTTGCTCCTGGGTGTTGTGTTTTTATTCATTCTAGAGCTCTCTTGAATGTGTGAATTATTATTGCTGAAGCCATTTTAAATGTTTTCTTTTGTTTTACTTATGTGTTTATTTAGATATTTATTTACTGAATTTATATCACACTGTTGTCCAAAATGGGGAGATATGCTTAATTGAAATTAATGGTATTTATATCTATATTTTATTTTGTTTATTTTTATTTTGCATACTATCTTGGAGAGGCTTTGCCTCAAGGCAACATAGGGAGGTTGCAGATTACCAGAAACAGTGCAAATTGAGTCCATTTTTAGGGTTAGGGTTAGTGCTAGGGAATCATGGGAATTGTTTTTGTTCTGAGACATTGAGCGTTCTCTGTCAGAGAGCTCTGATGCCACAATAAAATACAGTTCCCATGATTCCCTAACCCTAACCCTAACCCTACAAGTGGACTCAATTTGCACTATTTCTGGCAGTCTGCAACCCCCCAGAGACATGTTTTTAGTAAATAAAGATACAATAACAATTGATACAGTAAGATTCAACAGTGCCAGACCTATCTCACAGAGAGCTCTCTTTCAAATTTAAAACGCCAAAACTAAGATCATAATGTAGGAGAATATGCAATGAAGGTTTTGTGTATGTACGTTTTAAAATTCTGTATCCACACAGAAAATCAATAAAATGAATGAATCCAGACATGAGTGACAAGAATATTGAAAGATAAGAATTTGATAGCTAAAGAGAGCTTACCATTATTGTCGTACCACAAAAAGAAGAAATGAGAAGCAAATAGATTAAAACAGGGTCACATCTCTTAGGATCAAGGAGCAAGAATATAAACCAACTCACCTTTCTAAACCAAGAGTGGGAGATGAACTTTATTCATTATTTATATTTGTCTGTGATATTTTTCCTGATACTCGATCCAGCTTGAACTAGACAATTTAAAAGAAATCTTAACAATGCTAGCAGAAAGAGAATCATTAAAACCAAAGATTCAGTCCTTACAGTTAAAAACACACTCAAAATAAAGTAAAGATAAAATATACCACATATTCCCCTCAAAGATCCTTCTGCCACTACCCGTTAAAGGCTGAAACCTGTTTAAGTAAAAAGTATCTCCTTGTTCATGAAAAGAGAGCAAAAACAAGCTTCCAATAGGAAGGAATGCCCTGACCTGTAAGCAGTTACCAAGATGTCTCTCTTTGGTCTCCTCACCAAACAGGGCCATGTGGGTGGTGGGACCAAAAGGAAGTCCTCCCTTGAAGATAATAAGATTCAGGCAGGCCCATATAGGGAGCTACCAAAGGCCAAGTACCAAGTGGACTTTACAATGTAAAGTGGAATTTTAATGGCTGTCAAAATGGGACCCGCCTCTCTCCTATCTTTATAGCAATAGCAAGTACATTTCTATACCATTTAGCAGTGCATTTAGGAGCTTTGCAGTCCAGCCTAAAGGGCCGGCCTGGGGGTGGAGTTGGGGTGGGGCAGTCTCATGCCAGCTGCCCCGACTCTACACTAATGCTGTCCTGATGCGTGCAGTGTCAGGATGCCTTCCTAGCGCAGCATGTACAAAAGGGCACAAAAACCCCACAGCACCGGCTTTGAGAGAGGCTTTGGGGGGCAGCAAAAGGGAGGATTGGGGCCATGGCATGTGTTTGCCACAGCCCCAATCTGCTGCTCACTGGGGTGGCTTTGTGCCGCCCCTTTAGGCAGGTCTACAAAGCCCCTTAAGCACTCCCTAAGTGGTTTACAATGTGTAAGTCACTCCTCCCCATTCCCCATTTTGTCCACCAACTAGCCAGTGGTTGTGAGTGTTGGTGGGTATTGCAGGACAATCACATCTGGAGGGCCATGAGTTGCATAATTTTCAATATTTCAATTTCTTGAATTCTCACTAAATCCTGATATAGATTATAGTGGGATGATTGCACTTACGGATATAGAACCTAGAGTTAAGCATCTGTAACTGTTTCATATCCATGGTCCCTATGTGTCAGGGCCATGACCCAGACATGGTCCTATGATGCCAGATTGCCATGCTTGTGCATATGCTTAGTAATGCAAGATGATGAGATATGCCATACCATTGAGGATACGTGGAAGTAAAAGATTCATGGCCAGGGATAATGTGCAAGTGCATGGAGAGGAATTAACCACTACGTCTTGCCAAAATCGTACTTGTCGGAAGTTTGGTATGGAGGAAAGAAGGAGGGGTAGTTCTGGGAAGACCAAATGTTTTGAGTTATTGATAAATGGGATGAAGACGGGTGTAACTGGGGGACTGCTTTTAGTGTATTGTGTAACTGGAAAAACCTTCAGTCCTTACAGCATTGTGTACGGTGATAAGTTCTGGTTGCAGAATCTGCTGAGAGCTTGTGTTCCTGAAGTAGAGTTTACCTGTACATTATACTATGTATACTATGAAAGATTGTGGTGCTACTGCCATTATTATAAAATCTCCCTATTGTACCTCATCAGCCTCTAGCCTCTGCAAGTGACATAGGTTTGTTCTCCAGTTGACCGAGGCAACAGCAAACTGACATTTCTACCCTTCCCATCAGTGATCTCCTGTGCAAAGAGAAATTGCAAGAGCAACCCTTACTTCTGAATGTCATACTAGAGACAGGTGGCATGAGGGAGATAGAAACATCTGTCTGCTGAGCCCAGCAGGAGAACAGACCTCAGTTGTTCACAGAGGATGGTGGCTTTTAAGGAAGGATTAGAGCCATCTGTCTGGGAAATGTATACTTAACTAAGGGCCTTTACAGACTACTAGAAATAGTGCAGCTTATTACCGGTAACATTTGAAATAGAAAAATCATTTTTGGTAGGACCTTCATCTTAATTATTGCAATTATGTAAGTTGCTTTTTATTCCATTGATTTAAATGTCTTTTAATTTCAGCCCATGTTTGTTTGTGGTTCTGGTCAAATAGATCCAAAGTTTTCTTCATAATTATCATACCCAAATACTTTACTTTCTTTTTTATAAGCATGCCTGTCTTTTTACTTAGTTCCTCTTCTTCTTCTTTTCTCAGATTCTTAGTAATAATTGCCGATTTTTCTTTATTCAATTTGCATCCTGTTATTTTCCCAAAATTTTCTATACTTTCAATCAAATATTTTATCTGTTCATTTGGGTTTTCTAAAAATATGACTATATCGCTGGCAAAAGCCCTTATTTTGTAGTTATTCTTTCTAATTCTTAATCCTCTAATTACTTCCTGATTTTTGATATCTTTTATTAAACTTTCAATTACAAATAGAAATAATAATAATGACAAGTGGCATCCTTGTTAAGTTCCTCTCCTAATTTTTATATATTCAGTAGGTTCATCATTTATAATAATTCTTGCTTTCTGCTCTTTGTATATTTCTTTTTTTATCCATTTAATAAATATAGAGCCTAACTATAACTAAATAATAAATAACTAAAGAAACTTTTTTTAAAAGATGGCATAAGGATTTGAATAACTTCATTTGGCAAGATAGAAACTGAAAGTGAGATTAAAAATATTACAAGACGCACGTGAAAGAGGAGGGTTGGGAGTTCCTAATCTAAAACTCTACTTCGAAGCATATTGCCTGACATGGATTAAAGAATGGATTGTTTTAGAAAATGATGAGTTATTGGATTTGGAAGGAGATGGCTTGTGCTTTGGATGGCACACCTATTTGGGCTATGGGAGAATCAAGGCGAATAAGATATTTAACAATCACTGCATAAGGAAAGCCTTATTTAATATTTGGAACAAATATAGAGAAAGAATTATGCCTAAATTTGCAAGTTGATTCTCTCCACAAGAAGCCATTTAAAGAAAAGAAAAGAAATGAATAAAGAAACAAATTGGATAACATACAAGGTATTATTGAAAAAAGATAAATTAGGTAGATACAGAATTGAAAGAAGAAGGCTACCAATTAGATTGGTTTAGATATAGATAAGTGGTAGAATGTTATAAATCAGACTGTAGATTACAGGGAATAGAATTGAAATTAAATGAATTTAGTAAAATTTGGTTAGGGGATAACAAAAAAGAGATTGGAAATTTTTATAAACTTTTACTAAAATGGGAATTAGAAGAGGAGGTCATAAAAGAAAATATGATTACCGTATTTTCCGGTGTATAAGATGACTTTTTGACCCTGGAGAAGGTTCTCAAAAGTCGGGGGTCATCTTATACGCCGGGTAGAGAAGGAGGAGGATGAGAACGGGGAGTGGGGAGAGAAGGAGAAGGAAGCCAGGGACAGAAGGAGGGGTCTGAAAATGGAGAGAGAAGGGAGAAAGAGTCCAAGGAAGAAAGAGAGGTCTGGAAACGGAGAGAGACAGGAGAAAGAGTCCAAGGAAGAAAGAGAGTCTGAAAACAGAGAGAGAAGGGAGAAAGGGGCCAAGGAAAAAAGAGGGGTCTGAAAACGAAGGGAGAAAGGGGCCAAGGAAGAAAGAAAATGAAGGGAGAAAGGGTCCAAGGAAAAAAGAGGGGTCTGAAAACGAAGGGAGAAAGGGGCCAAGGAAGAAAGAGGGGTCTGAAAATGGAGGGAGAAAGGGGCCAAGGAAAAAAGAGGGGTCTGAAAATGGAGGGAGAAAGGAGCCAAGGAAAAAAGGGGGGGGTCTGAAAATGGAGGGAGAAAGGGGGCAAAGAAGAAAGAAAACGAAGGGAGAAAGGGGCCAAGGAAAAAAGAGGGGTCTGAAAATGAAGGGAGAAAGGGGGCAAAGAAGAAAGAAAACGAAGGGAGAAAGGGGCCAAGGAAAAAAGAGGGGTCTGAAAATGAAGGGAGAAAGGGGCCAAGGAAGAAAGAGGGGTCTGAAAACGAAGGGAGAAAGGGGCCAAGGAAAAAAGAGGGGTTTGAAAACGAAGGGAGAAAGGGGGCAAGGAAGAAAGAGGGGTCTGAAAATGGAGGGAGAAAGGGGCCAAGGAAAAAGGGGGGGTCTGAAAATGGAGGGAGAAAGGGGCCAAGGAAAAAAGAGGGGTCTGAAAAAGAAGGGAGAAAGGGGCCAAGGAAGAAAGAAAACGAAGGGAGAAAGGGGCCAAGGAAAAAAGAGGGGTCTGAAAATAGAGGGAGAAAGGGGCCAAGGAAGAAAGAGAGGTCTGCAAATGAAGAGAGAAGGAAAAAGGGGCCAAGGACAGAAAGAGGGGGATGAGGATGAAGGGAGAAAGAGAAGGAAGCCAGTTCTGTAGTATGGATGCAGCCTGAGTCTGCATTGAAGAAATAATGCAGTTTGACACCGCTCTAACTGCCATGGCTCCGTCCTATGGACTTCTGGGATGTGTAGTTTTCTTCATGGTACCAGAGCTCTCTGACAGAAAAGGCTAAGTATCTCACAAAACTGTACATCCCAAAATTCCATAGCCTTGAGCCAGGGCATTTAAAGCGGTGTAAAACTGCTTTAATAGATTTCTGCAATGCAGATGCAGCCAAAGTTAATGTGTTGCTTGGGCATAGGTTCTTTAACAAATAATTCTGCACAATGAGAGAGAGTACCCTTGAAGATTTATCTAAAAAAGACCCAAGTTCCTTAACTTGGAGGTTATATGTGTATGTTGTGTGCCTTCAAATTGTTCCTGACTTATGGTGATCATAGGGTTTTCTTGGCAAGATCCGCTCAGAGGCGGTTTGTCATTGCCTTTCCCTGAGGCTGAGAGTGTGTGACTTGTCCAAGTTCACCCAGTGGGTTTCATGGTAGAGTGGGGAATCAAACCCAGGTCTCCAGAGTGGTAGTCCAACACTCAAACCACTACACCACACTGACTCCTATTCCCATGTACTACCTATGAAACAATTGCAGACTTTTTTGTTGTTCTTGTGTGCCTTCAAGTCCTTTCCGAGTTATGGTGACCCTAAAGCAACCTTATCATTGGGTTTTCTTGGCATGTTTCTTCAAATGGGGGTTGCCATTACCATTCTCTGAGGCTGAGAGTGTGTGACATGCCCAGGGTCACTTACTTGGCTGCACATTGTACATACCCCAGAAGGCATCACTTAGTAGTATATTGACAGTCCTTCCCGCCCAACACTACCTCATTTCCCCCCAAACATCTCATAGCTGCGAGATGGAAATAATTTTTAAAGCAGCATTTAAATCTGGACTATTTTTACAAAGGCAAGGTCCAAAACACAGTGCAGAAATAAATGCCATGGAACATGGGAGCTGTAGTTTGTTGTGTTTATAAGTGACAGTTTTCCTGCTAAGTACCTGCATGTCATAAGCATTTGAATTAAAATTACCATATTGAAATCAAATCTAATTTTAAAAAAAATTTATTTGGTGTGTGTTGGAAAGGGGGGTCGTCTTGTACGGCGAGTATATCCCAAACTCTGTATTTTAACTGGAAAAGTTGGGGGTCATCTTAAACGCCCAGTCGTCTTATGTGCTGGAAAATGCGGTAGATGGGCCAAGGATAGAACTAGAAGTGTGGGAATTGGTTTGGGGTAAAAGGTTAAAATATACAGCCTCACAAAACATCAAAAAAAATTTATAAAATATTTTATAGGTGGTATATAACCCCCTCGAAAATATCTAAAATATACAAAAACAGGAGTAATTTATGCTGGAAATGTGGCAAAGAAGTAGGCTCGCTTTTTCATAGCTTATGGTCATGTAAGGTGGTAAAAGGTTATTGGAAAAAAGTAAATGAAATAATTAATTGTATGCTAAACAGAAAAATACAGATGCGCCCAGAGATATATCTACTAAACGTGTGGGATAAAGAGTTGGATAAAATTACGTTAAAAGACTTTTATATTTAATCACAACAGCAAGATTAACTTTAACCCAAAAATGGAAGTCAGAAAGCATGCCAAATATCAAAGATTGGATATTAAAGTTTTATGATACAATCGAAATGGATATACTTACTAAATTAAAAAAAATCGGTAAGAAAGTAATAATGAAGACTGGACCCTAGTTCTGAAATACATAGAGAACCAATGGGGGAAGTTAGAAGTAATCAGCTACACATTATAAAAGAAGAAAGTAACCAATATAAAGTATAAAGTGACGAATAGGTTACAGTTCAGGATAGAAAAATAAAATAGAATAAATAATTGGGAATGGATCACTTCATTAGTTAATAGTAAGGTGATAGGAGCAAATGGTACAAAGATACAAAGAAATAGACTGAAGAAACATAAGTAAGATGAAAAATTAAATTAAGAAGTAAACAGACTAACACAAATGGTTCAAAGAATAGGTAAGCTGCAATTTAATAAGTAGAAAACAAAAAGAAAGATAGTAAAAGAAGGTCAAGTCATAAGTTGTCTGATAAACCAAGGAAAACAAGTAGGAAATGGATGAAAGAAGGAAAATAAGAATGAAGGAGAGAGAGAGAGAGAGAGAGAGAGAGAGAGAAAGAAAGAAAGAAAGAAAGAAAGGAGAAGGGGGGAAGGCAACCTTTTAAAGACCTGGCCCGGTCTCCTGTAGCCCAGGTCTCGGCTGGGCCAAGGGGGGGGATGGCGGGGGTGCACACACGACCCCTGCCATGCACGACCCCCCTGCGCACGCTGCTGCTGCCGCCGCCGCAGCACATGCCGCGGCTGCCATTTTGGAAATCAAAATGGTGGCCGGGATGCGTTTGCGCATGCGCAATAGTACTGCGCATGCGCAAATGCATTGCGGCCGCCATTTTGATTTCCAAAATGGCAGTCGCAGCGAGCACGGTCGCAGAGCAGCAAAAATGCGCCGGCGCGGCAGCGCAGCACAGCGGCAACCTTCGGCCTGGGCCGGTAAGTCCAGGGACCGGGGCCTTAACCGGCCCCCGGGCCGTAGGTTGCCGGTCCCTGGAGTAGACAAACAAGGCAAAGGAAAGAAGGAGAAATGGAAAGAAAAAGGAAGTGGAAGAAGGTTAGAGCAAGTAGATAAGTAAAAAGAATGTAGAGAAGTAGAAGGGGTAGAGGAATATGAAGGTGTAGGGATAGAAGGAGGTAGGTGAGGTGAGGAAAGGGAAGAGAAAAGGGAAGGAAAGGAAGAAATGAGATACAGTATAGAAGGAATTAGGTAAGGGATTAGTTAAGATGGGGTAGAGATAGTGTTCAAAAGAATTAAGTAAATAGAAGGAAAATAAGATATAGAATGAATATTGAAATAATATATATGAAGATACAATGAGCTGATTTTTCCTTGTTTGAGTCTGTATTCTTTCTTTCATTAGATTGGTGTAGATGAATATATAGGTAGACAAGTATAAATGTTTGTGTTTGTATGTTTGTAGGTGTTTGTATAATCTGTAGTTTATTGTGGGATCAGAGCTCTCTGACAGAGAAGGCTAAATGTCCCCCCAAAAATACAGTTCTCATGATTCCCTAGCATAGAGCCAGGACAGTAAAAGTGTCCTCAAGCTGCATTGTTTCTGGCAGTCTATAAAGGCCCTAAGTAGCTGATTTAAAACCTTAGCCCAATTTTCCCGCGGCACTCGCAGCGGCGGCGACTCTCCCGGCTTGGCAGGGCCTGAGGAAGGACTGGTTCCTTGAGAGGGCGCGTTTTGCCCCATTAATTCCACCTAAGGGACCAGGACTCTGGGGACTCTGCCCTAGCCCACACCTACCATCAGGGCGGCCTCGGAGCAGCTGTGCGCTGTGGGTCCGGGGAGAACGCCGGCGGGGATAAAAGGACCCGCCCAGGAACATCCCCCTCGGCACTCGCAGCGGCGGCGACTCTCCCGGCTTGGCAGGGCCTGAGGAAGGACTGGTTCCTTGAGAGGGCGCGTTTTGCCCCATTAATTCCACCTAAGGGACCAGGACTCCGGGGACTCTGCCCTAGCCCACACCTACCATCAGGGCGGCCTCGGAGCAGCTGTGCGCTGTGGGTCTGGGGAGAACGCCGGCGGGGATAAAAGGACCCGCCCAGGAACATCCCCCTCGGCACTCGCAGCGGCGGCAACTCTCCCGGCTTGGCAGGGCCTGAGGAAGGACTGGTTCCTTGAGAGGGCGCGTTTTGCCCCATTAATTCCACCTAAGGGACCAGGACTCTGGGGACTCTGCCCTAGCCCACACCTACCATCAGGGCGGCCTCGGAGCAGCTGTGCGCTGTGGGTCCGGGGAGAACGCCGGCGGGGATAAAAGGACCCGCCCAGGAACATCCCCCTCGGCACTCGCAGCGGCGGCGACTCTCCCGGCTTGGCAGGGCCTGAGGAAGGACTGGTTCCCTGAGGGGGCATGTCTGCGCCCAAAATTCCATCTACAGGGACCTTGATTTTATAGGGCCTTGTCCTTGGCCTGTAATTATTATCAGTGGAGGGCGAGACTTATCCCCTGGTGCTTTCTCCTGCTAAGGGAATTGTAGGAGGGTCATATAATGTATTGTTCCACCGAGGCTAGGCTTGTAATGGGAGCGGCTATTGGAGTTGTGCAGGGGAAAGGGAGGTATGGATGGAACAAAGGGAATCAATGTTACAAAAGAAGGCGGGATCGCTGCTTGAAAGCTATCCCTCCCTCAGTTCCCTTAGTTACTCCGAATGGTTTAGGGAGCAGATCAACCATACCACAGAACCTCACTCTGCTCCTCTGCAATGCCAGGTCGGTAAAAAATAAAACCTGTATCATCCAGGAACTTCTCCTGGATGAGGATGCCGACCTGGCTTGTTTTACAGAGACCTGGCTGGGAGAGGACAGCTCAGCCATCTGGGCGCAAATCCTCCCAGCCGGGTACTCTGTTAGTGAGCAGGTGAGGGGAAGTGGGCGGGGGGGCGGAGTGGCTCTGGTTTATAAGAATCATCTGACCTTAACCAGGATACCTATCCGGAACATGGTCCACTTCGAGTGTATATACCTTAGCCTGAAGTCCAGGGATAGTTTGGGGATTTTGCTAGTCTACCGACCACCCCGTTGTCTAGCAGACTCCCTGACCGAGCTGACACAGCTGGTCTCTGAGCTATTGTTGGAGTCTCCCAGACTTTTAGTCTTGGGGGACTTCAACATTCCGCTCGAGACCAGTTTAACAGGGGCGGCTCGGGAGTTCATGGAGACCATGACAAACATGGGCCTATCCCAATTGGTCAATGGGCCCACACATTGTGCAGGTCATACACTCGATGCGGCCTTCTGTACGGATCAGGAGCATCCGTGGGCGGAGGTGGGAAATACCTCCGCATTGTCATGGATGGATCATTTCCTGGTTAAGCTGAAACTGAGAGCCAATATCTGCCCCACCGGGGGTGGTGGACCCATTAGAATGGTCCGCCCTCGAAGGCTAATGGAGCCTATTGGATTCCGGAAAGCCTTGGAGGGTTTATTGGTTGGGAATGCTGGTGGTTCTGTCGACGCCCTGGTTGATACCTGGAACACCGAGCTTACCAGAGCTGTCGACACAATCGCTCCCAAGCGTCCTTGCCGGCCCGCTTCTAACCGTAGGCCTTGGTATACGCCTGAGCTTAGGCGAATGAAGCGCGCTGGACAACGACTAGAGCGCAGGTGGCAGAAGACTCAGCTCTTATCTGACAGAACTCGCCATAAGAAATTTTTTCATTCTTATCGGGAGGCGGTACGTGCTACGAGGAGAGCTTTCTCCTCGGCACGTATTGCGTCTGCTGAGTCTCGTCCAGCAGAGCTGTTTAGGGTGGTGAGGGAGATGACGCAGGTTCCTCCTGCGCCAAATCCCTTGCTTAACCCGACAACGGCCTGCTGTGACGCTTTTAATAACTTTTTCGCAGACAAAATCTCTCAGATAAGAGCCGACTTAGATGCCACCATTGGAACAGAGTCGATAGGCGAGGTGTCCAGTGACTCCGCCGATGTAGTTATACTGGATCAGTGGCAATCTGTGAGTACTGATGACGTGGACAAGCTGCTTGGTAAGGTGAGGAAGACAACATGCCCTCTCGACCCTTGCCCATCATGGCTGGCCGTCCAGGGGGGGGATGCATTGGTGAGTTTCCTTACGGATATCATCAATGCATCCTTCAGGGAAGGACATGTTCCATCATGTTTGAAGGAAGCGGCAGTTAAGCCGCTTCTGAAAAAGCCTTCCCTGGACCCCCTGGATATGAAGAACTATAGGCCTGTGTCATTGCTGCCATTTTTGAGCAAGGTGATCGAGAGGGTGGTTGCTCTTCAGCTCCAAGCTGTCTTGGATGAAACCGATTATCTAGACCCATTTCAAACTGGCTTCAGGACAGGATTTGGGGTTGAGACTGCCATGGTTGCCTTGACCGATGATCTGCGTCTGAGCATCGACAGGGGTAGTGTGACCCTGTTGGTGCTCCTAGACCTCTCAGCGGCTTTTGACACGATAGATCACGGCATCCTCTTAGACCGCCTGAGAGGGTTAGGTATCGGGGGCACTGCTTTGCAGTGGTTCCGGTCCTTCCTCTCGGGTCGGTCTCAGAGGGTGCTGCTCGGGGACTGTAGTTCCAGTAAGAGGGCCCTCACTTGTGGGGTCCCTCAGGGAGCTATTTTGTCCCCGATATTGTTTAACATCTATATGAAGCCGCTGGGTGAGATAATACGGAGTTATGGTGCTGGGTGTTATCAGTACGCTGATGACACCCAAATCTATTTCTCCATATCTCGTTCGTCGGCCTCGAATTCCAATGGCATATCTTCTCTCAATGAATGTCTTGAGGCGGTAATGGGCTGGATGAGGAAAAACAGATTGAAGCTGAATCCAGACAAGACGGAGGTGCTCACGGTCTCGGCCCCGAAACCAGGAATTGGGTTGCAACCTCCAGTCCTGGATGGGGTCACACTCTCCTCCAGTGACTGTGTTCGCAGTTTGGGGGTGCTCCTTGACTCGTCGCTCCTGATGGTAAATCAGGTAAATGCGACGGTCAGGAGTGCCTGTTATCAGCTTCGGCTGATACGCCAACTGCGCCCTTTCTTGGAAGTAAGGGACCTTGAGACTGTTGTGCACGCACTGGTAACCTCACGCCTGGACTTCTGTAATGCACTCTACATGGGGCTACCCTTGTACCTGACTCGGAAACTGCAGTTAGTGCAGAATATGGCGGCCAGGTTGCTATCTGGGACATCTAGGAGGGATCACATCACTCCGGTGCTGAGGTCCCTCCACTGGCTGCCTATTGGTTTCCGGGCCCAGTACAAGGTGTTGGTTATTACCTTTAAAGCCCTAAATGGCTTGGGCCCAAACTATCTCAGAGACCGCCTCCTCCCATATAATCCCCCCCGTGCCCTCCGATCCTCTGGGAGGAACTTGCTGCATCCGCAAAGAGCCAGGCTTGCAGCGACCTCCCAGAGAGCCTTTTCTATTGTCGCTCCCAGACTCTGGAACGGCCTGCCGGATGAGATCCGTCAATTAACATCTTTGAACAGCTTTAAAAAGGCTGTTAAGACGGATCTCTTCCGGCAGGCCTTTCCGGATTAGATAACTAGCCAGGGACCCTCAAGTAGATTGCGGGGGATTGCAGTATCATGGACAGTTGTATCGTTTGCTGTGTTGCGCGTTGGTATTGTTGTTGTTAATGTATATTGGTTTTAGATTAAGTACTGCTTAACTGCAGTTATTTTAATTGTATTTGATTTAATAATTGTTTTAAGGGGGGTGGAGGGATTGTTGTTGTTTTAACTTGTTGTAATGTACAATTTTTATTGTTCACCGCCTAGATTGGTTTTCCACTAGGGCGGTATATAAATAAAATATATTATTATTATTATATTATTAATTTTAACTGATACTTTTTTTAAAAAAAATTAAAAATAAGAAATAATGCAGCTTGAGGCCACTTTAACTGCCCTGGCTCAGTGCTAAGGAATCATGGGATCTGTAGTTTATTGTGGGATCAGAGCTCTCTGACAGAGAAGGCTAAATGTCCCCCCAAAAATACAGTTCTCATGATTCCCTAGCATAGAGCCAGGACAGTAAAAGTGTCCTCAAGCTGCATTGTTTCTGGCAGTCTATAAAGGCCCTAAGTAGCTGATTTAAAACCTTAGCCCAATTTTCCTGCAAATACAGAAAGTACAGATAGCTGTATATGCTGAACATACACTGTGGATAATGGGGATAATAACTACACATATTGTATGCACTGCCCTTGGGGCATACATGAGAAGCAACAGTATTGTTCTCTAAATTACTCATCCATTTCTTCAGCAATGAAAGGCATCAACCAACTGCCAACACAGCAGCTGCCTTTTTGAGCACCTAGTCTAAGCAACACATGCAGATTGTGTGCAGTATTGGCACCTAAGCTCCCCACATTTTCCATTTATGCAGTAAAAAGACATCAATTTTCAGGGCATACAAGATCATATGAGCTGGGCCATTTCTTTTTGTAAGCTCTACATTATCAAACTTCAGTAGCCTCACTAATCATTTGTTAATATTGCTTTGATATGTTTTGAAAGAGAGTAATGGAAGATTATTTCAGGGAGCTGTATGTGAATAAGCCTAAAGCTTTTACTTTTGCTAGAAGTCTTATACTCCAAGGCATGAAGGATAAATATTCAACATCTATTCTTCAGCCACCAGAAGATCTTACTGCTTTAGTTACATATCAACATGTATTTATAGACATCACCTTCAAGAAAACTAGTTTTGGAATTATGACCCGGCTGTTTAATGTATATGTCAACCCCACATTTATATTCTCTGTATTTCCCACTTCTTTCTTCTTCTTTTTTCTCTCTCTCTCTTCTTATTTTCTCTTTCTTTTTTCTTTTCTTTGTAATTACACTTTAAAAGTCTATTTTTTAATAAAAAGGATAAACCTGAAAAAATCATCAAGAGATTAAAAACATTGCATCTTTATGAGATGAATCAACCACATTACATTCAGTATAGAGGTGTTATTAGAGTTTTACAAGGGGCTATAGCAAAGCATTACTAGGTTCTTATTCATTGGAGATATTTATGTAGAACTACACAGCAAGGAAATTCCTTTCAGACATTAGTACCATCCAAGCAAAAGTGATGCAAGCAGGTAGAAGACATACATTGTAAGCATATAGTGGAAGGTAATCTTTACCCATCTAAAAATTTTAGGCTATATCTCCCGAGACTCAAACCCACTATGGCCAATGGTAAGAGATTGTGGCAGTTGTAGTCCAAAACATCTGTTGGGGACAGATATTCTCCACCCATGAATTAGGGAATAAGGGAACAGAGTTTCCCAGCCTCCCTCACTAGGTTAATTGGAAGACTGAATGGTGATCCTGTAGTGTGGATTTCCCTTCATTGGCAGCATAACACTCTCTGTTGAGTGCCCTAAAGGCTTATTGGCTAATGTTGCTTGCCCTAGGACCAGTTGTTAGATGACCAAATGTTTAATATGTTTTAGTCTGTTTAAATTATTATTGTTGCTATCTTTTAAAATTTCAAATTGATTTTGACTCTTTAAACTGATTGGAATGTTGGAATAGAGGGGTATAACCTTTCTAAGAAAAATAGGCCAAACAGGAAAGGAGGAGGAATAGCCTTATATGTCAGGGATGTTTACATCTGTGAAGAGATCCAGGACTTAAATCTTGGAAATCAGGTGGAGAGCATCTGGATAAAAATTAAAGGGGAAGGAAACAACAGGGATGTTATTGTGGGAGTCTATTACAGACCCCCAAGTCAGACTCAGGAATTGGATGATGCCTTTCTAGAACAGATGACCACATACTCAAAAACGAGAGATATAGTAGTGATGGTGACTTCAACTATCCTGATATTTGCTGGTAGTCAAACTCAGCCAATACTCCAAGGTCTACCAAATTCCTCACTTGCCTTGAAGACAATTTCTTTTCTATTTTAGATCTGATCCTAACCAACAGGTATGACCTGGTCAATGGGGTGCAAGTGGTGGGATCCTTAGGTAGGAGTGATCATGTTCTCCTGGAGTTTCTTATACAGTGGAAAGGAGAAGCTAGGCATAGTCAAACACTCATTCTAGCAATGATTTCAACAAACGTAGGGAAACACTGGGAGTAATCCCATGGTCGGGAATACTAAAGGAGAAGGGAGTTCAGGATGAATGGGAGTTTCTCAAAAGGGAGATACTGAAGGCACAGTCTCAAACTGTTCCAATGAGAAGGAAAAGTGGGAGGAGTCTCAAGAAACTGGGTTGGATGACAAAAGAACTTTCAACTGAACTAAGTATGAAACGGGAGATGTATAAGAAATGGAAAAGGGGCGAAATCACTAAAGAGGAATTCAAACAAATAGCTAGCACATGTAGGGGTAAAGTCAGGAAAGCCAAAGCATAGAATGAGCTCAGGCTTACTAGAGCCGTTAAGCATAATAAAAAGGCCTTCTTTGGGTATGTCCGTAGCAAAAGAAGAAGAAGAGGGAAGTGGTAGGGCCACTGAACAGAGAAGATGGAGAGATTCTAACAGAGGACAGAGAAAAGGCAGAACTACTCAACACCTTCTTTGCCTCAGTCTTCTCACAAAAGGAAAAGGGTGTTCAACCTGAAGAAAATGGAGCAGAGGACACAATAGGGAAAATGCAGCACAAAATAAGTAAAGAGGTAGTACAGGAGTACCTGGTTAAGCTAAATGAATTTAAGTTTCCAGGACCTGATGAACTACATCCAAGGATATTAAAAGAACTGGCAAATGTAAGCTCAGAGCCACTGGCAATAATTTTTGACAACTCTTGGAGAACAGGAGAAGTCCCAGCAGATTGGAGGAGGGCAAACATTGTCCCCATCTTCAAAAAGGGGAAAAAAGAGGATCCCAACAATTATCACCCAGTTAGTCTCAATACCGGGAAAAATTCTAGAACAGTTCATTAAGCAGAGAGTCTGTGAACATTTAGAAGGGAATGCCATAATCTCTAAAAGTCAGCATGGGTTTCACAAAAACAAGTCATGCCAGACTAACCTGATCTCTTTTTTTTGATAAAATTACCAGATGAAGGGAATGTGATAGACATAGCATATCTTGATTTCAGTAAGGCTTTTGACAAGGTCCCCCATGATATTCTTGCAAACAAGATAGTAAAACATGGGCTAGACAATACAACTGTTAGGTAGATTAGTAACTGGTTGACTGACTGAACCCAAAGGGTGCTCAGCAATGGCTCCTCTTCATCCTGGAGAGAAATGACCAGTGGGGTCCCACAGGGTTCTGCCCTGGGCCCAGTGCTATTCAATATCTTTATCAATGATTTGCATGAAAGAATACGGGGCATGCTTCTGAAATTTGCAGATGACACCAAATTAGGAGGAATAGTTAATACCCCAGAGGACAAGATGAAAATTCAAAATGATCTTAATAGATTAGAAAACTGGGCCAAAGCTAACAAAATGAACTTCAACACAGAGAAATGTAAGGTACTGCACTTAGGGCCAAGAAATGAAATGCATAGATATAAGATGGGGGACGCCTGGGTTAATGAGACTACGTGTGAAAGGGATCTAAGAGTCCTAGTAGACCACAAGTTGAACATGAGTCAACAGTGTGATGCTGCAGCTAAAAAGGCCAATGCAATTTTAGGCTGCATTAGTAGAAGTATGGTATCTAGATCAAGGGAAGTAATAGTGACACTGTATTCTGCTTTGGTCAGGCCCCACCTGGAATACTGTGTCCAGTTCTGGGCACCATAATTCAAAAAGGATGTTGAAAAAAGTAGCTGCATTAAATAAACAATGTTCTTTGTTTGCTCTATCATTTCATGGGCTCCTTCTCACTGAAGACATTCATGGTCAGGGACAGCTCCTTTGTTAATAATGTTTGTTTAACTAGACCAGCATCATGCCCATATCAAAGTGATACTGATGTCTGCATGGAAAGCGCAAGTTTAGCCCTCCATTATTTAAATTCAGGTTAATTAGCATGAACAAAATAGAGTGATGTTCATAGCTGACAAACTGGGTATTCTTATAGCCCAGTCAGCCCTATTCTGTTCTGAGTATTCAGACCATCTTCTTTCCTTCCAAATCTTCACGTTTGTACATTGCTCTACCCCTTCTTTCATCTTATACTGTGGGCCTACTTAGAAATAAACTGTTTTTACTTTCATGAGAGTTTCTGTTAGGTAAATTCATTTTAAGATCATAACCTTTATTCGGGTCTGTCATATCAACTATCTATTTTTCCTTCATCAGTGAACTGCCTTAGTCCTGTCATCATGAAATATTACTATTACTACTCTGCTTTAGCTAATGTTGAGGAACAATATTCAGGACTACATTTATGGATCAATGAATCTGTCTATTGATAATCTATGTCAGTTTTATAATGATTCAGTCATGAATCCATTTCATCCAATTTCCACATCACTCTGTGATTTTTTCCTAGAAAAAAAATAGAGAGAAATCTGCTTTTATTTGCACAGTTTCTTCCTACTAACATGGCCATTTTCTATATCATTTTCATAATAGATCTTTGTACACAATATCCAAAATACAGAGATGGGGGTTATGTGACATGGCAGACGCTGTTTGATGGCAATAGCTAGCAGTCCTACCAAGCCCATTCCTATAGCTCCGTGTTGACAAACTTATGGCACATGTGCCAGTGATGGCACGCAAAGCCATTTCCCCTGGCACGTGGAGCAAGAAACTGAAGGTGGGGGCAGAGCAGCAGAATGCAGAGCAAGGAACTGAAAGAGAGGCAACTGAAGGCCAGAGAGGGGGCTGGGGGAGGAAGAGGAACAGGCCTCCTCCTCCCAGGCCTTCAACTGTCTCTGGAGAGGCAGCTGAAGGCCTGGGAAGGTGGTGGGGGGGGAGAGGTCCCAGCTGAGAAGTCCCACTCCCATAGGGTGGAAGTCCCACCCCAGAAGTCCTGTTACCCCCAGAAGTCCCACCTCCAGCATGGGGTAACACCTGCTGCCATTTAGTTTGGGTACTCAGTGTCTCAAAGGTTTGCCATCACTGCTATATCCCATCCAGCCCTGTTCTTTTCTAAGTATTCATTCCACACACACTGGTGAGACATTCTGGGAAATGGAATTCAGAAAGATCTGGAGTTTTACACAGTTCCCACCACTGCCCTAAAATATTTATTTCTCTACTTAAAATACATGATTTTGTACAGTTTCTTTTTCTTTTTCTTTTCTTTCTTTCTTTCTTTTTCTTTTTCTTTTTTTTTTTTTTGAGCTGAAAATTACATAGGAAAACCTGCAGAATTGAAAGATGGAATTCCAGTTTGCAATTAATTTTAGAATATTGAATTATTTTGATTTGGTTAGGAATGCAAATTGAACAAAATTACCCCCCCATCCCTAATTAATGTTAATAGCCCTTCTTCTTTTTTTTTAATTTTTATTGAAATATTAAAAAAACATACAAACAAAACAAGACAAATAAGACTTAACAAACAAACATACCAACATATAGTACACAACACTAAAAACTACTTCCTCGCTACTGCTTCTAGAGAACCTTTATAGAAGTTTATATTATAACACTATAACTGTTTTGTCATTTATATAGAAGAATACATCCGAAACTATTTACATATTACATTTCCCTTCCCAAGGTACATATGTAAACCCCTGCTGAGTTCAGCTCTGTATAGTTTTGATAGTCTTCTAACCTTTCTAAACTAACTTCCTCAACTATATCAACCATTTTAAATTATTCAGGTATATATAACAGATATCAATATCTATTAACTATATAGTAGTATAATGAATAACATGTAAACTTAGGTAAACGCTAACCTTATTTACTTTAATTGTTTATCTAGTAGCATCTAGTCCTTTCTTTGTATGTAATTATACCATACCTCCCAGTTCACATTAAAGTTATACATATTTTTATCTTTAATCAAACAAGATAGTTTATCCATTTCCCAGATATCCATTACCTTTAGTTTCCACTCTGTAAGTGAGGGGATATCTTCCTGTTTCCAATATCTAGCATATGCTATTCTAGTGGCTACAATTGCTAAAAATAGGACTCTCCTTTCCTTGAGTTTCATCTTCTTATCTTCTGCAATGTTTAAGAGATATAACTTAGGATCAATTCAATCTTGTATTTTGAAGATTTTAATGATTTCACAATGGATCATATTCCAAAATTTTTTCGCCAATGGGCATTTCCACCAAATATGCAAGTAACTACCATAATCTGAACCGCATTTCCAACATCTTGGTTTTATACTCTTACTCATTTTAGATAGTCTAAGAAGGGTCAGATACCACCTAAAGATAGATTTATAACAATTCTTTCTAATTTCAATATTCGGTGTAAATTGAATAATATCTTTCCATAATTTCTCCCACTGATCAAGTTGTATCTTCTGATTCAAATCTACGGCCCATTTAACCATATATTCCTTTATTGTCTCCTCCTCCAATTCCCCTTTCCTGATTAAATTATAAAATTTTGTAATTTGTTTTTTTGGAACTGACTTAATTATTTTCTCAAATTCCGCACAGGTTGGACCTATTTCAACAGTTTTTATATCCATTTTAAATCTTTCATATAGCTGCCTATACATAAACCAGTTTGTTTTTAAACCAAATTCACTCAGATCTCCTTGAAGTTTCATGCCTTTAATATTTTTCTCTTTATCAAGATCTAATAAATCTGTATATCTAAACCAACTGTCCTGACCATAAATTTCTTTTTTCAAGAGAGCCTCTGCGGGGGATGCCCAAAGTGGGATCTTAGAACACCAATTCTTTTTATGTTTTTTCCAGACTCTAAATAGAGCCTTGCATAAATAATGGTTCTTAAAGTTGCTATCTACCACATCCTATCCATTAAATAAATAACCATGAAAACCAAACTGGAAGTCGAATCCTTCAAGACTTAATAATCTAGTATTTTTCAATGTGACCCAATCATAGATCCATTCTAGGGTGGATGCTTCAAAGTACCATTTTAAATTTGGAATGGCCAGTCCACCTTTATTTATTGAATCATACATAACTTTCATCTTTACCCTTGGTTTCTTACCTTTCCACATAAATTTACTTAAGTCCCTTTGCCAAATTTGAAATGGTTTTTCATTTGTTATTATGGGGATATTCTGGAAGAGAAAGATCATTTTAGGAAGGATAGCCATCTTAATAGCAGCTATTCTTCCTAACCAGGATAGAGCTAATTTATTCCATTTTATATTTTTTTTCCTTCACCCCTTTCCACACTTTTTCATAATTATTTTTATAAAGATCAACATTTTTTAGGGTTAAGTATATACCTAGGTATTTAACTTTTGTTGTCTTCTGAAAGCCCGTTTCTTTAACAATCTTTTCTTTTTCTTCTTTTGAAATATTAGCGAGCATCATGACTGTTTTTTGACGATTAATTTTGTACCCTGACAGGGTACAAAAGTTAATAGCCCTTCTTAATTCCTGATTTGTATTCAATTCTGGAAAGCTTAATGGGGGGAGGGATCTGCAAATGTTAAAGAAGAAAACTGACAAAGTGCTAGCAAAAGGCCCTGTTTTGGTTTAAGTGAAAACCTTTATGATTTTAGCACCTCTCAGATACTTTACTCTTCCCCTCCCCCCCACTACATTAATATTTGCATGTTGAAAAACGAGTCTTTGCAGCTCACTAGTTACTTCCAGTGTAACCCCATCCCTTCATGTAACCTTTGTTTTTAGTGCTGTTTTAAATGGATGGTTTCAATTTCCTTCCACATGGTACAAAGGAAACTGTGAACTTTTGAGTGACAATGTATCTCCTTTTCCCCTTTCAGTCCTCCTTTTTGCATTTCAGAATTGCTACATTGCTCTAGGACTGTACAGAGAAGCACACACAAAAAGTCACACTATAAAAGGAAGAAATGCAGATGTCCTCACATAAACTCCATTCTGCTGGCAAATGCAGAGTTCTGTCCCATGTGGGGAAATATGATTATTCTGTAGTTCAGTAGCTGCAGTGACACTAGCACTGTCACTTGTTATTGCAATTTAGATTGAGCTCCAAATTTGTCTTGCTCAGGGCTTTGGGATTTGAAGCAAAGAGCATGGCCCAGGACAGTCATGCTTATAACTGTAAGTCCAAAAGCCCTTTGAAAGATAAGTTGAACCAAGATAGGCATGTAAATGTGTTCAAGATAAACATCAGCACAAACCAAGATGCTGAAAGTTGATCCCCAAGTCTAGGAAAGCTCATTATTAGGGCTTTCATTTTCTCCCCCCAGGTCACCTAATACCTCTGGGCTGGTCAGTTCCACTTCCTTGTCTTGGCACAGGTGAGGAGGGTACTGTGCAGCAGCAAAGGCCAAAGCAGACATTTCTTCTACCTGAAACTTTTTCCAAAGATACAAACAATAAAACATTGTACTCACTTAACCGGTTCCCTAGTTCAAGGTCTCCCAGGGGCTTACACTTATTGTTATCTACTTTCTTAAACATAATAAAGAATATAGCCATCATCCTGAGTAATATTCTTCTTGGGTAGGTGATAATGACTTGAAAGCACATATTGCTGCCAGGCTTCTGCAGAGTTTGGAGTTAATTCATTGGTTAACTTGTTAAGTTACTCATTTTTCTCAATTTTTTTCTAGTGCTTTCACCAAACATTTTAAATTAGTGTTGAGTGAAATAGTGCTTCCACCTAACGTTTTAAATTTTTCCATTAATGTTGAAGCCTTCATGAAAAAGGTTATTAGAATTTGTTATATTTTGTTACGGAGAATGTCTCTCTTTCTATCACACTCAGTAAATCAGGGAATCCTGCTGCTTCAGGAGAAGACATATCAGAACTGAATGAAGTATATCACATGGTTCTGATGTTAGACAGACTAAACTGTGTGATTTCTTTGAGAAGACAGCACAGGAATAGAAGGGATAAAAAGAGAACCTTTTGGAATCCAATACACATAGCTGGGTTTATAGAGCAGAAGAATGGCTAAATATGGAGAAGAAGAAAATAATACAAAAGAAGAAAAAAAATATAGTCTTGTAACTGTATTGGGGGAATTGTTTACTTAGCAGAAGACCAAGTCCCTCAAGTTGCCAGTGTTCTTTCAGAATTCCCCCCATATAAAATAAGCCTATATGGGAAAAAATGTTTGGAGTTTTTTGGAGAGAAAGTCATTATGAATCTCTTCAATAACTTTCCCTTTATTGATTATGTTATAGGCTGGTTCCTATTGTATTTTATTGTATAATAGATACAATTATTATATAATATTATGTAATGTTATTATATAGTGAAGTCAGTGGGGATCCTGCACTGGGTGTTACATGGTACGGGGGGGGGGCAGACTTCTGGGGGGAGTGGGACTTCTGGCAGGACTTCTATGGGGCAGGGTTACATGGGAGTGTCCACATGGGCTGGGGAAGCAGCTGCATGGGCTGGAGAAATGGCTGTGCAGGCTGGGGAAGTGCCTTGTGAGCTGGGAAAATGGCTGTGTGGGTGGGAGAAATGGCTGCTGGCTGCCCTCCTGGGCTGGAGACCCCCCAAGATCCCCCCAAAAACCCCAAGGCCTGGACCAGCACCTGCACAGGCCTGAGGGGCACCTGTAGGGATTGGGGGCCAACCGGGTGTCACCCCCCTCTTCAGGGGTGCACCTGGCTTCCACCCAGCAGCCCACAATCCCGCACCCCACACCTCAGTAATACCACTGAGTGAGGTACAACTTTTACCATTCTGTAGTGTATTGCCTTCACAGAGCTAGGCTCTTGAAGTGAGATGTTTCCCTCACTTTTGCTCCTCAATTCTTTCTTTGCAGCTACAGGAGGAATTACTCAGATTTAGATAATCTATTTGGTTTTGTTTTCATTGGATTAAATAACTAGTCACTCTAAATGATGCTACATGTGTGCTCCTGTGGCTCTGATAATATTGTCTGAGTGACAGATTTTCTCACAAAAGTTCTGGTGTAACAAGAAGTGTTATATTCTAAATTTACTGTTCTAATTTTTGAGGATTTATTGGCTCTTTGGAGTGCAAATTTGTTAAGGTATCAGAAGCTTCATCTAATACTCCCTGTAATGTACTCCCTGCAGCAATTCAAAAGGCAATATTTCAGTTCATTTTCTTCATGCAAATGAAAAGTATGGGAGGCCTAGAACCTGCTCCCCTCCCCCCAATGTATTTCTATGTTGAGATGCAGGAGCATTGAAGGGGAGTCCTTTTTACTTTGGGGCCTTGTAGGGATTGGTCCAGTACCGATGTAGCCATATAGCAGATGGGATATTGAATGCCCCTATTGGCTAATCAATTTGAACAAACCAGCATCAATTTGAACATACCTCAGCCTACTATATATATAGTCAGCTTGCCTTGTTATCCGGCCTCATTTCCAGAGAAAATTTCCTTGCCTTTCTTCTCTATGAGCAGATCTGTAGTTTCTCATGTTTTAATATAGTAACTTTCTTAATTATATTGTAACATTTTTATCATCAGGGTTTCAGCTCTATCTTGTTTTAACCTTGTTACAAGCTACCTTGTATCCCATGTTGGGAGAAAGGTAAAATAGGCTTCAGTTAGTGGTCAATTAATGGGGATGTTCAGAAATTTTAACCATCAACACAACTGGCTCCTCACTCATGGGGACTCACTGGGGATGTAAATTTTCATCTATGCATCCTTTCATGTCAGGATGAAAAATTACCATAGCTTTTTCTCCTCTGTGGGAGACAATCCAGATTTCTATGCAGTGATTCAGAATATTATTCTCCTCAGAAATACGGGTCTTTTTTTGCATAGGAATTGATGTATTTCACACACACATTTTTACCTGTCCCCCCCCCCCAAAAAAACCCTCACCCAACCCATGGGTACTTTCATACCAAATAATTTCTCAGAATATTTTATGAAGTGTGAATATCATAAGAAAATTGTCAGAATTCTTTTTGCTGAGTTATTCTTCTGGACAGTGTCTCTCAAGTGTTGGGAAACTTTTCTTTGCAAAGAAACTTGTTAGAAAAAATTTGTTAGCTGGACCTAAAATACCCCTGGGCGATACCCAAAACATGGCAGCATGTTTCACATGCACCTTGGGTGCACTGGGAGAGCATCTGGGGGCAAAAATAAATAAATAAATAAATAATATTGACATTAATATTAAATTAATATTTTTAAAAAATATTCTGAAGTGCACTGGGTCACAAACATGGCCCTGGGGACTACATGAAGCCCAGAACTGTACTTTTTCCACCTCAAAGTTAAAAAAATAAATAAAATCTGGCACGTTAATAAAACAGGTTTAATTAATTGATCCAGAATACAAGAACATAATACAATCTTTCATTTTATATTTTGCCTATCAAAAATGGTACGACATCTAATAATATCATGCTCCTATACCCCAAAACAGTGAAAGTGTTTGTCCCATACCAATACCAATCAATTTAATAATATCTGAACTTTTCATAAGGAAGTTTCCAAAGGGACATGTAGCTACCTAGTAATTAAGCCTCACCCTAGACCAATGATGCAGGAACTCTAGCCCTGGGTCCTCATTTGCTCTTATCTCTGATCAATTACTAAACCCCTGCATAGTAATGAGTTGTGCTTTACCAGCAGGAACAGTATTCTGTAGAACTGAGCTATGATTTGCAAGTGAGAACTAAAACACACAGGCTTACTTCTGAGTAGATAGGCATAGAATTGACCAGTGCTATGGAAGCTTAATGTAGAGAGATCTCATAGCTGGCACCTTTGAGACTACAAGGGCCTTTGCAGACTGCCAGAAATAGTGCACATTAAATTGAGGCACTGCCCTGGCTCAGTGCTAGGGAATCATGGGAATTGTATTTTTTTCTGGGACATTGAGCCTTCTCTGTCAGAGAGCTCTGGTGCCACAATAAATTACAGTTCCCATGATTCCCTAGCACTGAGCCAGGGCAGTGCCTCAATTTAATGTGCACTATTTCTGGCAGTCTGCAAAGGCCCTAACTGAAAGAAAGAAGCATGAGCTTTCATAGAATTCAATTTACTTCCTCAGATGCTTTTGGAGGAGTGGAAACCAGGGGCAGACATATATATGTCCTTGGTGTGTGAGAATGTCAATTCAAATGCAAAATCCTTTGTGTATGGAAATGAAGTAGCAAGTCCAATTTTAACTATGGTTGTTTGTGGACAAAGACATAGCTATTGGGTATGGAAATGAGGTGGCAAAACCAGTTTGGCATTGGAAACTAGCCTGTAGGTAGGGAGAATAGATGAGTGTGGGATGCCCCCATGAGGATGGGGTCAGATAGTGTTGAAATGTGTGTAGTCAGCCAGGACGCCATTGTTCCTGTTCAATCCATTGCTGAGGGAATTTATGAATAAATTCCAATTCTGCTGTTTCTCTTTCCAATCTAATTTTGTAGTTCTTTAATTCAAGGACCATTGTTCTGAGGTCTGAGATGGAATACCCACCAAGAATGAAATTTTCAGCCATTGGTTTTTGTGTTTTCCCATTCCTAATGCTTGATTTATGTCCATTTATCTTCTGGTGCAGGGACTGGCCTGTTTGCCGAATGGAGAGTGCTGATAGGCATAGATAACATAGTATGGCATAAATCACATTGGAGGATGAGCATGTGAAGGTCCCTCTAATATTGTGGGTGATGCCATTAGGTCTTGTGATGACATATCCTGGATAAATGTGCAGGCAGAGTTGGCATCTTGGTTTGTGGCAAGGCTTAGTACCTGTGTCTCCATCTGTGTCATGTGTCTTCCTGTCAGTGACTACCTGTTTGAGGTTTGGAGGCTGTCTGTAGGCAAGCCAGCTCCATCAGGCCTAACCAGAGGAAGAAGAAGAGCCCTCCCTCCAGTTCATCTACCATGATCCAGGCCTCAGAGGGAGAGAAAAACCACTGAACTTGATCTCCTTCCCCACCACCATTCCCTGCTCATTTTGTATCATGTCTTTTTAGATTACAAGCCTGAGGGCAAGGAACTGCCTAATTTTTTTTTAAAAAGGGTAAGCAGCTCTGAGAACCATTGTGTCTGAAAAGCAGGGTATAAATACTATAAATAAATAAATGAATGAATAAAGAAATAAATAGTACCCGGGCAGCTCTAGTACAGCAGCCATAGAAGAGATCTCTGTGCACCAGGACAAATGATGCCTGATCATCTCTCTCTTCTCTCTCCTCAACCTGTAAATAGTTACAGCAGTACACCCTGTGGTTTGACAGCTGCTGGGTGGAGAGGTTTGGAAGATACATGAGGAGCTAGAAAATATCTCTTGTACCATATTTAAAACAAGGCATACACGCACATAATCCTGAGTTTACCAATCCTTTCACCAACAGAATTACAGCCACTGTTTCCTTTACAAAAATGGTATTTTGTGCATGCATATATATTTTTTGAAAAGGGCCCTCAAATGTGAAAAAAGCATCTCACAGGTGTTGACTGTTATATCATTGGATTGTCTCAATATGTCAAGATTCCTTTTCTCCTTGAAGACAATAGAAATTTTTTGCATTCTCATTTCAGCCTGCTCAATAAGACCTAGATATTTCATATTCTGAAGTTTCTTCTTTGCCTTTCATGTTCTGTGCTAAGTGCTCTGGTGTGCATGTAATTTGCACTGCACTCAACTAGATTGAACTTCCAGACCCCTTTTATGATTCTTTATCTTTAAACCAGCCTTGGACTTCAAACAGGAGACAGCTTTATGTGCAGAATTTTCCAACAATGTACCTTCAGATAAGTCAGGCACTGTAAAGGTCATATTAGGTAAGAGGACATTTCAGGTTCTAACTATATATTGTGTAGGTAACATAAAACTGGGATTTACCACAGGGTTTTGTTGACATTAGCATCCCTTCCTGTTTGTTTGAACACTGGGTGCTCTGGGATAAGGTTTGTCATTGGCCTTTTCCTAGCTGGAGATCCTATTGGTGAAATAAGCAGGCATAGGTTCTGTCAAGCCAAGCATGCAGAATCAGTGATGCCAGATGGCCTCAACATCAGTGGGGCAGTAAAGCACTCCAGGTGTAGCGTGAACTTTAAAGGACTTTGCAAGTGCTAAATTGGCACTTCAGAGAATCCTGTAAATTTCTGACTAAAACTAGGAGCACTAACATGGAAGCCATCAGCATCACTTACTGCTTCCACAGTGAATGATATATTGCTGCCAATCATGATCTTTTTTTATTCTATAAAGGGAATTATATTCTATAAAGGGCATTATAAGGGAAACAGATGCTTCCACAATCCTGCAACTAGATATATAGCCTTTGTACTATGGCTGGTTAGACTCAATCAAGGAATCTACAGCCCTGAGTTTGCAAGACCTGAGCAGGTGTCCTGGAGATCTCTCATTCTTGGGGCTACCATAAGTCAAAGCCAACTTGCCTCATATAAGGTAGTGTATGTTAGTGAATTTGCATTCATAGAGCTTGTATACAAAGGAAGAGGTCAATTTTCAGATATCTTAGGGTGCATCTATAACACTGTAGAAATTATGCACCACTTTAAATGCTGTAACTCCACCCTACGGAATCCTGGAATCTTACAAGGTCTTTAGCCTTCTCTGCCAAAGTGTGCTGGTGCCTCACAAAACATGAAATCCCAAGATTCTGTAGGATTTAACAAGGCAGTTAAAGTGGTGTCAAACTGCATTATTTCTACAGTCTAGATACACCCTTATACTCTTCCTTCCTCACCCCTCATCAAACTGCTACTTCCTGCAGAGTGGTACAAGTACCTTAGAGTGGAGAGATCTATTTCCATTTATGAACATCTTTCCCAGCCAGGACATCTGTGCTTTTTTAAGGAAGAATGAGGTGATAAGGAAGTAGTCCTATCTAATGTTTAAACTAGTTCCTTTGGTTTTATGGGGGGGGGGGGGTTTGGGCTGTGAAGGCATGTTCTAGAAGAATGTATACCTGATGTTTTGCCAGCCATGGGTTCAGGTGAAATGTCAGAATAAATTCTTCCAGAACATGGCCAGAACAAACCCACAGAAAACTATGGACGCCAGCCGTGAAAGCCTTCCACTTCACTAAAACATAATTGCATTACCTTTAGGATTAAAAGTCAACTAGGGATAAAGTCACTTCCTTTGCTGTGCCACTGTACCTTATGGGGCTGTAGACTCAGTAAATGATGAGGAAGGGTATCACATGGTTCCAGGGCTGTTGAGATTATACTGATGTATATGAGAGAAGAATGTGATTTGGATGCATGTAGAAATCAAATTGCTTACTGCTTAGTTACTATTTCAACTTCCTGATGGGGAGGGACTTTGACTGAAATTAATTACTTTTTAAAGCAACTTTCCAAACTCTATAGACAATGAAGTCAGACACTAACTTGAGTGGATTTTGCTTTCTCACATCTGTAGGCAAGTTTCTAACAGAAGTCAGAATTCAGGTGAGGCACAGTCTAGGTATTTACAAACTCACCAAGCTTCATCAATAAAATGAAAATTTCACTCATTTAACCACAACATTATTGGTACTGCTTCTGCAGTTGTAGTTGTTATTTTAACACTTTTATTTTGGTTCTTTTCTATTTTTGAATCAGTTATTTTCTATGTATGCCATGTCATATTTCCATAAATATCAAGGATCCTATACATATTTATGAAGCATTAAAGTTCTGTTCACATAAATAAAATATCCAGTGCACATTATTGCTCTCACTCCCTCTGCAGGCACCACACAGGCCAAGACAGTGGCATGTACAGACATAAGAGAAAAATGTATACATTAAATCAAAACCTTGTTACTGAACTTACAACAAATATTTTACAAAACTTTCAAAATAATTTTTTAATAAGCTGTCCAGGCTAACCAACATCATTTGGTTGCTATTGTAGTTTTTGATACTACCCAGTCATGCTATGGTGACTTCCAGATTATGCTGTATCTAGTGCTTGCAAAGTTTCTAGAAATCCCAGTTCATACAAAATGATGTTGTCCATCCCTTGATGGTAACAAGGCAATGGCAGCATATTTCACCTATTTTACAACTGCTGCCAATGTTTCTGGCACTAATTCAAGGTGCTGTATGTGACTCATAGAGATCATCCAGCCTAAATATCTCCTTTTGGGCCAAAATACTTGTGATCATTCAGCTTCCAACAATCTTAAAGGAAACAAATTGAATAGAACCATTCCATTCAGATTTCAGTTGACATTGAGGAAACAAAAGAGCCTTGTTTGTCCCCAATAGATGTGCTACTTCAAGAGAGCAAGGAGAATGGGGCCTTGTTAACCTTCCTCAGTCTTCAGAAGTTTTTGAACATCAACTCTAGTATCATATTATATCCACTCTACTAATCATGTCGAAGAACTTTTTCCTATAGCATATGACTGCTTTTGGAGAAAACCTGACAATGCTAGAGAACTCAGCTTTCAGACAAGTTATTTTTAGTAGAAAAGGTACCTGTTCAGAATATAATTTCCCAAATATTCTATGTTGGGTCAGGAACTCTAGGAGATCCTTTTTTTAAAAAAAAAAATCTATTTAATCTAGAGTTTCTAGAGTTTCTGGATTGTTCAGCCATTCCTGACACTGTTCTGTAAACAGGAATAAAAGTCTGGTATTTTTATTAGATCCAAATTATGTTTTCATTTTTTTCCTTATTTGTGAGGGGTTTTTAATTTTCCTTTTTGAGGTTCCTCAAAGCAATGTGGCAGATTTGTACTATATATATGGAAATGTACTTAATAAGTAATCCTGAGATCTGAATGTATTTCTCAGAGGAAAAACGTATGTCAGTGACTTCATCAGAATCTTTGCTACTCATGAAACGAGAACATGTTCAGTACCAGAGATTGTGGCAAATCCTCTTGCCACCTTTCACCTTAGAACTGACTTTCTAAGATTGCAGTCCGGGGGGGGGGGCATCCCACTCCAAAAGCTTTAAAAGGTTAGTAGCATGGTTTGGTTTGAAAACATAGGCCAAGTGATGTTTAAACGAGAATAAAAGTTTATTTTAGAACAGAATGGAATAGATATAACTTATATCAAAGCTTTTTAATATAGTTTATCTTGGTTACATATATGCAACGTTTGTTTCCCTTTTAATATTTCAGCCATACCAACTAACAATATCCCTCAGGATATAACACAACAGCAACTCCCTTCCTTAGAGTTCTGTATGTATCCCAAGTCCCTCCCGTCTGGACTCCAACTAACAAAATTTACAATTCCCTCAGGAACTCCCAGAAATGCAGCCTCTCTCTCTCTCTTCCCCCAGAAAACCCCAACTGCTCTCTCTCAACTGTCAGCTTGAAATTTTATTTTCTTTCAAGTGCTCCCAGCTTGAATTCTATTGGTTGGCCCTCAGCTGCCTCCTGATTGGCCAGCTGGACATACTTTATATTTATAATTTTAACTGGGGGAGGGAGTTGGAGAGATTGGTGGTGGGCTATTCAAGTTTAGTTTTTCCTTCTCTTTGTGTCTGTGTGTATGTGCACATGCGTGTAGGGTTAGGAGTTTATATGTTATGTGTGCATTGAGGGGTTTTTTAAAAAATTCATATGTATTTTGTGCTGCTTCTTAAATGTAATTAAAAGATTGATTTTAAAATATAAATATGTATAATCAACATAAAATTCAATTATATTAAGCTACTAATGCTACACATATAGTCTGCATTTCACTGAAATATTGCCAGGAATCTGTTGCTCTACATGTTTGTATATGGAAACAGATCACCCAAAGAAAGATGCTAATTGAGGAACTGTTTCACCACAATTGTACTTTAAGGGCCGAGGGACTTCAGCTCCCAGAATCCCAGGAGCTACTGGCCAACATGGGACTATTGGCCAACATGGCTGAGGCTTCTGGGAGCTGAAGTCCCTCGGCCCTTAAAGGGGAAAGGTCGCCTACCCCTGATCTACTCACTGTCTTTCCTGCTATTATAATTTTGAGCTGGAGGGGGAGGAATCATGAAGTCATTTCCTCTTGGTGAGACTGGGTTTCTCAACACATTGAGACAGTATGTTGAGAATTCATTAACTCCCATGAAATTTCTCATCTCCTGCACAAGAATGAGAAAATGAGATTTATTTTTTTCTCCTGAGATTTCTGCAATTTTAAAAAATGTCTCTGCATAAAACAACCTTTCCCCTTTAAGGGCCAAGGGACTTCAGCTCCCAGAAGCCTCAGCCATGTTGGCCAATAGCTCCTGGGATTCTGGGAGCTGAAGTCCCTCGGCCCTTAAAGGGGAAAGGTTGCCTACCCCTGAACTATTGTCTTTCTCCTTTTGTGAATGCAAAACATACACGGGGTGGGGGTGGGGAAAGCAACACAAAAACATAGGCAATTAATCAAAAAGATACAAACAATCCATCTGTTGCTAATATAATGTTTTGATATTCAGACAACAAAGTAAAAGCTATTGTAGTTCAGCCATGTATGTTGTGCAATTTATTACACTTTGTGCCAAAATAAAGGGGGGGGGGGGAGAAAGAAAGAAAGAAAAAAAGAAAGAAAGAAAGAGAATCTCACAAATTGAAAAATCTTTCTCTAGACCAACACATGCTACTTCACTGTCTCTCAGGCAAGAAGAACAAGACACACTAAAATCCATACTCTAATTGCAATGATATATGGATTATTATGTGCTTGCATTGAAACTGTGATCTTTCTTATTCATAATGATATCATTACCTTTGGGGAATACAACGTATGCCTCCTTTCCCTCACACACATTTCTTTTCTTTTTGCCTGTTCCCTGTCTACTAAAACACCTGGAAGAGTGTGTTTGTTGCTGAGGGGGTGAGGCTTCTGCGAGTCACATCTGTGAGTCACTAGGAAGTAGAGCTAGCCATCTTGCTCTATATAACACCTCCCAGAGGCACATACCGTTAAGTGTGCAAATTTTTCACAAACAAGGGAAGCATAGCACAAGCAGAAGGGAAACTTTGTTTTAGAGCTTCTCCTTTTTTAAAAAAAACAACAACACTTTTTTAAAAAGGGCTTTTGGAGGTTTTTTGCTCAGAGGAAGTAAGGGCCTGTACAGACTGCCAGAAATAATGCAGCTTGAGACCACTTTAATTGTCCTGGCTCAGTGCTAGAGAATCATGGGAATTGTAGTTTTTTTTTTCTGAGACATTGAGCCTTTTCTGTCAGAGAGCTCTGGTGTCACAATAAACTACAGTTCCCATGATTCCTTAGCACTGAGCCAGGGCAGTTAAAATGGTCTCAAGCTGCATTATTTCTGGCAGCTTGTACAGGTCCTAAGTCAGAGACTTGCCTCCAGAACAAGCTAGTAGCCAGGAGCTCTCTATAGACTTATAACCCCAGTTAACTGAGCTCGCTGACAGAGCTTGGTGAAAAAGCCAAGCCAATAGGGGCCCTTTACATGGGTGTTTACTGGGGGATCTTTTGAGGGGAAGCCCAAAGTCCTGTTTCAGTGCTTACTTAAAATTTTTCAATATGGACACTGAGGGAGCTGCTGCAGTCACCTGCAACACTTGTGGGATGTTTGTCTTCTTGCTTAGCAATATGGGGAAATTCACCTGCACCACGTGCAAATTGGTAGCCCTCTTGGAATGGAAAGTCCAGCATCTGGAGGCCCTGGTAACTATACCTCAGCATATTAAGGAGCAAGAGTTTTTCCTGGACAGAACCAAATGAATGGTCTTGGACAGGGACCACACAGAGGAAGTTACTGGAGAGGAGGTCACTTCACACACACAGGAGGAACAGCTGGAGGAATGTCACACACAGAAGTAGGGAAACCAGGGATCATTCTGGGAGCTTGCAGCTACAAAACCAATTTGTAGCGCTGTCCCTTATCAGGACCTCGAGCAATGGATGCAAGCTACGGGATAAGAGATTCCACCTCAACATTAGGAGGAACTTCCTGACAGTGAGAACTGTTCAACAGTGGAACACACTCCCTCAGAGTGTGGTGGAGTCTTCTTTGGATGGCCATTCGTAGGGGATGCTTTCATTATGAGTTCCTGCATGGCAGGGGGTTGGACTGGATGGCCCTTGTGGTCTCTTCCAACTCTATGATTCTACTATAGTCATCTTTATTTTCAGCTTTGCAAACTAAGCTATCGTCTTTCCAACTTGGAAGCTGAAACAGTGAGGTCTTTAAAAAAGATAAGACGTTATTCATACAGTAACTAAAGAAAAAATTTATTGCCACTGGGTCTGGAAGTAAGGTAATGCCGGTAAAGTGACAATTTGATTTAGATCACTCATTCATGCATGCACAGTGGTTCAAACAGTCTCTTGCATCTACACATGAATTAAACAGCTCATGATTGATGAGAGAGCACGATCTAATTGGTGTTTTAATAAATACACTCTGACTTGGTAATATAGTTAGATTTATCAGCAGAAAATGCCCCTGTCTAAGTAAAATTATTAAAGTATAGTGCAGGAACAATGACAAATGCCCAGGAAGTAATTGGCTGTAATATCAGTGCTGGCAGTAAATGGGCACACAGTGGATTTATTTGCTTTTTCAGTATAGGAATCTTGAGCAGAAAATCTAACAATCAAGGTGCAAACACAGTACAGAAATAATCCAGTCTGAGACTGCTTTAACTGCCCTGGCTCAGTGCTAGGGAATCCTGGGAATTGTATTTTATTATGGTGCCAGAGCTCTCTGGAAGAGAAGGCCAAATGCCTCACAAAACTACAGTTCACATTAAGCCTGCCTTTTACTTTCTTCTTTGATCTTCCTTAGTAGTTGTTCTAAGGTCTGTGAGGTTTTCTGCTAGTATTATGGTGTTGTCAGCATATCTCAGATTGTTGATATTTCTTCCTCCTATTTTCACTCCTCCTCCTTCCATGTCTGAGCCTGCTTTCCTTACAATATGTTCTGCATATAAGTTGAATAGGTAGGGTGATAAGATGCAGCCTTGTCTGACCAATTTGCCAACTGGGAATCATTCTGTTTCTCCGTGTTCTATTCTGATAGTAGCCTCTTGTCCTGAGTACAGATTACTCATCAGGACTAACAGATGTGCTGGCACTCCCATGTCTTTAAGGGTGTTCCATAGCCTTTCATGATCTATGCCAGGGGTAGGCAACCTTTCCCCTTTAAGGGCCGAGGGACTTCAGCTCCCAGAAGCCTCAGCCATGTTGGCCAACAGTCCCATGTTGGCCAATAGCTCCTGGGATTCTGGGAGCTGAAGTCCCTCGGCCCTTAAAGGGGAAAGGTTGCCTACCCCTGATCTATTCAGTCAAAGGCTTTGCTATAGTCTATCAGGCACTTGCTGATTTTATTTTAGAACTCCCTGATGCACTCCATTAGCCATTGTATATTTGTGATGTGATCCCTAGTGCCTCTTCCTTTCCTGAACCCCACTTGGACCTCTGGGATTTCTCTCTCCATGTATGGTTGGAGTCTATGTTGTAGAATTTTGAGCATGATTTCACTTGCATGGGAGATTAGTGCTAATAATAATAATAATAATAATAATAATAATTTTTATTTATATCCCGCCCCTCTGCCAGGCAATCGGGGCGGCGTACAACATTACAAAACTTAAAAACAATACATCAAATTAAATCCCGTCCCTCCTTCACCCACCCGCCCATCCCCCCAAACATACAAGCAAACTAAATAACAGTAATTAAAAATACAATTTAAAAGCATAATTTTCTTGTCAGCATGGTGCTATTGTTCTATAGTTACTGCAGTCCTTTGCGTCTCCTTTTTTGTGGATGGTGATGTATGTTTATGTTTTCCAATCTGTTGGCCATCATTTTATTTCCCATATCTGTTGACATATGTTAGTTAGCACTAGAGTTGACTCTGTCAATGTGTATTGCAACAGTTCTATTGGAATATCATCTGTTCCTGGAGACTTGTTTTTTTGCCATTTCTTTTACTGCAGCTTCCACCTCAGTTTTTAGAATTTGGGGTTCATCTTCATATGGCTCTTCGTTTCATGTGTCCTTCATATCGTTATCTTGTTTATATACCTTTTCTGTGTATTGCATCCAACATTGTTTTATTCCTTCTTGGTTTTGAATTTGTCAGAATAAATTGTACTTTAGGTAGAAAATGTCATAGATGTGTCTATAGCATGAAACTGGAGCAAAGGTAAAAAAAGTAACCTGAGTTCAGTTGGGAGACTCATCATCTGTAGATTCAGAAGAGCAAGAAATGAAGTCAGCAAACTTCACTTCTGCAGAGTCATGGCTATCAGATGACAGGAAACTGGGTGACATACCAGTAGTGGGCTCAAATCCCTGGGGGAGATATTGTGTATAAGTAAGTGAACTGAATGCTCAATGTGGTTGCATTGTAAATAGGATCCGACTGTAGCACTTTGTCAGTCTGATATATATAGCTGTACTCAAGAATAAAAGCTTCTTCATGAGAACTCAGCAGTCCAGCAGTTTTTGTCTTGCTTACGGATTCTGAATGGGAGGATTTTTTTTTCTATGCAGCCTGCACCGAACTTCACAGTAGAGACTCTTCTGTGGTGTCTTGTTCCTGGTGTAAGTCTCCTGCATGTTGATCCGAGATCACACATGCCCCAACAGAATTATGTTATTTTTATTGCCATAGAGAGTCCTGGTCTTTGGTTGTAATTTTCCTTTGATTTCTCAAATCTTGTGGAATAGGTCTCTCATTCTTCACTTTTTGTTGTTGTCTTCTATTTCTCTGTATTGGTCATTGTAGTAATTTTCTTTATCTTTGTGCACTAGCCATTGTACACTTTACTAATTTAAGGTGGTAAAACAGTCAGCTGTCTCCCCTAACCCCCAAATGCAGGGGATGAAAAGCTTAATCTCATCCCCTTTCTCCATATATAATTATGTATACTTTTTCCTTCTCTTCTTGTAATTCAATTTTTATTTAAAGCTAGACAGCTTCATTAATTCAATCCAACAGAGATGGGAGCTCTGTCACAACTTCTGTTCAAATATATCCAAAGAAGAAGAGCCCACTGTCATCGAGACAGTCTGATCCACTGTTAAATGGCTCTTACAACCAAGAATTTCTTCTTAATGTTTGGTTGGAATCTCTGTTCTTGTTATTTGAATCTATTGGTTTGTGTGCTGACTTTTGGAGCAGCTTGCTTTGTCTTCTACATGGTGTCTTTTGAAATATTTAAATATGACTATTTCAAAAGATGCCATATAGAAGATAAAGCAAACATTGGGAAGAAATTCTTGTGGTCCCTTCCAAATCTTTGATATTGATTCTAATGTGATGTAATGAAATCAATTGATCATGAAGCTTGGTCAACATGCACCAATTAAAAGCTGATCATAGGACAGTAAGGGGAAAACCTGTTAGGTCCAACTAGATCAGTAGCTCCATTCCATTTGGGACTAACAATAGGATTCAGGCCACTATATTTCAGGGATTGTTATCCATAGTCTGAGTATATGTAAATGTGCCCCTATCCCACCAATTGGAGAAGGGTTGTAGCTTAGTGGCAGAGCACATGGTTTACATGCAAAATGCCCCAAACTCTGTCATATCATGGGAGAGCAGGAAAAAGCACTTGTCTGAAATCCTGAAGTAGGAATATTTATAAAATTCTCATTCTCAACAAAAGGAGATGGCTGACTGTACTGAGACAGCCAGACAAGAAATTATCAACCTTCCTGAGGTTCTCACCTCCAGCACAAGAAAAAGACAAAGTTTGTGCTTTGTGATGACCGTCTGTTCCTCCTTTTGAAACAAATCACACACAGAGAAAGTACAGACAGAGAGATAGTTATGTGCAACTCCTCACAGCTATTGCTGTTTTTGCTCAACTGCGCAACCTGCAAGAAAATCATTCTCCCCCAAAAAGAGCACTCTCAGCATATGCAGTGAATGATCCATGTCAGGTTGGAATCCTGTCTATATGTTACTAACAGATGGTTGGTGCCATCAGCGCTGATCATACACAGATTGTATGGACAAGCCTGGTCCCCTTCACCTCTTTCTGGTCTGCCCCTTCAATAAGTGATCAGTACAGGACCTTATCTGGGATCCAAGGCACTGGCATTCTTTAGAAGGGTGTAAAATATAGTTGGGAAATATTTTAAACTTTCTGGAAATTAGATCTTTAAGTCTTAACATATTTCACCTATGTCATTAATGTCTGAACTTGTTATTCAGCTACAACCTATGGTGACCCTATGACTGAGAGACCTCCAAGAGCCTCATTCATACTACTCAGTTACAGCATTATGGTTCCACTTTAACTGCCATGGGAATATCCTATAGAATCCTGGGACCTTCAATTTAAGGAGGGAACTTTAGAATTCTCAGCCAGAGGGTTCTAATGCCTCACCAAAGTACAAACCTCAGGATTCCATATAAACTTGTCATGGCACTTAAAGTGGAATATTGTGTGATACCTGTGTAGTGTGGATGGGCTCCCAATCATCAACAGCCTTTTCTAGATTAGAAATAGAAAGAATATTCAAAAATTTCTGGGAAATGGTAAGAAAACCAAGGGTTGTTTACAGTTGTGAAATCCTGATGAGAAGAATCTCGCACTAATGAGAATCTTCACTATTTGGGATGTATTCTGCACATGTATTAAAAGAGGAATACCACATAATAGGTGGAAAGAGCCAATTAGGGAGGACACAGGCATGGCCTGAACAGACAAGTTGAGGACAGGGAGTCTTGGAGATGTCTCACCCACAGAGTCGAGGTCCACCAGAGGGCAGCTAACAACAAATTCTATATATTTGTAGTAAATAATTTTAATTTTGATATTGCTTGTCAAAATAACTTTTAATTGAAAATTGATTTCAAAAGACTGTCATTTGGTATCTAGCATAGTCTTAGATTTAGTTGACACATGATTGAAATTATATGTCTGATCTTTTAATCTGTAACCAAACAAGTCCATTTCTGCCTGTGAAATAAATACTGACATTCATGTTTCTTCTATCTTTACACATACCACTAGTTTTCTTTGATGCTTGTTGCAGTTCATGTTCTCCTATGTTACCTATTTAAGCATCTGTTGGATTCCTGAACAATTTTATCTGTTATTTTCCAATCCATTCCACTCTCATTTTAACCCTTATTAATTTATCTACAGGGCCACATTTTCTATCAGTTCTCCCCCCCCCCCTTATATTTCTCTGTTGTCCTCAAATGTGGGAATTCCATTTCTCTAATACCCTTTTTGCAGAGTATTTTATACCATATAGGAATCACTTTCTTTCTCCTTTTTCCAAAATATCCTCTTTTTATCTTTCAATTCCATTCTTAAATCCATTTTTTTTGCCTCCCTCTTTGGCCAATTGACATGCTAATTCTCTTAGAGTACACTTATACCATCTCTTTTCATAAGAGCTGCTGCTGTCAGATTCCAGCTTTTCTTTTACTGTCATTGATTGTCCCTGATTAACACTCCATCATCATAATTTCATTTCTTTTTTTTTTCTTTTTTCATTAGAGAAACATTCACCTTTCTTTGATTAGTTCAGAGGAGCAGTATACGATGTCTGTCACCCCAACCCTTTCTTTCCATTATCAGAGTCTTGTCCTTTTTATATTATTAAATTAAGCTGAATTTCTGTGTAGCTATTCATTATATTTCACTGATTTCCTCTGCTAATTTCTTTTAGGTAGCACAAGCAGAGCAGATGAGGTGAGGAGGCATCTTTCTTAATTTTTCACAATCCAATCTATTTCACAATCCCAGGAAGATGTCTCAGAGACATTGCTTTTAGTTTGGCCCATCACAACAAAGATACTTGTGTATGAAAGACACGGATGTATAAATGTATCAGGGATGTAATTCTTAATTAGGTGTCTTCTCAAAGGAAGCAACAAATAATCTTAAATAATTTTGTCCCACTTCAAGGAGATTTTTAAAAACCAGAGTTTTTGAAGGCTCTCAGGACTTGTTCCACACAAAATTAACATGTGGTTATTTTGTACAGAAAAAAGTAGTTTCTGTGCTGGAAGTAGTTTTTTTTCCTTCACAGAAAACAAAATAGTATGATCTGTGGCACAGGCCCAATCAAAATATGGAAGCTGGGGAATGCATGCACTGTGATACTGTGAGAGATCCATTTATCTATTTTTGGAGTCAAAATGTATGGCCTACAGGCTGTATGGAGCTGTAAGTCAATTCCAGTAGCTCCATTCTTATATCCCAGGGGAAAAGAAGATAATCTGTTTAAAGAACACCTGCCCCAGGGCTGATCAATGGTTAATGAGCAGACTGAAATAAAGAGGAAGAAAATAAAGGTTATGGTTTAGATATCTTGATATAGAATTCACACAAATTCTAATTTAAATTTGCCAACAAATATGGAAAACAAAATCTTGTCCCGCAGATTGGAAATGCTCAATATACATTCCAGTCCCTAAAATAGGGAACACCAGGGAAGGCAGCAAACACCAGATTACTGCATTAATTTTCCATGCAAGCAAAGTGATGCTCAAAATTATGCAACAAAGACTTTCATCATACATGGAGTGGGAAATGTCAGATGTACAAAAAGCGTTCAGAAAATAAGGCACTAGGGAACATACTGCAAACATGTGTTGGATAATGGAGCACATTTAAAAATTACAGAAGATAACCAGCCTGTGCTGTATAGACTATAACAAAGCATTTGGTTGTGCAGAGCATGAAAAATAAAATGGAACACTCTTAAAGAAATGAGTGTGCCACAACATTTGATTGTCTTGATGTCCTGTACTCAGGAGAAGACACTACCATTAGGACAAAACATGTAGAAAAAAAAAGAATGTCCAATTGGCAAGGGGATCACGCATGGATGAATTTTATCACTACATCTTTTTAACCTTTGCACTGCATATCTTATGTAAAGCAACATTAGACTTGGAAGAAGAAGGTGTGAAAATTGGAGGAAAGAACATCAACAATGTAATATATGCAGACAACACCATACTACTAGTAGAAAATAGCAAGCACTTGGGATGACTGTTGAAGAAAGTCAGTGAAGAAAATGCAAAGGCATTTTCTGGACATCAAGAAAATAAAACTAATGATCACAGATGATTTACATAGCTTTAATGCAGATGATGAAGACATTGAAATAAAGACTTTCAACACCTCAGCTCAGTCATTAATCATAAAATAACAGAGGTGGAAGAGACCACAAGGCCCATCCAGTCCAACACTCTGCCATGTGGGAACATATAATCAAAGCACTCCCAACAGATGGCCATCCAGCCTTTGTTTAAAAACATCCAAAGAAGAACACCACACTCCAAGGCAGCATATTCCACTGTGGAACATGTCTTATAATCAGGAAGTTCTTCCTAATGTTTAGATGGAATCTCTTTTCCTGAAGCTTGAATCCATTGCTCCATGTCCTAATCTCTGTAACAGCAGTAAGCAAGCTTTCTCCATCCTCAATATGAAAGAAGCCATGGCCCTGAGTTTGTAATACCTGAGCAGGGTTGTTGATAGCTGGATTACTTGGAAGTCCTTCATTTAGAGGGTTGCCATAACTTGAAATCAACTTGATGGCAATTAACAACAAAATGAATAACTAAATGCACAATCAAATGTACAAGTACTGTCAATTTCACCAGAGCAGACGGCTACCTGCTGGACAAAAATGCACATCTGCATGAGCAACTTCCCTCCCCCTCAGTGTGAAATGAATGTGTGCATTGCACATTGGGGAAAACGTCCAGCCACTGTCATAGAGAGACTTAAGGGATGTATAAGACACTAGAAGAACTCCAGCTACAGATTTCAAGTACGGTATTGAAAACAAGCAAGAAGTTATTTTATACTCAGATGGGGCAATTGGAAAAATATGTCAGATGGAGGTGCTGGACAAAGTCCTATATATGAAGTAAAAACCTATTTCAAAGAGCTTTTGAGTTCACAAGGAACATGTTCCCTACTACAAAGTATCTGAAAATTATAATTTTATAATTTACAATTTCAATTGTATATAGAATTGAAATTGTAAAGATAATTTTAGACACCTTGTACTTTGAAATGTCTTCAATGGGGGTCAGCCAGCAATCCCTTTGTAGGACAGACTGTTCTCCTGCTAAAGCATACATAACTGTTCTTGGCAGCATTGCAGGAAACAGGTGTGTCCTTGATTATCAACAGCCCTGTGATGTATGTTAGTGTTATTAAATGAGATGACCCATAACTTGTACATCTGGGCAGTGAGACTAAACATTCGGTAAAGGATCCTCAAATGTGACGATCAGGTAGCAAAATGTCTGGTTAAAAATGATGGAGAAAGATTCATAAATGTTTTATAGTAGATGTGGCAATATAAAATCTTCCCCAAGGTTTGAACAAGCCAGAGGTTTAAAGCTATGCGTTAACTCTGCAATATCCACTTAAATGTGTATGCATGGATGTGGATGAGTGTGGGAGTGAGGAGAACCTTAGCTTATCAGATATGGCCAGAGAGGCTTAGGTTGTTCTACATTTGGTTTAAAGACTTGGCATTCATACTCACTACACTAATGAGGAAGCATTTTCTTCAAATAAAAATAACAGCCTTCCTTTATATAGGTATCTTTTTGACAATATTTTTATCTGATTATAAGTGCTTTTATTATTGGGTTTCAGCTTTCCTGGCTTTTTTAAAATGTGTTATGACATTCCATTTCCTGTACAAATAACATTGTTGCATACTTCCATCCATACTTATCTCACTCAGGTTTTGGATCAACTGATCCATTCCATTCATCTAACACTTCTCTAATCAATTCTATGATAGCTGCCATGGCAAAAATGTGTACAATCAAACCAAACTAAATTTGTTTCAAGTTCCTTGAAAATCTGATTTCTACAAACTATACTAGGATCAGAGATTGGAACATCACTTTTTAAAAGCAATTAATTCCTGTTACTTATTACATATTTTGGAAAATAACCCATTATCATAAGTAATGCCATTATGTCATTGTTCCACTGCTTGCTACTTTCCCCCCACATTATGTTACACTTTTTAAAATGAAAATCTTAGAAATGATAAAAGAATTTCCTAAAAATATATATCTTTCAAATGGGTATATCCATACTGCAGAAATAAAGCAATTTGACACCACTTTAATTGCCATGATTCTATGCTACAGAATCCTAGGATTTGTAGTTTGGTGAGGTAGCAGAGCTATGTGACAGATGAGGCTAAATAGCCCACCAAACTACAAATACCAGGATTTTACAGAATGGAGCCATGACAGCTGATGCAGTGTCAAACTGCTTTCTGTAGTATGGAAGACCTGTAAAATGCTCTTAAAAGACCTTTAAAGATAACTTTTGATAGTAAGTGTGCAATCTTGCTAATTTCACCAATAAAATTTTGTTCCTATTCATTGTCTTACAGTGGGCCCTTGGTATCTGCTGGGGTTTGCTTCCAAGACACTACATGGATACCAACATCTGAGGGTGCTCAAATCCTATTAAATACAATAGTGTAGTGAAATGGTTTTCTCTGTATAAAATGGCAAAATCAAGGTTTGCTTTTTGGAATTTATAGCTATTTTTAAATATTTTCAAGCCATGGATAGTCAAACCTGTAGATTATAGAATCATAGAGTTGGAAGAGACCACAAGGGCCATCCAGTCTGACCCCCCTTGCCATGCAGGAACTCAAAATCAAAGCATCCCGACACATGGCCATCTAGCCTCTGTTTAAAGACCTCCAAATAAGGAGACTCCACCACACTCTGAAGGAGTGTGTTCCACTGTCAAACAGCCCTTACTGTCAGGAAGTTCCTCCTGATGTTGAGGTGGAATCTCTTTTCCTGGAGCTTGCATCCATTGATCTGGGTCCTGTTCTCTG
This sequence comes from Phrynosoma blainvillii, assembly GCA_026167975.1. Taxonomy (NCBI): domain Eukaryota; kingdom Metazoa; phylum Chordata; class Lepidosauria; order Squamata; family Phrynosomatidae; genus Phrynosoma; species Phrynosoma blainvillii. The sequence goes on from JANUYF010000002.1 coordinate 273,792,471, forward strand.
GAGCAGCAGAAAACAAGCTAGTGCCCTCCTCAATATGACATCCCTTCAAATATTTAAACAGGGCTATCTTATCACCTCTTAACTGTCTCTTCTCCAGACTAAACATACCCAGTTCCCTGAGTCATTCCTCATAGGACATGGTTTCCAGTCCCTTCACCATTTCAGTTGGCCTCCTCTGGAAACGCTCCAGTTTTTCAACATCCTTTTTGAATTGTGGTGCCCAGAACTTGACCAGTATTTCAGGTGGGGCCTGACCAAAGCAGAATACAATAGCACTATTACTTGCACTGGCACAAAGGACACAAGACGCCTCTTTTTGGGTTTAAATAGGCCACAACTTTTATTTAGCTGTACAGGGTCTATTAATAACCAATAAACATTAACAAATTTGTCACGTGTGTAAGTGAAGGTGTAACCCCCCAAGTGGGTGATTCTTCACTGCACGTGACAAAACAAGTAAACAATAATAACAACAAATTTACAAACCCCTCCCCCCGGAAACGACATCATATTTCGTCATATGATGTCATGCAATTTTATGATGTCATGCCTTTAAATGCATACGTCATTTCCTTTAAATTTGTTTTATGCCAATTTCCCCCCCAATTTTTAATTAGCCAGATTAAATTGTTCTGTGGGTGGGGGTCATTACCCGCCCTACAGTACAACACAATTTCAACTTATAGACCCTATTCCCAAGTTGTGACAAAGCAATTAACAAACAAAATGAATTACCACACCATGACCCATTCCCAAATTAATTTACTTAAACATAATCATCATCATCATAATAAATCTCAGGGAGGGTGAAAAACCCAGGTAAGAACCCTGGGAAAAAATCCCCTCCTGGCCCCCGAAGGTGACCAGCCTAAGCCTGAGAGTAACAATTAAAGACTCTTAATAAAGGGTGGGTGGGATGGGTCAATCCATCTCAGCTCTAAAATGGCTGCCTCCACATGGCAGCGCAGAGCTATAAGTGACAAACTCTTGTTCCAAGTCTCGCGAGACCAGTAACACCGCGAGACTTGGAGCTACAATCAATAACCCTATTGGACAAGGCACGCAGGTGTACTTGTTCTCCCGCGTGCCTTGACCAACCTGGCGTCTCCTGTCCTTATTTGGCCAGCACAACAAGAAACCCCTCCCAACTTGTCTGAGGGGGAGTCTTTCCCTTGATCTAGATACTATACTTCTATTAATGCAGCCTAAAATTGCATTGGTCTTTTTAGCTGCGGCATCACACTGTTGACTCATGTTCAACTTATGGTCTACTAGGACTCCTAGATCCCTTTCACACATATAGTCTCGTTAAGCCAGGTATTCCCCATCTTATATCTATGCATTTCATTTTTTTGCCCTAAGTGAGGTGCAATACCTTACATTTCTTTGTGCTGAAAGTCATTTTGTTAGCTTTGGCCCAGAGTTCTAATCTATTAAGCTCATTTTGAATATTCATCCTGTCTTCTGGGAGGTATTAGCTATTCCTCCTAATTTGGTGTCATCTGCAAATTTGCCCCCTATTCCTTCATCCAAGTCATTGATAAAGATGTTGAATAGTACTGGGCCCAGGACAGAACCCTCTGGCACCCCACTGGTCATTTCTCTCCAGGATGAAGAGGACCCATTGCTGAGCACCCTTTGGGTTTGGTCTGTCAACCAATTACTAATCCACCTAACAGCTGTATTGTCTAGCCCACATTTTATTATTAATGTCAGACTAACTGGATGGTGATAGTTGTTGGGATCCTCTTTTCTCCCCTTTTTGAAGGTAGGGACAATATTTGCCCTCCTCCAGTCTGCTGGGACTTCTCCTGTTTTCCAGGAGTCCTCAAAGATTATTGCCAGTGGCTCTGAGATTAGATTTGCCAGTTCTTTTAATATCCTTGGATGTAGTTCATCTGGTCCTGGAGACTTAAATTCATTTAGGTTAACCAGATTTTCCATTTCCTCTATTGTGTCCTCTGCTCCATTTTCCACAGATTGAGTACCCTTTTCCTTTTGTTAGAAGACTGAAGCAAAGAAGGTGTTGAGTAGTTCTGCCTTTTCTCTGTCTCCTGTTAGAATTTTTCCATCTTCTCTATGCAGTGGCCCTACCATTTCCTTCTTTTTTCTTTTGCTACGGACATACACAAAAAAAACCCTTTTTGTTGTTCTTAACCCCTTTAGCAAGCCTGAGCTCATTCTGTGCTTTGGCTTTCCTGACTTTACCCCTATATGTGCTAGCTATTTGTTTGATTTCCTCTTTAGTGATTTCGCCCCTTTTCCATTTGTTATACATCTCCTATTTAAAACTTAGTTCAGTTGAAAGTTCTTTTGTCATCCAACCCAGTTTCTTGAGAAACCTCCCATTTTTCCTTCTCACTAGAACAGTTTGAGATTGTGCCTTCAGTATCTCCCTTTTGAGAAACTCCCATTCATCCTGAACTCCCTTCTCTTTTAGTATTCCTGACCACAGGATCACCCCCAGTGTTTCCCTAAGTTTATTGAAATCAGCTCTCCTAAAGTCTAGAATGAGTGTTTGACTATGCCTAGCTTCTCCTTTCCATTGTATAAGAAACTCCAGGAGAACATGATCACTCCCACCTAAGGATCCCACCACTTGCATTTCATTGACCAGGTCTTCACTGTTTGTTAGGATCAGATCAAAAATAGCTGATCCCCTTGTCTTTGAGGCAAGTGAGGAATTTGCTAGACCCTGAAGTATTGGCTGAGTTTTACTTCCAATAAGTATCAGTCAAATAATTGAAGTCACCCATCACTACTACATCTCTGCTTTCTGGTCATCTGTTCTAGAAAGGCATCATCCAGTTCCTCAGTCTGACCTGGGGGTCTGTAGTAGACTCCCACAATAAATAAATAATATAATAATAAATAAAATTTTATTTATACCCGCCTTTAGCCTAAGCTATCCAGGTGGCTTACATTAAATATATAATGTAACTTGTAATAATCATATAACCCCCTCTTAAAATTACAATTAAATCAAGCAGTTTAAAATCTAATAGTCAATAACAGACACTGTTAATTAAACATAACACTGAGATACCCCCAGTTTATAACTGGGGCAGATTATCCCCTCAGAGACACATGTAAAAAAGGGGGGAGGGGGCACTTAATGAGGGAGGGTTAGTTCCAGTTAACTCTCTTCCAGATAAGCCTGCTGGAAGAGATCTGTCTTGATAGCTTTCTTAAAGCCTTCCAAGCTAGATATCTGATGGATCTCTTCCGGCAAGGCATTCCAGAGTCTGGGAGCAGTAGCAGAAAAAGTCCTCTGGGAGGTGGCCATCAATCTAGTTCTTATTGATTGAAGAAGCTGCCTCCCAGAGGACCTGAGGGAATGGGGCGGATTATAGGGGAAGAGGCGGTTCTTTAAGTAAGTTGTGCCCATGCCATGTAGGGCTTTAAAGGTTATTACCAACACCTTATACTGTGCTCAGAAACCAATAGGCAGCCAGTGAAGAGATCTTAAAATCGGAGTAATATGATCACTCCTAAATCTTCCAGTGATCAGTCTGTCTGCCATGTTCTGTACCAATTGCAATTTCTGAGTTAGGTATAAGGGTAGCCCCATGTAGAGTGCATTACAGAAGTCGAGTCGTGAGGTTACCAGTGCATGTACTACAGTCTCTAGGTCCCTTGTTTCCAGGAATGGGCGCAGATAGCATATCAGCTGAAGCTGATAGCAGGCACTCCTGACTGCCGCATTCACCTGATCTGTCATGTGAAGCGATGAGTCCAGGAGCACCCCCAGACTGCAGACATAGTCCTTGGTGGAGAGCGTGACCCCATCCAAGACTAGTGGTCACAACTCAATCTCTGGTTTAGTGGCCCCTACCATAAGTACCTTCGTTTTGTCTGGATTCAGCTTGAGTCAGTTTTTCCTCATCCAGTCCATTACCGCTCCAAGGCATTGATGGGGGGGGGGGGGAAACAATAACATCCCTGTCATTTCCTTTCCCTTTAATTTTTATCCAGATAAGGAATCCATGGTTAGGGAGGGCTGACTGTACACTTATTACTTTATTACCTCTTCATCTTCAGTAATTAGATTGCTTATAGCTTCTTACATCCAACATCTGACAAGGATACAAGTGATACACAAACACAGATTTGTGTGCTATGACTAGACGTAAACCATAAAATGAAATACAGCAATCGTATGGTAGGAAACATCAGTTCCACCAGTTACATCACAGCCAATCTGAGCAGGGATCTTATAGCTGTGTATTCTCCAAGACCTCACCCCAGCAGTCTGTCTAGTTCATTTCCCCAAGGCCTAAGGGAATTGCTCCTATTGTTGAGGGCACTTACAGTTTAAGAATTTCTGTTAGTAGTAGTGACAGTGGAAAAGGGGAAGTCAACCTTGAATAAGATGTATTACATAGGCCTCATTCCCACTTACAAATAGTTCAGTTTGCAATCCAAATTGATGGATCAGTTCGACAGTGGAGCGTGGTTCACACTACATTTGTCCCAATCACATTTTCTTGTTGTAAAATAACCCACTTGTCATTCCCATTCACTCATTAATCAATTCAAAATGGACCTTCTTCAGCGGGTCGCTGATAGCTGATCATGTCATAGGAAATCAATTCTGACCCACATCTCGTTCACACTTGTGCTGAATCGATTTATTCAAAAAGACGCAGAAAAATGAGCCTCAAAAAGATGTGTGTTAAATGGTTCTAGTGCAGGGGGGGGGGCGCTTGCTAAACTGCATCAACGATTCAGTTCAAGTGCAAACAAGGGTCATTTAAACCACTTCAAACCAGTTAGCTAACCAGTTTATAATGTAGTGGGAATGAGGCCATAGAAACATAGAATTACATCACCTGCAACTGTCCTCATTTGGCAGGGACAGTCCTGATCAATCTTCTTTCATCCCATTTTTCCAGCTGGTTTTAAAATGTCATGGTTCTCTCATCTCCTCTCACTTTTCCCATTTCAGTTGCTGCTGACTAAGGGGCTTTGCAGACAGGCAGCCTTGGGCTGACTCAGGAAACAGAGGATCAGGACCAAAGCTGCCCCACGCCTCGGCCCCAATCCACCCTTTTGGTGCCTGGGAAAGGAGCACCAAAATGCCGCAAAAAGCGGCAAAAAGGGCACCGGAAGAGCTGACGCGTGGCTCTTCTGTGTCTCTTCCGGTGCAGTGCATGAAGATGTTGCGCCGGAAGGACGTATTCAGGGTGCGCACTGTGTGTAACGGCACACGCCCTGATGATGTCCTTGGGGAGGGGTTAAGGTGGCCACCGTGCAGCTGCCCCTCACCTTCCCTGCCTTCAAGACAGCGCTTTGCACCATCTGCAGAGGCCCTTAATCAGCATCTGCACTGCAGAATTAATGCAACTTGACACCATTTTACCTGCCATGTTTCAATATAATGGAATGCTGGGATTTGTAGTTTTGAGAGATATTTAGTCTTCTCTGTCAGAGAGCTCTGTTGGCCCCAGAAAACTACAAATCCCAGAATTCCAATAGGATGGAGCCATGACAGTTAACATGGTGTCAAACTGCATTTATTCTGCAATGTGGCAGCTCCACAGAGAAAAAAGAAGTGATACATTTGGTTACAGCATAGTTCAAAATATGAAAACAGTTTGCACTCAACTCAAATGGTGGAGAGGAGAGGATGGAGAAGAATTTTGCCCTTTCCTGTAGGCTCAGGCAAAAGCAAACAGCTGCATCCTCTCCAAGCTTGTATGTACATCCTTGTTAATATCTTTTGCCACCTTGACCACATGCATCCCTTTTTCATTTGAGAAATGTTTGAAGATATGGAATTATTTTGATGTCATTTGGATTAGGTTTTATACTTTTAAAAAATGCCCTATGATGAATTATTAGTGGATTTTAAAAAACCTTAGCATACATTCATTCATCTTGATGTGACTATTTATATTTTCTTGTCCTATTTTATTCCATCTCTTGAAATGTTACATTTTATCATGTAAGCTCCTCTAACGCGAACTCCTTCAAGCATGGAAAAGTGGCATATATAAATAATCAGCTGGTGGTGGTGATGGTGGGAAGCGAGCACTTATTACCTCACACTCATCCTGCATTTATCTTCTTATCCTTATTACTATCCTGACTCACAGGAATGCTGTAAGGTTTACTCAAGGGTAATAATATGACATCAAAATAATGTTGAGCACTTAAAATATATATTAATTTAAAATAAAGAACCTGGCTTTGGCTAGGATCACTACAGTATGTAACCTGGATGGCTCTGTTGATTTCTTCACTGAGCTATCATTTTAAAGATCTCTTTGGTGCATCTTTGAGTATTGACATGAATTATTTCTGCAGTTATCAAGAGTTATCGCAGCTTCAGAAATGTAATTTACACTGCTACATACCTAGCATTGTTTTCACCACATACTTGCTATTCAGGTCTGCACTAACTCCTTTGTGGTATTTCCTACTGACAAAATGTAGTAATAAATAACTCACATTTTGTTCAGCAGAGGCAGATTCCTTTTTAACAGAAATGAAAAAACCTATTGTTTTTCTTCTTCTTCAGCAATGCTCTCCAAAAACAAAACAAAATATTGTGTCAGTTTTTGTTTTGTTTGGTTTTATAGCAAGTCCCTAGCAGTGTCAAGTGTTTGCGTTGTGAGGGAACATCTTCAGCATCACCATCATCATTTCAGTCCACAGAGAGTATCATTATCTTCTTCTTCTTCTTCTTCTTCTTCATCTTCATCTTGATCTTCATCTTCATCATCATCACAACTGAAATATGCATCTTGTGTGGAGCTCTTGGAGTTTATTCTTGGTCCTCCATGCATTTAAATTAAATTATACATAGATAAATATTTCAGTTATAAACAAAATCCAAAGATTAAAGGAGGTGTATACATGAGGATGCTCTACAACATGGGTCTGAGAAAGAAAATTATTTGCTTACTGAGTAGTTGAAATGTGCCTGAAGGCACAAACAACCCAGCTCTATGGTGAAAGGGAAACTCCCACCACCTCCTTGAAATGCAAGTAGAAGCTTCAAGGAGAGAATTTTCAGAGGAAGCCCAGCAGAGGGAGAAAGAGTTAAACATGTACTCCTCAGGCCTCCTTATAGTTGCCATCTGCATAACAAAAAACATGCACAGTTTTTGCATGCAATTAATATTTGGCCTGATGTGTGCATAGGATTGCATCCAAGCATATCTTGGATTTATACCAAATGTCCTTGCTTCCAAGTACTCTCTGGTTTTAAAACATGTGGTAGCACTGGCAATTAATGAGAGCAAGCATATAGATAGCTTGATTCTGTGTGGTCTAGAGCCAAATTAGATACAGCCTTACTTGCAAAAAAGAAGTAGCAAAAGCTAGCCATAAGGGCCATGGGAGATCAAGGGCTAAGCTCATCCTCCTCACTGTTTTGTTGAAGTTCTCAAGGTTCTCCAATGGTTGTCATTTAGGTAACAAAAATATGTATATTAATGATATTCAATTGCACTCCCTTTTGCCAAAAGCAAAAAAGCTTATCTTTAATTTTAAAAACCTGCATCTCTTTTTGCCCAAAAGATTTTTATCTATTCATATGTTCACCACAGAAATATGAATAACAGCATAAAAGAGCAATCTGAGCAAAGATGGTAATGAAAACTGTGGTGCAATAGCTGGAATGGGAGGAATGAACAGGCCATCAGAAGAATCTCAAGATGAACAAAGGAAACTTTGCCTTGAAAAATGTGCTAGTCAAAGAAAGGAACATTCTGTGCAAATGACTAGACACATTCAATGGAACAAGAGAGATATTTTAAGGATTATATAAACAATGACAGGCATTCTGTTAGTGCATAAGTCATGCTATGCATATTGGTGTGAATTATTCAGCATGGTACAAGAGACATATTCTGCTGACCTCGGGGGAAATGGGTTTGCACATACAACAATGTTGTGCATTGCCACCATGTACTGCAGTTTCACACTGTGCATTGCACAAATATGTTGCACAGGGATTGAGCAGAGTATCTCCTCATGCAGATATTTACACACTGCTGAGAGGATGGTGTGTTGCGGCCAATATGTGATAAAGACTTTTCTTCATAAACAAATGGAACTGAAGGTGCTGATATGAATGCTGAGAGTAGGCCATTTCACTAGTCCCAGCCACTCAGTGTTGATTGTTGGAAGTCAGGAGGATCTAGCAGAAGGGGTTGTTACAGTGGAGGCCCCACTATGTTTGTGCATTATTCCACAGTGGAAGGTTGCCACTAGTGACAGAAAATGAAGGGCCCTGCAAATCAATACAAGACTGAAAAGAGATGAGGATATGACAGATCCATTGGAACCAAAGTTGCTCCATACTTCCATTTCTCTTCCAAAGTAGACCAAATTTGTAAACATTCCCTCCCGCTATAACCAAAATGAAGGAAGATTAAAAAAACATATAATCCACCAGGGACAAAGGGGCTAGCCTGAATGGAACCTAGTGTTATCAGCAAGAGATCATTGTCAATGAAGGCAAAGATCTTTATTGGAGAACTGCATTCTAGGGACAGTAGAAGGTGGTATTTATAGCATACTTGACTAAGATAGGAACAAATGGTAGGAGAGACTGCATGAAAAATTGAAATGAAGCCTAAGAGTATCTGTTGGTAGGGGAGGAAGAAGCTGGAAAAAAGAAACACATCAGGGAACCCTAAATATATGTCTCTACTGACCTCTGTAGGAAGATAGTTATTTGTTGTAGATAGTTATTTCTCCACTTCCAAAGAAAAGGAGCAGCTGCAATAACAATTTTATTATATATTGTCTGCCAACATGAGTATATGTGAGGCAGTAGATACAGAAAACCCCTTGATATGTTCACCTTAGGGGCACCATAAGTCAGAAATGACTTGAAGGCACACAGCATAAACAATAGATACTGAGAAGAGCTGCAGCATTGCTCTGTCACTCTTCTAGGCTGCAACACACTTGCTTAGTAGTAAGCCCTTTTTTTAACACAGTGGGACTTACTTTTAAGTAGAAATCTGCAAGATTTGTACTGACAGCATCTATACTGCACCACCAGCATGTTTCTTCTTTATTTGCAAAGTGCTCCCAGGCTGAAGTAGCTGGAAGAGCTTAGCATGCCTTTCTTTTGTACTTACCATATCACATTTCTTAAGAACCTTTTAGGCTCTTAATGTGATACGTCCTGCTTTACAAATAGTTCCAAAATATTTTCATCTTCTGAATGCTTTTTTAAAGTATGTGTTTGGCAAATGTTTCATAACTTTATTTTCCCCCCTTTTTCTATATTTTATTCCTATGGTAAGCAGTAAGTATGTGGTTAAAAGAACTTTCAAGTCAAGCAGACATCAATAAACCACTTGACCTGCCCTTTCATACAAAGAGGCAGGTCAAACTATAATGGCAATAGTTTTATGAAGCAGATTTTTATTGAAATGAATTTTTCCTGCAGATAATTATTAGAACAAAATAAAAGCAAAAATAGGATTTACAGATTCTTGCAAACAGGAAAAGTGATTTTTTTTTGTAACTTCCCTTTTACTTTTCTAAAAGCTTTCAAAATATTTTGTCTGGATGTCATGTGAGAGTTTTGTCAACTTACATCAATAGTGCAGGAAAAGTAACCATACCATGCTGGAAAATATTCACTGAGCTTTAGGAGGTAGGGAGTTGATGGATCAGCTTTGACTTTATCAGCTTTAATTTTTATAACAGACCAAAGCTGTTCCTCCACATGCCTCTGCCAAATTAAGCAACTAGGTGGCTATGAGAGAGAAAGGGCCTTTTCAGTAATGGCACCACATCTATAAAATGCTTATTTCGGAAAGCTGTGACTGGCAAATACATTATATTATTTTATATCCCAGGTGAAGAACCTTTATTATTATTATTTCTCAGGAACTGTTTTTAATGTGTTTAGATATTGGCATCTATTTAGCTGCTGGGTTTTCATGATTTATATTACATTTTTTATTGCTCATATTTATATCTTGAATCTATTGTACACTGGCCAGAAAAGTTTGCTTAGCAGGTAGTCTCAGCAGTGACTAGTGCTCCAGTGTCATTGGATTGGTGAATCAACCTCGGGTTTCTCACCTGAATTTTAAAGGCAATAGAATTTAACACCTTTGCATCTTTGGTGGTTCCTTTCACATTCAGACTGGAGCAGATTTATTACCCCACTGTCAGTAGTGCTTCCAGTCATCAGTGGGTGGTTTGGAAGTGAAACAAACTTACTTAACACTTTGTTAAGAAGAAACAGAACAGATGTGAAGAGGAACAGTCCCTTTTCTTCTACACTCTCTCAAACAACTCATACCAACCCATCCAGTTCAAGGGTGCACCTTGTGCTTCTGTTTGCAGCAGCCAGCTCTCTCACACCACCTGCATATCTCCATGCACACACACATTGACTCTCACTCTCTGTTTCTCTTGCTTCAGCAAAGGAAATATTCACTTTCATTTGGGGCAGAATGAAGGAAAACAGAAATGGCAGACTTTTTTTTTTTAAAAAAAAGGATCTAACTTGAATCTCTAGTACAGCTCATGTTTTTTGCATGTCTCCTCCTCCATCTCCCTCACACTCACTCTGTTGCTGGCTCCTCTGTTCTTTGCTAGATGCGTCACATCCTCTAAAGAGGCAGCACAAGACAATCATTCATGAGGCCCTTCCTCCTCCTATTTCTCTCCCCATTGCTCATACTGAGTCAGAATACACTCATATTGTTATGTCACGCTAAAGTTAGTGGATTCATACCCTCCAACATTTCACAGACAAAAAGTGGGATATGTGTTGCCAAGCAGCTTCATATTTTGGTCACAAAGGTAAAAGTTATTAATGAGGAAGAACAGACAATATAGGAGAGGCTGCAGCAGTTTGCTTTTGCCTGTGCCTATGGGGAATGGTCAGCTAAGTTGAGTGCAAACCACATTTGTATTTAGAACTAACAGCCTTTACAGACTGTCAGAAATAATGCAACTTGACTCCACTTTAACTGCCCAGGCTCAGTGTTAGGGAATCATGGGAACTGTAGATTATTGTGATACCAGAGCTCTCTGACAAAGGAGGCTCAATGTCTCAGAAAAAATTACAATTCCCATGATTCCTTAGCACTGAGCCAGGGCAGTTAAAGTGGACTCAAGTTGCATTATTTCTGGCAGTCTGTAAAGGCCCTAAGTTTGCAGCAACTTAAGTAAGCTGAGGACAAAGAGAAAGTTAAAGGAGGAGAAAGAAACAGGGGCATTTGAAAAGCAGCTGAGAAACTAGGCTGACAAGATTAATCGGGACTGTTCCTGCCAAATGGGGACAATTAGAGGGTATCAACAAAGTATTGTTGTTCCACCTCATCATTGCAAAAAGTAACTATTAACTAAAACAAAACAAAAAATATTATCTGAAAATGCTTTCAAGACTAACTGGCAAGGTTAGGGAGGTTGTGGGAGGTTGTGGCCCACCTTATCTAAATAGCCCAAGTTGGGGAAGTCTCCTGTAAAATATGGTTCCAGAGAAGTATCCTGTTCCTGCCTTACCATAGTTTAGTGTGAAGGAAGCTCATGCTGTAAGAGAGGATCCCCAAAGAAAGCATTTCTATAAGTCATTCCCCATATTCTTTGTTTTTAAAAAGCAGTTATGGTGATGTTGAAGCTGATCTCAACAATGTTCTTGCTAGCACACATTATTTCCACTTCCTTATCATATTGAAAAAATGTGTGCAGCCTTCCAAGACTTATCGCTCTTGCAGGGACAAAATGTACACAGGGACATTGTTCTGAAGAGATAAGAAAGGGCCTGCCCTTGCCTTGGTCAGCCAATTCTATGGGACCAAGTGTTGTCTAAGGAAACAAAATCCAAATCAACTATTCATATTCCAGCAGTAGGGGAAAATGCTTATAAAACAACATGAATAAGTCAAATGGTTGACAGGAAAGTGAGGTAGAAGCAATTTTGCTTACATTAATTTTATAGGCATCTTTTGCCTTGTCATGACCCAGATATGGAAATTTCCCCAAGAAACTGTCATCAGCAGTTTCAATTTAAAAAGACAGAGATAGTAAGTGTAGCACAGACACTACATATATGATGCCTAGGAACATAACAATTCAGGGTATTTTTGGGTCTGAGGCAGAAAAATCTAAATGTCACCACCCATAAGGTTGTGGTTGTTGTGGTGGTGGCCTTTAAGTCATTTCCAACTTACAGCGACCCTAAAGTAAACCTATCACTGGGTTTGTTTAGCAAGATTTGTTAAGAGGTTTGCCTTTGCCTTCCTCCAAGGCTGAGAGACTGTGACTTGCCCAAGGTCACCCAGTGGGTTTCAATAGCTGAGCAGAGATTTGAACCCTGGTTGCCAGGCTCCTAGTTCAATGCACAAACCTAGTTCACTGGTTCCATTCATATGGAGAAATACATTATTTACATATTTCATCTTTACCCTGCCCTTTCTCTGTAGAGCTCAAGGCATTGCATATGAGGTGTTACTCTTAGCCCTCTTTTTATTGTCACAACAATTCTGTAAAACAGCATAGGCTAAAAGAATGAGAGAGACTTTAGTGCAGTGGTCAGAATGTTGGACTAAAACTGGTGAAGATAAAAGTTCGAATGTTCATGTGGCCACAAAGCTCACTGAGCAACTGTAGCCATTGGTCACAGTGTTGGACTAAAACTGGTGAAGATAAAAGTTTGAATGTTCATGTGGCCACAAAGCTCACTGAGCAACTGTAGTCAATGTCATAGCAATAGCAATAGCACTTACACTGTCTTTGTTGTGAGAATGGGCATAGAGAGGAGGATACATTGCCTTTTGCTCACTGGAAAAAAGGAAGGATTTCAATCACATTATCATAGGGCTGGTTTCAGTAATTTGTACCATGGACCATTGCTATTTTAATTGCTCAACAGAAATGGATGAAGATTTTGCAGGAGGAACTACATTAGATTTAAGAGTCCTCTTAAATTCTGTACTTTCTAGGTATACCCTCTCCCCATTAAACGTAGAAATATTGAAGAGAGCCAATGTGGTATAGTAGTTTGAGCAGTGGATTACAACTCTGGAGATTAAGGTTCAATTCCTTACTTGGTCATAGAAACCCACTGGGTGACCTTGGATGAGTCACACACTCTCAGCCCCAGAAAACCCTGTGATAGGTTCACCTTAGGGTTGCCATAAGTTGGAAATGACTTGAAAACAAATAATAATAATAATAATAATAATAATAATAATAACAATAACAACAACAACATATTCCCTCTAGCTGAAGTGTTTTCCATTTTACAAGGGAGGTTCCATCAAATATATGTCCTTCAACACTAGTCTTGCAAATCTAGCTGATGGTTACATTCCAGTGATTGATAATAAAATGAAACATAATAAATGCAAAATATGGAGACAAACAATGCTATCATAACCAATGTCTTTTACCGTTTAAGGAGCACCTCTTCTAATGCATCCTAAACAGATCACCTTGTTTGCACATAATCTACCTTCTTGGATTTCTAACCCATAAGCATAACCACCAATGTTGTTGAAAGGTGTGACCTTTCATATTGTTGCATGCATACAGACTGCTATAAGGATATGTGGCTGAGCTAAACATGTATCTAAAACATGCAGTATCAGAAGAGGAATATGTCTAACTGTCTCTGATCCATTTTAGACAACAAAGAAGAAAAAAACACAAATATGTGGACATAGTCCACATCTAATGTGAATAGGTTGTTATTCCCTTGTCATTCCAAAGACCTTTGCTCTTCCCTTCTGGCATTCTGTGCCTTATAAAGACGGATCACTTAGCTGTCTGAAAACCATTGGTTTAGGGAGAATTTTGCATCTCCATGCTAAATGACAGTTTAATGTTTATGTATGTAGAAGATAAATGCAATTGGAAAATTCTCTTGCTCATTAAATTCTCATGAAGATGCACCCTGCATAGTTCAGTTGCCCTCTCATAGAGTTTTTATCTTCAATACATTCCAAAGCTAAATTAGCTTGCTAGAACAATCAGATGATACAGCTTTGCCCAAAAGCATCAATAAATACCCAAAGCATAAGTACCACCTGGGTATTTGGCATACACTGTAATTTTAAAAAACAAAAAACCAAACTAAAGTACCACTCAGATTATTTATTTTGAGAGCTTAGCACATAAAAGGACAAGAACAGCCTTGCTGGCTCAGATAAAAAATTGATCTCATTCTGGGATTTCACTATTAAAGGACGTGTCATGACCTATCACAACATATACTGTTTTTTCATGTAATGGACAGCAAAAAAAAAAAAAAAAAAAATGGGCGAGGGGATAAGATGATAGTTCCTTGGAACAAGCTAGTATTGTAAAGAAAGAGAGAACATCTACAAAATGTTTAAGTAACCTCTCAGGGGACCCATTCACACTACACAGTTACAGCACTATGATCCCACTTTAACTGCCATGGTGATATCCTATGGTATCATGGGGTTTGCATTTTGAATTTTCAGCCAGAGAGCTCCTCCAGTGCCTCTGACTAAACTACAAACCCAAGGATTCTATAGGATGCAGGCATGGTGATTAAAGTGGGATCATAGTGCTATAACTGTGTAGTGTGAAAGGGCTCAGAAACTAGTGTTTCAGGGATATAGATGACCATTTCATTTAAAAACAAACAAACCCAGAATACAATAAAAACTTCACAACAAGAAAGAAAGTAAAATCAACAGTTTTGCCCATCCTTGCAAAATGTGTAGGGAATTTCTTAGTGATATTTAGCTTAGTCTCCAAATCCTGGCAGCCAGTACTCACCAAAGAAAGAGGAATGCTGTTATTCTGTTTGCAGGAGTCATTGTCACTCAACTCAAGCAAATGATTTACTTATTCCAGCAATTCACATATCAACCCTTGGAGGTCTTATATTGTTCTTGTGGGTCATCAGTATTTTCTGTCTGCTTTGGAGAGATTAACTGGGGTTGCAAAATGACTCATGCATACAGCCACCTGCCATTCATCTTACACAGTGTTGCCCAAACTACATCAAGGGTGAAATGTCTCCCTTCAGCCACAGTCTCTTTAATGTTCTCAATAAGAGGAGCTGGTGGCAGATACTTTACATAATGGTAGCAGCTCAGACAACATCAGGAAATATATCGGAGGGAATTTGGGGACATTGTGATCCACGGGTGACAGAAAACAGACACCCTGTAAGTAGAAAGCCACCCATCAAGCAAGAATGTGGCTTTAAGAACTGACATTATGAAAATGACAGATAGTAACAGAAAGGAAAATGTCTGATTGGAAAATTAGTTTTCCTCCACATACCTCTGCACAACGGGGCAGCTGCCAGTCACTGTCTCTAGAGAGAGGTTTATCTGGGTTCCTAACCATGTGCAAAGCCATGTTCTTCTAAGTTTAAAAAAAAGCATAAAAATGAATCAGTCTGTTATGGAGCTTTAAACAAATGTGAGGATGAGAAGCAAGCTGTTGCAAATTGGCACAGTGGATGCAGAATATTAATACGAAACAAAATGCTCCATTTTCCAGTAAAGACATGTGTTAACTCTTCCATGCTCAGAGCACTTTACTTTCTAGGAAAAACAATCTGGCAATGGTCACAAATTGTGTAGGACCATGAATGCCAACTGTAACTTCAACATTTAGCACATTTCATAAGTGCACAACTTGGCATTCTTTTCTTGTTTGTTACCATAGATGTAATATGTTACCACCCCTATTTGACAAGAGTGGGACTGAGGCCAAGAAATAATGGTTGTTTAAAGTTAGTGGTTCTCAAACTTGGGTGCACAGGTATTCTGGCAGAACAAGATGAACTTGAACTCCCAGCACAACAAAGCAAATACGATATAATAGGCATCACTGAAACCTGGTGGGATGAGTCTCACTACTGGAATGGAGGAATAGAGGGGCATAACCTTTTTAAGAGAAATAGGCCAAACAGGAAAGGAGGAGGAATAGCATTATATGTCAGAGATGTTTACACCTGTGAAAAGATCCAGGACTTAAATCCTGGAAATCAAGTGGAGAGCATCTGGATAAAAATTAAAGGGGAAAGAAACAACAGGGATGTTATTGTGGGAATCTATCACAGACTCCCAAGTCAGAGTTGGGAATTGGGTGATGCCTTTCTAGAACAGATGACCACACACTCAGAAAGGAGAGATGTAGTAGTGATGGGTGACTTCAACTATCCTGATATTTGCTGGAAGTCAAACTCAGCCAATACTTCAAGGTCTAGCAAATTCCTCACTTGCCTCGAAGACAATTTCTTTGTCCAAAAGGTTGAGGAGGCAACAAGGGGATCAGCTATTTAGATCTGATCCTAACCAAAAGAGGTGCAATGAGGTGCAAGTGGTGGGATCCTTAGGTGGGAGTGATCATGTTCTCCTGGAGTTTCTTATACAGTGGAAAGGAGAAGCTAGGCATAGTCAAACACTCATTCTAGCACTGATTACAACAAACTTAGGGAAACACTGGGAGTGATCCCGTGGTCGGGAATACTAAAGGAAAAGGAAGTTCAGGATGGATGGGAGTTTCTCAAAAGGGAGATACTGAAGGCACAATCTCAAACTGTTCCAATAAGAAGGAAAAATGGGAGGAGTCTCAAGACACTGGGTTGGATAACAAAAGAACTTTCATCCGAACTAAGTTTTAAATGGGAGATGTATAAGAAATGGAAAAGGGATGAAATCACTAGAGAAATTCAAACAAATAGCTAGCACATGTAGGGGTAAAGTCAGGAAAGCCAAAGAGCAGAATGAGCTCAGGCTTCCTGGAGGGGTTAAGGACAATCAAAAGACCTTTTTTGGGTATGACTGTAGCAAAAAAGAAGAATAAAGAAATGGTAGGGCCACTGTGCAGAGAAGATGGAGAAATACTAACAGGGGCAGAGAAAAGGCAGAACTACTCAACACTTTCTTTCCCTCAGTCTTCTCACAAAAAGAAAAGGGTGTTCAACCTGAGGAAAATGGAGCAGAGGACACAATAGTAAAGAGTAAGTACAGGAATACCTACTTAACCTAAATGAATTTAAGTCTCCAGGACCAGATGAACTACATCCAAGGATATTACAAGAATTGGCAAAGGTAATATCGGAGCAACTGGCAATAATCTTTGAGAACTCCTGGAGAACAGGAGAAGTCCCAGCAGACTAGAGGAGGGCAAAAATTGTCCCCATCTTCAAAAGGGGGGAAAAAGAGGATCCCAACAACTATCGCCCACTTAGTCTGACATCAATATCACGAAAGATTCTAGAACAGTTCATTAAACAGAGAATCTGTGAACATTTAGAAGGGAATGCCATAATCACTAAAAGTCAACATGGGTTTCTCAAAAATAAGTCATGCCAGACTAATCTGATCTCTCTCTCTCTCTCTCTCTCTCTCTCTCTCTCTCTCTCTTTTGGGGGGGGGGGGGATAAAATTACCAGCTTGCTAGATGAAGGGAATGTGGTAGACATAGCATATCTTGATTTCAGTAAGGCTTTTGACAAGGTCCCCCACAATATTGTTGCAAACAAGATAATAAAATGTGGGCTAGACAATACAACTGTCAGGTGGATTAGTAACTGGTTGACTGACTGAACCCAAAGGGTGCTCAGCAATGGCTCCTCTTCATCCTGGAGAGAAGAGATTAGTGGGGTGCTACAGGGTTCTGTCCTGTGGCCAGTGCTCTCCAACATCTTTATCAATGATTTGGATGAATGAATAGGGGGCATGCTTCTCAAATTTGCAGATGATAGCAAATTAGGAGGAATAGCTAATATCTCCCAGAAGACAGGATGAATATTCAGAATGACTTGAACAGACCAGAAAGCTGTGCCAAATCTAACAAAATTAATTTCAACACAGAGAAATGTAAGGTACTGCACTTAGGGCAAAAAGCTGAAATGCATAGATATAAGATGGGGGACACCTGGCTGAATGAGACTATGTGTGAAAGGGATCTAAGAGTCCTGGTAGACCACAAATTGAACATGAGTCAACAGTGTGATGCCGTAGCTAAAAAGGCCAATGCAATTTTAGGCTGCATTAATAGAAGTATAGTATCTAAATCAAGGGAAGTAACAGTGCCACTGTATTCTGCTTTGGTTAGGTCCCACCTGGAATACTGTGTCCAGTTCTGGGCACCACAATTCAAAAAGGATGTTGAAAAACTGGAGCGTGTCCAAAGGAGGGCAACTAAAATGGTGAAGGGTTTGGAAACCATGCCCTATGAGGAACAACTTAGGGAACTGGGTATGTTTAGCATGGAGAAGAGATGGCTTAGAGGGGTGTGTTCAAATATTTGAAAGGATGTCATATTGAGGAGGGCACTAGCTTGTTTTCTGCTGCTCCAGAGAATAGGACTCGGAACAATGGATGCAAGCTACAGGAAAAGAGATTCCATCTCAACATTACGAGGAACTTCCTGGCAGTGAGAGCTGTTCGACAGTGGAACACACTCCCTTGGAGTGTGGTGGAGTCTCCTTCTTTGGAGGTCTTTAAACAGAGGCTAGATGGCCATCTGTCAGGGATGCTTTGATTTTGAGTTCCTGCATGGCAGGGGGACAGACTGGATAGCCCTTTGTAGTCTCTTCCAACTCTATGATTCTATGATTCTATGAGAAGTCCCAACCAGCTTGATCAATGGTCAGGGATTCTGGGAGCTTGAAACTGGCCTAAGTCAATAAGATTGTAATTGAGTAAGTATCTGAACCTACTGTATGTCTATCCAAATGGAAAGTTTCTGTATAAACTCCTTATTTCCAGCAGTCTTGGTATCCTTCACAGAGACCTCTACAGTTTGAGGAAGAGTTTAACAATATAATCTGCTGAAGGCTTACTCAGAAAAAAATTCCATTGAGATTAATGGAACTTTCTCCCAAGTGAGTGTGTGCAGGATTCTAATATTTATTCATCTATCTGATGATGGTAACCTTCTTTTCATTCTTTTCTTTTCATTCATTCTTTTCCTAATCTTCTATTCACTGAATTACTGTAATCTATGGAGGTCTTTTAACATAGGCTAGAGGGCCATCTGTTGGGGGTGCTTTGGTTGTGTATTCCTGCAGGGCAATGGGTTGGACTGCATGACCCTTGTGGTCTCTTCCAACTCTATGATTCTATTTATTACCACTTTCCATTTAGAAATACTATTTTATATATATATTCAGATTCTGCACTTCTAAAGAGGGAAAGCTGTTCAATAATTTAAAAAGATAGTATCACTACTGTTATCCTGCTGGTGTTGGTGGTGTTGGTGTGCACCTTCAAGTTGTTTCCATCTTATGGCAAACCCTAAGGCTTCAAGAATTCCCCCCCCCCCCCCCCCAATCATGGGGTTTTCTTGCCAGGATTCGTTCAGAGGGGGGTTACCACTGTCATCCTCTGAGACTGAGAGAGTGTGACTTGCCCAAGATCACCCAGTGGGTTTCCATGGCTGAGCTGGAATTCAAATGCTGGTCTCCATAGTCCAAAGTCAAAACACTACACCACGTTGGCTCTCACTTGACTATTTGGGTTGATTCATAGAAAAGCATCTATCCTCTTCCTTTAGCCTTCCCCACTGTACTACCCTCTAGATATTTGAAATAGCAACACCCATCAGCTTGTTACAGTATGGCCAATTGCTAGAGCTGGTGAAAAATATTGTCCAAAATGACTCTAGCCAAAATGTGGAGAAGGCTGAACCTACCACTAGAACTCTCTTTATACTTATAGTTAAATAAGGTCCATGGAACAGAACTGTGAATTGGAACATGCGAAGAAATCTTGTTATTGTTTGTCTGGAAACCATGTTGTATGAGGAGCAGCTTAGGGAGATGGGTATGTTTAACCTGGA
Source organism: Phrynosoma blainvillii (assembly GCA_026167975.1). Taxonomy (NCBI): domain Eukaryota; kingdom Metazoa; phylum Chordata; class Lepidosauria; order Squamata; family Phrynosomatidae; genus Phrynosoma; species Phrynosoma blainvillii. The sequence goes on from JANUYF010000002.1 coordinate 273,812,241, forward strand.
AAAGAGAAAGTTAAGAGGTGACATGATTGCAATATTGAAATATTTGAAAAGATGTCATAATGAAGATGGAGCAAGCTTGTTTTGTCTTGCTCCAGAGACTACGGCTGCATCTGCACTGCAGAAATAATGCAGTTTGACACCACTTTAACTGCCATGACGTAAAGGTATGGAATTCTGGGATTTGTGGTTTTGTGGGATATTTAGCCTTTTTTGTCAGAGAGCTCTGGTGTCCCAACAAACCACAAATTCCAGAATTCTGTAGCATTGAGCTATGGCAGTTAAGGCATTGTCAAACTGAATTATTTCTACAGTACATTTACAGCCTAAGACACACAGCAATGGATTAAAGATATGGGAAATGACATTCCATCTAAATATTAGGAAGAACCTCCTGACAGTAAGAACTTTTTCAACAGTGGAGCACACCAACTTGGAGAGTGATGGAGTTTCCTTCTTTGGAGATTTTTAAACAGAGGCTGGATGGCCATCTGTTAGCAATGCATTGATTGTGTATTCCTGCATGGTGGGGGTGGGGGTGGACTGAATGGCCCTTGTGGTCTGTTTCAAGTCTATGATTCTATGATTCTAACAGGTATCTTAATGATTTCCCCTCTCCAGTCCCATCAAGAGGTCTCTCCACTAACATACAAGATATATACTATGTGCACAGTATTTTTCACAATTTGTACAAAACAGTCATTGTACAAAACTTCTGTCTCTATACAAAACTAGTCTTCTGCAATGCTAGGTGTGCAAGCACAAATACATATGTGCACAGCAAACACAAAAGAATAGGCTGAATGATCAAACAGATACAAACAATCCATCCAATGCTACTACTTTTCCTAGTCTACACATGAAAGCAACAGTTGCCATATTCTTCAATTTTGCAGACTGCTCCTGTTCTAGTTTTTTCAAAAATCCCAGTTGAAAATTTTCTTGCATTTCAAAGCATTTAAAGTTTTAGTTTAATATTGTTTAATTATCTTGTATATTTTTAGATATGTATTTGTTATTTTGTTTTATTTATATTGTATTTTTTATTATTACACCTGGATAGTCTGTTTTACAATTGTACTGTATAGTTTTATATTTATGTCCCCCCTGTGTTTGGTTGTGTTTATATATTTAGTTTGCAGGCATTTGGCATGGCTGGCTGTTTTTTGTTGTTGTTTTACTTCTAAAGCAGCATGTACTTCAATCATGCTACATATTAATTAATTAATTAAAAATAATATGTAAAATCAGTAAAAGCTCAAAATCTCTCAAATGCTGACACTCCCCCCCCCCTTGGGCTAATCTCTTAGGAGGAGAGGAGGAAAGAGTGTACTATCTGATCTCCGATAAGCATACATAAGATTAGGTTGCACATTTAAGCAGTGCACTTGCATTTGTATGCAGTCTTCCTTTGATAGATTTGCCTTTTTCTCTTCTCCTCTCCCTTTCTTCTGTTGTCCTCGGGAGAATGAGCTGAATTAGTTTATGGGTTTCAATGAAAATATCATAGAGAAAGATGGTGAGAATGAAGGGACAAATCTAGCAAGTTTCTACTAAGACATGTTTTGAGATTGTGTCTGCCTAATAAAAGACAGAACAGTGTGACAAGAAAAATATGTGAACTGTCAGATATGAAAAGTCAAACACCTTATAACTGTGACCTTTTCTTCTGTCTGCACTCTGACTGGCTATCATTTTAATTTTCTCATCTATGATAACCGCAGGAGAAAGGAAGTAACCATCTTGTCCAATTACAAAGATACCAAAAAGGTCAGAGTGGCATATAGATTACTGTTATCTTTTTCTGAACTGGTATGGCACAAATGTTTTTCCAATTCATGAAGCATGTCATAAAACAGAAATTATTGCGAATAGCTGCATTTACTAGAACAGGACAGCGAGCATGGCCAATCCCTGGACTTTAAATTTGCTGGTTGTGATTGTAGTTATTAATAAACTTCATTTATGCATAAATCCACTCTCACGCCTGACAGGATCATTTTTCAGGACTACACACAAACACACACATCTCTTCTGACATGAAAACATGGTCCAGAGCTTGTAGGTTTTGGAGTGCTGGATGGAGAGGAGCTTAAGCACGGAAGATAGATTGTGCTTTACACACTTGCACTGGAGTCTGCTCTTATGTGAGAGACTATCCAGTGCTAGATACAGCCCTGTCTCTTGTTTGACCCAAAACACCTACCTACCAGCCAGCCAGCCAGAGGACTCTGGAGGACTGTGATAAAGCCTTCTTCCCACATTGCACCAGGGTGAAAGGCAGCTGAGCAGGTAATTGGGGTGTGGCTAGGAGTGGCTGGCCTTAAAAGTCAATCCACCACCCCCACCCCAGGAACACCTACGAGCCAGCCAGCCAGCCGGAGGACTCTGGAGGACTGTGATAAAACCCCACCTGAGTCCATCTCTCCCCCGGCACCAAAGCGGCGGAGCAGCAGCGCTTTGGAGTTGGAGGACGGCTTCCGGACCCCAGCCGAAGGAGGACCATCTCTGCCTGAGCCACCACAGCTGTGCAGGAGCCGGGAGGAGCACTGGCGGGGATAAAACCCCGCCTGAGTCCATCTCTCCCCTGGCATATTCATAGACTGGGTGGGACTAACATTCTATCATCAGCCCCGACAGCAGTGAGGCTGACAATCACCCAGCCAAGACAATCTTCCCTGGCTGGCATCCCTGCTGGGAACTTTGTATAGGGCCTATAGCAATGCTCCTAAGGTGGGCAACGAAAAAGAACCTGAGGAAGGGGTGCTTGTTAAGATCTGTTAAGTTAGTCACAGGGTTTACCATCTGCCTCCATAATATTTAGATTGGAGTGCTGGAAGTGCTTTACGCCCCAGTCACCTCAGTCTTCTAGTGGCTTTGAGCTCTTTTGCTCTTCCCAAGGCTGGGAATGAGGAGGGGGCGGATATTGGAGTCATGCAGGGGAACGGGAGGTATGGCTGGAACAGAAGGAACACATGTTACAAAAGAAGGCGGGATTGCTGTTTGAAAACTATCCTGCCTTCAGTTCCCTCTGTTTTCCAGAATGGCTTGGAGAGCAGACCAACCATTCCACAGAACCTCACTCTGCTCCTCTGCAATGCCAGGTCAGTTAAAAACAAGACTCACATTATCCAGGATCTCCTCCTGGATGAGGATGCCAACCTGGCTTGCTTTACAGAGACCTGGCTGGGGGAGGACAGCACTGCTATTTGGGTGCAGACCCTCCTAGCCAGGTACTCTGTCAGTGACCAGGTGAGGGGAAGTGGGTGTGGGGGGGGGGTCGGAGTTGCTCTGGTTCATAAGAACACCTTGACCTTGACCAGGATACCTGTCCGGAACAGAGCCCATTTCGAGTGTATGTACCTTAGCCTGAAGACCAGGGATGGGAGTTTCTCAAAAGGGAAATACTGAAGGCACAATTTCAAACCATGCCAACGAGGAGAAAGAATGGGAGGTGTCTCAAGAAACCAGGATGGATGACTAAGGAACTTGCAACTGAATTATGTTTTAAACGGAACATGTATAAGAAATGGAAAAATGGGGAAATCACCAAAGAGGAATTCAAACAAATAGCTAGCACGTGTAGGGGTAAAGTCAGAAAAGCTAAAGCGCAGAATGAAATCAGGCTTGCTAGAGAGGTTAAGAACAATAAAAAGGGCTTTTGGGGGTATGTCAGCAGCAAAAGGGGGAAAAAAAGAAATGGTAGGGCCATTGTGTGGAGAAGATGGCAAAAAGTTAACAGGGGACAGAGAAAAGGCAGAATTACTCAACACCTTCTTTGCTTCAGTCTTCTCAGAAAAGGCAAAGGGTGCTCAACCAGAGTATAATGGAGCAGAGGACGGAATAGGAGAATTTCAGCACAGAATAAGTAAAGAGATAGTACAGAAACATCTGGTTAATCTAAATGAATATAAGTCTCCAGGACCAGATGAATTACATCCAAGGGTATTAAAAGAACTGGCAAATGTAATATCGGAACCATTGGCAATAATCTTTGAGAATTCCTGGAAAACAGGAGAGGTCCCAGCGGACTGGAGGAGGGCAAATGTTGTCCCCATCTTCAAAAAGGGGAAAAAAGAGGATCCCAACAATTATCGTCCAGTTAGTCTGACATCAATACCCGGAAAGATTCTGGAGCAGATCATTAAACAGAGAGTCTGTGAACATCTGGAAGATAATTTCAGAATCACAAAAAGTCAACATGGGTTTCAGAGAAACAGGTCATGCCAGACAAATCTGATCTCTTTTTTTGAAAAATTACCAGCTTGGTAGATGAAGGGAATGCTGTGGATATAGTATATCTTGATTTCAGTAAGGCCTTTGACAAGGTTCCCCATGACATTCTTGCAAGCAAGTTGGTAAAATGTGGGCTAGACAAAGTAACTGTTACATGGATTTGTAATTGGTTGACTGGCCGAACCCAAATGGTGCTCAACAATGGCTACTTTTCAACTTGCAAAGAAGTGACCAGTGGGGTGCCACAGGGCTCTGTCCTGGGCCCAGTGCTATTCAATATCTTTATTAATGACTTGGATAATGGTATTGGGGGCATAGTTATCAAATTTGCAGATGACACCAAATTAGGAGGAGTAGCTAATACCCCAGAGGACAGGATCAAAATTCAAAATGACTTGAACAGACTAGAAAGTTGGGCCAAAGCTAACAAAATGAAATTCAACACGGAGAAATGTAAGGTCTGCACTTAGGGCAGAAAAACGAAAAGTACAGATATATGATGGGTGACACCTGGCTGAATGAGACTACGTGTGAAAGGGATCTAGGAATCCAGGTGGACCACAAGTTGAACATGAGCCAACAGTGTGATGCAGCAGCTAAAAAGGCCAATGCAATTTTAGGCTGCATCAGTAGAAGTATAGTGTCTAGATCAAGAGAAGTAATAGTGCCACTCTATTCTGCTTTGGTCAGGCCTCACCTGGAATACTGTGTCCAGTTCTGGGCACCACAATTCAAAAAGGATGTGGAGAAACTGGAGTGTGTCCAAAGGAGGGCAACTAAAATGGTGAAGGGTCTGGAAACCAAGCCCTATGAGGAACGACTTAGGGAGCTGGGGATGTTTAGCCTGGAGAAGAGAAGGCTGAGAGGTGATATGATAGCCGTGTTTAAATATTTGAAGGGATGTCATATCGAGGAGGGAACAAGCTTGTTTTCTGCTGCTCCAGAGACTAGGACCCGAAACAATGGATGCAAGCTGCAAGAAAAGAGATTCCACCTCAACATTAGGAGGAACTTCCTGACAGTGAGGGCAGTTCGACAGTGGAACACACTCCCTCGGAGAGTAGTGGAGTCTCCTTCCTTGGAGGTCTTTAAGCAGAGGCTGGATGGCCATCTGTCAGGGATGCTTTGATTGGGAGTTCCTGCATGGCAGGGGGGTTGGACTGGATGGCCCTTGTGGTCTCTTCCAACTCTATGATTCTATGATTCTATGATTTTATGATAGTTTGGGGATTCTGCTAGTCTACCGGCCACCCTGTTGTCTAGCAGAGTCCCTGACCGAGCTGACATAGCTGGTCTCTGAGCTGTTGTTGGAGACCCCTAGACTTTTAGTTCTGGGGGACTTCAACATTCCGCTTGAAACCAGCTTAACAAGCGCAGCTTGGGAGTTCATGGAGACCATGACAAACATGGGCCTATCCCAATTGGTCAGTGGGCCCACACATTGCGCAGGTCATACACTCAATGGGGTCTTCAGTACAGAACAGGAATATGCATGGGCGGAGGTGGTACGTACCTCCGCATTGTCATGGATGGATCATTTCCTGGTCAAGACGGAACTTAGAGCCAATGTCTGCCCCTCCGGGGGTGGTGGACCCATTTGAATGGTCCGCCCTCGAAGGCTGATGGAGCCTCTTGGATTCCAGAAAGCCTTGGAGGGTTTAATGGTTGGGAATGCCAGTGATCCTGTCGAAGTGCTGGTTAATACTTGGAACACCGATCTTACCAGGGCTATCAACACAATCGCTCCCAAGCGCCCTTGCCAACCCGCTTCTAATCGGAGGCCTTGGTATACGCCAGAGCTTAGGAAGATGAAGCGGGTTGGACAACGGCTAGAGCACAGGTGGCGGAAGACTCGACTCTCATCTGACAGAACTCGCCATAGGAACCTTCTTCATTCCTATCGGGAGGCAATAAGTGCAGCGAAGAGAGTTTTCTCCTCTGCACGTATTGCGTCTGCAGAGTCCTGTCCGGCAGAGCTGTTTAGGGTGGTGAGAGAGATGATGCAGATGCCACATGCGCCAAACCCCTTACTTAACCCTGTGACAGCCTGCTGTGATGCATTTAACAACTACTTTGCAGATAAAATCTCTCAGATAAGAGCCGACTTAGATGCCACTATTAAAACAGAGTCATCAGGCAAGGTGTCCAGCCAATGTAGTTATACTGGATCAGCTCCAATCTGTGAGTACTGAGGACGTGGACAAGCTGCTTGGTAAGGTGAGGAAGACAACTTGCCCTCTCGACCCTTGCCCATCATGGCTGGCCATCCGGGGGGGGATGCACTGAGGAGATTCCTCACGGATATCATCAATGCATCCTTTAGGGAAGGACATGTTCCATCTTGTCTGAAGGAAGCGGCTGTTAGGCCGCTTCTGAAAAAAACCTTCCCTAGACCCCCTGGATATGAGAAACTATAGGCCTGTGTCACTGCTGCCATTCTTGAGCAAGGTGATCGAGAGGGCGGTTGCTCTTCAGCTCCAAGCTGTCTTGGATGAAACCGATTATCTAGACCCATTTCAAACCGGCTTCAGGACAGGCTTTGGGGTTGAGACTGCCATGGTTGCCTTGACCGACGATCTGTGTCTGAGCATCAACAGGGGTAGTGTGACCCTGTTGGTGCTCTTAGACCTCTCAGCGGCTTTCAATACAATAGACCAGTGACTGTGTTTGCAGTCTGGGGGTGCTCCTTGACTCGTTGCTCCTGATGACAAATCAGGTAAATGTGACGGTCAGGAGCGCCTGTTATCAGCTCTGGCTGATACGCCAGCTGCGCCCTTTTCTGGAAGTAAGGGATCTCGAGATTGTTGTGCACACACTGGTAATCTCACGCCTTGACTTCTGTAATGCGCTCTACATGGGGCTACCCCTGTGCTTAGTTCGGAAGCTTCAGCTGGTCCAAAACATGGCAGCCAGGCTCATTTCTGGAACATCTAGGAGGGACCACATTACTTCTGTTTTGAGGTCCCTCCACTGGCTGCCTATTAGCTTCCGGGCCCAGTACAAGGTGTTGGTTATCACCTTTAAAGCCCTAAATGGCTTGGGTCCAAGCTATCTCAGGGACCACCTCCTCCCATTCAATCCTCCCTGCGCTCTCCGGTCCTGTGGGAGGAACCTGCTGCAGCCTCAAAAAATAAGGCTTGCGACGACCTCCCAGGCTTTCTTTGCTGTCACCTCCAAACTCTGGAACAACCTGCCAGATGAGATCCATCAGCTGACATCTTTAGACAGCTTTAAAAAAGTTGTCAAGATGGATCTCTTCCGGCAGGTCTTTCCATATTAATTATCCCGGCCTTGGGCTTCCCGGCCCCCTTCTTCCTCTCATGGCCCCATCGTTTCGATGGATGAGGAATGTCTTAGAGGTTGACCAGGTTTTGCTGTTTTATAAATGTTTTTATTTGTTATTGTTTATATTAATTGTTTTTATGTCTATTGTTATTTTAATTATGAGATGTTTAATACTGTTTTAAGGAGGGGTGGGTTGGTCTTTGGGGTTATATTGTATGGCTTTTTATGTAAGCCGCTTGGATTGTTTTTTCAATAAGCGGGATACAAATTTATTATTATTATTATTATTATTATTATTATTACAAGATACTATGATATGACTCTAATTAAGAAGGACAAATATCATCTTGGAGTATTCCATGATCCCCATTACGAGAGACAAACAACATCTTGTCCTAACCCTGTCATTTCAAGTATGACATGAAAACCTTGGGGCAAATGCTTCATAATGTAGCAGAGGGAAGTGCCAAGCTGCACTGTGCCTTTCTCTGTGTGTGTGTGTGTGAATTCAGCCTGTATAAGAAAGTAGGAGGGTAATCTTCAACAGAATCTACCCACATCTAGAATGGTGTAAAACTCTTAAAAGCTTTGGCTCAAGATTCAATAAGTATCTAGGCTCAAAGCCTGAGTTTTGTCAGCTGTATATGGATGTAAAGAGGTGATAAAAGCAGGCACAATTTCTAAGGGATGAGGTCACCTTAGAAACCAGTATTTGGAACATTATGGATTGCTTCATAATTGCATTCAGTTTCACAAAATTAAGAGGCAATTATGTCTCTTATTGGCAAGCGGACGTTATATGCAGGAGTTTATGACAGGTACAAAAGGTCATTATATAGGTAAGATCATAATGAGTAATTTCTCATTTTCCATCTTAATCTCCTTCATTTTATTGCTCCAGAATATCTTCACTCTAATGCCCTCAAAAATGGCTACTCCATAACTTGTATGATGAAGAAGAGGTACATTAAACTGTCCATGTCCTACTAGCATCTTAAGTAACAATGTCCCACAGAAAAAAAAAGCCAATTATTCTATGGATAGTGTGATTGTCTAGGACCTAAAACAAATTCTGTGACATATTGAGACAATCTAAGACAGCTGTGGCAGATAGTAAAACATCCATGAGATTGCTTCACCAGTTTGTCTGACCTGCTCATTTACAGTGCAGAACTCTTGAAATGTGCTGAACAGTACTGAAGTACAAAAGATATGATTGAGTGGTAAGTCTAATGTTAAAGTACTGGATTATCATAGGGTTGGAAAGGATGCCCTAGGTTCATCTGGTTTAATCTCCTGCTGGTTGTTACAAAAAATCCTCCTGGAATATGTTGAAAACAGCCTAATCCAATAATCAGCTGTTTGTTGCACTCGAGATGTCTTGGATCACAACCCCCTTAATTTCTAATCATTGGCTGGGACTACTTCATATTTTTCCATATAGTGATAAAATTATATGACAAAGAACTGTCCTTTAATGGTACCATAGAATCTATCTGAGCTGTGGGGTTGTGTCTTTTTGGATTCTGCTTGTTCCATCACTTCTGAGGACACCAACTATATACCTTTCAACATTTCCCTGATGAAAATGCAGACATGTGTGGAAAACAATATCAGAGTGGTCAAAATGAGAAAGCCTATTAATGAGGCTTAAACTCCCAGCTGGGAGAAGCTACAGCAATTTGCCTTCACTTGGCACTACAGGGAAGGGCAGGACTCTGCCTCCTCTTTTCCTCTCCCAACTGTTGAGTTGACTGAGTGCAAATTACTTTTGCACTCTGAACTCAGTTTGCAGCAACTGAGTAAAACAAGATCAAAGGGGGAAAGTGGGAGGAGAAGAGGGAAACTGGGATATTTTCAAAGCAGCTGAAAAAGTGGGACAAGAGAGGATTAATCAGGACTATCCCTGCTAAATCTGGAGAATTGAAGGGTACACACCTATCTTACCTAACATAACTTCTATTTCACTTCTACATCACTTCTAGTCTAGTTGTGAGAACTGGCCTGCAGCTAAGCTGAATTCCTATGAATCCACAGACTCATTGACTGCCCATGAGCAAATTAATATCAATGAGTCCATATGTAAACTACAGATCGGGGAAAAACATGAACTGCACCATCTTGAATTCAGGATTGAAAGAATTGTCATTGGGTTCAACAGTTTCAATGAAAATAACATTTTTCACACTTGTCAGGATTTGTTGCAAAATGTGGAGATTTGCTCATTGCAAGACTTGAAGACCATTTCCAAGAAATAAAGTGTGCACATATTTTAAAATAAGTTTTAAATATTTTAAAGCATTTAAATTTAAAATATTTTAAAATAAAATATTTACAATGCACATATTTTGAAATGTACTCACATAAGGGGAGTAGGCAAAACTGTACTTTAGTCAATGGGGAAAAGGTAGAAATATTGTAAATTATGCAACAAAATTGTGCAGATCAGAAAAATGAATTCCAAGTTCTATAAGAATTTAAGTGATGAAAGTAAGCACAAACTAATGTGACACAAGGAAAAAAATGCAGAGGTAATTTGCAGAAACTCCACCCCCAGGTGAAATTGAACAATTTTCATTTCCTTGCTTACAATTTTTCTTTTCTAAGGGCAACTTAGATGAACACTGTAAACTTTGGAAATTAAAAATATATTGTAGGGACTGAATGAGTCACAGAATTGGCTGACAAGGCCTTGTGAATTCTTGTTCACACATGCTTTTTCATCATTTGATCTACATCTGTGAATGACACATCACAGATCAAAGATCACAGGGGTAACATTCTGATGACTTCAAATCTTATTAAAATATTTCTCACAGTATTCAGTTCACACCTTCATTTATATGTCATCAACAATGAAATAATCAAGTAGGGAAAAATCAAGTGCCATTAGGAGTGTACTTCGCATTCATCTAAATCAGGCTCGGCAAACTATGGCCTGTGGGCCGAACCAGGCCCATTGAGGCCTTGTAACCGGCCTGTGGCCGGTCCTGCCACCTCCGCCTTTCTCTCTCGTGCGCGTGTGGCCTCCTCCTCCTCCCTCTCCCTCTGCCTCCTCTGCCTCTTCCTCTCTGCCTTCCTCAGAGGCTGAGAGAGAGAGCCACAAGGAGAGAGGTTGGTTCGCGGGGGGGGGGGGGGGAGGGAACTTGCCATGGCTATTGCCTCCCTTGCTGTTGTTGTTGTTGTGTGGCTTAAAGTTGTTTCTGACTTATGGAGACCCTATCCTGGGATTTTGTTGGGGGTTTCAGAGGGGGGTTGCCATAGCCTTCCTCAGAGGCTGAGAGAGAGAGCCACGAGGAGAGAGGTTGGTTCACGGGGGGGGGGGGGGGGACTTGCCATGGCTATTGCCTCCCTTGCTGTTGTTGTTGTATGGCTTAAAGTCATTTCCAACTTATGGAGACCCTATCCTGGGGTTTTCTTGGCCAAATTTCTTCAGAGGGGGTTTGCCATAGCCTTCCTCTGAGGCTGAGAGAGTGTGCCTCCCTTGTTGTTCTGTGGCTTCAAGTCGTTTCTGACTTATGGAGACCCTATCCTGGGGTTTTCTTGGCCAAATTTCTTCAGAGAGGGTTTGCCATAGCCTTCCTCTGAGGCTGAGAGAGTGTGACTTGGCCAAAGTGGGTTTGCATAGTCAAGCAGGGATTCAAGACCAGCTCTCCAGACTCCAGCCTCAGACATGTGCTTCACTCATGCCAACAGATGCATCTGGAAAAGTTGGCACAGAGGAAGGATCCAAAATATTTTTAGGATGCCTCGTATTGTGCAGCAAGGAAGAAAATCAAAGCTTTTAAAGCTGGATTACCAATTTGGACAATGCAACAATGGGACAGATTCTTTCCTTTGCACTGAACTAAATCCACCTCCAGGGTTTTTCTGTTGCATTTGGCAGGCAAACAATAGCAATTTAAAAAAAAAAAATGGAAGAGAATTTTACAACACCCAAAATGCACAAAATAGCCACATAGCCACACTTTTATTGTTGCAACCCCAAAATGCAAACTTTGCAAGCCCAGTACAAACTTGCAAAGCTTGCATTATGTACTTTGTGCATTTTGTGTAAGCAAGTTATCCTTGTTTTGTGGCTTTTGCATGTTTGCAACAAAATATGTTTGCTCCTAATATGTTTCGTTGGGGAGAAACTGGTGCAAATCTCAAGTCTCTCTCTCTCTCTCTCTTGCATTTAGGATGCTAAATTCCTATAAAACCAGCATTCATTTAAAAAGCAAACTTTTCCTTTTTGCACTCGGTTTTGCAAACCTCTGACCAAGAGAGTGGTGCCACACCAAACTGCAAATCCCAGGGTTATGTAACCTTGTGGTTTTCAAAAACTGTGCAGTTCATGTTGTGCTGTGAACAACAAAGTACCTACAGTTTTCAAGAAATGTTTTTTTTTTTGTTTGTTTGTTTTTGATGTGCTGCTGCTGCTACTAACAACAACAACAACAGAAATAATAGATCAGGTCTCACTGTTAATATAGTGAGACCTGTCCGGCTGTGAGTTGAAGAAACGGACGTGGAGGAGGAGAGGCACCGCAGCTCCTTCAAAAAACCCCGCCCTCCAGCCCACAACACCGGCTGTGAGTCTTCCAGCCCACAACACCAGCACCCTCGGAGCACCATCTGAGTGGCTTAAACTGCCGCACCTACGAGGCAGCCAGGAGGGGCACCGGCGGACTTAAAACCCGCCCGTTTCCATCCCCTGCCGGCACCACGCGGCAAGCGGCAGCGCTCTATGGCCGCGGAGGACTGTTTTTACCATCTTGCAGCCCTTAGAGGACCACAATGACATGAAAAATTATGTATTTTTAAATTGTACATTTTTAATTATTGTTATTTAATTTGTTCTGTATGTTTTGGGGGGAAGGGTGGGTGGGCGAAGGAGGGATGAGATTTCAATTTGATTTATTGTTTTGAAGTTTTGTGTTGTTGTACGCCGCCCCGATTGCTTGGCAGAGGGGCGGGATATAAATAAAAATTATTATTATTATTATTATTATTATTATTATGTAGGATGCAGCCAGGGCAGTTAAAGTGGTGCCGAATTGCATTACTAGTAGACACACCCATTAGTCTAAATTGCACTGGAGAAATAATGCAGTTTAACCCCACTTTTAAGTGCTGTAAGTTTTGTCCTATGAGATCCAGGGATCAGTAGTTTTGCAAGCTTTCTCTGGCCCAAGAGGGCTGGTGCCTTACCACACTGCAAATCTAAGTATTTTGCAAGATGGAGCCATGAAAGTGGTGCCGAACTGTAAAAACAATGTACAGTAGTTTGACCCCATATTTAAGTGTCATAGCTCTGTTTTATAGGATCCTGGGATTTGTAGTTTTGCAAGGTCCTTAGCCTTCTGTGTCCGAAAATGCTGGTGCATTTTTGGATTGTGATGTTTGACTGAGATGTCAGTCTTTGTATTTCAGTTAATACATTTTTTTAATATATCTGGAAAATCCATATATCCATAGATAGATAGATAGATAGATAGATAGATAGATACATAGATAGATAACTACACTGTGTCTTTTCCTCTGTTTGGTTTGGGTCTCAGACATAGGAGAGCCGAGTTTGAATCCCTGCTTGGCCATGGAAAACTACCAAGTGGCCATGGGCAAGTCACACTCTCTCAGCCTCAGAGAAGACAAAGGCAACCCGTCCTTGGAACCAATTCTGCCAACCTATGATAGGTTTGCCCAGGGGTCCTCAAACTATTCAGAAGACACTGTTCAGAAGGGATTTGCCTTTGCCATCTTCTGGGGACAAGAGGGTGTGACTTGCTGAAGGTCTGGCAGTGCAGTCGGTTTCCCTGGTTGAGCAGGGATTCAAGGTAGCATTGTATGTTGCATGTATGTTGTCTGCTGTGTAAGCCCTGGTTCACACTGTTGTGACCTCTGAGCTGTGCGAGTTCAGCCATATGCTTTTTTAAGGTAGTGTGAACTGGAAAGGTGGTGGAGGAACCGGCTCAGTCTGTGAGGACTGGCAAGTCTGCATTGATGAACACTGATCAGACTGCATTGATGGGCAGTGCAGTCTGTATGTCTCTGTGTGGGTAATTTTATTGCTGGTATATTGTTTTTGTAGCGCTGTATATATATATATATATATATATATATATATATATAGGCATTTTTATTTATTTATTTATTTATTATTTTAAACCTATTTATTTATTTATTTATTTATTTTACTTTGGCCCTCCAATAGTCTGAGGGACAGTGACCCGGCCCCTGGCTCAAAAAGTTTGCCTATCCCTGATCTAAATCTTCAACCCTGAACCAATTTGGGGTGATTCCGTAAGGGCCTTTACAGACTGTCAGAAATAATGCAGCTTAAGGCCACTTTAACTGTCCTGGCTCAGTGCTAGGGAATCAGGGGAATTGTATTTTTTTTCTGGGACATTGGGCCTTCTCTGTCAGAGAGCTCTAATGCCACAATAAACTACAGTTCCCATGATTCCTTAGCACTGAGCCAAGACAATTGTGTGATTGCCTTGTCTCAGCTTGGGCGGGGCAGGGACCCCCCCAGGGGATAATTGGATATCTGAATTTACAATATTTGGTCAGTTAAGAGGGATGAAGGGTTTATATCATCAGCTTAAAATTCTATTACAACATCAATCTTAATGATGATGTCAAAACTTGGAGGGGGGGGACGATTTGTTTATATGTTTAGCAATTTGTGTAAGAACCTTCTTGACATATGCTTTGTGGGAGGTGTGACTTATCCCTGATGGCTTGACTTGATTAAGATGAAGATTGCATCAGGTGTTATGGCATGTGACATACACATGTGTCAAGAAGGAAGTTATAATCAAGTGAAGAATTTTTTATGTAAAGTTATTGTTTCAGACCCTGTACAGATGAATAAAGTTGTGGCCATTTTGTTATCCATAAAATGGCGTTCAGTCTTCTTTGTGCTGGTGCAAAGGAAATAACAGCTCTTGGTCAATTGGAAGCATTGAGATTTGGATTCAGTGATGAATCAGAAACCATCCACATTCATACAAGCAGAATTAGGCTGTTTTCCAGATCTTCAAATTAGCGTCCAGCCCAAATCTTGTGGTCAGCACATCCCCCGACACATTTGCATAGCTGAAGTGATTCATGGGTTATTCAGGCAACCAGTGAAGAATTGTTTTGGTCAAAACACATTTTTGCTCATGCTTCATATACAGTGCTTATATGTACAGTGCACTATACAGTGCTTCATACATTATGCCTACTTCCCTATTCCATTCGTACATCATTTCCTACTGCTTCTCCCTGCTACAGTCTTAGCTTGTTTTCAAATGAACGTTGGCTCTTGGACCACTAGGTGCCACCAATGCTCACCAATCCATTTTTCCCTAAAGAATTCCCATATCAACCTGGCTTAACAGAGTGGACCATTTTCTAAAGCAGAGATTAAATCTGCTTTGTTTAAAATTATGATTAATGAGAAGAGTCCATTGTTTAAATAATAACAATAATTGAAAAATCAAATAATGACCTATGTTCATATTCTAAACATCACTCTAGTTTCACTCCCAATATATATTGATTCAAATATTACACATTATTAATAAGGGTCCAGAAAATTTAGTCAGATGCCTTTTATGGAAATTGATTTCTCTGCTGACATTCTGCACACTCAGGTGGCTGCACATCTCTGTTTCTGATTTTTAGCAGTAGAAAGTAATTTAATCTGGTGTTAGTTTCTGAAAATGCATAACAAGTTTCTCATTAATCACATGTCTGGTTCTATTTTTCCTCTCCAGCAGAAGCCTGATGCTAACATATCCTTTTGGGTAGCAGGACAACAAGAAATGACATCTCCTATTTCATGTGTTCCTTTTGGTAGTTTTGTTCCAGCAAAAGCTACACAGAAAACTTCTCTCTCAGTTGGATTACTCTGTCAGTAACTCCCCAGTGCAAAGTATAACAATGAACGCTGGCTTTGCAACTACACTGAGGAAAGGAACCGGAGCTCTTTGATATTCAGATGAGCCTGCCTCCTATTATTGCAGAATTAAACAAAACTGAACAAGGGCTGGTAAGGATAACTCCTGGCTATTACAACTTTTTGTAGAGATTGTGCCTGTGAGCACACACATATATTCATACAGGAATTGTATAGCTTTAAAATATATCATAATAAACACTGTTTATCCTTCCTTAAGAAAACAGATGACTTGACTCAGCTGCTGTTCCAGCACCTACTTAGAGTCCCCTGTCAGTTCAACCTGCACCCAATCAAAATCATGACACTGCATCAACAAGTTCAGGGAGAGAACAGATAACTCACAAATGCCAGACAGTGCAATTGGGGGAAAAATGGGACAGGGCAGCAAAAACATCATTTTGATTGATCACTTTTTAGCATTGCTACTGCTACTAGTTCTAGCAAATAACACAATGCAATCTGGTGGACGCTTATTCAATAAGCTCTACTGAATTTGCTTCTTTTCTATAGTTATAGTCCATCTTTCCATCAAGGAGCTTCATGTAGCATACATGATCCCTCCTCCCATTTTCACTCTAGCAACAAACTTTGAGGGAGATTAGGCTGAAAGATAGTGATTGTGTGGTGAGCTTAATGATAGTGATTGTGTGGTGGGCAGTGGCAGGTTCCCAGGAGCCAAGCGGGGACTGTTAGACCAGCCCCTCCCCTTCCAACAGTTGAGCGGCCGGAGCAGAGGCTATTTAACACCATTAGCCTCCCCAGCGGCAATGGCAGCCATGGGTTCACAGGAGCCGAGTGGGGAGTGTTAGACCAGCCCCTTCCAACAGCTGAGCGGCCAGAGCAAAGCCTATTTAACACCATTAGCCTCCCCAGCAGCAACAGCAGCTGCAGCTTCCCAGGAGCCGAGTGAGGAATGTTAGACTAGCCCCTCTCCTTCCAACAGCTGAGCAGCTGGAGCAGAGGCTATTTAACACCATTAGCCTCCCCAGCGGCAACAGCAGTGGCGTGGGCTCCAGAAGCTGAGCGGGGAGTGTTGGACTAGCCCCTCCTCTTTCTAGTAGCCGTACCCCGGGGGAAGATGGGAAGGAGGCCCTTGACGGGAGCCGGGAGAGCCCTGGGTGGAGGATGAAAAGCCCATCCAGTTCCACCTTCTCCAGCAGTGCAGCAGCAGCACTGGTGGTGGGGCTGAGAGAACCCTGGGTGCAGGCTAGAAGCCTACCCCTTTCATCTCCTCGGCAGTGCAGCAGTGGCTAGCAGTGGCAGCGGGAATCTGGGAGGACTTGGGCAGTGGTTTAACCTCCATCATCACCCACCCAATTACCAGAGTCTGTCTACTGGTGGAATTTTAAAATGACTGGGTCGTGCACTCTAGCATTTACGAAACAATCAATTAGATGGAGGGTGACGGGGGAGAGTTGACAGAGGAAACCCTGGGAGTGGCAATTCAGGTAGTGTAGAACAAAGGAAGATACGCCAATAGCAGAGTGAAATCTTGGGGCTTTGCAAACTGCCAGAAATAGTGCAAATTAAGTCCACTTTAACTGCCCTGACTCAGTGCTGGGGAATCATGGTCACTGTAGTTTATTGTGGCACCAGAGCTCTCTGACAGAGAAGGCTCAATGAATCAGAAAAAAATACAATTCCCATGATTCCCTAGCACTGAGCCAGGGCAGTTAAAGTGGCCTCAATTTGCACTATTTCCAGCAATCTGCAAAGGCCCCTTGTTACAAAAGAAAGTGGGTTCAATGTTTAAAAGCGATCCCACCTTCAGTTCGCTCTGTTGCCCAAAGTAGATTGAGGAGCTTACCAACCTTGCCACAGAAACTTATCTTGCTCCTTTGTAATGTCAGGTCAGTGAAGAACAAAACTCATATTATCTATGACCCCCTTAGGGATGAAGAAGCGAACCTGGCTTGTTTTACAGAAACCTGGCTGGGGGAGGATAGTGCCATCATTGGGAATCAAGCTCTCCCAGCTGGGTATTCTGTGTATGAGCAGGTAAGGGAAAGTGGGCAGGGAGGTGGAGTGCCTCTTGTCCACAATGATAACATCTCCTTGACTGGGATACCTATCCGGAAAACAGACCACTTTGAGAGTATGTACCTGAGCCTGAAAACTAGGGATAGTATACGGATTCTGTTGGTATACCATCCACCCTGTTGCCTAATGGACTCCCTATCCGAGCTGATGCAGCTGGTCTCAGAGTTGCTGCTGGAGTCCCCCAGACTTTTAGTTCTGGGAGACTTCAACATCCCACTCGAGACCAGTTTAACAGGCGTGGCTTGGCAGTTCATGGATTCCATGACAGGCATGGGCCTATCCCAATTAATTTCTGGGCCAACGCACTCTGTGGGTCATACTCTCAATGTGGTCTTTAGTACGGAACAGGCATATCTGTGGGCGGAGGTAATAAATACCTCCGCACTGTCATGGACGGATCATTTCCTGGTCAAGGTTGAACTAAGAGTCACTGTTCACCCCACCGGCAGTGGAGAACCTATTAGAATGGTCCGCCCTCGAAGGCTAATGGAGCCAATTGGATTCCAGAGAGCCTTGGAGGGTTTCTTGGTTGGTAAAGCTGGCGACCCTGTCGAAGCCCTGGTTAATACCTGGAATACCAATCTCACCAGAGCTATAGACACGATCGCTCCCAAGCATCCTTTCCAACCCACTCCAAATTGTCAACCCTGGTTCACAGAGGAACTTAGGAATATGAAGTGGGTCGGACAATGACTAGAGCGCACCTGGCAGAAAATTCGACTCTTTATCTGATAAGACTCGTCATAGGAACTTTCTTCGTTCCTATCAAGAGGCAATGTGTGCAGCGCAGAAATCTTTCTCCTCTGCATTTATTTCGTCTCCGGAATCTCATCCAGCAGAACTGTTTACGGTGATAAGGGAGCTGACACAGGCTCCCCCTGTGCAGAACCCTTTATAGCAGAAGTGACTGATGAAGTTTCTAGCAAGCTCGTTTTTGAGATTAGACTGGATCAGTTTGAGCCAGTGAGTACCGATGATGTGGACAAGATCCTTGGAAAAGTGAAGAGGATGATGTGTTCCCTCGATCCCTGCCCATCTTGGCTCGTTGTCCAGAGGGGTGATGGATTGATGGCTTTTCTCAAGATGGTCATTAATGCATCCCTTAGGGAAGGAATTGTTCCATCAAGTCTAAAGGAGGCGGTCATTAGACCACTCCTGAAGAAACCTTCCCTGGACCCCCCTGGACTTGAAAAATTACAGACCAGTCTCTCATCTACCATTTTTGAGCAAGGTGATCAAGTGAGCCATCACCCTCCAACTCCAGGTGATCTTCTGGATCCATTTCAAACTGTCTTCAGACTTGGATATGGGGTGGAGACTGCCATGGTCGCTCTGGTAGATGACCTGTGCCTTAACACTGATAGGGGAAGTATGACCCAGTTGGTGTTTTTGGACCTCTCAGTGGCTTTTGATATGATAGATCATGACATCCTCTTGGAACAGAGAGGCACTGTACTTCAGTGGTTCCGCTCCTTCCTCTCGGGCAGGTTCCAGAGGGTATCACTCAGGGACAGCTGCTCCTCAAAAGTGGAGCTAAAATGTGGAATTCCACAGGGTGCCATCCTGTCCCTGATGTTGTTTAACATCTATATGAAGCTGCTGGGAGAGATCATCAGGAGACATGGAGCAAGGTGTTATCAATATGCTGATGACACCAAAATATATTTCTCCATGTCTTGGTCAGCTGCTATGATGGCAGATGGCAGTTCTCCCTTCAATCAATGTCTTGAAGCGGTAATGGACTGGATGAGAAAAAGCTGACTCAAGCTGAATCCAGATAAAATGGAGGTACTTCCAGTAGGGACCCCCAAACCAGGTTTTGGGTTGCAACCTCCAGTCCTGGATGGGGTCACACTCTCCGCCAAGGACTGTGTTTGCAGTCTGGGGGTGCTCCTGGACTCATTGCTTCACATGACAGATCAGGTGAATGCGACAATCAGGAGCACCTGTTATTAGCTTTGGCTGATACGCCAGCTGCACCCTTTCCTGGAAGTAAGGGCCCTAGAAACTGTAGTACATGCACTGGTAACCTCACGACTCGACTTCTGCAATGCACTCTACATAGGGCTACCCTTATACCTAACTCGGAAACTACAACTAGTACAAAATATGGCAGCCAGGTTGATCACCGGAACATCGAGGAGTGATCACATTACACCTATTCTAAAATCCCTTCAGACCTTCTCTGAACCCACTCCAACATTGGTCTACTGGTTTCCGAGCACAGTATAAGGTGTTGGTGATCACCTTTAAAGCCTTACATGGCCTGGGTCCAGCCTACCTTGGGGATCGCCTTCTTCAGTATAATCTACCCTGTGCCCTGAGGTCCTCTGGGAGGAAACTGCTTCAACCGATGAGAACTAAGTTGATGGCGACCTCCCAGAGGACATTCTCTGCCACCGCACCCAGACTCTGGAATGCCTTGCTGGAAGAGATCCATCAGATAACCAACTTAGGGCCTAAGCAGACTGCCAGAAATAGTGCACATTAAATTGAGGCACTGCCCTGGCTCAGTGCTTGGGAATCATGGGAACTGTAATTTATTGTGGCACCAGAGCTCTCTGACAAAGAAGGCTCAACGTCTCAGAAAAAAATACAATTCCCATGACTCCCTAGCACTGAGCCAGGGCAGTGCCTCAATTTAATGTGCACTATTTCTGGCAGTCTGCTTAGGCCTTTAGATAGCTTTAAAAAAGCCATCAAGATGGATCTCTTCTGGGAGACCTACCTGGAATAAACTACTCATATATTTTGATCTCCCCCCATCAGATATTTTCTTATTTTTTATTTTCTTATTTTCTTGCTTTGCCCCAGAGTGCCTATTGTTTTTAATTTTGTTTATTGTTTAAACACTAGTTTTAACTGAGACTTGCATTTAATGTATTTTTAATGGGGGGTAAATTGTGTTAGTGTACATTGTTTTGTTGTTATTGTAAGGGTTGTTTTATGTATTAGATTTTAGATGTAAGCCGCCGCTAAAGGCGGGATATAAATATATTATCATCATCATCATCATCATCATCATCATCATCATCATCAATATTTCGCAGTCCTAGTCCAATATTCTCTCTCTTACATCACACTAACGTATTCCATAACAAGAGGAATCTATCTACATTCCACAATTATAGTGCAATGATCCCACTTTAACTGACATGGTTGCATCCTACAGAATCCTAGGATTTGCGGTTTAGGAAGGGGTCCTTAGAATTTTCAACCAGAGAGATCTAGCACATCACTAAAAATACAAATCCCAGATTTCCTTAGACTAGAGCTGTAGCAATTAATGTGGAACCATATTGCTATATTTATGTAGTGTGAAAGGGCTCAGAGTTAGGGAACTTAAGTTTTCTAATATAACTGGACATCAACTGTCATCTTATTTGACCATCAGTCACATTAGTTTGAGCTGATGAGGGTTGAATCTTAACAGCATATTGAAGTTCCTCATC
The DNA here is from genome assembly GCA_026167975.1 of Phrynosoma blainvillii. NCBI lineage: Eukaryota > Metazoa > Chordata > Lepidosauria > Squamata > Phrynosomatidae > Phrynosoma > Phrynosoma blainvillii. The sequence goes on from JANUYF010000002.1 coordinate 273,833,184, forward strand.
CTTACTCCAGTAAATGAGTTAACATAGCAGCCTGGGTGCCAACAATATGCTGTATATTGGATTTCTTTCACTACTGAATTGGTTTCTTCATCAGTTCTGAGCTATAAGTATACATTTCACTGACAAATGCAACATGCTACAGGGTACTGAAGAATGGTCAGATCTTGTACAAGAGATTCTCAACTGACTCTGTTAAGTTTATTATCATGCACAATTTCATATGTGCACTTCCTCATATTTTTGTGTCTCACCTTCTCTTGTAACATCTGCAAACACAGGTAGTAAACGTGCTATCTTCATATACATCTTGTCAGCAGGGAAAGGTAGCTGACTGCTCTGTCATACTCCAAATCTAACTTACACATTTTGACTTAATTGGACATTGTGCACATGTCTTTGAGAAATCCACAGAACTGGAGTGGGAAACTGTACAGGAGAAATTAGGGGTCATGCTACCCATGGGCTGCACTAGCATGTCCCAGTGCACCATAAGTGACATCATGTCACTTCAGGTCACTATTTTCAGTTAAAAAATGACCCCCTCAAAAATATGTTTTAGGGAGTGAGAGAACAGGAGGAAAAAGTAATCTGGAAAATAACAAAAAATTAATCTGAAGATCATGCTCTTTTTTAAAAAAAATAAAAAATGGGTGGTTTCAGGGGCTCTAAAGTAGGGTTTGGTGCCATATATGACCGATTGCCTGTGTTATCCTCACCCTGACATAGAACATACAATGGTATAAAGAAAGCTATTCTGTGTATTAATTATTAATTAATAGAAGCACAGAATCAAAGATTTAGAAAGAGCTCAGTGCAGCTAAAGCATTCCCAGCAGGGAGTTGCCCAGTCTTTTTCTGAAGATGTCCATAGAAGAAGGCCCCACCACCTCTCTAGAAAATTGATTCCACTGCCAAACTGCTCTTAATGACAAGAAATTCCTTCTAATGTTCAGTCAAAATCTACCCTCCTGTAACTTAAAACCATTAGACCTGGTCCTAACCTCTAAAGCAGCAAAGAACAGGCCTGTTCCATCCTCTCTGTGACAGTGCTTGAGGTCTTTAAAGACAATAATCATATCACCTCTCAGTCTTCTCATTCTTCACAAAACTGATCATGCCCAACTCCTTCAGCCCTTCCTCATATGTTTTGTACACCATACCTCTTATCATCCTCATTGACCTTCTCTGAACCCACTCCAACATCTATATCCTTCCTAGAATGAGGTGCCCAGAACTGAACACAGTACTCCAGATGAGGCATGACTGGGGAATTCAAAAAGAATGGTGTAAAAGTAAGGCTATTCATATTTGGTTCTGGCACCATTCTTTTTGAATCACCCTGTATAGTGGGACTTTTACTTCCCTTGACTTGGAAGCTAGAATTCTATTAATTTGAATACAAATTTGTATTTGTACTCTATATACACTTGGCAACCTCTGCTGTTCAAAAAACAAAAGGGCAAAACAGACCACCTCGAAAGAGTGGATCTATGCCTCCCCATTCAGTGCCGGATCAAGGCTGCAGCAACCACACACCACAGCCCCGATCCAGCATTTTTACAGCCCAAAAAGGAGCAGTAAAATGCCATTCCTTTTTGGGCCAGAAAAGAAGTGCCCTTTCGCCTTTGCCGCCATGGTTCTTCAACGCTCCTGTGGCATGGCTCTTCTACGCTCCTGTAAATGCCATGCCACAGGAGTGTCACAATGCTGCCTGCCATCTGGTCAGGTGGGCAAAGTGACGGTGGCTTGGAGGCAGAGTTGGGGTGTGTGGTGTGCAGACTCCACCCTGATGCCAGCCCTTTTGGCCAGTCTATTCAGCCCCAAAGTCTAAAAATACTCTATTAAGGCTGTAATGTTGCATCCACTTACTTAGTAACCCCACTGAAATTAATGGGACTTCCATCTGATTAACATATATAAGGTTGCACTGTTAATTACTTTTTTTTAAAAAAATGTACCTTTATATCCAAGATATGGAAACTTCAGCTCTTAATCAGAGCTCTTCAGTTCCATTTTTGAAAAGAGAAGCTAGAGTCTTTACCATTCTTTTAAATTCATTCTGGCATTCTTGACAAAATAATCCTGAGTTGCATCTACACTGCAGAACTAATGCAGTTTGGAACTGTTTAACTGCTATGGCTCAATGCTATGGAATCCTGGGATTTGAAGTTTTGTATTTAGCCTTCTCTGTCAGAGAGCTCTGGTGCCACAACAAACAATAAATCCCAGGATTCTATAGAATGGAGCCATGACAGTTAAAGCAGTGTCAACCTACATTCATCCTGCAGTGCAACAGCAGCCTTAGATCCACCATCAAAGCAAACTGTTTAATTGTGATAATAAGGCGATTGTGTTCTTGTTGCCATTTTTTTGTTCGTGTTGCCTGAAAGGACTTGTAAATGCATTGACTTAAGTTGGGGATGCCCAATGTGGAGTTGTGATATCATTCATCAGAGGAAACATATTTATTTAAACTAATGTATGTTACCTTCTACTAAGTTTGGTTTCATAATAGTTTATAAAATCAAAATATCAAACAAATCACATAATAAAAGTGAACATAAGGGCAGAGTGTGCAGAAAGATTTTAAAATTCTTAATGCCCAAAAGAGAGCAATGTTGATACCAGGTCAGATTTGCTTGATACGGATGACATATCTTTCATTGACCTATTTTGGTATGAGAGTCTCCAGTTCAGTCTGATTCATCATTACTGTCCTCTTGACTGACTAGGTTAATGTAAAGAAACTCGAGTTAGCTTTGGGCATTCCTGCATATGCTCTATACAATATTATTTATGCAGTGATGGTGCCATAACCATGCTGATAAGCATCTTCAGGCTAAATCGAACATTCTGCCAGTGCAACTTTGAAATTTTTCTTCTTTTCTCTCCATTGGTAGTGTGAGTCAACTACTAAACAGGGTATTATATAAAATGTTACAAAACCCATCTCTTACTGTTCAAAGCAAGAGAAGCGTAGTACTTCTGCTAACCCACAACTGCAACAACAAATTATCAAAAAAATCAGACAGAAAATAAACACAGATGTAAATCGAGAACTCCTCTTGATACAATGTGGAATTGTTTTATGCTGAAAGTTCTAAATTGGTTCATACTTTTGAGACATGTGCAGTTCCTATCTAAGACACATATATGTTCTCACAAAGCCATCTGGGAATTGTAATAATAATAATAATAATAATAATAATAATAATAATAATTTTTTATTATTTATAGCCCGCCCCTCTGCGCGGCAATCAGGGCAGGTTATAGCATTTTAAAACAGCGTAAGTTAAAAAACATTCCCTCAGTCCACAACCCTCCCTCCCTTAAAACTGAATTAAACTTAGAAAGAATTAAAATAGAACAATATAATAAAACAACAACTAACAATACTAAGATTCGGCGAAAAAATAGGGATAGAGTAAAAACTCATTAAGACTCACCCCTCTGAAGCAGGCGTTATTCCGGGAAGGCCTGCCAGAAGAGATCGTCTTTACTGCTTTTTTAAAAGCAGCAAGCATAGTAATAAGACGGATCTCATCTGGCAGGCCATTCCAAAGTCTAGGGGCAGTGGCAGAAAAGGCCCTCTGGGAGGTCTGCGAAAGCCTAGTCTTTATTGGCTGTAGCAGATTCCTCCCAGAGGACTGAAGGGCGTGGGGGGGGGAGGGGATCAAGCGGGAAGAGGCGGTCCCTAAGATAAGATGGACCCGAGCCATGCAGGGCTTAAAAGGTCAAAAACAACATCTTGTACCATGCCCAGAAACTAATTGGCAGCCAGTGGAGGAATTTAAGCACAGGTGTTATGCGTTCCCTCCTAGGTGTTTCGGTGATTAACCTGGCTGCCATATTTTGCACCAACTGAAGTTTCCGGGTTAGGCACAGGGGCAGCCCCATGTAGAGTGCATTGCAGTAATCCAGATGTGAGGTTACCAGAGCATGTACCACAGTTTCCAAGTCCCTCATATCCAGATAAGGGCACAGTTGGCGTATCAGCCGAAGCTGATAGCAGGCACTCCTGACCTCCGCACTCACCTGACTAGTCATGTGAAGCGATGAGTCAAGGAGTACCCCCAGACTGTGAACACAGTCCTTGGAGGAGAGTGTGACTTCATCCAGGACTGTAGACTGTATTCCCAAATCTGGTTTCGGGCCTGTGACTGTAAGTACCTCTGTTTTGTCTGGATTCAATTTCAATCTGTTTTTCCTCATCCAATCCATTACCGCTCTGAGACGCCATCTGAAGTCTGAGACGATGATCTAGTCATGGAGAGGTATATCTGGGTGTCATCAGTGTTCTGAAGACACCACGCTCCATGCCTCTGAATGATCTCACCAAGCGGTTTCATATAAATGTTAAATAACATCAGGGACAGGATGGCGCCCTGGGGGATGCCACAATTAAGCTCTATTTTAGAAGAGCAACTGTCCCCGAGCCTCACCCTCTGGGATCTGCCTGAGAGGAAGGAATGGAACCACTGTAAAGCAGCACCTCCGATTCCCAACTCTCTCAGGTGATCCAAGAGGATGGCATGATCTATTGTGTCGAAGGCCGCTGAGAGATCCAAGAGCACCAACAGGGTCACACTACCCCTTTCGATGCCCAGGCGGTCATCGGTCAGAGCAACCATGGCTGTCTCAACTCCAAATCCTGTCCTGAAGCCGGCTTCAAATGGATCAAGATAATCAGTTTCATCCAAGATTGCTTGGAGTTGGGAAGCAACTGCCCCCTGTAGTCCTGAGGTAGGGAGAGATGGTGGCTGTAATGAGTGGTAACTGAAAAACAGATGGCAGCAGCTGCCAAACAGGAAGTGCTATCAATACCTGATAGCTGCCATTGTGGTTTAACTTCCACCCTGTCAATCCCAGATATAAGTAGATCTAGATCCCAGTAAGAATGATTGCTTGTGTCTATCTATCTCTGTCTATATGTGTTTAACAAGAGTCAAAAATTGTTTCAAAGGGCACAGATACATCTCACAAATTCTTAGGTTGTATCTGACTTTCTGTATTGGAAATCCCAGGGACAATGTGCTGTTCAGGAGCCAAAGGACTGTTCGGTAAATTACATTTTCATTTTAAAATGTTCTAGTCAACTGATGCAATCAAAGACAGTTTCATTGAGAGTAAGGGGTTAAAGTAATCAGCTTTGAGCACTGGGCAACAGCTGCTCCTATGTTTGAGTGCGTAGTCTAATAAATGCAGTCTGTGGAGGCACAAAATGAGCACATCAACTCGGCATCGTTTTTCATTCTGAAAACAGTTAGAATGGTAGCGCAAGGAAGCTTTCCTTAGAATACATCCGGGGATGAGAAGCTAGGGAAATCATATTTCAAATCTAGTATTTCTGAATTTTTGGCAGCTTCACAACACATTATTTTCTATTTTATGAAATTGTATTTTGTGCCAGTCAGAATGTTAAAAAGTTCCAGAAAGAATGGCTGTGGAGGACACATAAACAAACCAGCTTGGCTAAAGCAGGGTGACCAAAGTACAGGTATGACAGCCTATCTCCATGAAGTTTTCTATCTTGTTAAATTTTATCAGTAACATACCATAAAAACATAACAATATAACAATATAACTTCCACTAGTCCTAGCACTTCCATGATTTTCATTGAGAAATCCCATTTTATGGGATGATCCCATTTATCTAAATGATATTTTATCTTACAGCTTTCAAATAGTTTTCACATAGATGCTGCATATCAGCTTCTGGTTAAATCAGTGTTAGCTAAGCAATAATCAGTTTTTGGGCTGATAATGTCAGCAAATGGTCTCCAACTGGATAACTGAAAGTTTTGCCAGCTCAGATATTTTTGATCAATAAGAATTCCAACTTCTAGCTGACCAGTCAGATAACTCATGACCATTTGTGACTATTTCAGAAGGCTAATCTGCTATGAGTTCAGCATGAATATTCTATTCCAGTTGAGTTTGTATTCAAGCTTGCCTTTTTGTTGTGTCCAGGACTAAATACCCAAAGGGCACTAGATCCTGTCTGATCTTGGATGCTAAGCAGGGTCAGCCCTGGTTAGTACTTGAATGGGAGACCACCAATGAATACCAGGTGCTGCAGGCTATATTTCAGAGGAAGAAGCTAGCAAAACTACCTCTGAGTATTTCTTGACCTATGAAATTCATGAGGTACCATAAATCAACAGGCAACTTGAGGGCACACACACACAGAGGACATGGAACATATGGGACTAGTGAGCGCACAGGAGATCCTTCCACAGACCTCCATACAACTCAGATTTTAACCTGAATGGATTTCCAGTGGAAGTAAAGTCATCATTTTACAGCACACAAGGTGTTGCATCTTTTAAAATCAAAATCTTGTTCAATATTTATATTTTCAGAGTACAACTAAATATTGCAAGAAGTCAACCACCAGGATGCAAAATTTAGCAATTCAGCTTACTTGAGGAGTCGAATGTGGGAGCTTTGGGGGGGGGGGGGGAATGAAGAAGCTTTGGATTCAACAGCAATGCCCCATTTAGGTCACTACTGCTGATAGAAATACCATCAGAAGTTCCCCTACACCTGAAGAGCTTTCTATGGATATAAGGGGGAACAGTTTTGGTGCACATTCTATACTCTTAGCTGAGCAACACTTCCATATCATTCCTTCCTCCAAGCTGGTATTGTACCAGAGTTATGTTTGTTCTGCAAGTCGATGCACTAATATAATGTTTCTGGTTGGTTGTGTTATCAGGTGTTTGGATCATGCTGAAGCTATGTCACTGAATCAAAGAGACATTCTTAAGAGCAACACACCAAATTCAACACCAAAATTGATTTTGGTTCTATATCATATGCATCCACCACCTCTAACTCTACTAGACAACTTATTGGTTCCAGAAGGAAAAGGTGGAAAAACTGACTGGATCAAGTTGTTTTAATATCAGCCGGATGCTTATTGTATTAATAATTGCAGCAATGATGGTGCAGTTGGTACAGGTCTAAAGTGGAACATTAATATACTCCTAGTATACTTACAAAACTACAAAAATACTTACAATATTACAAGCTTGGATATACATTACAGAAGCCCAAGATTTTTTGGTATCATTGCTGTTCAAAATTCTTCAAAAAGACTTCCACATACACAGCAGACATGGGATGTGTGGAATGTATATCCATGCTTGTAATATAAGCATATGAGGAGTTTTGTTAGTGTTATTTCATTGCTCTGTTATTTGAGATACTGTAATTGAGCTGGGTGCTGACTATTTCTGGCTCAAGTGGAACATGCCAATTGATTTGAATACATCTATATTAAATCAACGCCATCAAAATCACAGCAAACAAGCAAACTTTTGAGAAAAGTAAGACAAGATTTTTTTTACTATTGTTCTAATTGCCTGAGAATGATACAACTTTACCTCAGAATCTCCAGGGTACCCCCATGCTTCAAATCCCCTACAAAGTAATTTAGCAAATTGTAAGTAAAGAAGTAAAGAAAATCTGCTTATTGACTCATGTTACAGTTCAATAGCAGAATCCAGGAAGTTCAAACATTGTGTTTTAATGTTCCCCAAATCAGTTTGGACTGTATGTATTTCAAAGGAAACTTGTCTTTTTTAGTATAACCAAACATGGTTGGGGGAGAAGATACCTGATGTAGATGTTCTCCAGGTGAATGAAGGGTATGGTTTCCTTCAAGAAAAAAAAAATTGAAAGCAAGTCAATTCTCTAGAGAGAAAACACAGCCATAGCAAGCAATTTTGTAAATTTCTACACTACCAATTAGGATAGTCCTCAGATGATTTTGCCCCTTCCCTGGAGCTGGTTGCCTGGTATGTTGCCAGGCACCACCAAACATGGAAACACCTTAGCTAGCACAACTCTTCTATTGACATTTGAGACAGAAATTACAAAAATAACTTCCAAAGACACAATTTAAACAAATTGTTTTAAGTATTTATAAAGATTGTAATGGTTTTCATTCATTCCAGATATTTTTAGGCTATATTTTAGAACAAAAGCCCTCAGAAGATCAAATTGTAGGCCAAAAAACCTCCAATTGAAACAGAATGCTAGTTATTAACTAGAACAGGTTGTGTATCCCTTATCCAAAATGCTTGGGATGAGAAGCATTTTGGAGTTGGGATTGTATTTTTATTTTTTTATTTGAGATTAGAATACACAAATAGCATACTCCTTGTTATTGTTAATGGCCCTCAAGTCTACCCCGACTCATGGTGACCTTGTGGATTATACAGGTTCAAGACCTCCTCTACTGCTCTGCTTAGATCTTGTAGATTCATGCCTGTGACCTCCCTGATTGAGGCTAGATATGCTATTTGATCTTTCTCTTACCAACTTATACCTTTCCTAGCATTATTGTATTTTCTAATGAGTAACGCCTTCTCATGATGTGACCAAAGTATGGCAGCCTCAGTTTGATAGCATAGTGCATACCTTTATTGTTTTTGCAAGACTAAAGAGAGAGAGAAAACTAGAGAAAGAATGAGGATCTATGAAATGGTGGGAGGCATGGATTCACACCAAGCAATACACTTGGATTCTTGCCATTTCATAGATCCTCCATCTCTCTCTCTAGCCTCCCATCTTTTCATGCCAGCCTCCCACTTCTTCCTTCAAGGTGGTGGCTGCAGTACTTCTGCTCATTCATCTCTCTCCAGCCTCATGTCTCATTCATTCACTACTTGTATTGTGTATGAGAGACAAGGCTGCAGAGAGACTGAGGATCAGAAAGGCAACCGAGCAGGAGTTCTACAGCTACTGCCTTGAATACATAGGCAGGTGCCTGGCAGCAAAATGTTTCAGTTTGGGGGACTTTTTGGTTTTTGGATTTCTGGATTAGGAATGCTCACCCTGTATATTTAGAGGGGATTAACCCTCCCTGTAAAGTATTCCTTAAGCAGGGATATAAATGTTTCCTTCATTGTTCTTACATATGGCAATGAATATTTCAACCATTGTTTCCCCACTGAGCAAGATCACAAGTATTTGGGGGCATTTTTAATTATCTTTCACATTTGTGGACATTTTTGTGACATTTTAAAGGGCTTTTTATGCACAATCCCCTTCACTTGTTTTGTGCAAAATACACTATTTTTGTATAACATTTTTGCAAGACCTCCTCTTTTTTGTTTTGTTTTTTCCTATTGGTGCTGCAGTGCTGCTGATCAAAGTAAAGCAAAACAAAACAAACAGCTTTTATTGTCACCTAGAGTGGAAAATCTCCCAGCAGTTGGCATGTGTTGCCTCAATTCTTTCTTTCTGAGGATGAGAAAGTTTGAGAATACCCTTCTCATCCTAGCTGATAGGTGGCAGAAAATCTTCTAATGTTAGATTCTGCCTTTAGTTCTTAAACATGGACTTTTACTAAGTATGTAAGCACACACAGAGAGAGAGAATAGTCCATAAAAAATAAAATAAAACAATTGAGAAATACCTTTAATGAAGTCAACCCAAACACCACAGAAGTATCTTAGCCTTTTGATGTCTCCCCTGTTTTTCTGCACTTCTTGCATATGCTGACGTATGAACCCATGTGCTTCACCCAAGGCAAAAGAGATGGCTCTTTCAGCTGAATGTGGTCTTTCTTTTTTTCTGAAATGAAGTTTGTCTCAGTGTCAGGAGCGCAATTGTCCATCTCAGTATCTATCTTGAGAATGAGGGCATGTCTACTCAGGGCAATTAAACAGGTTCCTGCAGCCTCACCAGCGGTGTCACTAGGGATGTGTGGGGGGTGCAGGGAAGTCAGACTGCATCACGTGACACCCTAAGGTGGGGTGATCCCACTGCTCCCCAAACATCTGCCTATGGGTGGGAACAAGCTGTGGCATTCACCTGTGTCCCTTTAAACCACTGAAGAAATGGGATGAGTGGAGCAAGACCCAGTGGGAAGAGAAAGGAGAGGCCCCAGGTTTAAAAAATAAAATTTTAAATTTCAAAAAAATTTCTAAAAAATTTAAATAAATAAAAATGGTTTTAAAAAAATCTTTTAAAACATATTTTACCATATTTTCACTTCAACTATGTGCATGTAAATGCATTTAGGCTGTGCATATGATATTGTAATGTAAAGGTATAATTTTAATTTTGCTCATTGTTTTATGTCATAGCTATTCCCATTAAACAAAGTAGCTTCATTTATATACCACTTCATACTACGCTATGCAGTGTCTAAGCGGTTTAGAACTGTAAGCTCATTGCCCCCCAACAGCTGGGTACTCATTTTAGCAACCTCGGAAGGATGCAGGCCTGAGTCAAGCTTGAGCCCTTGCTAGTACTGAACTTGCAACCTTGTGGTTTATGAGTAAGTGGCTGCAGTACAGGCATTTAACCACTGCACCACATGGGATATTTGGGAATTGTGATTTATGAGTAACATTAGTACAAAAAATGACTAAGGATTCTGTATGATTTGGTATGGGAAGATGACAATATCAGGGATGTCATGATGAGTTACCACACCAGGTGACACAGCCCAAGTGATGCCACTGCTCATTGTCACTTGCTTACACAATGCAGGGAAAAATATTTGATTTGAATGCAGGCTATCTTTACAACATGAGGCCAGTACACACATATCCCACTGCACCACCTGGCACTGCTGTTGTGAGTCACATCCTCTGGTGTCTCAACAAGACACCCAGCCATGTGTTTGATACTGGGTTCCTCATTTCTGATCTCACAGGGAGTGACTTCTGTTGGAGCAGCACAAGGCAGCACAGCAGGATGTGTGCATAGAGACCCACCCAGCATTGCTATGAAATGTGGAGGTAATGGAGTTGGGGGGAGACCTAGGGCAGAAAACTACTGTTTTCATGGCCATGACATCTGACTGAATTGTCAGAGTTTTCTTCTCTCCCTCTGCTCATTTGTTTGAGCCACGTCCCATGATCCCCAAACTGTGTTCTTTAACAGATTTTGGACTTCGGCTTCCAGAAGCCTCAGTGATATTGACCAATAGTCTGGGATTCTGGGAGCCAAAGTTCAAAATCCCTTAAAGAGCACAGTTTGGGGACCACTGGATCCTAGCCTAATGAAGAATTGTGGAACACAAACTCAAAACTCGCATGCTTCTCAGGAATTTTGATTGGTCCTGTCGAAGATGTTTCCCAGATGAAGATTATGTTTTCATGACATGCCTGTCTTTAACTCTTCAACTCTTCAACTCTTCACTTAGCCCATGGTACTTATGAAACTCATTACAGAATATAAATTGTTTATTCCAGCATTCCAAAACTCTGTTCCTGGAGGAAATTCAGGATGGTGTGCACCTGATTCCCTTCCACTCCCCCAACTTTCCCATACTGATCTGCAGCCCCCTTGCAAATGCCTCCATCTTTTATAATGCTACCATTGACAAATACAATTTGGTCTTGAATCTAGAATTCTCATTAGCCCAATTTTTCTCAGAAGAAATTCCCCCATCCCAAAGGGAAGACAATTTTGAGTAATCCCTGCCTTCCACTATAACCCCCTTAAAACTTGTTTTGAAGAAACAAGAAACTCTTCAGAATAGTATGAAAGAAATTGCTGGAGCTATGGGGTCGGGGGGGGGGGGGGGTAAGTGAAAATTGTCTTTATACTTGGTTTACCAGAGGAAGCCTCCTCTGGATTCCAGATGCCAGATTATGCATACCATTAATTCATAATTTTTCATTTTCAATCCAAATTCAAAATTCTCAGGGGGTTATGTCTAAAGGAATTCCCCTTGTAACATTCCAAGGCGATCCCACTGATCACAGGCAGTCTTCTAGAATGTTAACTTCAGAGGTGACAACGGTTAAACAGTCCATTATCATGTGATAACACAATGTCACAATGATGACATTTCTGTGGGAAAATGTGATCACAGCCAATATTCCTAGAGGAAATAATGGCTGGCTGTCATCAGGAGCATAACAGCTGTCACAGGCTCTAGTGGGAAATTGCAGGAAAGCACAGGACAGGATTTCAAATTAATCTGTGGCCATTCGTAGATGGATCCTCAGTAATATTTCAAAACAGCACAAAAGCAAATATCCTTGGATGAGATGGATGAAGGTCAATTACAGCTCAGAATGTAAGACTATTTCCATGTTTAAAGCACTTCTATGGACAGAGAAGCTAATGAACTATAACAACAGTCAAGTGAAACTGCATTATTCTCATCCTTAAACTTATGAAGGAACTTTATTGAAATCACACTCTGAGAAACAGCAGTTATTTGGTGGCAGAGGCCAAATTAGAGAATCAAATGACACCTCCTGTGTTTGATGGTAAATAGGATTGATTCATTTCTACTCCTATAAGAAACTGAACTTAGAAGTAGCAGTGTGGAGGTCAGCACTTTGCTAAACTATAATTGTCAGGATTTATGTTGCTGAGCTATAATTTTAATGTAATATAGAGACAAAATGTTTGAGGTGTATACAGGGACTAAGATCAGAGATTGTCTAAATGTACCTCTAATCACAGAGGCTGCATGTTGTAGTGGGTTTGAGTACTAGATTATGACTCTGGCAAACAGGGTTTGAGTCCCTGCTCAGTAATGAAACCCAAATGGCCCTGGGTGAGTCACACTCTCTCAGCCTCAGGATAACAATGGCAACCCCCCCTTTGAAGAAACAATATATAGCAAACAATAAAAATAGTGCAGCAGCATTTGATAAAAGATAAAGATAGAGCAGGTGTAAAACAGATGGCACATTTAACCAGCTTAACAAATCATAGTAAAATGCCTGAAATTGCATGCTTTCACTTAGGAGTTGAAAAGAATATAATGCTGGCACTATCTCCATGAGGAAGTGATCCATAGCTATTGTGCCACAACAAAGAAGGCTCTCCACATTGTTGTCACATAATACACTTGAGAAGTGCATTTCCTGGCAATAACATATTTGCTGTAACAAACCATGCCTTTTTCATATATCCATTTTGTTCCTCCTTCATCCACTGTATTTTGGGAAAGTAAACACCAACCCCACAAGGTGAAAGAGGTTAAATGCACCTCTGGCAGAGACATAGATATGATATTTCTCTCCTGTAAAGTCTAAAAAACAATTCTAGTGCTAGTTCATGGAGTGGGAAGTGGAGAAAGTTGCATGCTCTGAACTCCATCCTCAGATGAGCCCTCTTCTCCATCCAGATGGGCCCTCTTCTTCCCGTTGTCTCTAGGTGGACCCTATGGGACATGTTGGCACCTGCTCCCAAAAAGAGAGAGGAAGGTAAAGATAACAAGATGGACAGAGGTAGCTAAGGTCACTTTATTGTTTGCAGTGTTCCTTCTGGGAAGATATGGGAACAAGAAGGTAGGGATGTAACAAACACTCCTTAATAAACTGCCAGCAGCTGATATCATTGTTCCCAACTACTTGGGAAAATTCATTGGGGGGGGGGGAACTCCTCATATTTTTTGCTAAAACTATGATAATGAACAGATCCTTATTTTAAAAAAAACTAGGTGGAAAATTGCAAAGAATAGAGGTTAGAAAAGTTGTGCAGATTATGGAGCAACCTGTGGAAATTAAGTGGTTAGTGCTCAGTGTGAGAGAGAGAGAGAGAGAGAGAGAGAGAGTATCCACGGCTGTAGTGTTTTCCTTCTATTGTATATTAGGAACACAACATCATAAAAATTAAAGGCAAAGTAGTTTACCATGATATATTTTACTTCTGAAGCCAAGTTTATTGGTTTAATGAGTTCAATAAATCCCCTAGATCCCTCTCTTCTCTATATCCGTTTAGGAGGGAGTCCTATGTAGCTTGATGGCACTTGGGAGATTGAAGTGCTGAGAATGAATCAAACAAATCTTTATCCCACTTCTAGTCCTAGCTTCTCCTAGGACAAACATGCAGGAGGTGTGTCTCCTTTATTTTCAGCATTTTAATATTGTAAGTCACATTGAAATAAATTTCATAAACACCTTTGTTCTGTATTCTCTATGTCTGTTCAGAACAAAGCCCTATTGAGCTTGATGGGACTTTAGATTTCAGCTGATTTCTCCCACCAGGAATTCAAGCTGTTCAAGTAATAAGAGGTGGGGGGAAATCCAATTTTCTTGGCAGACAAAAGGAGAATAATAGAATTGTTTGACTTCAGCTTTCTCAGGAACAGAAATGAAAGGTATTATTTCCCTGCAGGAAATAACAGTTAGGAGTAAGGGCAGGAGGAGGATGACAAAAGGCAGAAGGGCACCAGGAATTCCTCATACTTCCATGTGGTCCTCTGCCAGTGCCTAAAGATACCCATTTCTGATGTCAGCCCTGAATAATTTCCCCCATTTTAAAAGGTTTAAAGAAGGCTACTGTATTTTCCTCCCAAAGTGTGAGGACCTGACACGCAGTATTAATCCTTTGATAATACATATATGATCAAACAAGTCCAGTCCTACAATTTGACCTTACTGTTGATATGTCCACAATACACCTATTGTGGGTATAGCAACAGGAAGGTCAAATTGTAGGCACTTTGATAATATATGTATTATCAAAGGATTAATACTGCAAGTCAGGTCCTCACACTTCAGGAGGAAAATATAGTAGCCTTGCAAGAAGAGATAAATCTCATCATACCAAATATTTAATTAATAGAGTGAAATTTCATTTCATGGATGCTTGCATTTCTGCTATGATAAGTGTTAGCTGATGACCAGTACATTATCTAAGGCTGCCTAAGACAAAGCAATCATTTGTCTATATGGCAGTCAAGCATACCAAATAGCCAAGACTATTTCTGCACAGCTCTGTAACGCTTGATGCATTAGCCCCCTGTGTGAATAATTTATAACTAAAGGCTCCATCTTGTTGCCTTTATCCATCCATCTTGCAGCCTTTATCCAAGGAAAGAATAAAGGTTTTTGCTTCTTATTTTCTCCATTGAGATACTGTGAACTTCTCTGAACTCTTCCATTTCCAAAGAAGAAATGGTGAAATGACATGGAAACCATTTTGGGATGCATCCCAACTAAGAGTGCATCTATGCTGTTCAGATATAGCAGTTTCACATCACTTTCATACCACTCCACCCTACAGAATCCTGGGATGCTGTTTGGTGAGGTGTTTAGAATTCCTCCTAAAAAGCACTAAACCGTTTTTCCTGAACTACAACATCAGAGTTTTCCAGAAGGAATTCTGAGTATCTAATCAAAATACACATCCTAGCATTCTATAGGATGAAGACATAGCAATTGCTAAAAGCAGTGTCAGGCTGCTATAACTGTGAGTGTAGATGCAATCTTTGACTCTTGCATTGACTTCACACTGAAATCAATGAAATTTAAGATAACTATTACTTTTAACCACTGATTTAAACAGTAAGTAGGTTCAACTCAATTAGTCTAGATCCAAGTATTGCCCTCTCTTCCATATTATGCACATTTGGAATGGACGAATCACAATCGTAAGGAGCCAATCAAGTTCATTTGAACACAATTATTTAGTAAATGAGTTTAAACAGAATAATTTCAGTTGTTCTGACTTCTGCTAAAGAAGAATCCATGGAACTTCAGTTTACAGTGGTGCTGTTTGACACATCCATAGTCAGTTACTTTCCAGAATTATAGTTCCCAAGGTTCTTTGGCAAGAATGCTTCAAATGTTATCCAGAAAGGGCATTTTACTACATTTGGACATCCCCTTGTGAAAATTTTCAATGCTTTGTCCCCAAATCCCCCCCTAGGGTTTGTGGAGACATTTTTGCCATATAATGCCCCCCCCCCAGCCAATTTAGGCCCACAAGAGGCCTTATTTGAAACAGGAAGAAAACAGGAGGTGACTTCTGCTCACTTCCTCTTGTTCACAATGGCCATGGAAGGCCCCCCGAAACATGGCAAAAACCTCTTCCATGTCCTTTAGAGGGCATGTGGGGTCATTTGGAGCAAACTTTTTTTTTTGTGGGCAGGGTGCATTGGTGGTTGCAGTCTTCCAAAGTCTCCTGAGGGGACTAATGTGGTCCCCTAGCCTTCCATAGTTCCCCAGCCCTAGTCTATCTTCATTATGAAATTTACATTTTCATCCTGAATTTATTTTTTTTAAAAAAATTAACAAGAAAGAAAAACCAACAGATTTCTCTACAATCCTACTTTTCAAACTAGCCTGTGTTTAACTCCTTCCCCACCTCCACTACGTGTACCAGTTACATCAAAGTACCATTGCAAATCAGCCAGGTACCCTCGTGCTTGGTTTGGAAACTGCAGTTAGTGCAGAACATGGCGGCCAGGTTGCTATCTGGGACATCTAGGAGGGATCACATCACTCCGGTTTTGAGATCCCTCCACTGGCTGCCTATTTGTTTCCGGGCCCAGTACAAGGTGTTGGTTATTACCTTTAAAGCCCTAAATGGCTTGGGTCCAAACTATCTCAGAGACCGCCTCCTCCCATACAATCCTCCCCGCGCTCTCCGGTCCTCTGGGAGGAATTTGCTGCAGCCTCAAAAAGTTAGGCTTGCAGCGACCTCCCAGAGGGCCTTTTCTCTCGTCGCTCCCAGACTCTGGAATGGCCTGCCGGATGAGATCCATCAATTAACATCTTTGCACAGCTTTAAAAAGGCCGTCAAGACGGACCTCTTCCGGCAGGCCTTTCCGGACTAGATAGCCAGCCTCGGGATCCTCGGGATCCTTGGGACCTTCCCTTCAGGAATTTATTACAATTCCCTTTTAAAGATGCATAGCAGGGGATTGTTGGTTTGTATTTGAATTTTAATTTTTTATTTAACAGTTATTGTTTAATGGCAGCTGTTTTTAACTATATTTGATTTAATAACTTTTTAAGGGGTGGAGGAGGGAATGATATTGTTTTAATCTGTATGTATTTTATTGCTGTTCACCGCCTAGATTGGCTTGCCACAGGGCGGTATATAAATTATTATTATTATTATTATTATTATTATTATTATATTCTTCACACTGAAATACAACAACACAAAGTAAAAGAAAAGGAATGCTCTCAATTTTTGCCCAGTGTGTTGGCAGCCCTCAACATTTCTGGCAAGCCTCAAACACAGGGCCCACCCCATGTCAATGCTCTGGATTTTAGCCCAGATTTAAAGAGGCTATCCAAGGTGGTGAACCTATTTTGGGAACAAGGTTCAGCACTTGGGCCAAATCCTTTAAAATCTGCAATAAAATCCATAAATCTCACTGCCAAAGTGATACAAGAGTGACCAGTGGCCCTCCTCCATGTCCCATCAGTAGGGGAAATACATTGTGGGAGAACATGGGAGAAGTCCTTCTCTGTAGTGGCACCCCAGTTGTGGAATTCTCTCCCTCTGGAGGCACAATTGGCACCAACAATAGAACTATTGTGGTGTCAGGTTAAAACCTGGCTTTTCATTAACGCCTTGGGGCCAAACTGATTTTACCCACGCTGCATATTTTATTATTCAAAATTGTTTTAACTGGTTTCAAACTCTTTTTTTTAACATTGAAAAACCATTTAATATATTTCAATCTTTTTAAACTTTTGTAATGTTTTGTTTTAAGTTGAATTTATTGTAAGGTGCCCTATTTAAATAAAGGGTGGGATAGAAATAATGAAATAAATACATTTGGTTCCTTTTTGTAGGTTTTTCACAGGGCATTCCTAGATACATTATGCTGTTCTATGTGAAAAGCAAATGCTAGACTACTTAAACTTTTAATGTGATCAATCCAGGAGGTTTCTTCTTACATTCTTATGACCAGCTGATCTGTCCTTTCCATCTTGATCCTTTTCCTCCAGAGGGAAGTAAAGATAAACTTGGCAGAGAAATGACATTCTCATCCCTCTGTTTCATGCACACTGTGAAGGCAGGCTCTTAACTTTGGGAAACCTTGAACAAAGGGTATCTTGTCTCTGTATTGCTTGGACTAGAGTCATTCTTTTTTATTATTATTACTATTAATTTTTATTCTTTTGAAAAGAACCATAAAGTATTAAAAACATAAGCACATATATTTCTGTAATAGAGAATTCTCCATCAATAATATTCATACCCTTCATTCACCCATCTCTTTCTTCCCCCTTATCCTCCCTTCCTCCTCTCTTCCCATTTACCTTCCCCTCCACCCTTCTCACTTCCCTACCTTACTTTACTTCCTACCTTCTAATCATTTCCACATACCATCATCACCTTCCAATCCTCTTTATTAACCCTGAATTATAGAATTCCTCCATCATTAATCTAATACCCGATTTCCACTTCCACTACCCACTAACTATTGTATCATTTATGACTTTCTCATATATACATTATCACATTAAACTTCACCAATGATTTTGTAACATATTTTGTACTTAACCATGAAAAAGAAAACAGCTATTATTTATCACTACTAATTAGCAATATTTTTCTTACTCTACAATATAATCAATTTAACAAATGAAGTAATTATCTATATTCTCTCTACCTTATATACTAATAACAGCAATTTCTCCCCATTGCTCCTTTATATATTTTCTTACCAAGTCCCATTCCATTTTAAATTCCTCCATTGAGTTATCACTGATTGTACTTGTTAATTTCTCCACTTCCATTATGTCATACTGTATTAACATCCAGTCCCTTATATAGAGTAGATTTTGCTTTGCATTTTTGCGCAAAACTAATTCTTCCCAATGAGGTCATATAAAATAAGATTTTACCAAATTTTATCAAATTTCCTTTCTACTTTACCTTCATACATCCCCAGTAGCAAATATTCTGGTTTCAGTTCTAAATGTATATTTAATAAGTTATTAATAATTTAAGTAATCAATTTCCAATATTGTTTTGCCTTTTCATAAGTCCACCAGCAGTGGTAATACGAACCGGGTGTTTTCCCACACTTCCAGCATAAGTTATCAGTTTTAAAATAAATTTTAGCTATTTTAACAGGTGTGAGATGCTACTGAAGGTACATCTTGTACCAGTTTTCTGTTAGACTTTGAGTGGCTGTATATTTCAGACGTTTATTCTATATCCTTTCCCAATGTTCCAGTTGGATTTGGTGACCCTCATCTTGTGCCCAACTAATCATTGTTTCTTTGATGACCTCCTCCTCCATATCCCATTTGAGTAAAATATCATAACATTTTCGAATCAAATCTTTTTTTGTTTTGTTTTATCCTCATTTAATATATTTTCCAATTCTGCGTTTCTGTTCATTCTCCCAAAGTTTTTAATATCCTTTTTGGCTTGTTCATCAATTGTCTATATTCAAACCAACCAAAGTTTACCCCTTCAGTCACTAAATCCTCCTGTGTTTTAATTTTTACTTCTCTGCCTTGTATTATGAGAATGTCTTTATATTTACACCATCTTCCTTCTCAATTTATTTGTTTTCGATAGAAAGCTTCATGAAGTGACATCCAACTCGGTATGCACCTTATCATTCTTTTTTAAAATGTTTTCCCCAGATATTTAAAAGGGATCTTCTTATGCAGTGGTTATTTACTAGACTATTTGATTTTTCCTTATTGTAAATCATATATGCATGGAACCCAAACTTCTGGCCCTCTCCTTCTATTTCTAAAAGTCTTCTATCTTTTAATAATATCCAGTCTTTTAGCCAGGTTAGACAACACACTTCGTGATACAGTTTAAGATTTGGGACTGCCAAACCCTCCCTCTCTTTCACATCTTGTAAGACTTTCATTCTTACCCTTGCTTTTTTGCCCTGCCAAATGAATTTCATTATATCGCTACGCCAATTTTTTATCACTTTGTTTACTATTATAATTCGGATTGTCTGGAAAAGAAACAGTATTTTTGGTAATGCTACCATTTTAATTGCTGCGATTCTACCCATAAATGATAATTGAACTTTATGCCAATTTGCTAAATCTTTTTTTTACCTCTTTCCATAATATATTATAATTATTATGAAATAATTCATTTGTTTTATTTAACAAATATACCCCAAGATATTTCACACTGATTCTATTTGAGGGCAAAGTAAAAACATAATTTATGAAAACTTAGGTTGGGGGGCTAATCGGTTTAACAAAAATGTTCCCATAGACACAGTTTTAATTAATTTTAAACCATTTTAACCCTTTAAACAATCTTTTAATTTACATGTTCATTATTTAGCCTTTTATTTATACTGTTTCAATTTAGTTAGATGGCTATGTTTTGAGCAAAATGAAGAACAAGGAAATGATAGGGCTACTGCACAGAGAACATGGTGAAAAGCTAACAGAGAATGGGGTATGTATTTTGGTCCCTTCCAACTGTAAGATTCTATAGGGGGATGCAGATGAGCAGCCCTGGGCTGCCCTGGGAAATGGAGGATCAAGGCCGAGGCTGCCGGACACCTCAGCCCTGACCCTCCCTTTCGCCGCTTGCAAAAGGAGTGCTAAAATAGTGCTCCTTCCACAAGCCAAGAAAGGGGCACCGCAAAAGGCGTGGCACGCCTCTTTGGCATCTCTTCTGGCTCAGCGTGTGCGGACGCTGAGCTGGAAGGATGTCATCAGAGCGCCCGTCATGTGGACAGGCCTTCACTCCAATGACATCTTCAGGAAGGGGATGGGGCGCCCAGTGTTTGGCTGCCCCTCCCCTTCCTTGCCTCCAACACACCACAAAGGGCCTGTCTGCAGAGGCCCTATGATTCTGTGATGGGTTTTATGGTATACTGCCCTGAGATCTTCAAATAAGAGCTGGATATAAATATCTTAAAAAGGAAGGAAGGAAGGAAGGAAGGAAGGAAGGAAGGAAGGAAGGAAGGAAGGGTCTTTTTTTCCCCTTTTCTCATAGCAGAGCTCAGAGACATCCATTTTAAAAAGCTCTTCCTACTAACGTGAGGTCTTGCTAACTGAAGAGATGTGCTCTCAGTTATAGATTTGTTTGATAGAAGGCTGTCTCCTGGTGGACAAGAAAGAACATTATGGGAGTAAAACTCTGGCAAAATGAGAACGGGAGTGATAGATTTACAAGTAATTGTGCCCTGCAATCCTATGCATACTTTCCTAGGTACTATGCTACTGAATGTGGTGGAATTTAATTCTGAGTAAATATACATAGGATTTCACTATTCTCCTCTGGCAGAAATAACTCGGGCCTACATCATTAATCCTCAGTAGCTGAACATTTCTGGCATGTCCTTTAGAAAACACTTTTTAAGGTTCATGCAGTGCTTTTGTTTAATGTTTCATTTTTTAAATGAAAATTCTCAATTGATTCTAGATGGAAGTATTCTTGAGCCACTTAAGGTATAGAAAGCACAACATTTCTTAAAAACAAAACAAAAACACCTTCCTTTTTACAAAGTCTTTTTGCCTGACCAGCCCTCCATTTTCCTCCTTATCCTCTATCTAGCTAGAAGATTTTTAGAAGCATTGGCATTTGGAGGATGGTGAAAGAGAACACGAGAAGCACAGACTTTTGATGGCAGGATGCAGCAATGTCCTACTCTAGATGATCCTACTGTAGCAGCTACATCCAGAATCCCATTCTGAGCATGTATGAACAGCAAAACAAAGAGAAAATGAGAAAGCAGATAAACCTGCCTTGCCAGCTACCCCCAATATAGGAGTTTATCACACAGGGGAAATCAAGGGGAAATTGGGGGTTTAAAGAGTCATTATCCCAGGATAGTCGTGTGATCCAGTGAAGATTTTCACACACAATGTGATTAAAGAGGGTGTATCCTGGGAATAACTAGGGAATAACCAACAACAAATATTCATGGGGTTTCTCTGTGAATGATTTGCTGCTAGTTAGTCCCTGGTTATTCTCAGGATAAATCCTCTTTAATCATGACATTGTGTGAAAATCTTCACAACAATTGCATTGCATTCCATGGATAACGACACTTTAAACCCCTGATTTTCCCTGTGTGATGAAGTCCATAGAGTTTGGCCACTGAAATGGAAAAGCAAAAGAAAAGTGGAGGCTAATGAAAGGAAAAAGGAATCGCTAGATGCATTTTGGAAGAAACCTTTGACTGATTTCTATTAAGGTTAAAAATGTCTTTGTTGACTTATGCAAGGCTCTCCTGACTGGTTATTTCATTTTACATATGATGTCTTTTTAATTCTGAATAAGATTTGCTCAAACATATTGAACTTCACCTCTTTTGCAGAGTATAGGAACTTGTTAAAGAAATAATGTTCAGGAACATAGCTAGTCCGTTAACTTAGGTATACCTGTATTCAAACTATAATAATATTTGTTTTCCCTTTCCATATGTTACAATGCTGTATAGAGGTCATGTAATCATACATGGCTCTTTCTAAGTAAGTGCCACTAAATTCAAGAGGAATCCAGAACTTAGCTATGCTGCCTAGGCAGTTCAGGGAGATGCAATCCACCTTCTTCCAACCTCAAAATAGCACTTGCTTCCACATAAAACTGCATGGACTGCAGCTCAGAAAGTACATTCAGAAGCAGAAAACCATCAGTTCATATCTTGGCTCTTTCTCACTAGCTCTTTTGAAGCAAACCAGTATCTCCTAATGAAACTTCCAATATACAATATGGAAATAATAATAGTGACCTAGTTTATATTTGTATAAGTTTTGGGATAATACTTGTCAAAATGTTTTGAACATTCTTAACTACTGCATCAGTGCTCAGAATATATATGTAGGTAGGAATTTTCTGGCATTAATAGTATTTCCCCAGTTTCTCTAATGCAATGAATGAATGTTGCTAGAAAATGTATAAGAATGGTAAAATTTCCATCTCATCCTATAATTTAATGAGAGTAGTTTTGAAAAGTACATCTGTTCTATTGAAGTTGGGTTAGTATGCCACAAAGGGTGAGTTAATGTGATGGGGTTGTTGATCATGTCTGCAGAAAGTTCTATATGGAGCTTAGTCAATGGATGTTTACCCACTGTTTATATGTTCCATGTACAGGGACAGTACCTTACTGTTGTACACAGGCATTGCAAGGAGAGCTCACCTTCACCATGCCTATCTCTGTCTATGCAGAGACGTTCAGCAGTAAGCCCTAAAATGTGGCCTTCATCCAATGTGTATACTTCAAATGCACAGTCATTCAACACATTATTATCAATAATTTATTATTATCTAATTTTCAGATCACTTACATAATATTTTAGAAATCTGAAATATGTTTCGTGTTTACATAACTTAAAGGTCCAACTTTCTGTTTAATCTCATTCTATTCACAATGGAAACTGGTTAACCATTTGAAATGGGTCTTGTGTACATCCTGTGGGAAAATCACTCTGCTTCAGTTTTGTTCTGTCTCACCTGCATTTCCTTCCTGTCCTTGGTTAGTACCAGGTTGCAACTCATTCCTTCTGATACCATAAATTGCACACATTTCTTGACCATTTTTCCAAATGTACACATATATTTGAGTAGTTTATTCAATTTATTCAACTTTCCCCATTGACAAAAATTTTCTTGACCATTTTTCCAAATGTACACATTATTTGAGTAGTTTATTCAATTTATTCAACTTTCCCCATTGACAAAAATTTTCTTCTGGATTTGCTAGTTAAAATGTGCACAGGTTGTTCTGTGCAGTTTCCTTTCTTGAAAACTTTGCATAAACCTTACAAATGTAAGAATATTTTAAGGTGAGATGCACATTTTCTTGCATAAGTCTTGGGAGCTATAAAAATGCTGGCCAGAATTCATTAAAGCAGTTTTAAATGGGTAACCCTCTTAGTTATGTAACTATGAAATGTCTCCTGATCCAACTTCCTCCCCACTTCTCACTTACTGGACAGCAGCTGCTGCGAGGGGCGGTTTTGTTCCCCTGTCAATCAGGAGACAGCTGATTGATGTTCCCATCCCCTCACATGATTAATCTCTAGTATTACAGCCAGAAACATGGTCCCCATCACAATTCTCCCCCATGCCAGAGATTGCTTCAGGAAGGAGGGTGGGAATGTTAGTCAGCTGCTTCCCAGTCAACAGGGGAACAGACTATTGTTGTTCACATTAGACTGGTTGGTAGGGACTGGGGAGTTTCATGGTCCTTATGTACATCCTAAACTGGGGGTCATGAAAGGTCCCCCAATCAAGATCAAACACTGTGGCTGCTGCCTGCTAAGTGGGAATTGAGGGTCCTTACATAGTCATAGTCCCTTCATAACTCTAGGTTACATATTCATAACTACCTTAGTGAATTTGAGCCACTACATTTATTGAGAAAAGTTCTTTCTATGCCTTATCCTAAGGGGGGTTGCAGACTGCCAGAAATAGTGCAAATTGAGTCCACTTTTAGGGTTAGGGTTAGTGCTAGGGAATCATGGGAATTTTTTTTTTTTTCTGAGACATTGAGCCTTCTCTGTCAGAGAGCTCTGGTGCCATAACAAACTACAGTTCCCATGATTCCCTAACCCTAACCCTAAAAGTGGACTCAATTTGCACTATTTCTGGTAGTCTGCAACCCCCATAAGTCAACTTTTGTCCTTCTTGGAAGGACCACATAGGCATTCAGCAATGCAGATATAACTGCACACAAATTGGTTTCAAAAAATAATGCAAAGAAACAAGTTGACATTTTCTAGTGGGTTCAGAAAGCTTCCTTAGCTAAGTCACATCATTTCTGTTAAGGCTATGAAGCTGACAAATATTTTTTAAAGTAAAAATAGAAAGTGAATTTTAAAACATTTGGGAAAACCCATTAAATGATTTATCATGCATCTGATGAAAATGTAATTTAACACTGCAGCTCTAAACAGAATTAAAGCAAGCCCCATGTGTTCATATTAACAGTAAAATATTTGACACTGAAAGTTATTGAAACAGCAAACAGTGTTGTTCTCTGATTATGGTAATGCAATAGATCACCATTTGGGCAATCATCCCAGAAGGAATCCCTTTGCATGCATATATTGCAGATATTTTATATCACTGCTAAATGTTTGTTGTTGAGTGCTGTGTGTGCAAATGAGAACACTCCCAGGAGATAAATCAGCGCTGTCTGAACCCAGAACAAATTCTTAATCCTTTGCAAGTTTCCCTTTTGATTACACATCCTGTGAGCATCATGTGAATACAGAAAAACTTTGCCATCTAATTACAAACCACTTGCCATTCAGGAAGAGCAGAGAGAATGAATATGGTTAAAAATATATTCCTAGCAAATTCTCTTTGCCAACAGCAAAGCCCTGAACATTCTACATATGGTACAAATTCTCAATCTACATATGGTACAAATTTGGTATGTGACGCAGTAAATGGTGCCCCATTCCCACCACTTAACAAAATCAAAGTGTAAAGTACCAACAACCAGTCAAGTTATTTTGGTACATAAGGCATAAAATGTCATATGTACCTCTCCTGCTTCTTGGAAGTAAAAATACAACTTAAATAACAAAAAATTTCCTAGTCATTCATAACACCCCAAACCTACTGACTGAAACAATCATTTCACTTGATTTCTAGAGAACAGTATCTACAAATAATGCATATTCCACTGAACTCAATCTTAAATTATTCCTCCAGGTAACCAAATGAGTATGCAGATTTCCAGCCATGAGCTTGCTGATGGATTAAAGTAGCATCAGTAAATGCTGATGAAGGATTGTAGGTACTGGTTAGTTCCAAAGATTCATCTGCCCCATTTAGTTTCTTTCACTGAAAGAACTCCTTTCTTCATATAATTACAAAGCAATTTCTTGTTGGTTTTCATTTTATTGGTTCATACTTTTACTCAAAGCATGCCAATTACTATCTAATTATATGGCATGGTTTGGTGAGCACTCAAAACTGTTCCAACAAGCAATAAATTATAGAGCTGCTGTTACCCCAATTATGTAATCAGCCATGCAGAAATATGCACTGCAAATGTAATTACATATTAATAAATGCCATGCTAGTTGCTTAAGCCTAGAAGGAGGAGGAGAGGAAAGGAGGGGGAAAGAAACAGACCTCCTAACACAGTGATAACATGTTTTCCCTTAAGTTGTGCATTGTATCATACACATATAACTTGAAGGAGCAAAGGGGCATTAAATGATCACTTTGTACCACTATGGGCAATGCAAGTTTTCAGACCTCTCAAAGAACTTTTGATTGGCCAGGGAGAAAATAAATGTTCTACATTTGTTCAGATTAAATTGCTTTGCAGCCATCCTGCCTAGCAGGCATTTTTCATTTTAGCAAAACCAGCAGCCATGACTTTCATTCAAGACTTGCAGGTGAGGACAGAGCAGGTCAGATCACTCTATTATCCAAACTCTATGCTGTTCCCTTTAAAAAGTAATAAGCTGGGCCACAAAGAAATAGCTCAGAATGGATTCTTAATTTCTCACGCAGATTTGAGAGGGTTCCCATCCACTCCAGGAAACAGACTAAAGGCCTAAGCAGACTGCCAGAAATAGTGCACATTAAATTGAGGCACTGCCCTGGCTCAGTGCTAAGGAGTCATGGGAATTGTATTTTTTTCTGGGACGTTGAGCCTTCTCTGTCAGAGAGCTCTGGTGCCACAATAAATTACAGTTCCCATGATTCCCTAGCACTGAGCCAGGGCAGTGCCTCAATTTAATGTGCACTATTTCTGGCAGTCTGCTTAGGCCCTAAGGTGTCTAAAAGCTTATCGTTTATCTAACTTCTCTTCACCACCTCCTTCTTTGCAGGGTGGGGGAATCCCTCTTCCTATCAGAACTACAATTTTCTTTCTTTCTTTCTTTCTGGCTGGAATATTTAAAAATGTTTAAAGATGCATATCAGATATTCTTGACCGTATCAATATATTTGGTTATGAAGGCATTGGGCCATGACCTTATATCCTATTAATAAAACCCAGTGAACCTCATAGGTCTCCCCCACCAAGGAATTCTGCCTCACTGTTGCTTTAAGTACACTCCTAAGACCTTGGACAAGATCATGCTTCATAGATATATAGTATAACAGTTCCACATGCAGAAGTACACTACATCTCTCTTTTCACCCTCCCCAACCCATCTTTTATCTTTGAAGTCCTTTTCCATAGCCATTTTGTGATTGGTGGAGAGCAAGAAGCACCAAGGAGCCCTGGTGGCGCAGTGGTACAGCAGCCACTCACTCATATAGACTATAAGGTTGCGAGTTCAATACTAGCCAGGGCTCAGGCTAGACTCAGGCCTGCATCCTTCTGAGGTTGCGAAAATGAGTAACCAACTGTTGGGGGGCAATGAGCTTACAGTTCTAAACCGCTTAGACATCCCATAGCATGATATGAAGCGGTATATAAATGAAGCTGCTTTGCTTTGTTTGCTTTGGAAAAGCATCCAGTTATGTACCAATAGACAGATGCAAAACAACAAGAGCATCTGCTGAGACCTCCAGATAGGCTTTAGGAGGGAGGGATTTTGGTCATGGTGCAAGACTGATAAGGAATTCTGACCTCCAAAATGATTTTTAAAGTGATTTTGAATGGTGTAAACTGAATTAGTATAATAAGTTACTAATAAGATGCTAGGCCTTGACTATGAAAAAAATCTATACAAGATCTGTCAGACAGAAATCTGGATGCACAGGGTATAAACTTCATGGACAGTCCTCCCTTGGTATCTACAGCAGAAGGAGCATTGTCAATAAGTATGAAAGCTCCAGAGATGTGCAAATCCCTTAAGTAAATGCATTTATTTAGAAAAAGAATTTATTTATCATCTCTCAGCCTGCCAGGATTTCCAAGCAGATGCATGACAGAGAAAAATTATTTATAAACAGATTAAATCAAGTTTTAAACTCATTTTTAAAAGGCCCCACCATTAAAAATGTTTCCCAAAACACATCCTACAGCTAGTTTTAAGGAGCAATGGCCATACCTTTGGCCATTTGCTGAGAATGTGCAAATGCTCCAGAATGTGAAAATGCTAGGCAAAAATTGCACTGAAATATTCTTTTTCCCATGCATGGACAAAAACTGAGGAAATAATTTGCCTCATATCCAAAGATGAAATAGATATTTATATCTCTACATGCCATTCCCCATAAAACATCAAGCCCAATCAGATTCCATAAAGAAGTCAACAAGCAGGGTACAGAATGCTGGACTTCATTCAGCTTTCCTCTGAACCAGAAGAGGACTCTTCTTAAAAAGTGAATGAGTCTATCCCTAAAGAGATTGCTGACCAGTTTTTAACTTCCAGAGATTAGAGAAGCATGAAAATGAGTTTGTATTCCATCCTCACTTTAGCTAAAGCCCTTTAACATATATGCTGATATCCTGTTGGGAGGTTACACCATCCTAAACTAATTTACAATTGTGTAAAGTTGAATTGTGCCACTGAACAATATCCATATTCTCAGAAGGAGAGAGGAGACATAGCCAAACCATCAGGACCATTGCATAAAGGAAGTCAGAAGGGTGCTCATGGCACATCCCTGATGCGTAATGGTCCTCATATCTAATGTGTCCTGATTTGCAACATGTCTAGATATGCAATATCTCCTCATGAACAGTGTGTTCGATTGCACAAAGGCACTCCCCATTTCACACTGGAACATCTTCATAGTGCCCTGTGTTGTGTGTGTGCCTCTGTGTGGTGTGCCTTCAAGTTATTTCCAACTTATGGCAACCCTAAGGTGAACCTATCATGGGGTTTTCTTGGCAAGATTTGCTCAGAGGAAGTTTGCCATTGCTTTCCCTTGAGGCTGAGAGCATGTGACTTGCCAAGTTCACTCGTGGGTTTCAAGGCCTACATGGAGAATTGAACTTTGGTTTCCAGAGTTGTAGTCCAATACTCAAATCACTATGCCACTCTGTCCTGTGGTACACTGTCACAATTTAGCAGCATGTTTGTGTTTGTATCAGTGACATAGCTCTGCATCATAACCGCTGATGCAAGTTCATGCCCGTAATCATCTGCTCCATGAAATGCCTGTTATGTGACATGACAGATTCAGGTTGTGCCAAGGAGCAAGGTATTGGACACTTTGAATGGCAGGCTTACCAATACATTTGGTCAGACAAACATTTGGGCTGTTGCACTGGCACAAAGGATACAAGACTCCTTTCATGGGTTTAAAACAGGCCACAACTTTTATTAAATTGTACAGGGTCAAGCCAAATAATTAAATTATTATT
The DNA here is from genome assembly GCA_026167975.1 of Phrynosoma blainvillii. NCBI lineage: Eukaryota > Metazoa > Chordata > Lepidosauria > Squamata > Phrynosomatidae > Phrynosoma > Phrynosoma blainvillii. Next base: position 273,862,104 of record JANUYF010000002.1, read on the forward strand.
ATAACATCGTTGCCACAAGTGTAAGTGAAGGTATATCCACCTAAGGGTGGTCCTTCACAGCCCGTGGCAAAACAATAATTAACATTTTTAGCAGTAAATAAATAAACAAATATGTAAACAAATAACCAAAAAAAACCCTCCCCGGAAATGATGTCATATTACGTCATATGACATCACAATTTGCTATGACGTAAACCTTTTATTAATTATGTCATTTCCTGTAAATTTGTTTAGAGCCAAATTATTTCTATTCCCAATTTAACTAGCCAAATATATTTTATCTATGGGATGGGGTCATTCCCCACCCCCACAAATTAAAACATGTAACAAAACATAGACCCTGTACCCCCAGTTGTGACAAACAACTAAACAGATAATCACGACCCAGACAGAAAATCAACACAGAATCTCAGGGAGGGCAAAAAACCCAAGTAAAACCTTGGGGAAAAATTCCCTCCCGGCCCCCAAGGGCAGCCAGCCAAGGCCTGAGAGTAAATTAGCACTGAAACAAGGGTGGGAGGGATGGGTTGCCAAAAGCCAAGAATGGTTCGAAGTAACTCTCACTGTCTCGACTATAAAAATGGCTGCCTCCACATGGTTGCCTCGAGTTATAAGCAACAAACTCTCATCCAAATCTCACATAACAATAGCCTTGTGAGAATTGTTAACACCATCCTGTTGGCCCAGGCACGATGGTGTGACCTTCTCCCCCCCCCCCCCCCCATGCCTTGACTAATAAGGAGTCTTTGTCCCTATCTGGCCAGTCCAACAAGAAACCCCTCCTGACAAGTCGTGAAGTGTCTTTGTACTTGATGATTATGGGTGAAGCTACCTCCCTGTCACTGGAAAAAGCAAAGCAGCAATCTAAAGTGGGAGGAAAAAACCTTGCATTTTTTATAAACATATTGACACAAGAGCATAGGAAATGCCCTTATATTGCTACAGGATATACCTACAGTAATGGTTCTCTATGCTAATTGGTAGCAACACTCCAGGATTTCAGACACAGATGTTTTTCAGACCTTTCTGGAGTTGCCAGGGATTGGGAATGGACTTGACACCTTATGGATGTAATATACATGCTAATATGGCAGCCATTCCCAAGCTGGTATATCTTAAATGTGCTGAGCTGCCATTTCTACCATTTTGAAGGAAAAAGGCTAGTATTCCCCATAGCTGCCTACATGGCTATGAAAACGGAGGCCTTGCCACTAACAATTGTTTCTTAAAATGCAAAATAAAAATGCATGGTGTGTGTGTGGGGGGGGACTGCCCTCATCCCTCCCTTTGGGAACCCATGTAGCAAATTCTGTTTCTATTCTCCAGTGTTAGATGTGTCAGTGATATCCTATGTGTGCTGGTGCATTGCCAGCAAGCTAGGTTTGCTCAGAATACTTACAGGAAGTAGAAGGAGAGATGACATCTAGTTCACAGTAATATCACTATAAATACTACATGCCATTTGAAGAACACAGCCACTCAAAATCCACAGTCAAAAGTGCCAAGGGCAATTACTTAATCTCTTTGATCTTGCTTTAAACAGAACTGAGGAGGAAATGACTTTATTTTGATACTGTATTTGCTTCTTAGCAATATTGTGCTTAAAGTGAACTGCATTAACATAGCACCCTATCAGCACTGGTGCCAATACACAATAATCACTTCAGTAGCTTCTCTATGTAGCAACATCACAGCAACCCCTTGCTGGATACTGACATTGTGAAACTGTTCAGATCTGTTTGCTGCAGATATTAAATTCCATCCTGTACTCTTTAGATGTTAACCACAAACACCTTGACAATCCACTCAAATCAGAAATGATTAAGCTGTATACACACCCTGGGTGATAGAAATAGCAAGTATTATTCATTCTCAGATAGCAAAATGGATTTTCCAAAAAGTCAGGAAACTTCTAGAAAATCAATAGTCCAGCAAGAATTTGCGTAGTTTTCTCTTAGATTCTGACTGTCCTGAAGTGATGAGGTAAAATTATTCTGGAAAAAAGGCAGGTTTCTGAGCAATCCTTCCCACCCATTTCTGCACAGGAAATGGCTTTCCTGCACAAAAGATCCCCTCTTCCCCCCCCCCCTTTTTTGGGGGGGGGTCATTAAAAAATCATGTGTTTTTTCTCTGCAGAATAATTCCTCTTGCAACACTTTAGGATGTTCATTTATGTGGGAGAATGTTTTAAAGTGCCCCAATTACTTGCAATAGCTTCACTAAAAGTTAAACACTTAGCCTAACTGCATTTTAATAATGTTTGGTGAAGGGTGGGATCCATTGACAGCTCTGAGCAATTAACTTGTGAACGACAAATCAAGCCATATCCAATTGTGAATATCTGATTAAATTAATCTGTATCAGTTAAATAATGAAGCTATTGTCATGTAATATTAAAAGGAGTATTACAATTACAATTACAATTACAATTACAAATTTGAAGTCCAAGATGCAAATGAACATTAATTTTCCTGGATTTTGAAAATCTCTTAGTTGCCACGTGGGCAGAAGGAGGAGAGGCCTGCATGATAAAGATACCCTCCCCATACCATCTTAACGAAGGACAGAAAGAACAAAATGCATGCATCTGACTAGCATCTCCAATTTTCTCCTGTTTTGTTTGTAACACCTTGCCTGATGAAGAAGCCAGTGGAGCTTCAAAAGCTTGCAACAAGTATATTGTGCATTTTGGTTGGCCAATAACGGTATCACTGTTTGGTGGATTTTTGTTTGAATTTGCTAAATGGCCAACACAGCTGCCCCTACATATCTTTTCAGAGGTTAAACATATAGGACTGATTGAGACAGATGAAATTTAAACTGATTTCCCTCTCAGCTACTAACCTGGCAAAATATATATAAATGAAGCTGCTTTATATGAATGAGTGACAATGAAACATTTTTGGCAGAGGAAAGGTCTCCCCCACTCCACTCCCCATCCTACTTTTTATCCAGATCCATTTTGGCTCATTGAACTGGGTCATTTCTAATGGGACACTTATTTTATTTGGGAAAGTGGGGGGGAAAAGTATGCTGCATGGTAATGTAATGTGAAGTCAGATGTGACTGGTGCAAGGCAGCTGGCTGATATCCTCCAGCCTTTAAGAAAGCTGTGGATCCCTTTGCCAAACAAACACACAGAAACACCTTCACTCAAAATTTAATATTGTATATGTCTACATTGTACATAATGTAATACAATGTATACATAATACTAAACAAATATACATAATGTATATATTACATTATTATGTTATGAGCCAGTTGGAGTAGTGGTTTGAACATTGGTTTATGACACTGGAGACCAGGGTTCAAATCCTCACTTGGCCATGGAAACCCATTGAGTGACCTTGAGCAAATTAAACTCTTCATCTCAGGAAACCCTGTGATAGATTCTTAGGGACATCATAAACTACTTGAAACAACAATTCTTATATTATACTGTTATTAGATTTTGTTGTATTGGAAATTGATTTCCTCCACATGGAAAAAAAATAAGAAGGAAAACTTGAAAAGAAATGTGTCAGGAAACATTCAAACAGGACAAAATTGAAAGGAAAAATGTGCCTGGTTTACAACATCCATTGACCCTTAGGGAAACTCTTGAACCAGAATATGTTCACCTTGGTCCTTTGTTATGACTACTTGGCTTTCCCCTGACCTCCCAATTTGACAGTTTGGAAAAAGCAATAATTCCACAAGAACTATGCCATTCAGTTAATTGCTGATTTAGCAAACACAAACTAGCATAGTGTAGCATATCCTCTAACTGCCCCAACCTGGCTGAAACAGTGCTGATTAATCCTCCATCATCTCACCTTTTTTGCTGCTTTTAAAATGTCCCAGTTTCTTTCTCCTCCCATTCTACCTCTGTCCTCAGCTTACATGCTGCAAACTGAGTTTAAAGTGCAAAATTAGCTTGCAGTCAAATAACTTGTGGATGGAGAGAAAGGACAGGACAGGCAGAATCTTGCCCTTCCCGTTGGACTCAGAAAAAAAGCAAACTGGTGCAGCCTCTCCTAATAACTTTGCCATCTTGACTGCTGAGTGATGTTGCTTGGGCATAAGTGTCATGGTTTTCATCTGTGAAAAGCTGAAGGTAGGCCCAAGAACAAGTTTTTGATGTTGCTGGTGAACTGTGAGCAGCTACTTCTGTCTGAAGAAATTAGCTGCTAGTACTATCTAAATATGACATCTCAGATTTAACTATGTGTATTTTCCCCAGAAAAATTCCATGAACATAGAAAGAGAAAGGTTCAATCAGACCAAAGGTCTATTTAGAACAGGAATCTGTTCCAATGGTCAACCAGTTGCCAATGGGAAGCTTACAAGTAGGACATAAGTGCTGTAGCACCCCTTTCTTCATCTTCCCTAGCAAATGAATTAAAGTTCAAGTTCAGCCATGCAGGGAATGGATTCTGGCTTAGTAGCAGAACACATGCTTTCAGCAGAGTTGGTGCCTTTGTATATCCAGTTAAAATAGTAAGCCGTAAGGATGTGGGAATCTGCTTTCTCCTGCATTAATTTTAAAATTAGCATCCTGAATGTAGCAAACCCTCAGTATTCACTGGAGTTTGAACCTGTGGATAAGGAGTATGTTGTTTTTTTATTTGTTTTTTTTTTTTTTAATGAAATTAAACTTCTGTTTTTCACAATCCAAATTCAGTGGTTACAGTTATTTTCAGCATGGAGAAACCATGTAGCAACTGTCTGTCACATAGGTCATAAAGGTGAGGAGTTTCTCAGAAAGAAATGTGGTGGAATGAAGATATGAACCCAGACTTTACCAAGTTAAACATGGAAAGTTCTGGGTCTGGATGGACAATCTGTTCATTTCAGTTTCTCACACATTTGAATTTCTTTAGCCTCAAATTCTTTCAATCCCAAATATGGTGAAAGGTGCAAACTCTGGTATGCTCTTTCCAAAAATGACCTGAATCAAATTTTATAAGTATATAGAATCTGCTAACAGGAAAACTTCATTTGTCACCCTAATTGGAAAGATGAATTTAGACAATGACATATTTTGCTGTTTTGTTTTTGTTAGCCATCCTTAGCATACTAATAGAAAGATGAGCTAAACACATTTCATAGGTAAATCAGTAATCAAGTGCTGTTTTAAGAAATGAGAATGAAATGGCTTTAAAACTACTGCAGGAGCACTGGGTAAGCTTGCTGTGGAAAATGCATCTATTTCATCTACTAACAGATCATTTGTTAATTCACAGAATGCAAGTGCAGATGCTCCTCTTGGCTTAACACCAAATTCTTGTACTCCATGTTCTGTTGGAAAGGGCTGGGATTTAACATAACTGACATTGAAAGAAAAACAGGGCGCCAAATCGCCCCCTCTGCTTTTATCTTCCAAATGACCAACTGCTCCCCCAAGTCTTTTTGGCACCTTGAAGATTAAGAAAATGTATCACCGGAAATTAAGCTTCTGCATTTGTTTTATAAAAAAAGGTGTATGAGATATGTTTTTGCCATGACAGGCTAACATAGATAATCTCCCAGAAGTTGTTTACAAAATGTGTAATTGTGCTTGTTGGTGATGAATACTTCCTAAAAGGGGGAAAAATGGAAATTGTCCAGCTACTCATAACATCTTGTATAAATGCTAAAAGTTCATGACAAATAAATCGAAGTCACCCCAAGCCTTATTGACAATATTTTCTACTTAATTTTCACTAAATAAAAAAGAAACCAGGTCTCCACAAGTTTAAGCAGGACAAAACATGATCTTCAGTATACTTTCCAACATTTCACAGATGAAAAGCAAAGGCCCTTTCAAATGACACAATGATAGCAACGTGAGTCCACTTGAAGTGCCATGGTTGCATCCTGTGGAATACTGGGCTTTGTAGTTTGGTCAAAGGCACTTGAGTTCTCTCACTGATAATTCCAAATATTCCTCCCTAAATTACAAAGCTCCAGAGCCCACAGGATGGAACCAGGACAGTTAAAGTGGATTCATAGTGCTATAACTGTGTAGTGTGAATGGGCCTCTAAACACAGGTGTTGAAACAACATCATAGTCAAAATGGTGTGGCCAAGCAAGAAAGAGGCCAAAGGCAAAATACATATGGTTTTGTCTATGTGTACTGAACAGCTACATCAGAGTGGACAGATCACATCCTGGAAAAGTTACTTTGGGGGTCTGGCTATCCTGGCTGGAATAGTCTGAAATTTGTAGTATAAAAGAGTAATTTATTGACATTCTAAAAATAGAAAGAAAGATGTTATTGCATCATGGGCCATGTCAGGACAAGCAAATACATAAAATAGTTAAATTCTCATAGTGTATTTTTAAGTGCTTTGGTCTAACTCAACAATGTATTGTTCTGCCCCACTGGATTCTCTCTAATCAGTTGGAAAACATTGCCTCTGCACTTCTGTCAGTTTTGATGCTGAGGCACCCAGAGAGCCAGATTTTAAAATTTCTAGCCCACAGGTATAAGAGCCACAGGAGAGATAACAGTGCTGGCCTACAGGAGAGTCTGGAATTGATCTCCTCATACTGACAAGTACAAACACACACCCCAGTAATACTCAAACTTTATATCATTTTTAAAAATAATCCAGTAGTACCAGGCTCTTGCTACATGAGTTATTGTGGTTGTAATTACTGGAAAAGGATATATTTCTGTTGTCTCTCTGCCTCTCTATCATCTATCTGTCATATTTAAATAGATGTATCTAGTTTATAAGCATGGAGTAGATTCCACACACACACAGATGCATCCACATGGGGGAGGTGGGGGGGAGTTTCATCCCCATGCATTCACTCAATGGTTTCTAACTTTAACTGAACTTTCTTTGAAAAACAATATGAAACACCAGAGACTTCTCCCTTGCTTTCACTGCATGTAAATTAAATCCTATCAAAAGAATGCTAAGAAAGCTATTCAGACATCATACTGACGATAGATGCCAGGGTTGTTTTTTAACAGGGTTAAAGATTAGGTCGCTTCTGTGTTGGTTCCAGGAAAGTTCTGGTAGTACTGAATTTTTGAAAGGTTTCTATGCTGCACAGATCCATGCTGCATAAGTGAACATTTTCTCATTCACAGCTTTACAGATACTTTATGGTAGGCTATACATTCAAATATTTTGGGGCACTATAGGAAGTATGGCCATGCTTTTCCATGATATATAAATTATCACAGAATTCCAGTGTGGGACGGGAAATTAGAGGTCAACTAATTCAATCTTCATGCTCAGTGCAGGATCTGCAATGCAGCTCCACCTAGAATGATGTCTATTATAGAACAACTCTTATATTTAGGACATTTCTCCTAATATTCAACCAAAGCATTCTTTTAAAAAAAACACAAAAACAATTTCCATCCCTTGGTTTGATCTAGTCTTGCCCCCTGGACCAACAAAGAATATGACTGCTTCATCTTCTGCTCAGTAGTCTTTCATATATTTGAAGGCGGCTGTTGTGTCCTGCTTTAGCACCCATTCACACTACAAACTTGTAGCAGAATTAATCCAGTTTAATTGTTATGATTCCATCCCAGGGGACCTCAGAACTTGCAGTTAAGTGAGGAATTAGAGCTGAGAATTCTAAATGCCCCTCAGTAAATTGCTCAACTCACGATCCCATAGGATTTTTAACATGTGCCTTTCAGAACAGGCCTCAGTATTCCAAAAGTTTCCTGCCAGAGCAGAACAGAGTAGAAGATGCCTTTCCATGTCTTTGGCATTATGTTTCTATTAAGGCAAACCAAGATTCTGTTGGTGAATCCTACTAGAGAAGGCTCACTGAAGCAATGGTTGACTTATAGAGGAATTCTTTTGATTCAATGGGCCTACTCTACTTGGGACTGACAATAGGACTCATACTTATATTTGCTTTTTTAGCATCTGAATCACACTGCTGGCTCATGTTCACCTTATTATTATTATTATTATTATTATTATTATTATTATTATTATTAACATCCTTCCTCTCTGTAAAATACAACCAAGGCGGCTTACATGATAAAACAAACAATCCCGCCCCCCAATAGCCCCCCCCAATACAATTAAACAATCAATTAAAAACAAACCTAAAAATAACAAACTACAAAAACATTCCAACAAATGACAAATAATTTAAAATAGCTATAGTGGAAATCAGGGACAGGCATAACTATTTTCGGTGGCCGCTTACCTACTCAGGAAAGGCCTGCCAGAAGAGGTCCATCTTAACTACTTTTTAAAAGCTGTTTAAGGTGGTCAAATGACGGATCTCATCCAGCAGGCTGTTCCAAAGTCTGGGAGTGATAGCCAAAAAGGCCCTCTGGGCAGTTGCAGATAATCTAGTTTTTATAGGTTGCAATAAATTCTTCCCAGAGGAACTTAGGATGTTATCACACGGGGAGCTCCGAACAGAAGCTGGCTTTAAAGTGAAAGTGCTACCGCAAAAGCAGAAGCAATTAATTAGCCGGCTTTCCCCGTGTGAAAACCTCCTGCACATTTAAAAGGAGGTTACTCCGAATGGAAAGTAGGCAGAAACTGCTTCTTTTTATTTTCGGAAGATCCCCAAAAATAAAAAGAAGCAGTTTCTGACTACTTTCTGTTTGGATTAACCTGCTTTTAAATGCGATGTCATCTGAAAATATACCTGCTTTTGCGGGTTATTTTCAGTTTAAACCCCCGTTTCCTCACAGGATTTCCCCCATGTGATAACGTCCTTAGTGTGTGAGGTGGATTATATGGAAGGAGGTGGCCCCAAAGATAGGTTGGACCCAAGCTATTTAGGTCTTTAAAGGTAATAACCAATACCTTGTACTGCGCCCGGAAACTGATGGGCAGCCAATGAAATGATCTTAGAATAGGTGTTATGTGGTCTATTCTGGTTTTACCTGAGACTGCCTGGCTACCATATTCTGTACCAATTGAAGTTACCAAATGAGGCACAAGGGTGAAGTTACCAAATGAGGCACAATGTAGAGTGCACTGCAGAAATCGAGACAAGAAGTTACCAGCGCGTGTACCACAGTTTCGAGGTCCCTGACCTCCAGGAAAGGGCACAGTTGGTGTATCAGTTTATGATAAAATGTGTAATCCTATGGTATGACATTTAGGGAGATTTTATTTTCTTGCATAGTGAAGGTTCAGCCATGTCTCATCCCACTAAGAATACAGGGACAAACCACTTCAGGGAGAATTATGCCATAGACAGACCATTAGCTGAAGAAAAGGAATTATCTCAATCCTTCTTTTCATTGACCAGCACAGCCATGATTTCTAGTTTAATCTCATAAGAGAGTTGGACAGGGTCTTGTTAAATTCATAGACATGGCCATTGTTTTCCACAAGCAAGATCATTCACCTTCTGCTTCATCCTTAAGGTTTTTATACCTCTTCTAAAAAACAAATCTAGATTTAAGATGGTGGGGGGAAGCGAGGGAAAATTTAATCTTCTCATCTCTCACCCTAAGTCTCTTCAATCCAATGGATGCCTAGTATTACAGACCACAAGGTTTTTACTCCCACTGACATTTATTTTTTTGCTCCCTATTGACTTGACCCCCTCACCAAGCTCAGCTTTGGCATGCCAGTTTAAAACCTGTTTCCTTGTGTGGGCACTCAAAATTGATTGTGATGACAGAACAGAGAGGCAAGATGCAAATCAAAATGTAGTCCTTCAGAGTTTCACCCCTCTGGGTTAGCTTTTATGCACTGGCCTTATTTACACGTGGTACCAAAGGAATATAAATAGGTAAATCAGTGGCATAAAGCACAAAATGTTTAGTACTTTTGTAAGCTTTATAAACCACAAACGAAGACAGGCAATGTTTAAATCAATTGGACATTTTATTGGCACTCATGAGATTGGCTCAGAAAAGAAGCAGCAAATAACTCTATGATCTGCCATTCAGCCTCAAACAAAGGCATCAACAAAGCACAAAGTACAAACTGTATCTCAGGATGTCAGAAATGTTTCACATTTAATCACTAGCACAATTTTCCAAAACATCCATTTGGGTTCACTGGGTTTCTATAAATTGAGTTCCAATAAATACTGGGTTCCAATAAATATGAATGAAGTTCCAGTGAGCAGAGGATAGCAGTTAGGGAGGGATGCAGTTCAAATTTGGATGTGTCTTGAAGCAAATTAAAATTACACTGACAGATTCAAGAGATTCACAGTCCTAGTGAAGATTATATGTTTTTGTGTGTGTAATAAATAGACTTCTATATCGATTGAAATTTAATCAGAAGTTTGAAAGGATTCCAGACAAGAAATAAACAGAAACTGTAGTACCATATTATCTTTAAGATATCATACTTTCTTATCCTGCTTGCCTCTAGTACCACATTATCCAGCTTTTGCAGAAAACAACAAATCTTCAAGCTTTTGAACTTGGATAACAGCAGACATAAGGCACACAGTCTTTTCAGCTCCAAAGACTGGTAACATGTATTGGTGGTTGACTGTTCATAGAGACACACATATGTGGACATGTGTGTGCATTGCATATACACGTGCACATATCTAAACAATCCTCTTTTGTTGTTGGGAGTGGGGAGATTCCCTTCTAACACCTCTGCCAATGATCTTGATACAGCTCACTCTTTTCTTGCTACTGAGTGGATGGAACGAGAAAGAAATCAGGGTGATGGTGGTAGTGGCCTCCAGCAAACTTTGCAAAGTTCCTTTTAAACATTTATTCATTCCAATTACTTTTAAGTTTAATTTCAAACAGAATTTGTAGGCATTATTTCTTATGGTGTCTTTGATGTTGCTCCTTATATTACTCATTGCTTCTAATTATTTTTCATTGTTTTTTTTTTAAAAAAAGGCATTAGGATTGATAAGAGAATAAGAGAACTTATTCTTTTAAAATATCTCTATGATGTTTAAAATATCTTTTAAAGTATGATTTTTAATTAGAAACATAGTGCTACATGAAAAATTTAAAATTACATTATTGTGGAAAGTTGCCTTCATTGGCTCCTGTTTTATATATAACACACACATACACACACCCCTTCTGACAGATAACTCTGTTGCTTTTAACTTTTTATTTATGGACTCGGGGGATCAGAGTGCCTCTGGGGGCTGAACCTTAAGACCTTGAGGGACTGAGGGTTCACCATCATTGTTGGATGATGTTGGATAAAAGGGAACAGACATCTCGAAAACAATTGCACCAACCACACTGGTTTTGGATTTTGTTTTTAATCAGAAGTTGTGACTACCCTTTCTTTCAAGAAGCCAAAACCCTTCTCATTACTTTGCTTTGATGAATCTGCTAATGCTTTTACTGAAGGTCATGTTTCACATATTGACAATATCATCCAAATGTCGTTATTAGAAGACAAACCATCCTGTGTATTGAGCATGGGAGAGTAACTTTGGTGAGTCTTTAGAAATCTATCTGGCTCTCTTATAAATTTTCAGCAATCAACAGTGATATAAGGGAAGCACAATATGAAATAGTCCCTTAGTATATCTGAACTGTAATCAGTATTATTTCAAAGGGCAGGGTGAATAAAAATCTGTGATTTATTTGTGGATTTTAAAAATAATAATAAAAACCAGTAACTTTCTCTCTCATTCAATCTTATTACAAACATGCTATGCTAAACCAGTGCTTAGAGTCTTATAGAAATTAATGAATAGCTTAATTTGTTGCCTATTTATCAATCATCCACATTCATTTCATTTTCTCATGTCATGAAAATGGTTGTGCCCAAACTAACTACAACCTCTTGCTTCTTGAAAGTTTAAACTTTCTCTGACCAAAGTTACTTCTGCAAAGACATGGGCTACATGGGAATGGGATTATTGTTGCTCTGAATTTATGTGGTGCTTAACTTGGCAAAAGAAGAAAGCAAAGATAATATAGAAAGGGACAGATGGAGGCACCGTAGACAGGAACAGTGGAGAGGACAAGACAGAGAAAAAGGAAGACATCATAGTACAGATACAATTTCCAGTTCCTGTATTTCCCCATATATATATATTTTTTTTGCCACAGAAGAAATGTCATGGCTTCTGGCCATCAAAGAGATGCTCTTTGGGAGCATTTTAAAGGAATTCCTTCCAAGACAAAAAAGGGAAACACAAAAGTGTAAACAGTACAAAGAGAAGATACACAGCCTAGTTGAAAGAATGAAGAAACATCACAAAGAAACTGTTTGTTCAGAGAAAATGAGGTGGATGAAGATATCTTTGAAGAACAATGAAGATAAGCTAGATAATACGTTGAACCACTGATTTTGTAGGGCATTATCCAGACGCATCATATTTCAGGAGTCACTACAGCTTTTAGTATTAGTGTTATTCAATAGGTATATTCCCAGTCTGTTTATTATGCTGGATGTTAATAGGATGAAATAAGGCTTAGTTCCTTATGGCTTGTTTAATTAGATAACTAGGTACAGAATCTGTAACACAAGTTTACAGACCAGAAAGATTAAGAGTTTCCACTGGATGAATCACAGAATCATAGAATCATAGAGTTGGAAGAGACCACAAGGGCCATCCAGTCCAACCCCTCCTGCCATGCAGGAACTCCCAATCTAAGCAACCCCGACAGATGGCCATCCAGCCTCTGCTTAAAGACCTCCAAGGAAGAAGACTCCACTACTCTCAGAGGGAGTGTGTTCCACTGTCGAACCGCCCTTACTGGCGGTTAAGGTGGAATCTCTTTTCCTGGAGCTTGCATCCATTGTTCTAGGTCCTAGTCTCTGAAGCAGCAGAAAACAAGCTTGTTCCCTCCTCAATATGACATCCCTTCAAATATTTAAACAAGGCTATCATATCACCTCTTAACCTTCTCTTCTCCAGGCTAAACATCCCCAGCTCCCTAAGTTGTTCCTCATAGGGCTTGGTTTCCAGACCCTTCACCATTTTATTTGCCCTCCTTTGGACACACTCCAGTTTCTCCACATCCTTTTGGAATTGTGGTGCCCAGAACTTTAGATGTAATTTTCTTATTTTATATTTCAAAAATTGTCCTTTATTTTGGAATATCAAGGCAATCATTAATGATGATATCATATCTATCATCATTAAGAATCAAATATAGAGGTAGAGGCCTAACTTTTAAAGAAGATGCTGCTCCCATGATATGGACATCCAAATGTTACTCCTCAGTTTTGCCAGTCATAATAAATTTCAAAACTGAAGAGAAACCATTTACACAGCACATGTTTACAGATGATGTTTTTAACAAGGTCACTCCCCTGAACTCGTGGAAATCATTAGCCAGGCACTTTGAACCAGAGTTCAGTTCGTAAGCCAACTTTTTCACAGTAGTAGCTTCTTCTGCAGGTACAGAGAGCATATTTTCACCTATTGGTATTAGTTCAAAGCTGAGAGTTGAAAAAGCAGGAAAGCCCGTATTTCTGTTTCACTCTATGAATAAAAATGATAGTGGGAGCAAGGAAGATGTAATCTAGTTGTGGATATTTTAAGGGAAAAGCATGTTTAGTATTATGATGACTTGTCAGTCAAGAGTTAATACAATTTGGAAGTTACAAGAAGATTTTAAGGACAACCATCAGACAGCAACCGAAGACAGTTGCAACTGCAGTGTTAAAACATTTATATAATTGTTATGTAACAGTTCAAATTTAGCTGAATAATGTAAGTACTAATGAATTTGTCATTTAGTTCTTATCCTTCTTAATATACAGCTGCTGCATCTGTACACTTACACAGGCAATATCATGGACTATTTCCTAAAATAATAAAAATAAAATTATCTAAGCAATTATGCAAAGTAATTGTAAAATGCTATGCCAAGGTTTAAATTAACATGGGTTGGCAACCAGCTTTGCATCTTTAAAAAAAGAAATGGTGCAGTGTAAATGACAAGCTTGACATAAATCATGGGTCATAAATCAATAAATCCACCCTGGCAAGTGATGTGGTCATATTGGTTCATACTTTCATCTGTGCCTGTGTCAAGAAATGTTCACACACTTGGGACCTTTGCAAGATCCTTACCAATTACTCTGAGGAATTTCTCCACATTAGATTCTCTGCTCCTGAGTCTATGAGACTTCATCATTTTCAATATTACATAAAGCTTTTCTTAAGCAACAGTATAAACTGTCAGAAAGGAAGGAGAAAGATTAAGAGAGAGAGAGAATGAGAGAGAGGCATAACTGGAAGTCTCCAAAGCAACCAACTAAACAGCAGTGGTAACAGTTTAGAAGACTGCTTCTCTACAAATGTACAAGTATGGCTAGCAGAATTCTGGATTTTTATAAGGGGGGTGGGTGATATAAATTCAATTTCTTTTAAAAACAGGAGGGGGTAACAGGAGAAAAAAGGTGACACACACAGCCTGCCATTTTGGTCCCTAAGAAAGAAATTCCAAATAGCAATCCAATTACAAATCATGCAGGGTATTTATTTATTGTTGTTTATTATATTCATTTTTATTTTGCCTTTCTCCTGATAATGAAACACAAGACAGCTAACACTACATTTATAACAATGCCAGCTAAAAACAACCCAAAAGCACCAATAAAAGTATTTTTTTTAAAAAAATAAACAATTTATGAAGTTAAAACACTAAACATTACAAATATTAAAACACTATATGTTGTTGTTGTTATTGTTATGTACCTTCAGGGTAATTTCTGACTTAGGGTGACCCTAAGGCTTTCATGGGGTTTTCTTGGCAAGTTTCTTCAGAGGGAGTTTGCCAATGCCATCCTCTGAGGCTGACAGAGTGGGACTTGCCCAAGGCTGAACCATGTAAACCCATTGGATTCAAACCCTGGTCATAGTCCAATGCTTAAACAACTATAACAAGCCATCTTAAAAACAGAATGGCACAACATTAAAGCCTAACCCTAGTTAGATTGTAAAAGCCTGACAACACAGAAATATCACAGTTCCAAATAAGCCAGCTTACCTTTGCCGGCTTCAATCTTCTTCTGGGATACCTCTGGATGTTATCATACATAAATTGTGCCGATTTAGCCGCAATGCCACCGGCCAAATACACCTTGGGCCAGATTCTGGTTAAAGCCCTGTTCAGCCGTGAAATTTTAGAAGTTGAAAATGTCCAACTTCAAAAAAATGCTGGCTGAGGGTGACTTCAGCCTAAGTCTCACCCAGCCAGTGGCGTCACAGGTAAATCAGTGGCGATTTATGTATGATAACATCCAGGAGTATCCCAGAAGATTGAAGCCAGCAAAGGTAAGCCAGCTTATTTGGACATACAATAAGTTCCAAAGACAGTACAAAGACACAGCCACCCTGGCCTCTTTAGGGAAGGAATTCCAAAGTTTTGGAGCAACCATTGAAAAGTCCCTCTCCAAGCTTATCTTAGAGCTCTTATGGACTTATAAATGGAGATACAGTCCTTCAGATAAGCCATTCTATGTAGGGCTTTATAGTTGAAAATTGTGCCTGGAAATGGGCCAGCAGTCAATGGAGCTGTTACCAGCCTCAGTTAACAGCTTGGCTGTAGCTCTTTGGGCCAAGTGAAGTTTCTAAGTGAAGTTGCTTATCTCCCTCAAATACAAAGGGACATTTCTAAGAGTCTTTAGGCTCCTCCAAAAGCCAAATATATTTGCAAATTAGAGCAGAGATAGTGGCCAACTTGAACCAAGAACTGAAAAACTATTATGAAGTCAACTGAGCTAGTAGAAAAATAAGTGGGATTGTGTGCTCCTAGATTTCAAAGATTCTGCCATTTGGAAACATTTTAAACCATACCTCCCACAATCCAGAGGGATATGGAAATTGTAGACTAAGATCAAGATTTTATTCAATGCCATTGTAGTGAAAAGACTGCATGGGTTTCATGGGCTCTGGAGAAGAGAGAGGAAAGAGGCAGCTGGGTGATGTGACAGGCAGTATCTGCATCAGACAAAACAGTTCATAGGGCTTGTTGAGTGATGCAGAAGCCAGGAACAACTTGCATCAGGAAGTCTGGGATACCTCCTTCATGAGGAAGGAGAATATTAGAGCAGCTTATGCCATCAGGTGTTTTGCAAGTACGCTACAACAGGAACTAAAACCAGAAGAAAGCACCAGGTTGTCTATCCCTATCAAGCTGCCCTCCAGTCACAGAGGTTGATGTTACACATCTGTCCAGAACTCCAGTCCAAACTAAATCCTGTCCTCCAGGGGCATCCCTAAGAAACACAAGAAGCCTGAGTTAGATTCCACTTCACATCCAAACCCTAATTCTTGCTGCATCTTCCTTCTTCAATGGGTGTACCTTATGGAGCATACTAAAATATGCCTGCATTTGTAACTGGTTGCCAACAACTCTGGTCTGGTCCTGACAGCTCCTCCTTCCTTTTTTGCATGGCTTTACCAAGAAAAGGATCTCACTATAGTTCAGTGTTGAGAAGGCATTTGTGTTAGCATAGCTACAGCAATTTGATGAGAATGAGATACCACTACATCTAGAAAGAATAAATAATAAAACAACTTTTCATTATAAGTAAAAAAATAATTCCATTTCCTTGTACTAAAACAACTGAAATTTGACAGTATTTCAGGTATAGGAAACCATTTTACTCAACTACTCAAACATCCTCATGCTCCATGAAGAGTCGCTTAGGTAGTTGGATATGTTTAGACTGAGAAAGAGAAGGTTAAGATGTGACATGATAACCATGTTTAAGTATATGAAAGGAGCATGGGCTCTGGAGCAAGCTTGTTTTCTGCCGTTTTCTGCCATTTCGGAGACTGGGCCACAGAGCAATAGATTCAAAGTACAGGAAAAGAGATTCCAACTAAAGATTAGAAGGAACTTCTTGACAGTAAGAGTTGTTCAACAGTGGAAAATTCTGCCTCATAGTGGTGTGGGGTCTCCTTTTTAAAAGGTTTTTAAACAGAGGTCTTTAAACAGAGGCTCAATACCCATCTGTCAGGAGTGTCTTGATGGTATATTTCTGCATGGCAGGGTTGGACTGGATGGCCCTTGTGATCTCTTTCAACTCTATAATTCTATGAAACATAATATTGATTAATATTTATCCTAAAAGAATGGATATAGAAGCTGCAAAAGAGGGTACTAAATAAACAAACACAAACTCTTGTTTTATGTGTTCCATAACTCGGATTAGTAAGGAGTTGGGAAATAGTTGATAGCAGAAGTTTCGTGCAGTAGAGCTTTTAATGCCAGTAATACAGTTCTAAGCAGAATGGGATTTATGCTTACAAATAAGAAGGCTGCTTGCACTAATACACATTTACGAGCATGCATTGGGGAAAAGTGTAGATAAAGTCAGAGGTGACTTTGAAGTGTTTACTATTGTAGCTGACAAGTGAATGAGCTACCTGATTTTAAATGAAAACCTCAAAGATTTCACATCTTGTGCATAGTCGTCCTCCAAAATTACCAAAAGTTTTGGAGATTTGCAATCCACATTCTGAGTTACCTTTTCCAAACAAATACCATCTTGTTCTTTTAGGCAGAGTGAAACAGTTGCTGCAGGCAGAAGATTCTGCAAGGTAGGGGCAATGTGTTAGAGGAAAAAACTGTATACTATGTGGTCTATCATGTGTTCCCAAAAATAGCTTGCTGCTTTTAGCTGCTGTAGGGGCATTGTCCTATTATTAGTGCTGAAGAAAGATTTATTCATCATTCAGGTTCTGCGCACTAAATAGCAATGGAGTGCCACATTCTTCTTGCTCCAAGCAGCAAAATGTCCTGCCCCAGAGTTGCCTTTTTGTCTGTTGAGTTTTTATTGTCAATCAATGATGAGTAGTGGCTTCCTTATCAGTCGGGCAGTGAATCTTCTCAGAGTTTTAGTGTGAACTGTAAAGGCCCTGTCCTCAAGATTGGTTCAGCATCCTGGATTGTTCTTTTAGCATTCTGAGCTAAAACTCAGAATGGATATGAGCCACCAGCTACTGCTACTGCCTTCAACCTGTTTTAATACTGAAAAATATTGCAACTGAAAAAGAATCCCTGCAGCATATTCAAAATTTAAATTTTACATAACAAAACTGTGAATTATTCACACACTGATGAGCGACTTGTGGCAATGAGAATTCCCTCACCAGGGACAATGCTGTCTTAGGAAGTGAACAAAAATGAATATTAACGCCTCCACTTGAAAGGAACAACCAGAGACCATTTCATGCTGCTTCTCAGATCTGATGAAAATGGCTATGTTTTATGGCTGGATGCTGTCTATGACACAAGGTTTCCAGTTTATTTGACTACCTAAATTGCAAAGAATGGCATCAGAAGCTAACAGGACACCCACAAAATGGTTAGCAACAAGCTGAAGGTACATGTAAAAAAAGACACGAATCAAAGTTTGCTTCAGCTCCACTAAATTATGCCATGGTATTTATGTATCAGAACCAGCATGGTGTAGTGATTTGAGTGTTGGACTGTGACTCTGGAGATTTGGGTTCGATTCACTGCTTGGCCATGGAAACCCACTGGGTGACCTGGGTGAATCGCACACTCTCAGCCCCAGAAAAACTTGTGATAAGTTTGCCTTAGGATCACCATAAATCAGAAGGCACCACCACCACCACCAACAAAAATAAAAAAAACAAGAAGAAGAACAACAAAAAAGTGTATATCAATTTATGTGGGTGTAGTTAGACTCCTTTTCCATAACTATAGCATTGTCTTCTATCTTATAAAAACACTGGCCAATATCCTACATTGTCAGATGTAACTATGATGATGGAGGTCTGTCATGGTAGTTAAGTATGACAATGCCTTGCAACCCTCCCCCCTCCAAAATACCTATCTTATCAGCCTGGCAGCACCATAACTGAAGGGGATCCAAGGCAATGCAAATCAGGGCATTTGCAATACTCTCCCAGTAATGGGATGTGCTGAGAACAAGCATCTGGAGAGAGTTCCTTGGGGTTCTATGCAACTGCTTGTCTCGGTGCTTCCCATGACCAGGAGAGTACTGTAGATGTCATAGCCCAGCACCCTGATCTGGGGTGACAGTTCTAAAACAGACTGCAGAAATAAGGCAGTGGAAGCTGTTTGGAAGGGTTATTGCCTGAATAATATGGTGAGCTTCGACCTGGCAAGCATAAACATGAATCCACAGCAGTTACAAGATTGTAAGTCTAGTTGACAATTCCCATAACTACTGAACAAATCCTAGTCATCAGTTAACATTAATAACACACAGTTTCACTGCTCATATTATTCCTTTAGCAATTCTTAGGTGTGTATCTTAATTTTGCTCTAAAAGTATATTACAACAGATATTTTTATGCATAACTGCAAGAAAATGGATGAAGATGCACATTTGATTCATATCATACTTTAAAAATGCAATGAAGCACCAGAATCTATGTTCAATTGCACATTCACACACACATTTGGATTTTATGCTCATAATTCTGAATCCAGGAAGGAATATCAATGTGGAAGCTTGATTTCATGCTTTCATCTTCTTAACTGGGGTTATGCAATACCGGAGCATGATCAGCATTCTGAATTAGATCATTAGATACTTTGCATTCCACACACCCATTATATCAATCATTGCTAATTCATACAGACTAGCAGGATCACTATGCCATTATCCCATCATGATGGTGACCTAAATCATTACAGTAAGAAATTCCCTGCATGCAACTTTCCTCATAACAAAATAATGTTAAGGCCTATGTTGGATCAGACCAGAGGCCTATTTAGTCTATCATTCTATTCCCACAGTTGCCAGGACATGTGCAACAACATCCTCTTGGCCATGTTGACAGTAACTGATATATAGAGCTGTAAGTGCCTTTGGGACTAGATTGTGTCTGTGTTTGTGTGTGTGTGTGTGCTTTAAAGTATTTCTGTATCACTTCATAAGGCTCCTGAAGAGATGAACAAATAATAACCAATTAAAACAATACATTTAAAAAAAACAAAACCTAAAACACATTAAAAGACTCTTTAAAAACTCTGAAAAGCAGTCTTAAAAACAATCTTAGAATCCAGTTTGGAAACTTAAAAAAACATTTCAAACACTGAATGTCATGTAGAACACCACTGTTTTCAGCTGCCTGACAGAAGCTTGAGAGAGATGGGGCCAGACTAACTTCCTTGGGTTGGGAGTTCCACAGTTGAGGTACTGGTAAAGGAAAAACCCTGTGATGTGTATCCATCAACCTAACTTCATGAGGTGTTGGCACATGCAACAGGGCCTCCTTTGAAGATCCAAATTTCTGGGAGGCTCATATGAGAGGTGGTGGTCTTTCAGATATCTTGGCCCCAAGTTATGAAGAGTTTTGTTGGTCAACACTACCATCTTGAATTGAGTTCAGAAGCACATTGGAACTACTGTACTTGCAAGACTGATGTTATATGACCTTTAAAATAATGCACACCTGACATCAATCTGTCTGCTGCATTTTGCCCTAACTACAGCTTCTGAAAACTTCTCAAGAGCAGCCTCATATGTAGTGCAACTTGCAAAACAGCCAAAGTTTGGCAAACATACTTTTGGCCATTTCAGCAACCTCGCTTTCCAGGAGCAGTGTTGGGTTCAAGAGCATCCACAAGCTACAAACCTGGTTCTTCAGAGGGAGAGCAAGGCTGTGATCCCCAACTCAGGTTGTTGTTTTTTCTACCAACCAGCAGCACTTCTGTCCTGTCTGGATTAAGCTTTTGTCTGTTCACCTGCATCCAGTCCTTTACTACATCCAAGCAATTATTCCATGGTACCACAGCCTCCTTTGCATTACTGGAAAGGAGAACTGATGACACCCCAAAGCTTTGGATGACCTCCCCCAGCAGCTTCATGTATTGATCCCTGTGGAAACCCTACAGGTTAATAGACAAAAGGTTGAACATCAGTCTCCCAGTACCACCCTCTGGGAATGTTCAACCAAAAGAGACTGGAACCAATGCAGAGAAATGTCCATAAGTCTGATATCAGCCAAATGACCTAGAAGGATACCATGATCAATGGTATCAAATGTTGCTGAAAGGAGGACTAATAATAATAATAATAATAATAATAAAGTTTTATTTATATTTCCTGCCTCTCCCTACGGATCGAGATGGGAACACGGCCTCATAGCCTGAAAAACCCACAAAAATAAAAAACAATTAAGACAATACAAAGATAAACACATTTTCATAACACATTAAAATACTTTACAAAGGACCTTACAAACCTTGCACAAGGAGGGGTCTGATAGCTCGTTGTGCAAATGTAGGCCAGTCAGATGTGGTGCTGTTACTCCATGAGCTAAGATAGCCACCAACTAGCACATGGCACTGAAAGACTGTGGGTATGGGGACACCTCACCGGTGTTCTGGACATTACAGGATGTCTCTATTCCTCTGGAACCCAGCACAAATGCTTTTGTGGGATTTTTCACTACAGTCACTATTATACTGGATCTGAGTCATATTTGCAGTTGTGGGTGGAAAGAGGGAGGGAAGGAAGGTGGGCAAGGTAAGCATGCTGTCTTCTTATCTGCTCTGGAGCCTTTTATTTTCCTAAGCAATATATCATAGTCTGTTTAGGAAGTTCAAGTACATTACGATATCTATTATGCTACATTATCAGCCATGCTTCTGACATATCTTCAGGATCTTATTTGACAGATACAGGTTGAGTTTCCTTTATCTGAAACGCTTGCGATCAGAAGTGTTTTGTATTTCAGAAGTTATTTTTTAGGAGTTTGGAATACCTTTATTTGCATATGTATACATAATAAGATATTGAAAATGGGACCCAAGTTTAACCACAAAATTCATTTTTGTTTAATGTACACCTTATAAACATAGCCTGAAGGTAATTTTATACACAATATTTTTAAATAATTTTGTGCATGAAACATTTGTGTACATTGACCCTCAGAAAGCAACATTGTCATTATCTCAGCCACCCTTGAAAAAAATAAATTTATTGTATTGCAGTTTAGGAATTATATAAATTGTCAACATATTTAAAAAGCAACAATTTTCAAATAATTATGAATAACAGAATAACAAATCAATAATTTCATAGATAGAGGATTTCATATTTTGAAATTCTGGATAAGGGAGGCTCAATCTGTATATCTTGATTTTCTTATTAAAGGATGCTTTTTATGTCTCCTCTCATAGCGTGTGGTTGTTTTTTTTCTTGGGGAGTGGGGGTTCCATGGCAGTTTTGCCCCAAAGCATCAACCATGTATTTATGCATTTGCATTCTGATCCTTCTCAGCATTAGTGAATCTAGCAAAAAACAGTTAGGCTATATCTAGGCTTCTCACTTGTTCATAAAGGACTATACCAAGAGTTCCTTTTTATAGATTTCTATCCAATCTTACAAAACTATCGTTTCCAGAGATCCCATGGTAAAGAGGGTGACTATTTCAAGTAAGTGAAAGCCTACGGTGTAAAAGCTATGCATAGCACCAAACTGCATATATTGAATGTCAGAAATTATCAGAGGACAACTTTTATCCTACTCAGGTAATACACAGGAACAGAGGACTCCTTCCCATAATATTTTAAAATAATTTTGTGCATGAAACATTTGTGTACATTGACCCATCAGAAAGCATGATGGGTGTGGAAAGATTAATTTACATAGGCTCCCAAACTGTTAAAGCCAAAATATCAATAGCCCCAAGGATAAAATGGCAGTATTTCTCTTCAGCACATAATATGGCCAGTTTTTCCCCATGAGGAGACATGGCAGCATACACACCACACCATACCACACTGAACACCAGATGTCACATTAACCTACTTTCTGGTGTCATAAAAGTTCAATAATTTCCATTTTTCATGAATTATAGAGGCACCATATACCCAACATTTCATAAAGATTTAATTATAATCTGCTAATGAAACCCTTTCGAGTTAATAAAAATCCAGAATGAGTACATGCAGAGGCAACAAGGAACAATTTTGCATATAAATGAAATGCAAAGACAATGCATATACTCCAGGTAAAGTACTGAATGCCTTTCAACTAAATCCATGATGATAATTAACTCCTACTCAAACAATTATTAAAATGTCTCTCATTTCTTCTTGAGCTCAGAGGTTGCAGAAAAAATGTGCTGTCTGTTATATTCCCCTGCAGGTTGTTATTTTATTTTAAATTCCCTCTCTCTATTTTAGTTTAGTGTTACAGAATACCTCCAAGGAAAACTTGAAAAGTCTTTCAAAGGGTGCATCTACACCATAGAAATGCAGTTTGACACAACTTTAACTGCCATGACTCCTTCCTACAGAATCTTGGGATTTGCAGTTTTGTGAGGCACTAGCACTCTTTGGCAGAGAAAGCTAAAAACCTTGTACAGCTACAAATCCCAGGATTCCATACGATGGAGCTACAGCACATAACCTGGTGTCAAACTGCATTATTTCTACAATGTAGATGTACCCTTAGTTTGCAGCCACTTTTAAGGAAGATGCTGATACTTTTTTTAAAAAGAGTCATAAAAACAGCTAAAGTATTATTAGATATGATACAAAATCCCCATCACTCAAATTGGACAGGCCTTTTCTGGTAAAATTTTCAAACATCCAGGGCAATTTTTTGTTGCTGGAATGGTTTATCAAGAAATTACCAGTTCTTTGATAATGATTGTGAGAAGGCTAAAACCACATTAATTGATTGTTTTTCATCCAAATGAACTGTCTTCTAATTCCAGGATTCTCCACTATTTTCAGAATTGTGCTCAAATTCAGGAGCTTTCAGTTGTCCAATCAAGTTTACTGGAAGTCCCTGAAACTGAGGACCATGATCTGGTATATTTCTGGTGTAATATTGCATCCAGTCCTGCAAATTTGCAATCTTACTCTGCCAGTTAACATTGCTGAAAATTACAATGGGACCCTAAGTCCTAAAGGGTGATCATTTGGATTGTGGCATGTCTGTAAGCATAAGAAAGACAGGATATGCATTATTCTGTAAATCAGAATAATCTTTACATTTTGTTTAAGTCAATGTGACATTTTCAAACTTTCATTTCTAAATCAGCATGATTGAAATAATGCTACAAGTCTGATTCTCAGATAGAAAAATTGGGTTTTAAGCTTTATTCTGAGAATGCTCATATTTTATATGATTCCAATTCAATTCCTCCATCTTTTGGAACTTAGCTATGTCTTAAGAGTAGTGTTGGAGACCTTAGTCTTTGACCTTTCTTTAAGATAAATAAGACTGAGATTGATAACTTTTTTACCCTGTGGAACTCCCTCAAAAGGGATGGGTCATTGGCTTCCAGAGCAGCAGTATTTTAAAATACCTTGAAAACCTACCTGTTGGGAGACTGGAAAAGGTTCCCTTTCTTTGGACTACAACTCTTTGAATCCACCAGCTATGCTAGCTTGAAGATTCTAGCAGATGTAGCCCAAATAATTAACTTTTCAAGGTCTGCACCTGTTTGGGTTAGTTTTAATGGTCTTGCTGTTGTTTAAATAATAATTTATTTCTCTAGCTCTACATTGTAAGAAGTACTTGAACTTGGGGAATTACTAAAGTCCAAGTCTTCAATGGGATCCTTTATCCTATGTTTACAGTGGTGGCTAGGGAATAGACTGATAGAAACAAAGCTTTCCAATGAACTGTAATTTATTTGGGGATTCAAACATACAAAGACACTTTACCATACACTCATACACACAAGAACTCAGGGATAAAGTAGTTAGCTCGGAGAGGAAACACAAGGCTTTCTAATGGTGATAATTACCTGAAGGAGGCTGCTCCAACAATGAATGAAGATGGATAGACACAACCGAGATGAAAGGGAAAGGACAACAGGAAGAGCCAGGACCCAAGTAGAGTTCACAGTGGTACAGTGTCACCATGAAATCTAATCAGACCCAATGTGCCTGAGATTTTGGGGATCTTTTATACCCTTAAACCTAGCCTGAGGCAAAGAGTTGCTATTATATATCAAAGGATTCTGGATTACTATTCTTTGAAGTAAACAATTTCCAAGGTGAGGAGATTATCGTTAACGTTATCTCATTTTCAGCCAGACACATCTTGACTGGTACCCATATATCTTTTATGTGTGCATGTCCTGCTTTGCAGCTCCTAGGCTTGGCCCTTTTGATCTGCTAATTGTTGTAAGTCAGGGGTCTCCAAACTATGGCCCACGGGCCAGACCCGGCCCACCAAGGCCTTCCTACTAGCCTTCTGCCACCACTGCCACTGCCGCTCGCGCCCGCCGCTGGACGTCGGAAGATCTGGGGGCCAGTGAACCAGCCCCCCGGATCAAAAAGTCTGGGGACCCCTGTTGTAAGTGCAGACATGACCTTTTAGGGGCCTATGTGATGTGCTCACCTTGGATCCATGGGCTTCTCCCAGTCTAGGGCCATTGCAGGGACCCCCCCAAAAAAGGGGTTTTATATTAAACCAGTCATTGTAACAACATATTCAGTGGGGGCAATGTGAATGTGAGTGCATCAACATATTTTCATGCACATGCCATCATTGAATAATATAGGGTGTCAAGTCTGTGAATTGACAGCCCACAGATACAAAAGGTCCAACTGTATTCAAATATTTTTTTTAAAAAAATCAATAAATATGTCATTACATAATACCATATTCCCTTAACATTTCCAAATAGATTTGGGATGCAGTATTTGTATCTGTAATAGATTTGGGATTCAGCATTTAGGCCATAACTAACAAAATGAATTTCAATAAAGATAAATGTGAACTACTACATCTAGATAAGAAGAATGAAATGAGCAAATATAGGATGGGTGACACCTGGCTTGAAAGCAGGACATGTGAAAATGATCGAAGGCTGGGTCACAGATCACCAATCCAGGTCTGCAGAATTGCTACCAGAGTGAAACATAAATTAACAGTGTGATGCAGCAGCCAAAACAGCCAGCACAATTCTAGGCTGTGCCAATAAGAATATAGTGTATAGAGGGAAGTAATACTATCACTTTATTCTGCTTTATCAGACTTCACCTGGAATACTGCATCCAATTCTGGGCAGCACAGTTCAAGAAGGATATTGACAAGCTAAAACATGTCTAGAAGATGGCAACCAAGATGGCCAAAAGTCTGGAAACCAAGCCCTATAAGGAATTGCTATGCTTACATCTACACTGTAGAAATAATGCAGTTAGACACCATCCTATGGAAAGTTTGTGGTCCCTTCCAGTTTTATGATTCTGTGATTCTGTGGTTCTCTGTCCATAAATAGAGGAGAAGCAAATTCTTCCAATCACCCTTCCTTGCCTATCCCTATATTATCCAAACTGCTGCTATCTCTGTAAGTGAGGCTGCCTGACTCACTGGACCAGCGTAGTTGCTGGGAGAGGGGAGCCGTCAGGTCTTGGGGGCTCTCTCAGCTGGCTGGGGGTTGGCTTGCTCCCAGAAGGCTCTGGTAGTGATTATGCGGGCCTGGATTGGTTACTGGGCCTGTTAGGAGGTGGGATATTCAGCAGCTTCATGGGATTATAAGTCCCAGCAGCCTTTGCAGCTGGAGGCCCTGCCTCCTGGCTTGGCAGTGGCTTCCTTGATTGGTGGGAAGGGTGGAACTTCTGCCTGGTGCTGACCTTGATTGGTTGCTGGGCCTATTTAAGGCCATGTGGGTGAGGTGGCCAGCGCCACCCCAGCTTTGCTCTCTCCACCCTCCCTCCGTTTGGGTCATGGGTTCTCGGGTGCTGTCACAACTTTTAGGGGTGGTAGCATGGGCTGTGGATCTGATGGGCATGGTTTCCTGTACTAAGGAGTACAGGATTGGGAGTCCCAAGGAGACTGGAGATGCTGGGAGTGCTGAGGTGTTGGCATTGCCATGCGATCAGTTGGCCATGTCATCCCGAAGCCCAGCCTTTTGTCATCCCAAAGCCCGGCAGTGACTGGACCAGTTAGTTCATCAAGCAACAGACGGGTTGGTCAATGACAGGTCCAGACCCATGCATTTGGGCCAACCCTACCTGTCAGCTGTATTCAATAAAGTTGTGGCCTTTTCCTGCCAACTGTGTGTCCTGGTGTCATTTCCTGCAACGTCTCACCTCCCCGTGTAACAATGTGAGCAACAGAGGGCCTTTACAGACTGCCAGAAATAAGGCAGCTTGAGGTCACTTTAACTGTCCTGGCTCAGTGCTAGGGAATCATGGGAATTGTATTTTTGTCTGGGACCAATGTCTGTCAGAGAGCTCTGGTGCCACAATAAACTACAGTTCCCATGATTCCTTAGCACTGAACCAGGACAGTTAAAGTGTCATCAAGCTGCATTATTTCTAGCAGCCTGTAAAGGCCCAGAATCTGCACCAGTGAAAAGTATACCACTAGGAAAAGATGTGCAAAAGTCCTGACCTAGCAGGGGCTATTGATGAATAAATCACCTGCACAATCATCTAGATCATCTGTCAAATGCTTTATTCCCTTCCCTTTGAGAAGGGAAAACACATCCAGTAATTATTAAAGGCCTAAGCAGACTGCCAGAAATAGTGCACATTAAATTGAGGCACTGCCCTGGCTCAGTGCTAGGGAGTCATGGGAATTGTATTTTTTCCTGAGACATTGAGCCTTCTCTGTCAGAGAGCTCTGGTGCCACAATAAATTACAGTTCCCATGATTCCCTAGCACTGAGCCAGGGCAGTGCCTCAATTTAATGTGCACTATTTCTGGCAGTCTGCTTAGGCCCTATGTCTTTTTTCAAATAACACAGCCAGATAATTGTAGTTTGCTGATTATCTACTAGCAGTGGCATTTACTCATGGAGGGGGCTGTTAGGAAACACAATTAGAAAGAATAATAAAAGAGTGAGAATTTTGTCCAATTTTCTCCTGGCATTAAACATTCCAAAATGTTGTGGAGAAATTATCCAGTGGAGAAAAGCATGTGGGTTTTTGTGCAAAAAACAAAACAAAAACATTTTCTACACTGAAAAAAAAAGAAAATAACTGAAAACCTCCCAAAATAAAAAATAAAATAAAAATAAAATGTGAACAAACAGACCAGGAGAATTACTTTTTAAAAAGCATGCAACATATTTTTCTCCACAGAATAATTCCTCTGCAACAATTTGGAACACTGAGCAGAGGAAATTACTTTTCTACCACAATGGGAATAAAACTACAGTAATTATTTGTTCTCATATGCAAAGATAAAATAGTCAAAACTTTGCATCTCTAGTGCAAGCACCTTTCATTAGGATTAAGGTTGTATGGTAACAATAATGTAGTGAAAATAATCAAAGAGGACAGTGTGCTATATCAATATTACTATAAATTGATTGCACAGGTAAGAAAGTTTTTAATTTAATAGTTAATAGTATCTAAGGGTGGTAGTAAAGGGAATGGATTACAATTTAAATTGTTACAGGAGGACAGAATATAACTTCATAGTATGAAACAAACATATTGAACAGGGAATTATGTGTAATCTGAGAAAGTAAGATCTTTAGACTACATAATTGTATAACTAGTGCTGCTAAAAGAAAAAGGATGCAAAAATGATCTAAGAAAACAGTTGGATGAGTTGGAACTATACCAAATAAACAAAATCAATTGACTTTTTCCCCATTGCTGATAGAAGAAAATATCATAGCCTTTGAGATCCATTATCTACTCCCAAGGTCAATTTCTTCCCAGAAGCCATCAATGAGAATAGCAACAGTGATGAGCTTTTAAGAAAGTTCCCTGGACAAACAGCTATTTCATCCCATAAAATGTCTGAGCAACTGCAGATTAAGTAGAGGAAGAAGCAGCTGGCAGAATTTATTTGATGATCAATTAAGTCTTTGCAGTGTAATCAGGATGTGAACTACCTGTGTGCTGAATTAAACAGAGGAGGAGAAATTCATATGCCAATACTAACATTCGGATCCTATTTTCATGTAAATTGCCTGCAGTGATGGGACTAGGACCAGTCACCAATTCAATTGAATACCACAATATGGCATTGCACCAACACTCGTATAGCAACTTCCATCAGTATTATTGCACCAGAAGTTGCCTCCTGGCCTACACACTAGCACCAGCACCAGTAAGAGCACTTAAGTTAGAAACATGCACAACCATTGCAAAATTCTTTATAGGGCACCCTAGCTTGAGAAAGAAAGATGGTAAACTGAGGGCCTCTACAGATGGGCGGCCGTGGGCTGCCCTGAGAAGCTGTGGATTGGGACCAAGGCTGCCCCACCCCTCAGCCCCAATCCACCCTTAGCACTCCTTTCAGAAGAGCCAAAAGGGGTGCTGGAAGAGGCGGTGGGTGCCTTTTCCACACTCCTTCCAGCTCAGCATGTCCGGACACTGAGCCAGAAGAATGTCATCAAAGCGCTCGCCATGTGCAATGGTGAGCACTCTGATGACGTCCTCGAGAAGGGGTTGGGGCACCCGGTGTCCGGCTGCCCCTCCCCTTCTCTGGCTCCAAGATGGTGCTTTGCGCCGTCTGCATCCCCCTGAGTATAATATTTCTGTCTTCCTTGTCAGAAATTAAATACTTCTATGATTGTACTAACAATGCCAATGTTGTGTGACTATAGCTATTTGGATGAACTGGATCTGGGTTGAATGGCCTCTAGACACATATAGAATTACAGTCTAAGGGCTTAGTTAACAGCTACCCCTTCCCCACCAGCCTCTTATTCAAAGGCACGCATGGGGCCATGATCCAGATGGGGACTCTTGTGTGGGCATGAATGGGACTTTAGCCTTTTCCTCCACTCTGATCCTGACCCAAACTGGAATCTATGCTTGCAATTTACAGTGTTCAAAAAGGGTCCATTCATTTCAAGAAAAAGCCATATATTAACCTTCTGGAACTGGACTATTTAAAAGATTAAAAACATCAGTTGTTCTAATGCCACCTGTTTTATTTCCATCCTAATTACTGGAGGATTAGATTTGCCATTTCAAAGAGTAATAAAGTCAAAACATCAATAAACATTAACAGAAATGATCAAGTAGAGGAACCATTGACATATCTCTGAAAGCAAAAGTGCAGCACTCAAGGTATGTACAATTTAGACATCTTATCTGGATAAAATATGAACCAGTGGGAATCATTTTAATGGAGGTCAGGCAAGCAGAGACAACTGAAAGAACAGACTTAATGAGTCTGGGAATAGAAGGAAAATAAGGTGATTACCATTCTGTAACAAAGGAGGCTCTAAAGAATCTCAGTGCACACTTTCAAGGCATCATAAAATAACAAGAACTAGTACCAAAAATGTGTGAGTCTTCCATATTTTTCTGCACCTCTGTCTCCCAAATGCCAGTCCCCAAAGTACTCTAGCTAACAATGTTTTCCATAACCCAAATGCTTCATGCATCCCAGTGGGAGCTTGTGGATTAAACAGGAAAGAAAACTTCCCATGATGCATTTTTCAAACTTCCCAAGCAATGCCGACACATTCTAAAGATTCAGTTGGGTGCCTACATATCTTATTGCTTCTGCATTTAGATCTAATATTTTTACTAGACTATTCATTACAGGTATGTATTTATCTTCCATGATTGTATACAGGTGTAGACAAAGGTAACATTTTCTATGCAGGAAATTTACTTTGCAAACATGTAAATAAAAGATATTTGGGCTTTTTCACACTTTGGGGTGAAGCAGACCACCCCAAAGGGTCCCCTGAAAAATCTGGGTGGACACTGTGGCAGCCGCATGCCATAGTTCCACTCCAGCTTTTTTCTGGTGCTGCTGAGGCTTTTCAGCACTCCTGCAACATGCAGTGTCTAAACGCTGCACTGCCAGAGCACTAAAAAGCTGCCTGCCATGTAGTCAGGCAAACAGTGTGATGCTGGCTTGGGAGTGGCATCAGGGCATGTGGTGTATAAACACTGTGCTCAGACACCACCCCCAAGCTGGTGCAAAGGTGCTTCGCTCCTTTGTCTATAAATTGTTGCTAGCATAATGTTCCTAGTATAATCAACAAACAAAACTAGCACTGGATACAAATCAAGAAAACATATACACAATAAATAGGGATGTTGGCCCAATATATCAGCAGAACAATCTATTTCTAATTTGTTTGTTTGTTCAACCCCCACCCCTTTAATTCATTGCTATGTACTCAGGTTTCTGGTGTGTGCGTATCTCTGTGTGTGTGTGTATGTGCATTTTAATATAAGCATACTTTTCCCATGATGAGCCTCCCCTTATTCCTACTGGTAAAAGCAACATCCAATTGCCATGATACTGTGGCTTTGAAATATTGATCAGATTAGTAACCTCTTAGCCTAGACTTTGGAATTTAGAAATATAATTTCTTGCAATTGAACTACTTTGTCTCTCTTTCCCTAATATATATCTAGGTATATATCTAGATATATATCTAGGCTGCTTCACCATCTGAGTAGCATGAACATACACCATCATAGCTATCAGTATTTTGTGAGATTACACCATGGTACTAAAATGTGGTATATGCTTGCAGGGCTGTTGAGTAATTTCAGGATTTAAAATTACTGGTGCTAGGTCTCTTCCCTGCTCTCCTCTCATTGGCAGGCAAAGACATATTTGTTTAAACAGTCTTTCAGTATGTAACCACTCACAGAGAGATGTCCTATTGGAGTGTGTGCTTTATTTATTTATTTATTTATTGTCGGCATTATTATAAATATTATTCTTTGAATTTATATCCAGCCTTTCTCCCAAATGGGATCCAAGGTGGATTACAATATTTTTGAAAAGATACAGTTACAACACTAATGTACAAACGTTAAAAAGGAATTAAATATTACAGTTGGTCTTCTGTATCCATGGATTTTTTTACCCATAGATTCAACCATTCATGGCTTGAAAATAATAACATATTATTAATTATATTTTTTTAATTTCTTTCCTGCCTCTCCTAAGGCTTGAGGAATGGTACAGTATATTAAAATGCAAAACACAATTGAAAAAGAACAAGAAAGAAGTTCAGAGGTCACATAAAATAAGCTTCGGCTGATACGCCAGCTGCGCCCTTTTCTGGAAGTAAGGAATCTCGAGACCGTTGTGCACGCGCTGGTAACCTCACGCCTTGACTTCTGTAATGCGCTCTACATGGGGCTACCCTTGTGCTTAGTTTGGAAATTACAGCTGGTACAAAATATGGCAGCCAGGTTGCTTTCGGGAACATCTAGGAGGGACCATATTACTCCTATTTTAAGGTCCCTCCACTGGCTGCCTATCAGCTTCCGGGCTCGGTACAAGGTGTTGGTTATCACCTTTAAAGCCCTAAATGGCTTGGGTCCAAGCTATCTCAGAGACCGCCTTCTCCCACACAATCCTCCCCGCACTCTCCGGTCCTCTGGGAGGAATTTACTGCAGCCTCAAAAATCTAGGCTTGCAGCTACCTCCCAGAGGGCTTTCTCAGTTGCCGCCCCTAGACTCTGGAACGACCTGCCGGACGAGATCCGTCTGTTGACATTGTTAGACAGCTTCAAGAGGGCTGTCAAGACGGATCTCTTCCGGCAGGCCTTTCTCGATTAAACCATCCCGGCCTCGGGCACTCCCACCCCAGTGATCCTTACGTGGCCCCATCTAAGGATGGCGAGGATTACTGCCGTGGGTTTTATTATTGGGTTTTAATTGTTTTGTTGATTGTGGATTTTAAATTCTGTAGATTTAATACTGTTTTAAGGGGGGGGGGGGTTGGATTGGATTATTGTATTGTTTTTATTGTTGTAAGCTGCCCTGATTGGGCCTCCAAAGGGCAGAATATAAATAAATTTTATTTTTTAAAATAAATTTTATTATTATTATTTATTATAAAATATTCCCCATCCAAAAAATTCTAAAAAGAAAACCTTGATTTTATCATTTTATATAAGAGACACTTTATTTTACTATGCTAATGTGTTTAATGAGACTTGAGCATCCACAAATTTGGGTATCTGTGGGGACTCCAGGAATGAAACCCCAATGGATACCAAGGGCCCATTGTACAAAGCCATGGTAGTCACGATGGATGATGCAAAAATAAACTTCCCAAGGGGTGACATCAAGATTTCCGCAAAATGCAGCCTCAACAGAGATACTGGAAATAATCCATGTGTTATTTGTGCTGTATAGATAAGGCCATGTTGGAGTAACTGCAGGCATTATATATATTGCACTACCTGCCTGGTAATGCATTACTTTACAAACACACACACATATTTTAACCAAAACAGTTCTGGCCCACCCCCTATCCCTGTCCTGCTCTGTGACGCCATCAGAATCTACTTCCTCTGACATTGTGACATCTCTGTGATATCACAGGAATTCTGACACCTCTGTGACATCACAAAAGCCTACCCTTTGGTCTCAGGTTTGGACCCAGACATCTCAGGCACTGCTAACCTGGTAACCCTAGCAAAGATATGCTTATCTCAAAACTATGGTCTGTTAACTGAGAATGATCTCCAGCCACAATTTCTTGATGGTCCTTGTTGCCTCCATAGATGGCAAGACCAAAATGCCTCACTACAGTGGGTCCTCCACATTCAGCAGGGTAAGGGACACAGGACTCCATGAAAATGGAAAAACCGCAAATAAAAAAACCAAAACACTTTTTAAAAAACCCAAGACAACACTTCTCTAGGAATCTTTAGATCCTCCAGCACAACTCTATGGTCAAGGTGACCATAGAATTGTGCTAGAGGACCTACAAATGCCTAGAAAAATATTCTCTCTAGAAATTCCTACGTCCTCCAGTGCAACCTCTGGTGAATGTTGACCATAGAGTCACACTGGAGGACTTAGAGATTTCTAGAGAAAACATATTTAAATTTTAATGCATAATTGGTTTAACTTGTAAAGTTGTTTAATATTTTTTTTTAAAAAAAATATTTTTATTCATATATTTCAATGCTTCTGTATTGTTTTTAAATTGTATTGTTTTAAACTTGCTGCTCGCCACATTGAGTCCCTATATTGGAAGAAAGTTGGGATGATAATAATAATAATAATAATAATAATAATATCCTCAAATAATCAAATCTGCAAAAGTCAAAGCCATAAATGTGGAGAGCTGGCTGTACTAACAGCCTTTGTAGAAGGAGCATAAAAGAATGCTTTCAGCTGTAGGCAGAAGTTTGAAGGAGTAATTGGAGGACCACTTCCTCAGAGCTCAGGAAAATCTTGTGCCTATTCTGTTGTGTTTTACCTTTCTTCAAAGTTAGGCATTTGCTATGTATTCTAGGAAATTTCATTAAATAATATTAGGTGAGAGTATCTCTGCATAGTGCCACTTCCCATACACAAACCACTTTATCTTCCCTATTCAAGTCTAACAGATGACATGGGAATATGGGAAACAGAGACATTTTATATGAAATGTTACATTTTAAATAAAAAGCAGGGGAGGGAGGTTGGGGAAAGGGTCTTGTGGTACCTTTAAGACCAATTTGTTGTATCATGACCTTTCGTGGATTGCAATCCATTTCCTCAGATGGATTAATGAAACACACTGTTTAGGTATATATGCGCAGCTACAAAGTTTTGGGATTAGTATCAGAATAGCATATAGAAAAAAGGCATTTGTAACACTAGTCATAAATCTTCAAAGGGCATAAGAATTCTAGCATATTAAAGATAAAAGATAAACACCCTATTATCCCCCCATCCCATCCTCATTCAGTTTACAGATTGCAGAGACATTTCATATCATAAATGGTTCATTTGAACTGATGTGCAACATGATGAATGAAGAACACCACATGATAGTGTTGCAATATGGATGGGATATGTAGTCAAAACTGGAAATGTACAGATATGTGAAAATCTCTTCTGAGTAAAGTTTCTAAGCTGGGAAAGAGTCTTCAGCTTGCAGGTGCAGTTTTCTATAAACATACTTACACAGACCACAACAAAGGCACAGTGAGTCTGAAAACACAGGCAGGCAGGACATAAACAATGAGATCATCTTTGTTGTTTTGAGAACCAAAATCACATGATACATGACACACAAGAGGCTTATAGGCTGGGCTATAGCTGTTCATCCAATGACTATTCATGTTACCACCCAAAAGGTGGAGTTTGAGGGTTTGGCTAAAAGTTCTTTGTTCTAACTTACAACAGTTGTGTTCCGGTGTTCATGTTTTCTACCTGAAAGATGGATGTATATAGTTTTATTTTGTTTCTGTTGTTTCACAACTTACAATAAAATCTTACTTGGAACTACTGCTGTGTTTTCAAGCCTGGGAGAATGCATGGAGTTGCTACATTCCTGGGTGGTGAGGTAAATGGCTGTGGAACAGCAGCCAGGCATTTCAGCAAACTGAACTCTGCTAGCTCATCAATCACCATTTTAATTAATTTTAAGTATCATCTTTCTGCAAAAATAACACCAAAAACTTTTCTATGGGCAGTTTCACATAGAAGGAGCAGAAAGAGAATCTCAAGAGACTCCATAATGCATTTTTACTAGTTTGAAACCGTGCCAGATTTTTGTCACCAGGAGCAGCAGGGTTTTATATCAAAGATCCCAAACATCCCCTGCCAATACGCCACAATTCCACTTTGTCTCATGCCATCATAATATCAGCTGATTCTCACATGTAGTCTGGCAACACACACACAGAAGCTTACATCCAATTGTCAATTTCAACTTAAGTAGACCCATGGAATCAATGAAAACTTGGTCAGTCAACGTTTATTTATATAGAATTCATTGATTCAAAATGAGTATATCAGAAACTGCAATCATAGATAACATGCATTCACTACCATCTAGAAGGCTGCATCTCTCTATATGAGCTGGCCTGAGTTCTGAGTTCTTGGAGAAGGGCTCTCTCTTGGCCCCACCACCATCACAGGCATGTTTGGTGAAGACACAGAAGAGAAACTTCTCAGTGGCTGCTCCCAAGCTGTGGAACTCATTTGCATGGGAGGACTGCTTGGGCCCTCCTTTTTTCTCTTTCTGACTAGGGCAGGACAGTGCTGAAAGTTGTATGATGTGGTTTTTACCTTTCATGTTTTCTGTTTTTAACTATCTGGTTTTAGTAATACTGTTGTTGTTTTCTAATATAACATTTTATATATCTTGGCTCATGACAGAAGAAAACTTCAGTACAAACTGAATAAATAAATAGTAAGCAAATAGGTAAAATCTCTACCACAAGAATAAGGATTACTGTCAAAATGTTGAAGAAGTTAGATGTTGAAGAACTTAAAAATCCAAACTGCAGGATTCAGTCAACTGTATGCTTTTCAGTGCTGATTTTGGCAAGATTTATTTCTACAACCAGATTTACTAACTATTATGATTTCTGAGACAGGCAATATCCAGACTGAAACAAACCTTAAGAACAAATTGGCTACACACAAATAATTAGTGAGATGCACAAGATCTAAAAACTCTCTCTGTAGGAAGTAAATTGTTAGGAAAGTTGTTTTCTTGTTTAATATTCCCATGCAATTCTACATCATGGATTTCAGTAGCATATGGTGATATGGCTCCTGTCAGCTGTTATTTCAAGTAAAAAAGCCCCATACCTTGGGAGGATTACCATTTCATATATCAGAATACTAGTTGGGTGCAGAAATGTCAACAGCAATGGTTCTGTTTGAATTACCAAGTGCCTTCTGGTACAATCTGTCCTGCTGAAGGTATTCTACAGACTCCAAATGGGAAGAAGCCAAAGCAATGAACTCTGTAAGAATGTTATAGTACTGCTGACAAGGTTCACCTTGAGAGAAATATGATGTAAATGCCATCCTATTCCTGATCATTCTATTTCTGTTATTTTGAGAATGAATGTTAGCTTGCAGATCTTGAGTGACGAACATATAAAAAGGAGCTTCATAAGAAAACACAAAAGGAAGCTGAGCAAGCATGCATTGTTATTAGCTAATGTTTTCTGGACAACAAAGCTGTCTGAAGATCTGTATGTCATATCTGAAAATAGATTCTAAATAAAGAACTTGACACTGAGGATGACAAGAAGTATCAAAATGTGAATGCTGGCTCTGCCATCATTTAACCTGAACAAGTCTGTAAGAGTGAGGAACAGGATTCTATATTGAGACCGATATTCTTGCATTCTTTCCCAAAGAAGTCCCACTTGGCCTCGTCTAGCACCAGTTTTCATTAGCTGATGAACACCTTCCTTTCCTAGAAGGTCTTGTGTGAAAGAGATGTTAATATTTTCCCCCAATGTCACTGCCTGACAGTAAGATACTCTGCCTTGGAATGTAGTGGAGTCTTCTTCTTTGGAGGTTTTTAAACAGAGGTTAAAGGGCCATCTGTTGGGAATACTTTGTGTATTCCTGCATGTATTCCAGCTCTAGGAGTCTATGATCCCACTCATTAAAAGCTGCAGGAGAAGTCCAGGTTGCATGGGGAAATGCAATAACATCTGTGTCCAGCAGTTACAACCTTCATGTAACCTGGTGTGGATCCAGGGGAAATTACCCATGCAATAATCTCCTGTATCTAAATTCAGTGCTTAACTATTTTGCTAGCATTTTTCAGAGTACAAGGCGTACAATGTATACAATTATTTTAATTAACATAAAACCAACTGATGGTCTCCTGGCATATTTACTTATATGAGCAGAGGAGGGGAAAAGAGATGAAAAAACCAAGGGAAGGGGAGTGAGAGAGGGAGAAAAAGATGGGGAAAAATCTTTTTGTTGTTGTTGTTGTTGTTGCTGCTTGCTACTTTCACTTTAACATCAAACTACTGTATATACTCATGTATAAGTCTAAAATTTTTAGTCAAAAAATTGACCCAAGAAATCTGAGTTGACTTATCACAGGCCAATGTAAGTACTGTACCTTAACTCTCACAAAATAGAAATCATCCCCTGGTGAAATGCAAGAGTGTAATCTGTCTTGGAAGCACTGACCTGCCTCCAATCTTTCATTCATCCATCCTTCAGTGTGAACACAAACACTTATGCCTCCTGCAATTTTGTAAGTTCTTTGGCATTGTTGTCCTTTGCTTCATCCTTTAGATCAGGGGTAGGCAACCTTTCCCCTTTAAGGGCCGAGGGACTTCAGCTCCCAGAAGCCTCAGCCATGTTGGCCAATAGTCCCATGTTGGCCAATAGCTCCTGGGATTCTGGGAGCTGAAGTCCCTCGGCCCTTAAAGGGGAAAGGTTGCCTACCCCTGCTTTAGATCCTTTGTTACATGACCCTAAGCCTTACTCTTGACTTATCCATGGGTCATATCAAAATCCATAATTTTGGCCCCAAAACCTGCCCTGGACTTATACATGAGATCGACTTATAGTCAAGTATATATGGTAAACCAAAGAAAATATATATACTCATTAACAAAGCAAATGAAAAGTCATATTTTGTTTGAAAGTAAAATCATATATATGAATTATGAACTGAATTTTTGTTCCAGCCATGCTTCACAATAACAATTATTATTGGAATATATGAGGATCATGATATTAATCTAAAACAGCATTAATAAGCAGACATTTTCATTTTTAATATATGTGGATAACATATATATGTCTCAAATAACAGTAATATACAGACATTTTCATTTTTATCATTTTGGATGATATATATACACAATGATTAAAATGAAAATGTCTGCATATTACTGCCATTTTAGATTAATATCACAATCCTCATATATTCCAATGATAATTGTTATTGCGAAGCATGACTGAAACAAAGTTGAGTTTGTAATGAGCTATACATGATTTTACATTCAAACAAAATGTTATTTTTCTTTTGCTTTGTTAATTTCCATTGATGTTATCCATGTATTTAATGAGCTATAAAAATGGAGTAGTTTATTCTTTCCGATCTAATTTTAACAATTTAGAAACTATGTGTCCTAGAATAGCTTTATTGAAATTATTGGGTTCAGTGGATAATGTGGAAACATTTGCTTTTCATTAAATGAAATTCTTTTTGAAAGAAAGAAAGAAAGAAAGAAAGAAAGAAAAAGTTAGAGAGACTACATTTGAGCTCAATCTTGAAATCATGAATATAGCATGACATGCCAGCCCAGAAGGTTTCTATGCTTGTTGGACATCACTTAAAACAGTTTTCTTAAACCTGGTGTCTTGAGCAAGAATTCCCATTGTCTTCAATGCCCATACTTCCCAGGATTATTGAAGTATTATTCCAGCACATCTTCAGGACACCAAGTTGGGAAAGATTGCCTTCAAACTTCAAGGACACTTTCTAACCTTACAGCAGAACTCAAAGGTATCATCAAAGTCTTCATACTAGTCCCACTCAGTGCACTTTTGAATTGTACTTTGAGCAACATTTTTTTCCCTAGTATGGCTCCAATATTTCCCTTCATGTTAACATAAACAAGAACATCTAGCTGTCCAACATGAAGAGGAAGGTCCAATGAAAGCAGCATATTGTGTTATATCTGTTGCCCTCACCAAGAATCCAAGCAAACTGGAATTTGGCTTGTCATCTGACTTCTCAAAAACACCTCCAATGAACATGCTCTGTAAGTGAAGAGTCTTTGAATAACTGTAAATATTAACAGGAGCTGTGAGTGTTATTTTTGCATCCTGTTTCCAGCTTCCTCCTGAGCCAAATGCTCTTATCACTCCCACCTTAGCTGCACCACTACAAGTTGCTTTTCCCCACACATTCCCTCTAGCCAGTTTTATCATTCTCCCCAGAGCATAGAGAGTGGAATTAGAAAATGTTGCTGAGCACTGAACTGTGTTCTTAGAAGATGCTACAAAATGCATTTGTCCACTATTATCTAGGTCATGGTGAGTGGGCAGGATGATTTTTTGTTACAAGAGGTACCTTCAGTACATTAATATGGATGGGCTTGAAGTGGGTGGAGGAATAATATCCAGGAGTTTCTTTTCACGAAATCTTCTACTTTGCAGAGATATGTTTCTTCCCTCTCCAATATTAATGTGTAAGCAGGATGGAAAATAAATGATGTCTGCCTCTCCAATATTCTCTGAGGCAAAGCAAAAGCCAAGGAAACCAAGAGAGACTGAATTTGCAATTGTCATTTTGGGACCTGAAAATACATGTGTTCCTGGCAGACAGGTGATTACCACTCAAAGGAAGAAAGAGTGATAACTGAAAGATAATAAACTGTCTTGAAACAAAAGTGTAAATTTAGGTATCAGGAAATTCTGAAGACTATGTAATCTCAGTCCCTAGATCTGCTGTTTTGCTAAAATTGTTCCCTCAATGTATGAGTGCTTGGGGTTCAGTGGCTAGCTCTTCTTTCAGACCATCAGGATATGAATATATTCCACATAATATGAACATTCATTAATATATTTCCCCTGCATATGAGAATCCCATTTTGGAAGAAAGGTGGTATATAAATAAGTGCAATAAATAAATAAATAAATAAATGATCCTTTATTCTAAGAGGTATTGAATCATTTTTATAACAATTGTATGAAATAAATGGTTTATTTATGCATTTATTTATTTGAAACATTTATATCTCATTTCCTCTGGCCAGCTCTCACTAATAGTGCTGCAACTGTTTTAAGCACATGGGGGTGGGGTGGGGGGGGACAGAGAGAAACAGACATTTTTTTTAAATCTTTCAAGTTAACTCTGAGGACATTTGACAATTGTAATTATTCCCATTTTACAGATGGGGCATCCTTCATACTTTTCCTAAAGCAATTAAGTTCTGCTTCATGTGCTCTTTTTTGCAGTCAGGAACTGGCTCCTGAGAATGAACTGCAGGCGTAGCATCACTCATGAAGATTACCCATGTGTATAAATCATGGCTTTTGCCTGCAAAACACTCATAAAGGGTTCTGAACTTTTCCACGTCATTGCATGACTATAATTTATGTTTTAAAGCAGTAATTTGTATGTGTGCCTGCCACATAAATAATACTTTGTGCATGCATTTTGTGCTTGGATGCCATTCTTCACTGACAAAAAAAAAGGGGGGGGGATGCTACAATGAGTGGAACCCAAAATCTGTGGTGTGGCTGAAACCAGTAAAGCTCCTGCCAGCAGTGATGGAAGAGCTCAGCACTCTGCCCACCTTCAGAAATCTATTTCAGAGGACTAAGGAAGCCTCCATAGCAGATTTTTGGGCAGTGTGGAGCGCTGTGGCAGGGGTGGGGGGAGGGATAGAGAAAAACTGCTAGGACACTATTAAATTTTACCCTGTGGAATGGCAAATTACCTCACTATACAAAAGAAAAGGAAGGTAGCTAGCATTAGTATCCCCCAAAGGTTCTTTGGATGTTTTATCCAAGCAGGAACCTCCAAAATTAGCTAGCATTTCACTGGAGACAAAATTTGGTGGTGATTCTATATTGTAATAACTCAAACTTTCAGGGAGGAAGTGAAAGAAGGCAATTGCATTAAAGGCAATGAAATGCAAATAAGAAGATGCACTGCAAGCTTCCCTTTTGCTGGAGAAATGAAATGAAGACAGCAATGACCTGAGAAATACTGGTGCCTGGAGGGCTGACAAGTCATGACTCTCCCAGGCCCAAATGTTTCAGCTAAAACCTGACACCTAAGGATGGCCTCTTCTGATGCCCTAGGGCAGGGGTTGGCAACCTTTCCCCTTTAAGGGCCGAGGGACTTCAGCTCCCAGAATCCCAGGATCTATTGGCCAACATGGGACTATTGGCCAACATGGCTGAGGCTTCTGGGAGCTGAAGTCCCTCGGCCCTTAAAGGGGAAAGGTTGCCTACCCCTGCCCTAGGGGATGGGCCCAAGTGAATTTACAAGAGACAGCCCCCAGTAATGTTATTAAGCAGGATACATTAAGCATCAATCACAGCTGCACAGAGATCACCATTCAAGATATCAAATCTAACAAATGAGGAGAATATTCATCCCCCTTATCCTGGATAAGAGGGGTCAAAGCCTGGAACCTGGGAATCCTAGGTGCCATAGCCAAAGAATACTAGGTGCCATAGCCAAGCAATTCTAATCACAATCAGGAGGAGGAGGAGGAGGATACAGTATAACTAAACAAATATGCTATGATGTGGTGTAGTTGCTGAACTCTTAAAACGACTACATGATTTGTCTTAATTTGCAACCAAGTGGTGAAAAAGATGGGCAAAATAAAACAGTTTACAGACACTTTGAAGATGGTGCATTTATATGACACACACCTCAAAAGAAGGTGGCAAGCAAAATGAAGTGGTGTGGACATCGGGGTTTCAACTCACTTTCAGAAAAAGCATGATCAAGCCGTTTTTTCCTGCTCATTTGCTCCAGTCCCAAGACAAAGATTTGGAAATCAAGCCTTATGAGGAGCAGCTTAGGGACCTGGTTATATTTAGCTTGGAGAACAGTAAGAGCCAATACAGACAATCCAAAAGGAGTGGCACAGAGCCACCCCTTGGAGCGGCAGATCAGGGCCGCAGCAACCGCACACCACAGCCCCAATCCTCCTTTTTGCTGCCCCAAAAGAGCAGAAAAATACTGCTCCTTTTGGTGGTGGCAAAAGGTCTCCCTTTCAGCCACGACAACAGCGTTTTTGTGACCTTTTGGCACAGAGGGCATCCTGATGCTGTGCAGCATGCGAGTGGGCACATGGCATCAGGACAGGGTCTGCATCGGCCCAGAGTGAACGGTGATATAATAGCCATCTTTAAATATCTGAAGGGATGCCATGTTGAAGATGGAGAAAGGTTATTTTCTGCTGTGCCAGAGATTAGAGCACAAGCTGATGAATTCAAATTAGAAGAAAACAGAATCCACCTAAACATTAGGAATAATTTCTTTACTGTCACAGCTGTCCATATAGAGTACTTGAGAAACTGCAGGACTGTCCTTCCTTCAAGTTTTTGTAAACAGATGATGCATGACC
This sequence comes from Phrynosoma blainvillii, assembly GCA_026167975.1. Classification (NCBI taxonomy): domain Eukaryota; kingdom Metazoa; phylum Chordata; class Lepidosauria; order Squamata; family Phrynosomatidae; genus Phrynosoma; species Phrynosoma blainvillii. Next base: position 273,904,688 of record JANUYF010000002.1, read on the forward strand.
ATTTATCAAGAGTGCTTTATTTTTCCTTTCAAGAGCCCTTGGTGCAGTGGTTAAATGCCTGTAATGCAGCCACAAACCACAAGGTTGTGAGTTCAGTACCAGCCAGGGCCTCAGGGTCGACTCAGCCTGGCATCCTTCCGAGGTCACTAAAATGAGTACCCAGCTTGTTGGGAGCAATTAGTTTATAGTTGTAAACCGCTTAGAGACTGCACAGTGTGGTATGAAGCAGTATATAAATGAAGTTGCTATTGCCATTGCTTTATTCAGGGGAGGGGTTGGACTCGATGGCCCTTGTGGTGCCTTCCAACTCTATGATTCTATGATTAAAACCTACCCGTACCTCTCCCTGCCACCATCTGCAAAATAGTGAAAATTATACTGACCTGCTTCACAGAGATATCATATAATGATCTTCAAACACAAAAAAACCCGCAGCTATATAAATTTTGATGATAATTACATACTTAACGGCTGTCTTAAGGGAGCCCTAGTGGTGCAGTAGTTAAATATCGGTGCTGCAACTATATGGTTGTGAGTTCAATCCCAGGGGCTCCAAGGTTGACTCAGCCTTCCATCCTTTCATAGGTCGGTAAAATGAGTACCCAGTTTTTTGGGGGCAACTGGCTTACAGATTGAAAACCGCTTAGATGGTGCTGAGTTCACTGACAAGTGGTATAGAAATGTACATGCTATTGCTATTGCTACTGCTGTTTGCTGTCTTTTCTTGTTACAACCAAGTCTGATACCTTGTACACATAGGATCTGTCTTTCCTGCCTAATGAGAGTGCTGCACTGTGTGAAAAAGAAGGGGAGGTGCCACCAACTCCATTGAAGAGTAGCAGTGTGTATATCTAATGATTACTTCTCATTTCTTTTTCTCAAGAATACACTTGAAGAAACTGTAAAATAATAAATAAGGAATGAGTATATTAGAAAGCCATCCTTCCCTGCTGGGAAGCACAGTATTGTATAGTGGACTCTTGGTGTCTGTTGGGGTTTGGTTCCAGGAGCCCTAGTGGATACCAAAATCCTTGGATGCTCAAGTCCAATTATATACAATGGCATAGTAAAAGGGTCAAATATAGTAAAATATAAATGACAAAATCAAGGTTTTTTTGTGTGTGTGTGTGTTTTAAAAAATATATTTCTAAGACCTGGATGGCTGAATCCATGGCTATGGAGGGCTGATTGTAGTTACCTCCACTTTACAATTCAGTCTGGGAGAAAACGGAAAGTTCAGATCGCATGCTCCCTAGCAGGAAATTATCAGGAATATTGTTCCCAAACAAGTACTGGCTGGCAAGGTTTCTTCCCTGCCAAAGGAACCACTCTCATTGCCAGTTAGCTTCTTCTCAAAAGTTCCTTTTGCTTTTGGTATTTGTTCCTGCTAGGAAGACAGATGGAAAATACCACTATAATCATCTGAATTTTTTAAAGCTTTCTCAGAAAAACAACAACAAACCCCTAATATTGGGCTTTTCTACGTTGGTTTTAAAAAGTTTGTATTCTCACAATATACATGCTTAGAGTTGATAGGTTTTGTCACCTCTGTGTCCACTCATTGCTCCCCCCCCTCCTCCTCTTCATGAAATCATAGAATCATAGAGTTGGAAGGGACCACAAGGGCCATCCAGTCCAACCCCTTGCCATGCAGGAACTCAAAATCAAAGCATCCCCAACAGATGGCCATCCAGCCTCTGTTTAAGGACCTCCAAAGAAGGAGACTCCATTACTCTCCAAGGGAGTGTGTTCCACTGTCAAACAGCTCTCACTGTTAGGAAGTGCCTCTTAATGTTGAGCTGGAATCTCTTTTCCTTCAGCTTGCATCCATTGTTCCGAGTCCTGTTCTCTGGAGCAGCAGAACACAGGCTAGGTCCCTTCTCAATGTGACATCCCTTCACATATTTAAACAAGGATATCATATCCCCTCTTAACCGTCTCTTCTCAGGCTAAACATACTCAGTTCCCTAAGTCGTTCCTCATAGAGCATGGTTTCCAGACCCTTCACCATTTTAGTCACCCTCCTATGGACACGCTCCAGTTTTTCAACATACTTTTTGAATCGTGGTGCCCAGGACTGGACATAGTATTTCAGGTGGGGCCTGGCCAAAGCAGAATACAGTGGCACTATTACTTCCCTTGATCTAGATACTATACTTCTATTGATGCAGCCTATTCACATTGGCGTTTTTAGCTGCTACATCAAACTGTTCATCTTGTAGTCTACTAGGACTCCTAGATCCCTTTCACATGTGGTCTACTAGGACTCCTAGATCCCTTTCACATGTAGTCTCATTAAGCCGAGTCTCCCATCTTATGCATTTCAATTTTTTTGCCCTAAGTGGAGTACCTTACATTTCTTAGGACGTTATCACACGGGGGCAAATCTGCTGGTTAATCCACACAAAACCCAAACAGAAACTGGATTAGTGCCCCGTGTTTTCACACGACATCTCACAGAAACTGGACAGAAAGTGGTCAGAAACTGGTGTTAACTGAGATCTTTTGAAATTCGGTTGTTTGGAGGAAATGCAAATGCGCAATTAAGGTAAATTCGCAATTAAGGTAAATTCGCCATAATGTGAAAAGCAAATGAGCATTTGGAAGCATTTCCCCGCATTTTTCCATGGTTCCGCGGGGTCCTGGAGGCAGCGTAAGTGTCTCCTTCCCCATCAGCAGATGGCTAATTGAGCCATCTTGGAGGCAGGGAAGGGGAGAGGCAGCTGCACGATCGGCACACCAAACCCTTCCCCAGGTCGTCCTCGGAGTGCCGACCTTCCACACAGCCGGCGCTCCAAGGAGGACCTCCTCGGAGCACCAACCCTCCACACGGCCGGCACTCCAAGGAGGACTTCCTCAGAGCGCCGATCCTATGCACAGCCGGCGCTCCGAGGAGGACCTCTCACCGCAGCATTCGCACATGCTGCGGCGGAGGAGTCGGCGAAGGTGTGCTGCAGCCTTTTTGGGTGCACCTTCGGCAACTAGAAGGACAGGCGGCCATGGGCCGCCCAGGGAAGCTGCGCTGCGGGGCTGAGGTATCCCCACACCTCGGCCCCGCGGCGCAGCTTCGCCGCCCCTGAAAGGAGCGCTAAAGTGGTGCTCCTTTCACAAGTCGCCGAAGGTGCACTGAAAAAGGCTGCGGCGCACCTTCGGCGACTCTTCTGCCGCAGCGTGTGCGAACGCTGCGGCGGGAGGTCCTCCTCGGAGCGCTGGCCGTGCGGAGGGCCAGCTGCTCCAAGGATGGCCTGGGGAAGGGGTGACAGCCGTGGTGAGTGACAGCTGCGGCAAGTGACAGCTGCGGCGAGCATAGTGCGCATGTGCTAGAAGATCATTTCTAGTACATGTATGGGATTTTTTCACTTGTGTGTGAACGTTAAATGCAGTTTCAGCAGGAGCTTCCCTTAATTGCCCAATTAAGGTAATTACGTGTGAAAAACATTTGTGGAGTCAAGGTTTATTTTCGGTTTATTTTCATAATTTGTCATTTCCAGTTTACCATCACTTTGTGGCCCACGTGTGATAACGTCTTTAGTGTTGAAATTCATTTCTAATCTATTAAGGTCATTTTGAATTTTCTTCCTGTCTTCTGGAGTATTGGCTATTCCTCTTAATTTGGTGTCATCTGCAGATTTGAGAAGCATGCCCCCTATTCCTTTTTCCAAGTAATTGATAAAGATGTTGATTAGCACTGGACCCAAGACAGAACCCTGTGGCACCCCACTAGTCACTTCTCTCCAGGATGAAGAGGAGCCATTGTTGAGCATACTTTGGCTTCAGTCAGTCAACCAATTACTAATCTTCTTCTTCTCCTCCTCCTCTCTCTCCCTCTGTGCATGTGAGAGAGGTTTGTAGTGATTTCTTGGATCTGTACTAGGGTTCTTCAAAAAAAAATTTTTTTTTTAAACTGGGACATGATTTGCTAAGGTGGTCCTATGGTCTGAAAGCCAGTGTTTATCCTTTCTAGTGTGTGTGTATTAGACTTGTAGTGTGCAAAAATATCATTTCAATGATGCATTACAGCACCATAACTCTTTTTTTTTTTTAAGAGACAGAGAGGAGAGTAATCTTTTTCCTGATATGCCTCAGAGTTAAAAACTACTTCAGGATGGGAATAAAATGTTGTGAATGGTGCCAAGAATTGCCAAAAGAAGCTGAGGACAACAGAAATGTCATATGCCCCCCCCCCCATTATTGTTGAGGAAAGCTCAGAATAGATGAGCAGACCCCAAGGCAAAACAGAGCCAACTTTCTCAGCATTAATGATCAACTATTCTGCCTGAAAATGTTAGCATCAAAGTTACAATTATAATTTCCTATATTTCACAGTTCCAAACAATTTACAGCAATTAAGATGGGTTTTAAAATCCTGAACTAGTCACATTTACCCAGAAGTAAGGTAAGTCCCATGAGTTCAGCCTGGCTTACTCAGGAGCAAACCCTATGGAGTATATAATATGCAAACGTAGCAACCTGGATTTGTGGAATTTATATCTGGTAACCCTAAGAGAAAGAAGAGAGAGAAGTACTTGGTAAGATTGGGGTAGAATTAGAAGAGGGCAAAGTCGGAATGCACACCGAGATGGAGTTAAAAAAAAACCATGAAAAAAGAAAAGCAGGGAGGAGAGAAGAAAAATAGCACTGGGCTGGGGATTTGAAACCAGGTGAAGCTGAAGGACTTTTGCTAGTGAAAAATGAAGAAGAAGAAAACTGAGGCTGGGCAGAAGCTGATGTAATTTTTTAAAAAAATATAACCAAAAATAAATACAATACAATATGTACATGAAAGAGATATGCAGATTCATTTGTGTTCTAAATAGAATCTCAGGGAAAAGAAAGGTCTTACCATAAATATCCCACTGTCCCTAGGTTTCGCTGACATTAGGAAAATCAGTTGTATCAAAAGAAAAAGGAGTTGGGTCATGTTTTTAAATACAGCATCTCATGTACATATTGGGCATGTTTATAAGAGGCTGAGAGAGAGGAGGGGGTCTGTATTAGTTTCCAGTTTCCAGGCTTTTATCTCTTTAGGTTACACTTCCTATAATAGAGGTTATAATCAAGGGCATATGAAAGAACATTTCTTCTCAGAATTCAGTGTCCTTTTTTAAAAAAAAATAAACTTTATTTTGTTAAAAATTCCCTTAACACTTAAGATACAAAACAAGGACAAAAACATAAAACAAAAAATACAATACATACAGAAAATACCATACAAAACATACAAAAATACATACAATACACAACCTAGACCAGTGAATCCAGAGGACTTCCTGGATCCTTTGTCAAATCATTTCTGTTACTAAACTTCAAAGTAACCTTTCTTCTTATTTGTAGATTAAACTAAGGTTGTAATTATATACCTATGCATAATTCTTATTCCTTATACCTTTCAGTGTCCTTTTAAGGTGATGTTTTCAGCCTTGGTATACCAACAAATGAACAAGAAGAATTAACATAACCTCTTACTTCTAAATATCCATGCCAACATCCTATACTCTTTAAGCATGACATAAACATTCCCCTTTTTCTACAAATATTTTGAAAGTTTGGCCTTCCAAAACATTTAGGATAGTATCCTATATATGTTTCTCTACAAAACAAGTTGTGGAATAGTGGCATTCTCTTCAAGGAAACTCTGAGGAAACAGAGTTGTGCATGGATGAGTATTGAGTATGGATGCCTTTGGCTGTACATTCAGTTGAATAACTGGTGTTTGGGATAAATTGTACAGTGTTGCCACTCAACACAAGTTTTGTATAGCACAATTAATGTTATTGCCACATGTGAAGATTTACACTAAACAACACCAGAGTGGGTTGTTTATTGCCTCTCAGCCGACAAAACTTTTCCAACAGTTAATATAAGGTGCTAATTTGTATTATATTCAGAAGATTTGAACTCACTAAGCACCATGTTGTATGGATAGAAGCCACAATTTGATCCTATATAGGGCATCAAAGTAAATCAGTAGAACTGAATTTCTAATGAGTTGTATGGAATATAGCAATAGCAATAGCAAGTACATTTCTATACCACTTATCAGTGCACTTAAGCACTCCCTAAGTGGTTTACAATGTGTAAGCCAATTGCCTCCAACAAGCTGGGTACTCATATTAGCAACCTATGGAAGGATGCAAAGCTGTGTTGACCCTGAGTACTGAACTCACAACCTTGTGGTTCGTGAGTGAGTGGCTGCAGTACAGGCATTTAACCACTGTGCCACCAGGGCTCCTATGGTTCTGTGTGTTGCTCTGAATGCACAAAACAATATTATGCTTTGCCTTAAATGCCCACATACAATAAATAAAATATCATTCATATATATATATATATATATATATATATATATATATTCTCTAGGGTGTCTTGCACAGTTCCTGACCACTAAAGCTTATGCTAGACACCTTTCCAACCTTACTGAAAGAACAGGCACTAGACTATGAGGGACTGATTATACACTTGCAGGGGTCCCACAACAAAAGCCTAAGTTCTCTTCAGTTGCTCCAGTGTGTTCCAAAACAAACAGAGGGTGTAGTAGAAGAGCTGCTTTCTAACTTTATACAAAATCTGGGATAGGGTGGGGTACACAAACCAGAATCTGGTAGCAGTGTTGAAACCATGGGTTTAGAAAAGGTTTTTGATACATGAGCAAAGAAATAGAAGGTTTAGATCAGGGGTAGGCAACCTGTCCCCTTTAAGGGCCGAGGGACTTCAGCTCCCAGAAGCCTTAGCCATGTTGGCCAATAGTCCCATGTTGGCCAATAGCTCCTGGGATTCTGGGAGCTGAAGTCCCTCGGCCCTTAAAGGGGAAAGGTTACCTACCCCTGGTTTAGATGAAGGTGAACAAGTTTGGGCCTTTCATCATGGATGATAAGTCTAAAGATGCAGAATACAAAGGCAGAATCAGGTGCATATTAAGAATGTAGATCTTGAGAGATGCTAATATGTACTAACTGACTAAGTACCTATGATGAATTCACCAGTGGGTTTACAGGGTATCATGCATGGTATTTTCCTTCTCAGAAATAAGATAAGCCTGTTAAAGGGTGTGTCTAGATTACTTGAGTGTGTTAGGAATGTGGCAAAACATCTGGTATTTGTGTATGATGCTCTTTGCCGGGGTAGGCAACCTTTTTGAGCCGGGGGCCGGGTTGCTGTCCCTCAGACAATTGGGGGGCCGAAGCACCAAAAATAAATAAATAAATAAATATTAAAAAAATTTAAGAAAATTAAAAATTAAGAAATATGCATGCACACTCTCTCAGCCCCAGAAAAGCCATGGCAAAACCCCTGTGGAGATTTTGCCAAGAAAACCCCAAGAACAAGTAATAACAACAATAATCAATATCATCATGGCTGCAGTGGCGGCGGCAGGGGGTGGCGGGGGGCGGTGGTGGCAGTACCGGTGTGTCTAGATTACTTGAGTGTGTTAGGAATGTGGCAAAGCATCTGGTATTTGTGTATGATGCTCTTTGCCAGGGTTAGGCAACCTTTTTGAGCCGGGGGCCAGGTTGCTGTCCCTCAGACAATTGGGGGGCCGAAGCAGCAAAAATAAATAAATAAATAAATAAAAATTTAAAAAAATTAAAAAAATTAAGAAATATGCATGCACACTTTCTCAGCCCCAGAAAAGTCATGGCAAACCCCCTGTGGAGATTTTGCCAAGAAAACCCCAAGAACAAGTAATAACAACAATAATCAATATTGTCATGGCGGCAGTGGCGGCGGCAGGGGGTGGCCGGGGGCGGGGGTGGCAGTACCAGCCTGGGGCCGGTCCAAAGGCCTCGGGGGGCCCCATCGGGCCCCGGGCCTTAGGTTGCCTACCCCTGCTCTTTGCTTATAGGGTTGCTTCTGTGATCTATATTAATGAAGATTGTACACTGTGACATTGCTTTGTCATCTAGGTAACCTTGGCTTAATTTTCAACAAAATAAAGTGTTTTTCATTTTAAGTGAGAAAGAGAGTTTCAAAACATTGGTGAGACTGAACGTCATATTATCAAGAGAGGAGGAAGAAACCTAAGACTGAAAGATCACTGACATTCCTGAGGTGCCAAGACAATATGTAGCTGAGGTACAATTAAACAGGCTCAGCTCACAAGTAGAAGTACCCAGGCTCAGCTCAAGATTAAAATCCACTCTTCACATGACAATAAAGACACACTCCCAAACCCCACATTACCCATGACATTTGCACTAAAATCCCATCAAAATGAATAGGAATAAAGTTCTACTAACTTTTACAGCTACCTAGTTACAATTAATTTTCATATATATATATATATATATATATATATAGGGTTTATATCCTGGCTTTCTCCCAAAAATGAAATTCAAGGCATCTCACAGTAAGATTAAAAAATGAATACAAAACCCCCACAAAATCTATCAAAACAGAATTAAATTAAAAGGACAATTCATAGCAATTCAAATGCAACTTTACAAGCACATGGTAGTAAAAGAAATACTGTGCTAAAACACAGAATTTGTTTTAAATTCTCTGCCTTCCAATGGAAAGAAAATGGCTGCACCCTAGTCTCCTTGGTAAGGAGTTCCTCCAGACAAGGTCCCTGGGATAATGAGGAATAAATTCATCAGAACGTAATTGATAGATTGTCTTGATTACTGACATCTCTCATTTCTGAAATTCAGTGTCAACAACCACCCTTGAATTTACAACTAGGCATAGTGAATCTACTCCATATTTGTAAAAGTCTTGTGCAGAGTTCAGGACTCCTCAGTATGTTGATGACATTTTGCTTTTCTTGAGCGAGGAGAATTTGAAGTGTTTCAGATGCATCAGCCATTAATAAAAAGTGATACAGCAAATGACAAAGGAATAGAGTGGAACAATAAGTCATTTGATCCATGTAAAAGCTAGCTAGATAATGAAAATCTAGATTTGCAGATATGTTGAAGAAAATGACTCAGAACTGTTTCAGAGTTATTCATGAGATTGTGCCAATCATTATTTGTCACTATGTAGCCAGCTTTTGATGCACAAGACACATTTTTTCTAACTTTTGCCATAGACTGTGTACTAAAAAGCTGCTTCTCTTCATTTGCTTTGTGACAGCTATGATTTGTTATTCTCCAGTTCGATAGTCAGTCATCTAGAGTATAGAAACAACAGATAGTGTCCAGATGCCAGAATAAAGAGATGAGATACCTGCACTTTATGTTAAACAGTGAGCAATCAATTGTATGTAGTTATTATTAACAAGAAAATGCAAAGGATGGGTTTGTTAACCTCTTTTTACCCCATCACACATGCAAGTCACCCCTGATCAGAGGTGAGACCTTTCGCCATCTCTAACCCCTCTAACCCCTCAGCAATTTCAGTCTAGTGGCCCTAAACTTTCCTGATCTTTTCATGTAACCCAAAAGTGGGCAATTTCTTGGTGGCCAGGGATCAATTCTCTATCCCACTCATCCCCAGAGGCCTCGCCCACACAACACACCAAAATACTTATCTTTTCCTTCAAAGCCTTTCACAAAATGGAAACCAGAAGTACTATCATTCTTGCTGTCACCATTTTTAACAGGCCTTCAAGGTAAACAGGTGTTTCAGTGCGTGAATGTATGCATTGTCATACATTTGCAGGAACTATTGTGTAGTTTTAGAGCAAAATTGCCTTAAATCACATCAAAAATATAAAATAGGGCAAAGGGAGCTTTAGAAGACTAGCAGGGGGCTTCAGGGGCTTCCAAAGTGATGTCCTGGAGCATATGTAGGCCATGAACCACAGTTTTCCCACACTTGATCTAAGTGCTGTGGAGAGGACAAACCACTGCCTCTGGGTCCAAGGTGGATGAGCCAAGCAAGGATCAATAAAAATCTATATCTTTCTTCCTCCAAGCCTAACAGACCTGAGGGACAGGTCTGAGAAAAGGCCATTTTGATCTTCTCGCATAAGCTTTATTTCAAATCTTTAAGTAAAATAAATGTGTGAGCAGTGGGAGTTGGGAAGTAGGGCTACCTTGACCTCCATCTGCACATGTTTATTTCAGATAAGATAACAGTGACCCTTTCTTCTTACTGTTTCTTTCTCCTCAAACTTGCTTCTGCATATTTCTTCTTGTCCACACCAAGCCTGCCTAAATCTAGTAATGGGATCACCTCCTGTTTAAAAAACATGCCCCCAGAGAGGGAGCCTGCTTAATACAGCAGAGGGGGGAAGTATCCAAAAGCCTAAATATGAATGTGAGGTTGATGGGTAGAAGCTACACAATTCCACACTCCTAGCAGCCAGTTAAGTCTGTACTGTGACTAGAGAATAACCAGGAACTAGAAAACTACCATTTCTGACATTATAGGATTTTTGACATTAAATTTCTGCCCATCTCACACCATGACTGGTTTCCTGGGTACCAAGGTGTCCCACCCACAAGAAGGCAAGGCAGAGACAACTTTTTGCAAACTTGAATTAGATTTATACACCTGGGACAGGCATGAGAATGTTGGGTTCTTTTGTAATATATCTAGAAATCTTATGCCACCCTTGAAGATGTGGACTTCCTCAAGTCACACAGATCATCAGCCCAGCCTGCTTCACAGGCACGCTGCTTAGGAATATCTGCATAAATTCACTGAAGGAAGATGGGATATATAGTGAGTCCTTGGTATCTGCTGGGGTTTGGTTCGAGAACGCCCCGTGGATACCAAACTCTATGGATGCTCAAATCCCATTAAATACAATGGTATAGTAAAATGCTGCCCTTATATAAAATGACAAAAATCAAAGATTGTTTTATAGAATTTATATTTTTAAAAAACATTTTCAAGCCATGGATGGCTGAATCCATGGATAAAAATCTTTGTATATGGAGGGTCATTGTTGTTAACTGCCCTCGAGTCGATCTCAATCCATGGTGACCCGGTAGATGAAACATCTCCAAGACTCCTTGTCCTCCACTGCTCTACTTAGGTCCTGTAAACTCATACCCATGTTCTCTTTAATATAGTCCATCCATTTAGCATGTGGCCTTCCTCTCTTTCCACTTCCCTCCACCTTTCCTAGAATTAATGTTTTTTCCAGTGAGTTCTCCCTTCTCATAACATGCCCCAACTATTACAGCCTCAGTTTTGTCATCTTGGCTTCCAGGAAGATCTCTGACTTTATCAGCTCCAGGACCCATTCATTTGTCTTTTTGGCTGTCCATGGATCCTCAGCACTCTTCTCCAGCATCACATCTCAAATGCATTGATTTTCTTCCTATCCGCTTTCTTCACTGTCCAGCTCTCACATCCATACATGATAATAGGGAATACAATGGCTTGTACAATTCTCATTTTTATGTTTAGTTGTATATCTTTGCATTTTGTAATCTTTTCTAGTTCTAATCTCCAACAATCAGCTTGGCATCCTGTGTTGGTGTGCAGTCAATGGAGGGCTGACTGCATGACAAATACAGAGCCTAGTCACATGGGAGCCCTTTAATTGCTACAGTGGTGATTTGCTATAGCAGATACTCTTCCTGATATTTGCTTGCTAAAGAGGATCTTTAGTTCTGTAGCTCCCCTGATCTACAATAAACTACAAATAGCTGCTCTTCCCACTCTTAATCTTTTTCTGATTTCCTGGCTATAGTCCCCATTTCTATCAGTGTTTGATCCCAGGTATGAGAACTCTTTTACCACTTCTATTTCTTCATTGTCTAGGTTGAATTTGTCAAGATTCACTATTGACATCATTATTGTGTTTTTTATGTTCAGTAATAGGCCTGCCTTTGCACTTTCTTACTTGATCTTTCTTAATAATTGTTCCAGGTCTGGGAGGTTTTCTGCTAGTATTATGATGACATCTGCATATCTTAGATTGTTGATATTCCTTCCTGCTATTTTCACTCCTCCTTCTTCTGTGTCCAAGCCTGCTTTTCCTAAAATATGCTCTGCATATAAGTTGAACAGGTAGAGTGATAAAATGCAGTCTTATCAGACCTCTTTGCCAATTGGGAACCATTCTGTTTCTCCGTGTTCTGTTATAATGGTAGCCTCTTGTCTCGAGTACAGATTCCTCATCAGAACTATCAGATGTGTTGGCACTCCCATGTCTTTAAGGGCGTTCCATAGCCTTTCATGATCTATGCAGTCAAAGGCTTTGCTGTAGTCTATAAAGCACATGCTGATTTTTTAAATTCCTTGGTGTGCTTCATTAGCTATCTTATGTTTGTAATGTTGTCCCTAATGCCTCTTCCTTTCCTGTACCCTGCTTGGACCTTTGGGATTTCTCTCTCCATGTATGGTTGGAGTCTATAATGCAGAATTTTAAGCAGAATTTTGATTGCATGGGAGATTAGTGGTATGGTCCCATAGTTGCTGCAGTTCTTTGTGTCTCCTTTTTTGTAGATGGGGATGTATATTGATCATTTCCAATTTGCTGGCCATCATTTTGTTTTCCATATCTGTTGACATATGTTGGTTAGCACTAGAGTTGACTCTGTCAATGTGCATCTCACCCATCCCAAAAGCAACTTGCCAGTTATTCCACTTTGGTGGAGCTTAGTGGATCCATTGCCATGGGAATGGCAAACCCATTTTTGGTTAAATGCTACTTGTCCCCAAAGTTGCTCTGAGTTGTATGGGAGCTTTGACAACACTGGACCTATCCCTTCAGCACTGGGACAACTTCCATATAACCCAGGGTAAATACAAGAGGAGAAGCCATAAACTCAAGAATGGATCCAATACTTCTGCAACAATGGATTCCTCAGCCACCCCTCTCTTCACTGGGCAGCAAAACAAGAAAGTCAGAGTGAGAGAGGAATAGACTTCCTTGTTCTTCTTCTGAGATTCCCAAAATTAGGCCATATAGAGGAGGATAAATATACAGTGCTGGTGACATTAATAGTAATACTGGTGAGAATATTTCAACTACATAAAAGGACTATCTAAGATAGAACCAACTTGGAATTCAGAAAAAAAGGTGTAGGTTTGTATACAGGATCCTGTATGAAAAAACTCAAATCAGCTCTCAAAGCAATTTGAAGTTTATAATTGTCTATGTGTAGGGGGGGGGGGTTCTGAAAAATGAGCCCACCATCTCAGAATTATTCAGGCCAATTAATCAGTGACTGTGAATAATGACTGAAATCATAGAAACCAGGAATAGCCTGCAAATGACTACATTCATCATATTTGGGGGAGGGGGTGTCTAACCATTCCTAATGTGAGTAGTATATTTGTCTGTCTGCCACCCCAATATTTTCTTTTTTTCCAGAACCATTTAAAAATGCCAATGTTTAGCTCAAAACAGTCAGATGAAAGCTGCATTTCTTAGAGGTACTAATGTCTGAAGGGATACCACCTGTTACTCAGAAAAGTTATCTTCCCAACTAATTTAAGGATGTGTGGGTCTTAGTCAAAATGTGCCCTGGCACTGAAATACATCAATACATTTGATGTGACAGAGAAAAAAACTAAAACTCAGAGCACTAATAAAAGACATCACTCGTTTATGTTAGAATCTTCCAGTAACAAGCCAAATGGCATCCCTGTCTGAAACCTAGAGTACACATATACACAAACACACACATGCATGCAAAATCAACAAAATCAACCATTGCTGCATAACTAGATACAAAATCTTGTAATCATAACTTTTTTTCTAGAATTGTTCTTCTTCTTCTAATGAACAAGACATATAGCCTTGAGACTTCCTATCAGGCAGAAAAGACAGTATATCACAAACAAGGAAACACTCCATCACAGTTCTCAGATTCCAAAGCCACATTCTTTCTTGTAGTCCTCAAATGTAAAGGTTTCCAGTTTCAGCAAAGAGGACACAAAATATTTTCTGAGTAAACAAAATATTATGATAAAGTTGAATGATTTTGCCTTAGATATTCAATTTTGTAAAAAGCAAGTGGATATTAGTCCTATCCAATCAACTTTTTTATGATCACAGTTCAGTCATAAAAAGTACTAAAATAGAATATAACAGAAAAACAAGGAAAAAAATAAATTCTCACATAAAATAATTCATGGCCAGTCTCTGCTCTTCTAGAGGATACATGGACATATATCAGACATTAGGAAGCCTATTGTGGAACATCTCAATTTTTCTGGGCATTCCATCTCTGACCTTAAGACAGTGATTCTTGAACAATGACAAAAAACATACAAACTATAAAGGGAGATTGGAAAGAGAAACAGCTGAATTACAATATATCAACAAACTCCAATTCACCAAAAGTGGGTTGAACAAAAACAATGGCTTCCTGGCACACTACACATATTATAACTCTAGATGCTCTTAGCCAGTTTAACATGTCTCCCTTAAGGTTCCCAGTGTGCCCACACCACATTCCAAAACTCCTTCCAACCATTTCACATGGAGATCTATCCACCCTGGCCTTAAGTAACATCTTTCCTCGTGTCTTTGTCTCTCAATGACCATAGTTAAAATTGAACTTGTCACCTCCATACCCACACATTTTGCATTTCCATGGGTATACATAAAGTCTAATTATAAAATTCCTTCTTGCGCATCAGTTCACTCTGTGCATCTGAGGAAGTAGACCGAGTCTACAAAAGCTTATGCTACAACCTATTTCACACAATTAGTCTCAAAGGTGCTACAGTATTCCTTTGAATACTGGTATTCCAAACTAACATTGCTATGTCCCTGTTTCAACAATGGCTGGCTGACAGGAGCAAATACACTATGCATAAGGAATGTGTATGTACGGTATATATCTTCTAGTAGCACTAATGACAAAATATCAAAAGATAAAAGGTAAAAAGTCTAGGTAAATGCGTTCAGATATTTGGGAATTCCCCAAGCATAAAGATTTCTCCAGAACAAAGTTCATGAAATTGCCTAATGTGGGATAATATTATATATTAGTCATGTTTGCTGTGGCTAGCTTGTCACAGCAAAAGACTGAGCTGTTCTTGAGGCACAATTGTCATGTTTAGCTGACCAAGATTTGAAGAGCCAAGAAAATATCACAATGAGGTTGACTGATTATTTATTTTGGATTTAAAACAGAGGTTCGCCACAGAACAGCTAGTGTCCAATCTGAGTTTCCCCCGAATGACACATCCTTTGAAATTCTTTCTTTTCAGCCCCCCTTTTCCAGCTTGCAATGCAAATGCCTTGGGATACATCAAAAGGTTGTTTCAAGTGTCTGCTTCCATCTCCCCACTCTGCTATCACTTGCATCTGCCCCAGGAAGGAAAGGTGTTACTTCACTGGCCATCAAAGTTTGGTCCTAGGAAGTAAACATTCCTATAGTCTATCTGCTTTCCTGTTTGCCTATCATTCAGATAGTAGTTCCTTCCGATTCCTCTCTACTTCTCTATATCGATATATCACCACATCAATTATCCCCATTCCCACATATCCTTTATTATGGCAGATCCATACCCTTTTGGATATGACAGCAATAATTTGAAGTCTGAAGCAAGCAAAGAAGACTGCACCTACCTCACCTGAATAATGAAATGTCAAATATCTATTATCACCGTTGAAGGAAAAACAAACACAGAGAAAGGTGTGAAACAATACCTGTCAGTGATACTGAGGCCTTGTTCCCACTGTGATTTAAAACGAATTGCTGATTGGGTTATTTATCTGTCGTTCCCACTTGAAACCGGTTCCGAACTGACTGCACTCGTTTTCAGTCACGATGAAGTGAGGCAAACACAAAAGAACTGCTCTTTCCTGACACTAGTTTTTTGATGGTTCTTTTGAAAAGAAGTGATTAGCCAGTGTGTTCAGCAAGTGGGAATGCAGGACCTGAATTGTATCAAACTGAAGGGGAGGGATTATTGTGGCAGAGGGTTGGCACATCCCTCACCAGTTTTTGGAGAAATCTGCCATTTTACCCTCTCTCCTTTCCCAGGGCCCATCCTACATTCCAACCTTCTGTCCAGGAGGAATTCCAAAAATGCCCTCCATTCTGAGCTTGACTAGGAAGCATGTCTTCCAAGTCTGCAAGGCTGGGAGGGCACCACTTCAACTCCCCATGTTCTCCAAATCATGCAAGGCTGGGAGGGCAGCACCAAACCCAGGGAAGAGTTCACCATATGATACCCATGGCTGAGGCATCCCAGGAGAGTCCTCCATATGACACCCATGGCTGCATGCATCCCAGGGGACTTGGAGGACATGGAGAGTTGATGTGGTGCCTTCCCAGCCTTGTAGGACTTTGTAGAAAACCAATCATTTAGTAACACCAGCTTCTGGAGCCTCTGACCTCATTGACATGCAGGAGTCTATTTCCATTAACAGTCCCCCCCCCCCCCCCATTGAACTTAGCACATCATTGCCAGGAAAAGCCAAACATGACACAAGCTTATTCTTTCCCCATACACCCTGAAACTCTATGCTGGTTTCACTGAATTGCTCCCCTTTTAGTTTTCAGCTTCTGGGTCATATCACTGCTTTGTTTTTAATATCAAGTAGTCTGTATTTCAGTGATTTGCATTTAAATGTGTAGCCAGAGAACTTAAAGAAATCTATAATAAAATCACCAATTTGCATTTTAATGCACACTTTAAAAAATTCTCAAGAACTCTTTTAATGTGAATACTGTGTTATCAGAGCAATGTTCACATTTGGAGGGAAAATGAGACCTGTCGATCTAGTGAGAAAAACAATTCAAACAAAATTAGTTTTCTTAGATACTACAGTATTATTGGACTGTGTTTTTTTAAACACATACACACACAAGGATTGTACTGAAGCTGCATATCTTGAGGGGAAAGAAAATGCATCACAAATTTATTAATATTTTTATGCCACTCATCTCAATGATTGAGAGTGGATAATAATGTTTTTCTTAAAAGCTAGTTAAAATACAAGACATATATTTAAAACTTCTCCTGTTCAAACTGGATCAGCTTTTGGCTCAAAAGATAAATCTAACGGAGCTGGAGAAGATGTGCTCTCCCTCCCAATGTTACTGGATAGCAATGTCAATCTGGTCTAACCAGTATAATCAATGAGTGGTGGTGCAATGTAACAAATTCTGGATAGCTTTATATTGGCTACTTCTGCTTTAGCTCTTTCAAAAATGGCTGGTTCCAGGGAACACATTTCACAGCTGTGGAGCCATCACAACAAGTGATGCCTATCTCTTCTTATACAGATTGCATGGTGAGATGAAGAATTTACATTTAGTTAATTTTCAAAGTAGGAATATAAATCTTTGTAAAATAATACTGCACTACACTATTATAGTGCTATTATTTCATTTTTTCTTCTATGGCTGTCTCCTGTGCAATCCTGGCATTTACAGTTTAGGGAGGAGAATTTAGAATTCTCAGCCAGAAAACACTTAGGCCTCACTAAACTACAAACCTCAGAATTCCACAGGGAGCAGCCATAGCGATAAAAGTAGAATAACAATGCTATAGTGTGGTATTCTCTATCTTTCTAAGCAAGAACAAATCATTTCACAATTTTTCTCCTCGCTGCAAGAAAGCCATGCAGGTTTCAAAGACAGTTTTGAAGCAGATATTTCAAAGACAGCTTGGGACTTATTCAATACAAAAAAACCAACAAAATGTATATTTGTTCTGTGCAGAAAACAGCATTTTCTGAGCAGAAATGTCCTTTTTGTGCAAGAAATCACATTTCAGTTGTACTTCCTGGACAGAAAACGCCATTTTCTTTGGCGGGGGAGCACTTTTATATTTTTCACAAAAAAATGAGTCCCAAACTGCAAAGATTATCATCCTTCAGTATTCCCTTCATCAGCCTTTCCTAACACTCAGTAACTGCACTTTTGACAAACATTTGAATATTTTCAAATATTTTCCATCCATACTTAGAAGTCTGCTAATGGATAGAAAAGAAAGACTTTGCTGTGATATAATTGACAAAGTTGTTTAAAATGTATGGTCTGAAATATGCAAAATCATTGTGTAGTGTGCTTTTCAGAAGATCTAAATGTTGTGTTGAAGTTAAAGACTTCAGACACTGAGCATGAATTTGATAAACTGACACTCCACTGCAAGTGTCCAAATCAGACAGCCAGACCCCCA
The DNA here is from genome assembly GCA_026167975.1 of Phrynosoma blainvillii. Classification (NCBI taxonomy): domain Eukaryota; kingdom Metazoa; phylum Chordata; class Lepidosauria; order Squamata; family Phrynosomatidae; genus Phrynosoma; species Phrynosoma blainvillii. The sequence goes on from JANUYF010000002.1 coordinate 273,922,682, forward strand.
TATTAATACAGTATCCATGCTTTCTCATCAGATGGTCAAAATTCAATATGCTATGAATTGACATTCAGATTTATAGAAAAGGGAATGATTAAGCAGCAAAAGGAGAGAACTCAGTTTTAGACCAGCCTTGATTCAGCTTTAGTAAGACTGCTTGTATGAAATCCTTGACCTCAGACAAACAGCAAGGAAGGAACATATGAAAACTTCTAAGACTGATGACACCCTATCCCACTTTTTCTCATGATGGTCAAGTCCACGGGTCTCACACCCATAATAAACAATAATAGATACAGCAGTTCCTCAGTGGACACTTCTAACAAAACTGCATGCAACAAAATACACCATTAGAATAACAAAGTCGGGGGGGGGGGGAGCATGTATATTTTAAGTGACCGCCTGACTAGAACTCTATTTTATTTGATCTAAAGTCATTGCTGATAATGCACCATAATCCATAGAATTGGACTCAGGACTCTAATCAATGTGTATTTTCTGCATCGTGCTCATAATCACCATTATTTCCATTGACAGATGCATGATAGAATATGGATAGATAGATAGATAGATAGATTGACAGATGTACAATCAGGTGCCATCTCTTTCTCGGAAATCTGTTTCGCTCATAGCACATCATTCCATCATTCTTTCCTTGTGATGATTACAAAGCCATTGCTTTCTCCCAATAGATAGTAGTGACTGTGATTTCTGGAATTTCACAGCCTTGTAATGTACTTCTCTGATGCGTGCTCCCCTGGTTGGTGATGGAGCTACCAGCACTAGCTTGTGACCTCTGCTTGGCTGAGCTGTTTGGAGACTGGTTCATGGATGTTTGTGGATTTGGGGGACTGAGCTGTGCTAGAGCAAATAGCTTAAGGGGGAAGCACCATGGCTGGAAGGCATAGACTGAAATTCTGTTGATTAGTCCCAGCAGGGGTAGACTTGTTAAATCTATTGTTGAATGGTAAGTCAACACATCAGCAAATTGTATTGATTGTATTTACTCTGGTTAGGGCTACCAATAGGATTTGATCCATTGAATATTAAAGAGAAGTGAGTTGGTGTGGTGCCTTCCTAGAACATGCTCCTTTTTGGCTATGAAATCTTGTTTGCACTTTGTTGTCTTCTCTGACAAAGAGAGTAGAAAGCCTTCATCAGTTCTTCCAGAGTTATCTATATATTATTGATCTATATATTATTGTTGTATTTTAAATTGTTGTTTTTAACTTGTAATCGATTTAATAACTTTTTAAGGGGGGGAGGGAATTAGATTTCGTTGTGTGTGTATATTTTATTAGCCACCCTGATTGATCTCAAAGGGGTGGGATATAAATAAATAAATAATAATAATAATAATAATAATAATAGCTGACCAACAGATATAGGTCTACATGTAAGCACTCTGCAACTGTCTGAAATTCTCTGTTTACATTCCTTCTCTTTCAAAACAGCAAAATACTTCAGAGCTTCACTATTACTATGCTAACCATAATCACATAGTCTGTCATTAAATAAATAATAATAATCTGTTCTTCTCATGATCAGCTTGACTTCCCTATCAGAGCTTACACAGAGCTGGCTTTGTAAGAAATCCCACTGTGAAGCTGTAGTGAATGTCCCAGCTGATAGAGGCAGGAGGGGGTCACTTTCACATCTCATTCAGAATTTTGTTCAATGAAATTCAAAAGGAATAAGATGAAATAGTAATTCTGGAGACTATTTAGTTTCTGTAAGACCTAGTTGCCAGGAGAATTAAGGAGAAAACTTATCACCTAGAAAGTAGTCCTCTGCCCACATTACATCTATTGCAGTTGGGTAGTGCATTATTAACAGCTTGAGTATCCCTTATCCTAAATGCTTGGGACCAGAGGTATTTCGGAGTTGAGGTGGGTTGGGTTTTTTGGGGGAGGGGTTGCATTTTGGAATATAAGTAGTGTAACAGTACTCTTATCTTGTGTCTCTCTCCAGCCTCACAAATATAGTACACATATGTACTAAACTTGGTTTGGGCATTGGATTAGGACTCTGGAGACCAAGATTTGATTCCCTGCTTGGCTTTGGAAACCCACTGGGTGACTTTGGACAAGTCACACACACTCAGAAAAGCCCATGAGAGTTTCACCTTAGAGTCATCATAAATTGAAAATGTCTTGAAAGCACATAACAACAGTTAACTACACTACTTGAACAGTGTATTACAAAATCTAAAATATTCAAAAATCAAAGCCTCAAAGTGCCATACTGGCATTCAAAAAGTTTGGGATTTTGGAGCATGATGGATTTTGGATTTCCAGACAAGGGATACTCACCCTGAAATTTTTAATTTTTATTTTAGTTATGCCACTGTTTCTGTTCCAGAAGATAATTTTCAAGATGAAAATTTTGATTTTCTTAACTTTCCCTCCACCTCTTCCACTGCCAATAATATGTTTTGGTGAGGAAATGCTTGTAAAACATATTAAGATAACAATATATATATATATATATATATATATATATATATATATATATATGATACCTACAACTATAACATCAGTGGCAAGTACTAAGATTATTAACAATTTAACTATATTGAGAGGAAATACAACTGTGCCATCCCATCATCTCCATGGGTCCAATCCAGATTATTTTCTCAATTGCATAATCTAGAAGTAGCCTAAACATAAAATTAATTGCTAAGTTTTTTGTTGTTGTTCACACTGAGCATGAGAACCACATGGAATTATGCCAGGGATGTATATTAGGTTTGGATCAATTCATTTTCCACAAATATTACAATAGGACCAAGGCCTGAATCCTGTTCCTAGACCCAATTATTATAGAGTAATTGAGTCATCTGAAAGGTAAAACAGCATTTATGCAAATTTTTATTAATTTATTAATTAGTGGGTTGGCAATTAGATTTAGACCCAGATCAAACCAATCTGCCATCCCCTCACTAACAAATAAAGTGAAAGTAAATATGTTAGGGATGCACCTGGTCATATTCCAAACATAGACAAATATTTGCATAAAACTTTAAGTTAAACTTTTTGAATTTTGAAGGCGTTCATATGATACATTCATAAAACACACTGGAAAGAGGCTCTAGTAAAGTGTTCTTCCTTGGTTGCAAGAGTGGTGCACGATGAATGCAAGTGAGGTCCTCCAAAACAGGAAAAGTATTCCTGTTGTTCCCTTCATTTCTAGAATCCTATCAATGCTTGAAGAAAAGCTACCATTCACATACACAAGTAGATATTAACAGCATAGAGAAAGTGGATCTGTAAACCCACTCTTTGACACACACCACACCCAAAGTCTTCTGCCTGTACCAGAAGCTCACAATTCCTCCTCCCCCCCCCCCCCCCCGCCCATTTTATTTTATTTTTCAGTAAATTGAAAGATGATTTTCCACCCCAAAATAGTTGAGTCTCTAGTCTGCTGTCTGGAAGCAGGATCACCCAGGGTTCTTTGGAAATAATGACTGTATCAAAAACAGACTGGGAAGAGGGATCATCTAGCATTAGGGATCTTATTTTTCTGAAATAAATTATTTTAAAGAGGAAAATGTTTCATACATATTAGATATTGATTGAATGTCCTTTGTTACAAGTAAAAAAAAAGTCACTGATTGAAATAATTCAATGATTGCTGCAAAAGTTCCCATCAAAAACAATAATGAAGACATATCATCCCAGTATGGTAGAAACTCTATTCCTAGGGGGCAGAAGTGTAAGAGAAGATGCTATGTTTTGCTTGGCTTGTCACCACTTCACCTGAATGGAATCCTATACTTGTCCTCAGCCTTGGAGGACTCATTTCGCCCGCAGTTACCACCACCTGGGCAGCCCAGCAGCAGACACAGCAGCAGCAGCGCGATCCGAGAGAGATCGCTGGTGGGTGGGTATAAAAAACCCGTCCTGGAACATCTCTCTCCTCGGCAGCACAGCGGCAGCGGTGGCAGCACTGGGACCTTGTCCTCGGCCTTGGAGGACTCATTTCGCCCGCAATTACCACCACCTGGGCAGTCCAGCAGCAGATGCAGCAGCAGCAGTGCAATCCAAGGGAGATCGCTGGCGGGTGGGTATAAAACCCCCGCCCTGGAACATCTCTCCTCTCGGCAGAACAGTGGCGGCGGCTGCAGTGCTGGGACCTTGTCCTCAGCCTTGGAGGACTCATTTCACCCACAATTACCACCACCTGGGCAGCCCAGCAGCAGACGCAGCAGCAGCAGCCCTGTTGGGGAGGACATAGCCCTGTCGGGGGGGGGGGGATATCGGAGGCGGCCTCGAATCAACTGCAGCTGCGTGGAGCCGGGAGGAGCTTTCCATCTCTCCCCTGGCACACATGCAACAGCGGCGATGGCACTTGGGGGCCGCAGAGGAGCACTGTGTCCAGGCCTACCTAGCCCTGTCGGGGAGGACATCGGAGGTGGCCTTGAACTGGCCACAGCTGCACCAAGCCAGGAGAAGCTTTCCACCTCTCCCCCGGCATATTTGCGGCAGCAGCAATGGCACTTTGGAGGCCACCGGGAAGGCAGGACTGGAATAAGCTATCTTGACCAGTTCCCTTCAGCCTTTCCTGTTCATTAGCTGGATCACCGACCATTGTCATCATGCATTGGAGCTGGGCATAGTCTGGGAGCGGGCATTACGGTTATGGGGGGGCGGGGCAGATATGGTGGCAACAGAGTGAACAAATGTTACAAAAGAAGACGGGATAGATGCGTAATACCTATCCCTCCTTCAGTTCACTCTGTTTCCCGGGATAACTTGGAGAGCATACCAACCATTCCACACACCCTTACGCTGCTCCTGTGCAATGCCAGGTCGGTCAAAAACAAGACCCATATTATCCATGAGCTCATAGTGGATGAGGCGGCCAACCTGGCATGCTTTACCAAGACCTGGCTGGGAGACGCCAGCTCCGCCACGTGGGCGCAGGCCCTCCCAGCTGGGTACTCGGTTATTGAGCAGATAAGGGAATGTGGGCGGAGAGGCAGAGTGGCCTTGGTTCATAGAAACAACTTAACCTTGACCAGGAAGCCTGTCCGGAAAACAGCCCACAACGAGTGTATGTACCTTAGCCTGAAAACCAGGGATAGATTAGGGATTCTGTTGGTATACCGGCCACCCCATTACTTAACAGACTCCCTAAATGAGCTGATCTCACTGGTCTCAGAGCTATTGCTGGAGTCGCCCAGACTTTTGGTTCTGGACGACTTCAACATTCCTCTTGAGACCAGCTTATCCAATCTAACTGGTGCGGCTTGTGAGTTCATGGAGACCATGACAAACATGGGCCTATCCCAATTGGTGAACGGGCCCACACATTGTGCTGGTCATACACTTGATGGGGTTTTCGGTACAGAACAGGAATATCCGTGGGCGGAGGTTATACAAGCCTCCGCATTGTCATCACTTCCTGGTCAAGATAGAGCTAAAGACCACTATTGACCCCCTCGGGGGTGGCAGACCTTTGAGAATGGTCCACCCTCGAAGGCTCATGGAACCTATTGGTTTCCAGAAGGCCTTGGAGGGTTTAATGGTTGGTAACGCCGGCGATTCTGTCGAAGCCTTGGTGAATACTTGGAACATCAATCTTACCAGGGCTATCGACACAATCGCTCCCAAGCGTCCTTTCCAGCCCACTTCTAACCGTAAGCTCTGGTTTACAGAGGAACTTAGGAGAATGAAGTGAGCCGGACAACGACTAGAGCACGAATGGTGGAAGACTCGGCTCTCATCCGACAGAACTCGCCATAGGAAGCATCTTGATTCCTATCGGGGGGCTCTGCGTGCAGCGCAGAGATCCTTCTGTGCTGCACGCATTGTGTCTGCAGAGTCCCGTCCATCAGAGCTGTTTAGGGTGGTGGGGGAGTTGATAAAGGTTTCTCCGGCACCAAGTCCCCTACTTAACCCAACGACAGCCTGCTGTGACGCGTTTAATACCTACTTCGCAGATAAAATCTCTCGGATAAGAGCCGATTTGGATGCCATTGTTTCATCAGAATCCATAGACGAGGTGTTCAGCAACTCCGTTGGTGGCAATTTACTGGATCAGTTTCAATCTGTGAGTACCGATGATGTGGACAAGCTTCTTGGAAATATAAGGAAGACGACTTGCCCTCTTGATCCATGTCCATCTTGGCTGGTCGTCCGGGGGGGGGGGACACGTTGAGAGTTTTCCTACGGGATACAATCAATGCGTCCTTCAGGGAAGGTATAGTACCATCATGTTTGAAGGAGGCGGCCGTTAGGCCACTCCTGAAAAAAAACTTCCCTGGACCCCCTGGATAGAAATAATTATAGACCAGTCTCCTTGCTCCCTTTTTTGAGCAAGCTGATCGAGAGGGCAGTTGCTTCCCAACTCCAAGCAGTTTTGGATGAAACCGATTATCTTGATCCATTTCAAACCGGCTTCAGGACAGGTTATGGAGTGGAGACTGCCATGGTCGCTCTGACTGATGACCTCCGCTTGGGCATCGACAGGGGTAGTGTGACCCTGCTGGTGCTCTTGGACCTCTCAGCAGCCTTTGACACTATAGATCATTCCATCCTCTTGGATCGGTTGAGAGAGTTAGGAATCGGAGGCACTGCTTTGCAGTGGTTCCGTTCCTTTCTCTCGGGCAGATCCCAGAGGGTGAGGCTCGGGGACAGTTGCTCTTCCAAAATTGAGCTTAATTGTGGAATTCCTCAGGGCGTCATCCTGTCCCCGATGCTATTTAACATTTATATGAAGCTACTGGGTGAGATCATTCAGAGGCATGGAGCTCGGTGCCATCAGTACGCTGATGACACCCAGATATACTTCTCCATGACCAGATCATCAGCTCAGACTTCAGATGGCATCTCTCCTCTTAATGACTGTCTCAGAGCGGTAATGGATTGGATGAGGAAAAACAGATTGAAGCTGAATCCAGACAAAACGGAGGTACTGACAGTCACGGGCCCGAAACCAGATCTGGGAATACAGTCTCCAGTCCTGGATGGAGTCACACTCTCCTCTAAGGACTGTGTTCGCAGTTTGGGGGTGCTCCTAGATTCGTCGCTTCACATGACTTGTCAGGTGAATGCGGTGGTTAGGAGCGCCTGTTACCAGCTTCAGCTGATACGCCAACTGCGCCCTTATCTGGACATGAGGGACCTGGAAACTGTGGTACATGCTCTGGTAACCTCACGTCTGGACTTCTGCAACACACTCTACATGGGGCTACCCTTGTGCTTAACCCGGAAACTGCAATTAGTACAAAATATGGCAGCCAGGTTAATTACTGGAATATCGAGGAAGGAGCACATATCACCGGTGCTAAAGTCCCTCCACTGGCTGCCAATTAGTTTCCGGGCACAGTAAAAGGTGTTGGTTTTAACCTTTAAAGCCCTACATGGCTTGGGTCCATCTTATCTTAGGGACCGCCTCTCCCCATATGATCCCCCCCACGCACGCACTTCGGTCCTCTGGGAGGAATCTGCTGCAACCAATAAAGACCAGGTTCTCGCAGACCTCCCAGAGGGCCTTCTCTGTGACCGCTCCCAGGCTATGGAACGGCCTGCCGGACGAGATCCGTCTTATTAACACTCTTACTGCCTTTAAAAGGGCAGTAAAGATGGATCTCTTCCAGCAGGCCTTCCCGGAATAACTGCCCGCCTTGAAATATTGAAATATTGTAATTTTGTAATGTTGATATTGTAAAGGTGATCTGCTGTATGGTATTTTATCTCGGCTTTTTAACTTCATGATGGTTTAATTCTGTTTTAAGGGGTGGGTGGGTAATGAGGGGGGAGGTAGGAATTGTTTTTACCTGTTGTATTTTAATTTGTTGTACACCACCCCGATTGCCGAGCAGAGGGGCAGGTTATAAATAAAATTTATTATTATTATTATTATTATTATTATTATTATTATTATTAAAAATGCATTTAACTCATCCAGCAAAGGGTACAATGACTAGGAAAAGCCTCGTGGTTTTTTCAGGATGACTTGAGATGCAAAACAAAAAATAAAGCCCTGAAAAAAATGTGGTGTGGTGTGGTGTGGTATGGGAGAGTCACTAAGGGGGGTTGCAGACTGCCAGAAATAGTGTGAATTCAGTCCACTTTTAGGGTTAGGGTTAGTGCTAGGGAATCATGGGAACTGTTATTTTTCTGAGACATTGAGCCTTCTCTGTCAGACAACTCTGATGCCACAATAAAATACAGTTCCCATGGTTCCCTAACTCTAACCCTAACCCTAAAAGTGGACTGAATTCACACTATTTCTGGCAGTCTGCAACCCCCCTATGAAAGCAAAATTGAAAGGTGATTCAGTTTTAGCACAATTAACTAATGCTGATAAATAATTTATCAAAGAAAGTAAGACAAGTGATAACAGAGCAAATGTTCTTGAATTCTGGCGCCTAGTTGCAAAACACAGTCCAAGAAACCAGTTTCAAATAAATATTCTTCCTTCCATGGCAAAGTATGTTCATCATTCAGTTGAAGATGAGCATTATTAAGCATCAGGAACAGAGTAGTTCCAAAGTTAGTTTTTTAGGAACTCAAGTAAGATGGCTTTTTTTGCATTTGTTGCTGATTAAACAAAGGGCATACATAAGCAGGAACACAGATGTCACTAATTCTCAGTTATTGCTACAAAGAATATATATATATATATATATATATATATATATATATATATATATACACACACACACACACACACACACACATACACACACACACATATATATGGATGTTTTGTTGATTTCCATCCATGTCATTTACTGAATGCTTTTCAGTAATGAATTACATAAAGAATGATGTATTTATTTATTTAGAGTATTTATACCCCCTCTTCAGCCCCAAAGGCTCTCAGAATAATTTACAGATTGCTAATTTGACAGTTCCCTGCCTTCAGTTTTACAATCTAAAAAGGCATGGCACAAAAGGAGAAGGGAATGGTGGTGGGGAAGGGGACCAAGTCCAGCAGATGCTACCAGTTCTTTTCTCACTTCATCGCCTAGGCAGTGTCCATTAAGATGGGGGGAGCGCCTTTAATCTTCCTCTGGGCCTAGGCATGGTGGAGCTGTGCCTGCTTCTCTTTCTCTCCCTCCAAGGCCAGGATTGTAATTATGTTGGTGGACATTATGTTTGAGCATAATGTCCAGTACTGGATAGGGCAAACTTTTGATGGCCCCAGTATCCTAAATAGAAATGGAAATGGAGTCTAGGTAATTGTTGCTGAAAGTAGTCCCACAAGCCACCTATTTAATTGTATAAGTCACAGTCTAAATGTAATTATTGTTGATGTGCACAGAAATATAGCTATTGTTGCAAATTTCTTTAGTCTTCTCCAGCTTTCACTTGCAAACATAAACAGGGAACAGAATTTTTGAATTTAAAAGATTGTCAGATACTTGCTGGGATGTGTCAGCTCTTATATCAACACCTCCTGTAATCCTATTTTTTCTGACTATAATCAGTAATGAATCAAATTCTGAAAGTTCGGAAGCTTGTAGTATTATAAACCAAACAGATTTTAGCTTTGTGTTTTGACTGAATCTTTTTAGTGAATTGCTTCTTGAACTTAAACTGGTGTCAGACAACTCGCAAAAATGAGATTGTGATGTGTTTCAAATTGGATTCCTGGTTAATTCTTTTACTCATAAATTGCAAGAACATGAGTAAAATTTCAGTAAAATTATGTAAAGATGTTTGCAAAAGAAAATTCAATCAAAGTGTGAACCAAGGAAAAGAAAATACCAAAACAACTTCAAAATTATACTACTGAATTAATTACAGGATAAAGTGTTGTACTTCAAAGAACATATTTAGGATAGTAGTTTTAGTGTGTAATACATATGTTATTCTTTCAAGCTCTTAATCATTGGAACTCAGGTCACTCACCCAGAACTTTTTCTGCTTCCCCTCTGATTTATACTGAATTAATTACAGGATAATTAATTCCCCTCTGATTTATTTTATGATGCTATCCCTGCTTAGTTGTAGGTTCTTCAGCTAAATGCCAAAGATAGGATGTCCACATCTGCTATTCTGCAGAGGATAATCCTTCATTTAAAGAAAAGATAGCTTTCCACATGAATGCATACTGTCCTAGAAAGACCATCCAGACCCAAGTTTGAAGCTCATGGCCTTAAATCCATTTGCTAGTCCCAACAATAGAAGGTCACATGTTTCCCACTCTTGTCCTACATAGGGCTTGTTTACATGGTTGATTTATCCTGAATTCCTCCTGGACTTCTGTTTACATAATGTAAGGCCAAGACCTCAAATTGGATCTCAACTGTCTTCACAATGCCTGCCCTTATTTGGTGCTTCTTTCTCCAACCCCACATTTAAAAACTCATCCTTTGCTGTGGACCTTTGGCTCTCTTTGCAGAAATGATGCTGGCTGCCCTTTCATTTGCAGTCCCTGTGAGCTCCCCAGCATTGCTGCTGAAGGTGTGACTTGCTCTGAGATCAGAACGAGGCACTCAGTGTCAATACCTTGGCTGGGTGCCTTATTTCACCTCAGCAGTGGCACTGAGCAATGAACAGTTGCCATGTGGGAAGGCAGCTGCCCTTCATTCACTACAAGAGCTGAAAACCAGTACAAAAGAGAGCAGGTAAGAGGTAAATTTGGGGAGAATTTGGGACTGCAATACTCTGGGAGTATATTGGCGAGTGTAGACCCATCCATAGCTGTGGCATCCCAGCCCAGGGTGTCACCTGGTATGGAGAGGGCTTCAGGGGGCTCCGGGGCCAGAGCCAAAAGGGTGCACCCTCTTTTTCTATGTCCTACCCTGCTTTACTCACAACTAAATGGCACCAGGCAGGGAGGTGGGGGTGTGCTGGGGCCTCTTCCTCCCTGGCTGGTGCTGCTTTACTAACGAATAACATGGCACCAGGCAGGGAGGTGGGGGCACTTGGCCAGGTTTCACACCTCTTCTGAGGTGTCACACAGTGCAGTCTACACCCCCTAGTGATGCCACTGATCCATAGACTCATTGAATCAAAAGAACTTATATAGGTCTTGCTTTACCAACTTTTCATTGCTCCAATTAATTTATTCTAGTTTGGCCTAACAATTGGGTTCCATCTAGGAACCAGGAGATTGGACAGTAGGTGATCTGAAAATTGTCCATTCACCATGTAGTCATTAGAGACATAATTCTTCACACAGGAGCTGAGCAAACTGGCCAGAAAAGCATGGGTGCAACCCGAGCTTTCCTGGCCTGGGTGCTAAACCGGATTGGTCCCCGGGCTGGTGCAGGGACAGGCAGGTGTTTACACACACGCCCATCCCCATGCCACAGACCCAGTACCACTGCACACTGCCTACCTCTGTCCATCAATACCACTAGTGAGTAGACCCTACCCCCCGTTGCAATTTCTGACATAAAAATGGGGTACCTGGCTGCACTCAAATGGCCAGGCATCCCATTTCCACATGAGATGTGGTGACATACATATACTCACTAGTGGCATTGATGGGTGGAGGTAAGGAGTAAGTGGAGCTATTTGATCTACCTGGGTTTGCCATAGGGTTTCCATGAAACTCTGTGGCAAACAGGTCAATTTGATCTACATTAAGGTTCTTCTACTCTGGGATCAATCCATATCCACTGCATCTATATCTAATTTGCCAGGATCTGGCCTGATACTGGCCCCATCCAAATAGGATGACTCAAGGCCAAGGGAGACATGGGCCTTTTGACTGATGGAAAGTCTCAAAGAAAGTAATTAGTAATTTTAACATTTTCAAAGTCTTTGAAAACCACAATTTTCAAAAGCTACGGTATTTATAATTCAGAACTTATTCACTGCAAAATTCACATGTGGTTGTTTCACATGGAAAACAGCATTTTTTGCATAAAAAATAATATTTTACATCAAAAAAATCCTGTTGTTTTCTATGCAATTCTGTGCAGGGAATAATATTTATGCATGGAAATATTATTTTTGTTCAAAAAATTCTGTTTGCTGCGCAAAGCAACCACGTAGAAATTTTGTACAGAATAAGTTCCAAACTGTGAAGATTTCCATCAGTCCAGGATTCATTTTTAATATTCTTTATATCCCTAGTTAATCACAGCAATTTTATTTGACAAAAAAAACTATCAACAATATAGAACACAAAAGAATGGTCCATAAATTGTGTTAGCATGTATGATTTTAATAAAATTTTAGGATGTGAAGTTCCCTCTATGACCCCGAACTGACCTCTGTGGGATGTCAGCCATAAGCCTCAGGGGTAGGCAACCTTTCCCCTTTAAGGGCCGAGGGACTTCAGCTCCCAGAATCCCAGGAGCTATTGGCCAACATGGGACTATTGGCCAACATGGCTGAGGCTTCTGGGAGCTGAAGTCTCTCGGCCCAAAGGTTGCCTACCCCTGCAAGATGGTAAGTCAGGTAGGCACAGGAAAAGGCCTGCCCAAACAACTGGAAAATTCCCTACCAGACAGATTTGGGAGTTGCTAAAGGGGGAAAGACCATTATCCCAAAAGTCAACATAATAGTGCTTGTTTGTCCTGATGTGGCAGTGAATAGATTTAACTGCGCCCTTTTCTCTCTAAGCCTCCCTCCTTGATTGTTTAGGTCATCCTCACACCTTGGCTTAACAAAGCCCAGGCAATCAGCGCCTTTGTCCAGGCTTCATCCAAGCCATCAAGTCTATAGCCATAAGCTAGATATTCCTATATAAACCCCTAGATTTGTAGACTCCACGTGCTATCCTTAGAGTGCATCTGGACTCCACATCCGTCTGTGCTCTGATCATAGCTCCCTCTGCCATCCCTTCCCCCATTTCAGTGGCCATGCATCATCATCATTATCACCATCATCCACAGCAGATCCCAGAGAAGCCTTCGGAAGTGAGTATCTCCCGTAGGTTGGCCCACCTCAATCTATTCCCGCTTTCACTCCTTTACTTCCAAGTGTGCAGTGTGAGTGCGTATGTCATATTTGTATGTGCACAGTTTTCCCCTTTTTAATAAATATTTAGACCTTAATTGAAGAAGCTCATCTCCGTGTCATCCATTGTGGGATCTCTTGGTCCTCTGGTATACACAATGGTACTCAATATTCTACAACAAAGACTTTTACCATATATGGAACAAAAGTGGCAGATTTCCATGAAGGGATCAGAAAAAGAAGAGTCTCTAGAGATAATATTGCAAATATATGTTGCCTAATGGAATGCACCAAAGAATTTCAAAAGAAAACAAACCTATGCTTTAGAGATTATTGCAAAGGCTTTGATTGTGAAACTCATAAAAGACTATTGATTGCTCTTAATGAAATAGGTATGGAAAACCATTTGATTACTCCAATGTGTAACCTGTACTCAGAACAAGATCTTAAGGACAGAATATGGAGAAACAGAATGTTTTCCAGTTGAAAGGGGGTCAGGCAGGTCTGCATCCTATCACCCTATCTGTTTAATTCAAACGTGGAATGTATCATATGTAAAGCTGCATTAGACTCTGAAGAAGGAGGCATAAAAATTGGAGGAAGAAACATCAACAAAGACCAAAAAAGTGACACCATAGTGCTAGAAGAACAGTAGCAAAAACTTTGAATAATTACTGAAGGAACCCAAGGAAGAAAGTGTTACAATTGAATAGTAACAAAACAGAAATAATGACCACAGATAATTTACATAAATTTAAGGACAATGAAGATATTGAGATAGTCCAAGATTTCCTATACCTTGGCTCAGTCATCAATCAAAATGGAGACTGTGGACAAAGAATCAAAAGAAGAGTGGGAATTGGAAGAACAACTATGAAGAAATTACACAAAATCTCAAATCTAAAAATATATAATTGAATACTAAAGTCAGGATTGACCATGGCATTGTATTTCTGGTTTCTGTGTATGGTTGTGAACACTGGACAGCATAAAAAGCTGATAAGAGAATAATCTGATTTAAAATGTGGTGCTGGAGGAGTGTTCTGTGGATACCATGGACTGCCAAAAAGACAAATAAATGGGTCCTAGAGCAAACTGCCAGATGTCCAAGTGGGTGGGCCATGAGTTCGGGAAAGAAGAGGCACTAGAGACCACATTGGAGGGGGGGGGTAGATGGACAATGGAGCAAACCAAAAAATTCCGGGGGGGGGGAGAATCAACATGTGCTTTATAGACTATAGCAAGGCTTTTGACTGCATAGTTCATAAAGAGCTATGGAATGTCCTTAAAGAAATGGGAGTGCCACTACATCTGATAATCCTGATGAGGAATCCGTACTTAGGACAAGGAGCTACTGTAAGAACAGAATGGTTCCCAATTATCAAAGGGCTCAGGTAAACTTATATGCAGAAAATATCATGCATAGATCAGGGTTAGACACAGAAAAAGGAGAAGTGAAGAAAGGAGGAAGGAACATCAATAAGATATGCAGATGACACCATACTACTAGTAGAAAGCATCACAGACTTGGAACAATAACTAAAAATGGTTAAAAAAAAAAGTGCTATGGCAGACCTAATGTTAAACATTTAAAAAATGACCACAGAGAATTTACATAAATTCAACCTAGATAACGAAGAAATCAGGATAGTTAAAGATTTCTCATACCTTGGATCAAACATTGATCAGAACAGAGGCTGCAGTCAAGAACTCAGAAGAAGATTAGGAATGGGAAGGGCAGCTATGAAAGAACTAGACAAAATCCTAAAGTGTGAAGATGTACAGCTGAACATTACAATTAGACTCATCTAAGCCATTGTATTTCCCATCACCATGTATGGATGTGAGAGCTGGACAGTGAAGAAAATAGGAAGAAAATTAATACACTTGAGATGTGGTGCTGGAGAAGAGTGCTGAGGATAAATGGCCAAAAAGACAAACAATTGGGTCCTAAAACAAATCAAGCCTAAACTCTCTCTGGAGGCCAAGATGACTAAATTGAGCCTGTTGGATTTGGGCCACATCATCAGAAGGCTCAACTTGTTAGAAAAGACGATGATGGGGAAGGTAGAGGGCAGAAGAAAGAGAGGAAGACTGCATGCCAGGTGGATAGACTCAATAAGGGCCTGAGTCTACAGGACCTGAACAGAGAGGTAGATAATTGGAGTGCGGGGGGAGTTGAAGATGCCTCATTCACAGGGTTGCCATGAGTTGAGGTTGACTCGAAAGCAGCCAACAACAACAAAGAGCAATTCAATTCTAAACTCTCCCTAGAAGCCAAGATGGCTAAGCTGAAACTGTAATACTTTGGGCTTTTCATTGGAAGACATGGCTCACTAGAAAAAACAAAAATCCTTGCTAAGGTAGAAGGCAGCAGGTAAAGAGGAAGACCATACTACAGGTGGATAAGCACAACAAAGGAAGCTACAATCCTGAGTGTGCAAGACCTGAGCAGGGCTGTTCATGACAGGCTGACTTAGAGGTCTCTCATTCATTGGACGTTATCACACGGGGTCTAAAGCAGACAGAATCCACACTAAATCCCGTCCTATTGCGCTTTATTTTTCCGTGTGTTCACACGACGTCGCACAGAACCCCGTCACAACCCCGTCCCAATGTGGCATCATCCCCGTTCTTTTGAATGCCGGTTTCTTGGGGAATTGCAATTGCGCGACCGGAATGATAGCGCAATCATTGCGCTTTCGCCGTATGTCTGATCACCAAATACGTATCGTGGAGCATTTCCCCGTCATGACCCATGGTTCCCAGCGTGATTTCCCATGGGTCTGCGAGGAAGCATCTTATGACGTGTACTTCCTGTTTGGATCTGGCAACAAACAGAACGGGTAAACATGGTCCTCTCTGTGTTAAGGCAATCTAGGTTTCACTTGTGTGTGAACAGCAAATACGGTTCCCGGGGGGCGCTTCATCGCGCTTTCGTTAATTGCGCGATGATGCTAGTTGCGTCTGATAGCCATTTCCATATTGTGGGGTTTCTACCGGTATAGTTCTGGATTGATTCTTATATCGCTTTCTTGCCGCTTTGAGCCCCGCGTGTGATAAGGTCCATAGAGTTGCCAAAAGTCGAAGTCAAAATGACAGCAGTTAACAACAAACAAATTATTTTCAAATTTGCATTACACATATAAATAAGCATATAAAATCTCTTTCTTCTTACATTCTCTTTTTAGTGATGCATTTTTATTTGCTTGTAATGCTTAAGCTACTGGCTACCATAAAAGTGCAAATGACTGTACATTTACAAATCTGCCCTTTTACAAGATTTATTTATTATTCTTTTATGGTGGACGCTCCCTGCACTGCCAAAAAATTGAAATGCCCCAAATACATGTTTTGCTGATTGTGATAGACAGATTTTTAAAGAGAGAATTCCACAAAGTGGAAGGGGGTTGGAAGGCTATCAAAGGCACTGCTGTCATCTGAGTGAGATCAATTCCTGTAGACTTCAAGAAGTTACTTGAAAGACAATGCCAGTGGGACACAGAGTACAGGATGGATGTCTCTTGCTACTAGACTAATGTTAGACAAAGCTGAAGCATTTATCAAAAATAAATGATGAGAGGAAACCAAGGCTCTTATTTTTAGAAAACAAGTCCCTCCCCAACAATGTTCCCTTCACATTGCTTCATTTATACAGACTGATTCATGTCTTTTGACTTTTAACCACCTCTGTTGACTGATGTTCTACAGTAGCCTGAGAATGACAGCTTGAGAATGACAGTCTGGCTGCTGAATGGAGACCAATAAACTAAGGATGAGTTCAGCTAAGACAGAAGCTCCTTGTTTGTAAGTTTAATTTATATCCTGCTGCTTTCCCATCAAGGGACCCAAGACAGCTTTGGTGCTTTCAAGATTCAGCATTATCAAACAACCTACCCTGGACAGGGCTGCATGCCCCCTGAAGGAGCAGGTACATAACTTGGAAATACTCCAGGAACCCATTCATATTAAACATTTATCACACTATTATTCCACTTTATTTGCCATGGTTCCATCCTATGGAATCCTGAGATTTGCAGTTTTGTCAGAGGAAACTTTCTGGCTGAGAATTCGAAATGCCTTTCCTTCAAATGCAAATCCTAGCATTCCACAGGAAATAACTGTGGCAGTCAAAGTGGAATGATAGCATTATAATTGCATAGTATGTATGGGACCCAGGATCTATCTGAATTATGGATAGGATACCCAGATCTCAGGGAAGGAATCTTAGAGTGAGAGCATTGTAATGAAAAGAACAGGTGCTTGTTTGTTTCTTTAAAGTTCTGGCTCCCATTGGTGCAACTCTGTAAGCTCTTCAGAGATCTCCTTTCCTCTCCTCCCTTCCCCTTCCCCCTGACTTACCCCCTTTTTCATTGATTAGATTTGTGTTTTTATTTGAATTACATGCTCTAAGCAACTGTAGTTAATGCTTAACATATCAAGATTAATTATACCATCAGACCTTGCTCCCTGTGACATTACCAGGCACTGCCCCTAGGTCTTTGGTTTGGGACATGAAATCTCAGGGGCTGGGATGGTCCTGGTCTGGAAAACCTAAATAGAGATAACGTTCTGGCCTCTACCTCCTCCTTATCCACCCTTCCCTGTGTCGGAAAGGAGGGTCTGAAGAGCACCTGTTATCACATTCAGTTATATGTGATTAGTGTCACCCAAGTGAACAGAGCAAGGATGGAAAATAATTTTTAAAAAAGAAAAAATGTATCCAGTTTCTGGCCTGTGAGATTATTAAGGAAAGTGGGTTCATGTCTTCCAGTTTCCCATCATTAGGAAGAATCCGTGACTGTTTGAGTCTCCCCCTCTTCTTTTTTCCTTTCTGAATTAACACAGCGAACTTAAATGTCCATGCTTTATATTACAGGGGGAAAGAACTAAAGTATATGCATTAAGAAAGTACTCATCAATTTACACACAGAACTAAAAACCCAAGGTCTTGTAAATTGACATAAAATAAGAACAAGAAGAAGGAAGTTTCCAGCAAGGAGCCAAAATAGTGCTATTCTGCATGACATTTAATGTCTGAAATTGCTCTATTTTAACTGCCTGAAAACTGGACTTTAGGATTGTTTTTATATTTAATTTTTTATATTTAAGGAGTCTTTAAAGAACATTTTAGTGCATTTTAAAAACATGTTTATCTTTGTATTGTTTCATTTTTTATTTTTTCATTGCCTCAGAAGCCATTATGGAGTGGGAAGCAATACAGAAATACTTTAAATAAAATAAATGTAATGTGGGTGGCATTCAGTGAAAGACAATGAAATCAACGAAGAAGGTTTCACAGCAATCCTAGTGGAGATTATGTCTTCACAAGGTTTTTGCTCCTGTGAAGTACTGTAAGGGCATCCTGTCAAACACATTTATAGACTTTCTTCAGATCTCTCCTACCAACACAGGGAGGTCAAGGACAGAGGTTAAGGGTCCAAAGTCCATTTCCCTGTCTGGTCTTTATGTTGGATGCCTGATGAGCACCACACAATGCAATACTTACAGAACTCTCTCTAAGCATTTTCTACCAAGAGAAGATCTGAAATGTTCAGGTGTCCTTTAGGAGAAGCAGCTTGTGACCTGTCCTTATCTCACATGCCCAGTAGTATTTATGATCTCTAAAGTTTTCAGCAAGATATATTGGGAGCATTTTGTATTCAG
Organism: Phrynosoma blainvillii; assembly: GCA_026167975.1. Lineage (NCBI taxonomy): Eukaryota > Metazoa > Chordata > Lepidosauria > Squamata > Phrynosomatidae > Phrynosoma > Phrynosoma blainvillii. The sequence continues at coordinate 273,941,218 of JANUYF010000002.1, forward strand.
ATGAACATGGACTGAGCAACTAAGTGAAAACACAGATACCAAACACTTGAACAGCTTTTGGCAAACCATGTCTTCGAGCTTGATGCAACTTTGAGATAATGTTGTGCCACTAGAGGTTACTGATAATACATTAGTTACAAAGACTCTTATGACAGGCCACAATACAGAGGATTGTCTCAAATGTTGCTTAAGTTTCTGTTTGTTTATTTTTTTAAAGTAGATAAGGTAACATATCTAGAGCAAGTAACCAGTAACTAGTAACATGATTAACTAAATCATTATCTGCAGTGTAGATCTAAATATGCCAGGTATAAGGAAGCAAGAGCTATTTCTTATCATTAATTCCAAACTTAAGGAAACTGACATGGAATTTTGCATTTCTGTAGATCCAAACTGGGGCACTACACTCCCAAGACATCATAGTATCTCATGCTAAAGCAGAAAATGGCAACCATTTGTTCACTATGTATCATCACTGATGCCTTCACTGGTTCATATTTGTCTCCATTTTTAAAACGAGGGTATAATAAAAGAGGACACAGAAGTGACATTTCAGGGCTGAAAATTTGGAATAAGTCTCCCATCATTTCCAAAAGAAAGGGGTTTCCATTTAGTTTACCTTTAGAAAATTGAAGACATATTATTCATTCTCTATATAAAGGAGAATCTTCAGTCTATATTTGAATCCACACTATATATTTATCACCCTGAATAAATCTGCAAATTTGTTTTTACTGGAATGTCAAATTAAATTAAATTAAATGAGAAACATGCTGTGTCACCACAGGTAGTGGTGGTGGTGGTTGTTAATTTGTTCTTAATTGTCATCAAGTTGACCAACATGTGGCTATCCAATGAATGAGAGACCCTCCAAGAGCCCTGGTCATCAACAGCTTTGCTAAGGTCTAGCAAATTTAATGGCACACCTTCCTTGATTGAATCAATCCACTTGTAGTGCAGTCTCTCCCTTTTCCTACTGCCTTCCACTATACTGAGCATTATCACCTTTTCAAATAAGTCATGCTATCTCATAATATGTCCAAAGTATGACAGATTCAATTTAGTCATCTTCACTTCAAGAGAGAGTTCAGGCTTGATTTGCTCTTATGATGCATCCATTTGTCTTTTTTTTCTTTTTCTTTTTTTTCTTTTTGCAGTCCATTGTATCCATAGAACTATCCTCCAGTACCACATTTCAAATTTGTTGATTTTCTTCCTGACAGCTTTCTTTAATGTCCATTTATCACACATATACAGTAAAATCACCAACATTATGGTTGGGATGATTATTTGGTATTTAATGTTATATCTTTACACTTGAGAATCTTGAGAGCTGCTCTGTTCCCCCCTCCCTGGGCTCAAGTGCCTAATGCCTTCTTGTGCACACAATATTTGCTCTTCTGAATCCAGGCAATTGCATTTTGAATTAGAATGTCAATCAAACACCTAGATAATCTTTTTGGAAAGTAAATCAGAGACTTTTGCAGAAATATTGTCATGAAGAACTGAAGCAGAAAAGAAGCTTTGCAGTTTATTAACACTACCCATAATATACTCATTTCATCTCTTGGGAAGGAACATATTCAAACAATTAGAATCTTTCCAAGGAAGAACGTATTCTGTATAATCTCATTGTGAGCTAGTTTTAAAATGCTTTCAATCAGTAAGCAAGATTTGCAGTACAGCTGCAAACCTAATCTTAGCTCGCTTTTTAAAAACAAGGTATAGCTGTTGATGTTGATGTTGTTGTTGCTGCTGCTGCTGCTGCTATGCACTTCTACATTACTGACTTCAGATTTCCAGGGCCTCCTTAATGGTGACATACAGGGCATATTCATCACCAAGGACCTCAGGTGGAAAATACTAGGGATGGATAAAAAGTATTGAGTTCAGAAATGTTTATTAATGGTGTTTAAAAGGCAAAGGGGCTGCTCCTATTACTGACCCAAGCTCTTAAGCTGGTTGTAATGCCTCTTGTTGTGCGCTAAGCTGCAAAATGTATTATGCTACCAATATTGATGTGGGTAAGGCCAAAATGCTCATGGCCAGAGTCAGGCAGTTTGCAAAGGCAGTCAAGAACAAATGTATAATCCACTGGGAAATTTGCCAGCAAAGCCTTGTTAAAATAAATTGGAATTGCGCATGAGCAGAAATGAGCTCTCTTCTTCAATTAAGCAGGGGCTTGTGCAGAGGGCATTCTGTGAAGATTGTGGAGCCATTACACTGATCTATGCTTAATTCATGGCTATCTACCAGTGAATAATGCTACCATAAACTGCTTTTATAGCACATTTCTTGAAAATTGAGTTGCAAACATAAGTGCAAGCCTGACAACTTTTTATTATATTTTGGTCTTACGTTACACATTACTGTGACATTCTCTTACCCACCTGCCATCTTGTTGTTGTTGTTCCACCTGGTCATTGTGGAGAATGAAAGGGAGGAAAAAGAGCGAAGTCTGCTTCATCAGCATCACTGAGGAACTGGGCCAGATCTTTTTGGCTCCTCTTTTTTCTGCAATGTGCCCACTTAAATGGGTCATCATAAGAAATTTAAGAACTGCTGCCTGTCTGCTCACTGCTTCCCTCTCCCCACACTCTTAAAAAGTAAAGTTTACACACAAGATTGTTATTGAACTGATAAATCAGAGCTTAGAAAGGTTGCATAAGTCAGTTCCATGGATTCAGTAGGTCTGTTTTCATTGGTACTAACAAGAAGATCCAAGCAAAAGAGTATGGTAGTGATAATGGCATAGATGTGATCCACCGCAGACTGGGACATAAGCCGCTTACATGTACCGAACTATCAGTTGAACACCACTGCTGTAGAACATGCCCACAGAGGATCATTCATCACAGAAGCCTGTCACCTCTGCATTGCTAAAGGCCAGGGAACAAGGTAAGCAGATATTGCTCAGCTGAAGATAAATAACAAGGGTTTTTTTTTTAGCAGCATGTAAAATCCATCTCAATCTACTTTGGGCATGTTTTATATGTTTATAAAACTGCAGGTAGTCACTTCAGGAAGCTTATGATTAAGAAAGGTTAAAAATCAAATCGATACAAGACATATGTAAGTTTGAATGGTGAGTCGTTTTCGCACCAATTCATAAATAAAGCTACAGCTATTGCTTCCAAGTGCAAATTGCTGACTTATTGTATCTTCTGTATATCTGAAAAATAAATCACTCTTGTGCCAGAAGATCTTTACATTAACATTTTAGTGTTGGACTGCTACTGGATGTTTTTCAGTTTAGTACTTCCAGGAGGTTTTTTCATCAGTACTTATTGATTTGCCAAAGGACTAAGCAAAAAAATGTTTTCCCCACACACAGGAGGAGATTGAATATTCTGAGTGTTCCATCATTAGAGGGAAAACATGAAAAAATCATTTAAAATCTAGTTTATCAAGCAGTGTCACATTGGGGAAAGATATTCTTGTTCAAGAGAAGGATGAAGGATTTTTTCCATCATATTAGTAAGCATGGTTATAGAACTTCTTTCCACAAATTTCAAATCATTATCAGTACATCAATGCATTCTTCCATTCAAAAACATGAACCTGAAAAGTCATCTTCTGGTATGGATGGAAATAAATTGCCCTCTAAAAGATTGCTGGAGTGCAGTGCTCACAATTGCTCATCATAGGCTGTAGTAGCCAAACCTGATTGGAGTTGTACTCCAGAAATCTGTAAAGCTGTATACTCTCCATCCCTGCCATAATGTGATATTTGAATCCCAACATCACATGGGTTTGTCTTACCAGCATTGTGTCTTTTTAGGTATCAGTATTTGGCATTCCCGAACAATCAGACAGATTCATATTGGAAAAGGTTTAAAATAATCCTGCCTTCTGTGTTGGGTCCCAACCAAATGGAAGCAGTATTCAGTGGCCACCACATTGCCAAGAAAAGAAAAATGGATTAGGCTCCTCAACTCATGGCTTTCTTTCTTTCTTTTTTTAATGAATTGAAAAATGTTACCTTCCAAAAGTTGAGGTCCATATCTTAGGGGACAGATGATGGCTACCATTATGTAGAAAGAGGCAGCCATCTCATGTGGCAAACTCTGAAGGGTGGGGAGCAACAAAGAGAAACAGAGAACAGAATTATGTATGGCATGCACCCTGTCCTGTGTTTCCTAAATCAGTCTACCACCTTCAGGTGTAGTGGAAGATACTGCATACCTTCCAACTTATCAGAGATGAAAATGGGGAGGTGTGTGGTCATGCAACATGTGTGTGGTCAAGACAGCAAAAGCTATTAATTAGGAAGAACACACAAGTTAGGAGAAGTTGGAACAGGTTGCTTTTGCCTGAAAGGGCAAGACTCTGTCCCATCCCTGTTCTCCCTGCTGCTAACTTAATTGTGTTCATACTATTTTTGTACTTTGAACATAGTTTGCAGCCACTGAAGTATGCTGAGAAAAAAGGGGGAGAGTGGCAGGAGGAAAGTGAAACTGCAGCAACTTAAAAGCAGATAAAAAGTGGAATAACCAAGGATTAACTGGGAATTTTCCTGGCAAATCAGGACAGTTGGAAGATATCATATTCTCCCACTGCAAGAGCTTAAGTAAGGGGCTGTACAAACTACCTGAAAGGGGTGGTGGCAAGCCGCCCCTTTGGTCGCCAGATCAGGGCTGTGGCAACCGCATGCCATGGGCCCGATCTAGTGCTTTGCCGCTCTAAAAAGAGCTGGCAAATGTTGCTCCTTTTTAGAGTGGCAAAAAGACACCCTTGGTGCTCCTTTGGTGCAGCGTGTGTGGACGCTGTGCCAAAGGAGTGCCCTGATGCCTCCTGCTGTGCAGTGGGGAATGCAGCATGAAGCCGGCATGAGGGCAGAATCAGGGTGGCAGGTGTGCAGTTACCATGCCCCCACTCTGCCCTCAGGCCAGCTCTTTATGCCAGTCTGTTCAGCCCCTAAGATTCAACTGCCCATCTGATTTGCTTCTGTGAAGGCATCTGAGAGGAAGACCCATTCCTACCTGCCTCAGCCATAAAAATGTATTTGACTATCCCTGATACAATAGTGTTCTCCAGTCATTTAGTATCCAGCTGCAGCCTATTTGTGTAACTGCAAACAGCAAAAAATAAAATATTTTTTTTATTTATTTTTACCTCACCTTTCTCACAAGGTTGGGGTATAAAGTGGCTTATGACATATTAAAATATCTAACAAAACACAATATATTTTCAATATAATTTTATTATTTATTTATTTGATATATCACCTTTTTCTCAGCATGAGGCTTATAATGGCTAAACACAACATAAGCCAAAACATTGGTTTTATATATGTTTTATATGTGTGTGTGTGTATGTGTGTAAGTTAAAATACAATTAAACAATCATCATTAAAACAATGTGCAATTTTAAAAGTATACAGTCATTTTAAAAAGATAACTGTAAAGTTAAACCAATCATAAACACACACACACACACACACACCATAAAATGTTCTTTGGAACCAATTAATAATTAAAAGCCTATTTGAACAAAAAGTCCTCCTGGCAAAAGGAAAGCAGTAAGGGGGTCATCCCAGTCTCCCACGGAAGGGAATTCCACAGACTGAGACCAGCCAGTGAGAAGGCTTCTCTCTCATGTGTCCTCACTAGATGGGCCTATGATCAGCCCTCCCATGAGAATTTTAAGACTCTACCAGATTCCTACAGAAAAGCAAGATCTTTCAAATAGTCTGGACTTATATTCTATAGATTTTACATTAATTTAATGTATCAATACATTAATTCAGTGTATTTTAGCATTAATTTAAAAGTTGTTGAAACACTTGAACATACTATCTTAATAAATACAGTCGGCCCTCCTAATCCATGGATTTTTTTTATCCACGGATTCAAGCATCTACAGCTTGAAAATAGTCCAAAAAGGTATACATTCCAAATAGGAAACCTTGATTTTTCATTTTATATAAGGGACACCATTTTGCTCTGCCATTATATTTAATGGGCCTTGAGCATCCATGGATTTTGTTATACATGAGGGATCCTGGAACCAAACCCCAGTGGATAACAAGGTACCACTGTACTGCAAAATTTTAAAAGTCCAGCATATTTATTTAGATCTATTTTGTCATTAAGGGCCTGAATATTCTGAAGGGACCAGGCCCTGTCTGATCTTGAAAACTAAGCAGAGCCAGATGTATTAACACTTCGATGAAGGGCCACCAAGAAATATCAGGTGCTGATCTGGCAATAGCAAAACACGTCTGAGTATTCCTTGCCTAAGAAAACCCTTAGAAATTCATGAGGATGCTATAACTCTACAGAAAACTGGAAGATACATACACAGTTTTGAAGGCCTTCCTGTATTTTTTTTTTAAAAAAGCATTTACCTGTTGTCAGCGGAAGGATAGTGGGATGGAGAGTGGGGATTTTTGCCCTATCTCCATGGCATTCCATAATCTACTAGTGGCCTTCAAGAAAGCCCTCTCCTTTGTCCCCACCAAACACACCTCTGAAGGTAGTGAAACAGAGAAAAGATTCTCTCCTGCAGATCTTAAAACTCAGGAAGGTTAATATGACGAGATACGACCTTAAGATCAATTAGAAACTGGTCAGTCTTACAGTACAGAAGAAACATACATTGAAATCATCACTGGGTATGTCAGAAAAATGCAAGGCAAAACTATGCTGTTGAATTGCCTGCTTCATTTCTCTTGTGCCCATCTCCTGCAACTTTTACAAGAGCAGGAATGAAATAAATTAGCAATAATAAAAACTATTGTTTATCACTAGGTAGGAAAGAAGGGGCCCTTTAGATAGCCACTGCATTGTCTTCTCTCAATAATACTGCTACTTTGATTTAGCAAACACATTCAGTTACTCCCACATGTGAAATATGCTGATTTTTCCTGGCTTCACACTGTTAAGAAAAAAAAGAATCAGCTGAAGTGAAATTGACCTAGAAGGTAAAATTTATTATATTGTAATAAAAGTAACATGCTTTTTGACAAGTCCAACAAGCTGGTTCCTGTAATTTTCCACAAGCACACAGTACCTTACAGCAACTTAACTTGTAACCTATGGAGAAGGAAAAACACACAGTTGGGCAGCTTCAAATGTAAGGACTAGCGGAGCAATTAACCTGCAGAGATAGTCATGTCTGGAGTGAATGCAATTAGTTCTTCTTATCTGCTCACAGGAATTCTCATAAACTTGGACCACTCAAAGACTGAGATTCAAAGAAAATGAGCACTAGTGTGTTCTATATTTTAACAATTGAGAGAAACAAGGGGGGTTGCAGACTGCCAGAAATAGTGCAAATTGAGCCCAATTTGCACTATTCCCATGATTCCCATGATTCCCATGAGTTCCCATGATTCCCTAAATCATGGGAATCTGCGAATCATGGGAACTGTATTTTATTGTGGCACCAGAGCTCTCTGACAGAGAAGGCTCAATGTCTCAGAAAAAAAAAACAATTCCCATGATTCCCTAGCACTAACCCTAACCCTAAAAGTGGACTCAATTTGCACTATTTCTGGTAGTCTGCAACCCCCCAAGGTATTGATGATAAGAGGGCAGGAATCAACTGATCCTTGAGCTTTTGGATTGCACCATTTAAGGGTTGGGGGATTTTATTTTAATTTATGCTCTGGAATCAATAAAAACTAAAGAACCCAAGTTCAATTTAATTAGGCTGCAGCAGAGAATGAGACAGGAAGCAATGCCCACTCTGTCAGTTTGGCTGAGACATCAGTTCCATTTTGGTGCCTTCTCTCCCAGAATCATGTCAACTCCAGCTGGTCATTACAGTTTCTTTTTTCTTTCTTTTTTCTTTTCTTTTTTTAATTCTTTCTTAAATTAAGAACAAAGAAAAACACAAACAATATACTACATTCATAACCTCTTCAAACAAACATAAAAAAACTATTAAAAACAAACAAAATCACAATCAAACAAAAATCATATAAAACTTCCTAGACTTGACCTAACTTGCAATTTAGCCCGATTTAGTATTACTTCCGAAAAAAACACCATGCTTCATATTTAACATGTCATGCATTATGTATATGTATAAACTTTATACAGATCATTTCCCCCTCTATTTAACCTACTCACAATATCTTTCAATCATATTAAAACAGTGCTTCTCTTATTTTATTTTCCACTACCCTACTCAATTTACTCTATACCTGTCATAATTACCAGCTCCCCCGTTCGTTTCCAATATTCCACCAATACCTTCCAATCTTTCATGAACGCCTCTTCATTCTCACCTCTAATTAATTTAGTTAATTTATCCATTTCCATAATATCAAATATCTTCATTATCCATTCTTGTATCAATGGTATCTCCTTCGATCTCCACTTTCTGGCATATATTATTCTAGCGGCTGTTGTTAAGTTGAAAATCAATTTACCATATTCTCTTTCCAGGTCTTGATCTAAAATCATACCCAATAAGAACATCTGGGGATCTTTTATCAATTTCATTTTAAAATTTTTTTCCATTATTTGTATAATTTTGTTCCAGAATTCTCTCGCTTTTATACAGTCCCACCAAAGGTGGTAGAAGGATCCACTTTTCCTCTCACATTTCCAACATTGAAACTTTTTAGATTTCCCTATTTTGGCCTATCTATATGGTGTCAGGTACCTAAATCACCTGGCCCCGATGGTTTCACGGCAAAATTTTATAAAAAATTTAAAGAACAGGTAGGAGATCCTTTATTAAGAACTATGAACGAAATTTTGAAGGGAAATATCCCGCCAACTTGGCTCCAAGCTTATATTACATTAATCCCTAAAGAAAATAAGAATAGATCGGATCCGAGAAATTATAGACCAATTTCGTTGCTTAATATAGATTATAAAACATTTTCTAATATAATTGCAAATAGGAAATAAAACTACAAGAACTTTATGATGCAATAGATAGACTAAAAATTGGGAAATCACCTGGCCCCGGTCATTACAGTTTCTAACGGTACAATCTGAAACAGTACAATCTGAAAGGAGCACATTTACTCCTCTCATTCCAAGCTCTGTTAGCTTGTAGCAACCAGGATGGAAGGTATTGGGAAAATCCAGTTTTTGGTTTTTGTGTTGTTGTTTTCTAAACCCCACCTTTTTATTTTAAATCCCTTCATTGGAGGTTATTGGAGGGAAATAGCTAGGTTGATTCCAGGCTGATGTAGAAAGGCTTGGTTCAGTACTTTTTGGAATCAAAACTGGCTCTGACATGTTCCACTCCCACCACCAGTGGAAGAATGCATGGAGTCATTGTTCTTCCCATACAGCTTTCTAGGTGCACAATTATCAGCAAGGGTGCAACACTATGTTCTAACCCTGTCCTCCCACCCCACAATAATCTAGAGGATTTGGGGGGGGGGGGTTAGGATTGCTTGGTCCTGACTACAAAAGCTGGTGTTAGGGGTTTTTTCCCCCTACCATCTTTTTTCTTTTTCTTTCACAACTATTATATTGCAAACCTATGGAGAGGAACTGGATTGTTTTCTTGATTTTTACATAAACCACACTGGGAATCTACTTAACTAATATGGGGGCGCTGCCACAGGGCCGCGCACGCAATTCACTGGTGTACATGCATGTGTATGATCCCATGTGGCATGCACACCAGAAGTCCCACCCACCCCCAGAAGCCCCACCACCCGCACCAGGTGTCACCAAGTCAGGGGACGCCACTGCTGCCAGCTAAACCCTCTTCCAGCTTCTGTCTGGTCTCAGAGATCTTCCAGCCAAGCAATCTGCTACTGGAACTCTTCTGACAGAAAAGATGGTTAAGTGGTGGGCTGAAAAAGGAGCCAAGTTACACCAGACCCCCTGCAGGCAAGGGACACAGATGCAATGCCAGCACAAAGCAAGGCCAAGGTGAGGGTAGTCCCTTGGCCAAGAGATGTTTGGATTCAGTACAACTTCAACTGGCCTATTTTGGCTCTGCTGGCCCATAGCCATCTTGGCTAGTTAGGATTGTCCTGTAAATTAGTACTTTTCAAAGTTGTAATCCTGTACATGCTTACAGATTAAGCCCTGCTGCAAGTGGGAGCAACTTCCAAGTATATACAGTGGGTTACATCTTGTGCTTGTTGATCAAAGCAAACTCGAAGCAGAGTTGCCTTACAACTTCCTTAAATAGCTTAGCACTGTTCAAATGGCATATGGATTCAAAACTAAAAAAGCTCAAGTAGATTTTGTAGTTTGAGAACATCTGCCTTGTAAACAGTACTGCATTATCTAAGGCAGAGAAAGAAGGATGTGGTGAACAGACCACTTGGTCACTTCAGATGCAGGGCTTAAACCCTATTTTGTACTTGGGGATGTCTGCCTTCTAAGCCTTTTCCCTCTCTCTGGATATTGCTGCACCTGCTTCTTCTCCATCTCCCTCTGGCTTTCATGTTACAATAATGCCTCATGTTGCTTCATCTTTGCTCACCTGGTCCCCAGGGGCTCTTTCGCTTTGGTGCACACTGTCTTTCATTGTAAAGTGTGATTTTTATTTCCAGTTCATGCTCCCCTTCTTTCTCATATCCCATTAGTGGAAAGTGCTGATGGGGTCGAAGAGAAGAAAAAGATGAATGGAGCCTTCAGTTGTTGCAGCCTGATGAAAATGATAGAATGCCCCATGCAAGAAAAGTATCAATGAGATGATCTGTGTACTTTTTTTCGGCCAAGAAGGGACCCACTTTTGTGCAGAATGATGAGCCATGACGCAGGATGGTCAGTAAATCTCTTCCATGCTACAAAGTATTTTCAGCTGGAATGCTTTCCAGAGGAAATAAAGAAGAATAGGTGAGCTTTGGGGATGGAAAAGAAATTCACATTAAACCAGCTTTGAAAGAATTCATCCTGTTTGTGGTCATGACAACTGACAGCAGGGGGCCAGGGGCGGGGAGGACATGCATGTATCTTTCACTTCCCTGTCCACAAGAGAAAACCATGAGTATCAGATTCTTTCCTGTTTTGTTTTAACTGCATGCAAACAAATGCCTGCAATCACACTGGGAAATGTGTTAAAAGAGTATATATTAGAAAAAGTATAGATCAAAGTGGAAAATATAATTTCTGTACAGAAAGGGAAATAAATAATAGGCAACCCAATATAGAAGGAAAAAACATGGAATATGAATGCTGTTGGGATTCTGAGAAGTACAGTGAGAATGAAAGATGATAAGGTTCCCCCTCCCCCATCTTTTGTGAATTTTAACACTGCAGTCAAATCCAGAATGCCTACAGAATTCCTTTAGCTACATGCAAATTAAAGATCAGTAACAAATATGTTATCTATATTTTTCTACCTTCATCATGGACAAATACTACAAGGATGGGTAAACACATTAAACACAAGTTGGGTAAGTAATGAACCACATTACTTTCTAGTATTATCAATTCTGTAGTCTGATCTTCAATAAAGAATCATGGTCCTGTTTAGAATAAAGGGGTAAAATTAAAACACAGGTATGCACATGTGAGCGTGTGTGTGTGTGTGTGCGTGCGTGCATATGTGTACACACAGAGAGAGAAATTGCCACAAAGAAAATCTCAGTTCAGTTTCTTAACATTCAACAAATAATTCCCTTCTGTTTCATCTCTCACAAGAAATGAAAGGAGATTATCTTTTGGATTTTTAACAAAGCTGGAAAAGATAAATCTATAGACACTTTTTTTCCATTTTGTATAATTTAAATTAAGTCCATACTTCACCAAAATAAACCCTACTCAGGCTGAAGTTAAAAAGTGAGTTCTGATCTGGATACTTGTAAGGTCCACTTCTTCCACTGCATAATACCTAATTTTGTAGATGATAAACATGCATCATTCCTGTCTACTCCTCCCTTTTTAAGAAAATAAATAAATAAAAATGAAAGAGTTAGGTCTGACCAGATTATACTGCTGAAGAACCATCTTCACTGTTAGGTTAATGGTAACTACAGTGAGATATACCTCACATGGGCGGGGGGGGGGGGAAATGTTCTCCTACAATGGCAAATCATACCACAGGATCCACCTGAAGTACATCAGGGATTGCCATTTCATAGTAATTATATCTATTAGGCCTGGTGTAGGCCAGGGAAAAAAAACTTTTTAGGAACACTTTTTAAAGGAACAGTAATTCTAGAGCATGTAACTATCAGTGGCATCCAGGACTGCTGAAAGAACTGGGAGAATCATCAGTGAGGGCAGATAAAGCAATGGCTTCTCACAAGTCTGAAAATCTGGTTGGTAAGGGCCTAAAAATAGCTGTCACTAGAACAGGGGTGGACAAAATCCAGCCCCAGGGCCACATACCAATTCCCAAGGCTGTTTTTGTGGTCCTGACTCACCCACTTCCCCAGACTCCAGCAGATCAACATTTTCTTGCTATCCAAAAGGATGGGTTGCCTTTCCTGGGAGTCTCCAGGAGTGACCATGTTGGGAAGGAGTCCCAGGTAAAATGTAAAATTGCAGAGTCAGTCTTGTGACTGACAGGTGTCCACAGGAAGAGGCAGGGCCAGAGGACCATGTGGAGCCATTGGAGAACAAAATGGCGGGTGCGACTCGTTTGCGCATGCACAGTACTCCTGCACATGTGCAAATGCTTCACGGCCGCCATTTTGAAATCAAAATGGGGGGTGTGGCATGCGCCACGGCGGCTGCGTCTGCGCGTGCCGCAGTGGCGGCAGGTGTCTGCCTGGGCCAGTAAGTCCAGCGACCTGGGCCTGAACCGGCCCAGGGGCCGTAGGTTGCCGGTCCCTGATCTAGACACTATACTTCTACTGATGCAGCCTAAAATTGCATTGGCCTTTTTAGCTGTTGCATCACACTGTTGACTCATGTTCAAATTGTGGTCCACTTCATAACTCTCAAGGCGTAACACTCAAGGCATAACTCCACCCCCAGGCTGATACCTTTATAGACATTTGCTAAACAGCTTCTAAACCCAGCCTTCTTCCGGAGTTTTGTTTCATGTGACAGTGGTTCTCACACACACTGATGACCTAATTTGTTTTTCTCTTGCATCCTGTGTTCCCAGACACAGACTGACCTTGGCTAAGTTGTTTTCGTATAATCCACCTGCGGGCTAAAACTTTCAGTGTTAGAAATTTTCCCACATCTGTACATTTCCACTTTGACTACAAAACCCAACAGAAGTTCCCCACATCTCTTGGCAAGAAGACAAACATCCCACAATTGTTGCAGTTGACTGCAGCAACTCCCTCAGTGTCCATATTGAGAAATCTTAAGTAAGCACTGAAACAGGACTGTGGGCCTCTCCCTCAAAAAGTCCCCTAATAAAGACCCATGTAAAGGGCCCCTGTTCTCTTGGCCTTTTCACCAGGCTCTGTCAGCGAGCTCAATCAACTGGGTTTCTAACTCTACAGAGAGCTCCTGGATGCTACCTTATTCTGGAGTCTCTGATTCTCTTCCTCCATTCAAATGGCTGCCCAGAAACTGCTTTCCTTCTCCTTCCTGGCATGTTAATGGCTATTGCTCATTAAAATTCTAGATTACATACTCCACCAACCTGAAAACAGTATTTTTGCTTACCACCACCACCTTATTGGGAAAATGTGTATTTCAAAGCAGGCTTTCCACAACCTGGTGCCCTCCAGATGTTGAGCTTCAACTCTCCTTTGCTGTCCAGGGAATCTCCATGTTGTGTGATAACCAGAGACCCAGAAAAGCCAGAGGGGTATGTGTGTGTGTGTAAGTGGAAACTTTTGTTCTGTTTTTAGGCCTAGTCCCACTCATATTTGACACTAGGTTGAATTAAAATGAGTTATTTATATTTTCCATCACCTTTACCCTTCTTTCTTTGTCCATTTTATTAACCAAAAGTATTTCATTAGATAAGGATAAAGAAACGTTGGCCCTCTAGATGATGCTGGACTCCAACTTTAATCATTCTAGTAATCATGGCTAACAATGGGAGATGTTATCCAACAATATCTAGAAAGCCTCAGGTTCCTGACTTTTTTCCTAAGTAGTAGTATTGATGGCATGAGACTATAATGAGAGCTGAATTCCTGATTAAAAAGCAGCATGCAGATAAAATATATCCCAGTCTTGCTGTCATTTTCTCTTAGGGTGTGTGTGTGTGTGTGTTTTAATGTTACCTGATCTGGAATGAATCACAAGACAGTGGCATGGGATAAAGCACAATGCACTAATTCAATGTGCCATGTTTTTCCTCTGAAGCATAAATATTTGAAAGTCTGCATTTCTCTTTCTGAATGGATGGATTAAGTAGCTATGAAATATTAATTCCTATACTTTTTTCTAGGATAGAAGGAGTACCTACAGAGGCTGAATTCATTTCTCTGCTAAACAGGAAAATATATTTAAGGAGATATTTGGTTTAACACTTGGTATCTTGCTGTAAACAGGAAGACCATTGTATGGGTCTTTTTGAGTCCTGTAGGATACAAAAATCCACAGAAAAGTCATCTACATATTCAAGCAAAACTAATCTGACATAGCATCTGAATCCTTAAGGAATGTACTTTATAAGGATGGATGACTAAGGAACTTGCAACTGAACTAAGTTTTAAATGGAACATGTATAAGAAATGGAAAAATGGGGAAATCACCAAAGAGGAATTCAAACAAATAGCTAGCATGTGTAGGGGTAAAGTCAGAAAAGCTAAAGCGCAGAATGAACTCAGGCTTGCTAGAGAGGTTAAGAACAATAAAAAGGACTTTTGGGGGCATGTCAGCAGCAAAAGGAAGAAGAAGGAAATGGTAGGGCCACTGTGGGGAGAAGATGACAAACAGTTATCTGGGGACAGAGAAAAGGCAGAATTACTCAACACCTTCTTTGCTTCAGTCTTCTCAGAAAAGGCAAAGGGTGCTCAACCTGAGGATAATGGAGCAGAGGACAGAATAGGAGAATTTCAGCACAGAATAAGTAAAGAGATAGTGCAGGAATAACTGGTTAATCTAAATGAATATAAGTCTCCAGGACCAGATGAATTATGTCCAAGAGTATTAAAAGAACTGGCAAACGTAATATCAGAACCATTGGCAATAATCTTGGAGAACTCCTGGAAAACAGGAGACGTCCCAGGGGACTGGAGGAGGGCAAATGTTATTCCCATCTACAAAAAGGGGAAAAAAGAGGATCCCAACAATTATCATCCAGTTAGTCTGATATCAATACCAACAAAGATTCTGGAGCAGATCATTAAACAGAGAGTCTGTGAACATCTGGAAGGTAATTTGATAATCACAAAAAGTCAACATGGGTTTCAGAGAAACAGGTCATGCCAGACAAATTTGATCTCTTTTTTTGATAAAATTGCCAGCTTGGTAGATGAAGGGAATGCTGTGGATATAGGAATACCTGGTTAATCTAAATGAATATAAGTCTCCAGGACCAGATGAATTACATCCAAGGATATTAAAAGAACTGGCAAATGTAATCTCAGAGCCATGGCAATAATATTTGAAAACTCCTGGAGAACAGGAAAAATCCCAGCAGATTGGAGGAGGGCAAACATTGTCCCCATCTTCAAAAAGAGGAAAAAAGAGGATCCCAACAACATCACCCAGTTAGTCTGACATCAATACTGGGAAAGATTCTATAACAATTCATTAAACAGAGAGTTTGTGAACATTTAGAAGGAAATGCCATAATCACTAAAAATCAACATGGGTTTCTCAAAAACAAGTCAAGCCAGACTAATCTGATCTCTCTCTCTCTCTCTCTCTCTCTCTTTTTTTTTTTTTTTTTGATGAAATTACCAGCTTGCTAGATGAAGGGAATGTGGTAGACATAGCATATCTTGATTTCAGTAAGGCTTTTGACAAGGTCCCCCATGATATTCTTGCAAACAAGATAGTAAAATGTGGGTTAGACAATACAACTGTTAGGTGGATTATTAACTGGTTGACTGACCAAACTCAAAGGGTGCTCAGCAATGGCTCCTCTATATCTTGGATAGAAGTGACTTGTGGGGTGCCACAGGGTTCTGCCCTGGGCCCAGTGCTATTCAACATCTTTATCAATCACTTGGATGAAATCACTTGGGCTCGGTCAGATGAAAGAATAGGGGGCATGCTTCTCAAATTTGCAGATGACACTAAATTAGGAGGAATACCCCAGAAGACAGGATGAAAATTCAAAGTGACCTTAATAGATTAGAAAGCTGGGCCAAAGCTAACAAAATGAATTTCAACACAGAGAAATGTAAGTTACTGTACTTAGGGCAAAAAATGAAATGCATAGATATAAGATGAGGGACACCTGGCTGAATGAGACTATGTGTGAAAGGGATCTAGGAGTCCTAGTAGACCACAAGTTGAACATGAGTCAACAGTGTGATGTAGCAGCTAAAAAGGCCAATGTGAATAGGCTGCATCCATAGAAGTATAGTATCTAGATCAATGTAAGTATTAGTGCCACTCTATTCTGTGTTGGTCAGGCTCCACCTGGAATATTGTGTCCAGTTCTGGGCACCACAATTCAAAAAGGATGTTGAAAAACTGGAGTGTGTCCAGAGGAGGGCGACTAAAATGGTGAAGGGTCTGGAAACCATGCCCTATGAGGAACGACTTAAGGAACTGGAGAAGAGATGGTAAAGAGGTGATATGAAAGCCCTGTTCAAATATTTGAAGTGATGTCACATTGAGGAGGGCGCTAACTTGTTTTCTGATGTTCCAGAGAACAGGACCCAGAACAATGCATGCAAGCTACAGGAAAAGAGATTCCACCCCAGCATTAGGAAGAACTTCCTGACAGTGAGAGCTGTTCGACAGTGGAACACACTCCCTTGGAGTGTGGTGGAGTCTCCTTCTTTGGAGGTCTTTAAACAGAGGCTGGATGCCATCTTTTGGGAATGCTTTGATTTTGAGCTCCTGCATGGCTGGGGGTTGGACTGGATGGCCTTTGTGGGCTCTTCCAACTCTATGATTCTATGTATTGGGAATTATTATATTTCTGAAATGTTCATCCCCTTTTCCTGTAACCACTCAAAGGTAGAACTGCAAACACTCAGGAACAACCCTTTGTGAATGTCTAAACCAGGGATAGGCAACCTATCCCTTTTAAGGGCCGAGGGACTTCAGCTCCCAGAATCCCTGGAGCTATTGGCCAACATGGGTCTATTGGTCAACATAGCTGAGGCTTCTGGGAGCTGAAGTCCCTCGGCCCTTAAAGGGGAAAGGCTGCCTACCCCTGGTCTAAACAGTATGCAAACTTCCTCCTGAACAGTGCTCCAGTATTCCTCCAGTAACTGTTGTACTCTAGATATATAATCTACAACTGTGACTGCAGTTAAAATCTGTCCAAACATTTTAAAAAATGCATGGTTTATCTAATTGCCTATTATACCAAATGATTTTGAAAGTCAGATTCCCATTTTAAAAATCCAAGTAAAAAATCTGCATTAGCATTTAAATAGATATTTGGGGGCTTTAAAAATACTATTTATTTACTTGGTTGGCCTTAACAGCCCATTAGCAGTGCAAATTCATTTCATGGGACTCCTTAAGACATTGGTCTTTAACCTGATATAGACACTATTAATACCATGCAAGTCCATAAAGCTGCATCATGTGCTTAAGAAGTCAAACATGAGGATGTTTTTTTAAAAAAATAATAATAATAATTCAGTGGGTGGAATATCACAGAGTGATGTGCTAAAATCCACATTTTCTTTCTCTATGCAATGGAAGAACTAAAAAGTTGCTAAATTGAATAGACCCAAGGCTTTCTAATTACACACTCCCACAGAAAGCAAGAGAACCAGGATTTCATTTGTATATGGAAGTCAGATTTTATTTCCTGATTGTATTTTTAACTGAAGCAAACCCTAGTTCACACAGCATCCTCAGACCAGATATTAAGGTATAGATATCTTTTCACCTTTGAATAGTCATTTCGGATTGTCTCATATAAACAAGTGTTACGAGAAGTGGCTTTGATTGGATTTTGATATCAAGATTCTTTTGGATCTCTATCAGAAGCCCTAGGCTGGAAAGGGCCTCCATCGCCATGGGCTCAAGGCGAGAACATCACGCAGGCACTAAGTTGAATCTGCATTTACAAGCCATTTGCAGATCAAAAGGCCAGGCTTAGGATCTGCAATGCAGGACATTCACACCTGAAAAGATTTATGAGCCAGTCAGGATGTGTCCTTAAGGTGAGGAAAAGTAACAAACCTACATCCCATCTCCCCTCTTCTGGAAATTGTCCACTTCAAAGCACAGCAATCGGAATCCTTTGATGTTCAATAGCAACTCTTTGCTTCTAGGGTTTAAATACTCCCCAAAATCTTAGGGAAAGGGGGGTCTGGATAGATTTCATGACGGTCCTGTACCATTCATGATCTCTAGATAGAGTCTCCCCGGCTCTACCTACTGTTCTTTTCAGTTGAGTCTATTCATCGTTGGAGCAACATCTTTGCAGGTAATTATCACCATTAGAAAGCCTTGTGTTCCTATCCAAGCTAACTACTTTACTCCTTAGTTCTTGTGTGTGTGCATGTATGTTAGGGTGTCTTTGTATGCTTGAATCCTCAAATAAAGCTTTGTTTCTACTTCAGTCTCATCTCTAGCCACCTCCGTAAACATAGGATAAAAGATCCCATAGAAGACTTGGACTTTAGTAATTCCCCAGGTTCAGAGTCTTCTCATTACACAAGACAGTAAAAATGTTAAAGCTGGACAGTGAAGAAAGTTCATAAAAATGAGACACATAAAAATGTGAAAGCCGAAAAAGTAGAGAATCCACTCATGTGATGCTGGAGAAGAGTTCTACAAAGACCAGGAACTGCCAAAATTACCTATAAATGTGCCCTAAAGCAAATAAAGCCTGATCTATCCCTAGAAGGCAAAACTATCAAACTGAGGCTATCATACTTTGGTCATACAATCAGATGACATTATGCTAATGCTTGGTAATGTGGGAAGCAATAGGAAAAGAGGAAGACTGATTAGATAGAGTGGATAGAGTCAAATAAGGAAGCCACAGTCCTGAACGTGCAAGATCATAAGAGGGCTCTTAATATCAGAATGTACTGGAGATCTCTCATTCACAGAGTCATCATAAGTCAAAGCTGACTTGACAGGAATTAATAACAGCAACTTGAGTATTTTGGTAAGTCTAATTTGCTTCCTGTGAGTGAGGTGGCTACAGGAGAAAAAGGGCATTTCAGTGGTGGCACTCTGGCTATAGAATGTTCTCTCCAAAGGAACTCACCTGGCAGATATATTGCTGTCATTGTGGCATTACATGGTTCAGTAAATGAATATGTGTTATCTGTTTATTTGAAACTATTGAAACAAAAGAACTCCAGTCTTTAAAAATTGAACTTGTGCCTAAATGCAGATAATCCATTTCAAGTACAGTCATTTCAAGTCTGCATCCCTGGCCCATTTGCAGATGGCAAGCAAAGGGAGATAAAATGGGGTGTGTGCCGCCATTCAAGCCTATGAGGCTTGAATATTTGCGGTCTTCCATTTTCATTGTGGGAGTCAGGAACAGATCCCCCATGAAAATGGAGGGGCAACTATATACACAACTATGAAGCTTCCTGCTCTATTATCATAAACAGTGAAAGCTTCAATGAATTGGAGGAGTTTGTGTACCAGCCTGAATCCCATTTTGGGGAAAAGGCAGGATGTAAATCCAACAAATTAAAAAAAAAAAAAAGCCAGAGCTTGGGAAAGTTACATTTATTAATTACTTTTTTTGTGTGGGGGAACTACAACTGCTAGAATCCAGTGGCCATTCTGAATGAGGTGTTCTGGAAATTATATTCCAAAAAAAGTAATTTTTCCAAATGCTGGCTATTATAAAATTAGACATTCTGCAGCTTCCAAGACTTGTTGTAAAACAAGACTCTTAAATGTGCATATCTGCAAGGTGTTTTGAAGTGAGAAAATTTTATTTATTTATTTATCTATTTAATGTATATTCTGCCTTTCTCTCAGTATAGGACACAAGGTATCTTGTCCAAAATGAAGTGCATCCTTTAAATTCTGAACAGCTAAATATGAGTACATTGGGGAGAAATAACACATAAATGCACTTTAGCCAATTGAAGGAAATGCACACATTGGATAAAAATGTGTAAAACAGCAACAATTTAAAATATGCAGGTGACATCATACTACTAGCAGAAAATAGCAAAGGTTTGGAACAATTACAGAAGAAAGTCATGGAAGAAAGTGCAAAGGTAACTTTAAAGTTGGACGTGAAGAAAACAAAACTAATGGCCACATATGATTTATATAATTTGAAAGGAGATTATTGAAATTGTTCAAGATTTTCCATATCTTTGCTAAAACATGGATCACACTTGAGATTGCAGTCAAGAAATCAGAAAAAGACTAGAATTGGAAGGGTGGCTATGAAGGAACTAGACAAAATCCTGAAGTGTAAAGATATATCATTGAATACTAGAGTTCAGCCTACAGCCATACCACCCTGAACACACCCAATCTCGTCTGATCTTGGAAGCTAAGCAAGGTCAGGCCTGGTTAGTATTTGGATGGGAGAATACTAGAGTTCAGGTTTTCTATGCCATCGTATTTCCCATTTCTATGTATGGTTGTGAAAGCTGGACAGTGAAGAAAGATGACAGGACGACAATCAACTCATTAGAAAGGTGGTGCTGCAAAAGAGTTCTATGGATATCATGGTACTAAAAATACAAATATATGGGTCCTAGGGCAAATCAAGCATGAACTCTCCCTAGAATAGTGATGGTGAACCTTTTAGGGGCCGAATGCCCAAACTAAAAGGCCTTCCGGCACCGGGTGTTACCTGGTGCCAGGGTTGGGACTTCTGCCCTCCAGGGGCAGGACTTCCACCCTCCAGGGGTGGGATTTCCAGGACGGGATGTCTTCCTTCCACCCTCCCAGCCTGAAGGCCTGGGGGGGGGGGCAAGAAGAAAGAAGAGGAACAACAGCGCACCTGTTCCTTCCTCCTCCTATCCCCACACTGTCCCCGCCTTCAAATACCTCTGGAGAGGCAGCTGAAGGCTGGGGAGGGTCAGGGAGGAGGAGGAACAGGTGCGCACCTCTTTCTCCTTCTTCCCCCATACCATCTCTGGCCTTCATCTGCCTCTGGAGAGACAGATGAAGGCTGGGGAAGCTCTGGAAGGAGGAGTAATAGGCGTACACCTCTTCCTTCTCCTCCCCACCCTCTGTGTGCTGGAGAAAATGGCTTTGCATGCCATAAGTTTGCCATCACAACCCTAGAAGCCAAGATGCCTAAACAAAGGTGATTATCACACACCAGATCCGTGCCAGGACACACCAGATCCATGCCAGAACACAGGTTGTAACTGTCACCAACCGATCTTATTGCACTGCCCCAAGCCTGGGCAGTAGGCAGCCCATATCCAATCTGGGCTTTTCCTGCAGCTTTTCAAGAATGAGATTTTCCTGTTCTTGAAAAGTTCCCAGAGAATCCTGGGGTTGGCTATGGGCTGCCTACTGCCTAGACATGGGGGAGTGCAATAAGATCTTCTGGTGACAGTTACAACCTGTGTCTATCCTGGCGTGGGTTTGACATGTGATAATCTCCTAAAACTGTCATACTTTGGCCATATAATGAGAAGACCTTACTCACTAGAAAAGACAAAAATGATTGGTGATGTAGAAGCAGTAGGAAAAGATGAAGACTGCATACAAGGTGGATGGACTCAATCAAGGAAGTAATGACCCTGAATTTGCAAGACCTGAGCAAGGCTGTTGATAGAGTGATTTGGAAATCTCCCATTTACAGGGCCCTCCATGTTGAAGTTGACTTTACAGCAGTTAACAACAACAACAAAATGGAGGAAGAATTCTGCATTTGAAGAAATATAACAAAATTTGAAACACAGATTTTTTTACATTCCTATGGTGCCATGTATGGTTTGAGTATTGGACTACAACTCTGGAAACCAGGGTACAATTCCTAGCTTAGCCATGAAACCGTGTGCCTTTGGGCAAGTCACACTCTCTCAGCCTCAAGGGAAGGCAAATCTCCTCTGAACAAATCATGCCAAGAAAGTCCCAATATAGGGTCACCTTAGGTTCACCATAAGTTGGAAATGACTTAAAGGCACACAACAACAACATATGGGGCACTGAGTTGCAAAATCATACAAGTGCAGCTTTCATTTTAGAGCCAAAATAGTGCAGTTGTTTGAGCATTGTACTATGACTCTGGAGACCAGGGTTTGATTCCTAGCTCGGTTGTGGAAACCCACTGGGTGACCTTAAGCAATTCACACACTCTCAGCCTTACAGGATAGCAATGGCAAGCCCCCCTCTGAAGAAACGTGCCAAGAAAAACCCATGATAGGTTCGCCACCTTAGGGTCACCATGAGTCAGAAATGACTTGAAGGTGCACAATAACAACAACAACAACAACAACAACAACAACAACAACAACAAACAGTTTTTCCTACTCAAGAAATACATGGGAATGCATGGCAGATGTGTTTTCCTTGATGCAAAGAAACCAGATTTCCCCAAGAGGAAAAGGAATTAAAAACACATTGCTTATGCCTCTGGAAAGCAAACAACTGTAATTGCATCGGGCAAGTTATCTTCAGCAGTGAGCATGGTCAAAAAGACCAGCAACAAATTTGCTATGAAAGTGAAAAGCTTTGTGGAAGGCGATTATCATGGGAGGAAAAAAAATCAGGGGAGAATATAACATTTAGATGTATGTGTGTGGGAGCCAGTCTTCTAACACCAAATTAGAGAGAAGGAGAAGAAATTATGAAAGTCATTGCCATAGATTGACAAGGACAACAACAATAACTGTAATCATAAAGTAATTTATGTCTAACCTGCTTGGAATAAAAATAACAAGTACACAAGTTCAGCGCTTGGGCTAGCTGTATCTCACAAGTGTTTAGTTTAAATCCTGACACCATCTGTTCAGCTGAATTTTTTGTACTGTACCCCATATGCCAAATCACAAATATGTTACTAAGGACAGCAGCCTCCTCATTTACAAAAAAATAACTTGCTACCCTGTTTGAATGAAATGAGGAACAAAGGATGGCCAGCTTGGAGCACAACAACTTGGCAAACCTACTACTAATATTGAGGCGGAATAAACAGGGCACATACTGCTGGTGGAGCCTAAGTAACTAGCATCTTCACAGAGAGCATGTAAAATTTTCAGCTAGTATAGCAAGCCCTGAAGATGACCCAACAAAACAGGGGACTCAGTGGCTAAAAACATAGCTCATTATGCAGACTGACTGAACATGGGCATAACGTGGGTGAGAGGAATGTAGGGAACATTGCTTTTCTCCAGAGCAGAGTGGGAAGGAAATGCTCCTTCCCAGATGGATGGCTTGCCCTTGCCAAGTTCTTTCATCCCTGGACACATGCAACACTATTCACCTACTCCACCTACTATTGCTGGAGCCATGGATGTGAAAATCTGCCCATTTCATTTTTGCTGCATTTCTTGCAAAACTGCACCAGCAGTCTTGTCCTATCCATTTCGTATCAGGTTGTGAGACTCCACCTTTACCCACTTCCACACATATAAACTGGTGCATACTGTGTTCCCACATTTCCTAATGCATGTGTTTGTATATCTTGTGCACACTTCTCAACACACATTTTAGATGGGCCAAAATCATTTTTAAAAAGAGAAAAACATTCTAACACATGCTGTTGTTTTTTTCAGATGAAGAGAAACTGGAAATCAAAGCAAACTGTCAATAATGTTGCAGATTGCAAATTGGATATATTCATTTTTAATGGCTAATGTGAATTTATTCTCCTTTCCTAACAGCACCAATAAACAGAAGAAGATCACTAAAGAAGACCAGCAGTGTGGCACCTTTTCTCATGTTGACTCCAAAGAAGACTTTTGAATACATTCAGAGATCTGGGTCTCATTTTATTCCCATGGACCATCCCAAGTTTTATACGACAATGTTGTCTTGCATTACTGGGCAGTGATGATACCCCCAAATAGCAAAGTTTGTGCAAGGTCTGGCACTGGAGTTGCATATTGGCCCCTAAGGCTGTATTTGTGGCCTTCAACACTCCAACATCCCCTGGCCTTCCTTTTTCTGGGAGAAAAAAAGGTTTAATAGACTCTCCTGGAAACTGCCAAGAGTGATGATTATGCCTTCAAAATCAGAACCAGTCTTCCATCCATTAGGGGCCATTTTGGCAGTATATGTACCTACCCACCCTGGGAGAATCCTAGGAGAAATTTGTTCCACACGCTTGCTTCAGTTACTCACTCCTGAAGCAGAGGAAATAATTTCAGAAATCCCCAGCTTGTCAATGATGAAATGGCTCCAACTATCCCACAAGCTAAAGAGATCACAAGCTATAAGCCTACTTTAAAAAGAAAAAAGACTCAGAAGGGGCATGAAGTAAATCACCAGATAAAGTAAACTAGAATATTTTTTAAAGGAAAAAATGCAAGTAGCAGAGCATCTACCCCCATAAGAAACAACTGTGCAAGAGTTCTATGCTACCAACCATTGAGGAGGGGCATAAGGAGTTTCATTTTTAAAAAACTTGGGGTGTTTGTTTTTATATCTTGAAGCGGGGGTGGGGGCAGAAACAACCTTAAAATGCAGAAATCACACCTACTGTAATGGGGAAGCACCTTTTTAGCAGAAAAAAATGAAACTGGGCGGAGGGGATCACTGGGTCCAAGGCCATGTTCCACCTCACTGGTCTCCTAAGTACTGCATGTGGCCTGCAAGCCACACACAGTTCCCACACCAGTGTATACCATGATTGAACTGCACAGCTAACCTCCCACAATTTTCACAATGCAAAAGATTACATGAAAAAAGGAATTATGTTTGACACGGATATAATTCACATAATAAAATAATGCATTTCTAGGGAGTGGTATGGGTTTCTTCTCTCTCCAATATTTTTTCCAGTGGTTTTTATAATTTTTGCTTTTCCAGTTTCTACTGTATATTCAGTTGAGACCTAGGGGCATAATATGGTATGTGCCCATGTGATCTTGCCCTTGCTTTCTCTACTGATCTATTTGTTTCATCATTGTGTTGATCTCTACCAGTCATCTGCCTTCATATACACAGACAAACTCAGGGCATTTTTTTTCCTAACTGAAAGGGGCTCATTGTAATGAAATCCCAGAACACCTCCGTGGCTACTTGGTAGTCAAGATGACTATCAGCTTTGGCATTCAGCCTGATCTCTAATTCTCTCCAATGAGCCCAGGTTCATTGAATGATGACATTGAACCTGATGAGACAAACCGCAGTCAGACAAAGTGCACAAAGTTCTGTCAATGTTGCAACCATGCCTGGAAAAAGAAGTTGATTTTGGATCTGCTGGTTTTGAAGCCCAGCTCTCAGTGGCAAGACTTGAGATAGCAAGTCTTATGGAATTTCAGAACAAAGTATGGAGTTTTAATTTTGTGTCATAGTTTTTCTAAAATATTTTTCTCCTGAAAGCAACCAAATTATCTTATGTGTGAAAAGGTCATGGTTCCTATCAACTACTGTTATTTCTTCCCCAAAATCATGATGTTTCTGCAGCCCCAGAGGCAAAACACAAGGTCAGTGAGATCATGCATACTCATCCATATCTGCATGAGCTCACAGATGGGTCACTGGAAAATACAAATAACAGCTGGCCCATGTGACCAGCATATATTGATAGGTGCAGAAACCCCTAAAACGACCCTACAAGTGCATTTATTCAGATTATTAGAAGTGTATAAACAAGCTCTAATTTAAATTCACTGCCTCAGGTAAACTCATGTATATATTTTTCCAGTAATCATTTATTTATTCCCTGTCAGCCATTTTTTGGACTTTCATCCTGAAATGATGAGCTGTTGCTAAATTGTCAAATTCATTAATGCAGACAGCCAGAAAAAAGCAAATCACTTTGTGAGGTTGGCTTCTTCCAGACCTTTCCCTCCTCCCCACCCCCATTCCACTCTTCTCTTTCTTTCAAAATTCACATTTTGATGAATGCTATAGATTGGCCTATTAAAATATGTTCACATTGATTTTGGACTTGATGACAAATAACAACAAGATTCTCTGATTGCCCCTGGCAGCATCACAATTAATTCTGAGGTTAGGGCTGTACAAAGTCTCTGGGGGTGAAGCCCCCTCTGGCAATATTGTTGGTAATATCCACAGGTTTCTTTGTTCTGTGAGCCACATTTTCTGAATCAACAGTTCTGAACTCTGAGAATGATAAGGCTCTGTTCAAAAGTGTGGTGTAGTGGTTTGAGTATTGGCTTACAATTCTGGAGACCAAAGTTCAAATCCCACTTAGCTTTGGTTACCTTGGGCAACTCATACTCTCTCAGAATCAGAAGGGAAAGGCAAAGCCCCTCTGAACAAACCTTGCCAAGAAAACTCTGTGAAAAGTTCACCTTAGGGTCACTATAAGTTGGACATGTCTTTAAGGCACAGAACAACAACTATCCAAATGTTCATGTGGCTGCCACTGCAACACCTAAACTGGCCTGAATCCTATTGCTAACTCCAGCTAGTGTAAGCCAACTAACTGAATGGGATTTACATATGTATTGCATGTGATTTAATAAGATTTACACAAGTCAACAGTTGATTCAGAGGTTCTATGATAACCAATAGGATTCAAGCCTCTGACTTTAAACTACATGTGAAACCAAGATTGAGATTCTACAGAGAGTAGTTACCATGTGATGTGAAAGATAGGAAAGAACATGTCAAAGTATTAATAGCCTTTGTTATTATTAAATTTACAAAATTAGACCTAACAGAAAGATGGGGGAAAGCCGCAATACAGATAGGCTTGGAATATTTTATTTATATGGTATGCATTGAATTACACATCCTTGTTTATTCAAGAAGATCAGTGCAAAATAAACATCTCTTCCTCCACTGCCTCAAATTAGTTTGTGGTTTTTCAGTGAAGTTACTCTTGCCAGTTACTCTTGCTCTTGATCACTTTACTATCATGTGCATTAAAGTTGCTCTGATATAAGGTTGTCTCCATCACAATGACAAAAAAGAACTGCAAAATACAAGGTGAAAAAAAGTATTCTATTTCTATATTGTTTTTCATTTTTAAAGCTACTCTCCGTGTTTGTGTGTGTGTACAATATGCTTTGAGCACAAATAGCCTACATATACAGCCAAAAATATCTAAAGGACCACAGTTGTCCATCTCCATCATAACAAAATAAAGTAAAATTATTTTCCAGAAAAAAAAATGCAAACATTACAAAACAATCCTCAGGTAGGTTGGAGGACAGATGGGGCAGATCTGCCTCAGAGTCTACAACCTTACTGGCTCACATCAGTGCCAAGGCTGGAGATGGAGGAAGGCACAGATCTTCCCTCCTCCTTGTCTCTATGAGCTTTGTTTTTAATATTTTACCATTTCCCTGTGGCAACCCAAGGCTAGTGCCCATGAGAAATCCCAATAGGACATTATCAGTTTCAAATCCAGCTCCGCATCAACCCCTCCATTTGGAGGCTAGAACTGGAACAAATAGCTTTTAGTTCTACTTTCTGTGCAGACATAGTGAATATAAATCTGTATACTTCGACTGTAGTGTAAATATGCCAGTTCAATTAAGCTAGATCCAGTTGCATAACCAACTGCACAGAATTCATCACAACTTTGGGCTCACCTTTAGCTCCACAGTCAAAAGAGAAAGGGAAGGGACTATGGTCCAAAACATACTGCAGAAATAATCCAGTCTGAGACCACTTTAACTGCCATGGCTGAGTGTTTACGGTATTCTGGGAATTGTAGCTTGGGTGCCACATTAAATTACAATTCCCAAGATTCCCTAGCTCTGAACCAGGACAGTTAAAGCAGTCTTGAACTGGATTATTTCTCCAGTGAGTTTTGGACCTATGTGTGTGCTTACAGAAAGATTGACTGCACTAGAATCCACTTATACAACCTCTGAGAAAGCAGAAGTCCTTGTATGTGCTCTGTGTCAGGGCAATCCACTATGGGAGACTGTGGGAAAGAGCCTTCTCTGTTGTTGCATGCCTGTTATAAAATACTCTTGCCTTGAAGGCCCAGCTGGTGACACAACTTATTTCATTCCAAAAAATAAGTGAAAACATGTTGTTGCTGCTGTTGTTGTGTGCCTTCAAGTTGTTTCTGACTTATGGAGAGCCTGAATTGAATCTATCACAGAGCTTTCTAGTGTGTGACTTACCCAATTTCACCTAGTGGGTTTCATGGCCGAGAGAAGAATCAAAATATGATTTTGATTTTGGACCTAGAATCATAGAATCACAGAGTTGGAAGAGACCACAAGGGCCATCCAGTCCAACCCCCTGCCATGCAGGAACTCAAAATCAAAGCACCTGATTGATTGTGTACATTTCTACATGTATGCATCAATTTCATTTCTTTTAAGCTGTTTTAATTGGCTTAAACAATCTTGGTTTCACTCATTAAAATGTTTAACACGTTTTTAGTCTGTTCAAAATTATTTTACATGGTTTGAAATTGGTCAAAGTTAATTTTATTGTAAACCATAAACCACCCTGAGATCTCAGGTATTGGGAGGCCTCGTTTATTTATATTTTATATAAATAAAATATGTATTTTATGTAATAAATCACTTTGGGTTCTGTATGAGGAGAAAGGAGGGATATAATTAAATAAATAAATAATAAAGTTCACATGTTAGTGCAGTGGCCCAACAGGTCATAGTAGCCCCTCTGGAGTCAACAAAGAATTACCTCCATGAGATCCTACTCCACTTAGCAATCAGTATTAGGGAGTAGTATTGCACTTGTAGATACTAACAGTGTGATCCTACACATATTTATCTAGAAGCAAGCCCTCCTAAGGTTATTCATGAGACTTATTCACAGATAAGTGTCT
This sequence comes from Phrynosoma blainvillii, assembly GCA_026167975.1. Taxonomy (NCBI): domain Eukaryota; kingdom Metazoa; phylum Chordata; class Lepidosauria; order Squamata; family Phrynosomatidae; genus Phrynosoma; species Phrynosoma blainvillii. The sequence continues at coordinate 273,970,003 of JANUYF010000002.1, forward strand.
ATAGAATTGCAGCCCAAGTATGTTTGGGGCTGTAGTACTTAAAATCCAATACAGCTATTCTGTAAATAGATTATTGCTCCCCACAACTGTTAAATTGCTTACAGATAAGAATTATATCATGGTACATGGAGAACAGCATGAAATAGCAAAAGTTGAGATGTATGTATATATGCATGGCAATAATGGACCCTAATATGGATCTTAGAAGTATTTTTTGGTTTAGGACCCATCAGTTGCTGTGACCTGTGGCAAAATAATTCTCTAAAGGGAAATGTAATAGCTTATAAAATGGAAAACTCCAGCAGAGCTACATAACAGCCCCATTCAATTATTTTTAACTCTTATCACTTTTGATGGGCAGGGGATCTTTATCATTTATGACTGCATGAGAATCTCTCAAAGGAGGCTCTGAGCCTAAATTCTCTAATTTTGTTTGCCTTGCAGATGGGGCTGCCAGATGCCCTGTTTCTTTTTAAAGTGACATTTCCTATTTCAGAATACCTCAAAGCCATAGAATTCACTCACTGCACTACTACAGCATGGCATTCCATCAGACAGATAACCAGTCTGGCACCCCTATTAAATTTGGTATTTCTAACTATAATAGATGGGGTCTGACCATCCCACAATGTAAAGATTTGATTAGGAGCCAAAATGGAGAGACAAAGATATATGGATTGATGCAAGGGTCTTAGTTTTTATTATTGTATTCCCTCCCCAACCCCGACACACACGGACACACAAAAACTACCCCTGAAGAATTTGCAGAAGAATATATATGTATTTGAGGTTTCAAGTCAAAATGATTCCTCCATATTAAAAAAACCAAAAAAAAAAAAAACTAATGCATTGTAAGCTTTACCTCTGAAGGTGCTCTTCCCATGCTCCCATTTCATTTCAATTTCTGCTGGTTGAACTTAAGTTAATTTTAAATGTCCATCTGTGTAATAAATATCAGAAAGTGGGAGGAGGAGAAAGGAACTGAGTAATTTTAATTACCTGATGAAAACATGGAATCAGAGAGGATTAATTGATCCAAAAGCACACCCAGATTTACAGATCTTCTACTTGGAAATCAAAGGAATTAAATATATGGGACCACACAAACCAACTGGTCTAATAGTTACTTTCCATTCCGAAGGGATCCTGAGTAACGTAGTTTTGGGAAAGAACTAGGAATCTCCCAGCAAAGAGGGCTCTCAACACACTCACCCAACCACAAATCCCAAATTTTCAAAGAGCAAAACTTAACAGTGAAACTAGAACAAACCCTATAACTGGCTATAGACATAAGGCTCATAGTCAGAGAAGAAAAATAGCAGAATCAGGTTTTTCCAAACAATTACACATCTTGTTTATTAATTAATTATTCACCAGTTGTTTGAATTAACATGAGTAAAAACTCAGGACCTGGGACTGGAGGGGAAGAGAAAGATCCTTATGGTAAGAGTTTAGAATCCTTAGAATGTATCATCAATTATATAATCCAGAGGATTTTTTTTTCCTTCAAAAATCAAAATTATTTTCTAGCTGTAGTATTTCAAATATTTTTTTTAAAGTACATATCCCTCTCTGTTGAATCAGTTAGTTTCCAATATATATGCATTAATCTCAATCCTTTTGGTGGTTTTTATGGTCCAAAACACACTGCAGAAATAATCCAGTTTGAGACTGCTTTAACTGTCCTGGCTCAGTGCTAGGGAATCCTGGGAATTGTAGTTTATTATGGCACCGGAGCTCTCTGACAGAGAAGGCTTAATGTCTCACAAAACTACAGTTCCCAGAATTCCCTAGCATTGAGCCAACGTAGTTAAAGCAGCCTCAAACTGGATTATTTCTACAGTGTGTTTTGGATCTATATCAATGGTGTGGTTTTCATTTGAACTTTACAATAGTTGTCCCAGGTACTGAACTCAATCCCCAAAACAGGTTCGGCACCATGGATAACTCTTTTAGAGCTCAGACTAAAGCAGATTCCCATCTCCAGTGACATCAGTCTCACCAACACCACTGCATTAGCCACAAAAACCAGTTGGCAGCACAGTTCTATGCCTGTGTCATTTTGCTGTAGTTTGCAAAGAACTGGAAAACTCAGTTGTTTCCACAATTCATTACCTTCCTCCAATAGGAAAAGAATTAATGTGTCCTCTCCCCCCAAAAAACAATAAAACTAAGTGTTTTTCTGGTTCCTACAAGGGTTTTATTCCCTTGTAAAAAACGTTTGTATGTGCATCAAATGATGCTGTTTTGTTGTTTGCAATAGGCGGCTTTTATTCTCCATTGAATGAGTAAAAAATGAGCCAGGTTTGTGTGTAATGGCTGCATTATCACTTATGCAGGCTTTGAGAATGCACCACCACTTGTACAACTATTTGTGTACTGGTGTAGTATGCCAGAGTCAGTGTGGTGATTTCAGTGGACTTTATCACATGGGGACAATTGGAAGTGTAAATGGTATTTATCCCATGAAACTCACGCATTCACATTTAAGACTTTCACACGATGTCACTATTAAACTGCCATTATCCCAGGAATATCCTGCCAAAATTGTGCAATTGTGATAATTGTTTTCACACGATGTCATGACCAAAAGCAATTAAAGTGCCATTATCGCAGGAATAACCAGGCAGTAAACAGTAACAAATCATTCACGGGATTTTCCTGTGAATGATTTGTTGATGTTTATTGCCTAGTTATTCTCTGAGCATTATCATATGGAGGAAAATTGGAAGCTTAAACGGAATCTATACCATGAAAATCATGTAGTTACTATTAAATTGTAATTAAGATTTTCAGACACAGCATGATAAAAGAGCCATTATCCTGGGAATAACGAGGAAATAAACAGCAAGAAAGCATTTTCAGGATTTTCCTGTGAATGATTTGTTGCCGCTTATTGCCAAGTTATTCACGGGTTAATGCTACTTTAATCGCTTTTCAATGCAACCTTATGTGAAAAGCTTTATCTCAATTGTGCAATATTCACAGGATATTCATATAATGGCCATTTAATTGCAACATCATGTGAAAATCTTAATTGTGAATGTGCGATTTTCACAGGATAATCCCCGTTTATTCTTCCATTGTCCCCATGTTATAAAGTCCCCTGGTTATTCCTGGGATAATGGCTTTTTTATTGTGCTGTGTGTGAAAATCTTAATCATGTTTTAATGGTGATTGCATGATTTTCATGGGATGAACCCCATTTAAACTCCGAATTTTCCCCCATGTGATAAACTCCAATGTTAGATTAGGACTCCAAGGAGGAAAGGTTTAAATCCTCACCCAGCTATGGAAACCCACTGGGTAGATTTGGGCAAGTCACAATCTTTCAGCCTAAGATGAGAGCAATGGCAAGCCTCCTCTGAATAAATTTTGCTAAGAAAACCATGCATTAGGGTTGCCATAAACTGGAATTGACTTGAAGTCATATTATGAGAACTACGGTGTAACTACTAGATTCTGGCTATAATGCACTTCAGTTTCATATAACACATCTAACAGATTCCTCAGAATGGATTTATTTTCCCCACCCCTCTATACATATACCAGCTTTGATACCTTTTGACTATACCAAAAATCAAAAATGTAAAAAACAAAAACAGATTTCTAGGTAGAAATGGATTTAAGCCTGAAACATGTGCTACTGTTCCTAATTAGACTCCTGTTGCCTTTGGCAATTATGAGGTTATGCAGCTTCATAAAGCAAGAAAGTTTCATGTTGTTAATAAACACCATGAAGTTGTTCCCTCTTTGCATTTACACAAAGGAACAAAGAAATAAGAAAGTATTCATTTTACAATGTGCTATAACTAGAGAAGTTATGACTTGTATGTATATGAAAATAATAGACAGATCATAACATGAGAATCTGCATCTATGTATCTATGTATAGTATTTATACTGGATAGGAAGTCATGATTATAGTCATGTTCCTACTACATGCATAAACTGAGAGATAACTGCTAATTTGTCATACATTATATACACCAAGCAACATAGTGACATCATGCATTCTTTGCCTCTAGAGCAGGGGTAGGCAACCTTTTTGAGCTCAGGGCCGGGTTGCTGTCCCTCAGACAATTGGCGGGCCGAAGCAAAATAATAAAATAATAAAAATAATAAAAATAAAAATAAAAAAATTTAAAAATATGCATGCACACTCTCTCAGCCCCAGAAAAGCCACGATGGCAAAACCCCTGTGGAGATTTTGCCAAGAAAACCCCAAGAACAAGTAATAACAACAATAATCAATATCATCATGGCGGGGGGGCAGGACCGGCCTGGGGCCGGTTCAAAGGCCTCATGGGGCCGCATCCGGCCCCTGGGCCGCAGGTTGCCTACCCCTGCTCTAGAGGGTTCACACAAGTAAAGACATCCCATTCAAGATAAGAGAAAATACAGTTTGGGGCACAGGTCAGTCTGTTTGGCAACAAAAGCAATTTCTTCAACAGATGAAAATGTTACAAAACTTGCCTTTTTTCATTCTTAGTTCAAGTAGCTCTTTTAAAGCTCTTCCTGAGAAGCTCACACAGCAAGACAAAAAGCTGCCCAGCTTTGATAAGGAATGTGCTCTACATGCATTCTGGATGTCAGCCTTTTCTCCCAAAGACCATGTCAATGATCATGAATTGCTTTTGAATGGATGAGGGCAATCTCAAAAGAGTACCGATCACCTCAAATGCTCAATTTGATCTTATGCTGGCCTTTCAAAACCACAGCCCAAGCAGTTTGCTTCACAGAAGTGCAACAGTGAAGCTGTTCCCTTTGCTATGGTGCTTAGGTTTTTGGCTTCATTCACTGCCCATCAAGTTTCTCATGTACTTCAAAACACTATGGCACTCCTGCTATGAAGAAACTCATTGTCACATCAAAATCCTTTTATTTCCCATTTATTCTGTGTCTATGCACAGTGCTTTGGATTAACAGAATTGGTTGATTACAACAGTCGCATTCCATTAAATTGTCCCCATCAGTGGAAAAAGAGAGTAAATCTCCTTATCAGCAGTCACATGGGTGCCCCCAATGTTTTCTTCAGAAGATGGAGGAACTCTAGATTAGTTCTCTGGGGACAGCACAATGGGAAGAGAGAGGCAGAAAGTTCTGCTGCACTGTCAGAGGGGTGGACAAAGTACTCATCTTCACCTGTTTTTGGACTCCACTCCTGTCAGCCCTAGCCAACACAGCCAATGCTGAAGAATGCTGGGAGCAACAGTCCAGCATCTGGATACCTGCACTCTGTCCCTACCCACACAATGAGACTTGGTGTGGCACTGGACCCAGGATTTGATCCTCCAATAGAGATGCTCCCACATATCCTCCAGTGAACATAGGGATAAAGAATGGGAAAGATGGCAGTGCTGACAGAGGAAATAACAAGGCAGTTAGGGATGTGCTGAGCTACAGAAGAAGTGAGGTGACATAAAACCATGGATAGAAAGCTCATCTATGTCCAGTAACCCAGACCACTAAGATTAGATTATAGTAAATTCATTAAAGGAAATTATAATGCTAGCCTAAATTTAAATATCCCTTTAAAATGAGAGATAGAAGAGTGAGGGCTGTTCTAATCGAGCCATAGTATTCACATGATTTTGCCATAAACACAAAATCTCAGATTCTGGAATTCAGTTCCTTGGATGTGTCTGTTCACAGATTTTAGCATGATAGTTTACAGAGTCCCACATTTATAACCATCTTATAGCTGGTTATAAAAACTACAGGATTGTTGCAATTTAGCAATTCATCATTATACACAGTTAAAACTCAACAAATAATTGTTATAGTACTATACATTTTTAAAAATTTCATCATGGACCATCAGGTGTTGGGTAGCTTTTGCATTACGCAGCTGCAAAGCATTGACAAGAAATGTAGATGTTCTAAATGATACATATTTATCAGTATTAGACAGCAAAAAACTAAATTTTGAAAAATATGGGCTTTCTTTCAGCAGTTTTAACAGTGACTGGATGTGTTTACTTCTAAGATCATTACAGCCAGAACAATCCAAAAGCACATGAGTAATATCCTCATTAGAGAATACAAAAGACAACTCTCTCTTTAATGAGAATTAAAAATAGAGTACCACATTTGCTATACTTGGTCATCAGTATTTGTTTTGATGGACTGGGTAAGTTGCTATAAAGAGGGTCTACATTCCTTTTAAAAAACCACAAAGCATGAAGCCTTTTCTATTCTTGTCTTAGACCTCTGTAACATCCTGTAGCAGGTTAGTTTTGCCCTCTCCTGTTTCCCACGCACCAACCTCCTTCAAATTAAGATATTTTTTTCTTTTTGGTGTGTTCTTTAAGATTTTTGTATATCACCTCATAGAGAAAAGCTGGAGAAAAGAAAGATCTACTACAGAGCTTGGGAGAAAACCATCTAGCATTCAAACTTCAAAACCTACCAACCAACCTCAATTCTTATATGACATGAAGTTCCCTGACACAACAAACAGCTAGGTAATAAAAGTGGAAGAATGTTCCAGGGTTTGAAAAACAAATTAAAATACCTGAATGCTCATTTCTATACAATTGGTAGTGAGTGAAAATGCTGTGTGATGATTTTTCTTGCCTTAAAGAAAATAAAATGGCAGACGATTTTCTGAACAATTATAGAGCAATACAAATATTTCCAGTTATATTAAAATTAACTGTCTGGGAACATTTTTAGAAAACAAGTTGTCATTTGGTCTAGTTCAATTTTTGTTTGTTTTTTAATCTATGATATGGCAGCAATGAAAATAAAAACTTGGCAGATTTTGCGTATATTTTATGTTGACTAGATTAGACAGTGGGCAATTTTGAACTAAAATCGCCTTTTAAATGAAAACTGGAATTGTGCTTGTGAAATGAGTTATGTGCACCACTTCTGTCAGCTGGATCCCATCAAGATGCCCTTTGTTATGGCTTCAGTGCACTTCTTGCTTTTAAATCCAAATGTACCCTGTAGTGCTAAGTGCTTTTTCCTCAGGATCTACTCAGGAGTGATACAAAATCATCCATACACTAACCACTTTGAACAAAGCAGCAAGTGAGCACAAAGCTTCAGACTATTACAAAAGCAGCTCAAGAACCCAGTGGCATGTTTGACATCTGTGGAGATGATGTGGTCTAGCTACTTCTCTGCAAACAAGTCCGATTACCCCAACAGCAATACGGAGGAGGATCAATTCATTAAAAAAAAAAAACCAACTCTATTATTCCTTTCCACCTAATTCCAAGGAAGCTGTTCCTGTACTAAACCAGTGTCTGGTAACTGTAATGGACTGGATGAGGGCAAACAAATTGAAGCTTAATCCAGAAGTCAGAGCTGGTCCTGGTCAGTTGAATGACAGATCTGGAATGGGGATTTGATCTGTGACAGATGGGGCTTTGCTCCCCCTGACAGTGCAGGCTTGCAGTTTGGGGATAGTCCTGGACTTAGTTTTGAACCTGGAAGTCCAGGTTTCAGCAGTGACAAGGAGTGCTTTTGCACACTCACATCTAGTGCGCCAATTGCACCCATTCCTAGTTCCTAGGGAAGTCAGCTCTGGCCACATGCCTTGGTTACATCCCATATGGATTGTAATGTGCTGTATATGGGGCTACCTTTTAAAAGTGCTCCAAAATTCCAGTTGGCCCAAAGAGCTGCAGTCAGGTTGTTAACTGGAGCTGGTTACAGGGAGCATACAATCCCCTTGTTGCAACAGCTCCATTGGCTGATGGTCCATTTCTGGGCACAATTCAAAGTGTGATTTTGACCTATAAAGGCCTATATGGCTTAGGTCCAGGTTATTTGAAGGACCATATCTCCCTTTATGAGTCCTTTACAACTCTAACGTCATCTAGAGAGGCCCTTCTCTCTGTCCCACCACCTTCTCAGTCTCACTTGATGGGAACAAGGGAGAGGATCTTCTTGGTGGCAGTTCCCAGACTTTGGAACACCCTCTAGAGAGGCCAGGATGACCCCATCCTTACTTTCTTTCCATTGGAAAGTCAAAGTATTTTTGTACCAGCAGGCACAAACTGACTAGGATGGGGCTTTTATTGGCGTATAGTGCTGTTTTCAAAGGTTTGTATATAAACTTGTAATAAATGTTAATATTTTTAATGTTTCATGTTTTATATTCATAAATTGTTCAATTGTTTTTAAATCTTAATTTATACTTTTATTAATGCTTTTGTATTATAGAATCATAAAATCATAGAGTTGGAAGAGACCACAAGGGCCATCCAGTCCAACCCCCTGCCATTATATTGTTTAAAATATGTTGCTAGCCACGTTGAGTCCCATTATAGGGAGAAAGGCAGGATATGAATTAATAAAGTGAAGACCAGGGGTGGTGGTAGCAGATTCAACAGAAACCATCGAGGGGGAAATTAAGCCTTATTGATTTATGAACTAACCCTCCTCCAGCTGTTTGTCAGTTGCACCTGTACAGATTTCACATCAATGTCAGGTTTACAGTGTACATATGAAAAACCGCTTTATATGACTAACACACGATGAGAAATTACAATCTGGATGGATAACACTCTCAGAAAGAATTATTTATATTCATGAGTATCTCGGCTGTTAGCGACAACCAACAATTGAAACAGAAACCTCTTATCATGTTATACAATATTTTTAAAATATTGCTTGAATGCTAATGGCAACTGTTCTGACTCAAGAAAACAACACTTACTATAATCAGGTGTTCAAAGAACCTTTCTGAGCATAGTGTAGCCCCCGCAGGGAAGGCAAAGCATCAAGTGAAGGAGAGATAAGCACTCATGGAATTTACACACCAGTGAGGGTTTAGCTAGAGAGCAAGGAGGGCAGGGTACAAAGCCCTTTTCTATCTATTGCTAGCACTCAGCAAAAATATTATTTTAAAATTATTTTTAAAACATCAAACTTACCAAACTTTCACTTTAACCACATGAAACTATGTACATGTAAACACATTTAGACTGGGTTTGTGATACTGTAATTTAAGGGTATAATTTTAATTTTGCTAATTTCTTACGTCATAATTATTGTCATTATATTCAGTGATATATAGGAATTAAAATTCATGAGTAACTTACTACCAAAACTAAGGATATATATACTAAGGATTCTGTATGGGTGTGGTATGGGAGGACACTAATAGAAAGGGACATCATTAATTACCACATCAGGTGGCTCCAACCCTAGTGATGTCACCCTAGTGATGTCTTTTGATTAAATCCCACACCAAAAAATCCTCAACAAAAAGAGGATAAGTCATCTTAGCTAAATAACAAGATGCAGAAGGTAGGAACAAATGGTCAGTTCTCACAGTGAAGGGACATGAGCAGTGGGGTGCCTCAGGGACTTTATTATTTATTCATAAACAATCTGAGATCAGGATTCTGAGTAGCAAAGTGGCCATGTTTGCCGATGATACTAGAACACATGTAGTTTAGCCTGCTGTCTTTTACCTTTATCCTTACCTTTTACTTTTACCTTTTAAGCTTTGACATATTGCTGCTGACAAGCTGCATCCTAGCAACAAAACTAACTGGGGCCCCACCAGTGATGCTGCCACAGAACCTTTCCCTCATGGAGTCCTTCACTATAAGGAAGAGCCCAGGAGTCAGTATAAGAGAGGATTCAATTTTGCTGAGGGATTAGAGCAAATGCCAACTGGGAGCACTAGACCTACCACTAGCTAAATATCTAGAATCATAAAGAGATTCAATGTGGTGTAGTGGATTGAGTGTTGGACTATGACTCTGGAGACCAGAGTTTGATTCTTCACTTGGCCATGACCCCCTGGGTGACCTTGGGTAAGTCATATGATTTCAGCCTCAAGGGAAAGCAATGGCAAACTTCTGAACAACTCTTTGCCAAGAAAACCCCATGAAGAGGTCACCTTAGGGTTTCCATAAGTTGTAAATGACTTGAAGAAATACAACAAGCTGGAGTGTGTCCAGAGAAGAGTGACCAAAATGGTGAAGGGTCTGGAAACCATGTCTTATGAGGAGAGACATAGGGAGCTCAGTATGTTTAGCCTGGAGAAGAGATAGTAGAGAGGTGATATGATAGCCCTATTTAAGTATTTGGAGAGATGTCATATTGAGGATGGAGCAAGCTTGTTTTCTGCTGCTCCAGAGAATATGACATGGAATAATGGATGCAAACTGCAGGAAAAGAGATTCCACTTAAACATTAGGAGGAACTTCCTAACAGTGGAACACACTCTCTCAGTGGAGTCTACTTCTTTGAAGATCTTTAAACAGAGGCTGGATGGCCATCTGTCAGGAGTGCCTTAATTGTATATTTCTGCATGGCCGGGGGTTGGACTGGATGGCCCTTGTGGTCTCTTCCAACTCTATGATTCTATTATTCTAACAACAACAACAAAGCAATAAGTGAAGAATAGATCCAGACAGTGGTGTTCCCCAACTTGGTGACACCTGGTGTTGGGGTGGGGCTTCTTGGGGTGGGACTTCCAGCATGCATGTGTACTGGAGAACTGTGCGCGCCATCCTACAGCAATCTGGAGAGTGGCCAAGAAGTCTCTGCGGTGCCCTGGTGAGTGGGTCCAAGGCCTTGCAGCAGTCCAGAAGGCCCTACAGTGGCCTGGAGAGTGGGCCCACAGGGTCCGGGGGACTGACCAGCTGTCACCCCCTCTTCTAGGGTTCCACCCTGTGCAGCCTGCACGCACACACCCCCAACTGATGCTATTGGATAAAGATCCTGGAACATGTTAAACTTGCAAGATCCCCCTGATTGGTTGGGAGCCACAGGAAAGGCAGGATTTCCTGTGGCTTCCTCCAATCATGGCAGCTGAATGGTTGACACAACTAGCAACCCCTCCCGATATCTTGTGGGAGCCTTTCTGGTCTAATAACTTTACGTTTTTTAATAGCTTGTGTATTTTGTGTAGTACTGCTTAAGGGAATTAAAATGGTGGGGGGGGGGGGCGGAACACTACAGAATGGTACAGAAGAATGGTTCTTCTGAAATTGTTGTTTCAGTTTCAGTAGTCTTAAATCTCCAGAAACATCCTCTCACTGGACTGAAGGCATCATTTTAGGACCTTCTCTTGGCTCCCTCTTAAAAATGTCCAGGATCTCTCCAGAGTATTTGTATTCTTTAAATAGCTGAAGGAAATGTGGTTTATTGGTTCATTCTGTCAAATCAGACATGTTATGGACTGGTTGATTGATGGACTTTATTGTAGAGAGTGATAAGTATTAATAAACTGAATAGATCCTAAATGTGATTTCATTAAAAGTCCTATGTTCATTTTCCTGCCTTGCTTCTACCTGGCCCCTTGTCCTAGCCATACCATTCAAAGCAAGAAGGTAAAACCTTGAAGATACTGGCAAGGACTATGGGGATGATGTCACCTACCAATGGCCCTGCATGCGCTAATCAATAGTCCCATATGTCTTTAGTTTCTCTGCTTCCCTCAGTTCCAATAATTATTTTAAATTACTAGCGTTTAGGAGATACCAGGAAAAGGGAGGCAGGTTTGGAAAAGGATGTGGAGGGTGGAATTTATAGTCAGAATTAGTCATTCCAATTTCTGGAGTGTGTTAAGCAGAGATTGATCCTATGGTCAGCGGTTACACATAGGATTAATCTCTGCTTAACATGTTCCAGAAACTGGAATGACCAATTTTGACCTACTGATATTCAAAATAAAAACCACAAAGGTCCTTTAGTGCAACTGTATGGTCAATACCTGCCATAAATTGAACATAGAATTTCACTGGAGAATCTACAAATGACTGGAAAAGTGTTCTCTCTAGGAATCTCTAGATCTGCAACTGTATTGTCAATATCCACCAGAAGTTGCACTGGAGGACATAGAGATTCCTGAAGGGGACATATTAATCAAATCTGTGAATAATCAAATCCACAAAAGTCAAAGCCACAAATGAAGAGGGCCAACTATACTACCCAGGCCCAACCCTACTTAGCTTCTGAAATCATAAAAAGGTGGTTGTATTCAGGGTAGGATGATGGCATGAGTACATAATTTTCCTGCTTTGTTTAAAAAAAAAGATGTGCAGATTAATGTGGAACTAAGAGGAATAAACTTAAAATGGAACAAATGAGAAAGTGAGAGAAGCTGATATCAGCTGGGCACTTCTGAAAGTTCCAAACTTCAAAACAGAGTGAACCAGACTAAGGTATAGTGTACATATGTCAAAACATAGGGCATAAATCAGGCCATAGATAAGGCCATAAATCAGGTCATAAATCATTCAAAGTTCATCAGCTGTAAACAATATACCAGACTAAGGTATAGTGTACACTATTAACTCATGTATACAATCATTATGATTGAAGTTTGAGTTCTTTTAAGGTCCAACTGAGCTAGAACAGCTTTTTTTTCTGAATCAATTCAATTAGTATATTTGGGTCATGAAAGACTATTATACGTTATTCCCAATAAATATGAATATTAGACTTTGATGCATGGAAGTTATCTGTTGCCAGAGTTTGAAGATTTCATAATGGACAACTTGGCTGCTGGTGGCCTGGATACTTGTCCAAAGGTCAAGCCTTATACTAAAAGCTAAAGGCAAACTGCAAAATTCCCTTATCCCCCCCTCCCCCGTCACTAACAAGGAAAAGGTTGCTTTGGTTAAGTGCAATAGTGCTTAACTGTCTTGTTTACCTCCATGGAATGGAGACCTGCCAAGCTGGCTCAGACTGGGACACCCCCATTGTGAGATATTGTGCAGCTTGTACAGAACTCCAGCAAACCCATCTAGGTTTGGAAAAAGAGACATATCTATACTTGATTGGCTTTTTGTCCTATGTACACAGCACACTGTCTCTAACTGCTCAGTCTACTTAAGAGCCATGTTCACCTCTGCCATTTTGCCTCCACATGTTTTAGATTTTGTTTTGTTTTTTTAGGACAACATTGAGGTTATGTTTTGTCCCACCTAGAGGTGTTCCCTTCACTCCTAGGAGACCACTCCCCCACCCCCCAAGTTAGGAAGAGGTTTAAAACAAGCACATAATTTCTCCCCTTTTCTGACCTTTCCCTTTCTGACCTGCCTCCCTGACTTCTGTTGCTACAATCTCCAGTCATCTTCATGTTAAAAGGTAAGAAAATCTATGTGTGTGTGTTTTAGCCTGTAGCACCATAAACTTAGTGCAAGCCCGTTAGATTGATTTGGAGAAGGGTTTTTAGCTTCCATGCTGTTTTTCCCCTCTTTTACTTTGAGAAACAGATTGCATTGGGTATAGGCTATTCTATTGGTTTCTGCTGCTTTTTTTCTTTTTAATAAAGATGTTGTGTGTGTGTGTGTGTGTGCTTGTCCTTCTACCTCATTTTTACTTGGAGTCATTTTGGTTAATTGCCCATTTCTAAAACCTTCAGCCTGCAAGGTCCTGCAAAGAGATAGTGCCTGGAAGAGCTTTTTCCTGCAGACCAGTAAAACTAGTGCCTTGCTCTTCACAATGCCTTGTGGTTGTGAGAAAGAGAAACAATATCAAGCAAGAGAGAATCTCTAATTACATTTTACTTTTTTTGCATCTTGCCATTTCCTGAATAAATAAACCTCTAAAGACTGATTTCAAAGTGTCCCAGAACAGTGCTTCTGGTGTATCCAGTGTTTTGTTCATGGAATAAAAAGTACTGATTTCTTTTAAGATCTTTTCTCTGAGGGATTCACTGAGTAAAAGATTGGGATTAAAATTCCAGATCTTAGTTTTGTCAGTTATAATGCCTATTTTCCACATTAAAGGGGCGAATGGTAATTATATATATATATATATATATATATATATATATATAAAACATTCTATAGTGGAATGTGTGATGTATTTTTTAAAACTCAAGTAAGCTGCCTTGAGTCTCAAACTGGAGAAAAGTCAGGATATTAATAAATATCATCACCACCATCACCACTCCAAGAAAATCAGTCATCATTTGTTGAAATTCAGCAGGTTTACTGCAGTAATAATTCTAATAATATTACCTGTTTTTGAAATTGTAATATAGAGAAGGGGGCAGGAGAGGGAGGGAGGGAGGGTTTGACAGAAATAACCAGCGTAGCAGGAAAAAACAATTTGGCCCCAAAATCACAAGAACTTTTTCTTAAGGGCTGGATAATAATGCACAGGGTTGTTGTTTTTCAGGTGGTTCCAACACTATCAAGAAGAGACACATTATATTCTTCCCATTAACTGTATGTTATGTGAAGTCGAAGGCTTTCACAGCCAGCATCCATAGTTTTTTTGTGCGTTTTTTAGGCTATGTGGCCATATACTTAGAAGAGTTTATTCCTGACGTCTTGCCCTTGTGGTCCCTTCCAACCCTATGATTTTAAAACTAAAGAGAAGAAGGAGAAATTGTATGTAAGATCAGCCCAAGTCATAGAATCATATCACAGGATCATTGCGTTGGATGTGCCATATAAGCCATCAGGTCCAATCTCCTGTTCAATGCAGGATCGCCAGCTAAAGCATCCCCAGCAAGTAGCTGCCCAGAGAAAGAGATCCCATAACCCCTCTAAGCAATTGGTTTCATTGCCAAACCACTCTCATTGTCAAGAGGTTGCTTTTAATGTTCAGTCAAAATCTCTCCTGTAACATAAAGCCATTTAAGTCATTTAAGACAATGTGTCTCCAGTGATAATGGAAAATTCAAGAAGGAAGCCTTTCAGACACTGACAATAGAACACTGGATGCCTGAAGAAATGGTATGATGTTGAAACAACAAGCGTCATTGCTGGCACTTTAAAATGGTGTGAAATGGGTGGATTTGGAGCACTCCACCTTGAGACTGACACTAAAGAGCTGTTATGATGACTACTGTATTAAAAAGAGAAGTTTGTCTCCAAGAAGCAGAACACAGATCAGATAAATGCCAGAGGGTAGTGACAGCAAAATGAAGAAATAAGCCTCTTCTGAATTGTCCATTTTTGTATCTATTTCAATGTAGTTTTCAATATAATGACACAACTCTGGATCAAGGGTAGAAACAGGCTGAGCGATAGCACAGTGAAGGCCAAGTTGCACATGAAATTGAATATTAGCATGGCCTGTGAATAACTTCAAGACAACTTTTAAAAGAACCAGGATCTCCTAAAACCAGCAAGATATTGGCTCAAATGCAAATTTAAAAAGCAGGAAGCTGAGAAATAAGTCAAACCAGGTTCATGATGAAAACACAATATGATGTTTCCCATATTTTAGTATGAAAGTATAATGGTGGCCACAGAGGAAGCTACCCACAGATAGGATGGAATAAGCTAATGAGCATGACAGAAATGGATTCCAATAGCAGCTGTCTTGACCTAAATACTGTAAAGGCACTAGATCCTCTCTGATGTTGGAAACTAAGCAGGGACAGCACTGGTTAGTACTTGGATGGGAAACTGCCAATGAATATCAAGTGTTGTAGGCTATATTCCAGAGGAAGGAACTGGCAAAACCACCTCTGAATATTCCTTGTCTAAGAGAACCCTATGAAATTCATGGGGTCTTCATAAGTCAACAAGTGACTTAAAGCCATATAAAAACATGTCTTTGGAAACACCATGCAGGATTTATTATTAGGTACACACACACACATATGCATAGACTTTATTTTTTAAAAAATAATAATAACTAGAAAATGGAATGCAAAAAGAAAGCACAGTATAAAAAACATTTAATAAATAAAAGAATACCAAAAGGGGAAGGAAAAATAGTTTTAAAAGTAAAAAAAATAAAAATAAAAGAAGATGTACTTAAAGCAAGGAGACTAGAACAGAATACAGAGAAACAGAATGGTTCCCTATTGGAAATAGGAGTCAGCCTATTTGTTCAACTTGTATGCTGAAAATCTCTGGCCTGTACAGGTCTGATTTTCCAAGTTTAGGTTTCAATAATAAAAGTGAATTAAAGAAATGAAATTGGATTTGTGAATATTCTGTATATGTTCAACATACAGAAATTCATTCTCCTTGTGAAAAAAAGTCTCCAGGAATTTCCTCAGCCAGAGATGGCAAGTCTAGTGAGGTAACAAACCTACAGATGCATGACAGCAATACGTGCACACAAAGAGTAAAAGCTAGGCACGCAAATGCTAGACATGCAAAGGAAATCCATTTGAGGTCATTACTATTCAGATCTGATTAATGGCAGAGTAGCTTGGGGATAAGATAATGTTTGGAAGCACAGTCAGTGAAGAGGAATGTGCATGTCATCAGATCTCTTGTATCCTGTCATTTCTCCAGATAAAACAGGATTTTAAGCTCACCACAACATTGTGAGGTTACTAGAAAAGCACAAGATGGCGACCTATATACTCAAAAAGTTTGATGACTAAACAGGAAATTGAAGAGTATCTCCAATCAAAATCTAACACCCTATGTACTATTATATCATAAAAGTGCCTACACAAATGTCTTAATTATATACACACTGTAGTTTTTTGTGGGTTTTTCGGGCTGTGTGGCCATGTTCTACAAGAGCTTCTTTCTGACGTTTCGCCAGCATCTGTAGCTGGCATCTTCAGTGGCTTTCTCTGAAGATGCCAGCCACAGATGCTGGCGAAACATCGGAAAGAAAATCTTCTAGAACATGGCCACACAGCCCGAAAAACCCACAAAAAAACTATGGATGCCGGCCATGAAAGACTACGACTTCATATATGCACACTTTCTGGAGGAGATTATTGTTGCTGTTCTTAATTACCATCAAGTCCACTTTGACTTCTGCTGACCCTATGAATGAGAGACTTCCAAGTCACCCTTTTATCAACAGCCCTGCTCAAGTTTTACAAACTCAGGGCAATTGCTTCTCTGATTGGATCTATCCACCTATAATGCAATCTATCATCTTTTCCTACTGCTCACTATCTTACCATGTATTTTCTAGTGAGTCATGTCTTTTCAAAATATGTCCAATGTGCAACAACCTCAGTTACCTTGGATTCTAGGAAGAGTTCTGGCTTGGTTTGTTCTTGGACTATTTTATTTATTTATTTATTTATTTTAATTTAAGATGCTGTTTTTCTCTCTGAGTGGGACCCAAGGCAGCACCCAAAGAAAGTAGATGTTCAACATCTTAATTTTAAAAAAATTAAAAATTCACACAATGCAGCATTTTGGACCCACTGAAGTTTCCAGTTTCCAAAGGCAGGCCAACATATAGTGTGTTATGAGATATGATAGCATATGCTCAGACTCTCTGATACTTGCTATATCTAGAAATGGATTGCATACGTTCCATTCCAAGTGTACACGAGTTGCATCATTCTTCCATTTCAACAGTTCACACTCACTGGAACAGCTTTCATGTACAATGTAGCAGAGCACAAATGTTTGTACATCTTCACCATGTCTACAAACTAATGTGTGACTTGAACTATAGGCAGCTTCATCTGTCCATTTTTTTTCATCTTCTTTGTAATCCAAGGCAGGTTTTATGTTGGACACATGGTAAAGCTGCATGACAATTAATGCCATGCTTCTGCAGTACCGATTCCAATAAGTGTGAAAAGTGACTCCCAATTTCATAAGGAGAAACAATTTCACAGCATTAAATTGTGAGCATGGAATTGAGAAACACTGAGAGGCAAAGTGCTTGCTTTGCCTGATGTTAATGAATATTATTTTATTTTCTAGTACTGAGTATAGCCACAGGTGTAGCTCGCAGGGGAGGGGGGGATGAGGGTACTGAATCCTCAAACAAGAATTCTACCCCCATGAAATTTTCCTTCAGCCCCCAAATTTCTAACAGTAACTTAAAACTTCAGTTGAGAATTGAGAGGTGCAGTTTAGGCTTCCAAAGAAACAGAGCATGCAAAGTTACCAAGGGAATGTGAACACAGCAAATGTAAGAGTTCTAAGTGTGAACAATTTTCAATCACTCACTCACTCTAGAGCTAGAAATTTGGGGACTAAAGGAAATTTTCATGCATAGGGGGACAGAATCCTTATTTGGGAACAATGTTACTTTCTGAGTCTAGCTAACCATAAGAACCTGAGTACAGGAAAGTTTCATTTCTTCCCCAGATAACATCTGCCCCCTATTAGAGGAAAGTGTTTTGGTCCCATCAGTTCCCATCCTGTGCACAGCCTGTCTTCCACTCTGGCAACTGCATAAATCCAACAGCATTTGAACTTCCTCCCTCCCACTCTTCCTCTCACCCACTCTGCGTACTTTAGAACTCAGGCTCTCATGAGAGATCATTAAATTTCAGAACAATCAGCAGTTCATTTTAGATATTCCATTGTGCAGTGCTGTAACTTTCAAAAATGTGCTTTGCCATTAAATCATACTGTGACCTATTAAAGAAGGGGCAATTGCAAATCTTAAGATGGTACTTTCTGGGTTCTGGCAATGCAGCAGCAACTGCCACATGAGAGAGAGCTCAACATAGTAATGTGATGGGTGTCCTTGAGACAAGACTTCACTGTATAATAGGTAAGAGCATAGAAAAGTTCCTTTTTTTAGACTACAACTCCCTGAATCTCTCAGTCAAATGGTTATTGTTCATGAAGATAAGGGGATTCTGGAAATGATAATCTCCCAAAAGTAAATTTGCCAAACTCTGATATAAACGTATCATTTATTTACTAAAAGACAATAGCTTTGCTCTTGGAAAATATATTTGCCATGCACCTAAAGATACTTTCTCTATAATAACACTAAAAATTTAATTTAATTTTAAATATTTTTTTTAGACATTCAAACAGGATTAGTGCACAAAAATAAAAACATTTCCAATGCTGTTCCAGAAAATAACATCTAGAATTCAGGGGCAGGCAACCTTTCCCCTTTAAGGGCTGAGGGACTTCAGCTCCCAGAAGCCTCAGCCATGTTGGCCAATAGTCCCATGTTGGCCAATAGCTCCTGGGATTCTGGGAGCTGAAGTCCCTTGGCCCTTAAAAGGGGAAAGGTTGCCTACCCCCGATAGATGCTCCTAAATGCAGGTCCTAGATACAGATTTAATGGTCTTTCTCAAGACAGATTGTCATATGTCAAAAATTTCATTGGAGAACTGAATTTTCTCTGAAGACATCTCACTGACAAAATACGAGCTTCACCTTTGACTTTGCTTTAAATTTTTGAAACCTAAGTCCAAAGACAAATCTCAGATCTCATGGACACCTAAGTGGTCCATCCCAGGCAATATCTATTTTTGCTAAAGAATACAAAGAAATGTTTAGAAGCACTGGTGTCAACAGGAGCAATCCAGCCACCTCCAGCTCATATTCAATTATTCGAGATTGGCACAGGTCTGAATATAATTCATCCTGCAGATTTATGGCAAGCCCACCTGAAGTAATTTTAGTCATCTTTCCTTGAGGTTGTTTATGATTGGGTTAAACCTCACTGTACATTAATGATTACTACACAGACATCCTCAAACTGGGTGTAATATAGATCATATTGCCCCTAACCAATAACTGGACTGTGACTGGCAAAAAAAAGAAAAACAGGTCTGGGTAGCACAATCAGGAAAACATATTTTGGTCACTCGAATACCCAACTGTGCAATAAATATAAGTATTGGTGATATATTGGTTCTATTCTAACTATAATGGATGTATATTTGGGAAAAATATGTACAGAAATGTTTTTCTCCAGTTATTGTAGTGTCCTTCTTAGCTTCATCAAAATTGTAAACATTGTCCTCTGAACTACCATATCAAATATGCCCACTACAACATATCAGTGGGGAAAAGAGATACCTAATGGATTATGTTCTATTGGTTGCATTTTTATTGCCCTTTTGCCTCACTATATCATCTGAACATTATACCAAGTGTGTATCTGCCTATTTTCCAGGCCATTGCATGCCTCTGATGAAGTAGACCTGAGCATGCAAAAGCACTTGCCACAATAGATTTAAGGTGGCACAGGAGTCTTTCTCATTTCTGTCAAAGAACATGACATGATGCTGATACTGCAGCCATGGTGTTACAACAAACCATATCCACCTCAAAAAAGCATTCAGTGTAGGCAGCTCATGAGTTTTCTACCTTGCCATGCTAGTTATACTGTATGAATGTGTGTATAAATATGCTTACTAATTAAATGCTCTTTCAAGCTTTGTTCAAATAAAAATGATGACATGTTGTGGTTGGTTAAATTAATCATTGGTAAAGTATGCCATGTGAATACCCTCAGGATTTCCTTTCTGTTTGTTGTTAAAGGTCATAAATCTGAATTCTAAGTAGACACCAATTATTGCACACATTTCCTCAAATACCAGCTCCTACCCAACAGCATACAGTCATTTAACCACATATAATTTGATGATTACTCCATAGCTCTTTCTTAATATTCATAGCAGATGCTAACAGCAGAATGAATAAACCAAACAGTGTTTTGTTGGAAGAATAAGGTGAAGAATGGGGCCACAACCCACAGGGCTCGTATAATGAGTGAATGCAGCCAATGATTTTAAGGCTCACAAAGCCTGTCAATTAATTTTCAGCCTACAGTCATTTTGTCATAGATGTCTCAATGTTTCCTTTGAACATTACAGTTCCCCAAGATGTGTTATGAATGTGCTTATAAGAAAAGGCAAGCCTCAAGGAAATGTGCATAATGCTTCCAAATTACAAATTCTATATATACTGGTTCAGACCTTGGAAAATGTCTCAAATAACAGACATATTTATTTGCAGCTATATTTGAAGCATTATGTGAATGGCTGTTGGATCTGTCAAGAACAGAACAATGAAAGTTCTTCTGGATCTAATGAAAGGCCTCTCCAAGGCCAGTATCTTGATTCCTACAGTGGCCAAACTGGGTCCTTTGGAAATACCAGAAGAAGAGCATGTAAGATAAAGCCCTGCCTCTGTTGTTGTCCGCAGCAGCTAGTTTTCAAATATAAGTTGATTCTGATGCTGGAGGTAGCATATAGCCATCATGACTCTCAACAGCCATTGATAACATTTCCCTCTGTAAATCTGTCTAAACCCCTGTCCAAGCAGCCAAAGCTAGGGCCATTACCACATTTTGAAGAAGCCAGATGCCATATTACAGGATTCCCTACCCATCCTTTGCCTACCATGCAAGTCAGCAGCCTTGTCAAGTCCCCTCTTGATACTGCTATTTTTCAGGGTCTCTCGTTTGTGTCAGTTTGCATTGTTTCCTTTTATGCTTTGCTGAGCAGTGGGAAATGCAGAGTAGCCTAAAGTAGGGTTGCGTGAATCATTTCATTTCTGATCTGCAGCACTTTCACGGGTATTTATTCAAGTGTCTGTTCCACTCAGAGCTTTTCCACACAAGACTTTAATTCTGAAATGGGCACATTTGCTTATTGGGAGCTGATGGGTGCTTTCACACAATATTGCCTCCATTGTGCTGGAATTCTACACTCTCTTCTGCTTCAAAAACATTTCTTCAGCTTTGAAATATCCCATCAATTATTTATTCCCTTATAAAACTACTGGGGTTTATTCACGTGAAATATAATCCTGTGATCCACCAGAGGTTGGTGGGTGGGGTGTGAGAGGTGTATTGTAGACTCACCTCCTGCCTTCTAAGTCCCACTGTTTCTTTTTCAGAGTGATTTCCTTTGATTGAGCCATAAAGATCCTCCCACAGCATTAGGGGTGTGTATTTGGGTGGTACTGCTTCTCCTTTAGGTGTCTATAAATGTTTCTGGATATATTTCATGTGTAAGGATTGCAAAAGTCTGCTGAAAGAAGAAAGCAAGGAAAGTGTGAGTGGTCTATCTGGGAAGGAGGGGGAAGAGTCATTGGGGGAGGTGTACACGGAAACTGACACCATTTTTTTCCAGTTCTGGATTCTTGTTTGTGTGGTTTTGAGGTATCCCTTAATACCGCTATACATCTGCATCTGAGGGAGAAGACTAAGTCTATAAAAGATCATGCTACAACATCTTTCACACAATTTTCTCCAAGGTGCTACAAGATCCCTTTGCATAGATTTTAGACTAACATGGCTATGTCTCTCAAGTCTGCCCCTATACAATAATTCTGGGAAGGAAGGAAGGAAGGAAGGAAGGAAGGAAGGAAGGAAGGGCCATGAAACTGGAAGGGATCCATCCACAGCACATGCCCACCACCTGACACTGTCTCTCCTATGGTTCCTCCTCCTTTTGGGAGGTCAGAATTATACTATAACAGCACTATGGGAGGCCACAAAACAAAGCAATGCCTCTCTTATCTCCTTTTTTAAAGGAAATGGGAAAGAGAAATGGAAAATAAAACAAGTAAATAGAAAATAAGGGGGGGCAAAAGACCCACACCTGTCAGGCCTCCCTCGCCAACCTGGGAGGTCATCTATTCTGCAGGCAGGTAGATGAATTGAGAGGCAGACAGCAGTGAAGAAGAGAGGATTAACAAAAATTCCCAAGGCACAAAGTGTGAAAGAAATGTGCTGGGAAACACCAACAAAAAGAGAATGCCAGAGGTGTGTGTGGAAACAATAAATGCTATTACATGCTATTACAATTATTATTGTGGAAGACTACCTTTCTTTTTTGTGTTTCTCTCTAATGCTTTGTGAGTGACTGGCTGCTGCTCCCTGGGTAATTTTCATGAAAGAAAGAAACAGCTGTAGCCAATGGGTACAAGATGGTACTGATCCGTGGCATATTAGGGGCAGAAATGCTTGTCACACAAACCAGATACTTGTCTCATGCTGTGCTGTCCAGGGCTATCTGTAGGTCCCATTTTTATTTCTCATAATATTCCCTGCATAGCAACATTCCAGGGAATTGTGAGAAATTGAAAATCATAGGTACACCCAATGCTGCTGAAAACACTGTTTTAATACTATAGATGCTAACATTTTAGAGATGAAAACTGGGACACGTGTGGCCAAGCAACATCAGCATGTGGTCAAGATGGCAACCATTATTAGTGAAGAAGACCACACATGCTAGGAGAGGCTATAGCAATTTGCTTTTGCCTGAGTCTACCGGGAAGAGCTCTCTTCCCTGCAGAGTTAAATGAGTGCCACAACTACTTTTGCACTTAGAACACAGCTTGAAGAAATTGAAATAAGCAATTGAAATAAGTGGAGGACAAAGGAGAAAAGTGAGAAGGCGAAAAATAAATTGAGGTATTTTAACAGCAGTTGAAAAAGTGAGATGACTGAAGAATTGGACTGTCACTGCCAAATTGGACCAGTTAGAGAATATGTGATAGTAGTGCCACTGACACAAAAATCCACCAGGGATCCACCAGCAAGCATTTTAGCAGGGCCTTCTTGAATCTGGTGCTGTCTCTACCCTCAACCCTACACTCTCACAATGGTCCAGTTTTGCTAAATGAGAACACAAGCAAGCTGGCCACCTTGGTTGGCAGCTATCATACACCTAGAACAAGCTATTTTGTCATCGCTAAATGCACAACTGACTAGCTGTGCCCTGAATACATGAAAGTGCAGCCTAGAGACGGGTAGAGGTAAAGACAAGAGCGAAGAAAAGAGGGTAGCCTCTAAGGAACCTATCTTCTCATCCATACTTCCAGCTAAACCTTGGGTGACAGGGAAGAAAGATACAAAGCCCCACTACTATCCCAGAAAAGAGACAGGGCCTGAGATCTCTTTTAATGGCAACTCATCCCTTCTACACAGTCTTTCCTCCAGCAGAGCACCACACAAAGATCCCTGGATCTGTTAAATAATGGACCCAACATACACACAGGCACAGCCTACCTCTCAATTCCCACTTGTGCTGGCCTAGTTTAAGCTGGAGCACAGCCCAGCTGCACAGAACACACACGTTGCATTGTCATCTGGTCCTGTTTTTCCTCTGCAGCTCCAATCCCTGCACACCCAGCAAACAGAAATAATTTTGCTGTGCTGGTTGCCTTCAGTGCTTCCTGCAACTGCAAATGAATATGAATCTCCCACTAGAAATTAGTACACCTACATATATTGTCCATAAAAGGGAGGCTGTATGTGCTATCTGTACTTCCTTTGAGTTGCTGGATGCTCTGACACTGTCACATTCAGTTTGTCTAGGGAATATCCATCTTTCTCCATTTTTCCTTTCTTTTAATCTATCTGGAAACTCTGAAATAGACTCTTGCATACAAGATTTTTTGGCTTAAAAATAAGAATAATCTCACTGATGGTTTAATATATCTAGTATTTGAAAGATTAATTACAGCAGCTTGCCTCACCACCTTTAAAAAAAATCTTTCAGTAAGACTTCCATATTCCCTATGCACTTGGACAGGAGATACATAAACTGATCAACAAAGAACATCTCTGCATGTAGCTAACTAGTTGTATTAGAAGACCTCCCACTGTTTCGGCCCATTAACCCAAGCACAACAGCTTGATGAATTAATGCTTATATAGGCACAGTTGGCAGCTCTAATTAAATAATTATGGCTATGCAGCTGCAAAGAAGCTGGAATGTCCCACTGGAAAACCAGCTGTCAGTTTTATTGCTCCTCAGAGTTGTTATTTTTAAAGGAGTTTTGGAATTTTGATGTGAAAGGTGCTTTGGCCACTCTTTACATGATCAATATGGATTGTCAACATTCTTACATTAGAACATCCAACAGGAGAATTATTATACCCATATAATTGCTGTGTTCCTATACTGTATCCCAGGAAAGTGGCAAATATTTTTAATAACTAGAGCAAATGCTCAGTTCACCTGCTGTTGCATAAAGTAAATTTGCAATTTGGGTTTTGATTAAGTTGTTTTAAACTGAGGAAGGCACAGAAATGGTAGAGGATTCATATTCACTTGCAGTCCATAATAATAATAAAAAAACAAGGTACACTTTTTGAAATGACAGAAATCCATAGCAGATATTACACTGACATCTATGAGCATTTCACCCATGTTAGAGAACCACTAAATCACAGAGTTGGAAGGGATCACAAGGGTCATCTAGTCCAACCCTTTATCATGCAAGAATATACAACTAAAGCATTTCCAGGAGACGACTGGTTAAAACACCCCAAATATGGTTTTTGTCCTGTCAAAAAACTTAAATCTCATTTAATGGACTTTAATCATATATGCAAAGGAATCCTGTAGAACCTTTGAGACTAACTGTGAGAAAGAAGTTGTAGCATGAGCTTTTGTAAACTTGGTCTACTTCCTCAGATGCATCTGGGAAAGTAGACCAAATATACAAAAGCTTATGCTACAATGTCTTTTGCAGTTAGTCTCAAAAGTGCTACAAGCTCCTTTTGCATTCTGATATTTCAGACTAGCATGGCTTTGTCTCTGAATTCTACCATTTTGTATTTAGTTTGAATTGAAGGAGTTTATCGCACTCACTTTTGCTGCACATGCTGGGGACACACGTGAATGCATGTGAAGGAGGAGAAACAGATTTTATCGCACTCAAAACAGTTCCCATGCTGTCCCCATGCTGTCGCCCAACCACGGCCCCCCTAGCATTGTGCTGAGCCAGCTGATTTTTCGAGGAAGGAAGCTTTCTGGCTGAGCAAAACCGGCTAACTCAGTGCAGCGCCAGGATGGGTGGTGGTCGAGCGATGGCATGGGGACAGCATAGGGACTGTTTTGAGTGTAATTAAATCTGTTCCCCTGCATTCACTTGCATCCCCAACCCGTCCACAAAAGTGAGTGTGATAAACCCCTAGGTTTACACACTGGTTACAGGAAGAAACTGTGGGATAATTAGCTAAACCTCATACCTTCAGAATGACTCTTGGACACTGATAATCCATGGTAGATAATGTGACAATTTTGTGACCTTTACAAAAAACTTGCAGTTTCAGTCCCAGGACACTCAGCATTCTCTGCTGCCTTAATGCTGTCTCAGAACATCTTTACTTCATCATAAGTATCATTGATGTTTTAGATTGCATAGCCATAATTAACCACTTCTAGACTTGCTCCCTGGACCACACCCACTGTCCATTCCTGATGACAGCATAAAAGAGATGCCTAGGGAGGATGGGAGTCTTGTAGGTTCAGGATGAAGTTGGAGAATCTTGAATTAAGTTCAAGCAGACAAGTTGCCCCAACAAGAGCCCTATGTAAGTATGGATGGCACATTCCTGACAAAGAAGGAACCAACTGCCAACATGACACAGCTAGGTGAGCCCCAACCCAAAGCCTTGAACCTGCTCTTTTAAAGAGAGAACACTTTTAGGGAGCAGAGACTCAAGTACAGGCACACAACAGCCCTGACCCTGGGATCTCAGTACCTCCTTTTCCTACACATAACTGTTCCACACATGAATAACAAATACATATGGTTAGTGTCTGGAATTCAACTGGAGCTTTTAATTCCCTTTTGGGTGACTAGAAACCATGAATCTGTCAGCTTCAAGGACGTTATCACACGGGGGCAAATCTGCTGGTTAATCCACACAAAACCAAAACAGAAACTGGATTAGTGCCCCGTGTTTTCACACGGTGTCACACAGAAAACGGAATGGGAAGTGGACAGAAACTGGTGTTAACCGAGATCTTTTGAAATTCGGTTGTTTGGAGGAAATGCAAATGCGCAATTAAGGTAAATTTGCAATTAAGGTAAATTCGCCGTAATGTGAAAAGCAAATGCGCATTTGGAAGCATTTCCCCACATTTTCCCATGGTTCCGCGGGGTCCTGGAGGCAGCGTAAGTGTCTCCTTCCCCTTCAGCAGACGGCTAATTGAGCCGTCTTGGGGGCAGGGAAGGGGAGGGGCAGCTGCACGATCGGTGCCCCAACCCCTTCCCCAGGTCATCCTCGGAGCAGCCGGCCCTCCACACGGCTGGCGCTCCAAGGAGGACTTCTTTGGAGCACCAACCCTCCGCACAGCCGGTGCTCCAAGGAGGACCTCTTTGGAGCGCCGACCCTCCGCATGGCCGGTGCTCCAAGGAGGACCTCTTTGGAGCGCCGACCCTCCGCATGGCCGGTGCTTTGAGGAGGACCTCTTTGGAGTGCCGACCCTCCGCACGGCCGACGCTCTGAGGATGACCTGGGGAAGGGGTGACAGCCACGGCAAGTGACAGCTGCAGGAAGCATAGTGTGCATGTGCTAGAAGATCATTTCTAGTACATGTACGGGATTTTTTCACTTGTGTGTGAACATTAAATGCAGTTTCAGTGGGAGCTTCCCTTAATTGTGCAATTAAGGTAATTACGTGTGAAAAACATTTGCGGAATCAAGGTTTATTTTCAGTTTCTTTTTGGAATTTGTCATTTCCAGTTTATTATCACTTTGTGGCCCACGTGTGATAACGTCCCAAGAGTGGAAAAGTTTTAAGGCAGTGTGGTCCAGAAGCTGCATGCAATCTGCACCAGACTACCTCATGCCCCCATGCCAATTTTTAATTGAAAAACAACAAATCACACCCCAGAGGTCTTGGAAATAATTTGCCAGAAGATATTTCAGGGGTTCTGTCCTTGTTCCAGGCCCCAAATAATATTTGCATACACTGCTTAAAAATGTAAACAGCTGCCCTGGAGCCCAGGAATCTCTCAGTCAATGCCCTCTTGTATTATGACTCATGCAGGTGAGCAGGCACCAGGGAACCCAAACACCCTAGATTCAAGGAGGCTGGTTACTCAAAGGAATATAGCTTTATAAGAGCTGTCTCCAGGATCCCAGCTTGGAGACAGTAGATTCACAGCACTTCTTTGAAAAACTCAGGCTCAGTGATGAACCTAGGCTGGAGGCTAACATCTGTCTCCCTGTACCACTGCTCTCACAATGCTAACCTCAAGGAGAACTAAGAAAAAAGTTTTCCTCAGAGTTTCCCTACCTTCCATTTCCCCCCCTTTTGGCCTTTCCAGCAATCTCTTCCCTTTACTACAAAAATGCAGAGGGCCACATTATTTCCATCCTTGCTTTAATATTCTTCTTATTCACTCTTCATAAACAAGCATCTGAACATGTTGGCATGAGTGTGTAGGGGTTATAAAAATGATATGTACAGTTCAATGAGACAGGTCAACTGAACAGGTGGCAGGATCAGACATCAAAGTTTAGGACAGTTTTATGCAGCCCAACAGTTTCCAGATATATTGCAGTTCCAGACAGACAATTATAGTATGAACTTTGTCATCCATTGTGGGAAAAACTCTAAGTCGGGGGAAGAGAACTTTAAAAGGGCAAAAACAGGACTTTTGAAGTTGCAGACAATAAAATGTTTTCCTAAGTTCAAAAGAAACAACCTCCATACTGTTGTCTGCAATTCCCGTCCTCTATCCCAGAATCAATGTTACCCTGGCTAATCAACTAATGAGTTAACTAACAGCAATTCAACTAGTACTAGTTTTGGTGGTAATGAATTAATTTCCCAATTTCTAATATTTAACATTGTCAAATTAATTTTCAAATGCAACATTCTAAGTTGAGTTGAGGTCACATTTTTGACCACTTAAGAGTGAGGGATTCTGAATTGTAATTCAAAAAAGTAAATTCCCTAATTTCTGGTGCAGGAGTCATGAAACCACTAACTTGGCAGATGCCAGGTCTATTCAGTTAACCAAATATTGTGTAAAGAGGAAATGATCAATTTTAATCCATACACTAGACTAAATGCACTCACATGCTAAGTACAATGAGCAAAACAACCTTTTTTGGTAGGTAACAACCTGTACATTTATGCAGGCTATTAGCAAATGATGGCCTAAGGAGTCAAGGCAGCTGTCCTTTTTTTTCTGGTGCACTCTTAAATATCTTAAAATTCAGTTATTGTTTCAATGTGGTTTTCTGTATAATTGTGTTTTACTACTATAATTTGTTTTTTTAATCACTAGTTATAATTATGCATGAACCACCTTGGGTCTCAGCATTGGAAAGAGTAATTAATTAATTAATTCTGAGATTGCCCTAATATTACAAGGCATGAGAAGAGTGCCTTAGGCAGTAGATGCTTAGGTCACAATGTGGGGTGTCAGAGCTATTTGAGCCCACAGATTTCCCTATATTTCTGCCTAACCTAGCCTGTTTCCTCTGGAGCAGTGAAATATATTTCCCCCACCAGCACTGAAGTAATTTTAATATCCCAGCCTAGTTTAATTCTGTACCTTGAACCGACAAGGTAAGGACACCATTGTCTGTTTCGAGCCTTATTGCATGAATGTTTTCTAGCATTAAAATAGTATGTGTGTGTATTTTTAAAAGCACTATGTTGTTGAGACAGCTCTCACTATTGCACCTGAGGTATTCTAGTGTTATGGTGCAGTAGTGAGAGAGACTCCCAAATGGAGTTTGGGCTTTTTTGACAAGTCCTTGTGGGGGGGGGGGGGGGAGTGCTCATTTGACAATGGATTTTTCTATAAAGGAAAAAAGGTCTAAAAGTTTAGGAAACTGCTGCAAGCCTCTCCTAGCTTGTCTGCTCTTTCTCATTCCTGACTTTTGCCATCGTGACCAAACTCTGATATTGCTTGGCTGCACATGTCTCAGTTATCATGGTATGAGGGGTATGGGATAAAAGAAGGCACCTGAACTTTGCATTGCAGTCCTTCCATAGTGGAAGCAGGGTTGGAAGAGAAAGCTTTCATTGGCAGACCAAACTGAAATTTGCATCCCTTCTCTTTTTCCCCTGGTCATCGGAGGTGGACTGACATTCCCCCACTGGCATACCCCCCCACTGGCATACCCCTGACCTGCCCTGACCACTCCAAATAGCCATACAAACACTATTGAACTTTCACACCAGAAATAATAGCACAACAGAGGCAGGAAAGGTGGTCATTAATAGATTTTTTTTCCCTATTATTAAAAAGAAGCATGTTTTAAATGGGAGAAGGACAAAATGTCATGCAATAACCCCCTTCCGAAGGTGCTATTATCCTATTGTAATTCCACTTTAAATGCATGTGCAATATGGTTTGCAGGCAGCAAAATGTCTTTGGTCAGCCCTGCCTCTCTTTATTTAAGAATTTTTAGTCTGTCTAATTTTATCAATATTCTAAAGAGGCATATCACAGAAGATTTCACAAGTGGGTCGGATGGAATTAGAGTCTCAACATGTAGAGGTGCCTGTGTTCCTGTGAGTATGTTCCAAAATTTATCAAACAAGATAATGCAACAAAGAATGAGTAGTGGAGTAACAAGCCATTTGTTTGGAGGTCTGGAGCTTGAAGGTTCCATTAAAGTGCTTTTGAAGTAGAGTGGCCAAATAGAGAAGAAATGCATGGTTTAAAAGGAGGATAGAAGCAGCCAGAGATCTGCATAAAATTTCCATGTACTAATAGGTATATACAGAATATTTAGCAAAAATTAAGAAACACAATGCATCTCACCATACTTGGCTTATATATAAGAGGTCTGAAGTTCCAAGACATGTTTAGATAGATAGATAGATGATAGATAGATAGATAGATAGATAGATAGATAGATAGATATGGGCAAAATGTGGCCTGAAGCCTGCATACAAACCCCCAGGGTCATTTTTGTAGCCCCTGACCCCTGTAAGTACCCTCTAGGGCAGGGGTTCCAAAACTGGGGTGTCCACACCCCCAGTGGGTGTGAGATGGTATTTCAGGGTATTTGACAAAGAGTAGGTTGTGTCCTTGAGTGATAAACCACAAGTCATCACTCAGCCAGCTCTGAGTGTGCCTTGAGAAGTGGTAGTAGGTGGTTCTGTGAATACATAGTAGTTATTTAATCAAAAAGAGAGAATAACAGAATTAACATGTAAGTAAATAAGCAACTGATTGTCAGTGTGTTTCTTTTAAAATCATTATAATGCAACATCTGACATAATCAGTATATATTATTTCACTTATAAATTCATGATCATGAGAGTTTGTTAAGTATTTAAACCCTTTGGGCCTCTCAGTTTGCCTGTTGCCTCTGCTCACATGCACTGTGCCTCCCTCCATCACTTGAATTCACTCAGAAATGTGATATTACTTTGGTAGGGGGTGAGAACATTAATCAAGTATTTCCTACAGGTGCGAGGCATAGAAAAAGTTGGGAACCATGTGGGGGGGGGGCATTTGACATGTTTTTGTCCTGTTTTAAACCCAAGTGATGCCTTTTTTCTCAAAATAAGAAGTGAACAGGAAGTGGCCTGAGAGGCAAAAACAAGCAAAATACCCGTTACATCCCTTAGAGGGTGTTTGAGGGCATTTACAAGCAAAAAAAAAAAAAGATGATATTGTTGGGGTGGGTAGCAGGGGGTGGGTGATGCAGCCCTCCAAGTTCTCCTGGAGGACTAGTACATCCTCCTAGCTTCCCAGAGCTGCCCATTAATGATGTAGATGGACCTTAGTTTATAAAAACTAGATGACCTCTGTGCCCATTCAGTCTGCCAGTTCAGGCTGCTGCTCCTCTTTTCTTGTAGTTTATTTTTTTAACTCTTTAAATCATACTTGGTCATACTTGGACAGCCTTTTAAACAGAGGACTGTCCTCTTTGAATTACAGTAGAGCAGGGATTCCTAACCTTTTTGGCTCCCGGAGCCCTAAGGGCTCCTCAGAGCACAGGTTGGGAACCACTGCAGTAGAGCATTGAATATCTCTCTGTAAAGCAGAACACATGGCCAGCTGATTTGGGAACTTTCCTAACAAACTGTGCATTTTCCTTAAACCTGGAACAGTCCCATCTGTACATTTAGATGCATCATCTGGTCCAACTCAGTACAGGAATCCACACATCAGCATCCTGATAAATAGCAACCTAAATTCTGTTTAAATGCTGCCAATTCAAGAGAATCCACCACCTTCAAGGTAAGCCATGTCACCATCGAACAGCATTTACCATTAGGAAGATCTTTTTTGATTTGGAAGGAATCTCCTTTCTCGTTATTTTGATCAACTGATTTGGGTCCTAGTCTTGGAGGCAAGAGAAAACAAGTTTGTTCCATCTTCTGCACTATAGCCCTTTGGATGCTTCCATATTATTAGAGCACCAGTGTGATGTAGCAGTTTGAGGGTTGGACTATGACTCTGGAGACTTGCATTCAAATCTCCGCTCGGCCATGAAAACCCACTGGGTGACCCTGGGCAAGTCAGTCTCTCTCAGCCTCAGAGAATGGCAATGGCAAACCTCCTCTGAAGAAACTTGCCAAGTAAACCCCTGTAATAGGGTTGCCTTAGGGTCACCATAAATCAGAAATGACATAAAGGCAAACAACAACACCCATACTACTTATATGGTTTCGCAATCTTCTTTTCTCCATGCTAAATTCCCTCAGCCTTTCCTCATAGGGTTTGGTTTCCAGACTTTTCATCATCTTGGTTATCATCCTTTTAACACACTTCAGCTTGTCTATGTCCTTCTTAACCTGTAGTGATTAGACCTGTAAGATTATTGCATTCCTTTTTCCCGATCTGGGCACAGGCTGAGACTGGGCTGGGAATATGGGCTATTGCACAGCTCCATGCCCAGATTGTTGCCATCCCTTCCCCAATCAGAACATCTCCCTTTGACATAAAAGAAGCGTTTTAGCCAAGGACGGGAGGACAGGATGGTAACAGTTTGGGCATGGAGCTGTGTGATAAGAAATGGCCCTAACCCAGTCTCAACCCATGACCAGGACAGGAAAAAGCCAGTACTGCGATAATCTTTCTGGACACAGCATTCAAAGTGAGTTATGACCAAACCAAACCAGACTGGTACTATTACTTCCCTTACTTGGACATTATATGCCTGCCAAATCCCAATAAATACTAAAAGTAATTGGCAACTGGTGTGCTATTAGCTAAAAATAGAATGCTTTGAGTTGATATGGCTTAGTATAAAATATTTTCAGCATAGACTGTATATATAATTGGAAAAATATGTATAGGGTAGTCCAAGACAACTTGACCATGTTACACAACACTGTAAGACATAATGCTAATATATCCCCTTCATCTATGGCTAATCCAAGGGAGACTGCATCACCCAATTTTAATGTTACAACTGAAGCTACCATTGTCTTTCATAGGAACATCAAGCCCCCATAAGTGAGTGACACCTTTCCCTGAGGTGAGACATTGTTTTAACTGTTCCCATCAATCACATTATCATTATTTTCTTTTTTTTAAATAGCTGTTTTTAAAAATTCTCACATTTAAATGTGATTATGCCAAGGGCTTTCTTAATGGTGATCTGTCAATCATGGCTAAGTAGCAAAGTACTGTGTTTTCTTCAAATTCTAGATATTTTGGGGAAAAGGTTAACAAACATATTTATAACAAGAAGGCTACTATGAAACCATGTAGCCTATCTCCAGTGTAGTTGTACATCACTAACTTGGATTTTTTGGGAAGAATATTAACTTCCTACCTTGTGAAAAAGAAAAAGAAATGAACAAAATCACTTTTTAAAAAAGAGAGAGAGAGAGAGAGACAGAGAGAGACAGAGAGAGAGCAGGTAGTATAGACCAGACTTTAAAATTTTCCTCTTTCTACTCATTAAATAAACAAATAAATAAATCCCAACCAACTGCAAGCATAAAGATGAAAAATGGTAGTCCATTGGTAAAGCAGAGATGACATTAACTACAAAATATCAGCAATATATTCATTTTTCATCTATTTGTGATTTCAGTCTGAACTTTCTGAGCAATCAACCTTCAAATCCCAACTTTCTGCACCTGTATTTCTCCAAAGCAAACAAATAATTAATGAATAACAACCAAACCTAGTTGGTACTACATTATTTCTCCCTTTACTTTTTTTTTTTTTTTTTACAAAAAACAGGTCTCTCTGGATTATTTTAGCAAGAATTGTTAATTAACATTGAAGCATATTCATCAGTTCATTCACATTAAAAGCACTTATACATATACAGTACTCTTCTAAAATATACACCGTAATAAACAGAATGTTCAATCTATTTCTTAAAATTAGTCTTTATATTTACTACTAGATGTAGATAAAGCCATCATTGAGTTTCTGCACTGCTTTTAAAAACTACTAGAAGCCTACTATTTAAAAGCAGGAGGCAATTCTTTAATAGGATAAGGTGCTTCTACTTCACATTTGTTTTCACAGAACATTTTTAAATAATTCTGGTTGTGATATGGGACAACTTTTAGTCCCTCTCCAAAATTAACTGAGGAGAAAATACAACAGCCTTTTGCAGTGAAGATCAAGTAGTGGACTCATAGAATAATAGGATTAAAAATTATCCTGGTGTGACCACATGAAAATCATACACACACATTTCAAAATTTAACATTTGATAACAAAACTCTGATGAACTTCCAGCCAGTATGCAGTCTGAAGGAACATTTATATCAGAGTAACCATAGCAAGATATAAAAGCTTGATTCTTAGACATCCACTGTCTGTTTTAAGACCGCATCTTCCTGTCCTGTTTACGTAAAAGAATCCTGCTAGAGAGGAGCTCTAATGAGTAGATTTCACTTTCCTTCTCTGCATGTGAGCATGTCAGCTTTGTTGACAGATGGCTTGGCTGACGGCATATAATTATTAGCAAACATCTATTACCTTTGTAAATTGAATCACATGTGAAGATTTTCTGTAATTAAATCAGTGTTTTTTCAGAGCTTATGTTACACTGAACGAGTAATCAAAAGACACATAAGGTCATCAATGGGTAGTTAGCAAAAGGTGGGAGAGCAGCTTCTCTGTATATGTGTGTCAGGATGGAATAAAGGAGGGAGAAACATTCTGGCAGACTCTGCTGCCATCTAGTCAAGACCACACCATGGAATTCACCCTCCATGTGTGTTAAAAAGACGGATTTCAACATAAGCCCCTTTGTACCCTCTTTTTCCACCATGGAACTTCTCCAAGGAAATACTGAGTCCACTGAACCCCAACCCCTCAACACATGGGAAGCCCCTTGTACTTACGATAAAAGACGTACTCCGTGTAGCTGGACCAAACTTTGTCATCAGTGTACTGATTGACAAAAGAAGCAGTCACTGAGGAATTACAGGCAACCATGTGGAATCCACATTCTGACAACATATCGAACGCCCTCTCCAGGTGCCTGAACTTCAGATAGAACCTGGAGGTGTATCTATCAGGAGCTCTATCTGGGTCTCTGCTCTCATTCAGACTTTCTGCAAAAACTTCTTTGACCAGAGCAATCCTGCCACAAACCAAAATCCTTGGGACTCTCCTGAACTTGGCATCTGCTTGGGTCTCCCTGCCCATGCTGCAGGACCCCCTGTATCCAATGGTAATGAAGCCCCACTTTCGATCTGAGGGTACAAGTGATGAAGGGGCACATATCCTAGTGTCACTGCTTTGGGAAACCTCCTCATAATCACTATGGCAATAGTCATCAGGACTTTGCTTGATCTCATCAGGAGTCAGGAGTTTGACCAAGTCCGGTAGCTGAAAGTACTCAGCTTCTCTCTTGAGCCGTCCTCGTTCTGGAAAGTGATCAGGCAGGACCACCTGCTTGTCCCTGAGATAGTCCAGGATGTAGCGGAACAAGAAGCCATCTCTGTCAATGAAAATCCTTCCCTTGGAATCCTTGGCTAGGTCATTGACTGTCTCTCTTTTTGAGGTGAACATTTTCCAAAGCAGGGTATGGGGAATGCCTGTTAAAGTGGAATGGCGGGTGAAGTAAACCTGGCCACCCACATTTAGTTCTATCACCTCCGGGAAGGTTTGTGAAGCAGTTGCTTGCTCTCGAGGAGGGAGGTAAGTCCTGCAGTTTCCACTCAAGGCCATGGTACTTTCAAACCGACCAACCACAATATATGGCAGAACTCTCACTCACATCCAAGGTTTTAGTACGACTCTTTGATCTATTCTCCCAAGAGTCTCCTAACAATTAAGAAGAGTGAGGTCTGCTGGGGAAGGGATGAAATGGAAAAGGAAAAGGAAGTTGTAGGGTTTATTTTTCAAATGTCCACATATGATGACCAGGAAAACTGATAAAGTGTTTTAATGGTAGATAAAGTGGTATCACTTCACAAAATGTAACCAGAGGATGAGATCTTGCATCAAAGTCTAAAACAGTATGATCAATCCATGGTTCCTATCATTTAAAAGCCTGTTGAAGAAGAAAATACGAAAGAATTATTTCCCCTGTGCATTATAAAAAAGAGTTTTTTTAAGAAAACACAGCTGGGTGTTGGGCACACTCTGCTGATTTAATGGAATACTTATCTTCCTTCATAAATTTCCTTTACATTTATTTTCTTGTTACTACACACCTTCTAGTTCAGACAGGCATCTCATTTAAAATATGTGAAAGAGGGGCACAGAAGCATCAAGGCTTACCTTGGTTACATGGATGCAAGCAGCTCCTGCGAAGAAAAGCAACATTTTCTAAGCAGCCCCCAAACAGCACTGAAGGGGATTGAATCTGAAGATGGGAGGGGAAAAAGCATATCCAGAGCATGAAAGAGATGGAGAAGAGAAGCTGAGACCATCTAGTGATATCCAGGCAAAACTTAAACCCACACAGAGGAAAGTTAACCAGAATGGGCACCGAAGGAGAGAGATGAAGCTGTGTAGCAAAGAGCTGAGACAGAAAAAAGCAAAACAATCACAGAGCACAGCATAAATCCCACCAAGTCAGGATCCTTTAGTAGAAGAGCAAATGTCAGCAGGAGGACCTCACTTTAGATGACTTGCAGAAAGCCCTGATTCTGAGCCCAGCGCCGACACATTTCGGTAGCATCCCACAGTGGAAACACCTTCTCCATTAGTAAAGACTGAGAGCCTCCCATGTTCCCAGCCAGGCTGAGAGAGCAGCAGCCTGCAGCAGTCTGAAAGGATGCCCAGCCAGGCAAGCTGCCTTGCTCTTGCTTCCCTACCCAGCTGCTGCTCTCTGGCTGCTGCTGAGCTGGGTGGTTCCACAGTTCCCAGTGCAGTTTCAGATGGTGTTGTTTCAGCAGTGCAGGGAAGAAACCATCCAGGGAAATGACTATTACATCATCTTAAAGGAATATGGCTTTGAGAAAGCTAAGCAACCTGGAGGGGGTGGGACTCATGGTTAGTTCATTCTCTCCCCTCCCTTCATATTTGAACGAGTTGCAGAAGGAGAAACACGGCATGAGGCTGCCACAGGCAGTTCTCTCCCATGCCAAGAGTGATGCTCTAGAAAAGCTTATGCCGCTTAATCTGCTGGATGGAAAGACCGGCAGTCCTTCCACATTTTGTCCCTTGAAGAACTCTGTATTTGAGCATGCATTTAAGTTCTTTCTTGTGTCAAAATGCAGGGCTCTCTCTCTCGGTCCTGTTGCACATTTTACTGCCTTGATAAATCAGATTTCCTTGGAGTGGTGTACAAATGAAACCTTATGGTACAATACATCCCCCAAAGACACACTGAACAAATTGAACTACATAAATATTTAAATTAAGTTTTGATTCCCCCCCCACATGCATATATAGAAAAATGTTGGCCTTTTCACACTGAATTAACTCATCATGATCTGTCAAGCATCCTGATGGGGGAGAGCGGTAGGTACTCCAAAGGGACATGTTGGGGCGATCGTTCTCTTCAGAAGTTTGAACAGGAGCCAAACTTCTGTGAAATAAAAATATCATGCTTTGAGATATTCGTACAGCTCTATTCCTAAATCCTGTAGAGTTCCTTGGCGCTTGTTCCCCAAGATTATAGTTTTAGAATCCTCACTTTCCCCTTTAAAAGCAGTAGCAGCTGTACTAATTTCACAAAGGGACACAATCCAGCAATAACTGTAGTCAACAAAAAAGTATCCGAAATTTCATACTGTGCATTTGTTAAATATGATGTCAATAATTCTTATTAGTGCTGATGAAGTTGAAAGGATTATGGTAAGCTGCTACTTAATTTACATAACAACACATTCTCATTTTCACAGTGTCACTCTCTCCCTATCCCTAGAGTAATTGCGATAGGCTAAGATTTGTTTAAAAGCTTCATAATTTCCTAGACAAAGTATATGAACAATTTTTAAAATGTTGAGAAAACAACTTTAACAAGCTAGTTTTATGTAAACTTAACTGCACACCCTCCAATTGTCCTACTTTGATGGGAAACATCCTCTCTGATTAATCTTCTTCTCATCCCACTTTTTCAGCTACTTTTAAAATGTCCTCATTTCTCCCTCCTCCTTCGCCCACCTTCCCCCTTGGTCCTTGCCTTACTTCAGTTGCTGCAAACTGAGTTGGAAGTGCAAAAGCAATTTGCACTCAGTTAACTCAGTGGGGGAAGAAGAGGGGGAAGAAGTGTGCCCTTACCAGAAGGCTCAGGCAAAAGCAAACTGCTATAGTCTCTCCTGGCTTTGTGTTCGTCCTCATTAATTTCTGCCATCTTGACCACATTGCTGTTGTTTGACCATAAATGCCCCAGTATCTATGAATATTGGAGGGTATGTTAACTGCTGAGCAGTGGGCACAGCAGTTTTTAAGAATGTAGAAAGAAAAAATGTAGCCTTTCCTCCCCAATAGCAAATCTCCACACAGAGCCACCAAATGACAATTCAGCTTTTTAAAAGCCTCAATTGATATCCGTAAATGCTTTAAAATATCCTAAAATATAATCAGTATGTCATGGAGAGGCAATGTGGAAGCCACAGGCTGGAAAAGTGAGCCCCTGTGAGCTTGTGGGTCAGAGACTCCCCATTCCTGGAATGTGTGTTTCACTTAAGGCAAAAGGCAGATCTCTGAGCACCTGCCAGCCATGAATCTTCAGAAATGTGGAATCTTCATTTCTTTTCTATCCCAGTATGCATTACTAGATGTAAACTGATACCTGTGCACCTCCCAGTGATTCTGCAATCCCCATTTTAGGACTGAGTTTAAATGAAGATCACATAGCTGTAGCCTCTGTCCAAACTTTTGGACTTCTATCTTTTTCTAGCCCACACCCTTACTTTATTGTATAATCTAAATTGATGAAGAGTTCTGGAAAAGTCAAAAGCTTGCAAGTTCTTGGGAACTTCAACTGGTTCAAATAAAGGCATTGCACATTTGTGGATTTTTGATTTGGTTTTGTTCCCATGGGCCAATACAATACTCTTGGTTTTGATTAACAACAACAAAATCAGTCAAATAACGTTCTGTCTCAAAATGGTTGCATGTGCCCCAGAAAATATTCAACAAATAGTTACCGAGTTATTCCACTCCAAGCTGTTTGGATTATCTTCAGCTTGATGGGGCATGCAAGAATTTCAATTCATGCTTCAAACCTT
Source organism: Phrynosoma blainvillii (assembly GCA_026167975.1). Classification (NCBI taxonomy): domain Eukaryota; kingdom Metazoa; phylum Chordata; class Lepidosauria; order Squamata; family Phrynosomatidae; genus Phrynosoma; species Phrynosoma blainvillii. The sequence continues at coordinate 274,008,929 of JANUYF010000002.1, forward strand.
TACAATCTTGACAGAGTCTTCAAAGACAAAGGCCTCTTGAAACTTGGCCTAATGAATTTAATCATCATATGGCTAAGAATATTATATTAAGTCTGCCAAGTCAATATATTAATAAACCCTTAATTGCATGTAACTTGCCGATTCTCCCACCCATCCCCTCCAAAAAAATTAAAACAGCAGCTGGTTTTATTTTGCATGTTTAGAGCACCACCTAATGGCTTGATAAAATTATGGCAGCCCCCCAAAACATGCAAAGTGCAAGGCATGCCTTAAAAGAGGCAATTTTCAGGACATTATTTCCACACATTTAGAAAAATATGTTCACAAATCTTATTAACATCCATATGTTACATACATAACATACAGGCCTTAGCTACTGAGCCAGATGCTATCTAAACATGCAAATATCAGCTGTTCCCTTCCTGCAAGGGGATGTAAGTTGTTGGGCTGGGACAGTGGGTTCATGGCTGTCATTGTCATCACTGAAAAGGACAACACCAAAAGGGGGGGGGGGTTACCTCCTTTGGGGAAGCTGCTATGGGGCTGCAGTGAGGGCCAGCTTCTATGTTCAGACATGGAGAAGGAGTTTGTGTTTTGCTTTGTTTTAAAAACACTTTAGGTCTTTGAAAACAAGCTGCCCAATCAGCAGAGGGGGAAATACCAGATGAAGGGCACAGCTGAGGCGGTAAACCAGGGAGCATCCCCAAATATAATAATGGGTAGAGGAAGACATGGAGTAAGGAGGCAGTCATCATGGGAGAGGAGAGAGCCACAAAATCTTGGTTGCCTCCAAACTCTCCTCTACATCAAATATTTTAGATAATCAAGGCAACACCCCCTCACCCTGGGTCTGAAAATGTTGCTTAATGCCAGATCAGTGAAGGGAAAAGCTATTTGGATCCAGGACGTGATCCAGGATGAGCATGCCAACCTAGCTTGCATTACAAAGATGTGGCTGTATGAAGTGAGAAGTTGGGGTAACCTCTCCCTGCTTTGTCCACCTGGATTCTCTGTGCAACCGCAGATAAAGCGGGGTGGGGAGGCAGAGATGAAGTGGTCTATCAGGAATTCTCCCACCCACTCTCCATCTGATGCCCTATTCCATAGTCTGGGGGATGAGTGCATGTATTTGAAGGTGGGTGGCAAGACAGAATAGAGATTCTATTGGTGTACCACCAGACTTGCTGCTCACCAGTCTCCCTTCCTGAGCTGATGGAGATGGTCTTCACAGTGGTGCTGGAGCCCACCCTAGCTTGTTGTCCTGGGGAAGTTCAACATCTTTGTTGAGACCTTTCTGTCAGGAATAGCTCAGAATCATGGGTGTCCCAAGTAATATCTGGTGCCACCCATATCAAAGGATACACTCTGGAGCTAGCTTTCTGTTCTGGAGACATGTGAATTGGAAGAACATTCCATAGTTTTATTATCATATACAGATCACAACCTAATGGGGTTTAGACACATGGATCCAGAACCTCTGCAACAGTGGGGGCTTATGGATTTGGATGGATTCCTTATGGCTGTGGGGGAGTTTCTTTTTGCAGTGGCAGGTGATCCTGTTGAAGCCCTGGCTGACTTCTGAAAAAAAGGAAATGGCTAGCACAATAGACATAATTGCTGCCTTCAATACCATTCTGGAAGAAAGGTGGGATATAAATCCAATGAATAAATATATCAGTGCCCCCTTTCCCAAAGCACCAGGCAAGCTAGACCATAGAACCTGCTTGGTGACCTTGGGCCAGTCACCCTCTCACAGCCTCAGAAGAAGGCAATGGCCAACCCCCTCTGAACAAATCTTACCAAGGGCTCATTCCCACTTACGTTTAAACTGGTTTGTGAATCATATTGACACCGGGTCATGGAATCAATGGAGGCCGATGCATAGTTCACACTAAAGAAGCAAATTATTCCCTTATCCCATGTCGTTCCCACTAGTGCCTTTGCACCCTAGCTTTATGTAGCAGCAGCAGGAGAAAGACGGGATGCCTGGGGGCCCTTAAAATGGCACCTTAATAACAGCCAGGGACCAGGGCAAGGCCCAATGCAACCTGCTGGGCGAGGCAAAGAATCAGGGCCTAAATAAGCCACACACTGCTGAAAGATTGGCTGTGGCTGGGGGAGGTCCATCATACCTGCCAACAGCACAAAGAACTGACAGGGTGTAAGGGCAACGTGGCGCACACACGTACTGCTGGGAGAGTGGTTGGGGCCAGGAGAGGCCAGGCTACTTGTTGTGGCCTTCCCGCATGCCCGCCAGGAGGCTTGGAGCACATGCAGGGCCAAAAAGCTTGCACAAGCCTAGAGAGGCAAGGCCGAAGGTAAAGCAGGGGCCCAGGGAGGCAGCTGAGGCCAGCAGCCACAGAAAAAAAGGTGGCCAGGGAAGGCTCAGTGGTACAAGAAGTGGCAGCCAAAGCAGAGAGGTGGGCCTGGCCCAGAGAAGATGTGGGCAATGAGAAGGAGGGGGTGAACTTAGCCCCACTTAGTCCCACAATATACCTGCCTTTCAGGCAATGGAGGCCAAGCAGCTGAGCGGCCCCTCCAGTGCAATGCGGATCAGATCCATTGTTCACACTTGTTGAACACACATCTGAATCGATTCTTTTCAAAAGAACCAACAAAAAGCTAGTCTTCAAAAAGGGTAGGTTTTTTGCATTTGTCTTGCTTCAAAGTGAGTTAGAACTATTGCAGTCGCATCTGAAACAAATGGGGATGAGGCATATTTAAAGCAATCAGCAAATCGATGTAAATCATAGTGGGAATGAGTTACAAGAAAACTCTGCTTTAAGATTGCCAGAGGTAGAAATGGCTTGAAGGCACACACCAACAACAAAGCTAGACCCATGTGAGAGACAGATTCAGTTGAACCCCCTGCTGTTTAATTGCTCAATTTAGTACTGAAGCAATGAAACAATAAAACCATCCAGAACACCTAGTTTCAAGTTGCTGTTAATTCATTTGCAACTGAACCATCTGAAGATTCTCACACCTGGCCTGAGAAATTGGCAAATTTCTTTGATGGTAAATAGAAATTTAAAAGTGCTGGGAAAACAAAAATCCTTGTCATATCCCTCGCAATGATGAAACAAGTGATATGGAGCACTGATTACAGAAAAGCACTGATGGCATTAAAAATGGAGAAGTACAACTTCTCCATGGGCTAGAGTCATAGAATCATAGAATCATAGAATCATAGAGTTGGAAGAGACCACAAGGGCCATCCAGTCCACCCCCCTGCCATGCAGGAACTCCCAATCAAAGCATCCCTGACAGATGGCCATCCAGCCTCTGCTTAAAGACCTCCAAAGAAGGAGACTCCACTACTCTCTGAGGGAGTGTGTTCCATTCTCGAACTGCCCTTACTGTCAGGAAGTTCCTCCTAATGTTGAGGTGGAATCTCTTTTCTTGCAACTTGCATCCATTGTTTTGGGTCCTAGTCTCTGGAGCAGCAGAAAACAAGCTTGTTCCCTCCTCGATATGACATCCCTTCAAATATTTAAACATGGCTATCATTAGAAAGAATATGTCCATTAGAAAGAATATGTGGCAGAATATGTAGCAGCAGCAAAGAAATCAAACTTTGTGCTAGCATGGCATCTGTACAGAGTCATCCAGCATTGCTGTGTTGAGTGGTTAGGCTTTTTTTTTTTTTTAATGCTCTGGCCCACAGAAACAGAATTCAGACCACTCAACAGCCCTCTGTGAAGAATTTGCAACACACTTTACAGACAAAATCATTCATATCTACTCTGACTCACTTGCTGTAGCTGAAACAAGTTCAGTGAATAACATCTTGGCTCCTGTTTATCCTGTATTGTTGGGTATCTTTCAGTTTGTGCAGTCTGAGGATGTGGACAGAATCTTTGGAGAGATAAGAGCCACCAATGTTTACTGTACCCATGCCCTTTCTGACTTAGCATCCAGAGGGGGACTCAATGGGTAACTGGAGTAGTGAATGCCTCACTACAAGGCAGAGTTCCATCCTACCTGAAAGAGACTGTAATGAGACCTCTACAGAGATATGGGAACCCTTCCTGAACCTGGCTGCACTAGATAACTGCTGGCCAGTCTCCAATATCCCTTTTGGGGGCAAGATACTGAAGTGTGTGGTGGTCTCTCAACTCCAGATTTTCCTGGGTGAAATGGAATGCCTAGATCCATTTCAGTCTGGCTTGAGGTATGATTATGGGATTAAAAACAGTTTTGGTCACCTTGGAAGATGACCAATATAGGGAAGTGGACAGGGGTGTGAGTCTCTGGTGGCTCTACTGGCTCTCTTAGCAGCTTTCAATACCATAGATCATGGCATCCTTCTTGGCAGCCCATCTGAGATGGGACTTGGAGCACTGCTTTACAGTGGTCCCAATCCTTCTTACAGGCCAAGAACTTAAAAGTTGGTGTCTTAAATGTATCTTAAAATTTAAGTATGTATTTTTAATTAAATTATTTGTTTTTAAACTTTTGTTGTAGTTGTTTTATAGCTGTTTGTTCTTGTTGTGTGTCTTCAAGTCATTTCTGACTAACGGTGACTCTATCACAGGGGTTCCTTGGCAAGAACTGTTCAGAAGGTGTGTTTGCCAATGTCTTCCTGAGAATATGACTTGTCGAAGGTCACCTAGTGAGTTTGCATGGTGGAGCAAGGATTCAAACCCTGGTCTCCAGGGTCCTAGTCTGTGGAGAAGCACAGGGAAATGGAATTTTCTCAGTATCCAATCAGGGACAGGCTGAAAAATGGTGGGGGCCTGCTTGATGAGTGGATATAAAAGAAGGAGGAGCCAGAAAGAGGCTAGAGACAGTTGAGCATGTCAAGCCTGCTAAGGCAGGAGGATGTTTTAGAACTGCCAGGAGATGCAGTTAGGAATAGGGGTTCAGCCTGAATGGGATTCAGACTCCCATATCAGGGGAAAGAACTTTAAAAGGACAAGAAAAGTCCAGTATTATTAAAGGAGTGTGTTCTGTGTGAAACAAGTCAGTGAAGTAATTTAAGCATTGTAAATTTGTAACAACTGAAGTAGAATCATAGAGTCCTTAGAGTTTATCACACAAAGGAAAACTGGAAGTTTAAATGGGGTTTATCCCATGAAAATCAGGCAATTAATATTAAATCACAATTAAGAGTTTCACACACAGTGGTCATTATCCCAGGAATAGCCAGGGAATAACCAAGGAAGAAACATCAACAAAGCATTCACAGGATTTTCCTGTGAATTATTTGTTGCTGTTTATTGCCTGGTTATTCACGGGTTAATGGCACTTTAATCACTTTTCAACATGCCATCGTGTGAAAACCTTTACTGCAATTGCACGATTTTCAAGGGATATTCCTGGGATAATGGCTGTTTAATTGTAACGTTGTGTGAAAATCTTAAGTGCGAATGTACGATTTTCATGGGATAATACCTGTTTATACTTCTAATTGTCCCCATGTGATAAACTCCCTAGAGTTGGAAGAGACCCCAAGGGCCATCCAGTCCAACTCCCTGCCATGCAGGAACTCACAATCAAAGCATCCCCTCTGACACATGGCCATCCAGCCTTAATATGTAATATGTATACTGTAACAAGCTTGAGAACCAACTACTAAAATGATACTTTTAAAAGTTTTTTTCTTCATGTTCACCAAAGAATGGCCTGAAGTAATTTATAGATAACACCAAATACACCATCAAAAATAATAAGAACAATTAAGAATAAAGACTCTTAAGTTAGTAAGGAGACCAAGAGTTAGGAAGATAGTTCTGAGAGAAAAGAAGCCTCAAACTATTTAGGATAAGTCAGGAGAAGATTTATGTGGAACCCAGTGGTCATCACATAATTTGGACCCAGCGTTGTGAGATCCGAGAGGCACAGTGTGTGTGTGTGTGTGGGGGGGGGGAATCTAAGAGATCTGGCATTGTCATGCTGTCACATAGTCCAACACCCAAATCACTACACCATACTGGTGCTGCCTTTATAGCTGTATTTTGTTTTAATTTTCTGTAAGCTACCTTGGATGCTGATCTGAAAGAAAAGTAGGACATAAATGGAATAAATGGAACATATATTTATTTAGCCACATTTTGTCCTTTGCTGAAATATATGCTTTTATTGTTGCTAAGTCATATTTGAAATGGCCCTAAATCTTCATGAAATTTTATCTTCTCAAAACTCCTAGGAAACTGTGTGCTGTAAATCCATTTTTAGGGTCCTTGATTTTGGTTGTGATCAAAGGTAGAAAAGTGATGATACACATCTCAGGATCTTAAGGACAACTGGTGAATAATTCTAGGCACTGACAGTTCATGTAACAGTTTCAGAACTCTATAAAAATGTCCCAGTCCAGTTGTTTCTGAAGTTACTTCTAAAATTAAGCAGTTTCTGTAACAATTCTAAGCCCTCAAAAAGTAGCTACCACTATAATTGTGATGATAAGAATTTCTTTTCTTTCTTTTTTTAAAAAAAAGTAACTAAAACTGTAACTTTTATTTAAAAAGAAAACACTTGAATGCAACAAACCAGTGCCCTGTGATGCACAACACAGTCTTCTCCTGACCCCCTTGTCATCACCCTAAGGGACACATCACTCAGTTCAACCATGTGATATACCTTCTCATCCATTACATGTGGCCACACCCCCACTGGCACTTTGTTGGTCCCATGTTAATGGTGAATCTGCTCTAGCTGTTAATTCAAGCTTTAAATTAATGCTCCAGGGTGCTAAACCTGATTTCTAAATATGTTCAGTTCATCTGATAGCGCCTTCAAAGGCTGACAAAACCGGAACGGAATTCATCACCCCAATATGGCAGCCACCAGCTGGCACTGTACACCCTGTTAACTACAGATGTTACTAAAATTACAGTTATACCTCAAACAGAGTAAAATTATCCCTCACTAAATTATTGCAATGTAAGGTAATTATTGGCAGGAAGGGAATTAATTACAGTGGTCCCTCTACATTTGCTGGGCTTGGGGGTGAAGGACCCCCATGAATGTGGAAAAACCGCAAATAAAAAAACACTATTCCTTTTACTCAAGAGAACAACTCTCTAGAAATCTCCAGATCCTCCAGTTCACCTCTATGGTCAACACTGCCAGAGGTTGATCAAAGAATCATACTAGAGGACCTACAAATGTCTAGAGGCATGCTTTCTCTAGGAACCTCGAAGTTCTCCACCACAACTCTATGGTCAACTTCTCGCAGAGTTGTGCTGGAGGACCTAGAGATTCCTAGAGAGAACCCATTAATCAAATCCAAAAATGATAAAATCTGCAAATGTCAAAGCCACAAATATGGAGTACAAGCCATGCATTATTTGTAATTTGTAGAAGCTTCCATGCTCTGGTTTCAGTCTAAAGAAATGGGCACTCAGCTTTCTGTTTCCTTCTACAAAGTCAGCAGTGCTTTTTATGGGAAGTATAGTCCCATACTGGCCAGCGTGGTGTAATGGTTTGGATGTTGGACTAGGACACTGTGAGACTGGGGTTCGAATCCCAGCTTGGCCATGGAAACCCAATGAACGACCTCGGGCAAGTCACATTCTCTCAGCCTTGGAGGATGGCAATGACAATCACACTCTGAAGAAGCCTGCCAAGAAAACCCTATGATAGAGTCAGAGTCATCATAGGTCAGAAACTACTTGACGGCAACTTTAACAACATAGGGCCTCTGCAGACAGGTGTCCATGGGCTGCCCTGAAAAGCCCCGGATTGGGGCCGAGGCTGTCACACTCCTCGGCCCCGATCCACTCTTTTTCCAGCTCTGGAAGGAGCACTAAAATAGTGCTCCTTCCGCAAGGCACGGAAAGGGGGCCGCAAGAGGTGTTGCGCACCTCTTGGGGTCTCTTCCGGCTCAGCGTGTCTGGACTCTGAGCTGGAAGGATGTAATTGGAGCACCCGTTGTGTGCAACAACGGGCGCTCCGATTACATCCGCAGGAAGGAGTTGGGGTGCAAAGCGTGAAGCTGCCCCTCCCCTTCCTTGCCTCCAAGACAGTGCAAAGCGCTGTCTGCAAAGGGAGTTTGTCCCATACAATGTGGCTTAGTTCTAAATGAACTTATATAAGATTATATCAGAAAGACAGTTTCTTACGCACTGCTATTTTTTAAGAACCATCAACAAATGAAATTAAAAAGGATCTTCCTTCAGAAAAAAATTGTAAGAAAACTTTCATGCATGATGCTGGCATATGTAAGCATGGCTATAATTTTGTACAGTTGACTATGGGCCTTTGCAGACTGCCAGAAATAGTGCAAATTGAGTCCACTTTAAATGTCCTGGCTCAGTGCTAAGGAATCGTGGGAATTGTACTTTTTTCAGATTGTAGTTTTTTCTGAGACATTGAGCCTTCTCTGTCAGAGAGCTCTGGTGCCACAATAAACTACAATTCCCACGATCCCCTAGCACTGAATCAGGGCAGTTAGTGGCCTCAATTTGCACTACTTCTGGCAGTCTGCAAAGGCCCTATGTAATTATATGTCTTCAATATTTGAATGTGATGTGTGCTCAAAAGGCTGAAATCTAATTTATGCTAAGGCATGGTTGTTTGGAATTATTTATGCAGAGTGGTACTTGCAATTTACAGAAGCTAAACCCTACATTTAATTTAAATGAAACATCATTATACGAGGTCCCAAAGACTATAGTATTTCTTGATAAGCAATGGAAACTGTAGGTACTTTCCCTATCTATTATATTCAAGAAGCTTTTTAAAAAATCAAAGCAGCAGGTGGACTGGAATAAGATCAGGGAGGTGGCATGGGGAGGGGATCCCCCATGCTATTATCCTAATTAAAGTCTTCCATTCACAGAGAAACAGCTTCATCAGGAAGAGATGGTTTTAATAGGACAAATGGTACTGGAAAAAAGAACCAGTGTTTCCTGAATTTGACTTGTTTAACATTTAAAGCAAATACTTTTCACAACTGTGAAAAAAAAACTGATGAGGTGAATACAGGAGCCCAATGTTTGCTACAGTTACATGTAGTAAGAAGCCATGATTTGCCATTAAGGTGAACTAAGCCATAAGATACTAACCCCTTCACAGGAATGGATAACTTAAATGCAATGCTCCTTGAAAATATTTTCAAAATTCATTTCTCCCTTATTTTGGATGTGTAGAAAACTACATTTCCTCCAGTTCTGACAAATCTTTGGAAACAATTGGATAACAAGTCGGACAACAATGGCTAGAAGTAATTGGCAGAAATAAGAGGGTACCCATTGATATAATGGTATGAATTACAAGTAGTAAAAGTCTCCTTCAATGCAGCAGTCCATACAGATGATGGGAGATCCTAATAAAAACCTTTCACCACTTAATGGAGGGCTTTAGCTTCTAAACGATAGTCACCAATGAAGCATGCCTGAGTGACATAAAGTACCCTTCATTTTAACAATGAACACTGTGGTGTTATAATTTTTATCCCTGATCCTTTTTATGTAAAGTACATAATGCCTGTCACTTTGGAAAGGAAAGAAGGATTTCCACAGTTTTTCAGCATGTGGTCAAAAAGTACAGGATCAGGGAAGGATAAGAATCACAATACAATATTGTTGTAAGGGGAACAATATTCCTACAATTTTTTCACAGTGCAAAGTGGACAGTCTATATATGTTTACAGAGCAAATTGTACACTTACTTCTTCTTTCATCACCTATCATCCTACAAACAAATGCCCTGTGCAAGGAGTGAGGGATTTATAGAAAAGAGGAGAGACATGTGTCTTTTATTGTTAAGTCAGGCAAATATGTCAGTTTGGGATGGGTGAATCTTTCATTGGCAAACCTGCTGGGTAATCTGAGAGTGGATTCAAAGAATAAATGCTCTCAGGAATGTTTAAGACACAAAATACACAACACAACATGCTGTGAGGAGGAGAGAAACACAAGCGTGTGTGCTGAAACACACCACTAGCTGGGGAATAATTAAAGCCCATCAATGAGTTCCTTGATTATCCGACTGTTCCCTTCTTCATTTCACTATCATAAGTGAGTAAATCTATTCAGTCTTCATTCTCAACTGCAAAGTCATTTCCAGCTTAATGTAATGAAAACAATATTTTCTTTCTGCGTGCAGATTCCAATCAATCCTAATCTGTCCCTTTTAAAGTGTGAGGTTATTTGGAGGTGACGAGCCAAAGCGCTCTCAAAACCATCATGTACATCAAAGGCAGGCAAGGTCTAAATCAGGGGCAGGCAAACTGTCCCCTTTAAGGGCTGAGGGACTTCAGCTCCCAGAATCCCAGACTATTGGCCAACATGGCTGAGGCTTCTGGGAGCTGAAGTCCAAAATCCCTAAGAGGGCCGAGTTTGCCTGCCCCTGGTCTAAGTAATGGCAACTAGCCTATTTCTCCTCCAATGAAGTTTAATTCATATGAGAGGTTTAATATATATAAAAAGAAATGCTACAAAATGGATGTGGGAAATTACCTCAAATTATTAAAGATTTCTTTTTAAATATTATTTCTCAATTTCCTTACAACAAGTAAAGGGGGTAGTTGTGGAATGTTTCCATACTTCATTCAGATTGTATGCTTTTCAGCTAATTAAAAAGAAAAATCCGGAGTATATTCTTAGGACATTGCTATGGAGCAGGGTTGGTCAAAATGCAACCCTCCAGATGTTGTCAAACTGTAACTTCCATCCACCTTAGCCAGCAAAATTATGGTGAGGATTTCTTGGAGTTGCAACTCAACATTTGGAGCGCCACACTTTGTCCACCTGTACTATTGGCAGATGGTGCAATCCTGCTTACCAAATGCTGCTCTCCACTGTTGGCAGAAGATTCACTTGCCATGCTCTTCCCCTTTCCCCTGTTCTCTCACCTGAGTGAACCTGCCTGACACACTGCTACAGACATTTTCAAGTAGGTATTATGTTTTGCAAACAAATGCCCTTGCTGTACGTCACCTCGATTGCGCTGCAGGGAGGCGACATAAAAATAAAAATTATTATTATTAAAATAAAATTATTATAGCATAGCAATAGTGTCATGAAGAAACAGGATGGTGAAAGAGAATCTGTACTTTGCTTTGGTGGAGTTTGCTCTGCATCCTGCTTTCTGAGAGTGGAGTGAGCAGACTTATGGATCTTAAATAAATTAACCAATAATTTCCTGCCTTAAACCAGAGATTGGAGATGGAAATGTTACATTTTGGACTAAAATTCCCTGGACTCCCAGTTAACATGGCCACTAGCCATGCCACTTTCTGGAAGTTTCTGAGAGATGTGGTGGAAAAGAAACTTTTACAGCTTAAATTTTCAAGTTTAAATTTGGTTGAAATGTCAAACAAATGGCTCCATTTTTATTGATAAAAGCATTTGGTACAAAGGTCTCTCTTGTTCTAAGGGCATGCATCTTAAACTATCTCAGGCTGGGGACCAGCCATTTTTCTCCCTAACAGGGATCAGCAGCATTTTTGTGCCCATTGGCTACAAATGATTCTTTCTTTTCTGGAAACAGGCAACCACTGGCTCAGGGACCAGCACCACTCCATGGTAAGCATTGTTGAGAGCACTGTTGTAAAATACTAAATTGCCACCTCTTAAAAGACAGGCAGTGATGATCATGTATACTGGACCAGAATTTGTAACTTATAAAGCAGCTTCATCGATATACCGCTTTATAGCACACTATGGGATGTCTAAGCGGTTTACAACTGTAAGCTTATTGCCCTCCAACAGTTAGGTACTCATTTTAGCCACCTCGGAAGTATGCAGGCCTGAGTTTAGCCTGAGCCCTGGCTAGTATTGAACTCGCAACCTTGTGGTTTATGAGTGAGTGGCTGCAATACAGACATTTAACCACTGCGCCACCAGGGCTCCTATATCCCAAATGCTAATTTTATTTCAAATGCCTATGTTAGGGCCTCGGCAGATGGCTTATTGAGCCGTCTTGGAGGCAAGGAAGAGGAGGGGCAGCCGCACGCGCGGCGCCCCTTCCTCTTCCCGAGGTTGCCCTCGGAGCTGCCGGCCCTCCGCACGGCCGGCGCGCCGAGGGCAACCTCCCGCTGCAGCGTCCTCACACGCTGTGGCGGAAAAGACAGGGAAAGTGCACCCTATGCATTTAGGGCACACTTTCCCTGTCTTCTAAAAGGAGCGCCACTTTAGAGCTCCTTTTAGGGTCACCGCACGAGCGCCGCAGTGCGGAGGCTGTGGTCCCGCAGTGCTCCGGACCAGGGCATCCCCGATGCCCTGGTCTGCATCCCCCTTTAGTCACAGCTTCATACTGAGTTCTACTGTTGCTTTGAAAATTTCACATCATTTTGTTAATCTGAAGAAGGATGTAGACTAGATTACAATCCAGTTTAATCTGTCTGAAAACAATGAGACTTTTCTGAAGAAAGCTTTTGAGAGTTTTATCTGTAACATGCACATACCAATCCAGCAGCAACACTTGTAATTTTGCTTTGCCACTCACTTGTCCTGTATTAAATGGCAGCAAATGCCCTGAGGATACTGTGAACAGTCTCAATAGCATAAAGCTATCTTGGTGTAATTCTGTCCACTGACGTTTAATACTTCTACATTAAAGACAACTCCCTTTATCCTTCATGTACTTGCACAACACAGGGTGAAATAGCTATCCAGATGAAAATAAGTTGCACAGTCCATTATAAATAAGTAAACATGGTGGATGTGTGTACATATATAAGCACAGTAGACAATGGGTCTTAGCTTTGCAAGACATATTAATTATGAATAATATATTCACCACAGTAGAATTCAAAGATATAGCCATGTTAGCCTACTGCCAACTTCTTTATTTCAGTTAATCTCAAAGGTGCTGCAAGATCTCTCTTCATATTCACCATGTGAGTGAAATTTGCATCACCCAAACAAGACCTGAATATTCTAGCTTTATAGAAATGAAACTAAAAGAAATGAGAAGGTAAAAAACCCAACTCTTGATCCATTGCCAGTGCATAAGGCTGCTCCACATTCTTCAATATTTCATGCTTTCTGATCCTAAAAGATTCAGCTGTACAAGCATTAAACAATTTATTTTCTTGGCATGCACATTTGGACCATTTCTCATGCACCATGCCTACTCATTCACTGGGCTTCAACAGATGAAACAGTGTTTTTATACACTAGGGTATAGATATTTAGAAAATAAATGTGGCCTTTCTGTTGGGAGCCATTCAGTATTTTTATTTTTGCATGTTAACACTTAAATCTAGATAGTCATCTGTGGATGACACCAAGGCCTAAACTACTCAATGGAACTCTTTTAGAACTTTAAACTTTTAGAATTGGCTTACATACATTGCAGATCTCGGTCCCAACAGGACAAAGCAAGATGAAAATTCAAAAACTGGTGATAATATTAGTGGAGCAACAGATAAAATAGAGAATCATGACATCAAATCCTTAGCTTGGTGAAGAGTTCCAACAAAGAATAACAGGATAGCAATGTCTGAAGGAAAGAGTTGAAGTTTTCTCTTCCCACATCACTATTTTTAATTATAAGCTATGAAATGCCACAAAAAAGGAGGATTTGGTTAATAGGCACATGCATAAGACACTTAATTGTAAGTAATCAATAGATAGCACCTGCTCTGTGTTTGTTACTCTGGCTTCCACCCCACTGCATGATCAGTGCCTATAAGTGTAGGAAAGTCTGACCCAGGCATGAATAAACCTCCTGCTTTTGTTGTTAGTCAGAGACACAAGGTGCTTATGGGGGCTTTAGCTTATGTGATCACATACTAGGGGTTAGACACAATGTTAATCTATAGAGAACATGTAGTCTACATTGAAGTCAATGGGACTTAAGTTAGTTGGGGCCAAAGATAGGAATTATATTGCCGGCCTGCAATTCCCATCCCCTGGCTGTGCCCAATAAATCCCATTAATTTAAATAGATGCATTCTAGATAAGCTTAAACCGGAATTCAGCTTAGGGAAACTAATACTCCCCCCCCCCAAAAAAAAATGTTGCACTGTAACCCCCAGCTCCCTTAAGCAACATTGTCAATGGAGAGGACTGCTGGGGGTTGCAATCCAACAACATCTTGAGGGTCACATGATTCCCTTCCCTGATTTAGCCTTATGTAGTCACATTTGTTTCCAACAAGATATAACTTTATTTTTGTTGATATTTGGTAATCCAGTTTAAGAATTCTACAAGCACTGAAATCAAGAATAGTCCAAGAAACAGGGTTCTCAAACAGCTGCAGCAACAAAAGCAATGGAGAAATATTTAAGGCAACTGGTTAATGCTGCCAGAACTGAAAATATGATGAACCTACAGCAGGTTTGCCTGCTATCTGCAATAAACTGGGGGGTGCCACCCTATGGTTTTAAAAAAATCAATGGTTATATGAATTCTGCATTTATAACATGCATAATGTTAAAGTTCTGATAATTTAGTGTAGTTATATTTTTTCCAAAAACCTGATCTTTACGAAATTCATTTCCATTTCTTGAAATGAAATGTTTACACTTCCCTCACATTTCTACAGATGCTGCTGTTTTCAATAACATTTTAACATATTGAGAGCATCAAAATGCACTACTGTGATTCAAAACAAAATGACAAAGTTTGGAATAAAAATATATGCAAAAACAATATTTCATCAATGTGCAAACTCTTTGGTTTAAGACAAAGTGCTATGTTACAGTTATTGACAGAGTGTAAAAAATAGAGGCTTTTCTGATTCCACATGGTACATAAATCCTGAAAACTCTGAATTCAGAATTCACCCTCTGACAGATAAAGGATGATTTAAAGATACAGCAAAACCAAGCAAGGCATATTGATCAAAGGATGTCCTGCAATATGCATCATATAAAAAAGAAGTAACAGCCAGAAAAGTTTTAACCACCTCCTACCAAAATATTACCTGAAGAAGTATGGTTTAGTTCACAAAAAACAAAACAAAACAAAACAAAAACGGTGCTTAAATAGTTTGATTATCTTAAAGGTGACAGAATATTTCTTTTTATTTCCTCCTCTCTTTTTATACTGAAACAGACTAACATTGCTACCTCTTTCAACCTCAATATTACCCCAATGTTTAAACCAGTGGTCCTCAAACTTTTTTGGGCTACTGCCCCCTTTCCTCTTGGGTGACAACCCTGGTGCCCCCCTCCCCCAGGCATATTTTTTGTTATTAGGTCTACTGTTCTACTGCAAATTAAAAACAGCCAATTTCAGTCACTGTTCCCTTTGCATCAAGTCACCTTGGGATCAGCAAACAAGCAGCTGGCTGAGCAGTGACCGAGAAGCTACTTGCTTATGCCAGTTTTGCAGCAAAGACCAGCAGAGGTGAGAGTCTTTTTGATTGATGTTTGACTAGCTGCTCAGTTGCTGCTCCCTTTGTGCCCTGTCATCCTGGGAGCAGCAATTTAGCAGCTGGCTAAGCAGTGACCGAGAAGCCTCTCACCCATGCCAGCCTTGCAGCAAAGGCCAGTGTGGAGAAGAGACCTCTTGGTTGCTGCTTAGACAACTACTCAGTTGCTGCTTCCAGGGTAACCAGGTGCAAGGGAGAAGCTTCTCCCTAGAGAGGAGGGACTCACAATCCTTCACTGGGGCAGAGGAAGGTGCAGCAAGTGCATATGTAGGGGGTTTACAGAGGCCACACACTCTGGGCTGGAGCCTGGTGTGGACCAGGAAAGGGAGAGATTTTATCTACAGGAGCCACTCCAAGACAAAGGACTCTTTCCAATAATCAAGCAGATACTCCTTCCCCAGAGACATCATCATTATTACTATTATTATTATTATTATTATTATTATTATTATTATTATTTATTGTATTTATACCCGCTCTTTAGAAATGCTCTCAGAGAAGACATGTCTTCCTCAAACAGCTTCAAGTGTCCACTCTCCCACAAAAAATGGTTTCTTCTACCTCTTCTATCAGCCTGTCTGATGAAAGAAAGCAGGAGCAGCAGTGCAACTCAAACCTGCTAGCCAAGTCCCAGCAAAACCCATTAAATTGAAGCTGGGTCCCAAATTTGAAAGCTCCTTTTTGCTGCCACTTCTCCCCTGCCACCATGTGCTCTAACCCTTTCCTCCAGTCTGTCCCAAAATTGTGTCGCTCCAAGCCACAGAAGCGATGCCACTCCCAATTGCCACTACTAGTGAAAGATGCCAATAGGGGAGTGAGCTCACATGGGCAGGCAAAGTGCAGGAGATAGCACCACACAAAATGATCAGTGAGGCTGTGTGTGTTGTGTTTCTTTTAGGGCCCAGAAAAAAAGTTTCATCCAATCGTCATCCCCACCATGGTCCTAAAGACTGCTGGTTCTGCTTGTCTTTCTTGCACACCAATACGTTGACTGAAAGTCCCCCTGCCACCCCCTTTTTCCCTCACCACCCCTCTACTGCCCTACATTTCCCTCAGTATCCCCTGGAACCTTCCACTGCCCCTGGGAGGTGCATACCACCCACTTTGGGAATCACAGGTCTAAACAATCCCTAAAATCCAAGTTCAGTTAAAAATCACACTTGAATGCAGACCACCCTGAAATCTGCTTTCTACCCCACTAATGGTTCACCACAACATTTTCTCCAGTTCTTTACAGAGTTTGGAAATGTTCTCTTTAAAAAACAAACAAAAATCCCCAAAACTCCTGGAAACCTGCATCCAACATGGCCACCAAACACATCAAGAAGAAAAAAACACAAAAGAAAGGGGTCTTGTTTTACCTACAGGAAGGCTTTGAAGCCATGTAGTTCTCTCCCACAGACTTCCCTTCTCCCAGTGTCCCAGAAATATGGTTAAAGTTATTAAAAGCATGTTAGTACTTGAAACAGAACGCTGTGCTTCTTCAAAACCCTTGACTTCTTCAAAATCCTGCACAAGATAAAACAAGACTGCCAATTCACAGGGGCTGATGAGCTCATTTCACTGATGGGTTCATGACATGGGCAGGGTCTTTCTTCATCTTACTTGGGATCTTCAAGCTGCTTTGTGATGATTTCACTCAGTATGCCAACTGTCTCCTTGAAAGTTAACAGAATAATCCTGCCATATTTATCTTTGCAAAATGTAAAATGTTTTGTGCAGTGCTGCCTGGGAGAAGTATCCTTCACCAGCAACCCAAAGAGATGGGCCAGGGGTCGGCAACCTACGCCCCCCGGGCCGGTTCCGGCCCAGGACGCCAGACTTGCAGGCCCAGGCGGACCCCTGCTGCCGCCGCCGCTGCTGCGGCACCTCCGCCGCCTGTTTTGGTCGGCGCGCGACTGTGCGTGCCGTGGCCGGCATTTTTTTCTCCAAAATGGCAGCCGCGACACGTTTGCACATGCACAGGATTTGCGCATGTGCAAACACGTCACGGACAGCATTTTGGAGAAAAAAAATGCCGGCCACGGCGCGCGCAGTCCCACGCCGACCAAGACCAGCCATTAGTGGAGGCAACGGTGGTGGAAGCAGTGGAGGCGGCGGCAGAGGCAGAGATGGCGGTGCCACCGCCTCCGCTGCTGCCTCTGCCTCCGCAGCTGCCTCTGGCTCTGCCGCCGCTGGTTCCTCCTCCTCCTCCTCTGCCACCACCACCTCTGCCTCCTCCTCCTCCTCCTCCTCCGCCACTGCCACCTCTGCCTCCTCATCCTCCTCCTCCGCTGCCGCCGCCTCTGCCTCCTCCTCCTCCTCCTCCGTGACCGCCGCTTCCGCTACTGCCGCTGAGCCCGCTTTTAGCAGAGCGGGACGCGCCCGGCATTTTGGATACCAAAATGCCGGGCGCGTCCCGCTCTGCCAAAAGCGGGCTCAGCGGCAGTAGCGGAAGCAGCGGTCACAGAGGAGGAGGAGGCAGAGGCGGCGGCGGCAGAGGAGGAGGAGGATGAGGAGCCAGCAGCGGCGGCGGCAGAGGAGGAGGTGGCGGAGGAGGAGGAGGAGCCAGAGGCGGCGGCGGCGGCAGGGGTCCACCTGGCTTGGTAAGGTAAGGGGACTCGTGGGGGTGCGTGCACATGTTAGCGGAGGGGGCGCGGGGGCATGCAAGCACGTGTGCGCGCCGCCATCCCCCCCCCTTGGCCCAGCCGAGACCTGGGCTAGTGGAGACCGGCCCAGGTCTCAAAAAGGTTGCCGGTCCCTGAGATGAGCAGTAGTAGCAGCAGCACAAACATGGAGTTGGTGCTGCTGCCGGATCCTGAAGAGACAGGCAATAGCAGTGATGGTGGCAGCAACAGATGCAATTGTTTCATTACATTTATTTGTTTTCATTTTATGATTATTACTGAAAATAATTTGAGGGGAGTGATAAAAAATGATCTGCAGCAAATATGCAAGGTATGGTACTGCTTCATTTAAAATCATCTTTTCATCAAATTTGGACAGCATGGTTGGGATGCTATGACTTGGCTTGAAACTGCCATGGTTGCCTTAGCTGATTACCTTTGTCTGGCCATTGACAGGCATAGTGTGACTCTGTTGGTGCTACTGGACCACTCAGCAGCCTTTGATACAATAGATCATGACATCCTCTTGGAACACCTGAGAGAATTAGGAATCAGAGGCATTGCATTGCAATGGTTCTGTTCCTTTACCGCAGGCAGATTCCAGATGGTGATGCTTGGGGACAGTTGCTCAGCAAAAAAGGAGCTTAATTGTGGCATCTCTCAGGGCACCATCCTGTCCCCAATGCTATTTAACATATATATGAACCCACTGGGAGAGATCATCCGGAGACATGGGGTGGGGTGTTATCAGTGTGCTGATGACACCCAGATATATTTCTCCATGTCTTGGTCTACAGCTTTGACTTCAGATGGCGTCCCTCCTCTCAATGAATGTTTTAAAGCGGTCTTAAATCCTCCCCACATTCTCCAGTCCTCTGGGAGGAATTTGCTGCAGCCACAAAGATCTAGGCTTTCAGCTACCTCCCAGAGGGCCTTTTCTGTTGTTGCTCCCAGATTGTGGAATGGCCTGCCAGATGAGATCTGTCAATTGACATCTTTAGACAGCTTTAAAAAGGCTGTCAAGACGGATCTCTTTTGGCAGGCCTTTCCTGAATAGATAATCCCGGCCTCAGGATATCCCATTAGGAGAGCCTCCTAAGTCCCTTCAGAATTAATTTGATGCAATGGAATGCTGCCGCACTTTATCCTGTTGCCACTAAGGTGGCTGTTTTGTAATATTTTGATCTGAAGTTATTTTAACTGTTGGTTTTAATTTATGCTTAGTTTAATGCTTTTTTAATGGGAGCTGGGAAAGGGTGGGGTTGCTGGGGTTTGGGGGACTTATTCTGTATTCTGTATTTTATCTGTTGTAAGCTGCCCTGATTGTTTTTAACAGGGGGGGGGTAGAAATAGTAATAATAATAATAATAATAATAATAATAATAATAATAATAAATGGACTGGATGAGGAAAAACAGATTGAAACTGAATCCAGACAAAACAGAGGTACTAATGGTAACGGCCCTGAACCCAGGTATTAGGACACAATCTCTAGTCCTAGATGGGTTACACTCTCCTCAAAGGACTGTGTTTGCAGACTGGGGGTGCTCCTAGATCCTGTTAGGAAGGATCTAATTAGGAGAATTTATAATTAGCTCAAAATATGCAAGAGTGGGGCCCTAACAACACCCCATGAGACCGGAGTACCGTTGTGTATACCAGAGGACTAAGAGATCCCACAATGGATGACGCTGAGATGACCTTCTTCGATTAAGGTCTAAATATTTATTAAAAAGGGGAAAACTGCACACAAACAAATATGACACATGCACTCACACTGCACACTTGAAAGTAAAGAAGTGAAAGCAGGAACAGATTGAGATGCGCCAAACTACGGGAGGTACTCACTTCCGAAGGCTTCTCTGGGATCCACTGTGGATGTGGATGATGATGATGATGATGCCCGGCCACTGAAATGGGGGGAAGGGATGGCCGAGGGAGCTATGATCAGAGCACAGACTGACGTGGAGTCCAGATGCACTCTAAAGATAGCACGTGGAGTCTAACAATGTAAGGGTTTATATAGGAAATATCTAGCTTCTGACTATAGACTTGATGGCTTGGATGAAGCCTGGACAAAGGTGTGGACTGCCTGAGCTTTGTTAAGCCAAGGTGTGAGGGTGACATAAACAATGCACTTGAGTCTTAACACAATCAAGGAGGGAGGCTAGAGAGAAAAGGGCGGAGTTAAATCTAACCACTGCTCCATCAGGAGTAAGACTCAGGACAAACAAACACTATTATGTTGACTTTTGGGATAATGGTCTTTCCCCTTTAGCAACTCCCAAACCTGTCTGGTAGGGAATTTCCCAGGTGTATGGGCAGGCCTTTTCCTGTGCCTACCAGACTTACCATCTAGAGGCTTATGGCTGACATCCCACAGAAGTCAATTCGGGGTCATAGAGGAACTTTACATGTCCCAAAATTTTATTAAAATCATATATGCTAACAATCTGCCACTTCAGATGACGAATCAGGTGAATGCGGTGGTCAGGAGCGCCTGTTATCAGCTTCAGATGATACGTCAGCTGTGCCCCTTCCTGGAGTTCAGGGACCTCGAAACTGTAGTACATGTGCTGGTAACCTCTTGTCTCGATTTCTGCAATGCATTCTACATGGGGCTACCCTTGCACCTAGTTTGGAAACTTCAATTAGTACAGAATATGGCAGCCAGGCTGGTCTCAGGTAAAACCAGAAGAGACCACATAACACCTATTCTAAGATCACTTCTCTGGCTGCCTATGAGTTTCTGGGTGCAGTACAAGGTGTTGGTTATTACCTTTAAAGCCCTAAATGGCTTGGGTCCAACCTATCTTTGGGACCGCTCCCTTCTGTATAATCCACCCCGTGCACTCAGGTCCTCTGGGAAAAATTTATTGCAACCTATAAAAACTAGATTATCTGCAACTGCCCAGAGGACCTTTTCAACTATTGCTCCCAGACTTTGGAACAGCCTGCCGGATGAGATCTGTCGCTTGATCACCTCAAACAGCTTTTAAAAAGCTGTTAAGATGGATCTCTTCCGGCAGGCCTTTCCTGAGTAGATAATCGGCCACCGAAAAAGTTATGCCTGACCTTGATTTCCACTACAGTTATTTTAATTTACTTAGGGGGGTTGCAGACTGCCAGAAATAGTGTGAATTCAGTCCACTTTTAGGGTTAGGGTTAGTGCTAGGGAATCATGGGAACTGTTATTTTTCTGAGACATTGAGCCTTCTCTGTCAGACAACTCTGATGCCACAATAAAATACAGTTCCCATGGTTCCCTAACTCTAACCCTAACCCTAAAAGTGGACTGAATTCACACTATTTCTGGCAGTCTGCAACCCCCCATAGTCTGTTATTTTTAAATATGTTTTAAACTTTGATTGTTTAATTGTATTTTAGGGGGCATGGGCTATTGGGGGACAGGATTGTTTGTTTTATTGTGTAAGCCACCCCAGTTGCATTTTACAGAGAGGCGGGATACAAATAAATTTTATTATTATTATCATCATCATATAAGCTACACAGGGTAAACAAAATTCACTGGGGATGGAGACCATGGGGCTCTGCAGTTATTTAGTTCATGTCCTCCATTAACAAGGTCAGCTTATACTGATAAGCAAGCCAAGAAATGTTTGAGCATCCACAGAGCGAAGCATGTATCCTCCAAAGTAGCTGCAACTGAACACTCAGTTCTCTTGAGCAATGCTGGCTACAACAACAAATGAATATATAAAATATGAAAGCAATGTCACTTTTTCAACCAAAAGGCTACTAAATGGTGGGCAAACAGGGTATTTGAAGGATAAGCTACAACGAGGGTTACCATTTGTCCCAAAAAAAGTGGGACATTCACTGTTTTAAGGGTTCTGGAAATGTCCCGGCATCAGCTGCATGTCCCAGTTTCCTGGGCAGCTGGAAGGGACACTCCTTGGACTCTCCTTCCCAGGAGGCACTGGGATCATGGGAAGTGACTGTGATTGGGGGAGTAGCTGCAAGGAATGGGCTTCCAGCTCCTCCCCATTGGCCATGAGGAGCTGGAAGCCCACCCCCTGGAGCTGCTCCCCCAATCACAGCCATGATTCCAGTGCCCCCTGGGAAGGAGAATCCAATGGGCAGCAGCCATTGCTTTCCCAATGCCCTGCGTGATGGGGCTAGACTCTGCTGTACTTGGAGAGAGAGAGTGATAGGGAGTCAGGGGGGTAGCCTCTTTAACCCCCCCCCCATTGCAACCCCTATAAACTGGTGGGGAAGGGGCTGCTCAGCTCTGGCCCTGGTCCCTGATGGGGGTGGGTGGGGGGCTTTGTGGTGCTTTCCCCCCCCCTTCAAAATGGGGCCCTCTATTTGGCTTTTTAATATATATTTTTTATTTTGCCACCCACTTCTGTAGCCAACTTAGGTCCAAAACCCACTTTGAGACTGCTTTAACTGCCCTGGCTCAGTGCAAGGGAATCTGGGACTTGTAGTTTGTTGTGGCACCAGATCTATCTCTGACAGAGAAGGCTAAATGTCTCCAAAAACTACTGTTTATATTAATGTTTTTGGCTTTTAGATGGTTGTGTCCTCAGTTTTCTTGAATGTCCTACATTTTGTCCTACATTTTGTGTCCCCGTTTTATGGAAGAGAATTATGGCAACCCTAGCTACAGCACTATGAAGGTACTCAGAAACTGAAAGAGTCAGCAGAAGCCTTGCTCTGAACATATCCATTGCTCAAATGCGATGTGAGTAGCCAGAAGTGCCAGGGCCTTCTTGTAAGCATGGCAATTTTAACATGTACAGTAACCCCTCCATTCTCGCGGACTTGAGATCTGTATCCCTTGCTTATGCACAAGGAGTGAACAGAGGGCAATAAAATGGGGGGAGGGGGTACGCCTACAGGGGGTGTACCTCCCTTCAAGCCAATGGGGTGTGTGTGCGTCCAGAACAGATCCCATGCAAGAATGGAGGGAGGACTGTAATGCTGTCCCAAATCTATGTTATGTCTATTGCTTATCAGATTGGAATGAGAGGATTCCCTGTATTCGTAATGCAATGACGAGTATTTATTCCAACCCCAGTTTTATCTAAATCCCAGACACCTTCATAACTAGCAGTTCTATGGCTGATGCTATTTGTCTTTTTGTTCTAATCTGGTTTTTTTATTTTACAAATAATTCTTGTACTAATTTTGTAAATCTATAATTTTAATGACCAGTGATGGAAAAGTGGTGTGTCTTTTAAATAAATATGTAAATAAAAAGAAACCCAAATTATAAACATAACATACTGTCATGCTACGCCTGCAAAAAAAAAAAGCCCTACACAAAATGTCCAAAATGGCCTAGTTAGTACACGCAAGAAACTTGGGTGAAGTTAGAGACAATGGTGATCACAAATCATGCCAATCTGAAAAAAAAGAATTAGAAAAAGTTTTGGTGAAAGGGGAGAAACATCTGATTACGAGATTGTATAAAATGTTATTGGATATTGAATTAGAGCAAGAGACAATTAAAGAATGTACCATAAAGTGGATGCAGGACTTACGGGAGAATATTGATTTATCAATATGGGAAAAGACATGGACAAAAAATGTGAAATTTACTAAGAGTGCGTACTTAGTGGAAAATTTTTACAAAATGATTTACAGGTGGCACTTACATCCTAAAAAACTAGCCAAAATAGGGAAAAGAGAAGAAGGAAAGTGTTGGAAATGCCAGCAACAGGATGCAGATTTATTTCATATGTGGTGGTTATGTAGAGTAGCAAAAAAATTCTGGGGGAAAATTCATAAAATAATACAAGTATTATTTACTATCAAAATAGATTTCAATCCAAAATTATTTTTGCTGAATATAATCGAAGATTGTAAAGGCAAACTGAACAAAGAGGAGATAGGGGTAGTCTTATACATGATAACTGCGGCACGGATAATTTTTGCTAGATATTGGAAAAAAAGAGAATGAGTACATAATAGAAGAGTGGAAAAAGAAGCTAAAGGACATGATGATGATGGACAAACTGACGATGTTGATTAATGATAAACAGGCTACGCAACACGCCAAGAAATGGGCTAAAATAGAAAATTATCTGGAAGTAATAGCATGATAGGAATAGGATATATAATACTATAAGGCTTTAATGAATAAAATACATAATGTAAGGATGTTTGGTTTGAAATTATGTTAGAAATTGTGTTTGAAAGTAAGTACAGGGTACAAAAATTGATTTTGATTTATTATTTTGATTTCTCAAAACTTGTAAATCTTTAGATTAAAGAATCATATGTTTGAAGGAATGATATGTATATATTTACGCATATATGTACTTTCTTTTCTCTTTTTAATAAAAAAAAGAAGGAAAAAAAACCAAAACAAATCATGCCATTTTATATCAACTAGTTCTGAAACTAGATATTACAAAAGCCACATGGCTACCGCTAAGAAAATGTTTCTCTCCCTCAATAACCTCATACCTTAAAACTGTAAATCATGGGTGGAAATCAGATGGTAGTGGTCTGCAGCTCTCAGTAGTCATAGGTTTCATAATGAATGATGAGGAATGCTAGGAGTTACAACCCAACGGGATCCAAAGAGCTGCATGAGTCCCACTCCTGATATAAAATAATGTCACTGCACTGTGAGTTCTCCTCCTTTCATCTCAACATATGATACTTAATAGTAAAGGTATTATGGAATCTGCCATGCAATGATATCTCATCACATTTTGCTCTACTAGATGTTATAAAATGGTAAGAAGACAATACTAGGATGTATTCTTCATGGCATTGATGCATCTTCCATAATTCTAACTTTACTTCAACCAAACAACAATCCAAAAGAAGATAAATACTGCTCCCAGGTGGCCTGTCCCCTTAGAGATATGTAGGGGAATAAATGTCTCCTCTGGTCACTTGGTCCCTTTGCCCTCCCCATCATATTTTTCAGGGTTTCAGCTTTTAAAAAATTGCCCCATTATGTGCCTTCAAGTCAGTTCCAACATGGTGGCCCTTTTATAGTTTTTTCTTGGCAAGAATTATCTTAGAGGAGGTTTGCCTTTGTTTTCCTCTAATCCTGAAAAGTGTAACTTGACCAAGGTCCCCCAATGGATTTCTATGGGGATTTGAGTCCTGGTCTCCTGGAATCCTAGTTCCACACTCAGACCACTCTACCATCTTAGATCTCGACAAAAAACAAGAATTAGAAACTAAATGGTAGTCTAAGTTCTAATGAGTTTAATAGTACAGTATTTTAATTTGGAGAGAGCCAGCATGGCATAGTGGTTTGAGTGCTGGACTACGACTCTGGAAACCAAGATTTGATTCCCAGCTTGGCCATAAGGAAGTCATATGCCGTCAGTCTCAGAGGAAGGCAATGGAAAACCTCCTCTGAACAAATCTTGACAACAAAATGCCATACCTTAGGGTCACCATAAGTTGTAAATGACATGAAGGCACACAGCAACAAAATGTAATCTTGATCTGAATATTAACAAAATAACAATAATGCAATAATGCAAATTTTAATTTTAATCTGCATAGTAACAAAATACCAATTCCACAACAATGCAATTCAGCAAAATGTTTCTACAAAATTCTGATAAGACAACAGTTCTCTATCAATGGCTCCATGTAAAGAGAATATTCCTCTATTCAATTATAAAGGAGAAACAAATGATGAGCAACTAATTTTGCTCACTTCATTTCCCACAGTCAAAATAATATTACAGATAATTTTGCTGCAGGGTTCGTATTGTAGTCAAATTAATTCCTCTCCATCTTCTTTTTGGTAAAGGTTGAAAAATGTAACAAAGGCATTTAAATCTATCAAGCTTTAAGAGAAAGAAAAAAATGCTCCATTAACTTTAATGAGAAATTCTTCTTATGATGCACCATTGATCCACCTGTCACAAGCCACCTTCACAATTACTTTTTTAAAATTACTAAGGAAGATCAAAGAAGAAAGTGTAAAGGCAGGCTTAATGATGAACATAAAGAAAACAAAATAATGACTACCGAGGACCTTCACAAGTTCAAACTAGACAATGAAGAAATAGAAATAGTAAAAGAATTCCCATACCTGGGATCAAACATTGATAGGAATGGGGACTGCAGTCAGGAAATCAGAAGAAGATTAAGAATGGGGAGGGCAGCCATGAAAGAACTAGAAAAGATTCTAAAACACAAAGATACACAACTAAACACAAAAGTTAGAACCATACAAACCATTGTATTCCCTATAACCATTGTATTACCTATTACAGTTAAGAAAGATGATAGCAAGAAAATCAATGCATTTGAGATGTGGTGTTGGAGAAAAGTGCTGAGGATCCCATGGACAGCCAAAAGGACAAACAAATGGGTCCTAGAGCAGATCAAGCTGGAAACCTCCCTGGAAGCCAAGATGACCAAATTGAGGCTGTCATACTTCGGACACATCATAAGAAGGGAGGACTCATTAGAAAAGACAATAATACTGGGGAAGGTGGAGAGAAGTAGGAAGAGAGGAATGCCACATGCCAGATGGATGGACTCTATTAAGGAGGTCACAGGTATTAAGGGGTTGCAGGAATTAAGCAGAGCAGTGGAGGATAGAGTGTCTTGGAGGTGTCTCATCCATAGGTTTGCCATGAGTCAAGATCGACTCAAGGGCAATTAACAACAAAATCCACCATTCTAGCACAGGGGTGGATGGGTGTTTTTCTCCCATATTCCCTTGAACATAATTTGTTGAGCTTCATACCAGCAGTGGACAGAGCTGAAACCAGTAGTGCACAGGACCAGAATTAAAATAACTCACCTCACCCCTTTTTTCTTGGTCTCTCTCTCCTTCCCCCTGTTTTATCCCTCTCTCTCTCTCTCTCTCTCACACACACACACACACAAACTTCCTCCCTATCTAACAGGTTGCTGGGGAAAGGAGGGTGAGATGCCTTCTCAGAGAAATCTGAACTGATTTCTTGGCAGGTCTTTTGCTATTAGATGAGATCTAATCAGCATCAACCCCACCACTAAGAACATGAGATGAGACTGAAGGATGCAAGTTACCCATCTCTGCCTTACCGACTTCCTGAAGACCACATGCATAACATAGATTTCAAAAGACTGTCAGAACAAGCACTATCAAGGATTCTACACTGAGCAACTATATAAGTTGCAGTCTGGTTGCAAAATCTCTCCTTGGTCTCACAATGAGACTATCAGAATGTGCGAAACTGGTGGATCAATGCCGAGACCCCTATGGTGCTCCCAATGTTTATGTTATCACTGGCAGACTGCCAGAAATAGTGCAAATTGAATCCACTTTCAGGGTTAGGGTATCATGGGAACTGTATTTTATTGTGGCACCAGAGCTCTCTGACAGAGAAGGCTCAATGTCTCAGGGAAAAAAAACAATTCCCATGATTCCCTAGCACTAACCCTAACCCTAAAAGTGGACTCAATTTGCACTATTTCTGGCAGTCTGCAACCCCCCTCTGCTGCCAGAGAATGGACAAGAGCTACCAGAGACCCCCAGAGGTGACATCCATCTCCTGACAAAGAGACATAAATGAGTGAGCTGTGCCTAAATCCAGTTGTTACTCTTGACTAGAGCAGACTCATTGAATCAATGGGATTTTACCAACATATTGACTCCTCCCTTAGCAATTGATCAAAAGGGTCTAATCTAATTGTGACTAACCAATATGATGCTAGTCACAATACATTAAAGATTTTTGCCAACAAAAGAGTAACATCACTGGCTTCAGCATCACTGAACAAGATGCTAAACTCACCATAATAAGTAGTGCTTATGCAACCCAAACATTATTGAAGCAGAGGGGGATATACAATGATATTTGGACTAATATTTAGCCTAAATCCCACTAATATTTAAAAAAAAGAAGAAGATTGGGCAACTCCTTCATGTTCACGGGCTACATTGCTCTCCACCCAACAAGTCTTTGTGGCCTATGCATCACACCTGAGCAACCTTTCCTGTTGCCACCACCACTCGCACTGAAAAACTGCCTTCTTTATCTTTATTATAACCATAAGCAGTCACATGTAGCAAAGGGGATGGATCCAGCTATTTACTTCTGAAAAAGCATACTTTGAATAGCACCATATGTGATCATAGGAAACCACATTTTCCAAGAAATGCTCCATCACTGCTATTTTGATACCCCAGTGGAAAATTGGATTAAAAAAAAGACTACCTATATCTGGTATACTCCTTAGCTGTCAATAGGTAAAGTTTTGACTTAATTTTTAGAATTATTGTTGTGAATAATATTAATATTACAGAGATATTTGAAGTGGCTCTGGTGAATATAAGAGGACTTAGCAGACCTCTCCCTCTCTATATATATATAAAAAAACCAACTCAGATTGGAGATAAAAGAAAACTATATACAGTCAAAAGAACCAAACCAAAGGATCTATATACACATGTAACATCTAAACACTCATGGGAAAGCAGAGCACTAATCTAACCTTCCGAGCTTTTAAACAGCAGAATAAAGTAGGAGTGCTAAATCAATATGCCTATAATGCAAATACACTCGTCCCCCCACATTTACTGGGGTTAGGGGCACAGGACCCCCGTGAATGTGGAAAACCACAAATATCAAAAACACTATGTTTTTACCTGAGAGAACAGCTCTCTAGGAATCTCTAGGTCCTCCAGTGCAACTCTGTGGTCAGCATCTGCCAGATATTGACCACAGAATTGTGCTGGAGGAGCTATAAATGCCTAGTGGAGTGTTCTCTCTAGGAATCTCAAAGTCCCTCAGTGCAACATTTGGTTAAAGCTGACCATAGAGTTGCACTGGAGGTCTTAGATATTCCTAGAGAGAACATATTAATAAAATCTGTGAATAATCTTTTTTTTTTTTAAATCCTTTTGTATTTTTGAGAACTTTGTTAAGGGAAAATAATAATTAGAATACAAGCACCTGTTCCTGATCAAACAGAAGAAGGACTGTGTTTTCTGTTTCTACTTTCTCCTTGAAATAAGCTGAAGTGAAGCTATTTGTTCTATTTGTTCTTTTAGAACTGTGTCAAGGGAAATAATGATTAGAATACATGCACCTGTCTCTGATCAAGTAAAAGAGGTGCTTCCAGTTTTTGCTTTTGCTTTTTGAAATAAGCTGAAAAGAAGCTATTTTTCTTTTGATAATTGAGTTAACGGAAAACAATAATTAGAATGCAAGTAGCTGCTTTTGGTCAAGTAGGAGAGGGATGGTGTTCGCTTTCTCTTCTGGAAACAAGCTGCATGTGAAGATAATCTTCTTTTGAGAACTTTGCTGAGGGAAAATAATAATTAGAATACAAATACCTGTTCATGATCAAGCAGAAGAAGGATTGTATTTTCTGTTTTTGATTTACCCTCTGAAAATAGGCTGAAGTGAAGCTATTTTGATTTTGAGTACTGTTGATAGGAATCAAGACACAAGCATAAAAGAAGGGAAAATAACTAAGATGGTTTCAGGATTAAGATCCAAAACAATAACTCAAATGCAAGCAACAACAATTCCAAAAAGATGTTCCATTGAAATTCCTTCAAAACAAGCAGATATAAACTCATTTATCCTCCAGGAACTAAGAGAATTTAAGAAGAATTTCAAGAAATAAATTAGTGAGGAACTGAAAAAATTTAAGAAGGAATTTGAGTATGAAATTAAACAAGATCTACAAGAAGAATCTCTAGCAAAAAAAGAAATCATTTGACAAAAGATATGGAAATGAAAAATGAGATTGATAACATAAAGGAAAAAAACTGGAGCAGAAATCTGAAAAGCTAATTAGAAAAAAGTGCAAGATTCACAAAACCTATTGATTCAAGAACTAAGATACAGAGAGAGGTGGATAAAATTGGGAGGAATTTTAGGGAAGAAAAGCAACAAAAAATTATGGGAAAGGATTATACCAGAATTAGCTAAATTTTTAGAAATTTTAGAGGAATGTGTAAATTCCCAGATAGATAAAATTTTTCAGACTTAACTCAGTGGTAGCGATAGAAAAGAAACTATCTAGAGATATTGTGATATCCTTTTCCTGTCCTTGATGAAAGGTCAGGATTACCCAACAAAATTTCAATGAAGATGTTTATATTGAAGGAAATTGAATTGAAATATTCAAGGATATACCACCACAAGTTTTAAGGAAGAGGGAATATTACAAATTTTAAACTAAGGTTTTGAGAAAACACAACATTCAATACTACTGGGGGAAGCTAGAAGAATTATCCTTTATCTACAAGCAAAAAAGAATCAATATCAACACAGTGGACAAAGTGAAAGAATTCTACAAAAAAAATTAAATACAATGAAGAAAGAATCAGAAAACACAGAACAAACCGAAGCAAGACCTAATGACTCACCAACAGATCCGGATCCAGAAGAGGAGGAGATTCTAGAAGAACAGGCATCATAGGAAGAAGAAGAAGAAGAAGAAGAAGAAGAAGAAGAAGAAGAGAAAAAGGAAGAAAAAGAACATCAATCAGAGAAACATCAGATCAAAAGATAGAAGAAGACATAAAATAAATTAAATAGGATCAGTGTAGTGAAGCAAGAAAAAGGATTGATGACCACTAAGATTAAATGATAGAATGTAAGAGGACTAAATAATGGATATAAAAGAAGACAAATTTTTCATACAGTAGGAAAACATAACTTAGGGGGGTTGCAGACTGCCAGAAATAGTGTGAATTCAGTCCACTTTTAGGGTTAGGGTTAGAGTTAGGGAACCATGGGAACTGTATTTTATTGTGGCATCAGAGTTGTCTGACAGAGAAGGCTCAATGTCTCAGAAAAATAACGGTTCCCATGATTCCCTAGCACTAACCCTAACCCTAAAAGTGGACTGAATTCACACTATTTCTGGCAGTCTGCAACCCCCCTATGATATCCTATGTCTCCAAAAGACAAAAATCAAATAGAGAGGAACTAAATTCATAGGAAATTCCAGATTAGGCCAACTGTTCTACTCCACAACAGAAAAAAGTAAAAGAGTTGTTGCAACATATGTCAATAAAATACTCCACCAAAGAGCTGTTCAAAGATGATGAAGGAAGATATATTACAGTAGAAATTCAACTTTAATTATTGGAAATCAATACAAACAAAATAATCTTGGCTGGAGATTTCAATGCAGTTATAGCACCCCAAAGAGATAGAACACCAAAAAGGAAAGTTCAAAAGACTCAAGGTAGATTACCAAAGGCCTGTTTTGATTTAATGGATGAATTTTTCTTAGTGGCCATTTGGGCATATAAATATGGGAACAAGCAAGGCTTTACTTTTTTCTCTTCAGCTCAACAATCTTCCTGAGACTTGATATGTTTCTAACAACTAAAGATTTAGTTACAAATATATCAAAGATGGAAATTTTACCAAATTACCCTTCTGATCACAGTATGATAAATTGTATCTTTATTCCAAGAAAAAAGATTACTGTTGTAAACTAAATGATAATATTTTACAATGATCAGTTTGTCCAAAAATTAAAAACCAAGACTGTAATAAGGGACTTATTAATAAAGAAAGCATCGGAAATTAAAAAGATGAAACCTGAGAAAAATAAAAAATACTCAATAATTAAAAATGAAAAAGGAGGAATTAAAAAAAAAGCCCCTCAAACAAAAATATCCTCAAAGAAGTTACATTGTTGCAGAAACAATTTCAAGCCCAACTAACAGAGGAGAGTGAAGAAAAGATAAAGAAATTGATACAAAACAGTTTTGAACAAGCAAACAAAATGGGTATATGGTTGGCCTATAAACTTAAGAAAGAAATGGAAAAGAAATTGATAACATAATTAAAATACAAAGGAGAAACAATAACAAATCAAGATAAAGATTTTTTTCTCAAGTGTACCAACTTATTTACAGAAAAAGAAAAACCAAAAGATTTCAAAGAAAAAAAAATGAAAGAATTCTTAGACCAAAAGCACATTACAAAGACAACTACAGAATAAAAAGAAATGTTAAATGTGACTATAACTAAAGAAGAAATCACTAATGCTATCCAAAGTCTTAAAACAAATAAAGCTCTGGGATCTGACGACTGCACAGCATTATTCTATAAGACATTTGAAACAGAAATTATCAATCCTTCACAAGAAACAATGAACAAAATATATTTGGAAGGAAAACCGGCAACATAGGATAAATCAGATATAGTACTGATCCCAAAAGAAGGAAAAGATAAAATTGAGGTGTCAAACTACAGGCCTATAATTTTTTTTAAATATAGGCTATAAAATTTTTGCTTTAACTTTGGCTAACAGACTAAAAAAAAATATTGGTAAAGATAATTCACAAAGACCAAAATGGCTTCTTGCCAGACAGACAAATTAGAAATAATATGAGAATAATTTTGGATTTGTTAGAATATTATTTGACAACTGCAAGAGAAATGTAGAGGGCAGAAAAGGGACTGTATGTAACATATGTTGACCTCACCAAAGCCTTCGACACTGTGAGTAGAAAAGGTCTATGGCAGATCCTGGAAAGACTAGGATGTCCCCCCAAATTCCTCAAAATGATTATCTTGCTACATGAGGGCCAGCATAGTCAAGTCAGATACGGTGA
Organism: Phrynosoma blainvillii; assembly: GCA_026167975.1. Classification (NCBI taxonomy): domain Eukaryota; kingdom Metazoa; phylum Chordata; class Lepidosauria; order Squamata; family Phrynosomatidae; genus Phrynosoma; species Phrynosoma blainvillii. The sequence continues at coordinate 274,041,344 of JANUYF010000002.1, forward strand.
TGCTCTTTCAGAGCCCTTTCTAATAACTAATGGAGTGAAGCAAGGTTATGTTCTTGCTCCAACTTTATTTACAGTCTTCTTCAGCATGATGCTCCAAAGGGCTACAGCAGAGCTCGAAGAAGAGGACGGCATCTATATACATTACCGTGTTGATGGTAGCTTGTTTAACTTAAGCCGTCTGAGGGCTCGTGCTAAGACTCTAAATATCTAGTCCGTGAGCTGCTCTTCACTGACGATGCTGCCCTTGTTGCCCACACAGAAGCAGCTCTGCAGCGCCTAACTTCCTGCTTCGCAACAGCTGCAGAAATGTTTGGGCTGGAAGTCAACCTGAAGAAAACGGAAGTTCTGTACCAGCCTGCACCACAGGACAAACACCACCATCCCCACATCGCTGTAGGCAAATCTGTGCTTAAGTCCGTTCAGCAGTTCACCTACCTGGGAAGCATCATCTCCTCAGACGTCAAGATTGACAAAGAGATTGATCACGGATTAGCAAAGGCATATAGCGCATTTGGAAGACTTTACAAAAGAGTCTGGAGTAACAAACACCTGATACGAAGCACAAAAATCAGTGTGTATAGAGCCATTGTACTATCTATTCTTCTTTACGGGTCTGAAACATGGGTCATCTATCGCCAACACTTATGACTCCTCGAACACTTTCATCAGCGCTGTATACACACAATCCTAAATATACACTGGACTGACTATGTGACAAATGTTGCTGTCCTTGAGCATACAGGGATCACCAGCATTGAGGCCATGCTATTGAAAATGCAGCTGCACTGGGCAGGGCACGTTGCTAGGATGGAGGACCATCGCCTCCCAAAAATAGTACTCTATGGTCCGCCACGGGTCAGCGTAAGAGGGGTGCTCCAAAAAAGCGATACAAGGAATCCCTGAAACAACATCTCAGTCTCGGCCAAATTGATCACCAACAATGGTCCACCCTGGCCTCACATCGGGAGGCATGGAGATGCACGCATGGGGGGGCTTCCAAAATGGTGGCCATGTCACATGCGCATGCACATGACGGGGCCGTCGTGCGCATGCGCGCGGGGGTAAGTAAGCGCGCGCACATGCGCCTCCGGTCCCCTGGCAACAAAGGTTGCTGACCCCTGGTATAGACTGAGAGTAAAGTAAGAAAACTAAGGGCCTTTCATTATTGAGTCCACTTTAACTGCCCTGACTCAGTGTTAGGGAATCATGGGAACTGTAGTTTATTGTGGCACCAGAGCTCTCTGACAGAGAAGGCTCAATGTCTCAGAAAAAAATACAATTCCCATGATTCCCTAGCACTGAGCCAGGGCAGTTAAAGTGGACTCAATTTGCACTACTTCTAGCAGTCTGCAAAGGCCTTAAGAAGATAGGACCCAATTAGTTAGCTCAGATGTTGATGAGTAATACCAAAAACGCATGGCGAGTAAAAGTATAATATATAATGCAATGAAAATGTTGAATTATGCATGTTAATGTAATTATAAACTAGCTATGTAAGATGGTATATAAGGATGTTGATTAGCTGTGGGAGGGACTAGCAAGTCATGGCAATAACCTGTCTGAGAGTCTGTTGATGTAAAAATAAACTCTGCTTTCCTGGATATTCCGACAGTCTCCACTCCTGTTTTTTCCACTACAATTCTAACTTTTGTGCTGAGATGTATATCTTTGCATTTTAGGATCAATTCTAACTTTTGTGCTGAGTTGTATATCTTTGCATTTTAGGATCTTTTCTAGTTCTTTCATAGCCACCCTCCCCATTCTTAGTTTTCTTCTGATTTCCTGACTGCAATCCCCATTTCTATCAATGTTTGCTGCAATATAAATGTTTTTATTATAAATACAAACATCAACATGCTTGTTATATCAATGTTTGTATTCTGCTATATAAAATGGTAAACAATCCCTCCCCCTTCATTTTGTACAGTTTCCCTACCCCCATGAAGTGCTGTTTATGTTAACTGAAACTGACCCACTTACAAACCCCATAAATCAGTGCTACTCAAAGTGGTGGTCCCTAAAAAGTTTCTGGGAGGGGGGAGGGGAGAAAGAAACAATAGTATCCCATGGTCACAAAGAAGGCTGCATCTGCACTGCAGAGGCAATGCAGCCCCATCCCACTTTAACTGCCATGGGTCAATGCTACGGAATTCTGGGATTTGAAGTATTGTGAGATGTTTAGCCTTCTATGTCAGAGAGCTCTGATGCCACAACAAACTACAAATCCCAGGATTCCCTAGAGGATGTAAACCCGAAAGTTAAAGAGATGTCAGTCTGCATTATCTCTGCAGTACAGATACATCCTAAAGCTGCATCCACACTGCAGGAATAATCCAGTTTGAGACTGCTTTAACTGCCCTGGCTCAGTGCTAGGGAATCCTGAGAATTGTAGTTCATTGAGGCACCAGAGATCCCTGACAGAGAAGACTAAATGTCTCACAAAACTACAAATCCCAGGATCCCACAGCATGGAGCCAAGGCAATTAAAGCGGGGTTAAACTACACTGTTCCCGCAGTGCGGATGCAGCCTTGGTGCCTGTATCTGACACTCTGTGAGTGGCAAAAGCGCCTATTCCACGGTCAGAGGGAACCAGAGAAGCCCAGCCAGGCAAGAACGGCGGCTCATTTCTACGCATGCTCAGACTCCAGACCTAAAAGCCGCCATTGGTGAGGCACCGGGTTCCCACTGCGCATGCTCGGCCATAGAGTCGAAGGGACCTTCGGGAAGCGAGAGCAGAGGTCTGCACTGCGCAGGCTCGGCCTCTATAACCCGGAAGGGATCCTCCTCGGGAGGCTCTGACACGTAGCGTCTCAAGCCAGTAGGAGCGGTGAAAGTGGGGCTGGGGGGCGACGGCGGCCGTGGGTCCTGCGCGGAGGGAAGCGGGCCCGGAAGGTGAGGCTGGGCAGGGCAGGCTCGGCTCCTCTCCTTCTCGGAGCCGAGACGGGTGTGTTTGTGTGTGTAGAGGGTTTATGCGGGGCTAATGCGGAGTATCAGGTATGAAAGGATTCCCCGGCTTTGGGGCCTTCTAGGCTGGGTTGTTCCGCTTCGGAACCCAAAATGCCGCCGTTCCTGCCCTGGAGGAACCGCCTCTGAAGAAATCTTGCGTCCCGACCCACGCCCACATTGCTGCTGCTGTTTATGTGGAGATTATTTGGTTGAGATTTTGGCAACAAGATAATTGTGTGTGCGTGAGTGTGTGAAAACTTGTACACCTTTACCAAAATCTTGCACACCCTGTTCTGAAAAGAAGAAGAAGATACAGAAAGAAAACTTGACAGAAACCTGTGTCAGATTACTCCTGGTTGTGTTGTTGTGTGCCTTCGAGTTGCTTCCGACTTATGGCGGTGAACCTATCATGGGGTTTTCTTGGTAAGATTTCTTCAGAGGGGGGTTTGCCTTGTCCTTCTGCTGAGGCTGAGAGAGTGTCACCCATTGGGTTGCCATGACCGAGTGGGGAGTCTCCAGGGTCCTAGTCCTACGCTCAAACGACTATCCCAGGGGTAGGCAACCTTTCCCCTTTAAGGGCCGAAGGACTTCAGCTCCCAGAATCCCAGGAGCTATTGGCCAACATGGCTGAGGCTTCTGGGAGCTGCAGTCCCTCGGCCCTTAAAGGGGAAAGGTTGCCTACCCCTGCTCTGGAGTATTAAGAGCCTTCTCAGCTCAGAGGAAGGCACTGACAAGACTCCCTCTGAACAAGCCTTGGCAAGAAAAAGCCCATGATAGGTGCCAACTAAAACATGTCACCTTAGAGTTGTGCAGTAATCTCCTTACCCGCGTTTATCTCACAATACACGGGTAGAACAGAACTGGTCTTTTCAAGGGACTGAGGGTGGATCTACATACACTGTGGAAATAGTGCAGTTTTGACAGTTCTTTAATTGCCTATGGAATCCTGGGATTTGTAGTTCAGGTATTCCTGCATGGCAGGGGTTTGGACTTGGTAGCCCTTGAGGTTTCTCCCAACTCTGTGATTGTATGATAAACCCTAAACTTTGGCAGAAAAACCTAAAGCCCTTGTAAAACCGCCACTTCAAGGATTCCCTAGGATGAGGCTACAGCACTTAAACTGGTATCAAACTGCATTGTTTCTACAGTGTAAATCCACCCCCATCGTCTGCTCCTGCCAGCCGACCCTCATTAAGTACCTACTGAAGTAATTCCCCTTCACTGGCAGAACCAGGTATGTAACTATGAACAAATTCTGCAAAGAAAACCCTGTGATAGACGCCATGAAATGACTTGAAGACACACAGCAACAACAATGTGACGATGATGACAATGATGTTGATATGGGCATACATCGTCTTTGCCATCTTGCTTTTTGAAACTTCTGCTCTTTACAACTGAAACAGACTTTCATATCTATCCCATTTATAAATATTAAAATGATTTTGAAAGATAATTCTCTCTGCATCTGCTACTCTTAGTAAAACCATGATTATCTTTTAGGGTAATTCACAGTAAAGTTCTGTAAATGTTTTTTGATAAATAAATCCTATTGAGTTCAATAGGACTGACCTCTAGCTGAGTAAAGGAAAGTTCTTGCATTCAGGAGCAGCAAGGGCTTAGGGCAGAGAAAGCAGGACTAGGAAGGTCTGTCCCTGTGAAGTGGAAGGAAGAGCCCTTTCAACTGGGAACAGCTACACCTCATTTCTGAACTAAAGATGGGGAGAATCTTTCTCACAAACAGCTCACTTGGTACAAGTGTTGAGTCAATGTGAGAAAAGCCCAATAAAGGGGGGAGTACTAATCAAGTAGCTAGTTTTGTTGGAAAATAGTACATCTTGTTCCGTGATATCTCAATATTCTTTGCAATGATGTTGATGCTTTCCTAGTACTTTTTTTGCAGGTGTCTGGTCTCTTCTCTCTTGTTGACTGCTGAACTGAAAGAGACTGGATAAAACTGAACCATGTAGTGTCCTTTGGGTAGGATAGATAGATAGATATTGCTGTCATATTTTCTTACTGCAAATATTGCAGCATTGAGTGTTATTATTGTTATGTGCCTTCAAATTGTTTTTGACTTATGGTGACCCTAAGGTGAACCTATTACAGGCTTTTCATGGCAAGATTTGTTCAGGGGGGGTTGCCATTGCCTCCCTCTGGGGCTGAAAGTGTGTGATTTGTCCATGGTCACCCAGTGGGTTTCTGTGGTTGAATGGGGATTCAAACCCTTCTCTCCAGCATCCCTAGTCCAATGCTCAAACTACTGCGCGTCCTTCCCTGCTCACAGACTTGTCGTCCATGGTTTCGGCCCTCGTTGAGTGGCAAGCAAGGAGGGACAAAATGGTGTGTGTCCCCCAGGTGTGCATTCAGTGCTGCGTGCAGGAGCACACGACCGTTAATAACCAATGGGGCTTGAGTATTTGCGTTTTTTCCCAATTCACGGGCTGGAGGGGTCTGGAACAGATCCCCTGTGAATTGGGGAGACAAGTGTACACCGTGCTGGTTCTAGCATTGACCCTACCAAATCATAGTAATTTAAACTATCAAAAATTCTGTGTGATGTCTCATTCATATTAAATGGGTAAAGTATGTCTTGTTTTGAAAAAAAGCTGCAGCTTAGTATTGGCATGTGTGTAGTACATGCAGACAGTATTAGCTTTCAGATCTCTTTATCTGTAGCATAAATGTACTCAACTAGCAGTGCTGTGGGAAATCTCAGTTTGACACACTGGAACAACCTACTGCCTGTTGAAGAAGACTGTGGGGCTGAGTGCTCTTATTCTCTCAATCAGTATAAGCCATATATTTTTGCATGTGTATGTATGTTGAAATACATAATGTACTTTCTATATAAGAGTATTCTTGTTTCTTTGATTAGTTATATGAGCATATGTCTGCAACGTATTGTGCTTGAAGGGTCTTTATCCTTTGGAGCTGTAAAATACAGCAGCTGCCTCCTAGAGATAAAACAGTTGTGTTAAAAATATATTGCGATGCTTAAAAATATAATTGATTTTTTTTAACAGATAGATTGCAATGTCTGGGTTTGACAACTTCAATACAGATTTCTATCAGACAAGTTACAGCATTGATGACCAGTCACAACCATATGGAGGAGACCATGGAGGAGGGACATACAACAAGTAACTTGAGTTTCTATCACTTTTCTAATTTAGTTGGCTTTAAAAAGCCAGCTTTTAAAAAAATAAGAATAGGCCAGTTTTATGTACAAGTGATTGGAGGTTTTTAAAAGAATATTTATAAACATTAAATCAAACTACATTACATTAGACTCTGGCCTGAAGCAGATGGCCATGAAGGAGTGGCCAGGTTGGGACTGCAGAGACCTCACTGCCCGCTCCCAAAGTGGGCCTCTGCCACAGTCCCAAATCCGCTCCTGAAAGGGCTGGCTTCCAACCGCTTTGGGGGCATGTGTCATGTAAACACCACGCCCCCAAAGCAGCCAAAAGCCACCTTATTTGGCCCATGTATTTCAGGCCAATGTTGTAATTTTCTTTTAGTGCATGTTGAATTATAAAATTTTAAGTTGTACATAAGTGGAAAATTAGTAGCAAGCAATAGTAATTACATATATAGTTTACCATAGTGTACAGTTGCCCCTCCCAATTCATGGGGAATCAGTTTCGCAGACCCCTCCCCCAAAAATGGTGGCTTGCAAATATTCGAGGCTTGTTTAAAGTAATGGCATGTGCAGCACACATGGCAATTTAAAATATAGCCCTTGTCCCTCCCCGTGAAGAGCTAGACCGCAGACTCCAGGTCCGCAAACTGAGAGGGACGACTGTATTCTCAAGACATGTTTGCCAAAAAGTGTAGTCATTGCTACTTTATAAGACTCAATGCAGAGATCTTAAACTACCTGGTAGTAGTCATAAAAATCCTTTTAAACACATTGCTTAAAAATGGGTATGGAAGCCAGTCCTGGATAGATTAATCATTCTTCTGGAGTATGGATTTTTTTTCTTATATATTTTCAATAAAAACTATATAAGTTTGCTTATAAATTGGGGAGGGCGGTTACTATTGTGGCAGTTTCATTTCCCTGAAGGCCAGTTATACATCATAATTGATACCTGGTCACTGTATATGTCATAAGTGTTGAAACACATGATAGTATTTAGTTGTTTATATAAAACAGGATGGGAGACCAAAGTAACTTGGACTAGGTTATTTGTAAATATTTGAATGTATGATGCCATGTATTAACCATCTGGTATCTAAGCCTTGACAACAACATAGGGAATGAAATGTTTGGATTATACTTTAGGTTAATCTGAAAGTGATAACTTTTGTTTAAAAACTGAGGAATTGTTACATGTTTTTGACTTTGGAAAACACTGTGTTCTCACAAATGATGACTTCAGCAAAGCACAGTTTTAATAGGGCTGATACTATGATAAGTTTTGTGATGCATTCCCAGCATTACATTTCACATAAACAGTAGCAGTGCTCTTTCTGCTTCTGTTTCCTTATTTGTAAAAATATATTCCTGTAGCTTTCTGTAGGGGATACTTGGTGTTGTAGGAATCCCACAAATATTGCTTTGTTTTTACATATAGTGAGCATAGTTGCTATGTATAATACCATAGCACAGGGGTAGGCAACCTTTCCCCTTTAAGGGCTGAGGGACTTCAGCTCCCAGAAGCCTCAGCCATGTTGGCCAATAATCCCATGTTGGCCAATAGCTCCTGGGATTCTGAGAGCTGAAGTCCCTCGGCCCTTAAGGGGGAAAGGTTGCCTACCCCCGCCATAACACATTAGTGTGGTACCTCTGTGCCTCATATTACTTACACAGTTTTGGAAGTGCCTGTGGAAATGAATGGGTTTAAGGAACAGTGTACTGTAAGCAAAGGTACTGTAATCTGATGAATAACAAATCTTTGCTTTCTGCAGACAATATGCCGGCTATGACTATTCTCAACAAGGTGGCTATGTTCCTCCAGAGATGATGCCCCAACAACAACCTTACACTGGTCAGATTTTTCAGCCAACACCAGCCTATACTCCATCCTCACCACAATCTTTCTATGGAAGTAATTTTGAAGATGAACCCCCTTTACTGGAAGGTAAATGCGTGTTGTGTCTTATTTAACAGTTGTTGTTTGAGTTTATTCATTTCTCTTTATGTAGTTCTTCTGTAGTCTACTTTTATTAGTATAATTAACTTTACACAAAGCATGCTTAAAAAAACTGAAATGGAAGGGGAAAATAAGCATAGTGGTGTGGATAGAGTGTAACTTTGGAAAAATCAGAACATGTCTGGACACTGCAACCAGTCATATCATTAGATTTCTGTTTATATTGGTCAACTAATAGACCTTGCACAACCATTTATGTGAGAGTATTTATGAGCTGACAAATAAATGAAATGTTCTTCATTGTATCTGCAGAACTAGGCATCAATTTTGATCACATTTGGCAGAAGACCCTGACCGTACTCCACCCACTGAAAGCAGCAGATGGCAGCATAATGAATGAAACAGACCTGGCAGGGCCCATGGTCTTTTGCTTAGCCTTTGGTGCCACCTTATTGCTGGTAAGGTGTCAGTGAATCATGTGTGTTCTTGTTAACTTTATAAAAAAGGTTAAGACACAAATAGAAATTAAGAATTTTCTAAGATCTGGTTCTTAAAACATAAACAAGGTTACTAAACATGCAGCACATTCCAAAACTCTTTTTTGTGCATAGACTTTAATAGTTTTGTCTGCTAGTCTGAAATCTTATAAATTACTCTCTAAAAGTAAGCCATTGAATATAGCAGGATTTATTCTAAAGGGGAAAGTTTTCCATTTCATTGTAAGCATGATAGTTAATGTTCATAATATTTTTATAGGTCAAAGGGAATCACTTAACATTGAGCCACATTTGGAGTTTGTTCCTGAGTAAAAATCACTGACACAGCAACCTACAAATGCAGCTCTTATTGTCAAAAAGTAGTAGACTCAAAATATTCATAGACAATGTTAAAAAAAAGTGACTATAAAACATTCTGTTAGGACCACATAGTTTAGTTCTGGAAGTAATTAAAAGTGCTCTGCCCAGAAAAAAAAAGTGCTTCAGAACCTGTCTGCTTGGCTTGAAGCTAATTCAGCATAGTGCCTTGGATTAACATAATACTTTATCTCAGATCCAAGGTAGGTTCTTACATTAGTTAATTTCCTGACTCCTCAGTGTATCCTCAATCCTCACTTGGTAAAATCGTCAAAATGCACATTTATTGATTAACTTTTTGGTGGAATTTAATTAAGTTTGCTAGCATGATTTCACCCACTTAGTGAAACCTAAGGAATGAAACCTAAAGTTTAGGCAAATACACATGGGAATTGTTTTTGTTTGTTTTGCTTAAAGGTAGAGATGACTTTAAATTAAAATGTCCTGCCTTCTTTCATTCCCAACATGGAGTTTTATAGGGAATTTGCTGTGTTCTTTTATTCATGGATTTTATTAATATGTTCTCTAGGAATATCTAGGTTCTCCAGTGCAAGTTTATGGTGAACTTTAACCCAAAGTTGCACTGAAGGACCTAGAGATTCCTAGAGAGAACACTGCACTAGGCTAACCCCAACGAATGTGGAGGGACGAGTGTATTAAGTATTACCAAGAGGAAAGGAACCTCACCCCAAAGCCCCATGCCCTTTCTGTGAAACAAAAAGTGCATTTGACTTTTTGTTATGTTTTTTGATAACCAAAACACTTCATCTGTCTATGTGACCTTATTTTAAAAACTGTTGGGTTTTGTGATATTGCCCTTTCTGGTAGAGCAGCAGGTATTTCCCTCCCCTACTGCTCTCTTAATTGCTCTGCTTCTATCTATTTGGTGGACCCAACTGAATCACCATGATTATTATGCTATGTGGTAGAGCAGATGGAGGAAGTTCCTTGCTGTGATGTTCCTTGGTCCTCTGGGCATTCTGCTGTTAGGTGTGGCAGGACCTAAATAGGGTTGCGTAGGAGCATGTATTTTGCCTTGTGAATATTGTTCCTTCTGAACAGAAAAGGGGGTTACTGTGGAGCAGAGTTTCAATCAAGATACAGATTGTTAGATCGCCATTCACATTTATTTTATAATTTCTCAACCAATTCTTGGAACCACAAAGACCCTGGACACTAGTGCTGCTCTGAGCCACAGTTACAAAAGAACAAGGAACAGCTTCTGATGTTATCCTCCCCAAAGGATTATGATTAGAAGAAAAAAGAAAAGCTCTGATCAAGTAGTCCCTTGGTTGGAAGCTTGATGCATCAGTCACAAAACAGCATTTCCTCCTTGTCTATGTCTTACATAGAGGCTTTGGAGAAGATAAAATTGGATTAAATTGGGTCAGAAAAGTTCCCTTCAAATTTGGTTCTGAAACTTCAGGTACAGTCTGATTTGGTTCTGAAGTGACCTAACATTCAGAAATGATCGAAATATGACCAAAATAAATCCTTCCCTTGACCTTTCTGTTAATTGCACAGTTCTTTGAGTGCAAGCTATTAAGGCTTTAGTCCCTCTTGGAATCAAGTATTTACATTAATTAACTGTTTTCAACCTGATTTAGGCAGACCTATTTAAAATCAATCTCTTCAAAGGGTTTTTAGTTTAAAATATAAAAGGAGAAACTGATAAAATAATGAAATATATTTAAAAAAACCCTAAAGATTGCAAAAAATAGCAACCAGAAACACACGGAATAGAATTAACTGAAATGAAATGAAATGTTTTGTTTGCTTTTGGAAACCCTGTAGGGAGATGGAACTGAACTTGGAAGAGATTTCCATAATATTGGGGTTGCTATACAAAAGACCCTGTTCCTATTCAAAAGCTGCTGTAAAAGTACTATAGACTAAAGTAATATAATTTATATAATAATAAGGCAAAAAGAATAAATTGAACACTTCTAGTTTCAGATGTTATTTAAAATAAGCTTTTTTCATTTTGATTTTACTTTGTGTTCCTGGTTTGTCATCCTTTCTCCTAAAAGTTGAGGAAAATGTGATAAAATCCAGTATGCAATACTCCTTATAAAAATGCTGCCAACATTTATTTCTGTTTTCTTTTAGGCTGGCAAAATTCAGTTTGGTTATGTATATGGCATTAGTGCAATTGGATGCTTAGGAATGTTCTGTCTCCTCAACTTAATGAGTATGACAGGTGTCTCATTCGGTTGTGTTGCCAGTGTGCTTGGATACTGTCTCCTTCCTATGATCATACTTTCCAGCTTTGCAATTGTGTTTTCTCTACAGTAAGTATGAATATCACTTTTTAAAAAATGTTGTACTGCTTACATACATTTATGTGGGGGAAGTTGTATTTATTTTTATATTTGCCCATTGTTAACATTTCAAAGTATGTACAGATGAAACAGATTTTTTGTTTCTCACTTCCTAAATATCAGATCTTATAGATTTTATTTTTAAATCTTAATATTCTGTTCACTTTCTTTTTTAATATGTAGGACACTAGGATATCTTCCTTGTGTTTCATGGGTTTAAATTGATGATTTAGCCATTATTTTAAATTATAGTATAGGGTACGTTATTATAAAAACTGAATTAATCTTTAAATTATAATAAAGAAAAGATAGTGCAGTCTAGATGTAACTAAATTCATTCTTAAGAGTATGTCACAGTGAGCAGGGCTGATAGCATCAGGAATGGATACAGTTGGAACACCAGTATAAGTTGCAAACAACAGTTCTGGGTATAGCAACCAAATAAGTTCTGGAGGTGCTGAAGTAGTAGTAGTGGATAGGTTCAGAATCTCCGTACAGGCTTCCTTTTCACCCCATCAGATAATGCATTGTTAATTTTGGATATTATTGCACCAGTTCCTACCAGGATAGATACGGGTTGTAACTGTAACTGACAGATATTATCGGACAGCCCTGTGGCCGGCAGTAGGCAGCTCATACCCTATACTATAATCTAATCCGGGCTTCTCCCACACCTTTTCATGAGTGGGAAAATCCTGTTCTTGAAAAGCTGCAGGAGAAGCCTAGATTGGATATAGGCTGCCTACTGCCAGCTACGGGGCTGTCTGATAAGATCTGTCTGTTACGGTTACACTCTGCATCTATTCCGGTAGAAACGTGTGGCATTAAAATTCACATTATAGAAGGATCGTTTCTATGCAAAAACATATAATTCTATAGACCAAGGTTGCAAAACTGCCTCTTAACATGCTGTAGCCTTCTAAAAGCATAATTTATTGAGTGAATTATTAGAAGCAATTGTTTTCTTGTAGCTTTTGAAAATGAAAACAAAGCCTGATTTTCCATACTCAGTTTTTGACTGAATGGTTCAGGTTATCAAAGTTTTAAGCACAGTTACATACGCATAAGTAACATGCAGGTTCCTGTATTAGTTATTGCCATATTTATTGGGCTTTCATGTGAAATTAAAGAGTTAAGGTAAAAATTCACAGCAAAACTATCAGTTGTAGGGGGAGCAGCAATTTGTCTTTTTCCAAAGTACCATGGAATGGTATTATATTTGTGGCCATTGTCTATCATTTTTCTTTATTTCCTGGAAACACCATGGACCAGCAGGTTGTTACCCATGGACCAGTACTGGCTTGTGGACCTATTCTTTGAGCAGCACTGTTCTAAAAGAAGAAAATGGGTGTACATTAACAGATGTCAAACTGGCCAGACATCCAGCCTATTTTTTTTAAAGTCTATGTCTGCTCAATTATCCAACATTCACAATCTTCAATTTACAGTTGCCCCTCCCAATTCGCGGGAGATCTGTTCCGGACTCCCCCTGCAAAAATGGTGGCTTGCAAATATTCGAGCCCCATTGAAAGTAATGGTGCACGTGCCCATGGCACATGCAAGGCCATTTTATGTATAGCCACTTGTTCCTCCTTGCAAAAAGTGAGACCGCAGACTTGAAGTCCACAAACGGGGAGGGACGACTATATATGACTTTATATGGGAGCCATTTCCCTTGGACTGGGCAAGTCAAATATGGCTAGACATATTGCTAGCTACATTCCTACATTCGGTGTGCTGTGCTACATTCGGTGTGCTGTGCAAGCCATAGTAACCAGTAAAATTATTAATACCATTGAAGAATATACAAGACTCTTTTGATGGGTACACAATTATGTGAACCTGCTATTTAGAGTTCTTAATCCATTTTGTCTTTCAGGGGTATGATGGGAGTTATTCTTGCTGCTTCAATTATTGGATGGTGTAGCTTTTCGGCATCGAAAATCTTTATTTCAGCTTTAGCAATGGAAGGACAACAACTTCTAGTAGCATATCCGTGTGCTCTGTTATATGGAGTCTTCGCTCTCATTTCTGTGTTTTGAGCAGACTGTCTTTATTATTGAACTTAAATGGGCCAAACTTAAAAGCCTTCACTTGGAACTGTTAAACGGGGACCAAAGGGCAGCTGGGTAGCTATCATGCAAGGTTAATGCTTGAATTGTCATCTGGAGCAGCAAAAACGATGTCTTGTGTTTGTTTTTTATTGGACTCTTGAATACGGTTTTGAATCCACCTGTAATGTCAATAGTTTTAATACAGGTTCATGTTTAAAATGTAAATTTTCCCCAGTCCCATAGCCCCTGACAAAATATTATTTTGAAAACTTTTGTAGTTCAGAAGTTTTTATAAGTGGAAATGAAACCATGAATTCTACAATTACTTTTTCCATGCTTGCATGCAACTATGATCCTAAATATATGCATTCCTCCTTTTTCTACCAGTTTAGCAAACCAAAAAAACTTGTCTCAATAAAATCTAATCTGAAAACAAAGCAAATTGGATTTTACACATAAGTTGGATAGTATACAGCTCCTACCTAGACTACTGTTTACAGTAAATAGTTCAAAAGGCTTCCTAGGCTCAGATTTACAGTGTTGAAATACATCATTTTGTATGTATTTTGTAAATAGTTCTATCATCTTGTACAAATGTGTGAAGGTGCTTGTTTTGATGACAAAATATGAGTCTTTAACAGTAGTCCTCCAAAGAAAAAAAAGAACATGATTCAGACAACAGCTTTTACAAATGTTGTTGGTGTAGTGGGCTACTATAAAATATAGAAATTAAGCTATCCCAGAATGCGTTTCTGAAAATGTTTTATTTGATACTTAACAATGTATCTTCTCTGTAGTATCATTAAACCTTTGGCTAGCCAAACTGACTATTCAAATAAAAGAACTGTTCCCATTGAGCAAATTCTACATTTAAATTATGGACTATTAAAATTCAATGCCATTTGAAGGAACTTAATCCAAAATCCTAAAAACAGTAATCCTTTATTGGCCAACTAAAATGTACAGAATATATCATGCAAGCTTTCAAAGCTTCACGGACTTCTTCATCAGGCAGAAACATGTATGTATTTTATTGCTGTTCGCCGCCTAGATTGGCTTGCCACAGGGCGGTATATAAATAAATTTTATTATTATTATTATTATTATTAAAAGTTGCATAGGAGATGAAATGTGATGATGTCACAGGCCTACATTTGGTCTTATATTTGAAGGAACTTAGGTCCAAAACACGCTGCAGAAATAACCCATTTTAACTGCCCTGACTCAGTGCTAGGGAATCCTGGGCTTCGTAGTTTGCTGTGGCATCAGAGCTCTCTGACAGAGAAGGCTAAATGTCTCACAAAACTACAGTTCCCAGAACTCCCTAGCATTGAGTCAGGACAGTTAAAGTTGTGTCAAACTGGATTATTTCTGCAGTATGTGTTGGACCTTAGTTTATAATTACTATGTCATTTCTAGAATTGTTTTCCTAACCAAGATAAAAATATGTTCCACTTGAAAAGCTTGCACGTCTCTGAGAAAATCATCTTTTACCCATGTGCTAACAAACAAAAGAATTAAGTGATTAAGGTTTCTTTTTCTTATGAGGGATGTTTTTGAGTATTCACAGGGGAGTATAGGTGAACCAGTGTAACTTAACCAAACTTCTTGGCCTGAAAGTAGACAATTATATACTTGGTTTTCTTCCCCCATGCTACTGCACAGTTCTCCCATACAATATATTTTCTTGTAGCCTAGAGTTGCTGGGTAAACTCTATAATAAATGTCTTTCAAGAATGTCAGACAGTTTTGCATATTCACAACTTTAGTATTTGCAAATTAAATTTTGTACTAGCAGTTTTCCTCCAGAATGTTTCTTAGTCTTCTAGCAATATTCTGGCAGAATAAGGATACAATCGATTTTACAGAATGTTGTGTCCTTGTTTGCATAATATACATGCACCCACCCATGGTAGAGGATCTTATTTATATATTTAATGTATATCCTGCCTGTCTCCCTGCACGGAACCAAAGGAACCTTACCTCCTGTTCTTCCCACATAGAGTAATATATTTAGAAATTTTTAGAAGACTCTCATAGACAAATCTTTCACTTTTCTGATAATTAAGAGTTTAGCTTTTAAGGCCATGATGCCCTAATCTTTCCTACTGTTAATTTCATATTTGAATGGGTGACTTGCCATGAGTGACACAGGTCGGTGATAAGTAGTTTTTACCTGCTGCTACTTTCTGATTTAGAAGGGTATATATATATTTATGAGTATCTTTTTTAAAAAAATTCCTGGGATCTAAATGATCTGCTCTATCCAACATGGGACCCAGTTAAGGTTGGTGTGCATAATGACCTGCAAGTTGCTTTGCCAGTACATTGGAAATACTTTTGGAGGTGAACTTTCCTAGCATGCTACAGAGAGGAAACAGCTGTGCTGGACTTCATTGCATAAAGTTTGGCTGGGAGAGACTGTTTTCTTCATGCTCAGTACCTCTACAACATGATAGGGTTGCAAGCTTACAGCATGGGATATTCCTGAACCCATAGGTCCTATAACAAACATAATTTGGATGTGCTACAGTGGGGTCTTCAATCAGTACCCATCATATGTGGAATCTTCCTAAACTAGTTCTGAAATATGGCAGACAATATTGCTTCAGTTTCATAGTACATTTTAAGAAAAGCTATGAACATTTCAACTATTTTACCTCCTATGTCTGTTGCTGCTATGTACATTTTAAAATTACTGCAGCATTCTATCTGCAGTGCATGTCATGGGTGGGCAAAAGATGGCCAGTGGATCACATGCAGCAATCCCAAATCCCCCCAGCAGCCCATTTTTCCACAAAATGGCCCCAGATACTTTCTAAGGGAGATGGGCATCTTTACCACATTTGTTCCCCTAGGAACATTTTAGTCCCAGGAGAATCCTTTTGTAAAAACAGGATGTGACTTCTGATTCACTTGTTATTGTCAAAAATGCCTCTAGTAGGCCTAAAATGCTCTAAAGGGCCAAAAAAAAAAAAAAATCCCCACCAAAATGTCCTCATTCCCTCTAGATGGTGTTGGAGAACTTTTGCAGGGCTCTTCACAGTTTTCGGGAGGAGCACAAAGTGGCTTCTAGCCTCCCAATAGTTACGGTACCCATTCCTGAGTTACACATATCTGCTCTGCCTGTGCTCTGGATGCTGTTAATGCAGGTCCAATCTCTGCAATCTTGGCTGTTGGAAGTAGCAAGCAGTCCTGAAATAAAGACTGGTAATGGTTTTAAACATAAACCAAATACAACTGAGAAGACAAACTGGAAGATTTGTCTGAATGCTGCAATCATAATCTTTTACAGTATAGATTCAACTCTATACTGTACTGTTTCCTGGACTGGATGGTCCTTGTGGTCTCTTCCAATTTATGATTCTATGCAATCCTATTAAAATCTGAGTGACAGAGGACCTGTCCTCTTCCCTCCAAGCTACTTTTCCTCTCTTTCTACTCTGGCAACAGAGGAAGAGAAACAGGTCCCTCTATCTCCTGTAATGTGCAAGCACAGATGCCCAAAGTCAAGGGAAGGCTGACAACCAAGTAATAACTCTCCTGGATTGTGAGAGATGAAAGACTGCAAAAATGTGGACAAAGCTGGAAATTCCAGAAACCTGGTGTCAAAAGGTTTCAACTATTTTAGACTGTTCAAATTGATAATATGGCAGCCTTGAGATAATTTTATTATAGGCTGGGATATAAATATTTTAATCAATCAAAGTGCCTGCCTGTAGAGCTGCTCTTGAAATGACACTGGTATATTGGAGCCTTCCTGAAATCTCAGCATTTGGAGGTCTAAATTTAGTTATAATCTGATATCCAATGGGTTGTTCCAATGATAGTAGGACCTTGGAGTTAATAGGAACTTGCTAAGTCAATACCAATGAAAGTTCCATTGATTCAGTGGATCTAGTCTTACTAAGATTTTGACGAACTCCACCTGTAATGGGACTGCAACTCCCTTCTATCCCAGCCAGAATAGCTGATGGTGAAGAATGCTGGGAATTGGGCTGTACTTTTCCCAGCCATGATTTAGGCCTTAGAAAACAATATGACTTGTCTTGAGACAGATAATTTTTTGTTGGTGGGAGATATTTTTTAAAAAACCAACTTTCCTAACAAAAATGATGAGGGGGTCTTACTCCCAGCTCACTGTTTTAGAACACTAGATGAAGGGTAACAGGAAAACTGCATGGTTATCAAAAGCCCAACCTCACAGCCTCCAGATGTGCAAGACCTCAACTCCCAACAGCCTTGCCTAGCAGGTGATCCCATCAGCCTGAGCTATGGTAGCCAATGGTGAGGAACATTGGAACCTAAGGTCCAAAAACTTCTGAAAGGCTGCATTTTGCCCAGTGGGGAGAGTGGTTTTGATTGACCATGGAACCATTGACTCATACCAACTCCAAGGTCCCAGGCAAGTGGAATGAAAATGGCTGCCCCTTTTGCCAATAAGCCTCAACAGAAGCAGCAAATGCCTTATATCCTAGGTTGTCTTTCCAGACATAATTGACAGACATAATTTGTTTCAAGTGCTCATGCACATATTCAAAATTATATAATGGTAGTTCTTTAGCTGCAACCATCTTAGAAAGTTTGATAAAGCAGTCCTCCAACCATTTCACCTCCTCCTTGACAGTAATGACCTTTATGTTGCATTTGAGCATATTCCAGTGCTCCTATGCATAACCTCTCGGCAGAAGCATTTGAGTACCAGGTGAGTAATGACTATGCTAAAGATTGCCTGTGTAGTCTTTTGAATTCTAATCATAGCAATACAGCACTTCTGTGTGTGTGTGTGTGTATTTTCAACCTATCAATTTGTGGTAATACTCAAAGGTAGTTTTGCCATTTCCTTCCTCTGAAATATAGACAACAGCACCTATTATTCATTG
Source organism: Phrynosoma blainvillii (assembly GCA_026167975.1). NCBI lineage: Eukaryota > Metazoa > Chordata > Lepidosauria > Squamata > Phrynosomatidae > Phrynosoma > Phrynosoma blainvillii. Next base: position 274,059,502 of record JANUYF010000002.1, read on the forward strand.
GCATTCTCCTAAGGGCTGACCGTGTTTAGCTTCCAAGATCAGATGGGATCAGCACTGGTTTCTATCAAAATTGTAAGAAATATCAGTAGGTATGCATGGATGTACTAGATATATATACCCATAGATCTTTTTTGTAAATCTTACAAGCACCAACCCACAAGAGGGTCTTATATTAGGAATATGTCACAAAGTAGTTGTTGTTGTTTTAAAAAAATACTTATTTCAATGTTTACATTACCATATGATTGTTCAACGTCATTCTCACCTCCATGGTTGCAATCCTATGTCCACTTATCTGTGTACTAGCTCCATTGATCACAGTGTGATTTACTTTGGATGAGACATGTGGGATTGTAGTAGCCCAGAAGGCACATGTTATGACAACCTAAGGCCTAAATATTATTGGAGATGCATAATCTTTTGATTATCACGGTACATTTGCCCCAGTGCACAAAGTTCTTGCTCTGTTTTAATGAAGAACATTATCTGCTGATGGATCACCATGTCCTGCGTTTGTACAACTAAATTAAAATGATTACTTTTTCAAATGAGAGCTAATGATATTCCAAACTGTTCTAATAAATATGAAAGCTCCCCCCCCCCCCATCCATCCAGAGCACATCTGGTTCTAAATCTAGGATATTGTACTTTTGTGAGCTGTATCAATCAACTCTGCTTCACTTTAAATTTGGATTTTATAAAATAATAATAATAATAATAATAATAATAAGGTGATGTTGCAGCTAGCTTGTTTTGTTATGTATGTAATTTTAAATATCATTAAAACCCTTTCTTAAGCAGTTAGAGGTCTTCATGCATGTAAGAGAAATGTGACAATAGTGATATCTGAATGTGGATTATATCTGAAATTCAATATTTTGAATACAGATGTGTTTTTTAAAACAAAAATGAAAAACCAAGCTCAGTAAAAACATTGGACTAGTAATTTTACATAGCTACCCTAACATTAATTATTTGAATTAAATTAAAGTACAAACTGGCTACCTCCATATGATTGGACTATAGCCTCCATCATTCCTGATCATTCTGTCTAGAGCTGATGGGAGCTGAAATCCAAAGATCTGAAGGGGAACCAGGTTGGAAAAGGCTGAACTAAAGTGAAATGCCTCACACTTGACAATGTTCACCTTGCTTCAAAAAAGGAAACCTATAGGTAGAAGGAGAACTTGGGCAAAGCTGATGCAAATTCTCACCTGGATGTACAAGTATCGCTAGCACAGTGTATGCAGAAAGAATGCCCTAATGGATTTGGCAACAGACAGGTTGACATACAGAAGCTACTCTCACCTTCCTGTACCAGGTGCAGGGGGGCAGACTTCCAGCATTGGAACTTCCGAATTCCAGTGTGGGGTGCTGAAACAGCACCTGCATAGGCCAGAGGAGCGCCCACACAGGTCAAAAGGGCACCTGGCAGGCCAGGATAGTGCCTGTGTGGGCCCTAGGGGCACCCACGCAGGCCCAAGGAAAGTGAAAAATCCATTTTCCAAGAACATGGAAAAATTCTTACCTGGCCCCCAAAGGTGATCAGCCAATGCTTGGGGATGCAAAAGGTAGCAAGATGCAGTGAGGGTGACAGGGTGGATCATACTGAGGTCCAGCCAAGAATGCTTGTCACCCTCATGACCTGTCCTATATATAGCTGACCAAGTCCTCAAGAGACTTCAAACATGATCTGATATGAGAATCATGTTCTATCATGCACCAAGTCTCACAATGGTTATTATGCCATCATGAGACTCCGCAGGCAGCTTCAGTGGCAGCCTTGCTGTACTAGTTCAGTGCAAAAGGAACCCCTCTTGATGCATCAGGTTAAGTCTTTTTTGGAAGGGGTTAAAGAAATCTGAAAAACTATGTGCCAAGTGCATTGAACCTGGGGTTGAATATGTAGAACAGCGTGTTAAGTTTCATGGCTCTAAAGTTATTCCCTTTTTGGTCAGGCCAAAAACTTACAGGATCCCCTCATAGTAGGATCAACTAAAGTAGATTACTTTTTCTTTCCCAGCGCAAGCTTTATTTCATTGTTTAATGCAGACAAGCTGCTGCAACCCAACACTAAAAGTATGTGTTTCTCCAGCTGTCCTTCACCATCTTCCAAATGTTCATACTGCTAATACAAACTTCAGAGGCTTGGTTGACTGAGATATGCCTGTATTCATCTGAAATTCCCTGGTGAGTTACATGAATAAGCGTTTTGTTGTTGAGAAGAAAGGTCTTCACAGATTTCATGAATGAAACTGAACAGAAAATTGTGGTTAACTTGTCTGGCATGAGAAGCAGGTGAAATTTCTTTGCAGCATTTTCCCCAAAGACTTCCTCCCCATCTGAAAAAAAATGAAACGATCTTATCCCTGATCAAGCCAAACTGAACTGGAATCAAAATTAATGAACTTTTACAATGCACAAGAACCCAGCTATTCAACTGCAAAATACAAAAGAAGATAAACCACTCTGGCCAAGATACAGAGAAATACTTTTACTTAGAAATCTCAGTGGATTTAAACAAAAGACCTTTCTTTTAAATAGGGCATGTATATGCACACATCAATGACTTGTCACAAACTGAAAAAAACTCCTTTCTCTTTCAGAACAAGGCATTGTTACTCACTGGAGGAGTTGTTCAAGATACCCAAATCCAACCCTGCCTTAGTGATATGGAACTAGGCAGATTGTTCTCTGCATCCAGACCTATTAGTTTTAATTTTGGCTTGATTGTCTCTACTCAGTTTGAATGATGGGAGTATTTCTGTAAAAAGTGTAGAATGCCTTGTCCTAGCACAGAAATTTAATTGTCGAATTGTCTAATCTAGAAATCAATTCTGTTATAAACTATGTTGCTGCTTTTTTGTGCCTTCAAGTCAACCCTCTCGTGATTTTTTTGGCAAGATTTATTCATAAGAAGTTAGATTACGGCAATGTATTTTATGTGGGGCTGCCCTTGAAGATGACTCAGAAATTGGAGCTAGTACAAATTGCAGCAGCTTGATTGCTCATTGGGATTCCTTTTGGATATCATATAACACCTGTTCTGAAGGAATTGCACTGGCTACCAAGATATTTCCATTCTGAATTCAAGGTGCTTGCACTAATGTTTAAAGCTCTAAATAAATGGCTTGGGACCTTGATACCTGAGGGAGCACCTTTCTTTATATATGCCTGCCCAAGAATTGAGATCTATTGGAAGGGCCCTCCTCTGTGTCCCATTAGTAGGGGAAATGCATTGTGGGAGGACATGGGAGAGGGCATTTTCTGAAGTGACAACCTGGTTGTGAAATTCCCTCCCTCTGGAGGCCTGACTGGTGTCAAATTAGAATCATTTCAGGGCCAAGTTAAAAACTGGCTTTTTATTAAAGCCTTTGGACCACACTGATTTATCCAGTCTGCATACATTTTATAGTCATATTGTTCAAAATTGTTTTGACTGGTTTCAAATTGTCTGGTTTTCAACTGAAAACTATTTACTGTATGTTTTAAGCCTAGAAATTTTAGTCAGAAAATTGACCCAAAAAACCTGGGTACACTTATCCATGGGTCAACGTAAGTACTGTATCTTAACTCTTATTTTAAAAACAAAAAGAAGCTATTCCCTTATCTGAGTAGCACAGTAAAAGATAGAATAGAGGGGATTGCTGCTTCTTTTAGGTTCTCCTGGGATGCACTAAGCTCTTGCCCTTTGCCAGTCTACTCAAAGACTTTTTTTTTTCTGTAAGAGTTAATAGTGTATCTTTACTCTTGCCTTTACATCCTTTTTGACATGTGCACATTTTCTTAGCCCCACTCATGCCTGGCCGCCTTCCCCACACATTACACAGCCTTCATTTACCATAGATCCCTTCTCATCCATTCAGCCTTTAGAGTGAGCACAATTTTATTTATTTATTTATTTATTTATTTATTTATTTATTTATTTATTTATTTTATATATTTACTTCATTTATATGTTGCCTTTCTCCCAGGCTGGAACCCAAGGTGGCTTCCATAACAATAAATTAAAAATGTTTACAAAAAGTTTTTAAACCAATTTAAAAATGCCACATTGAAACACTATAAAACTGCTTTAAAAATACAAAAGTTAAATATATATATAATATACATCTATATTAAGACCCTTCGCTAAGCATTGAAAGCTTGCTTAAATAAAAATGTTTTTACTTGCTGACAAAAGGAAAGCAGAGTGAGAGAGAGTGACTTGCCCAAGGCCACCAGTGGGTTTCCATGTCTGAGCAAGGATTTGAACCTTGGTCTCCTGGAGTCTCAGTCCAATACTCAGATCACACAGTAGCTTTTAATATATAGTGAAACACAACTCTAATCATAGTGCTTAATATAATGGAATGATGCAACCGCCTGCCTTTAAGCACAGTAGGGCTGGGGAGAAAAAGGACAAAAATGCTAGACCACTCACCTTCTGACATAAATACCCCTCGGAGGAAAGGAATCTAGTTCTTCAGTGCCATGCATAATCTTTGGCCTTTTTCAGTACTACAGGGCAGAGGAAGCGATTTTTACACTTCCTGGTCATCCTGGGGAATAATCAAATGTAAGCTGAAACAATATTTCTGATCAACAGCTCTAAACCACAACTTGGAATTAAGACATCCAAAGCCCAGAATAGTTACTTAATGGTATTGTTTTTAAAAGTAATTACAGTGGGCCCTTGGTATCTGCTAGGGTTCTGTTCCAAGATTTCCCATGGATATCAAAATTAGATGCTCAAGTCCCATTAAATACAATGATATAGTAAAATGGTATCCCTTTGATTTCTCAGATTTTGAAATCCCTCTGATTTCTCAGATCTTGTGAAAAAGTTATTTTGTTCTACCTTTTTGTTTGTTATGTCCTATTTTGTTGTATTGATTGTTCTAGTTGTTCTCTTTGTCTGTGTATACAAATCATTGTACAGTTGTGTTCAGGGTTCTGACCCTATTTTTGCCACCCTTTCTCCCCGTCTTTAACTGTTTGAAGAATTTCATCTGTCATTAATTCAGACATCTCTTCCTTTTCAATACAGATAATGTCTTTTTTGCATTCTTCCCACATAAGGGTCCTGGCTTTGGTCCAGAGTTCTTCTGGCTCCTGGTCAATTAGGCTTAATAGTGCAAATCTAATTTTTTCATTATATTTAAATCCTAAAAAGATGTTATTCAGGTTGTATTTTGGTATGGTGGTTGTTTTAGTGTTTTCTTTTTAGCTTTACACTAATTTTTGATATTCGTAGTTCATGGTCTGTCCATAATCTGCTCCTGGTCTTGTTTTTGCAAAATGGATGGAGCTTCTCCATCTTCTGCTTCCAATTATGCAGGCTATTTGATTTCTATATTGGCAATCAAATGATTCCATTTACAGAGTTGTTTCTTGATTTGCTTGAAGAATGTGTTTGCAAAATACAAAGTATTGGCCTCACAAAATCCAACCAGTTTGTCTCCTGCTTCATTTCTTGATCTTAGGCCAGATTTTCCTACAATGTTTGGTTCTGCTGTTTCCTGCTTTTGCATTCTAATTGGCTATGATTAACACATCCTGCTTTAACAAATGATCAATTTCCTCCTGGACTCCAGCATAGATTTTTCCCATTTCTTTCTCTTCTGCCTCTGTGGTTGGAGCATACACTTAGCATGTGGTTATACTGATGGGTTTTCCCTGAAGTCTTATTGTTATTATTCAGTCAAACTTTGCATTATATCCCTTGACTGCTTTTGCTAGATCTCTATTTTGCTAAATCCCACATTCCATGCTCCTATAATAAGTATTGTGTAGCTTCAGATCTTCCCTTCTCCTCTGAATATATGAGCTTGAGGCATTGCATTGTTAGCCACAACACTGTCCTCTGCTCTACCCCATTGAGTCATTTGAGTATCTTTTTACCTGCAAGTCTCAACTTCTGGCACTATCTCTTGTTTTATTTTGGATTGTCTCATCATAGGGTTTTCATAGTAAAAGACAGTCAAAAGGTGTCTTTTGTGCCTCCGTCTATGCCAGGGGTAGGCAACCTTTCCCCTTTAAGGGCCGAGGGACTTCAGCTCCCAGAATCCCAGCAGCTATTGGCCAACATGGGACTATTGGCCAACATGGCTGAGGCTTCTGGGAGCTGAAGTCCCTTGGCCATTAAAGGGGAAAGGTTGCCTACCCCTGGTCTATGCAGTCCTAACAAGTGTTAGCTATGATGAAACTGCTGTTGTCTCTGAGAGATCCTCCACCAGTGTCACCCTCTATTACTGCTGCTGTTCAGTAGTTATTTGGCACATTTTGTTCTCAGCAAAAACCTATCTGACATAGGAGACTCTACTAGGAGCACTGCTACTATCACCAAAGCCTCTTGACCAGGGGTAGGCAACCTTTCCCCTTTAAGAGCCGAGGGACTTCAGCTCCCAGAATTCCAGGAGCTATTGGCCAACATGGGACTATTGGCCAACATGGCCGAGGCTTCTGGAAGCTGAAGTCCCTCGGCCCTTAAAGGGGAAAGGTTGCCTACCCCTGCTCTTGACTCACAGAAGAAACTCATGACCATAGAAAAGTAGTGGCATGGTGTGCATGGCAACTTATAAATTATAAAAACTGATATATATTATTTAAAACATACAAAAACATATCTCTGTGTATAATTTTAAAACAATCTACAGTGTTAAAACCATTTGAAATTCATTAAAAGAAATAATATAAAAGGTCAACAAAACAGCACACGATTAAAAGCCCCTCATAGTCAATTCATAAAAGCCTGCTGAATGGCAGTCTTCACCTGCCAGCAAAAGGAGAACAAGGAGGAAGCTATTATTGTGTCCCTAGGGAGGATGTTCCAAAGTCTGGGTTCAGCCACTGAGAAGGTCTTCTCCCTTGTTCCCACCTGGAAAGGTGGTGGGAAAGAGGAGACAGCCTCTCCTAAAAATTCTAGAACTCAGGCTCTAAATCCTCAGTGTTCTAAAAACTGAATGACTGCTACTGTAGTTTTTAATGAAGCATATCTAGATGCAAGCTAGGCATATTGAAGTCATCAATTTGCGTGCTTTAAAAAAACCCTAACATTGCAGTGGTCCCTTATGAAATATTAAATAACTACAAAAAATGCTTTTAAAATAGACTGGGTTGGATCCAGACTTAGGGTCTCTACAGACGGTGCTTTGCGCCGTCTTGGAGGCAGGGAAGGAGAGGGGCAGCCACACTCCAGGCACCTCAACCCTCCCAGAAAACGTCATGATTGCGCACGCCATTATGCACATTGTGCACCATCAAAACATCCTTCTGGCCCAGCGTCTGATGCGCTGCGCAGGAAGAGATGCAGAAGAGCTACATGGCAGCTCTTGATGCATCCCTTCTGCCGGCTCTTTTAGCGCTCCTTTCAGGGCCAGCAGAAGGGAGGATTGGGGCCAAGGCATGGGGCAGCCTCGCCCCCAATCCTCCACTTCCCAGAGCAGCCCATGGCCGCCCATCTGCATCCCCCCTTTCTCATCTGTAAACATAATAGTGGCTCTTTCATTTTTGGTGACTGAGCTCCAGAGGAGGCTTCAACTGAATAACAGTTGAAGGAAAGAAGCAGTGTTTTACCTTCCCCTTCCTCTGGCAGTCCCCAGCCCCATGGTTCTTGCTGTTCTTGAGTGTCCTCCAACCCTTCAGATCATCTTTGGGAAGGGGATAAATTCCTGCAGAGAGAATTGCAGGACATCCCTTTTGCTCCAGCCGAGAGATCTGCTGTGTTTTGTATTTGGTTCTAATTGGTTATGAATATATCCATGAGTGGACCATTTAAGCTGACTGTGATTTTCCCCTTTTCCCTACTCTGCAAAAACTTATATGCCTGTAGCCCCTAGCCTTTCTTTTCAATAATTCACAGGGTCAATTTCATTATATGGTTTCTCCATTTCCTGTTTCCCAAAAGCCAGAAAAGTGAGGAAAATTTCAATATGCACCTAAACCTGAGTAATTACCTCTATGTGAAACATACTGAGTACAGAAGTGACATCGCTTACTATCACTTGCTGTGTTCCCCTTCTCCACTGGGTGGTCCTCCAGGACATCTAATAAAACCCTCTTTACTATTTACTCATTCACAAGCTGAGTTGAAATCTGCAACAGCTGATACTAGAAAAGATTTATATCCTTTCCCCCTCTTCCCCCCCCCTTTTGTCATCCTAAAATCTATCAGCAACTGGGCTGCTAAAATTGCCACTTTAGCAACCCAGGGTTGTTTCCTGCAAAACACAAGGGAGTTGTTTTAATCATGGCCTTTCAAATTAGCACAGATGCTGCTTTAAGCCCAAGTGAGCTGGGTAACCCTGGTGATGGGTGCGAAAGCATTGCTACTTCATGGTATGTGCTTAATGCTCCAGTTTTACAGTCTAAGCCAATCTTCACTCTTGTAAAATCAGCTCACTTTCGTCTCCAAAAAAGAAAAAATGTCTTGCCTCCTCTCATTCAGTTTAGGAGATAGTTTTGTTCCACTTGGACAGCATTAAGTGTGGGGATTTTCCTCACCCATCAAGGACACTCTTTTTTATTTATATTGTGATCTCTTCCCCAAACTGACTCCTTCCACATAAATATATTTTCTTATTACAGAAAGGTCACCTTCCAAAGAAAAGTAGCCCCCATCCTGTGACTAAGGATATAAATCCTAATCAGTGCATGTAGAAGAAAGCATGAACAAACAAACAAACAAAAGTATCTTTTTAAAATTCAAACTTAAAAAAAATAGTTAAAAAGGAACATATTTTCCTACATATGTATTTTACATTACAGTCACCCCTCCATTTTCACAGGTGATCCTTTTTGGACCCGCACACAAAAATGGAAACTTGCATATATTCAAGCCCCATTGGCTCAAATGGCTGCACACTCCCATGCATGCGCCATTTTAGCCATTGGGGCTCGGCCCTCAGTGAATAATCAAGACCGTGGACTTCAAGTCCACTAAAATGGAGGGGTGACTGTAGATTTAAATATCTGTTGTGCTTACACCCACTTTCTCTTTCCTAAAACCACTTCCAACTAGAGTACAGAAAGAATTATCTTCCTTGAATAAGGTTGTTTTTTATTTGCCTTCAAGTCATTTCCAATTTATAGCAATCCTAAGGTGACCCTATCACAGGGGTTTCCTGGCAAGATTTGTTGAGGGGGGTCTGCTTTTGCCTTTCTCTGGGATCAAGACAGCCTGGACGTTTTCACACTGGCCTTTTTGAGGAGGCAATCCTACCTCCGTTCGGCCTCACTCCGGCTCCATTTCCCGGTTGTTCAGATGCGCGCGGCGGCGGCGGCAAACCCCGCCCCTTCCGGTTCCATCCCTGCGTCTGTCCAGCTTTTCGCTCTGTGTGTTCAAACGCACGGAGCCCTAAGTCCGGCTTCACTCCGGCCGAACCAACGATAACTCCGGCTGAAGCGGTGGAAAGGTAATTCCGGCTGTCCAACAGGAATTAGCCTTTCGGTGGCGAAGCCATTCCGGAATCGGCGGCACGACCCGTTCCGGAATGGCTCCACCCGGCTTTAGGAGGACAGTGTGAAAACGTCCCCTGACTTGCCCTAAGGTCACCCAGTGGGAAATACCCAGAAAAACACTAAGCTTTGTATTGTCTAGCGCTGTTGCTGCACATATTTTTAAGAGCCACTGAACCAACCAAATTAACAGGAAAAAATATTACCTATGAAGTGCACTTCTGAATGGGAAATGGGTCAGGTGGAACATGTCAGAATCCTCATTGCCAGAGAAAAGGAAAATGTTAAGTCAAATCAGTGGCATCACTAACTAGGGTGTCACCCAGTGTGGAGAGTGTCAGGCAGGAAGGGCACATGTCCACACCTGTTGCTACTCCATTGCTGGGCTTCCTCCCCAGGGAGAAAGCCTGGGGATGGAGCAGCCAGGAAGGATATATGTTAGCCCCTCCTGCACTAAAGGGGGAAGAAGGACCAACCAGGTGTCACCCATCCTTTCTGATATCACCCACTGTGGTCCACAACTCCACCTCACCCCATGATGCCACCTTTTATACCAAGAAGATATGATTGGGACTAAACCCAATATAAGTGAGTTCCATTGCTTTAGTTCAAAATAAATGGCCTCACTCCTGAGCTTAAGGATGTAGAAACATATTGGGTTATATCCATATTTAGTCAAACTTCAAAAATAGTTTTTGGGAGACCTCATTCTGCCATTAACAGCCCTGCCCAAATCATGCACACTCAAGTTTGTGGATTCAGTTCACCCACCTACAGTGTGGTCTTCCTCCCTTCCTACTCCCTTCCACCTTACGAATCATCATTGTCTTTTCTAGCATCCAAAGTATGATAGTCTCAGTTTAGTCATTTTGGCTTCTAGGGACAGTTCAAGTTTGATTTCCTCTTGACCCATTTATTTTTCTTTTTTGACAGTCCAGGGCAGGGGTAGGCAACCTAAGGCTCGGAGGCCGGATGCGCCCCCCCCAAGGCCTTTGGACCGGCCCCAGGCTGGTCCTGCTCCCACTGCCGCTGACCCCCACCGCCACCCGCTGCCACCCGCCATGATGATATTGATTATTGTTGTTATTACTTGTTCTTGGGGTTTTCTTGGCAAAATCTCCACAGGGGTTTTGCCATGGCTTTTCTGGGGCTGAGAGAGTGTGCATGCATTTTTTTTATATTTATTTATTTATTTATTTATGGTTCTTCAATCCCTCAATTGTCTGAGGGACAGCAAACTGGCCCCCGGCTCAAAAAAGTTGCCTACCCCTGGTCCAGGGTGTGCATAGAAGTCTCCTCCAGCATCACATTTCAAATAAGCTGATTCTTTTCCTATCAGCCTTTTTCACTATCCAGCTTTCACAACCACAGTAAAACATAGGTCCTCATAAATACATGTTAACAATGATGGCAATGCCATAAGAGAAACCATCCCTTGTGTGTTGGGGGGGGAGCAGAGTGGGAGTGAGTTCCCATTTGTGGTGTAGTAATGTAGGATGAGCAATCACATTAAAATGGTTTGAATGTTGAGTGACTCCAGGATACTAGAGTTTGAATCCCTACTCATCCATGGAAACCCACTAAGCAACTTTGGAAAAATCACACTCTTGCAGCCTCAGAGTAAATCAGTGGAAAACCCACTCTGAACAAATCTTGCCAAGAAAACCCTGTGATAGGTTTGTCTTAGGGTCACCATGAGTCAGGGACAACTTAAAGCCACACAACAGGCATAAGACACCGAATTTGCTTTCAGATTGCAGTACCTTGTTTCCTCTTAGATGTATCTTCTGATTTAATAGGACTGCAATAGAGAGGGAGGCTGGAAAAGACCCAGTGTTTCATGGCCATTTTGATCCACTTCCTATCCACGTGTTTATGTGCCTTTAAGTTGCCTGTCAACTTATGTTGACCTCATGAATGTCATAGAGTTTTCCTAGGCAAGAAATACTCAGAGGTGGTTTTGCTAGTTTTTTTCAATGAAATATAGCTTACACTGCCTATTATTCATTGATGGTCTCCCATTCAAGTACTAAACAGGGCTGACCCTACTTAGCTTCTAAGATCAAATGGAATCTGGTGCCTTTAGGGTTTGTTTGTGTGTGTGTGTGTGTGTATTGTATGCCTTCAAGTCATTTCTGATATATGGTGACCCTAAAAATCTATCAAGATTTTTTTTTGCAACTTTTTTCACAGGAGGTTTGCAATTGCCTTCATCTGAGGCTGAGAGCATGTGACTTGCCCAAGGTCCCCCAGTGGGTTTCATGGCCAAGTGGTAATCAAATCCTGGTCTCCAAAGTCATAGTCCAACACTCAAACCATTACACCATGCTGTAGGCAGCGGTCACTGCCCATCCATAATAATGCACAAATGGAAAGCTTTGATAAACAGTTGTTTCATTTACCAAGTCAGGCTTCAGTGTGATTATTAGTAAACCATAGAGAAATACAAAAAAATTCTGGAGGGTTCATGAGGACTTTCATGTCCTCATTGTGAGCTTGCTATCTTTCACTTTGTTTACTTAATTTTCACTTTATTAAAATTGTTTGATCCCCGTCTCCCCAGTAATTGCTTCAAATGTTAATCATGAACAGTGAAGATAATCCAGTGTCTTGGCTTAGCTCTGTGGCTGCTGTGACAGCTTTATTGGATCACAGCTGGAAATAGTTGAATTTGGTATGATTTTCTTGTTCTGGGGCTATTTGTCCTAATTACAAGTTCTTGGTTCAGACAAGGTTAGACACTGCAAAGTATAGAGCATCCACACTTAACCACGGCTAGCGACAGATGTCACTCCCCCCACCTTTCTTGTGGCTCTCTTCCCAGATTCATTTTACAACATTTAGGCAAGCAATTAATTTGGTTTCTGTTTATAAGACCCAGGCTGGCTTGAAACACTGATATATCCCTCGTAGGGCAGGGGAACGTGTGCAGCTACAGTCATCCACTCCACCCCAGTCCTTTTATAGACAGAAATGTTATTCCGGTAAGCAAGATAGTGTATCGTGGAAGCACAGCTTTTTGCTCTGTTTGCAAATAATATGTAAACATATGTGTTATTTTTGTATTTATTATATTTGAAGAAGATAAAGAAATGCTTAGTATAAGCCTGTTACAAAGGGAAAACTGACAGATTCCTGTACTGTAATATACTCTGTACATTAGCTGTGTCATTAAAAAAATTAAAATGTTGATAACCCACCTTTCATTTGAAATTCTCCAAGATGGCTGACAAAAAAAACATTGGCAAGAATCTTGTTGGTGCCATGCAAGTGTAAACTAATTCAACAAGCATTTTCCCAGTGGTGGTATAAGTGCTGTTCCTTGTGTAGCCAATTGTGTCTTAAGCACATACACTGGACTCTCTATCATTCTCAAGTTGATAGGTGGTAGTGGTTAGAATCATTGCCAAAAAAGTATTTTGAAAGTATAAATCAAGGGTAGGCAACCTTTCCCCTTTAAGGGCTGAGGGACTTCAGTTCCCAGAAGACTCAGCCATGTGTTGGCCAATAGTTCCTGGGTTTTTGAGAGCTGAAGTCCCTCGGCCCTTAAAGGGGAAAGGTTGCCTACCCCTGGTATAAATAAACAGTTTATACTAGTTCATTATCTACACTCTAAAATATTAATGAGACGAGGTAAATTTATCAAAGCCAATTCCTCCTTCTTGATAATTTCATTTTTTAAAATCATCCTATCCATTAATTAGTTGTTTAATGCTTTTTTAAAAAACTTTTCTACTGGATATTGTTTTAGCTATTTTGTTTTAACTTATATTATAAGCCACTTTGGGACCCATATTTAAAACACCAGATCCCATATGATCTTGGAAGCTAAACCGGATGAAGCCTAGGGGCTGTACAGATGGTCCCTTTTTGGAGTGGCAAAAAGCCACCCTTGCCACTGCAGTGGCAGCTCTTCTGCGCTCCTTTGGTGCAGCATGTCTAAATTCTGTGCCAAGGGAGCGCCCAGACACCACCCGCCATCTATTTCAGCAGTCGGCATGAGGATGACTTGGGGGGTGGAGTCGGGGTGGCTGGGTTGCGGTCACCATGCCCCGACTCCACCCCCAGGCTCTTTTGGCTGGTCTGTACTGGTCCCTAGTTAGTTCTCAGATGGGAGACCATCTAGGATATTAGGTACTGTAGGCTATATTTCTGAGGAAGGCAATGGCAAAACCAACAAAAAAGGCATGCACACGCACACATACATGTGCAAACACAAACACATTGGGCGAGACAGGTGATTGAATGAATGAATGAATGAATGAATACAGTTTATCCAAAATAGACATTAAGGTGACCAATCTGTAGTTTCTTAGGTTGCTTTAAAAATTGTTGTGACATCATCCCATTTTCAGTTCCCAGGTACAGAGGCTGATCCGAGATAAAAGTTACTTATTTTTGTTAGATCAGCAATTTCAGCAATACTTTAGGAATTCTCAGCATGATACAATCTGGTCATGGTGTTTTTCTGATTTATAATTTCTAAATTAAGCCTCCATTATCATCTTTTGTCATCATTGCTTACCTCAGTTGTTCTGAAAAAGTCACTTCCAGCATGGGTATACCTCTTTTGTAGACAGATACAAGGAGTTTCATATAGTTTCTTTGTAATCTTTTTTTTTAATTTTAATTAAATTTTATTGCAAATATAAAAACAGCACATGTAAACATACAAACATACAAAAACATACAGAAAAAATAAACTATACATGTAAACACTTAAGACATACAATATAGTACAACAGCAAGAAAGAAAAGAAAACAAGATGAAAAAATAACAAAATAATAAAAAAGATATTAGAATGAAAAAGACATTTAAAAACATCTAAGACGTATACTTCCAAGCGGTACCTACGGATTAAATAATTCTTAGCCTATAACTAATTCCATCCAAATTCGACATATACATCATGCACATTAAATTAATGGCTATTATAAAGTGGTTCTTAAGTCTATTAATCTAAAACTTCAACATCTGAATTCCATACATATACTAAATATTTTCAGTAATTAAATATAATAATTCTACTACTAATAATGTTAATTAAATATAATTTAACAATGAAATACCAATATTAGGAATATTATTCATTGACTTATTTGACTAAAGTAATTATTTACTGAAGCTATACTATATATCTCAGTATTTCGTGTCTGGTGTACTAAAATCTATTCCATTAGTGATTTGTTCGGAACAAAATCTTGAATGTGCTTTATTACTTGTATCATATTTTTTCATATAACAATACCACGGGGTCCAAATTTTATAAAAATCAGATAGCGGAATATCCCAGGTTAAATATATTAATTTTTCCATCTCATATAAATCATATAATTTCAATTTCCATTCTTCAACTGGTGGAATTTCCCCCCCCCCCCCAATATTTTGCATATAATATTCTTGCAGCACTTATCAAGAAGAAAAATAATTTTCCATTTTTCCCTTCTACCTCCTTACTTACAATATTTAAAAGATATATTTTAGGATCGGGGAAAAATTGTACCTCTAATATCTCCTTTATTTCAGCTGTAATCTTTTCCCAATATTTCTGTGCTAATTTACAATTCCACCATATGTGGATATAAGACCCCGTTTCTCTTCCACATTTCCAACATATAGGATTATAACCATTATACATTTTAGATAATTTAAGTGGAGTCAGATACCATCTGTACATAGATTTATATAGGGCTTTCCCTCACGTCAATACTGAGTGTATATTTTATCATTTTTTTCCATATTTTTTCCCAGTCTTCTAAATTTATATTTTGGTTTAAATCTATAGCCCAACTGATCATATAATTTTTTATTATATTTTCCTCTTGTTCCCAATCTCTAATCAAATTGTAGTATTTCGATATTAATCGTGTATCATCACCACTCACCACTTTTTCAAAACTTTTATATGTTGGCCCAATTTGGTTTAATTGGTGATCCAATTTAAATCTCTCCGTCAGTTGTCTATAAAAAAACTAATTAACTTCATATCCTGCAATTGTAAGTTCTTCCTGCGATTTGAGAATCATATTTGAACTTTCACCTTTAATTATATCCTTGTAACGAAGCCAGGATTCTTCATTATATAGATTTTTCATCAGTATGGCTTCGGCCGGGGATGCCCAATAAGGTATTTTCACACACCATTTATTTTTATATTTGAACCAAACTCTTAAACACGCCTTACGTATGTAATGATTTTTAATTTTTTTATCAGCTTTAACTTTATCATAAAATAAATATGCATGCAGTCCAAATTGTAGATCTGCACTTTCTAAATCCAAGAGCCTTTTATTTTTTAATTTAAACAAATCATCAAGCGAATTTAAAATGCAAATATCATAATACCACTGTAGATTAGGTAAGGCTAAACCACCTCTTTCCAATTTATCATGCAAATTTATTAGATTGATCCTAGGCTTTTTATTACCCCAAATAAAGTTGGAAATGTCTTTATTCCATGTTTTAAAAGGTGCATCGTTATCAATTATGGGAATATTTTGGAAGTAATACATCATTTTAGCTAACACATTCATTTTAATGAGAGCAATGCGACCGAGCCAAGATAAATTCAGAGATGTCCACTTTCGAAAATCATTCTTAATTTCAACCCAAATTTTATGATAATTGTTTTTATATAAATCTGAATTTTTGCTGTAAGCCAAATTCCCAAATATTTAATCTTATTTTCTGATCTAAATCCAGATATATGTGTAATTCTATTTAGTTCATTTTCAAGGGTATTTATTAAAAGCATAACAGTTTTATTTCTATTCACCCAATATCCAGAAACGTTGCCATATTGTTTAAGAGTGGTGATTACAGATTCTATACATTCGTTTATATTAGATAACGTTAAAACTACATCATCTGCATAAGCTCTTAGCTTATATTTTTGTTTCCGAATTTCGACCCCCTTAATTGATTCATCATTTCTAATTTGAATAAGTAAAATTTCTAACGTAAGAATGAATAATAATGGTGCCAGAGGACGACCCTGACAAACACCTTTATAAATGTTGATTTTAGATGTCCTTTCCCCATTTATTAACAACTGAGCGTCCTGCTTTGAATAATTTTTTTTAATCCAATCAAGAAAAGCATCACCGACTTCTATTTTTTTGAGTACCCCAAACATGAAACTCCAATTTATATTGTCAAAAGCTTTCTCCGCATCCAGGAAGATGAGGGCCAATTTTTTATGAAGGTTTTTTTTTTTTTTTTGATGTAGTTCAATTAAATTTCCTTTTGTCTTTCTGGAAGGGAGAAAACAGTTTTGGTCACAATGAATCCAATTTTCTAATATTGTTTTAAGACAATTCGCCAAAATTGCAGCAAATAATTTATAATCAGAATTCAATAAAGAAATCGGGCGATAATTATTAGGATCTAATTTATCTATCTAATTTAATTTAAAATGTCATGCTGTTATCCCATTATTTGTGCCAAATTTTTCAGACCCACTGAACCCATGGGATTTGTCTGTCTGTTGATTCATGATTCCAAAATTTGATTCACTGGGTCTACTCCAATTTGATTTAGCCAATAGGATTTGCTCCTGTATGCACAGAACAATCCTATCCATGCTTCTTGTGTTTGAGTTCCAAAGGATTGATTGCATATGCATGTGTGTGTGACTGAATCTACACAAAGTCTGTATCCCAGCTCCACTGGCATAGTACCCGTGCCCTAGTTTGGCCCCTTGCCACACATACTAGTTTTAACCTAAACTGAAATCAGTTTAGAAAGCCATATGGGACCACCATTATATAGCCACATTGGTGCATTTTTCTACTGTGTGTATGAGTTTGCTGTATTGATTTATGCCCTATTACATGACTGACTGCAACAGCCACAGGGTTTGGGGTTGGTTTTTTATTATTATTTGCACCACACATTCATATATTCAATTAATCAGCCTTTCTTTATTTTCCTTTTATTCTGATTGCCTGCCTGTGTTTCTGTAAAATGAAGCCAGAAGAGCAGTGGGAGGTGAAATGCTGACCTGCAAATGTATGCAATGTTATGTATACAGTAGTTCCCATGCAAACACCAAATCCAAAAAGAAAAGACAGTATCACCTTTTCCATATGTCAATACAAACAACAGGGCTACTCTTCTATGGTGGAAACTGTCAGATGATCTAGGTGACCACCCACAAACTTGGTCCCACTTCCACCATCCCTTTCCTGATTCCACTGCGATCCCATTTCAAGGATTAAATCATGGTTCTTCTCAAAAACAGCAGAGTAAAACGGATTTTTTTTAAAATGCCTTAAAGCCCTCAGGCATGGAAAAGAAGTGTTTTCACATCAGAATGAGAGGATTGTTGTATATTCCAACAAGACTGGGATCACGGTAAGGGTGCATTATGTAGCCTGTGTAGATTCATTATGTGTTTTATAGTAGTTTATATTGACGTCTGTGCTAAAGTCTTTTTGAAATTTTACTTTTTATTTATTATTTCAATTGGACACCCTATTGTTAATAATAATAATAATAATAATAATAATAATAATAATAATAAATTTTATTTTTATCCCGCCCCTCTGCATAGCAATCGGGGCGGCTCACAGCAGTTAAAATACAATAGATAAAATACATTCAAGTATCCCAATCCCTCCACCCATCCCTCCCCCCCCCTTAAGACAGAATTAAACTAGAAAAAATTTAAAACAGAAATCTATAAAAAGAGAATTATAAAATAATGGTGGCAGGGCAGCAGAGAGCATGGGGAGGAGGTTCAGTATTCATTCCTCAAGGAAGGTCAGTCTGGGAAAGCCTGCCGGAAGAGATCCGTCTTAACTGCTTTCTTGAAAGCCGTGAGTGTTGTGATGAGACGGATCTCATCCGGCAGGCCATTCCATAGTTTAGGGGCGGTGATGGAAAATGCCCTCTGCGAGGTCTGTTTCAGTTTAGATTTCGATTGTTGGAGCAGGTTCTTCCCGGCTGACCGAAGGGCACGGGGGGGCTCATATGGGGAGAGGCGGTCCCTAAGATAAGTTGGACCCAAGCCATGTAGGGCTTTAAAGGTCAAAACCAACACCTTGTACTGCGCCCGGAAACTAATTGGCAGCCAGTGGAGGGATTTGAGCACAGGTGTAATGTGCTCCCTCCTAGATGTGCCGGTAATTAACCTGGCTGCCATATTTTGCACCAACTGAAGTTTCCGAGTTAGGCACAAGGGTAGCCCCATGTAGAGTGCGTTGCAGTAATCCAGGCGTATCAACATAGGTATGTGAAGACATATCTGTGGATTTTGCTTCAAGCTTGAGGATTGAGAAACTTTACTTCTCTCTACACCTGAAGTCCACACACATCTTCGATAGCATATAAAAGTATCTCCTTTTCCGGATGCATACCTGCCAAAATGGTGACCAGAAGTAATGTCACATCATTTCCAGTACTTACCTTGGCCATGATATGTCTAGAAAAAGAGGTATTTGAGAAGTTTGGTGAGTGTGGGGGAAGGTGTTTTGTGACTTTTAACATAAATGGGGGAGGGGGTGTTGTGGGGCAAAACTCATTCCATTTTTTTTTTTTTTAATGAATGTTCAGACATCTTTACGGACCTGCATTGTCCCGATCCTTGTTTCATTCTAAGTTTTTTCCATCTTATCTGTGATCAGAAGTAAGAGGCTTTTAAAGCCTAGTAAGGTGTATGGAATTGAGTTCTACTTTGCAGGCTGGGAGGCTTATTTATTAATTAAAACATTTGTTCATTTCTCTCAACCGACTAGGCTCACCAAGGCAATGTACAATAGACAAAAATATGTAGCCAAACAAACAAACAAACAAAAGTTATAAAACTCAAACATACATTTTTTAAAAGTACCAAAGGCTACCACCACCCTCTCACTTTCGGGAGTTAAAGTCATATAAAATAGTGCAGTTTGGAAATCAGTCTGACTTGCCTTGGGATCAGAGCCTTGCTGTGTATTTCTCTCTCTCTCTCTCTCTCTCCTTTTCACTTCTTCCCTCCTCCTCCTCAGTTTCTTTATCTTTGATGCATAATATTTGATTGTAAATTAGATTGTTTATGTTAAAAATAATACAAACATTAATACAAAAAAGAAAAGCATAGATCTATAAGCTTGACCACAAAAATTAGAATCATAAGAAAAGTAAAGGCTGGTGAAAGAAATCATCCCTGGATGCACTCTGGAAGGAGTTTACAAGTGATGTCTCAAAGGCCCAAATGTTTTTGTTTACTTATGCCAGGCTATCCTGGGCTGGTTGTTTCATTTTACTTGTGCATGATGGTCGGATTTGAATAAAAAGTTCACTGAAAAAAAACCCCAAACCCTGCTGTTATACTTCACTGAAAAGTGCTTAACTCATGGAAACATATGGAAAAAAGAACAGCTTGCACATGTGCTTTTAAAATAAGTCTATTGCATCTCTGCACTGGTTTTCTTATGGAATTTGTTGTGGGAAGGAACCACAAAGGGTCTCCAAGTTTCATAATGAGGTAAACAGTATTTCATTGTATTAGTCATTAAATATTAAAAACAAAGGAAGGGAAAAATTTCTGTCCCTAATACATCATCTAGATCAGATGTTCCACTGTTCAGTCAGATAATGAATCAGGACAGAATATATTTTATTGGCCTTCCTAAATAGAGAGGGAGAGATAAATCAATATCTTGAACAGAAAGAACCAAAGATATGTCAGTAAGTTCATTCCCTGGATGCATTTTTCCTTGACAACATTTTGTCCCACCTCTGTATAGGAAAATAGGATTTATTATTCCTACACATTAAAGAGCAGTGGAATAGCAGAGCACTTTTCACATTCTTATATCATTGTTATGCTATATGACATCATAGCTAAATCATGATGAGGAAGGAAATTGATGGCTTCAGAGGAGGTGTCCAGTTCTCCCAGCATGGAATTGAGATGACAAAAATGTTGTTGTAAGCAAATGAACACCAATTGATTCAACTGGGACCCTAAGAATGCTGCCACATTCATGTCTTTCCAGTCCACCCACAGGCACTGTATGTGCACTATACATTTGCATCAGTTTTACATCACTTTAATTGTCATAGCTCCATCCTTAAGAAATCTTGAGGTTGATAGTTTGATTAATTACTCAGAATCTTCTGCCTCTAGCCCACCTCTTGAACCACGGCTTCCAAGAGATCCCAAAGTACTAGAATTAAACTGATTTATTTCCTGAAGTTAAAAACATCTGGAGGGCTAAAGGTTCTCTGCTTGTCTGTTAGAAGCTGTATGTGAACACTCATGTACTTTACAGAGCTGTTCAACATCACAAGTGGAGGCTGTGTGGTTTATTGATGGGGAAAGGTATCAAGCTAGGGTTTGTGGTATGAGCAAGACCTTTAGTACAGTTCCTAGTAACCTAAGAGAAGTGGCCCAGACAACTGTTAATCATAGCCATAGATTATGCTTCTGGTTGAGGATTTTTACTATAAAATTCCATTATCTAAAACAGGGTGATGTGTGACTGTAATTAAATTATTTTTTTAATTATGAATTTTAAAATATGAATGGGTTATTTGTAATGTTTCTTATATTCCTTTTAAATTGATGTTATGTGTTTTTAAATTGGTGCTATATATCCAATCTGTTGTTGTATTTTAATCTGTTGTTGTTCCCCACCTCAGTCCATAGGGAGAGGTGGGTTAGAAGTTGTTGTTTTTATCTTTCATTTAAAATCATTCCATGTTCTTCCACAAGTTCTTCTATATATTTTTTGCCAGAAAGATGCTTTTAAAGAGGAAAAGATTGAACATTCACAAGACTAGTATTACTAGTAGCCCTTCTCTGGAATCACCCTAGGAAATTCAGTAGCTGTGGGATCCCTCGCTATAAACTCACCAGCCACAGGAATGGAAACAATATCTCTATTCAGCAATCCAATGGTGCTGTTTTCAGGAAGCTGTCATTTACAATTTAAGATTTTGGGGCTCAGTGTGTCTGAGGATGGGCAAAGGTGTATCTATAGAGGGGTGGCAAAATGAGGACATCCCTTCCCAGTAACAATTCCTGCTCCCTAGTGAAATTTACCTTCAATCCACAAATTTCTAGCATTGCAGTAACTTAAACTTAGTTGAGCATTTAGGAAAACAGTTCAGGCATCCATAGATATGGGACAGGCGAAGTTACCAAGGGAATGTGTACTCAGCAAATATAAGGCCTCTTCTATACAATGCTAGAAATTTGAAGACTGAAGAACATTTCATTTGGGATGACAGAATTCTTATTTTTGGGGGGTGGGGGTGAGGTATTTATTTATTTATTTCACTTATATTCCACTTTTCTCCCAAAATGGGATCCAAGCTAGCAATGCCATAAACTTTCCCTTGGAGCAAGCCTGCATATGAGCTTGTCTTTTAAGATAGACCACAGACTTTAGTTAGTTGAAAATTTGGCAGCCAGATGGACGAATGAAGCCATGATACATGCATTTCACTAGATTTAGGAGAGCTGCACTGGCTGCCAGTTTGATTCTGGACTCAATTCAAGGTATTTTTCTTAACCTGTAAAACCAAAATAGTATGGAGCCAGGATATCTTAAAAGCTAATTTCTCCTATGCAAATCTGGTTTTTTGCAAAAAGGTCTTTAAATGGGAAATGCTGTACTTTTAGTTTCATTACTAAGTTTTAAATGCTCTTAAGCTTTTTAAACCAGGAATTTGTGCTGCTTTTAATAGGAAACGTATTTAATTTCTCCCATCCACCACTCTTCATTATAAATGCTTTTTAGTTGTATTTTATTTTAATTTATATTGTGAATGAACGTTGTTTCAGCAAACCCTATGAAATCCATGAGATCACTATAAGTCAACAGGCAATTTGAAAGCCTGAATGCATGCACATAGGCGCACACACACACACACACATCTTGTGTACTGCATCATGTCTATGTCCCATGCTGAAGGAAAGGAGGGAAGAAATTTAAAAAAGGAACTTCTCTAGCTTTAAAGATTCTCCTCAAAGGCCATTCCTTGCCCCCCCCCCCCCCCCTTATGTTTTTAAGGTGAGTTGATCTGTGAACTTTTTTGGTTTTGGTGTCCCAACTTTGAAATCCATTATTAAGGAAGGCATGACTGACACAGAATCTCATGTCTTTTCAGCAACTCATTTAGGTTTTGCCCATGACAAATCAATTTTGAGGTTTTAAGATCCAGCTTTTTATACTATTACAGTCGCCCTTCCGTTCTTGTGGACTTGAAGTCAGCGGTTTTGCATATTTATGGAGGGGTAACCTCCACTAAAATCAATGGGGTGCACCACCATGGGGGCACACCCCATTCAAGCCTATGGGGCTTGAATATCATCAAATCTCCATTTTTGCAGGGGGAGATTTGGGGGGGAGCGGAATGGATCCCCTGTGAAAACAGAGGGCTGACTGTACTGCTTTAGCCTGTCTTTTAAAAGTATGCAAAGGGATCTTGTATACTCAAAGGTGCTACAAGATCTTTTTGCATATTGATTTTCCAGGCTAAGGGCCTCTGCAGACAGCGCAAAGCGCCGGCAGGGAAGGGGAGGGGCAGCCACACACCGGGTGCCCCAACCCCTTCCTTTGGACATCATCAGAGTGCGTGCCATTGCACACAGCAAGTGCTTTGATGACGTCCTCCTGGCGCAACATCTGGACATGCTGCACCGGAAGAGGTGCAAAAGAGCTGCATGGTGGCTCTTTGGGTGCCCTTTTTGCCACCTGGGAAAGGAGCACTATATTGGGGCTCCTTTCCCAGGTGCCAAAAGGAAGGATTGGGGCCGAGGAGTGGGGCAGCCTCATCCCCAATCCTCCCCTTCCCAAGGCGGCCCATGGCCACCCGTCTGCATCTCCCCTAACACGGCTTTCTCTTTGAATTTTAAAAGCATGTTGTTCTTGTTTTTAGGTCTGTTAATCATTCTTTGGGTATTTTACCTGATCATTGGAAGATAATGTTTTCATAACATATCCAGTCTATTTTGTTGCTTGAGTCAATGAAACTTGAACAACTGAATCAGTCGTTTGCTCACTGAGTAAAAAGAGGGGGGAGGAAGGAAAGAGAAATGAATCCTGAATACAGTTGGCTTTTGGATAGCAAAGAAACTTGACCACTGGGAAGAATCTGTCAGTTCTTTGTGATTAATGTCACCCTGCTGAAGCACAAAACATTTTTTAACATACTCATTTCCCCCACCCATGAAGTAAGGGAGCATGAAGTAGGTTTTATGAGAATATTTTCCATAGAAACAGATAGTATAACTCTGCTCCAAACTTTTTCCATGACAATAAATGCAGGCTTGATGTTTGGATACTGAGCCACTGTGCCAGATTGGTTGCCATGGTCATGCTTTTGACATTTCCCACTATCACAAGCTTTGGTTAAAACAACAGCAATATTAAAAAAAATCAGCAAGTGAGATTTGATGGTCTGCAGTTGACATACAGGCAAACCTTTTCTACATAATGACAGGCTTTTCACAGATGGGTGAATCTGATATATTTAAGCATGTGTCAGTTTGTCTAGTTTCCTCTGACAGGACATCTTTACTATGTAAAACAAGAAATGTAATGTATATAATTGCAAAACTTAGTGTGAGTGAGCTAAAATGGACAGGAATGGGACATTTTGAGTGAAACAATCACAGAATGTTTTACTCAAGAAATGAAAATCTAAAAAATGGGGTAGCACTAGAGATAGCAAAATCAGTCAGAGAATATAATGCAAATTCTGATTATGTCATATTAATAAGATTTCAGGGAAAGCCCATCAATGTAATCTTTACACAAGTTTATGCTCTAACTAAAGAGGCAGAAGAAAAAAAAATAAGATTCTATGTCAGAGTCCAGAAAGAAATTGATCACACACCAAAACAGGATTTCTTGTTAATCATAGATGAATGGAATGCAAAAATAAGAAACAGAGCAGCATCAAAGATTGTAGGAGAATTGGATCAAGAAATGAAGCAGGAGAGCAAGTGACTGAATTTTGCAAAGCCAACACTTTATTCATCACAAACACAAAGCAACCCAAGAAACAACTGGACATCACCTGATGGCCAATATAGAAAACAAATGGACTACATAATTAGAAGCAGATGATGGAGAAGTTCCATTCTCTCTGCAAAACTAAGACCAAGAGCACAAACTATGAATTGCTAATATCAAAAATTAGAGTAAAGCTAAAAATCAACACTAAATCAATCATCATGTCAAAATACAACCTGAAGAACAGCCATTTATAATTTAAAGATACTGTAAAAATGTTGTTGTTGTTAACTGCCCTTGAGTCGATTTTGACTCACGTCGACTCTATGGATGAGATATCTCCAAGACCCTCTGTCCTCCACTGCTCTACTTAAGTCCTGCAACCCCATACCTGTGACCTCCTTAATACAGTCCATCCACCTAGCTTGTGGCCTTCCTCTTTTCCTACTCCCCTCCACCTTCCCCGTCATTATTTTGCCAATGAGTCCTCTCTTCTCATGATATGTCCAAAGTATGACAGTCAGGCAAGCTTATTGCATTCTTAAATAACTCACCTTACCTGAGGTACCTTAAAATTAAATTTGGGCAGCATCCGGACCCTATTGCAAGGGTTTTGCATCACTGCCCGGGACCATCCTGGGGCCATCCCTGCTCCTGGAGATGCTCCAGCAGCCATTTTCTCAAATCAGAAAACTTCTGGCTTCGGAAGACAATTGGGGGGCCGAAGCACCATAAATAAATAAATAAATAAATATATTTTTAAAAAATAAAAATAAAAATATGAATGCACACTCTCTGTGGAGATTTTGCCAAAAAAAACAAAAAACAAAAAACCCAAGCACAAGTAATAACAACAATAATCAATATCATCATGGCGGGCGGTGGCAGCAAGACTGGCCTGGGGCCAGTCCAAAGGCCTCGGGGGGGGGGGGGCACATCCGGCCTCTGGGCCTTAGTTTACTACCCCTCATATAGCTCCTTGGGTTTTGTTGAGTTTTGCCAGTTGTTTCCTTCAGGTGTACTTGTGGAATTCTTTTGGATGGCTATTTGTAACAGTTTCTTGGATCTGCACTAGATCTCTTCTGGTGGGTTTATAAAAAATTGGGGCATGGTTTGCTGAGTGGTGCTTTGGTTTGAAGGCAAATTATCTCCTCATTTTATTTTTTCTCCTTTATAGTTATAGTGCTGTAGTGAAAAGTGTTAATTTATGCACTAAAAAAAGTTAATTTATGCACTAAAACACTATGGTTTTAAAAATAATACATTTAATTAAAATTAAAATTAAAATTGAGAGAGAAAGGAAGAAAAAAGAATGATACTTTTTTGTTCCAATATATCTTGGAATTAAAAAGAAACCCACTAACAAGTGAGAATAAAATGTTCTAGTTTTTGCCAGGAATTACCAGAAAATGGTATGGGACAATAGAAATGTAATTTGGATATTTAAAAAAAACCACCAATCATGACCAACAGCTACAAATACTACAGCTTCCTGACACACTTGCTCCATCTTGAGAAGCCCATTGTGGACTGTTGATATAACCAAGTTACATTTTACAACAATATGTTTTCATTTGCTTTTTCTCTTGAGTTTCACATTAGGTGTTACCATAGAAAATTTGCAGAAAGAGACATTGTATATTCTAGAATTTCAAAGGTTGAGCTGTTCTGCATGCCTTTTTGCCTTGCAGCAATTACAAGGTCAGGTCACAGTCACTTGATCATAATGATGAATTTGCAAGAGAATCTATTCCACCTACGTGCCAAATTAGTATTGCTTTTCATTTGAATCAGCAGATGGGGGATTACAGGTAGGTACATCTCAGAAGTTATACATAATGGGTTGGCCTTAGTCATGCTTGGAATATACTGATTGAAATCAATGAGACTTAAGTCAGTTACAACTCTAAGCATGACTAAGCCTAGATCCAACCTGGTTGAGCCTTTGGACAATGAGATAGCTTTTGCTGAGCAGTCTGAGTCATATCTTTTAAATCAGCAGCTTTTCTGTCTTTTCAGTGCTGCCCTCCAAATTAGTTCCTAAACTCCTATATACATTCTCTTGGCTGTGTCAAATTGAACTAGAGAAATATCTGTCAAGATGTATACAGCTGCTTTTCAAAACATTTCTGCTGATGCTTTCTCCCTTTGTACCCCAGAGCAATTTACCACAGGCCTCAACACAGTCTCACTGATAAGTAAACAATAAGCTCTCAGAAAAATCCATAGGAAGATTTCCCAAAGTCTTATAGAAAGGAAGAAAGTTGGGAGCTTATCACATTACCTTTTAAGTTGACTGCGCCTAATGGGATGCAGCCGGGATGTGGCATAAAGGAGGGAATTATTGCACTGTAATTTGCCACCGAATCCACTCAGTGAGTGTAGTTCGGATCCCAGCCATGCTCAGCCGGACGCCATTAAAACTTGGGAGCTTTCCATTTTCAGAAAAGGGCTTGCTGAACACAGCTGGGAGCCAGGCTGCAGTTGCCTGGAGCATTTTGGTGGCAAATTACAGTGCAATAATTTCTGCCTCCGTGCCATGTCCCAGATGCATCCTGTTACGCTGCAGTCAACTTAAAAGGTAATGAGATAAGCTCCTTGAAAACAAACCCTTCACTGGTTTTGAACAGGGTAGTGGGAACTGGCAAATTCAGCCAAACATAATCAGACATATTCAGTGAAAGTATGTATAAAAGAAAAACATTTCAAAAATCAGTCGTTTTCAACCATGCTTCCCCACTGTTGTTATATTGTATTTATTTAAATTTAGTCATTGCTTCATCTATTTCCTGTCCCACCTTTCTCCCAGTATTGCATACTCTCCAACATTTCACAGACAGCAACTGGCACATGCTTGCCAAAGCAACTTCAGAGCATGGCATGGTCAAGATAGAAAAAAGTATTAATGAGGAAGAAAACACAAGCTAGAAGAGGCTGCAGCACTTTGCTTGTGTCTAAGCCTACTGGGACAGGCAAGATTCTGCCCCCTCCTCTCCTTTCTCTTCTGCTGAGTTAACTGACTGCAAAGTTTTTGATTTTGATTTTGTTTTATTTTTAAATTTTGCGCTTTGATCTCAGTTTGCAGCAATTGCAGTAAAATTAGGACAAAGCGTATGATATTTTAAAGGATATTTTTTTTTAAAAGATATTTTAAAAGCAGGTGAAAAAGTGGGGTGACAGAGGATTAATGAGAGCTATTCTTGCCAAACTAGAACAGTGGGAAGGTATGGTATTAGGATCCAGGAAATCTCAAAGCATACTTTTTTAAAAAAAGAGTAACATACATGCAGTTAAAAAATACAAAAAGCTGTAGTATTTAAGAAAACATGACTAAAACCTTTTCACATTAAATTGAACACCTGAATTAAAAACAAACCATTCTTTTAAATGGCAGGAAAAACATCCAGCCTCATCCCCACCAAGTTTGTATGGAGGGGCACAATAAGGACATTGTGCTCTCTAAATAGGAATTCTGCCCCCTCAAATGAAAGTTTCCTTTAGTCTGCAAATTTCTAGCTTTACAGAGAGGGAGATGCTGAAAATAATTCATACCCAGAACTTCTGCATTTCCTGTGTTTGCATTTGCTTGGTAACTGTGACTGCTCCTTTTCCGTGGGTGCCTTTACCTTATTTCTACATGTAGAACTGAAGTTTTAAATTACTGCAATGGTACAAATTTGGAGACTGAAGAAAATATTAATGGTCCTGGAGCAGAATTTTTATTGGGGAGGACGCAATGCTTTTAAATCCCTCCCATAACTATACCCCTGTACACACCCACATTAAAGTCCCTAGTTCAGCCAGTCAGTTGCACAAAGGCTGAAGAATTTTGTTTCTCCCTGTTAATGGAAGGACATCAGGGAAGGTGCCAGGCTGCTAGCTAGAAAAGATAACCTGCTAGTAAACATAGCTTGCTAATAAAGATAACTTTAACACTTTAGCAATAGCACTTTACATTTCTATACTGCTTCATAGTGAAGTAAACACTCTCTAAGTAGCTTACAATGTGTTAGCCAACTGCCTCCAACAAGCTGGGTACTCATTTTACCAACCTTCGAAAGGATGGAAAGCTGAGTCAACCTGGAGGCCTGCAGGTTTGAATTCACAAAATTGTGGCTGAAGTACCAGCATTTAACCACTGCACTACCAGGACTCCCTAACTTTATTCTGTCGGAAGGGAGTTCCATAATCTGGGAGATGCCACCAAGAATCTCATTTCTGGTATCTTCATTAAGGACTTTTTCACATGAGGCTAGAAAGCAGAATTTCAATATGATGAAAGAGTCTTTTGCCAGTATTTATCACACAACGTCATGTCCATCCTGCTGCTGCTTTGCATTCCATCCATTTCTAGAGCACTCCTTTTCATTAATGGGTAAAACCCACCAATGACTCCAATTGCACTGCGTTTCCACTAGAGACCTCCATGCCATAGATCCCTTCCACTTCTCTGGAAGTCACATGGTGTGAGTGGGTGTGATTCTGCTCCTATCCCCCCTCTCCCTCTCACTATTCCCAAGTAGGCTGTTTTCCTTTTATTTTCTATTTATTTTCTCTTTTCTTTTTATTTCATCACATTGCCAATTGTGGTAAAAATAAAAATAATAAAAATGGAAAGATGGGGCTACAGAGGCCATGTGGAGGAGAGACAGTGTGACCATGGATCACCAAAGTACTATTGGAGAGAAAAGTGTGATAATACATGATGCCAAACCAGTGTGCTTCCATTCTCAAAGTAGTGGGATTGTGGCAGGACAGCAGGCTGGTGTGATGAAGTCCTAAATGTTCCTATAAAGGGTGTGGGACTGTCCTGCCACAATCCTGCTACTTTGATCTTAAAAACCCAGGTAGGTTCATATGAGGGAATACAGAGCTTCAAATAATATGATCCCTCAGAAAATTCAAATAAAATGGTCTCATTAAAAATGCAAAATAATTAAAATAGGAAACTTAAATCATTATTAAAAACAAAAGAATGATAGAGATAGCCAAGATAACTCAACCAGTTGTCATTTGTATTATTCAGATGTATCATACAAATACTCTTGTCAGCAAAGTCTTGTCTGTCTTTCTGGTCAGGAAAAACTGGGAATCATGCAGTCTTCCTAATGTTGTTGGATGGCAAGACCTAACACATAGCACAAAAAAATTAAAAAATGAAGACTGCTGGGAGTTTCAGTTCAGTGACCTATGGAGGACCACTTGATTCCTACTCCTTTTCCAGGGAATGGAATGAAAAGCAAAACTGTGTGAAATTTATGCAGTAGATACTTTCTCCAGATTTAAAAGCAATGAGCTGTATCTAAATTTAGTCATAGAGTATAACCACTGTACTCATGTAACTTTACCCAGCCAAGACTTATTTATGTCTCACTTATTTCAGTGAGTCCACTCTAAAGTCTCAAATGCATTGCAAAAATAGCGTGGTTTGACAGCTCTTTAACTGTCATGGCTCCATCTGATGGAATCCTGGGATATGTAGTTTGTTGTGGCACCAGAGCTCTCTGACAGAGAAGCTCACAAAATTAAAAATCCCAGAATTCCACAGCATGGAGCCCTGGCAGTTAAAGCAGTGTCAAGCAGCGTTAGGGCCTTTGCAGACTGCCAGAAATAGTGCACATTAAATTGAGGCACTGCCCTGGCTCAGTGCTAGGGAATCATGGGAATTGTATTTTTTTCTGGGACATTAGCCTTCTCTGTCAGAGAGCTCTGGTGCCACAATAAATTACAGTTCCCATGATTCCCTAGCACTGAGCCAGGGCAGTGCCTCAATTTAATGTGCACTATTTCTGGCAGTCTGCAAAGGCCCCTATTTCTGCAAAGCAGATTAGTTCCAAGGTCCCTAAATCTACATTCAAACCATTGTATTGTTATTTCAAAAACCTAAGTCAGATTCAAAAATAAAATTAAGCAGAAATATTTTTGTTTGTTGTTGCTACAAAGCCTTTTGCTTACAGTAAAAGTTTCATGCAGCCTCTTTAATGGGGCTTTGGGAGTCGAAAAGTATCACAGAATGGGGAAAAAAAAAACACCCTAGAAACCACACAGTTTCAACTAGTTCCTGTCATATTAACCTTCTGGTAGAGTCAAGCTTCCCTGCAAAACCACAGTTCTCATTGTCTCTGCTTGAAAAAAGGTCAAACAGCAAATTATGTCAGAAACAAGAGCTATGAGCAGCTAAATTTAAATAGGTAAATTTCCAAAGCATTTGATAGTCGTATAAGTAAATGAAACTTTCACACAACAGTTATAGTGCTATGATTCAGCTTGAATTGCCATGGAAACATCCTTATAGAATCTTGGGATTAGCAGTTTAGGCAGAATGGCCTTTAGAATCCTCAGCCACAGAGTTCTTTTGGTGGCTCACCAAACTACAGATCCCAGGGTCCCATGGGGTATTGTCCTGGCAGTTGGCGTGGAACCATAGTGCCATAATAGTGTAATGGGAAAGGTCCTTAATATAGAAACAAATGCACCTTTTGACTTTCATAACGCAAGTAGGAAAGGACAAAAGATGTCACACTTTTGGAAGAGGGAAAATAAATGCTTGCAGTTCAAGCCAGTATATTCAAACATTTTAAGCTTGTTTCTCCTTCTCTGTTCAGTTAGAGGACCACAACTCAATCAGCACCAGTCATCTCTTCATTGGATAAATATATAGAAAAATCCTTTTGTGGGGGTCATTTTATAGGTGTCACAGCTCCATCCCACCAACTAAATCATAAAGTGAACAACAGCTAATGTTGCCAGATCTCAGGGACTGACTTTTCTCTTTTTGTGGATCCTCTCTAAGTGCGGGATGAGAGTACAAATTGTCCAGTTTTGAAGGGCTCAGCTGCAGACAAGAAGAAAAGGGATGTCTGCAAACCTCCAGCTCAGTACAGCAGGTGTGTGCTTCAATTTCCAAAGCTTGATTGATTTGTTATAACACCTTGCAAAAACTCTCCAGGAGGGTCTTTACTAAGGGATAGTCTACACTGGTTAAATAAAGTGGCTTCTAACTGCTATGAAAGCAGGGAGTTTGGATGAAGCACAAGGCAAAACCGTGTGGTAAGCGAAAAGAAGCCACAGTCTGGGGCTAAAAACTGGAGCAAAAAGAAGCTTGGATACTCTGACTCAAAGCAGAAAATGTGCTTCACCACACTCCGGTGCCAGTATGGGACTGCGGCAAAGCAAAAACCTGATCGCCGATAATGCGATGGATGTAACTACAACATACACAAACCAGACGGTCCAACAAGGGGGCATGGGGTGAAGAGGGGTGAAGGGGGCATGTATGGGGGGCTTCTGTGATTATGCTTTGCCAATGAATCATTGGGCACACCGATGCATGTTGACACAATGCTGTTGGCATCCCTATTGAAGGCCCTGTCCCCACTTAAGCCTAGTGGGATATTTAGGAAAACAAAATATGGTAGATAATGCTAAAGGGAGACTTCAACATTTCCCTAGTCCTCAGGCAGTGCATCTCACATGCAACTGTGCAACCAGTAATATGGAAGGAGTATCCAATGAAATGGCATCTGGATAGGAAGAGGAAGGTAATTGGAGGTTGCAGTGGTGTGTTTGTGTGACAGTGCACATACATGGTGGGGAGCCAACAACAAAAAAATATAACCATGCAGTGCAGCTTGATGCTACACAATGCGGACAGCCCATGGGTGTTTGGCCCACCTTGAGAGGCAGCCGTGCGGACAGTGAAGTTTCAGCCTGCTTTCAGAGAACCCAGGATTGAACCTTTCCCCCCCCTAACCATCTGCTCCAGCCCTTAGTTATCTGCTTCTTCCCTCCCAATTGTTGTAGTGCCAGAGCTCACCATTCTGTGTGAACCCTTTGGTTAGAAGCAAGTAGGCTACATTCAATGTCCCTTATCCCATCTCCTTAAGTAAGTGAGGAGGAACAATCCCCTCATTTCACATTGGTCTAAGAACTGCACTTTTTGTTAAGATGTTTGTCTTAATTTCCAAACTGTTAGCCTAACTGGCTTTTGTATGTGGTACAAGAGGCAGGGGACACAGTTTTGTGTTTTGGTTGAGGCAACAAAATATCCTGAATCAGCCCTAAGGAGGAGGATGTATCACTAATCTCCTTTGTACAAACCCAGGAAGTTAATGTCAGAGTAGATCCTGGAAAGTTTCAACTGGAATGGAGACCAGAGGAAAAAGAAAAGGGCATCTCTCTACCTGACTGAAGATCATTTTTCCAGTCAATTTGACCAGGCCTGGAATCCTTCACACCCAATGGAGCCAATTTTACATTTTTGAATTACTGTGGCTGCATCCACACTGAAGAAATAATCCAGATTGACATAGCTCAATACTATGGAATTCTGGGAACTGTAGTTTTGCAAAACATTTAGCCTTCTCTGTCAGAGAGCTCTGGTGGCACAACAAACTACAATTGCCAGAATTCCATAGCAATCAACCATGGCGTTAAAGTGAGGTCAGCCTGGATTATTTCTACAGTTTGGGTGCAGCCAGCGAGGATATATCTAATCCACTGGCAATAAAAATTCCAGATAAAAGACAGACTTGTCTGGATTAATGGTTATACACTGATCAATCCTTTTTTGCTTCCCTTTGGCTGCATGACCTGAAAGTCAAGTATTACCTTCTTTGTAATATGACTACAGCTGAGATGCATCATCATCAGAGGTAACTACAGTAACAGAGCTCCATTGTCATACGTACATCTGACAATGTCAACCTCTTAAAATTTAGAGTTTCAGCATAGCAGTAGCTCAACTGATGAGTTTCGGAGGAGTTGCAGATCAAGAGATTGCAAAATGATGTTTGCAGCATTCCCATAGTCAAGAAGCAATTGAGAACAGGGAGCTGGAGGTCTTGTCATAACTACTTGTCTCATGGCACCCCACAACTGGAAGAAGTCATTTTCCAGTATCTCAGTGTGCATCTCTTCAGAAACCTTTCAGGTGAGGTGCTGCAGACTGAAACAGTAAGGTTTGGAGGTAATGTTTCAATAACAACCATAAAAATGAATCCCCAGCAGTTATAAGATCATAAGCCCAGTTTATGATCTTGTACCTGCGAAACAGGATCCCAGCATTGTCTTTCCATACTACTATCACTATCAGTTTTCCATACAGTGAAATGTTCATATATAAGAAAATACTGAAAGGTGCCACTTCACTGAAGTGTGTTGTTCCAGATATGGTAAGTTGATTTTTCCACGTGGAACTTCTTTCACAAACATGGTCATAACATGAGAACTATTCACAGGGAAATGTTGAGGTCTCCCTTTAGCCATTTCAAACCAGCTTCAGGACAGGCTTTGGGGTTGAGACTGCCATGGTTGCCTTGACCGACGATCTGCGTCTGAGCATCGACAGGGGTAGTGTGACCCTGTTGGTGCTCCTAGACCTCTCAGTGGCTTTCGACACGATAGATCATGGCATCCTCTTGGACCGCCTGAGGGGGCTAGGTATCGGGGGCACTGCATTGCAGTGGTTCCGATCCTTCCTCTCAGGTAAGTCCCAGAGGGTGCTGCTCAGGGAAAGTAGCTCTAGCAAGAGGAAGCTCACTTGTGGGGTCCCTCAGGGGGCTATCTTGTCCCTGATGTTGCTTAACATCTATATGAAGCCGCTGGGTGAGATTATACGGAGTTATGGTGCTGGGTGTTATCAGTACGCTGATGACACCCAAATCTATTTCTCCATGTCTCATTCATCGGCCTCGAATTCTAATGGCATCGCCTCTCTTAATGAATGTCTTCTGATGGTAATGGGCTGGATGAGGAAAAACAGATTGAAACTGAATCTGGACAAGACGGAGGTGCTCATGGTAGTGGCCCCGAAACCAAGAATCGGGTTGCAACCTCCAGTCCTGGATGGGGCCACACTCTTCTCCAGTGACTGTGTTCGCAGTCTGGGGGTGCTCCTTGACTCGTCGCTCCTGATGACAAATCAGGTAAATGTGACAGTCAGGAGTGCCTGTTATCAGCTTCAGCCTTTTTCTGGAAGTAAGGGATCTCGAGAATGTTGTGCACGCGCTGGTAACCTCACGCCTTGATTTCTGTAATGTCAAGTAACTACATGGGGCTATCCTTGTACTTGGTTCGGAAATTGCAGCTGGTACAAAATATGGCAGCCAGGCTTGTCTCAGGAGCATCTAGGAGGGACCACATTACTCCGGTTTTGAGGTCCCTCCACTGGCTGCCTATCAGCTTCCGGGCCCAGTACAAGGTGTTAGTTAGCACCTTTAAAGCCCTAAATGGCTTGGGTCCAAGCTATCTCAGGGACCGCCTCCTCCCATACAATCCTCCCCGCACTCTCTGCTCCTCTGGGAGGAATTTGCTGCAGCCTCAAATATCGAAGCTTGCAGCCTCAAATATCGAAGCCAGAGGGCTTTTTCAGTTTTCGCCCCCAAACTCTGGAACGGCCTGCCGGATGAGATCCGTCAGTTAACATCATTAGACAGCTTTAAAAAGGCTATCAAGACGGATCTCTTCTGGCAGGCCTTTCCAGATTAATTATCCCGGCCTTGGGTACTCCCACCCCCAATGATCTTCGCGTGGCCCCATATACTGATGGATGAAGAACATTGCCTTGGGCCAATCTTGTGCTTTGTAATGTTTATTTTTTTTTTTATTGTTCGAATTTGTGGTTTTAATCTTCATTTGATTTAATACTATTTTAAGGGGGGGATTGTATTTTGGGATATATTGTATGGTTTTATTGTTGTAAGCTGCCCTGATTGGGTCCCCAAAGGGCGGGATATAAATAAATTATTATTATTATTATTATTTACCATATTTTGTTTTCCTAAATATCTCACTAGGCTTGACTGGGGATAGGGCCTTCAGTAGGGATGCCACCACCATTGTGTCAACACACCTCCAGCACCATTTTTTTAACTGTGAGAGGTTACAGTGCCAATGGCTGCTTCCAGCTTGGATATCTCAAGATATCGTTAGATATGGGAAATGATAATAAATAATTACAATGCAATATGTACTGACTGGTGCTGCAGTGTGCTCACCTCTGACATCTACAATGCATTGGGCTGGAACTGGCCCGTACATGGGCACAAGCAGGAACTCAATTCAGAACTTGAAGAAGTTACTACTTTGGACTACATTTCTCATAATTCTCTGTCCAGCATGGCCAATACAGCTCAGTACAGCCAGTACCTATTATGTTATTTTGGAAATCTCTATAGGGGGGAAAAATGCACAAAGCTTTCTAAACTACGTCACCAATTCTGGGGACAACAGCATAATGTCCCAGTCATTAGTTTAACTGAATTCTTTTTTAGGTCAAACCTGTCAGATGAAGGATTTGACTTAGATCCATCTTACTTGACAAGAAATATCAGCAGCTTTTTGTTTTCAGCTGTACATCTTCCTGACAGTCTTATACAAGACAAAGAAATGAGATCCTTCTGGGACAGCATCTGACTAGGTAGATCTATCAAGTTATGTGCTCAAGGCAGCCGAAAACACATAACACAGCCAATTTAACAGGTGGGAAGTACAGACTAGTTATGGATTCATGGAGCCAAGCATCCCAAATTAGAGGAAACAATGGTTGATTTAGAGCAGTGCTTCTCAATTATTTTCTGTCATGCCCCCCCCCAGGAAGAAGAAAACATTTTGCGCCCCCCGTGCGAGTGTAAATAGTATCATTTGTCTATAAAATTGTTATAAGTACACCTAACGACCCCCCCTTTATGGAGCCTCGTGCCCCCCTTTACGGAGCCTCACTATTTGAGAAGTACTGATTTAGAGCCAGGATTAGTACTCCAATGCTACCTTGTAATTGTATAACACACACAAAATGCTTTTAAAAGATACTGTTGTACATTTGATTGAATGTTTTGAGCAGCATTAATAGGATTTATTTAAAGAAAGCATTTAAAGAATTGACCCATTCTCACATTACCTTCATGTTGCAAACAGGAGGTGCAGTAGCTTATGAAACCAAGAGAAATAACAATACCTAATCCCTGAAGAAACTATGTAATGGCAAAAGGAGTTACCGGTAAGTCAAAATGATTGAGTAATAGCATTATTTCATCTTTATTATAACATTTAAAAAACTACAAAAATATGCCCCTCACCAGATAAAATTAATCAAATATGTCCATATAAGTATGCTCACTTAGTTAATCCTTTCAGTAAATGCATGGTCATATGTTGGAGACAAAGTGATAGTCTTCTGAAACAATCTGTATGAGATGCCAAACACGTTTCTACCCTCAGGCCTTCATCATTGGGAAGTAACAGGCATACCACCTAGTGGGTTTGAGAGAGGGAAAAAATGAGCTGAAGACTGTGGCTCACACGCTTAACAGTGAGTCAATCATTCAGAGCAGTTTTGTGAAGAATATTGTATCTATTAAGACAATACAGAATAATTTAATAGGAGGGGAAAATTCTAACAATTGGGGCAGGCCCAACATTTACAGAATCTAGAAGTAATGACCTACAAGTATAACAGTTACTTATGATGAGTTTCTTTAGTAACAAGAATATAATGACTTTAAATTTCAGAAGTAATATTCTGGCCAGAACTCTGTTAGTGTGTTATGCTAGCAGTGTACTTTCCCCCTAGGCAAGTGCAGTAGTAGCAACAGGGGGCAAAAAGGCTGACATCCTGTTATTGACATACACCACTGTAAGCTGCTCTGTTTATGCAGAGTGGTTTTTTGGACAATGTGTAATGATCAGAACCAGCTGATGGCAGTGTAGGCAGAGTTGTGTATGTGGACTGTTGTGCATGTGGTAGAACATTAAAGTACACAGAATAGCATGTGAATGCAGATTGTCTCTACACATTGTGCATTGCAATTGCACAATAGGTTGTCAACTATGTGCATTGACCATTGATCCACATACATTGATATGTGTATAGGGGTTGTGTAACATCTGCTAATGGACATTTATGTTACTCTGAAAGGATGTAGGATTGCAATCAAAATCTGAGCAGCCTATTTTGTCCAATGCCTTACTTCTGTCAGTTTCTGCATCCATGGTCGTTTCTCTCCTACTGTCAACACTGGTGTAGTGTGCCAGCAGCCTGCTGTGTAGGAATACCACCAATTTTGAGATGTCACTGCTAACATTGTCAAGGATGCTTTAAGTCAGTTTGATGTGAATTTTGAAGGTATATGCCATTCTCTTATCAATGCCAAGTTTTTTTTAAAGAGTAATGAAACGTACTGATTCATGCTAAAAACAGATCAACTGTATTCAATCACTTCTGAGAATATTGCAAGCACAGTAATAAATTTGTTTTGGCCAATAAGGGTACATCTCTGAACACTTCACCAGCTCTTATCACACACTTTCTGTATGATGTCCCTTGATTGATTGTAGCATGAAATCACTACATTGGCTGTTTTCCTCCCTGAACAAGAGGCTGGTGGGTGAAGTACCTTGAAGTTAAAATTGCAAGGCAATGGTTTCATCATAAGGAAAAGTCTTCATGAGTTGCTCCACCACTTCCTGTGTTGAATAATTTGTTTTAAAAGTTCTGTGCATTTTTGTACTAATTATGAAATCATGATATCTAAGAGAACAAAACTAATAAAAAGTCCACAATATAATTATGAGTTGGGAGGGACTGATATTCAGTCTTGACTAGGGTCTAATCTGCACTGAAGAATCAATACAATTTCACATTGCTTTAACTCAGGGGTAGGCAACCTTTCCCCTTTAAGGGCCAAGGGACTTCAGCTCCCAGAATTCCAGGAGCTATTGGCCAACATGGGACTATTGGCCAACATGGCTGAGGCTTCTGGGAGCTGAAGTCCCTCGGCCCTTAAAGGGGAAAGGTTGCCTACCCCTGTTTTAACTGCTATGGCTCATTGCTATGGAATTCTGTGATTTGTCATTTTGTGAGCTATTTAGCCGTCTCTGTCAGAGAGCTCTAGTGACACAAAAACTACAAATCCCAGGATTCCATAGGATGGAGCCATGGCAGTTCAAATGATGTCAAACTGCATTATTTCTGCAGTGCAGATTAGACCTCAGTTCCTCACTCTGTGAATATTCTACATATAAGAGCCTGCTTTCTGCCCCTGTAAATCACACATCAATTTCTGGTAGAGAAAGAGAGTAAGAGCTAGGAAGCTCCTCCATTCAGACAAAGCCTCCCCAGTTGAAGAGGCAATTTAGTAGAACAAGCAAGGCAGCTCATCATACATGTAGGTGCAGAAGACCAATCCCATACAACAGTAATGGACATAGTACAACTTGGGAATAGAGCTTGGAATTCAGAATCTAGCAACCCCTAGTAATTGTCCTTGTCTTGCACATGAGATGAGAACTGTTATGGAAAATGGAAATTTCTTGGCAGGTTAAAACAGCTTCTCCCACCAACAGCATGTGAGCTGAGGCATCTGGAAGATATAGTCCAAAAAAATAACTTTTCCAAGCTCTGCTTGTGATTCTCCAAGCTGAACACAGTCCTTGAGACTTGTATGTGGGATCCATCAATAGTGATATCCCACGATGGAAGAGGCACACAAAAACATCTGACATCAATTGGGGACTGTATGTACATGGCAATGCATATACGTGGATCCATGTGCCTGCATGCAGGCAGACAATATTTACAGGGGGGGGGGGGGGGAATTGTTCAACCTGACAAAAAAATTCCAGTTTCTGTAACAGTTCTCATCTCATGTGCAAGAACAAAACAAGGACAGTTACTAGGGCTTGGAGGGTTGGTAAGGTTTCAATAATTTGTGCAAAAAATATCTCTGCATCAGACTAGTTTCTTTTCCATTGTGAAACAAAAAACACACACAAACACAGCATGCCAAGAACAACTGGCTGAATAATTTTTTAGGAAATCCTTTATGGAAAAATGTAAAGAAAGTTGCTCATGAGAGCAATGATTCAAACTACCACCATTTTGCACTATTGACCACTGCAGTTATAGGGGGGTTGCAGACTGCTAGAAATAGTGCAAATTGAGTCCACTTTTAGGGTTAGGGTTAGGGAATCATGGGAACTGTATTTTGTTGTGGCACCAGAGCTCTCTGACAGAGAAGGCTCAATCTCTTAGAAAGAAAGAAAAAAAATTCCCATGATTCCCTAGCACTAACCCTAACCCTAAAAGTGGACTCAATTTGCACTATTTCTGGCAGTCTGCAACCCCCAATAGTTTTATGAAACTGCAGAAAGATGCCAAAAGGGGCAGGAATCTTGCCAACTTACAGATAAGGAGAAAAACTATGTGGTTTCTTGTTTTCATATGCAAGAAAGAGACAAGGAAGGATTTACCTCCCTAATGTGCGTGTAAACATTCTCCCTTTATTGTAGACATAAACTTCTTTCTACAGAGATAATTCAGTAAAAAAGAGCCCTTCCTCACCCTGCTTATGCACAATGCTGTGATTCCACTTTCACTGCCATGGCAACATCCTAGAGAATCCTGGAATTTCCAATTTGTATTTAAGTGTACCTTCAAGTCGCCAGTCAAATTATGGCAACCCATGTATCTCACAGACTTTTCTTAGACAGAGGTGGTTTTGCCAGTTCCTTCTTCTGAAAAATACAGCATTTGGTATTCATGGGTGATCTCCCATCCAAGTACTAACCTGCTTAGCTTCCAAGATCAGACAGGATCTGGTGCCTTTAGGATATTTAGGTAATCCTTTTCAGTTTAAGGGGAGGTATTTAAATTTGTCAGCTAGAGATCTCCTCTAATGCCTGTGACCAAACTACAAACCCTAGGATACTACAGTACCAAACTATGGCAGTTAAAGGGAATCACAGTGCTATAAATGTGTAATGTGAAAATGATCCTAATTGTGTACTTAAGAGTTGACAAACTTTGTGATTTTGCAGTTCGCTGGCAGGGGTGGTGGTGTCATGTACCTGAGAGGTCACAATACTTAGCTGGTGGGGTATATTCAATTTAATGGATCACTAGTTATCTAGATCTAGGTGTAGATCTAGAAACTAGACAATCAGATCTCAGTCCATTTAAAGCATTTTTCTGACTATTTCTCCCTAGATCACTCAAAAACTATATATTCAATACAGCCACTTAATATTTTGTGAGTTAATCATAAAAAGGCTACCAGACAGAACCATAAGCAAATATAGAAGAAAATCATTAGCAACCTGCCTGTCAAAACTGGGGCCAGTACACATGGCTCCTTTTTTAATTTTCACCTACTCGCAGCAGGCTAGTCATCTGAATAATTTACCACAAGTAGACCCTTCCCTTTGAGCATTCACATATCCATAAAAGCCTGGTTTGACTAGCAGACATTAGTTGCATATTCATACTTGGAGGCCTAGGTTTATCAAATTTATTCCCTGGTTTGCATACCAGTTAAAATAATTAAATATCCTCAGTGCAAATGCAAGTGCAGAGGAAACCTGCAAATCCTGCTGATGCAATGAGAATTGTTCATACTGTCAACAAATCAGGTTCTGTCACTTAGTTTACACCGTAGCTCGTTATTTTAGATGAAAGATGTGACATTACATAGATTGCAATATAGTTTGAATATGTATATTGTGATATTATATGGTAAGTATAGTTAGTCATGTGCAAGAAGATGAAGTGGTAGAGTAAAAGGTTGGAGTAGTAAATTGGTATATGAATGATTAGCTGAGACAATGGGAGGTGCAGTTAAAATGATGTGATAAGCATAAGGAGGACAGTGTCGCATGCAATAGGATTGGAGCATGGATGAAGACAGTGATGGGAGGGTCTGAGTTCTGAAGGATGAGAGAAACAGAGCAAAAAACAAGAGAAAGAGATGGAATGTGGTTGTATTCTCATTACAGTTATATCAGTTTAACTGCCATGGCCCCATCCTACAGAAACCTTGGACTTGTTGCAGAAGGCACAACAGGAGTTATGCTGCCTCTCTCACTTCTGATGTGCTTTCTTCACGTGGACATATCCTGGGGGAGGCTCAGGACCTGGCTAGATCAGGCCTTTCAGAACTGTAAAGGTTGACAGATTCCCATTCCTTTAATGCAAGAAAGACCTTACAGCAATAAAAACAATATAACATTTCTTTGCTTTCACCCACAAATGTCTTCCTAAGCAGCACATGTTTCACTACCCCCTGCTCCAAGAAATGAACATTTTGGAAATGTCACTTTGGGGTGTCTTCAACCAGAATCCCTCAAGCAACATGGTCAGTACAGTCATCCTGTTTGGGGAAATCTTGAAATTATAGTCCCCAAAAGCCATATTTCCAAGCTCTGGAAAGGAGCAGTAATTGAATCAGGCCAGCTTCCCTTGGAAAGGCATTGTATAATTGTGGCACAATGAATGGAATGGCCTTGTGTATCAAAACTCAGGGCAAGACTTCAGATCTTGACTTGTGCCTCTGCGAGCAGTGGATTTGCCAGACTGAAAACTGGAGAGGGTTCCTGTACCTTGAATGGTTGTGTAGAAGAGGGAATTTCTGCAGGTGACACTTGTTACCTGGTTGCATGACAAGCAGCATCTGCTGAAATTTCCTCTTCTACACAACCATTAAGTGTACAGGAGTGGTTTCTAGTTTTTACTCGTGCAACCCTAGACTGGGTAGGCAGCAATATGGGACAACTTATAAGAAAACTTTCAGTTATCCTCATCCTACATTCTAAAACAGGAGACTACAGTTGGACCTGTTTTTTAAAAAATGTTAACACTGAAAATGGCATAATCGGGAGTGGCCCAGATTTTTTTTTTTTTTTTTTTTTGGTCAACAGAGATTGTGTTGTTGTTGTTCTATTTTGCTGAAGGACAAATGATACCATGACTGCATGTACCAAAACCAGCCAGCTAGCATGGACCTTGAATCATATTGTTGTCTGCTTCTGTTGCATTTGCTCAGGGGAAGGCAGGACAGGTTGTGTCCTCCAGTATTTTGCCACCATCCCATACCCTCAGGATTTGCCACCTGAGGCAGATGCCCCACTGTAACTAATGGTCAAGCTGAGCCTAGGGTTAATGCCTCTCAGACCTCATGAAGTTAAATTACTACTAAGGAAGGCTTTGAATGAAACTAATCATGAACACAGCTCTAATTCCCAAGTATTTTTAGGCACTGATTTCAGACATTGTGACAGTTACTTGAATGGACTCCAAAGCTTTTAGAGGATAAAACATGCAGAAGGCAAAGGATAAACATGATGCCATTATGAGAAAGATGCTGGGCAAAATGATTAAATAAAGATAAATTCCAAAGTCTATTCAATTACAAGAGAAAGTCTGGAGAAATTGAAACAATGGTAAATGACAAAGTATTTAACTAGTTGTTAGGGAAAGATCACATCTGAGAAGGCAAATGTCTCAGCTGTGGTTCAGGAACAGGAAGCAGTCACAATTGTGGTTTTGGTCTGCATGATTTTTATTACTACCCACTAGAAAAAGTACAAAAACAATAATCTACTACAGCTGCCAAACTTGTTGCATGCTGTGCAGCTACCATTTGCTTCTTATGCATTAATTCAGGTCAGATCTGTTTAACAATGATGTCATTTTCATCAGCATTTAACAATTGGATGTCTATTTCATCTCCTTCTGTAATTGCTTATGAATATGAATCATAAAGATCTGTTTTGCATTGACTTCCAAGTTTATCATAATCTCCAATAGTATTAATGAAGAAAATTCTGGTAGCTAAGAACATGAGCTATGACTTAAGAAACATCATACCTAAATTTTAAAGGTGCCCCTTAGCCCAGGGCTGGAGATCATGTGGCCCACCAGATGTTTTTGAATTGCAGATCACAACAGCCTTAGCTCCCTAACTGGGAGTTACAGTTCAACAATATCTACAGGGTCACAGATATCTCAAAACATTAGACTATTTGGGAAATTCCATAGAATCCTAGAGTTGGAAGAGACCACAAAGGCCATCCAGTCCATCCCTGTTATGCAGGAATACGCAATCAAAGCACTCCCGAGAGAGGGCCATCCAGCTTCTATTTAAAAACCTCCAAAGAAGGAGACTCCATCACTCTATGAGGCAGCGTGTTTGATTGTCAAAAAGCTCTTATCATCAGGAAGTTTAGGTGGAATGTTTAAATTAATGGTTAGGTGGAATCTCTTTTCCTGTAGTTTGAATCTTAGTTCCACAGTGTGCAGACACAATAGATTTCAAGTGTCATTTTAGGCTGTTTAAACTGAGATAGAGTTGTCTGCAACTGCAGAATCAGAAATGGCTAGAGGCTGGATGACTGCCTTTCCCGTGGCACATAACTTATGCCTTAATTTGCCATTGTGGGAAAGGTAGAAGCATTCAGTCCAGCAGAGCAGGTGAAATAGGAGGGAAAAACTAAGTTATATAAAATGCCAATATAAGTAGTTTTGTCAGAATTTAGACATATTACTGTTTTTGTCTACAATTCCCAGAATCCCAAAACAGTAAGGTAACTGAGAGGTTTAAATTTAATATATATATATATATATATATATATATATATATATATATATATATTCAAGGGGAAAATCCAATACACATCATACAAAACAGATTTACCAACATATTCTGAAGTAAAATATGAGGCCATTTGTCTTCCTCAGTGTTATTTCTGGCATATGAAATAAATTCATACTCAATGCATCAAGGTTTGACAAATTTCTATTCTGATTTGATTGATTACTCTTTCCACAAGCCTTTTTGTACCATGCATCAGTTAAAATGTAAGCAGCTCCTTTCCACCTTTAGGAAATTCTAGTCTTGCTGTAGTTTTGTTAAAAATAGTAATTAGTTCTTTTGCAATATCTTTCTGGATTTGCCATTATGATCCCACAAATCTCACTAGTGTGAGACTCAGAATAAAGGTCTGATTCATGTGTGTCCAAATCTCCCTTTCCATCACAGACCCAAATCTGGAAAATACTGGACAAGGCCACCATATGAAAAGTAGGTGCCAATGTCCCTTTTTTTTTCCCTATGAAGAAAATGGATTTTCTGCATAGGAAACGTTTTCTGGGCTGAAATTTATTTTATGTGCAAAAAAACCTCCATGTGTTTTTTCCTCTCCACAGAATAATTCCTTTACAACACTTCAGGATGATCTAATATGAGCATAATACTCTGGAGGAATATTAATTCTTTCCCTGAGGAGGCAGAAAATTGCTATAATTATATGTTCTTGCATATGAGGATGAAATATTCAAGGCATTTACACCTGTGTATGATACAAACATGATGCCATTGTGGAGTTTATAGAAGAAGGAAGCAATTTTTTAAAACCTTCTCTTGTTCTCCTGCCAGATCAAACCAAGTAAAGTTTCGAAGTGTCTATGTTATCACCACAGGATTATTAATAAAGTAAAGTATG
This sequence comes from Phrynosoma blainvillii, assembly GCA_026167975.1. Lineage (NCBI taxonomy): Eukaryota > Metazoa > Chordata > Lepidosauria > Squamata > Phrynosomatidae > Phrynosoma > Phrynosoma blainvillii. Next base: position 274,104,166 of record JANUYF010000002.1, read on the forward strand.
TCTGTTATTTAAACTATAGCAACATCTGCACTGCAGAAATAATGCAGTTTGACACTGCTTTACTGTCATGGCTCAATACTATTGAATTCTAGGATTTGCAGTTCTATGAGATATTTAGCTTTCTCTGTCAGAGATCTCTGGTGCCACAACAAACTATGAATTCCATGATTCCATAGCATTGGGTCATGGCAAGTGGAGGCAAACTGCATTATTTCTGCAGTGCAGATGTAGTCTACAAAGTTGGAAAGTGCCTCTTACAGATTTTGTAAGAGTCAGGGTTAGTTGAAGGGATGGAACAAACACAAAGGGACCTAGGGTATTTATTAGTAAAGCAAGGACCATTTGCACTTTTTTTTCTCTGTATAATTTCTAGATTAATCACCCAAGTCTGACTGAGTCTTGGCTATGTTTTGATGAAGAATGGGGCTGTATTCTTCAATCGTGGGAAGAGGAGGCTTCCACTTTCCCCTTTAGCTCATTTTAACCCCAAGGGAGGCTTCAGTGTCAGTAATGTGGTGAATCTGCTATTATTCTAGTTTGCAACAGAGCTATCCAATGAACCACAAAAAAGTTCAGCACTTTGGACAGCTCCATTAATTTAAACCTGGAATAAAATCCAAAACAGATTTGCCTCCCTACTGATAAGGAACCCTCTGACCATAAGCACAAAAATGCCTGGGCCTGGATTTAACAGAACTCTGCATGGAGCATTAAAAAAACCAACCCCCCCCCCATCCTTTGATTACACTGGTGTGTGTGTGTGCCCATGTGAAAGATAGGATGGTGAATGGCACTATAAAATGTTGATGTGATCACGACTACATATAGAACTGTAATTATTAGTGAAGTAATGACTCACATGAGTTTATAGGACATCATGTTCATTATAAAGGGTTGAGCTGTTTTGTAGCATTATTCACTGCTAGTTTCTAGATTGCCTTTTTCCAAACAACAAGAATAGCTTTGCCCATTATTTGCAGGCATGAAGAGACTGAGACTTCTGCAGCCATCCAGGTGTTTTTAGACTGCAACTTTCTGCACCCATACCAAGCATAGTGAATGATGGGAGTTGCAAATCATCAGGATCATATGATTCTCACTACTAGAATAAAATGAACATATTTCAGTAGTTCGTTTTAGGCAGGGATGGGAAGATGTGGCCCTTCAGATATTCATATCCCTCACAATTGGCCAGGCTGCATAGATCACATGGGAGTTGCAGTTGAACAGTATTTTGGAACCATTCTAGATAGGCACATAATCAGATCTGACATTAAGGCACCATCCTATGTTCCTTAAATCATTTTAGAAGAGACAAATCCCTATGTTTCTTCCTTTCAGTATCTGAGTATGTGGATATTTTGCTGCTTGCTTGCCATGACTCTAGTCAAGGACTAAGATTTTCTAATCTGTTGTTAATGGCCTTTGAGTCAACCTCAACTCCTGGCTATCCTGTAAATGAGACACTTCCCAGACACCCTGTCCCCTACAGCTCTGCTCAGGTCCTGCAGATTCATTGCTGTATCCTGCTTGATCAGGGACTGGCAACCTTTTGGAGACCTGGGCCAGTCTCCCATAGCCCAGGTCTCGGCTGGGCCAAGGGGGGGAGGAATGGCGGCGCACGCGCATGCACCCTCCACTGACACGTGCAAACCCCGCACATGCCGCCGCCTGGAAGCCCATCACCACCGAGGGTGCGCACAGGGAGGCTTCCCTCGGTGGCGACGGGCCTCTTGGAAGCCCAGCGCCACAGAGGGTCCCTGGACTTACCGGCCCAGGCGGACCCCTGCTGCCGCCGCGCCACCTCCGCCTCCGCAGCCGCTGCCTCCGCAGCCGCCGCCGCCTCCGCAGCTGCCGCCGCTTGCTTTTGTCGGCGCGCAAAAGTGCGCGCCACAGCCGGCATTTTGTTCACCAAAATGCCGCCCGTGACACATTTGCGCATGCGCAAATCCTGTGCATGCGCAAATGCATCACTGCTGCCATTTTGGAGAACAAAATGCCAGCCGCGGTGCGCGCAGTCACGCACCAACGAAAAGGGGCAGCACAGGTGCGGCAGCGGCAGCAGCGGCAGGGGTCCGCCTGGGGCGGTAAGTCCGGCGTCCTAGGCCGGAACCGGCCTGGGGGGCGTAGGTTGCCGACCCCTGTGTTTGATTATGTCTATCTAACTGGTATGCAGCCTTCCTCTCTTCCTACTGCCTTTCACCTTTCCAAGCATCATCATCTTTTCTAGTGAGTCATGTCTTGCCATAATTTTATTATTACTATTAAGCTTTATTTATAAAACACTGTAAATTTACACAGCACTGTTGTTGTTATTGATGATGTTGTTGTTGTTAAGTGCCCTCAAGTCAATCTTGACTCATGGTGACCCTATGGATGAGACATCTCCAAGATCCCCTTGTCCTCCACTGCTCTGCTTAAATCCTGCAAACCCATACCCATGACCTCCTTAATAGAGTCCATCCATCTAGCATGTGGCCTTCCTCTCTTCCTCTCTCGCTCCATCTTTCCCAGCATTATTGTCTTTTCCAATGAGTCCTCGCTTCTCATGATGTGTCCGAAGTAGGACAGTCTCAATTTGGTCATCTTGGCTTCCAGGGAAGTTTCTGGCTTGATCTGCTCTAGAACCCATTTGTTTATCCTTTTGGCTGTCCACGGGATTCCCAACACTCTTCTCCAGCACCACATCTCAACTGCATTGATTTTCTTCCTATCCTCTTTCTTAACTGTCCAGCTCTCACATCTACACATGGTAATAGGGAATACAATGGCTTGTATGATTCTAACTTTTGTGTTTAGTTGTATATCTTTGCATTTTAGACTCGTTTCTATTTCTTTCATGGCTGCCCTCCCCATTCTTAATCTTCTTCTGATTTTCTGACTGCTGTCCCCACCTTTATCAATGTTTGATCCCAGGTATGGGAATTCTTTTACTATTTCTATTTCTTCATTGTCTAGGTTGAACTTGTGAAGGTCCTCAGTGGTCCTTATTTTTGTTTTCTTTATGTTTAACATTAAGCCTGCCTTAATGTACACAGCACTGTACATACAATAAATTAAAATAGATAAAATAAAATAAACCTGCCTGTGACGTACATTCTGTGAAAACAATTAAATATAATACATATTAATACATATTAACATTCAAATAATAAAATATAGTAAACAAACAGATCAAAACAATCATGTAATGTTTGGCAACACCTCCCTGAACAGTTTTATCTTTAACTCAATTTTAAAGTTGGCTAAAGAGGTGATGAACTGTGCTCATGGGGGAAGGAGCTTCTAAGAGTGAGGGGCAGCAAGTGCAAAGGGGTGGATCTGGGCCAGAGAAGAGAAAATCCTTGGCTGGGACAGCAGTCCTCAGTTACCAGATTGGAGGGTGCAAGTGGGAAGGTATGGAGTAACAAACTCTGATAAATAAGGATGGGCCAACCCATGCAAGGCTTTAAAAGTCATCAACAGAAGTTTATGATAATATGTCCAAAGTACAACAGCCTCAATTTAGGCATCTTGGCTTCTAAGGAGAGTTCAGGCTTGATTTGTTCTAAGACTCCACTGAAAGCTTCTGAACAAGTAGACTGAAGTCTATGAAAGCTCATGTTGCCAACTTCTTTCTTTCAGTTAGTCTCAAAAGTTCTGCAAGATCTCTCTACATACTAAAACCCATTTGTTTGTATTTTTAGCCATTTGCAGTATCTCCAGAACTCTTTTCTAGCACCACATCTCAAATGAGTGTGTGTGTGTGTGTGTGTGTGCATATATATATATATATATATATATATATATATATATATATACTTAGCTTCACCTAGATTCCATTAGAGCCATCCTTGGCTCAGTGCTAGGGAATCCTGGAAACTGTAGTGTATTGTGGCACCAGAACGCTGTGACAGAGAAGGCTACCCTCATAATCTATACTAGATTATGCAGTATTTGCGTAATCTCCCCACCCCACCCCACCTTCATCTTTTTAGTTTTATTAAGATTACAAAGTCCTTTGTCATTTTCACCCCATCCGACCTCTTCTTCCCTCTCCCACTGGTCTTTTCCTTCTCCTGAGGTTTGTTCAGCCTTCCCATTGCCTAACTCTCCTTCTTCCCAGGCATTAGGAGTTTCAGGTTTGCCATAGTCTAGTTCCCTCGAATCCAGGCAGTATTATTTGCATACTTGGAGTTAAGAACAGGAAATTTGAATCACACAGCTAGTTAGGTGTTGTTCAAACAAAAAACTGGACAAGTTAGTTACTATCACCAAAGTTATCAATTAAGTTAGATATTTTCTAACAGACAACTCAATTTAATTCATTTTTAAATTTAATTGATTGACTTAGGTTAGAGTTCCAGCAACATCTTAATTCCAAAAAGATGTTATTAATTAAATTATTAAACAAATTAAAGAGTGCAAAAGAGCCACTGAATATTATATTTTCCAACTGGTACTTTATCCAAAGCCAGTTCTTCTAGATTTTTGCAAGGCTATCTACTATTTTTTGTTAGCCCCTCAGGACTTACTGTGTTCTAATTCATGATTATAGCATAGTACTTTACATAATTCCAAGATGAAAAGATTTTAAATCAACAAGTGATTTAAAAAAAGCTTGGAAGGAAGGTGGTCTTTCTGTTTTCTGCACCTGGCAAACACCCCATGTGTCATAGGAAACAGATTTTTGAAGCTTTTATCTCACAGAACTTTGGTGAGATCTATAAGGGAATCAATAAGCTAAAGAAAGAGGGAAATGGAAGGAGATGGGATTATAAAGGAAGCAACATAGGAACAAAAGGAGAGTAAAATCATGGATGGTATTTTTCAGCTTAATTCCAGTAAGCCTTTAATGCACACATTTAAACCTAAATTTAAATAACTATTTGACATAATAATTAAATTTTCCCCTTCCAGTGTGTATTAATGATTAACTCAGCGCATTACCTCTTTTCTATTAACTACCCTATCTCTAGTTATGACACTGGAAAAAACAAAAAATAAGATTTTTATAGCTTTGTCTTCCATAGGACCTTATCCCACGGGGGCTGAAGCAGTCGCATCCCCGTCCCTTCGCGCTTCCTTACCCAGAAAGCAGCATCATCCCAGCATCATTCAGGTCGCGGGAAATGTAATTCCCATTTCGACCAGGCATTCAAAAGAATGGGGATGATGCCTGGATGATGCAGCATCATGCTGCATTGGGATGGGGATGCGAGCGGGTTACCTGTGACGTCATGGGATCAGCCGGCGACAGGAAGCGCGATCGCATGGGGATGTGGCCAGGATGCGACAGGGATGGGCGGGGTCTCCCTGCGACGTCGTGGGATCAGCCGGGGTAAGGAAGCGTGATCGCACGGGGATGCGAGTGCTTTAGACCCCCGTGGGATAAGGTCCATAGTGTCTCTGCAAACCAGGTGCTAACATTTGGATCACATGTCAAGGCTTCTTGCTCTCAAGTAGACACTTTATTCTTCAATAGTCTCTTATTTCTTATTTCTCTTATTCCTGAGTCTGGTATCTGCTATCTAGTGACTCATTGGCACCTAGTGAATGATACTGCAGGCTATGGACAAGTTTTTAATTTACTATAATTAATCAGTTTCTAAAACAAAATGACTCTAAGTTGCACACCCTCATGGTCATCTTAGTATGCACACCAGATTTCAGGTGTCTAGGGTCAGGCTGACAGACTCTTTATTGTCTCATCTAAACAGAGTATATATGAGTTTATATATATGAATGGATGTGCCACTTCACCTGATTGTCTTGATATGTAATCTGTACTTAGGACAAGAGGCTGCAGTCAGAACTGAATACAGAGAAATAGTTCCCAATCAGCAAAGCAAGGATGCATTTTATCACTTTATTTCTTCAACATATATGCAAAAATATCATATGCAGAGTAGGTGTAAGTCCAAAACACACTGCAAAAATAAGACCACTTTAACTGCCCTGGCTCAGTGCTAGGGAATCCTGGGAACTGTAGTATATTGTGGCACCACAACTCTGACAGAGAAGGCTAAATGTGTCACAAAACTACAGTTCCCAGAATTCCCTAGCATTGAACCAGGGAAGTTAAAGCAGTCGCAAACTGGATTATTTCTGCAGTGTGTTTTGGACCTTAGATTCAAAGGCAGGAGGAGTGAAGTTAGGAGGAAGAAACATTGACAGTCTAAGATAGCAGATGTCACCATACTACTAGCATCAAATAACAAAGACCTAGAACAGTTACTAAAGAAAGTCAAAGAAGAAAGTGCTAAGGAAGGCTTTGTTGTTGTGTGTGTTCAAGTCATTTCTGACTTATGGCAACCCTAAGAGAAACCTATCATATGGTTTTCTTGGCAAGCGTCTTCAGAGGGGGGTTGACATTGCCATCCTGTGAGGCTGAGAGAGTGTTACTTGCTCAAGGTCATCCAGTGGGTTTCTATGACCAAATGGGGATTCAAATCCTGGTCTCCAGAATTACAGTCCAGCACTCAAGCCACTACACCAAGCTGGCTCTCTGGGTAGGCTTAATGCTGAATATTAAGAAAAAAAGTATGACTATGGACAAACTACATGAATTTATCATAGATAACAATAAAGTGGAAATACTCAAAGAATTCTGATACCTTGGATCAAACATTGATCAGAATAGAGAACACAATCAAGAAATCAGATGCAGACTAGGACTAAGAAGGGCAGCTATGAAAGAACTGGAAAAGATCCCAAAGTGCAAAGACGTAACACTGAATACTAAAGTTAGGATTGTTCAAGGAAAATTAATTCATTTGAGATGCAGTACTGGAGAAGAATGCTAAGGATATCATGGATGATCAAAAAGACAAACAAACGGGTTCTAGAACAGATCAAGCCCACTCTCTTCCTGGAAGCCAGGATGATTAAATTGAGGCTGTCATACTTTGAAGGACATATGTGAAGGAAAGGTTCATTAGAAAAGGCAATGATGCTATGAAAAGTGGAAGGCAACAGAAAGAGAGGAAAATTGCAAACCAGATGGCTAGGCTCAATCAGGGAGTCCATGGACCTGAGCCTGCAGGACCTGAGAAGAAAGGTAGAGAACAGGGGGTCATGGAGATGTCTCATTCAAGGGTCATCATGAGTTGAGGTCGATTCAAGGGCAGCTAGCAACAACAAGAACAACTATACAATGTTCACGATTTTAGAGCTGTACTTTTAACTTTCACATCTATCTGTAGCTGCCACATTTTTCTGGGTCTTTGCTCGGCCTGGATAGCAGGTGTTTTGCTTTCTAACTAATCTCTCACTTCCATTATCCACTCCAGTTAATTCCTCAGAGCTGTTCTGTCTATATGAAGTCTTGACATAAGGATTACATTTAATTTTTTTTTATTATTATTATTACCAACAGCCTTAGGCACCTTGGTAATAATTTGATTCTATCCCACTACCAGACTGTTAAATGCTGTGCAATGATTACACAGTAGAACACCATGAGAGCTGAAAATGAAAAACACATGTTCCAGATTTCTGCTTGCCAATCATATCCCCTGACTTCAGGAAGAGTTTTTCCAGCTGTATCCAACACAGCAGTAAAATGCAAAGCAAGTAAAGGCTGAAAAGAAGTCTGTGTGCCTGATAACAGCATGTTCCACTCCCATCCTGGTTGGCTCTGCAAATTCACCTTCTACAGGAATCCAAATGTGTGTGTATAGATCTAGTTGTAGATTTATAACATTTGTGAGATCCCCCCCCCCCCCCACACACAGATCCATATACCTATCTCCCATGCAACTGGTAATCAGTAGAGCAAGAACCAATGAAGCTGACAATTCTTTCAGTGAAACAATATAGGATCCTGCCTTACAATATTCAAAGGAGGGTTTTCTCTCCATCCCCCCACCCTTATAGGTTCTTCTGGTGAGGACACATGAGCGAATCCCCTCAGCAGCTGCTGCTCAGCTATGAAACTCCCTCCCAAGGCTTGGCCCCCTTTCTGCTCTCTTTTCCTTTGCAGGCAATGATCAAACAAGACTTTAGTCTTAACTCAATGGGGTATAACAATGTGCAGTGTGTCCTTTTTTTTTTTTTTAATGTAATATGAGATTCATCCAAGTGATTGATAAAGAAGTTGAATGGCACTCAGCCCAGTTATGCAGTTATGGCCTGGTTGTTTTATTTCACATGCACATAATTTTAGTTTTGAAAGAAAAATTTGCTGTAACATATTAAACTAATCATCTTTTTTGTGGTGCAGGAACCCCTCTCTATTCTTTCTGTGTTAAGTCTGCCTCTGCTACCAAATTGTCTGTTACAAAAGTAATGCCCAGGAGCACATCTACTTAGGGCCTTTGCAGACTGCCAGAAATAGTGCAAATTGAGTCCACTTTAAATTGAGGCACTGCCCTGGCTCAGTGCTAGGGAATCATGGGAATTGTATTTTTTCTAAGACATTGAGCCTTCTCTGTCAGAGAGCTCTGGTGCCACAATAAATTACAGTTCCCATAATTCCCTAGCACTGAGCCAGGGCAGTGCCTCAATTTAAAGTGGACTCAATTTGCACTATTTCTGGCAGTCTGCAAAGGCCCTTAGTTAATTGAGGTATACCTGTACTAAATCAGACCTTTGGTCCATCTAAGTCTAGTACTGCCAATACTAGCTAGCACATTTTCTATCTGAAAATCCCTAGTCTTTCCTGGTAATTTATTATCCAAATATTAGCTGGGCCTGACCTCACTTAGCTTCTGGATTCACATGAGATCAGATGTATTCAGAATAGTATGGTGATACCCTCACATTGAAGAGACACAAGAATTTCAATTCATTTTATACAAACATTGATCATGAATTGGAAAGAATTTGAGAGTTTGAATAGGGAATATGGGAGAATCCCAAGTTTACAGATTCCTCTATCCACACCCAGGTTTTAACAAGTAAAAGAATGGATCTGAATTCATGTCCAAGCAGACAATAGTGCTATATAGAATTTATAGAAGCCTGAATAGCCTTAAAAATAAAGAAATTCTCAAATAGAAGTGAAAATAAAGATGATTGCACATGTTTGAGATTTCATTCTTATGTGATACTGGTTCTCAAATGGCTAATCTAGAAAATGTAGCTGATACAATTGTATGCTCAGTTTATAACAGTAAACATTTTAGCAGACCATATTTCTCAGTTAAGGGAAATAATTAAAATACATATACATCTGAAATAATGCAGCAAATAAGAAACAAGAAACTATGGCAGAGGTATCAGAAGGAGGGCCTTTGGTTCCTCCCCACTTTAACAATTAATTGTAAACAACAAAATAGGAGCTAATTTCTCTGCATGCTGTCTTTTATTTCAGATGAGCAACAACATGTACCATAGACCAGTGGTCCCCAACCTTTTTATTGCCATGGACCGGTCAACGTTTGATAATTTTTCCACGGCCCACTGCGGGGGGGGGGGGGTTGCAGCATCGCGTTGATTATTAAATCAAAACAAGCAGTAGCAGGGCGGCCCGGTACCATTTGTTCTGCGGACTGGTACCGGGCTGAGGACCGGGGGTTGGGGACCACTGCCATAGACAAGCAGCTCTAAGCCACAATGTTCCTTTATTTATTTATTTAGAAAAAGAATTTCCAAGAGACCAAATAGCTGAAGGTTTGGGAAATGGTCTGTGCCTCTTGCTATGTAATAACAAGGCTCTTAATTTGTATTATGCCTAATTTATGCCTGCCTTATTAATGAGTAAAATACAAATTAGGCAGTTGGTGGACACAGCAAAGAAGCATGACAAAACAATGAGAGTTGGAATGCTTTAGAATCAGGTGCTGATATAACAGTAAACATGCTGCTTATTGGATGCAGAGTTTATATGGCCGAAGTACAGTGAGTTCATTTTTCGTGCTCCATTATTTATGGTAAGAGAACATACTAATGAAATCTGTAGTGATGGAGTGGCTAAAAGCCAGGAGGAAGAGCTTGAAGGGAAGAGCTGCTTCATTTATTTGGTAAATACAGTGATAGATGGTTCAGGAAATCTAACATCACTCTAGTGATGGATAACAATGGAGCCCTACCAACAACCAAGGTAACATTGTTAGAATGGAAACTACTGTATTTTTGGTGTGCTCTGTACACAAAGATGCTTGCTTCTATTGCCTCTTTGGTCACACCAACCCGTTCAATCCACCTGAGTCCACTTCACAAGAGGAGAGACACTGTTGTTGTAGTATGCCTTCAAGTTGTTTCCAACTTATAGTGACCCTTAGGTGAACCTATCATGCAGATTTTTGTGGCTGAAAGTGTATGACTCCCCCCCCCCCCCCATCACCCAGTGGGTTTCCATGACCAAGTGGGGAATTGAACCCTGGTCTCCAGAATTGTATTCTAATGCTGACACCACTACACCACACTGGCTCACAGGGACACTGCACTGGAAGGTAAGTTTGATCTAGGTTACAATTTCAGAGTACTTAACTCTGTTTTGGATCATGACCAATATGTCTAGCTTCAGAATCAGTAACATGTGTAATGTTGAAACATGCAGGGGTAACTGTGTTGGCCATTCAGCAAATTCAAACAAAAATCCACCAAACAGTGATACCGCTGTTGGCCAACCAAAATGCATAATATACTTATTGCAGGCTTTCAAAGCTCCACTGGATTCTTCATCAGGCAAGATGGTACAAACCAAACAGCAGGAAAAAAATGGAGATGTTAGTCAGATGCCTGTATTTTGATGTTTCTGTCTTTAGTTTAGATGGTAAGTGGAGGGTATCTTTTGCAGGCTGGCCCCTCCTCCTTCTGGCCATGTGGATATTGGGAGATTTGCAAAGACCAGGAAATTTAAAGTCCATTTGCATCTCAACAAGGACCCCTTTCTTGCAGTCCAATATGCCTCCATTCTTATGGGGTCACAGGCCTTTTTTTAGGCAGAGGACAATAGATGCCTCAAGGAGTTTTCATGTTTCTGAATCAGGAACATTTTGGTAGGTGTTGAGGTAAAACATGCCAATCCAGTTCAAATTTAAGAAGAAAAAAATTGTTTTACCTTGGTTGGAGGTCCCAATCCACTGGCTCACTCTTCAGTGTTGTGTAATGTTATTATTTTAAATAGAGATCTCTCAACACTTTTCTACTGAAATCTGTTATTCATGGTGGGTTTTATTATACATGTTGGCTCAAGTTAAAAAGCTTAATACCATACTTAGAATTTATGTCTGTCAGATCCATATGCACGATGCTAAGATGATATGATGTAATGATGATATCATAAGATGATATGGTGATATAGCATTATGATAAGGTGTTTACTGAAAGAGAAATGGTAATTATGTGGGAAGCCAAGCTTGGGAAAAAATGGGAGGGACAAATGGCCAGAAGCAAGGGAGGTCTGTGGTTTACGACCCTGTTGTTCTTGCAAATGGATTGGGGCTGTAAACCAGGGATGCTTTCCGTCCTTAAGTGTGATTGAATGGCTTGGGATCATAGCCAGGGAGGGGGCTGGATGATGGGAACTCTTATATATGATCCATGGAAAAACTTTTCAGTTCTGACACAAACTCTGGACAGAGGAACTTCAGTCTCAATTTCTAGAATAAAATCTTTTGTTTTAATCACACTAAGATGTTTTCTTGGTTATTGGGAACTGAGTCTTCTGATCTTGACAGTGTCTATCCATCGGTTTTCACTAATTCTTATATTTAAGAGTAGCTGGTGATGGTATGTTTCTTTCCCATTTAAAGCCCCAGAGATGTGGCATATTGTGCAATCCTGAGCATATTTGTGAATTTGTGTGACTGTGCCTTCAAGTAACCTTAGGGTAATGATAGTAAATCCTATTATGTTCAGTAGAGATTATTCTCTAGTAAATGTGCTTCAAATTTAAATGTCTGACTCCCAAGGAATTTACATACAATAATATAATACTTTGCACATGTCATTGCTTTTTCTCCTTTCCATCCACCCCCACATTCACTACAGTTATTTGGAAAAGGATTCCATCTAACATCATGCAGACTTGAGTGTGAGTGACAGAACTTCTTCTCTTGCCTCCCTACTGCCCTCTATTTCTACAAAATCTGCTTTAAAAAATTCCACAAATGAAGGGTGATGCAAAGGAGAGAGGAAACTATTTCACCAGCTATGTCCATACTGCTGCCAGACAGATACAATTGTATACAATCCAAAATAGATGTCTCAGGTTTTCTCAATTCAACCAGAGAGAGAAAATTCATTTCAAATGCTGATTCGTCAGTGAATAGCAAGTCTTTAAGATCAAAGTCAGCAACCCAAGGCTATTAAGGATGGAGACAATGAAACCAATCCATTATAGGAGAGAAGTGATTAATATGTGATAAAAGAAATAAAGAGCTGTTTCAAAGCTCTCAGTAGTTTTGTAGGCTTAATGGTACAGTGTAATAGACCTTCATTTTCAGCAGCTTTGCTGCTAGGAAACTAGTAATTATAGAAAATGCTACAAAATCTGAGGCTTATTTTTGTCCATTGCTGTTATTGTCCAGCATCATATAATGTTCTGAACGCTTCAGGGCTAAACTTTTAAAACTCTTGGAGGGAAATACAGGCAATATGTGGAATCAGAAGGTTTTTGTTATTGTGTCAGGTAATAAACATGTTACAATATTACTTTTTAAATTAAGAAATAATTTCCTAGTTATTGTTATGGATTAACTATAACATTTCTAATTATCTGGAATATAATTACCTATCTTGTGAACAAATACTTCAAATGCTTTGGGTCTAGAGACCAATGTTCACTTAAAATAATATGAAACTGACAGGCTAGCATCCAATGGTTTCATTCTCCCTAGCACAAATAGCATTGCATCCATAGGTACGTAGATCCAGACTGTGTGAAACAGGAGGATCCAGTTGTACAACAGGTTGAATGATTGATCACGCAACACAAGAACAAATGTGATAGCAATATCTTTCATTCAAAATTCTGTTCTTCAATTTTCCTTTTTTCAAAAAGGGTATATGTTTACCTCACATAGAAGATGAGCAAGAAGTTTATCTGAGAAATTTTACTATAAGTATTTTATATACATTATAGCAATCGCTTTTTTATATCTTCAGAATCTCTCTCTCTCTCTCTCTCTCTCTCTTTCTTATATCTCATATTTGTACTGTTAAGGGACTAAAGGACTCAAATGTCAATAGCTCTATGAGATTAGTGTAATTTAGAAAAAAAGTTTCAACTTGCTCTTGTGGGTAATGGTTATGGCTCTTTGACACCACTAACACTCTGGGTATCCTGTACATAAGGAATTTTTTATTTCACTTTTTAATAAATTCTACGAATGTCAAAATCTTTTGACTTTGTTTGAAAAAGTTTGCAAATGTTTCATTCCAAATTATCATGGTTTTCAGTTAGAAGTTATGGATATACAAGCAATATTATTTAATTTCTCTCAAAATTCCAACAGATGTGATGCTTGGACAGCATCCTCCAAATTTACTTTCAATTGCACTTAGGTGAAATTCTTTGGTCTCTTGAGTCTGAGGTTGCTCTAACAGGGACTGCCTGTTAGAGCCTTGTGAACAAGGGAGCCCATACAAATTTAGCAGGAAAGGTCCTCAGAATTCTTTGCTTACCCTGGCCCTCAGATTAAAAATTTTGGTTCCATAATATGTTACAGAAAGAAGTATGACAACAGTGTACTTGAAATAATTATTTTGATTTGCATAGCAGGACACTATGTTTTAACAATTCGAACACCAAATGAAAACAAAATGAAGTTAATTTGCTTATTCTTAATAACTGCAGAAATATACTTACCATATCTTCTTGCACTTCTAAAAGATAACAAACCAATCTTTTTGTGTTTTTTGAGTTTGTAATACCCTTTTAGAAAGCAAATAGTGTTATTGAAATGTTTAAAAAAACTTTTTCGAACAAGTTGAGGATTTTACCAGGCCATTTTTGTATACATCACCAACCGTTCTTCCAGCTGCACCATTTCCCCTAATTTGTTATATGAACACACACACACACACACACAAAACTTAGTGAAGTGCACCATGCTCTCCAATGACAACACATCTGAGAAATATTAAACCTGTTCCACATCAGAATTTCGGTGTCAGCCAGTGCAAAGGCTGAACATTAATTAAAGATAGAGAGGAGTACATTTTGTACATTCAGGCTCTGTTTTGAGTAATCTTTCAGCCAACACATTTATCTGAATATTCATAGTCACTCAGGATGCAAGATGACTCCATGAGCTCAATAGATAATTTTAACTAAAAACCAACATCTATCCTCACGAAAACTTTACTGCTTTTATACTATAGTATTCAATTTTGAGGTAGAAGACATTCAGGAGTGGTTTACTATTTCCTACTTCCATGAAGTACTAACAAGAGTTAGTGAATGTGCCATGGCTGTTTTTTCTGAGAGTTTTTTTTATCAGTGTTGTCTCCCTTCAGCTACTGTTGTTGCCCCGTAAGTGGATGGCAGTAAGGAAAGAGGAAAACCACATATCAGCTGGATCAATTCAATAAATGAAGCCATAGCCTAAAGTTTGCAAAGTTTGATGGGGAATATTGATGAACTGGGCTCATAAAGGTCTTGCATTCATATGGTTACCATACACTGAAGCACATAAGAACAATCCAAGTGAGAAGCCCAAGTGGAGAAATGCCTTTTGCATTGCTAATTTGAGTGGAAGGCTCAATCTACCAATAAGCCAAAATTGTATATGGTCATTTTAAATCATGCTTTCACTAATCAACATTATTTTACAATGGAGACCCAACATACAAGGGACGGCTCAAATTATCTCAAATTAGCCTCCATTTGGTAAATATTTCACTCAATTGCTCAGAGGCTCAATGAACCTATATGCCTCTCACTCAGGTTATCACTGTTTTCTTGTAATCACCAAGTTCTTTCTCTTTTTAAAATAATTAAATAGAACTTTAAAGTGTAGATCATATTGAAGCAAACTTCATGTTAATCAGTAACTGTCTTGCCCAAATATATCTTTGCTTAGTACTGAGAAGAGCAGTAAGTTGAAGACCACTGTGTGCTTGAATATATTTAAATGTTTAACAGAAGAGAAATAAGGTGAGGCAGCCCTAACATTAGGCATTGAGGCAGCTGCCTCAATCAGTTGTCTGGGCATTATGAAAAAAGCAGCAACATTTTCCTATTTGTAATATTATTATTGTATTTTAATTTCTAATGTGGCTTAATTTATTAGATTTTCTAGTTTAATTCTGTCCTTTAACAAATTAATTAATTTTAGAATGTTGCAATTTAACAATTTTATTACATGATTATTCATTTGGAAGATTCATTAAGACAGGAAGGCCTGAGAAGATGAAGTATTAGGACTGGAAGAAATTCATTACATGGCTCTACTGTGAGGCAGCAAAACCTAGCAGAATGGACCTGAAGCAAGTGAAGAGCTGGGACTGAAGGGAAATTGATTAATAATTAAAAAAATGGAGTCCCAGTTTGAAAGGAAATGGGGTGGGCAACTGCTTTTTTAAAATATTTATTTATTTATTTATCTTTGCGAAGGCACTTACAGAATATCTGAACCTTTAGACCTGAAAGTCTGATGCCCTTCCCCATTGTTTTGTATGTCTTTCTGAGAAGTGGGGTATGAGTTGTGACTCTCTTTCATTCTCCTCCACTATTCTACTTTCTATTAGATATTGTTCTGTAGTATTCTTTAATAAAGAATAATGCATTGGGGATGAAAGCATTGACTCCCCTTGTCTATTTATTGTCCCTCAAATAGTGTCAGGCAACTTTTGCTAGGCAACTTGGTTAATTAATTTTAAGCTTTTCTAACTTAATTTCCAGAAGCGTTGAACTTAGTCTCACCATCCCCAGGCAAGGTTTGGGAAACAATTCCACATTGGAGGAAACAATTCCAATCATCCTGGGAAATAGTTCCACATTGGAGGAAGGCAAATTTATAATGAGAAAAAGGATCACTTTTGAAAATGCTTATAACAAGATATAAACTGAGAATCAATGGTAAAAAAATTCCATGCCATCCTCTGTAAATCCACTGCAAAGACTTTAGAAAATGTTCCATGCATTATCATTTTTTTTTCTGACAGGAAAGATACAGCATGCTGCAGGGAATACTCTGCTTACCTCCCCAAGTTTCTTTACCTTGAGGCAGAGAAAGTAGTTTATACAGGACCAGGGTAAAGACAGTAGGCTGTAAGAAGGAGCTAATGTTTATCATTAGAATTAGATGTTAACTCTTTCCTATGTATAAAGATATTAACAACAACACAATTTCCAAATACAGAGATAATAATAATAATAATAATAATAATAATAATAATAAAATTTATTTATATACCGCCCAATGGTTGCCCAATCCGGGCGGTTTACAGCATAAAACAATTGCAGTAAAAAGCATATTACCCCCCCCCCCCTTAAAACAGTATTAAACAACGACATAGTTAAAATCCTAATAACAATTAAATGAAAAAAAAATCATAACATAACAATTAAATTAATTTCAGCCCTCTATGGTGTGAAAAAAAGTACTCTGGAATATTTCCAGCCGTCCCGAGCAAGTTTTGAGGGTGCACAGGAGACCAAATAGGGAATTATCCCCTTCCTAAGATGGCAGAAGTATTTCCATCTGCAGAACAACAATCGTGTATCCTGCCCACAGCCTTCATATTATGTCCAATGTGAAGATGTGCAGGGTGAAAAGTCAGCTATTGCCAGTATGACTCCTTTCTATTGACTGCATCCAGCTGAAATGCCAGAATTTCTTTTTAAAAATAAAGGAATTAACAGCCATTCTTCAGAAAGTGTGTTTTACACCTGGCCAGGAGATGGGCGTCTTCTTAAAATAATCCAAACTATTTCTAATGGGATTGCTTCTGCACAAAGAAAGGGTTTCACTGAAGGAGAAACACACAGTAACGTCTGAAAAAGTTGTTTGTTGTTAACTGCCCTCAAGTTGATTTCAACCCATGGTGACCCTGTGGATAAGATATTTCCAAGACTCCTTGTCCTCTACTGCTCTGCTTAGTTCCTGCAAACTCATACCCGTGACCTCCTTAATAGAGTCCATCCATCTGGCATGTGGACCTCCTCTCTTACTCCCTCCCTCCACCTTTTCCAACATAATTGTCTTTTCCAATGAGTTCTCTCTTCTCATGATGTGTCCAAAGTACGACAGCCTCAGTTTGGTCATCTTGGCTTCCAGGGAGGTTTCTGGCTTGATCTGCTCTAGGACCCACTTGTTTGTCCTTTTGGCTATCCATGGGATCCTCAGCACTCTTCTCCAGCACCACATCTCAAATGAATTGATTTTCTTCCTATCATCTTTCTTAACTGTCCAGCTCTCACATCCATACATGTTAATAGGGAATACAATGGCTTGTTTGATTCTAACTTTTGTGATGAGTTGTATATCTTTGAACTTTAGAGATGAAAAGGGAGATATGGGGTTTGTTTGTTTGGTTGGTTTTTTTTATCCTTAAAGGCCCTGGAAATGCTAGGGAAGGGTTTACTGGCATGGTGCTGTCAGATATGCACTGGTGCTTAGTAGGTATTTGGGCACCAGAGGATGAGTAAATATCTGGAGGTTGTTTCAGTGCTATCAGGAAAACAGGTAGGGGGGAAAGGTCAATGAAAAATGATGTTCAGGACTGAAAGGGGGAGGGAGATGCCTGGTTTGCAACTATATAATGATAGATTATTTCACCCAACCCAGCTAAAGCAACAATTTGGCCCACGGTGTCAATATGTCTAGGAAAAGATCAGAATGAATAATCTGTGTTACCTGACATCTGCAAATGCAATAAAGAATTGGGACTGAAATAAATACCTACTAAATGTCTTCCTCGCCACGCCTCTAGGAGAGTTTAGCAAAGAACAGATGGTGCAAAGATGCTACTGCATTTCAATGTCACCTCAGATAATCCTTCAAGAAGTTTTCAGATACCTCAGAAATAGCCTCTTGTGAACTTCATCTCCTGATGTAGAATAAAATTCCACTTCAGCAAGAACAATTCTGGCAGTTTTAAAAGAATGAGTGGTCTTCTTTGTGATGTCTTTAGGTTATTCCCTGAAAGGCTACTCAAGGTTAGGTGGCATTAAAAATCAATATTGAGAAATTCATAAGGAGAATACTTTGGCACTGTCTTACACTAAAAGACAAAAATCATCCTCTGAGAAAGACTGTGATAAATATGTTCCCCAACAGATAACTCAGAAATGCAGGTTATGTTTCATCGCTGCTCTTTTCTCTCAACTTAAGAATTCTTCATACCAACCTTCACCAACCTCAGATCCTCCAAATGTCTTAGTCAACAATTCCCATCATCCAGCTAGTATACATCTTGGAGATTAGAGAAGTTGTAGTCCAACACATCTGGACAGCTATACTGTATCTTCAGAGTTTGTATTGAAACTCTGCCACTCACCCTCCATGGTCAGCTGTGGCTTCTGCCTGTGGTCTTTTTAGTTTGCTCTAGATTTGAGTCTGAGACCTATCCAAGATATCAGACTCTTTGTGTGCTAGTGTTCTACATCTTGGATGGCTCCTTGAGCTAGAACCTGGAGGAGATTCACTACTCTGCTGACACAGAAAACAATATCTGTCAAGGGTAAAGAATAGGATGCAGTTCTGTGATAGCCCTCATACAGTTATATCATGATTTCTGAATCTAAGGGCAATGATATAATTATTAAAGCAGTGGTTTACAAATATTGTTCCTCTAAGTGTTTTGGGCCTTAACTCCTGGAAGCTCTAGCCAGCTTAGCTAACAGTCAGGAATTCTGAGAGCTGAAATCCAAAAGCATTGGAGGACCAAAGTTTGGGAACCATTATATTGACAGATGTACATTATATTGACAGATTGACTCTTGGTATCCACTAGAGTTTGGTTCCAGGACCATCCATGGATACCAAAATCTCTGGATGTTCAAGTCCCATTAAATACAGTGGTGTAGTAAAATAATATCTCTTATATAAAATGGCAAAATCAAGGTTTGCTATTTAGAATGTATATATTTTTCAATATTTTCATGCCATGGATGTTTGAATTTGTGAATAAAGAAGCCATGGATATGGAGGGCTGACTGTAGTTCAAAATAATAACATGTCTATTGGATGAAGGCAAGCATGACATTCCTCAGACTATCTGGAGGGTTCAAGCTCCATCTTCATGCTGGCATCTCAACTAAACTACACAGGTAGCCAATTGCCACACTTTTACCATGGAGACATACTTAAACATCCACAGAATCACCGGATGTCACATACATACCTTACTGTTATAAGAAGGATTTAGGTGCCGAAATCACCGCCCAGGTCCATCCCGGGTCCATCTCCGCTCGCAGGGGCACTCAGCACACCTCTTTTTGAAGCCGGGAGTTTTCCAGCTTAAGGAAATGGCCACTGGAGTGGCCCTAGGAGTGGTGATGGGCCTGGGCGGTGGATTCAGTGGCTAAATCCTTCTGATAACATCAGGATGCCACCCATTTTAAATTTTCAGCCAGCTCAGGTAAGCTGGTTTTATTATTGGTGTCCAATATTTCTTTTTTAAAAGGTAACAAGAATAATACATAATAATGGAAATTCAGAAGAATAACTCACTAGAAAAGAAGAAGATATATCATTCCTTTAGGTGGTACATAACCAGAACTATCTCAAGACATTTTGCTGCCTGAGGCAGAAGAGCAAATACCACCTCCTGGGGCTCTCTGCTTAATATCCTAATAAGCTAAATTACATTGGGACTTGAGGAAGAAATCTCACAAGCATCTCTCCACTTTCCTGTGAGGACAGATTGAATTGTAATTCATTAAACAACTGAGACATTGCTGCCCTTTCATGACATTCCAAGCTGGCTGGGTGAAATGGCCAATTCATCCTGAAAAGGATGCCCTTGTATTTAACTATCAGATAAATCAGTACTGGCAAGACAATTTATTTCATCATCAAATTAGTACCATGTAAAATAAGTGCACACTGTGTTAAAGAGCAGTTAGAGTGTTACATATTATGCATGGTGAAATTTCTTGAGAAATGCATGGTGAATGGGTATTTCAACTCATTGTGGGGATATGTTCTATTACAATTTTGGATTTTTTTGTTAAATTCTACAAGGTGGATTTAAAACAGATCAGAAGATGATATTTCTTGTTAGATAGTGGACTATGCATTAGTTTTTATCAACTATCATATTGACTGGTCTCTTCTGTTCATTACTTCTTAATCTCAAATGTCCTTCTCAGCCTTTACTTTTACAGTATTGACTCCCATTTATTAAGACTCCAGTTCTTTATTCACCAAAGGAAATTTGTCATCAAAAGGCTGCATTATACTTCCCATTTTCATAAAAGGTGCAAAACCTGTTAGGATATGAATGGGATATATAGTCAAAGGTGAAATGTAAAGATGTGTGTGTGTTTGTAATTTTTTATTTGAGAACAGTTTTTAGACAAGGCACAAACAATATTTAGAGAAACAGGGTGAATCAACGCCAGGTGGTAATAGAGACATCAACAATGTATTTTTCCAGAGGTAAAACTAATGGAACCAGACTTTGTTATGGATAACAAAGAGATATCAAATACGTAAATAATTGTTAGCTTGGGAAAGTTATTCACGTGGTGGATGATGGACAGCAAGAGGCTGGGTTAACATATATCATATAGACATTATCTAATTAACATAAAGTTAACACCTAGAAGGTGGAGTATGGGATGGGCTTAGAGAGTCCTTTGTCTAAGAATTGTTTTATTGTTTAAGATGTGAGGGTGTGTGGCTGGATGTTGTAACAAGTTGGATCCTAATGTTTTTGGGATTGTTAAAGATATAATCTTATATGGCTGAACTGGACAAGTTCATCACAATGGATTTTATTTAGTTATCTTGTTTTTACTTTTTATATGCATTAATAAAGCTATGCTTTTGGACTTTACAATGTGTCTTCTTGACTGAGGAAGACAGGATGCTGGAGAAGAGAAGCTGAGCCAGTTGATGGCAAATCTACACAGTGGCTGTGGATCACAGCAGCCAGCTTGTCCTGCAGACTCTGCTGGGTGCCAAAAGGCATCACTACAATACTCATCATCCACACACCAACAAGGGTTATGGGGCCCAGTTATGGCGTTTCTGCCAGTTATGGCCTGTTTGCCAGTTTATGGCTTGTTTTTGCCAGAAATGGCTAGTCTGCCAGTTAAGCCTGTTTTTGCCAAAAGAGTGGCTTGTCTGCCAGAGGTGGCTGGTCTGCCGGAGGACAAAGAGGCCAAATGTCCAGGAGGACAAAAGCCCAAGAGTCCAGATGACATGTTTGCAATGTGGCCAAGAGGCAAGTATTGCCTATCCACGACTTCAGCTGTGCCAGGACAAGTGAAACCATGCTTCAGCGGTTGCTGGGAAAAGCAGAGGTGGCTTCAAATCTTCAGATGTAAGTAAAAGTTTACTGCTAAGCTGTTTCTGCCAGATGGCAAAGTGCAGACCTCTTTAAAGACAAGTGTCTGAGGACTCCACTCTTTAAACAGTAAGATACAGAAAAAAAAAATCAAAGCCTAAAAATGCTGAGAATACTGCGGGTTCAATGCAGTGAAAATTTTTGTTTTTGTTCAAGCTGCAAAAGACTTTGTTAAAGGCCATTTTGTTTGAAATGGAAGCAGCTGGGGCTTGAGTCACAGAATACATGTTGCAATGTATACAGTTTAAAATGCAGCATGATTGTTGGACACAGGCGGTTGCCTAAGCCAAGAAAACTCATTCTGTTACCCCTCTCTGAGTTACAGTTATGTTT
Source organism: Phrynosoma blainvillii (assembly GCA_026167975.1). Taxonomy (NCBI): domain Eukaryota; kingdom Metazoa; phylum Chordata; class Lepidosauria; order Squamata; family Phrynosomatidae; genus Phrynosoma; species Phrynosoma blainvillii. The sequence goes on from JANUYF010000002.1 coordinate 274,125,892, forward strand.
TGGGAGAGGATGTTTCTTCAGCCAAAGGTTTTGGGAACTGAAGAAAAGAATGAATGTTTTCTGTACAGCTTTGTCATAAATGCTGTAGTCAAAGGACTTTACAGTTCTTGGAGGAAAATACAAAAATCCCTGGTGGGGGTAAAATTTTACACAGTGGTCAATGCTGTGTGGAGCTATAGCAGTTTTGCTAAGATGCCTAAAGTTCAAAGGCTGCAACGGTGTTGCTAAATGCCAAAAGTTTTGCTGGAGGCCTGAGGTTCCAAAAGATGGGAATCTGTTAAGCCAAGCGGTTTGCTTAAAGAGGCCAGAAAATGCCAAAAGAAGCAGTTTGCTTGAAAAAGCCAAAAATATAGGCTTGGGAAAAAAGCCTGGGACAGCATCTTGAGGTCAAGATATGCGTCCTGAAAAAAAAAGACAGCTGATACACGGAGTGCGAATCGATGCTTTTACTACAGCAGAACAAGAGTTTTAAAAAAATGGCAATGCAAGGATGTTTGCTACAATCAACAATCTATCTACAACCCAGAGACATTGGGAGAAACAGAGAAGTTACAAGCTGTTTTACAGAGCTGTGACTGTGACTCAAACAGGTGAAACCTGAGGACAAGAGTCTATATATTCTGGGACATATGTTACAGTTTTGCTGAAAAAAAAAATCCTCCAATCTTAAAGATGTTTATTTAGCTGATGGAGGGGTAAGAGATGTTAAAAAGAAATTGAGAAATGTCTACATGCCAAGTTTTGGTGAGAAAAGTTTAAAAATGTTTTACGTATACCTGATTTTACAAAAGGTGTTTAGCTGGTGGTCAGGGGATATACACTGAGCTTTGTGGGAGATAAATATAAAATCACCCCGGATGGGGAGGTGTGTACAAAAGCTATAAGAGGGAAAACATATATTTTATACAAAGTGAGACAAATGCTAAATATACAGGTGTGGAAAATGAATCATTACATTCTGGTTATGCACATCAATAATATAGAATCCTAGAGAACACAAGATTTAAAAGCTTGATTAAGCTGGTGGGATATAGGTCCTGAATTTTTTAAATGTTTTATTATACAAATGATTTGGGAGATGTTTGGTTTGCCACAGAGTAAAAAGTCAAGGTTTTTCCTGTGACAACACCGGAACAAGTGAATTACAAAAATGACCTGTTGAGGTTGGTTTAAGCTGTTAAACAAAAGGGACAAATGTGTGTTACTGAGTGACAACAAATATTTTCTTAGTGATTATGGATAGATTTTCCAGAGTTTTTATATGTCAGAGTTTTAAGACAGAGATGTGATATAATTGAAAGTTTTTAACAATGAAAAAAAAATTAATTACAAAGGGTCTTTGCTCACAGACTGAAAAAAAAAAATTTGGCTCACAGTTTGAGAAACTGGCTGAGAGGAAAAAAAATCCAACATTGTTACACATGTTATGTGGGGATCCACTAATTTTAAAATATTTAACAGGTTTTAGACAATATACAAAGATATATGTGCTAACATGTTTTAAAAGGAAAATTAAACCAAAGTGTTAAGATGGTGTTATAAAATATTCAAAAATAACAGTTGGAGATTTCACCTTGATGGTGGAAAAAGTTTTAATGTTTTAAAAAATAACAATTGTGAAAAACATTCAAGTTTTGATTGGGAGTTCCTGCATGGCAGGGGGTTAGACTAGATGCCCTTATGGTCTTTTCCAACTTTATGATTCTAAGTTGAAAAAAGATACATTCAAACAAAGAGATTTTACTAAAGATAAGACAGTTAAAGATCCAAGTGTCAAGAAATGGAGGGGCACACAACACACAAAAGACAGACATTTTTTTTTAAAAGTGAGGAAAACACTTTAGGTCAGACAATACAGACAAGATCATTAAAAGATAAAATGACAAAAATCAAAAGACACACAAGTCCAAAAATGATACATGTTATGTCAAAAAAAATTAATAGAGAGTGAAAAACAACACACAAGTTTATTATACAAAGGACAAGAGTTTATACATAAGTGGCTGGTGAGCCAGAGAGTTTCAAAGAGAGTTTTAAGGAGTTTCAGACAGTGTTAAAGAGTTTTAGAGAGTTTCAGAGGTTTTAAAAGTTATAAAAGGTTTTTTTTGTTGAGAGAGGGAAAATAATATACGGCAGTACAACAAAAGGTTTAAGTGTTTAAAATTGACAAAGAGATGTTTAAAATGTGGTTGATAGACCTAAAAAACAAAAATCACAAGGTGAATAGATATACAAAATAAAAGATGCCTGATGACAAATGAAAATACAAAGCTAGGTTAATAACAAAAGGATTTGTTCAACAAAGGTTTAAAAACATTGATAAAACAGTCTGAGGCTGAGAGCTTGTGACTAAAATAAGCTTTTAACAGTAAGGAGGGGCTAGTAAGTTCAACATTTTGGTTTTGAGATTGCTTGTTTAAATGCTGATGTGTTAACACAAAGAGATGACAGTTTTGGTTGTTTAGATTCAGGAGATTAAAAAAAAATAAGTTGTCTAGAGAGATTTGATATCAAAAGTTTTGATTTTTTTGAGATTTTATTTTTTAAAGTTACTAGTCTGCTGATAAAATGTGTTTAGTGAGTCAACATAAAAAAAGATTAAAAAAGTGTGATTTACAAAGTACAGAGGTGGTGACAAGTTTAAAGTCAAAAGGTTTTGTTTAAAATAAAGTTACAGAGAGTTTTAAATATCCAGATATAGAGAGGCTTTGTGAAAGGTTTGATGTTTATAGTTGACAATAATAGATTATAATTGTGTTGTTATAGGTGTTTTAAGAAAAATTGTTTTGGTTTAAGATAATAGATTAGACAACAATAAAACATTTGATAAGTTTTTTTAAAAAAAAAGAGGCTTGTGATTTAAAATAGCCACATTAAAATAAGAGTGTTTTATAGATAGTTCATTTGCTTTAAAGTTATGTGATATGATAGTCAGTTTAAAGATTGTTGTTTAAATATAGACAAGCTTAAGTGTTGATAGATTAAAAATAAAGATATATAGTTATAAGTGTTGATAGAGTTTTAAGTGCTGACATTAAATGAGATAAAATAGATTAAACAGTTATAAGATTTAAATTGTGAGTTATCAGTTGTGATATATAGAGATTCACAGACATACATTTTTATAACAAAATGCTAGGGAGAGCTGGTTTAAAAAATAAAATTGTGTGTCTAGAGTTTAAAGCCAAGACACAACACTATAGAGTCAAACATTGTGCTTAGATGGTTTTAATAACAACAACAAAATAATTCTCACACATCTATACATTTCAGGAGGGGATTGTTAGGATATGAATGGGATATATAGTCAAAGGTGAAATGTAAAGATGTGTGTGTGTTTGTAATTTTCTACTTGAGAACAGTTTCTAGACAAGGCACAAACAATATTTAGAGAAACAGGGTGAATCAACGCCAGGTGGTAATAGAGACATCAACAATGTACTTTCCCAGAGGTAAAACTAATGGAACCAGACTTTGTTATGGATAACAAAGAGATATCAAATACGTAAATAATTGTTAGCTTGGGAAAGTTACTCACGTGGTGGATGATGGACAGCAAGAGGCTGGGTTAACATACATCATACAGACATTATCCAATTAACATAAAGTTAACACCTAGAAGGTGGAGTATGGGATGGGCTTAGAGAGTCCTTTGTCTAAGAATTGTTTTATTGTTCAAGATGTGAGGGTGTGTGGCTGGATGCTGCAACAAGTTGGATCCTAATGCTTTTGGGATTGTTAAAGATATAATCTTATATGGCTGAACTGGACAAGTTCATCACAATGGATTTTACTTAGTTATCTTGTTTTTACTTTTTATATGCATTAATAAAGCTATGCTTTTGGACTTTACAATGTGTCTTCTTGACTGAGGAAGACAGGATGCTGGAGAAGAGAAGCTGAGCCAGTTGATGGCAAATCTACACAGTGGCTGTGGATCACAGCAGCCAGCTTGTCCTGCAGACTCTGCTGGGTGCCAAAAGGCATCACTACAATACTCATCATCCACACACCAACAAAACCATCTCAGCAGCTTGTTTATAGAGAGGAAATGTGTTTTGCCCCTGTAACATCGTGGTTTCTTCAGCATTCTTCTGTGTGTTTCCAGAGGACCTGCAAATGCAAAACATTATGAAAAACAGAGAAAGTCAGGCACATTATCACAGCTGAAACATCTCCCCAATAAATTGATTCCAAGTGAAAATATAAAACAGTATCCATAAAAATTGAGAGCCGGCATGATGTAGTGATTTGAGAGTTGTTATTGTTGTCATATTTATTTGTATCCGATCTTTCTCCCCAAATTGAGACTCAAGGCAGCTTACTGTTTAAAAGCACAGTACAGTTAAAAACATCCTAAAAATGAACATTAACATAGAATTAAATTAGTTAAAATATAAAACACTTCAAATCCCTAGTTAAAAGGATAAAATGCTACATTTGGCCCTCCATATTGGTAAGCTAGCCATCTATGGATTGAAGCATATGTGCATCGCCTTGCCCCTTTATCACCAATGGTGGCACATGCACACAGCCACATCAATGTGGCCATGTGCATGTCAGTGTCATTTAATGATAAACTTGAGGCACCATGATATTTGGTATCTGCAGAGAGGGGGGTCTGGAACCAAACCCTCACCAGTATGGAGGACTGACTGTAAAAAGATCAAAAAGCAATTTAAAACAGTACAGTTTCTACATTTTGTTTATTCAATCTAGCTGTGAGTATATCCATACTCATCATTCCAATAAGCCTTGTAAACCATTCACTGGTTGATGGCACTACTTTTTGTTTCCATTTTTTTGCTAATGTCATCCGAGCTGAAGTTATCATATATAATAATAATCTCCCATATTTCCTTTCAATTTTTTCTGGGATCTTATTTGTCATGTTCAATAAGTAAATTTCTGGTAACATATCATATCTTATTGTAAATATTTCACAAATTACCTTGTGAATAAGACAATGAGAGGATCTTATTAACTAAAGTCATTAGAAAAATTAAAGAATTAGACAAAAACCTACATTGGTTTCCATATAAACAGCTAATGGACAGATTTAAAGAGGACTATAAAAATATGGGATTTGAAGAGACAGATAATGAATCAGATAAAATGATTAAACAAAACGGTAAAATACTAACTTCCAAATATTATGAGATCTTACAAGAAAGAGAACTGGAACAAGACTCAGTAAAAGACACGATGATTAGATGGGCTAGGGATATCGGAAGGGATATCAATTTAAACAGCTGGGAATGGGCAAGAAAGACACAAAGATTTACTCAATGCCAAGATTTGAAAGAAAACTATTTAAAAATGGAGCTGCGTTGGTATTATTCATGATGTCTCGATATCTCAACCATTTAGGTACTTCTCGCCATCTCCCAAAAAAGGCTTCTTGTGGATAATGAGCAAACTTTGAAGTATGGTTGAGTACAAACTGGAGATACTTTGAAAGTCAAATGTAAATATTTTGTATATAATTATGGTAAAAGACATTAATATTTCAATTTGATATGTATATTTGAATAATACTTGTTAATAAAATATAATTTAAAAAAACACAGTACAGTTTAAATTAAAACAATATAGCACTCCCTAGCCCATTCTTTAAAAAAGAAAAAGGTCATGACCAGAACTTTGAATAGTGCCCAGGAAGAAAATGGCAGCTAGCTAAGCTGTTTTAACAGGGAAATAGTATAGACTCTGTAACCTGTTTAAGTTAGCTCTGTCTACAGTTCTTTGAAATAGCTGAAATTTCTGAACACTCTTTAAAGACAGCCCCAAGTAGAGCATATTACAATATTACAATAGTCCAAACATGATATAACATGTACCACTGTTGCTAGGTCTGACACAGGTAGTTTTCAATATGTAAAATCACTCCTGGCCACTGCAGAAACCTGGGCCTCCATGTTCAAAGCTGAATCCAGGAGTACACCCAAATGTGAACCTGGGTCTTCATGAGAGTATTATCCCTCTTCCCCTGATCCCTGTTCCCTGATCTACCTTTTGACTGACCAGGAGCACCTCTGTCTTGTCTGGATTAAGTTTCAGTTTGTTTTCCATCATCCAGTTCCTTACAAGCACGAGTTTAAACCTAAGAGAGCCTGCTTGGATTGGGGTGAAAAGGAGTAGTAGAATTGGGTGTCATCCACATGTTGATGACACCACATCCCAAAATGCTAGACAATATTTCCCTGTGGTTTTGCGTATGTGTTAAATAGCATGGGGGACAAAACAGAACCCTGAGGAAATCCACAGACCAATGGTCTAGGGGTTGAACAGGAATCCCCCAGAACCACCTTCAGGGTTCACCCATCCAGGAAGAAATGGAGCCACAGTATGACAGTTCCTCAAAATTCCATCCCAGTGAAGCAGACCAGAAGTATACCATGGTCAATGGTATTGAAATCCACTGAGAGGTCCAAAAGAACCAACAGGGACACACTTCCTCTGTCCAGTTCCCTAAGAAGGTTAGGATTCAGGGAAAACAGGTTTGGATTCCTGGTTGGCCATGAAAATCTATTGGGTGGCCATGGGCAAGCTACACTCTCTCAGCCTCAGGGAAAGTCAGTGATGTACCTCTTTGAATAAATCTTCAGACACAGCCAATATAGAGTAATGGCATGAATGTTGGACGAGGACTTTGGAAGTGATATTTTGAATTCCTGATCAGCCATGGAGATCCACTGGGTGACTTTGGGCAAGTCATATTCTCTCAGTCTAAGAGAAAGTCAGTTTCAAACCTCCTCTGAAGAAATCTTACTGAGAAAAACCTAGGATAGAATCACCATAAGTCAGAGTCAACTTGAAGGCACATAATAACATTCATATAAATGCCTGTTTCACTTTCCATAGATCATTTGTTGTGCACTGCTCTTGACTGGAATTCCTTTTGTCATTAATCAAGTTTTGGAGGAAAGCTAATCAAAAATATTAAAGAATCCTTTTCTCCATTATTACCTTGATCTCTAATCTGAGTATGACAGTTTTCTTTAGACTATGGGAAAAGGGAGGGGGGGGAATGCTCAAGCATGCACAAAATACAAATGTCACAGAGTACTGAGTTAATAAATCTTCCATGAAGAATAAAAAATAAATCAATTAAATGTTTGACATCACAGTATATAGTGTTTTCATTATTGATGTGATGCTCCCATTTGTTATTTCCTGGAATCATAATTTTCTGGAGACAGCAATAATTGCATTGTGGAATTTGCAATGCCCTCTCTAAATTGCGGATGGCAGTTCACAGAGAGAAGCAGTACAAATGGTGGAGCTTCACCAAAATAACTTTTTGTATCCTTTTGTTTATTATACACCTACACCTTCCCTCAGAGAGAACATGATGATAGCTGTCACACAGCTTACAGCATGGAACAGCAGGCCAAGTAAGAGGTAGTGGGACTCAGTAACTAATTCAAGAGCCAGTGTAGAGGTAAGACTGATCTACTTCAGTGGCATAAGTGAATCACTTGGAACAGAAAAAATAAAAGCCAAAGTGAGTTACAAATGTGAAATAAATTACAGTCAGTCCTCCACATTTGTGGTGTTGACTTTTGTGGTTTTGATTATTTGCAAATTTGATTAATATGTCCTCTCTAGGAATCCACAGGCCTCCAGAGAGATTCTGCTGGAAATTGATCATAGAATTGTGCTGGAAGATCTAGAGATTACTAGAGAAAGCACTTCTCTAGACATTTCTAAGCCCTCCAGCATGATTATATGGTCTATTCTTGGCAGATGTCAACCACAGAGTTGTGCTGGAAAATCTAGAGATTCCTAGGGAGGTGGTCTGTCAGGTTCAAAAAGTAGGGTTTTCTTATTTGTGGTTTTTCCACTTTCACAGGAATCTTGTCTCCCTAATCCCAGCAAATGTGGAGGGCCCACTGTACACATAAATTAAATTATCTGATTTTAGCATAGTGTGGAATTCATTGTAAGAGTGCAGAGCTCAATGCTGTCTTTCATTTTGTTTAATGAGAAGATTTTAAAAATTAGAACCATAGAATCATAGAGTTGGAGGAGACCCCCAAGAACCATCAAGTCCAATCCCCTGCCACTCAGCAATACACAATCAAAGTACTCCCAACAGATGGCCATCCAGCCTGTTTAAAAACATCCAAAGGACAATTCACCATATAATGCAGCATATTCCATTGCCAAACAGGAAGTTCTTCCTAAAGGTTGGGTGGAATCTCCTTTCCTATACTTTCAGTCTGTTGCTCTGTGTCCTATTCTCTGGAGCAGCAGAAAACTAGTTTGTAGATATATTGTAATTCAGTTGTTTGTAATTTCTAATTACAAAGAAAGATGGGAAAGAGAAACAGCTAAATTACAATTAATTCAGCTCTTTTTAATTTCAAATTGCAAAGGAAGATTGGGAAGTGAGATGAAACCCCAATCCATCAACAATTGGTTGAATAGAGACAATGGCTTCCTGGCACACTACACATATTATAACACTGACTAAGGGGGGAAGCAGACGATGGCGTCAGGGACGCCGCGGGACGGAGCGCCGGCGGAGCGGAGCCTCTGCACCGCGGCGCTCCTGCGGCGTCCCTAAAAGGAGCTCCAAATTGGCGCTCCTTTTAGATGTCAGGGAAAGTGCGCCCTAAAAGCGGCGGGCGCACTTTCCCTGACTCTTCCGCCGCAGCGCGTCCGGTCGCTGCGGTGGGAGGTTGCCCCAGAAGCGCCGGCCGTGCGGAGGGCCGGCAGCTCCCAGGGCGACCTCAGGAAGAGGAAGGAGCGCCGCTCGTGCGGTGGCTCCTCCTCTTCCGGGCCTCCAAGACGGATCAATAAGCCGTCTGCCGAGGCCCTAATACTCCAGCCCCATGAGGCTGCTCTTAGCCAGTTTATCATATATCTTTTCTGGTACCAGCCTGGTCACACCACATTTCAAAACTCTTTCAACCATTATTATGGTCATTCAGTCATCTTGGCCTTAGGCAATATTTCCATCTGCCTTTGCCCCTCAACAACTATTGTTAAAACTCTATTAAAATTTATGCTACAATTTCTTTTGCAGAGTTGGACACATAGATGTGTTAGTCTGGAATATCAGCATGCAAAAGGATCCTATAGCAACTTTGAGACTAACAGAGAAAAAATGGTTTACAATTTGCAAGTGGGTCAGGCAAGGCTATATTTTATCAACATATCTGTTTGACACCTATGGTGAACATAACATGTGTAAAACAGGATTAGATTTAGAAATAATCCAGCTTGAGACCACTTAACTGCCCTGGCTCAGTCCTAGGGAATCATGGGAACTGAAGTTAATTGTGGCACCAGACCTCTCTGACAAAGAAGGCTCAACGCCTCAGAAAAAACTACAATTCCCATGATTCCCTAGCATTGAGCCGGAACAGTTAAAGTGATCTCAAGCTGGATTATTTCTGACAGTCTGTTCAGGCCCTTAGAGAAAAGAGATGTGAAAACTGGAAGAAGGAACATCAACAGTTTAAGAAATGCAGATTATACCATATGACAAGCAGAAAATAGGAAAGACTGGGAATGATCCCAGTTGAAGGGCATGGTCCAGGAAGGGAGAGGAAGATAGCAGACATGAATAACTGGCTCTGTAGATGGTGCCACCAAGAACTATTTGGATTCTTTGATCATGGGCTGCAGTTCCATGAGGGTGGACTTCTAGCAAGAGATGGGCTGCATCTCACACCAGTTGGCAGAAGCGTTTTTGCCAATAGTCTCAAATATTTGATCAGGAGGGCTTTAAACTGAGTCATGTTGGGGAGGGAGACAGTATCTTGGAAGGAATCTTGGAAGGCAGGAGTACATCATGGGATGGAGATAATAGTAAAAGTGTTATAGAGGGAACAAGGCAAATGATGCAAGGGTACAACAGTGGAAGGAAAAAAACCTCACACAGGCAGCAAGTGGGAAGGACAAATGCTCTTAGATGTCTCTACACTAATGCACAGAGCATTTGAAATAAACAAGATGAACTAGCACAACAAAGCAAATATGATTGGGTCCCCAAAGGGTGGGATATAATTATTATTATTATTATTATTATTATTATTATTATTATTATTATTATTATTATTATTATTATTATCATTATTATTATTATCATTATCATTATTATTATTGGCATCACTGAAACCTGGTGGGATGAGTCTCATGATTGGAATGTAGGAATAGAGGGGGTATAACCTTTTTAAGAGAAATAGGCCAAACAGGAAAGGAAGAGGAATAGCATTATATGTCAGGGATGTTTACACCTGTGAAGAGATCCAGGACTTAAATCCTGGAAATCAGGTGGAGAGCATCTGGATAAAAATTAAAGGGGAAGGAAACAACAGGGATGTTATTGTGGGAGTCTACTACAGACCCCAAAGTCAGACTGAGGAATTGGATGATCCCTTTCTAGAAGAGATGACCACACATTCAGAAAGGAGATATGTAGGAGTGATGGGTGACTTCAACTATCCTGATGTTTGCTGGAAGTCAAACTCAGCCAATACTCCAAGGTCTAGCAAATTCCTCACTTGCCTCAATGACAATTTCTTTGTCCAAAAGGTGGAAGAGGCAACAAGGGGATCAGCTATTTTAGATCTGATCCTAATCAACAGGGATGATCTGGGCAATGGGGTTCAAGTGGTGGGAACCTTAGGAGAGAGTGATCATGTCCTCCTGGAGTTTCTTATACAGCGGAAAGGAGAAGCTAGGCATAGTCAAACACTCATTCTAGACTTTAGGAGAGCTGATTTCAACAAACTTAGGGAAACACTGGGAGTGATCCTGTGGTCAGGAAAACTAAAGGAGGAGGGAGTTCAGGATGGATGGGAGTTTCTCAAAAGGGAGATACTGAAGGCACAATCTCAAACTGTTCCAATAAGAAGGAAAAATGGGAGATGTCTCAAGAAACCAGGTTGGATGACAAAAGAACTTTCAACTGAACTAAGTTTTAAATGGAAGATGTATAAGAAATGGAAAAGGGACAAAATCACTAAAGAGGAATTCAAACAAGTAGCTAGCACATGTAGGGGTAAATTCAGGAAAGCCAAAACACTGAATGAGCTCAGGCTTGTTAGAGTGGTTAAGCACAATAAAAAGGGCTTCTTTGGGTATGTCCATAGCAAAAGAAAGAAGAAGGAAATGGTAGGGCAACTGCGCAGAGAAGATGGAGAAATTCTAAAAGGGGACAGAAAAAAGGCAGAATTATTCAACACCTTCTTTGCCTCAGTCTTCTCACAAAAGGAAAAGGGTGTTCAACCTGAGGAAAATGGAGCAGAGGACACAATAGGGAAAATGCAGCACAGAATAAGTAAAGAGGTAGTACAGGAGTACCTGGTTAAGCTAAATGAATTTAAGTTTCCAGGACCTGATGAACTACATCCAAGGATATTAAAAGAACTGGCAAATGTAATCTCAGAGCCACTGGCAATAATTTTTGACAACTCTTGGAGAACAGGAGAAATCCCAGCAGACTGGAGGAGGGCAAACATTGTCCCCATCTTCAAAAAGGGGAAAAAAGAGGATCCCAACAACTATCACCCAGTTAGTCTGACATCAATACTGGGAAAGATTCTAGAACAGTTCATTAAACAGAGGATCTGTGAACATTTAGAAGGGAATGCCATAATCACTAAAAGTCAACATCGATTTCTCAAAAACAAGTCATGCCAGATTGATCTGATCTCTTTTTTTGATAAAATGACCAGCTTGCTAGAGGAAGAGAATGTGGTAGACATAGCCTATCTTGATTTCAGTAAGGCTTTTGACAAAGTCCCCCATGATATTCTTGCAAACAAGATAGTAAAATGTGGGCTAGAAAATACAACTGCCAGGTGGATTAGTAACTGGTTGACTGACCAAACTCAAAGGATGCTCAACAATGGCTCCTCTTTATCCTGGAGAGAAGTGACCAGTGGGGTGCCACAGGGTTCTGCCCTGGGCCCAGTACTATTCAACATCTTTATCAATGATTTGGATGAAGGAATAGCGGGCATGCTTCTCAAATTTGCAGATGACACCAAATTAGGAGGAATAGCTAGTACCCTAAAAGACAGGATAAAAATTCAAAATGATCTTAATAAATTAGAAAGCTGGACCAAAGCTAACAAAATGAATTTCAACACAGAGAAATGTAAGATGCTGCACTTAGGGCAAAAAAATGAAATGCATAGATATAAGATGGGGGACACCTGGCTTAATGAGACTATGTGTGAAAGGGATCTAGGAGTCCTAGTGGACCACAAGTTGAACATGAGTCAACAGTGTGATGCCGCAGCTAAAAAGGCCAATGCAATTTTAGGTTGCATTAGTAGAAGTATAGTATCTAGATCAAGGGAAGTAATAGTGCCACTGTATTCTGCTTTGGTCAGGCCCCACATGGAATACTGTGTCCAGTTCTGAGCACCACAATTCAAAAAGGATGTTGAAAAACTGGAAAGTTTCCAGAGGAGGGTAACTAAAATGGTGAAGAGTCTGGAAACCATGCCCTACGAGGAATAACTGGGTATGTTTATCCTGGAGAAGAGATGGTTAAGAGGGGACATGATAGCCCTGTTTAAATATTTGAAGGGATGTCATATTCAGGAGGGTGCTAGCTTGTTTTCTGGTGCCCCAGAAAACAGGACCCAGAACAATGGATGGAAGCTGCAGGAAAAGAGATTCCACCTCAATATTAGGAGGAACTTCCTGACAGTGAGAGCTGTTTGACAGTGGAACACACTCCCTCAGAGTGTGGTGGAGTCTCCTTCTTTGGAGGTCTTTAAACAGAGGCTTGATGGCCATCTATCAGGGATGCTTTGATTTTGAGTTCCTGCATGGCAGGGGGTTGGACTTGTGGTCTCTTCCAACTCTATGATTCTATGATTACTGAATTAAGTCAAGGAAGAAAGTACAAAGGCACGTTTACAGCTGAGCATTAAGAATATAAAAATAATGACCATAGATGACTTATATACTACATCTACAGTAGACAATGAAAGTGTTCAAGATCTTCCATACCTTGGCTCAATCATTAATCAGAATGGAGACTGCAGTCAAGAAATCAGCACAAGACTAGGACTAGAAAGGGCAACTATAAAGGAACTAGAGAAGATCGAAGTGTCAAGATATACAATTGAATACTATAGTTAGGATTGTCCATGCTATCATATTTCCCATTTCTATGTATAGTTGTGGAAGCTGGACTGTAGAGACAGCTGACAGGAAGAAAATCAGCTCATATGAAAGGTTGTACTGGAGAAGAGTTCCATGGATACTGGTTGAATCTCCCTTATTTGAAATGCTTAGAACCACAAGCATTCTGGATTTTGTAATTACTGTTTTTGCATAGACATACATAATGAGATAATGAGATATCTTAGAGTTCGAACCCAAGCCTAAACACAATATTAATTTATTTTTCATATACACCTTATACACATAGCCTGAAGATAATTTTGAACAATATTTTTATATAGTTTTGTGTATGAAATAAGGTTTGTGTACACTGAACCATCAAAAAACAAAGATGTCACTATCTCAGACACCCATGAAAAAAGTGTTTTGTTTTGGGGGTTTTGTTTTTGTTTTTTGTTTTTTTGGATTTGGATTTTGGAGTTCTGGATAAGGAGGACTCAACCTGTACTGTGGATTGCTGAAAGGACAAATAAATAGAACTAATCAAGCCTGAATTCTCCCTAGAAGCCACGATTACTGTTACAAGATGAAACTGTTATACAGTCAGCCCTGCGTTTTTGCTGGGGATCTGTTCCGGACCTTCCTGCTAAAATGGAGACTTGCTGATATTCAAGCCCCACAGACTTGAATGGGGCGCATTCTCATGAGTGCGGGCAGACATGCATGTGTGGGTGTGCACACCATTGATCTTAACAGAGGTCGCCTCTCCATTAATATTCAAAACTGTGGACCTCAAGTCCGTGAGAACAGAGGGGCGACTTTACTTTGGGCATATATGAAAAACAAGTTACATGACTAATAATGCTTGTTAAGGTAGAACACAGTGGAGAAAAAGGAAGACAACTTTATGATGGATAGTCTCAACCTGAGTCTGTAAGACCTGAGCAGGGCTGTTGATGACAGGATAACTTGGAGGTCTCTCATTCAAAGGGTCTCATTCAACTTGACAGCAGTTACCACATCATAGCAATAACAACATAATGTAAAGTCCATAGATACTCTATGCTATATTGCTCCTCAGGTGTTTTCCTATTTAGGGTTTCTTTCAGGATCTGAAAGAATTGAATGTTTTCAATCCAATCTGTGGAATTAGATGTTCAGGGAACACATAATTCTGTTGCCTAGAAAGTCTTTCTAAAGATGTGCCTAGTGATCTAATGAAGTGGAGTTAAAAAGAAATAAAAGGATACCAAAGTTAAAAAAAAATGCCATCCCCTGGCTTGTTCAGCTTTAAGTTTGTACATTAGTTTCTCCACTAGAGCTGTACACCATACCCTAGACAACCAACTGTTTTACTCAGGGCCTTTGCAGACTGCCAGAAATAGTGCAAACTGAGTCCACTTTAACTGCCCTGACTCAGTGCAAGGGAATCATGGGAACTATAGTTTATTGTGGCACCAGAGCTCTCTGACAGAGAAGGCTCAATGTCTCAGAAAAAAATACAATTCCCATGATTCCCTAGCACTGAGCCAGGACAGTTAAAGTGGACTCAATTTGCACTATTTCTGGCAGTCTGCAAAGGCCCTTAGTCTGCTCAGAGCTTTTCCATTTCAATGACATTTCTAAACTGGCAGTGTTATGCACTGTTGCTTGTCATGGGGTATTTACACATTACTTCCAATAAATATTGACAACACTATTCAAGTCTTTGCAAAAAGCTATATATCAGAGAACCATGTAATTACTGATTTCCAAAATTCATGTATCTTAGGACAATGTATGAAGAAGTGTTTCTTGTGCCTCACACACACACACACACACACACACACACACACACACACACACACCAGCACTTTATTTTGGCTAGCTTTACTGGAAACCAGTGCCATGCGATATGAGTTAAATATGTTTTCTTTCATTTCAGCCGATTAGGAACTGCGGTCCACATTTTAAACCATTTGTCATTTGGCAAAAACAGTCCCAGATCTTCCTGCCATGTTCTTTGTCTCCCTATAGGTTTATCGAATGTCCCCTCAAAAATCCATTTATAAACCAAAGAGACTATATCATTGGCTTGATTGGCTTGATTGGTAGAAAGTTTCTCAAAATATGTAAGACAAAATGTGTCTCTCCCCCCCCCATCTCCAATTTCTGCTTAATTTGTGAGCAAAAGAGAGTTTTTGCACCATTTTGAACCATTCGGGTATTTCAGCTTGGATTTTGTTCTTTAGAATATTGTGCTAATGTGATTAGTTACCCATTATTAAACAAATATGTAATTCAGCATACTTCTTTATTTTTCTAAAGGTTTATTTATTTTTCTATAGATTTTGTTTGTTTTGTTTTTGCCATATTAGTATATTATTTTAGTATTTTAGTATTTTTATACTGTGGTGCTTTGTTGTTTGCTTTTTAATATAAGTTTTGATGAACTGCCCTTTAGTGGAAAAGGTGTTATAAAAAATGTTGTTGTTGTCGTCGTCTAAATTTCTTCTTGCACACATGAAATTGGGGAGAATTTTAATTGAACAAAGGACATTAGTACACAAGCCCCGCTTTCATTACAATGGTGTCAGTTAATTATTATTATCAGTTAAATAATGACCACCCATTATTGCACCTCTTGTAAGTCGTGTGACTAGGGCTGCTTCTGCCATCATGCTCTCTTCCACATTCCCCCTTAACCCTGCCACCCTGCTCTATGTCCCACCCAGCATGCCTTTCAGTTTTATTTTATTTTTTCACTTTTTCATGCAGTTCCAGAGTTATGCTTTAAAAAAGAAGGAAAGAAATAGAAAAAAAATTAAAGGGAATCAAACCTGTTTGGGAATAGCAAGAGGGAATGGGGGGAGGAGGGGACACTGCCAATGTCACAACTGTCCTGGCAACAGTGTTTTGCACCTGAAGATTACCACAGCTATGAGCTTATGAATGGTCTTCCCACATCAATGAAAAAGGTCTCGCTAACTGCACTTCAGAGACACAACAGTCAAAGGCATCATCATGTGAAAGGTATTGTCAAAAGTGCTTTTTCCAACTGTAAGTACATTTTAAAAGCCATGTGTAGTATTCTCCACAGGGATGGGTTGTTTTTCCCCCCCTGTGTGTATGGAGGTATCAGTGGGGCCCGGTGAGGTCCATGAAAGGACAAAAATAGCCTCAGATGTAATGAAATTCTCCAACCTCCAGTATGGACATCAGCTTACAAGATTCTAGACTACTCACAGCAATCATTATGGAGGAGGTTACTCCTTCCACAAGGTAGGGAGTGAATCAATAACTCACCAAAAGAAGAAGAAGAAGAAGATTAAATCAGTTTATTGAAAAAGTTGATTGATTGATTTTATATTCCCTTGAGTATTAGATACTTTGGGCTGCATTTACCCCTTATTAGAATGTAGGTTTTGTTGTTTAGGATTGTGTTTGTTGTAAATAAATTTGAATTGAACTGGCTGACTATAAATTTATATTAAAACTGTTTTAAAAAAGCAACAATATTCCAGCTTTTGTTGTTCTTTAAAAATCTTTAAAAATTCTATGTCAGTGATTTCAAAAACTCTAAATGTTACTATTAGCTTTTGAGCAGCCACAAAACAGTGGTCCCCACAGGCCAGTGTTAACTGATGAAAGGAGAAGCTCTTTTTGTTTGTGGCATGGAAGTTATTAGAATAGAAACTGTTTAAAATCTGCACCCTACACCTCCTGGCCTTGTCATGGCAAGCTGGAAGAGACTAGGAAGTGGTGGCTGCTCTCTTCCTCCTCACCACATGATCGTTTTACCTTTTTTTTTTCCAATCCCTCCCTTCAGTTGTTCACTTCTCAAACTAGCATCTTTGGGGATAAAATTATTCTATGCAGTCTTCTTAACTTTTCTGTATTCTTTTCTCCAATATTTTAATGAAATTAAATTTTGAATCAAATTTGGAATAGATTATTACATGTTAAAATTGACTTTTTAAAATAAAAAGATACCCAACTTGACTGCTAGATCAGTCCAAAAGACAGTCTGTTTAATCTCAGAGCTACAATTATTTTTCTACTACAAATTACCTCCCCCATCACAACCTGATTTCTTTAAAATTTATTTTTATACCAAATAAATTTACAACAATACACTTGAATTCACATTATACATTAATAATGTCTTCATCCTATTATTATCTACATTATATAACTCCTCCTAACTGTCTCTTGTGTAATACACCTTATTCTCACATTTTACTCTAGTCTTATTGTTATTCAGAATTTTCCAAGATATATCTCATATATGTAGTCAGCATTCATGAGATTTCATTTTTCCCTTCCTTCTTCCCTCTTTTGTGTTAACTCTTCTGATTTCCATTTGCACCTTTTTGTTCCTTGTAACCTAATTCCATCTGTTATTGCAATAGTCATTTATTGGGAGCCACTCTTTTCTTGTAGTCTCTAGATCTTCCTGATTAAGTCGAGCTGTTAAAATGTCTATTTCCTTCATTTCTGCCAATTAGATTAACTATTCATAGATAGTTGGGAGTTCTTTGTGCTTCCATTTCTGTGCCACTAGTATCCTTGCTGCTGTAATCATATAAAGTAATATTTGCCAATATTTTCTTTCTATATACACTGGTAATTTGTTAAGCATATTTAAGAGATAAATCTCAGGTCTCAATTCATAGTTCACCTTTAATATCTTCCCAATCTTTATATGAATCTTCTTCCAATAGGCCTTCAATTTCGGGCATCTCCACCACATATGGAACCAGGATCCATCTCTCTTGTTGCATTTCAAACATTCACTAGAGTTAGTTTTGTAAATCTTTGCAATTTTACTAGGTGTAAGAAACCATCTGTGTTAAAGCAATTTTCTTTTAAATACTGAGATTTTGTGAATTTCTTCATCTTTGTCTTGGCATAATTCCAACTTTCTACTCCAATAACCCGATCACAGTCTGTTGCCCACTTTATCATGGTATCTGATATCAAGTCGTTTTCCTGTTCTCTTTCTCTCAGAAAGTTGTACAATTTTGATATTCTCTTCTTTGAATCAAATAATATTTTATTGATTTGTAATTCATTTCCTCCAAATTCTTCATTCTTTTGGTCAATTTTGAATCTTTCACTAAGTTGTAAGTAGGTGAACCAGTGAATTTTTGGATCCAATTCTTTTAACTCATCAATCTCCTTTAGTTCATATTTATTACATGATGTTCTCTTTATTATGTCTTTGTATGTTAGCCATTTATTCAGTTCTCTCCACCTCCCCCCCAAAAAAGCTTCTTCCAGGGATATCCACATTGGTATCTTTCTATAAACTTTCTTCTTAAATTTCTCCCACACATTTAGTAATGCTTTTTTTAATTATGTGATGGCTGAATTCCTTGTGTATAGTTGCTTTATCATACCAGAGTTAGGGGTATCATCCAAATCGATTATTAAAGCCTTCCAAATTTAATAGTTTAGTATTATCTAATGTTATCCACTCAGCAATCCAGTTTAGTTCGCCAGCTTTATAATACAATTTTAGATCAGGTATCCCACCTCCTCGTCTTCTCTCTTTCTAGTCATTGCTTTCCAATTGATTCTCAATTTTTTGCTACTCCATACAAATTTTCTCAAGTCTTTCTTCCATTCTGCTATTACTTTTAAGTCTTTAAGAATGAGTATGCTTTCAAATAGAAAATTAATTTTAGGTAGGATCACCATCTTGATTGCTTCAATTCTTCCAAATAAGGACAATTGTAGTTTATCCCATTTTTCCAAGTCCTTTTCAATTCCTTTCCATAGAGGTTTATAATTGTTATTAAACAAGTTGATTTTTTTTGTTAACCATATCCCCAAATATTTAATTTTGTTATTAATTTTACAATTAGTAAAATTTTCAATCTGTTGTTCTTCCCTCCTTAAATTCTTAGTCATTATCTGCATTTTGTTTCTGTTAATTTTAAATCCCAAAATTTGTCCAAAATTTTCTATAATTTCAAAATGTTTCTCAATTTTTTGGGTTGGGTCCTCTACAATAATAACCAAATCATCCACGAAAGCTCTCAATTTACATTCTTATCCCTTGATTTTTAATCCTCTTACATCTCCATCTGGTCTAATTTGATTTATTAAGATTTCTAGTACAATTATAAATAGGAGTGTGGATAGAGGACAACCTTGTCATGTTCCTGATTTTTATCCTGCAAGGCAGAAGATAAAAGTCTCCATCTCCAATGGAAGAAACCAAGCTTCTGAAAGCAATTTTGAAAGGAAAAACAACCCAAAATAAAGCTAAATAGTTCTTCATCACTGCCACTCTTTCACTCAAGTGCCCAGACTCTGATAGCACAGTTGAACTTGGAAAAGGGGGAAATAAAGAGTAGAATAAAAGTTACAGGCCTGTAACTTGTATGACCTGTAGTCTGGGCTGTAAAAAGGTGACAGCATTCAGAAGCTATCATTACAGGAAAAACCAAAACAAATAAATAGTTCTCATTCACCTCACAGAAGATTAAAATATTTCTTCATCAAGCACATTTGTAATTAACTTGTTTTGATCTTGAGTATAAATCCATTAACAAAAAACCTTTTAGATTAACATACCCACTAAAGCTATAAAATGCTAGGAAACTGCAGCTATTAAGAGACAGTATTAAGAGCTACATTGTTCAGGCAATAAAATAATGGTATAACAGTTTATGGTGTGGCTAGTTTCAGTTTCACCACTAGCTTCGAACTGGTTGGCTGTCAGGAGCAGTCAGTTACTGGAACAGAAACCTGACACCCTTTCACACTATAAAAATATCGCATTATGATCCTGGGGATTATAGTTTAGAGAGGGGAACTTAAAATTCTCTACTTGGAAATTCCTCCAGTGCTTCCCTAGATTACTGCACTGTAAATTTTGACTGACTTCCTTTGAGCTGCCTTGGTTCTCACTCTGAGAGCGTGGCAGCATATTAAATAAATATGACTGGTTTTATTATGTTTTAACCTTTTTATTATCAGGTTTTATCTTTTCTTGTTTTAGCATTTTTATAAGCCATCGGGGGGGCAGCATGGTGTAGTGGTCTGAACATTGGACTATGACTCTGGAGACCAGAGTTTCAATCCCCACTTTGCCACGAAAACATAGACTGACCATAGCAAGTCACAGTCTCTCAGTCAGGCACTGGCAAACCCTTTCTGAACAAATCTTGGCAAAAACATCAGCAACCCTGTATTAGGTTTGCCTTAGGGTCACTATAAGTTGATAACTTGAAGGCACAGAACAACAAAGCCACCTTGAGCCACATGCCAGGAGAAAGGTGAGATATAAAACAAAGAAGTAAAAATGATGGAAAGGCCAATTACTGGGACCCTGAAGATCTGCTACCAGTTAGATTAGCCAACACTAGGTTAGATTGGATGGGAAGATGCTTCAGGCTAATATGAGACAGTTCCATGTGTTTCCTATTTATCTTCAAATACATCTGGATAGAAGAAGAGGTAAATGCAGGTAGAAATGCAGGTAAAAGCAGAAAGAAACATCATATACACTAAATAAATACTACTAGATGTTAGTGGCATTTAGCTTGTATAAAACATTGCTGCAGCTCGTAACTAGTGGCTTGGGTTACATTAAAAGACTTCACTAGCACCAGAGGGAGTCCCTTTTGTTGCTCAAGGACATGTCCCAAAATATCTAAACAGAAGACATTAACTAATTTCCATTTATGTCATTCTATCATAGCTGGAAACTGCTTAGCACATTCCACACTGCTCTTATGTGGGCAAGGCTTCCAGAGGAAACCTGCCAGTACTGGACCTCTCTTGGAACTTCATAAACCACAAGAATTCCAATTTAAAGTTATTTAGCAAGACATAGAAATACACTAGACTCCAATCACATCTTATTATTTTGATTTGTTAACCAATGTTGAGCCAGAGTCCCCTGGTTCAGACAGGACAAGGAACTCTGGCTTACTCATAGTACAAGTGAAGATATTCACACCAAAACTGATATGCAACAGGAGGGGAAGGGCAAAGAAGGATCTTGTGGCCATCCATGGTTTATGACACTGTAGATGATTGTCATCATGCAGTCCTAGAATTCCTGTGGTAACAAAGAAGGTTTACATTTTCCAGGGAGAGCAGCAATTGAAAACACACCAAATGTGTTTGGTTTGGTTAAACCATTGTGAGAAGGGGGAGTCAGTACAGAAATAATAAGCACTCAAAATAATTCTCTAATTAGATCAACATCTAAAATGTATCTAAATGAAAGTGACTTGGATTAGGTGCTTTTATTTTTGCAATAAAACTGGAATATGTTGTCTTTTGAATCTACATAATAACTTTCACTTATAGAGTGTTCTGGTGACCCTGGCTTATGGGGAGAGGCCGAGATTGATCTGCTCTAGAACTCCTTAGCTGTCCACAGTATTCTCAGCAATCCACATATTTGCAAACGTTGCTACATCTTCCACCTTAAAAGAGGGTCCACCAGTCCATTCTGTGCCTTCATCATTCCATAACACTTCATGTGGGAAACCATACACACCTGCCTGAAATTTGTGCTTTTCATTAGCTTTGGTGCACATAGAACCCACCACAAATGGCTGCAGTTTATCCTTCCTCCCAACAAGACTGCTACAGTCCACAGGTTTTGTTGGTCTCTCCTCCAAGCTGGGCATTCTCTCTTCTAACACCTCAACCCTCCCCTTTCTATACCCAGCATTATGCAAGATACATAAGATGCCCAGTTCTCATTGAATTGTTCAGAGGTCTCTTGCCCCTGTGGATGTATGGGTAGGTGCTCCTATTCTTTCTCAGTGGTCCATTTTGCCTTTGTTTCTGTGACCTCCTCTCATCTGAGTTTACTATGAAAGGGAAATGTACCCCAGAGTAAAAGAAGTCTGTACTCCAGCACAACTCCATCATGCCTTGAACCCATCAGCTGATGAGAGAACCTCCGTCCTTTCCAACTGCCAGTGCTGTGGTCTCTGCAGGAGAGAAGAACAGCCACCATCTGCTGAACTTAATCCCCTTCCTAACTGTCATCTCCTTTTCCTTATGTGGCATCTAGACTTACTGGACTGTAAGCCTGAGGGCATGTAACTGTTAAAAACAATTTGTAAGCTATTCTGGGAACTTTTTGGCTGAAGGGAGATGTGTGTGTGTGTGTATATATATTATATGCATGCACCAAATAAAATAAATGGCCCTCTTCTCAAGAAACTACCTCCTGTCCAAGACCATTCATTGTCCCATAGACAAAATGAATCAAGAGGAGGAGGAATCAATGATACTTAGTTACTAGTATTTTTTTAAAAAAAAATCTAGTAAGGTGTTCCCTTATTTTAGGCTGCATCTGCACTGCATAAATAATCTGGTTTGACCCTACTTTAACTGCCATGGCTCAGTGGTATGGAATTCTGAGAATTGTAGTTTGTTGAGGCACCAGAGCTCTGAGACAGAGAAGGTAAAATGTCTCACAACACTACAAATCCCAGAATTCCATAACATTGAGTCATGGCATTTAAAATGAAGTCAAACGGGATCATTTCTGAAGTGTGGATGCAGCTCTAGTAGCAGAAAGAATTAGATTTCATTATTATGTTTACACTGAAACAGAGGAAATGCTCTAAAGACCTGTAAAAAACTCTTGAATATGTGTAGTGGTAAATTTCTGTATTACAAATCTGCACTATCATATGCTGCAACAGTGGTATCTTAATATAGAATGATACAAACTTTCAGATATTGTTTATGCTTCATGAGACAAAAGTTTCAGATGGATAAGCCAGTGTGTTCCTTTCAGCATACAGGAAAATTATCGTCACTTTCACAAGGAGGAACACATTCAGTTTTCCCCAAGATTTGTGACCGCAGTTGAGCCACATTCAGTGCAATAAACCTTCTGACATGACGCACATTCCAAGAAAGATAACTGACCCATTTGATAAGCATGAGTCATCTCCTGTTGTACTTACCATGACAGAGGAGAAGGAATCAGTCACTTTCTCCATGGTTTCAGGCAATTCCACATTCTCTGTACTATGAAGGTTTATTGCAAACATTAGAGGGAGCACTTAAACCTTAGCAAGTTTCTTTCAGCTATTCAGCAAACACATACTTTTGTTTGAGGAGGGTTGAGCATCATGTTTCCTGCGTCTGTGTTATGTTGCACTGCATTGCAGTTTCAAAGGCAAAGCAGTTCAAATGTTATTAATGTTAGCTCTCGTTATCATGCCAGGAAAAGCATCAGCATTACATGGGGTGAGCTACATTTCATTGCAATGTAATAGTTTGCAGTAGTGACTCATGAGGTAATTTGCTGAAGGATTTTTAACTTTTGTCACTGAGCAACAGTTGAATGAAAGAGGGATTCCCAGAGCCTTATGGGACAGTATTGGGAGGCAATAACAGAGCAAAAAGGGGCATGCAAATATTGAGGGTCTGACAATGCTCTGTAGGGAGGAGTCATAATTTCATTTGGTTTATTTTTGGACTGGAATTTTAAGGAAGAATGCCAGTTTGTCCTTTGTCTCAGGCAATAAAATATCATGGGGTGGTCCTATCAGAGACAATGACATATGACAAGAGAGCCAACATGGTATAGTAGCTTCAGTATTGGACTAGGACTCTGGAAGATTAGAGTTTGAATCCCCATTCAGCCATGGAAACTCACTGGTTGACCTTCTACAAGTCATTATCTCTCTGCATCAAAGGAAGGCAATTGCAAATTCCCTCTGAACAAATCTTGCCAAGAAAACTCCTCGATAGGTTCACCTTAGGGGCACCATAAGTTGGAAATGATTTGAAGACATGCAACAGCAAACTCATATGATCTGTGAAGAGGAAGGAAGCAGTAAGGGAGGACAGGTTTACTCTGGAGAGAGATGGTAAAAAGATAGAGCAGGCTGAGATGGGATTTCTTCACTGCATTTAAAAATATAGGCTGAAAACCAACTTGTGGCTTCTGTAAATGGCTCATAGTGGGACTTAAGAGGAACCTCTTATGAACAGGAACTATGAGTAGCCTGGAGCCAGAAAGCAGAATAAAATGGATTAGCTTGACATGAAACAGTATGAGTGGGCAAAAGCTTTTGGAACAATTCAGGATATATGCTCTAAAGGTGGCTTCTGGATTCCCTCTGTGTAACTTTTCATTGTTGCATTATGTAGTTTTCAGTGTTAAAGAATTAGCATCACAGTTTTCTATTTAGATTCTTATGTGCTTTCTCTAGGCCACAATCATCAAGCATCTCACTTACACATAACTTAAAAGACTGAGGGGGGATGCAGACAGGCGGCCATGGGCCGCCTTGGGAAGTGGAGGATTGGGGCTGAGGCTGCCCCACACCTCGACCCCAATCCTCCCTTCTGTCGGCCCTGAAAGGAGCACTAAAATGCCACTCCTTTCGGAGCTGGCAGAAGGGACTCATCAAAAGCCGCTGTGCGGCTCTTTTGTGTCTCTTCCGGCACAGTGCATAAATACGCTGTGCTGGGAGGACGTATTCAGGGTGTGCGCCATGTGTAACAGCACACACCTGATGACATCCTCGGGGAGGGGTTGAGGTGGCCGCCGTGTGGCTGCCTCCCCCCTTCCCTGCCTCCAAGACGGCGCTTTGCGCCGTCTGCAAAGGCCCTGAGATACATGAAGGCTGTTCTGACCAAAATAACAAGTCTAGCTTTTTAAAATACCCAAGCAAGCATCATAGCCTTATCTGTAGGCTAATTTATCAATGACTGAGATGCATACTTATGTGTTATTGAGCCATTAAACCACAGGGATTGGTATCATGGAAACAGTTGTTGCTATTATTATTTGCAAAGGTTTCACAGCATCTCTGGCCTAAAACTCTACCTTTCACATACTAGAGGCTTGCTATTTTCTGCTCCGAAAAGTCAGTAGCACTTTAGAAGACAAATGCAGATTAAAGGAGAGGAAGAAAGAGGCACTCCCACACCCATCCAATCACTGATTGTGAAAGGGTGTTGTCAAACTAGTTTTCATTTTCCTATCAAGGATTGCACTCTTTTGTGGGTTGTCTTTTGGTGGCTACACACTAGTGGTGAGAAAGGGAACAAAGAGGGAGGAAAGGCAAAAGCCCTGTTCAGGCCTTAGTTACCCAATTTCAGCCAAGATGTAAGTTCCACCACTTTCTCTGTAATCACTTCCTTACATATGGAAAGCAAGGTTTCTGATGAAGAGACATATCTGTGTACATCTAAACTAGTGATGGCAAACCTTTTAGAGACCGAGTGCCCAAACTGTAACCCAAAACCCCACTTATTTATCACCAGGTGCCATGTCCCTCTGGCTTTCTAGTAATGAACTCTGGCGAACTCTGTGCTGGGGTGACAGCACACGTGCCCACAGAGAGAGCTCTGAGTGCCACCTCTGGCACATGTGCCATAGGTTTGCCACCACTGATCTACACATGAACAAAATCCTAGAAAATTAGGGTTCTTACTCACATGGGAGTCTGCATGTAAGCAGGAATATATTTACTTCAAACTTGTTGCTTTCTAGGTGAAAAAAGTGATGTCAGAGTGAGATAAGGCTCTGTGCTCTCTTGCTTGCATGTTGATTTCAGTCAGATAAATAATGCTTAAACTGAGTTTCTCTCTCACACACACACACACACACATGCACACTGTAGGCAGAAATGTAATTGCAGACTCCATGAAATTTTCCATTCAGTTCCCAAATTTCAACCACTGCAGGAACTTAAAAGTTCATTTTAGGCATCCAAAGAAAAAGGGGCAAACAGAACACAGCAAATACAAGTGTTTTAGATGCAAACAATCATCTAGTTTTCATTTTCACTGTCTGTAAAGCTAGGAATTTGGGCACTGAAGGAAAATTTCATTTATAGCATTTTTATGTGGATGTCAATGCCCTCATTTTGCCTCTCTCTCATAGCTATACCCTAGACCGTACTCACATGACATGGAAGTGGGAGTGTTTCCAAGAGATATAGTCCAAAACAGTAGGCTTGTACCTCTCAGAAGACCTCATAAAATCAGGCTGCTTATCAGGGGGGTGGATGAACTGA
The DNA here is from genome assembly GCA_026167975.1 of Phrynosoma blainvillii. NCBI lineage: Eukaryota > Metazoa > Chordata > Lepidosauria > Squamata > Phrynosomatidae > Phrynosoma > Phrynosoma blainvillii. The sequence goes on from JANUYF010000002.1 coordinate 274,152,000, forward strand.
CTGAGAACAGGGAAAATAGCAGAAAATGCATTATGTTGTTAATCTGTTATCATTTTAATAATCTGCAAACTGCCTCAAATCCCAATACTGGGGGAAAGGCACGACTTAAATGAACAAAATAGTAAATACTAATAATTTTTTTTGTATGAAATGTAACTTGTTTTTGTTGTGTTCCTTCAAGTTGTTTCTGACTTATGGCAACCCTAAGGTGAACTAATCATTGGTTTTCTTGGCATGTTTCTTTGGAGAAGGTTTGTGATTGCCATCCTCTGAGGCTGAGAGAGTGTAGCTTGCCCAAGGTCACCCAGTGAGTTTCCATGAGTGGGGATTTGAACCCTGGTCTCTGGAGTCATAGTCCAATGTTCAATCCATGATGGCTCTCTCAAAATGAAACTTATATGAAATAATTTCTTAAGCTATCAGAAAATTTTTCTGTGTCATTTCTCTATAATAGTTGTTTTTTTAAATTATTGCACAATTATTTCTTATTACTTGCAGGTTTTAAAGAGAAAAGGGTTCCTGAATGAGACAGATTATATAGATCCATATCAGTCTTGTTTCAGGCCTGGCTATGGGAAACAGCTTTGGTTGCCTTGGTGGATGGCCTACTTGGGGATCTAGAAAGGGTGTGTGTTCTTCTGTTGGTTCTACTGGACTTCTTAGCAGCTTTTGATACCATTGACCATGGTATCTTTCTGATTCACCTCTCTGGGATTGGGATTGGAGATACTATTTTACTGTGGGTGCATTCTTTCTTGGAGGAGTGCTCTTAGAAGGTGCTGCTGAGCAATTCCTGATCAACTTCTTGGCTGTTGGCCTGTGGGGTCCCTCAGGAGTCAGTGTTGTCTCCTATGTTATTTAAATAATAATAATAATAATAATAATAATAATTATTATTATTATTATTATTATTATTCCGCCCAATGGTTGCCCAATCTGGGTGGTTTACAACATAAAACACAATTAAAATAGACAACATTCCCCCCCTTAAGCATTATTAAACAAATAACATAGTTAAAATCCATTAGCAAAATTAAAACAAAATAAGATCATAATAATTAAAATGATTAAAACGTTCCACAATATCCCATTGTTGCACTTCCAGGGGAATCAGAATTCAATATAATATCACTGAGGGGAGAGGGGACAGCACGGGGCCGGGACAATTTAGTCTGGAAAGGGCTGCTGGAAGAGATACATCTTGACAGCCTTTTTAAAACTGTCCAAAGATGTTAATAGACGGATCTCATCCGGCAGGTCGTTCCAGAGCCTGGGGGGGACAACAGAGAAGGCCCTCTGGGATGTAACAGATAGCCTCAATCTTTGGGGCTCTAAGAAATTCCTCCCAGAGGACCGGAGTGCACGGAGAGGATTATATGGGAGGAGGCAGTCTCTGATATAACTTGGACCCAAGCCATTTAGGGCTTTAAAGGTAATAACCAACACCTTGTACTGGGCCCAGAAACCAATAGGCAGCCAGTGGAGGGACCTCAAAACCGGAGTGATATGGTCCCTCCTAGATGATCCTGAAACAAGTCTGGCTGCCATGTTTTGAAATAACTGTAGTTTCTGAACCAGGCACAAGGGTAGCCCCATGTAGAGCACATTACAGAAATCGAGGCGGGAGGTTTCCAGCATGTGCACAACAGTTTTGAGATCCCTTACTTCCAGAAAAGGGTGCAGCAGGCGAATCAGCCGAAGCTGATAACAGGCGCTCCTGACCGTCACATTAACCTGATTCGTGATCAGGAGCGACGAGTCAAGGAGCACCCCCAGACTGCGAACACAGTCACTGGAGGAGAGTGTGACCCCATCCAGGACTGGAGGTTGCAGCCTAATTCTTGGTTTTGGGGCTGCTACCGTGAGCACCTCCGTCTTGTCTGGATTCAGTTTCAATCTGTTTTTCCTCATCCAGCCCATTACTGCTTGAAGACATTCATTGAGAGAGGAGATGCCATTGGAATTCGAGACTGACGAACAAGACACGGAGAAATAGATTTGGGTGTCATCAGCATACTGATAACACCCAGCACCATAACTCCGTATAATCTCACCCAGCGGCTTCATATAGATGTTGAATAACATCGGGGACAGAATAGCTCCCTGAGGGAACTACAGTCCCCGAGGAGCACCCTCTGGGACCTGCCCGAGAGGAAGGACCAGAACCACTGCAGAGCAGTGCCCCAATACCTAACCCCCTCAGGCGGCCCAAGAGAATGCCGTGGTCTATTGTGTCAAAAGCCGCTGAGAGGTCTAAGAGCACCAACAGGGTCCCACTACCCCTGTTGATGCTCAGACGCAGATCATCGGTCAAGGCAACCATGGCAGTCTCAATCCCAAAGCCTGTCCTAAAGCTGGTTTGAAATGGGTCTAGATAATCGGTTTCATCCAAGACCGCTTGGAGTTGAAGAGCAACCGCCCTCTCGATAACCTTGCTCAAAAATGGAACTAAGGAAACTGGCCTATAGTTATTCATGTCCAGGGGATCCAGGGAGGATTTCTTTAGAAGCAGCCTAACAGCCGCTTCCTTCAGACAAGATGACATATGTCCCTTCCTGAAGGATGCGTTGATGATGTCCACAAGGAACATCCTCAACGCATTCCCCCCCCCCCCCCCGATGGCTAGCCACGATGGGCAAGGATCGAGAGGGCAGGTTGTCTTCCTCACCTTACCAAGCAGCTTGTCCACATCCTCGGTACTCACAGACTGGAGCTGATCCAGTATAACTACATTGGCGGAGTTGCTGGACACCTCGCCTATAGATTCTGTTCCACTGGTGGCATCTAAGTCGGCTCTTATCTGAGAGATTTTAGCTGCGAAGAAGTTGTTAAATGCATCACAGCAGGCCATTGTCGGGTTAAGCAGGGGATTTGGCGCAGAGGGTACCTGCGTCATCTCCCTTACCACCTTGAACAACTCCGCAGATGCAATACGTGCAGAGGAGAAGGCTCTCTTCGCTGCACATATTGGCTCCCAATAGGAACGAAAAAAGTTCCTATGGCGAGTTCTGTCAGATAAGAGTCGAGTCTTCCGCCACCTGTGCTCTAGTCGTTGGCCAAACTGCTTCATTCTCCTAAGCTCTGGCGTATACCAAGGCTTTCGGTTTGAAGCAGGATGGCAAGGACGCTTGGGAGCAACCATGTCGATGGCCCTGGTAAGATCGGTGTTCCATGTCTTAACCAGAGCCTCGACAGGGTCACTGGCATTCCCCACCTTTAAACCCTCTAAGGCTTTTTGGAATCCAATTGGCTCCATTAGCCTTCGAGGGTGGACCATTCTAATAGGTTCACCACTCCCGGAGGGGCAGATATTGGCTCTAAGTTCCATCTTGACCAGGAAATGATCCGTCCATGACAATGCAGAGGTACTTACCACCTCCACACATGGATATTCCTGTTCTGTACTAAAGACCACATTGAGTGTATGACCTGCACATTGTGTGGGCCCGTTGACCAATTGGGATAGGCCCATGTTTGTCATGGTCTCCGTGAACTCCCGAGCCGCGCCTGTTAGGCTGGTCTCCAGCGGGATGTTGAAATCCTCCAAAACTAGAAATCTGGGGGTCTCCAGCAACAGCTCAGAGACCAGCTGTGTCAGCTCGGTCAGGGAGTCTGCTAGACAACGGGGTGGCCAGTAGACTAGCAAAATCCCCAATCTATCCCTGGTCTTCAGGCTAAGGTACATACACTCGAAGTGGACTGTGTTCCAGACAGGTATCCTGATCAAGGTCAGATGGTTCTTATGAACTAGAGCCACTCCGCCCCCCCCGCCAACTTCCCCTCACCTGCTCACTAACAGAGTACCCGGCTGGGAGGGCCTGCGCCCATGTGACAGCGCTGTCCTCTCCCAGCCAGGTATCGGTGAAGCAAGCCAGGTCGGCATCCTCATCCAGGAGAAGATCCTGGATGATGTGAGTCTTGTTTTTTACTGACCTGGCATTGCAGAGGAGCAGAGTGAGGTTCTGTGGAATGGTTGGTCTGCTCTCCAAGCCAATCTGAGAAACAGAAGGAACTGAAGGCAGGATAGCTACTAAACAGCAATCCCGTCTTCTTTTGTAACATTTGTTCCTTCTGGTCCAGCCATACCTCCTATTCCCCAATGCAACTCCAATGTTTGCCCCTATCACATTCCTGGCCTCAGGTAAGATCATAGACGTTAAAGCCACTAATAAGGGTACAATAATTGGGATAAAGGACAACCCAAGTCCTCATCCTCATCTCAGATAACAGAACCCTTGGCCAATAGAAACCTGAATTCCAACCCTACAGCCTCTTCAAGATATGGAGTGGTGTAGTCAAACCTCTAGTTCCCTAAGGTTTTGACAGCAGGGGAAACACAAAAAAGGAATGCAGAGGTATGTCTTGGTCTGAACCAAGGATATTACAGAATTAAAGTTATAATCTTGGGCGTAATAAACACCGCTTGTTTCCCATCCTCTGCTTCCCCCGTGGCCGCGCCGGCCTCAGCCTCTGAGCGTAGCTGGGGGGAGATGTTGCTGGCGGGTTTATATCCCCCGTGATGTCCACTTCCAGCTCTGCTCCCCCTATGGTGAGGCTGCTGCAGGGCTGGTAGTTTGGGCTGGAGTCCTCCTAATGGCCCCGGACGCTGCCTCGGCCTGTGGCAAGGCTGCTGCAGGGCTGCCCAGGTGATGGTGGTTTGGGCTAGAGTCCTCCTAACGGCCCTGGACGCTGCCTCCTAATGGCCCTGGACACTAACCCACATCTACATCAAGTCTAAATAACAATTGGTCCTCAGTTGCCCCCCTAAATGTTTGCTGCTGATGTTTTCTGGTGAGCGGAAGGGGTTTTAAAGTCTCCACCGATGCGGACACCGCCCCCTGCCTCCCGCAGGTGTCTCAGAGTGGGGCCAATCTAGCAGGCAAGCAAGCTTCCAGGCAAGCAGGGTTCCAGTCCCTGTCGGTGAGGACGCCAATCCTCTGCTGCCGCTGGAGTTCTCTGGTGAGCAGAAGGGGTTTTAAAGTCTACATGAAACAACAGCGAGAGATTGTCCTGAATTTTGGAATAATGTGTCACCAATATACTAATGATATCCAGCTCTGTCTTCCTAACTGCAGCAGTAGCAGGGTGGAGCAAGGGCAAAAGAGCCTTAAAAATGCCCTAACAACACCTTGGCTCTCCAGCAGCAGCAGCAGCAGCAGAGGCAGCAGCAGTAGCAGGGTGGAGCAAGGGCAGAAGAGCCTTAAAAACACCCTAATAACAGCTTTGGCTCTCCAGCAACAGCAGCAGCAGCAGCAGCAGCAGTAGCAGGGTGGAACAAGGGCAGAAGAGGCTTTAAAAATGCCCTAACAACACCTTTGACTCCCCAGCACCAGGACTGAAGTGAGGGAGGTGTGGCCGAGGCAACAGAGGATTCTTAAGCTGCCTTCACAGCTAAGGATGCAGCTAGGGGGCGTGGCTAGAGAGGGAAATGTAAACATGCTAGCCAGCCCCAAGAATTTTCCACCACCGTCAAGAGCCTGGGAGACGGCCTTTCTTTTTTCACCCTCAATATCAGGGCAAAGGGTGGGGGGTTGGCAGAATCTACAATTAGACTGTAGCAACAAAGTAACCAGTCCTAATTAGTGTCCTTTTTTTAACATTTGGACTGGCAATATGGAAAGACAGGTGGAATACGAAAGGGATGAAGTGGCCAAGGTAATAATGGGAGCGGCTATTGAGGTTGTACGGGGCAAAGGAAGATATGGCGATAACAGAGTGAAATTCTATTGCAAAAGAAGATGGGATCGATGTTTGAAAGCGATCCCACCTTCAGTTCACTCTGTTACTCAAAATAGGATGGGGAGCTTATCATCCATGCCACAGAACCTTACTCTGCTCCTCTGCAATGCCAGGTCTGTTAAAAACAAGTCACATATCATCAATGACCTCCTGTTGGATGAAAAAGCTGACTTGGCTTGCTTTACAGAAACCTGGCTGGGAGAAGATAGTGCCATTACTTGGAATCAAGTTCTCCCAGCCTGGTATGCTGTTATTGAGCAGGTAAGGGAAAGTGGGCGAGGGGGCAAAGTGGCTCTAGTCTATAAAGAAATCTTACCATGACTAGGACACCTGTCCGGAAGATGGACCACTTCAAGAGTATGTACCTATGTCTGAAGACCAGGGACAGTATAGGGATTCTATTGGTATACCGCCCACCCCATTGCTTAACAGACTCCCTGTCCGAGCTGATGCAGCTGGTCTCGGAGTTGCTGTTGGAGTCACCCAGACTTCTTGTTCTGGGTGACCTCAACATTCCACTCAAGACCAGTTTAACAGGTGTGGCTCGGGAGTTCATGGAATCCAGGATGACCATGGGCCTTTCCCAATTGGTCAACAGGCCAACACATTGTGCTGGTCATACTCTCGATGCGGTCTTCAGTATGGAACAGGAATATCTGTGGGTGGAGGTAGTTAATACATTGTCTTGGATGGATCATTTCCTGGTCAAGACAGAACTAAGAGCCACTGTTTGCCTACAGAATTTTCAGGGGCAGTGGTCCTATTAGAATGGTCTGTCCTTGAAGGCTAATGGAACCAATTGGATTCCAGAAAGCCCTAGAGGGTCTATTGGTTGATAATGAGGTGACTCTGTTGAAACCTTGAAGAATATATGGAAGACCGATCTTACTAGGGCTATCGACACAATTGCTCCCAAGCATCCTTTCCTTCCCGCTTCGAATCGGAAGCCCTAGTATACCAGAGAGCTAAAGAACATGAAGCAGGTGGGACAACAACTGGAGTACAAATGGTACTCAACTGGATTTTTATCTGTAATAACTCATCATAAGAAATTTCTTTATTCTTATAGAGAGGCAATAAGAGCAACAAGGAGATCTTCCTCATCTGCTTGTATTGCATCTGCAAAGTCTTGTCCAGCAGAGCTGTTTAGGATGGTGAGGGAACTGACGGTGATGCCACCTACCCAGAACCCTCTACTTAACCCAATAACAGCCTGCTGTGATGTATTTAACAACTACTTTGCAGGTAAAATCTCTCAGATAAGAGCCCACTTGGATGCCAATATTGGGACAAGGTCAACTGATGAGGTGTCAAGTCAAGCCTTTTATGAGATTAGACTGGATCAATTTGAGCTTGTGAGTTCTGAAGATGTGGACAAGATCCTTGGAAAGGTGAGGAAGATGACATGCCCCCTTGATCTCTGCCCACCATGGCTGGCCGTCCAGGGGGGTGATGCCTTGATGCCACTTTTCAGACATGTCATCAATTCATCCCTTAGGGGAGGTCATCTACCATCTTCTCTAAAGGAAGTGGTCATTGGACCGCTCATGAAAAAACCTTCCCTGGACCCCCTGAACATGAAAAATTACAGGTCTGTATCCCATCTGCCATTTTTGGGCAAGGTGATTGAGAGGGCTGTCGCTCTTCAGCTCCAAGCTGTCTTGGATGAAGCTGATTTTCTAGATCCATTCCAAACTGGCTTCAGGACGGGATATGAGGTGGAGACTGCCATGGTTGCTTTAACTGATGACCTTCGTCTAAGCATCAACAGAGGAAGCATGACCCTGTTGGTGCTATTATACCTCTCAGTGGCATTTGATACAACAACAACAACAACAACAACAACAACAACAACAACTTTATTACAGCCAATTGGCCAGCACTGTTAAAAAAGCAAAATACAAATGTTTAAAACACATCAGTTGCCTACAGTGGATTTTTCCAAAGATAAATTAATAAATAGAGCGAATCTTGCTTTAAATAGAAATGCTTAATGGAGCTAGATGGACTTCCAAATACCATAATGAGTAGATTGTTTTTACATCTAAAGTAATTCCGTAATATAGTACTATTTATTTAATTATGTTTAAAATATATTAGCTCAAACTAAAAATACAATTTAATAAACAGAGTACATTGGACAAAATTATATTGTATTGGTCCTTAATCAAGTAATTTGATAGTGAACTCCAGTCGTACCCCCTTGCTATCAGATATTCCAATTTATCAAATTTTATATACAAATTTAATTTTTATATAAACTTATTACTTCTGTTTTAAATACTTTTTCTGATTTATGATAGGAGCTGCAAAAAAATTTGCAACTGCTTGTGTTATACATTCCTTTTGATCTGCTAATAGGTAGTTTATATAAAATTCCATTAGTCTGCCTGGATACTGTTTCCTTTTGTTGTCAGGTATTTAATCTCATGGTATAAGAGAGATTGTTTAATTGATTTACAGCTAATGGTACCATTTGAGCATCTGGGATGGCCAGATCAATTTCTTCAATAGTTTCAAGTGTTGGATGGTTGTAACTTACATTTGACCTTACTGGACCTTTTATTTTTGATGTTTCTTTTTTGGGAGCCCTGTTATGATGTAATAGGCCATTCTCAAAGTTTTCCAGATATCTCATTTCAGTCCAAGTTGGTGAATTTATTTCTACTGCAATTTTCTTTCTATTATCTTTTCTCACTTTTACAAGAGGCTCCTTTGCTGAGTATACATTTGAAAGATATTGTTTCAAATTTTCTAGTCTGTTTAATATTTCAGTTTGTGCAGGTTGAGATAATGTCACAAAAGAGTCAATTAGCCCCTCTTCCTCTCTAGTGAATGGAATGTTAGAGAGGTGAAGTGATTCAGTAACATTAGGGGATATGCAATCCTTTCCACTGCTGAATTTATTTGGTTCACAATTCCCAGATTCAGTATTTATTTTGTCTGTTAAATTTCGTATTTTACTTGGAGAGGTAGTAGTTATAGATGGTATACTTACTATTAATGGTTGGGGAGAAGCTTTATTAATAAAATATCTAGATACATAAATGCCTTCCTGTAGAAGTAAAAGTTTGTATTTGTAAATTAAAGAGACAAATTTAGATTCACTAAATGTAATTAAAGCAAGGAAGCGGCGAGTGTTGTAATACAAATAAGTAACTTGTATGATATCTGCAGTGATTTGATTTGCGCAGATTTTTTCTAAAACAGCTAGTAGGTGGAATTTGCATCTAATCTGTGGTAATATACCATAGGGTTTAGGAAAATTTGATAAAACAAGTTGGTGCTTGCTAAGGGTTAACTGATGTCCCTTTTTCTTTTTAAAATTTGTATCTTTTGTTACATGGGATACTTTACTTATGGGATGCTTTATGGATGTTGAATCCCTTTCTGCTGGTCGAGCTATTAAAGAACTTGGAATAGTATTTGGGGGGAGATTTTCTCTTGATTGAGAAGTAATTAAATTCTCAATTTGTCTGTTAGTTCCGGGATTAAAATTTTCAGTCTCTGATAAGATTTGTATTAATTCAGATGTTTGAGCTGTAGTGGGTTTTTTGGGTTTGGTTTCATCATCAAATGTCCTATCGTTTCCTAACATTATACTTTCCCCTGTTTTACAAAGTTTTTTTTGGAACTGTAGACAATTCTGACTTTTTTGTTGAATTTCTAAGGTTTTTCTTTTACGACCCTTCTTTGGACTTTTTACAGTTTTGTGTCTAATGTTCCTATCAGTTTTTAAAATAGGAGTTATTATCAAAGAGTGTTTGTCTTTATCGTTTTCCTTGTCCAACTTTTGTTCTCTTTGATTAGTACAAGCTGTTTGAAGATGTAAATCAACTAAAGTAGTAAGAAGGGTGTTACATTCAGTAAGAAATTTTTTGACTGATGTCAATTCTTCTAAGAGGATGGAAATCCATTTTGGGTTTTCCATATCCTCTTTAGAGTTGTTGAGTCCAGAAATTTTTCTCAGGGCACTATCAGATCTCAAGGCGTCCTTTCTTGAATCTATTTCCATTTCAGTTTCAAAAACGTTATCACTTACGATAGGTTTGGATGTTATTTTTCCTTCGGCAAAAGCCAATTCAGTTTCTAGATTTGGTATAGAAAGGCTTCTATTGGTACTGGAGATGGTAATCTTACTTCCTTGCCTTCCATGGCATTTACCTCTACATTAAATCTGGAAAATGTATGGGAGGAATTATGTCTACAATCTGTAAAAAACTGAATTATTTTAGATTGTACATTTTTTTCTTTAAGAATAAGATCTGGAGGTGAGGGATGTTCTGAAGTTATATTATCTTTTCTATTCATGTTTATTATTTCTAAATAATACTGGCAGTATTTATTAGGGTCCCAGTTGTGATCAAGATTTTCTTGGGAATATCTAGGATTTAAATTTATATAGATTTAATATCAGATATTTGGCAATATAGACAGTAAAATTTATATACCTAATACATCTAAGCCCCAGGATTGGACTATGAGTCACACCTCTCCACACCTTCTATTTAGAAGCAGAGAGGAGGGATTAATTAAAAGCTATATCACAGAACCCCAATAATCAATTGATTATCATCTAACAATCTAGCTCTCTTTTACCAATAAAATAAAAAATTTGGAAGAAGAAGATAGGTCTCCCTGGGCATGCCTATGGCCAAACGCCTGGTCCTGCTTCTGCCGGCACGGTCTCAAAGACAGGAGCTCTTCTGGGGAGTTTTATAGTCCCAGCTCTTGGGAGGAGTGGGGAAGGTCTCCCTGGGCGTGCCTACAGCCAAACGCCCGTCTTGCTTCTGCCGGCGCACTCCCAAAGATCGGAGCTCTTCTGGGGAGTTTTATAGTCCCAGCTCTTGGGAGGAGTGGGGAAGGTCTCCCTGGGCATGCCTACAGCCAAACGTCCGGTCTTGCTTCTGCCGGCATGCTCCCAAAGACAGGAGCTCTTATGGGGAGTTTTATGGTCCCAGCTCTTGGGAGGAATGGGGAAGGTCTCCCTGGGCATGCCTACAGCCAAATGCCCGGTCTTGCTTCTGCTGGCGTGCTCCCCATTTGATACAATAGACCATGACATCCTCTTGGAATGCCTGTGAGAGTTAGGAATTGGAGGCACTGCCTTACAGTGTTTCCATTCCTTCCTCTCCAGCAGATTCCAGAGGGTGATTCTTGGGGACAGTTACTCTTCAAAAACAGAGCTTAATTGTGGCATCCCTCAGGGTGCCATCCTGTCCCTGATGCTATTCAACATTTATATGAAGCCGCGGGGAGAAATCATCCGCAGACACGGAGCGGGATGTTATCAGTATGCTGATGACACCCAAATATATTTCAGTCATCAGCATTGATGACAGATGGCATTTCTCCCCTCAATCAGTGTCTTGTGGAAGTAATGGACTGGATGAGGAAAAACAAGCTCAAGTTGAATCCAGAAAAAAAACAGAGGTACTTACAGTAGGGACCCCTAAACCAGGTATTGGGTTGCAACCTCCAGTTCTAGAGGGGTTCATGCTCCCCTTGGACTGTATTCACAGTCTGGGGATGCTTCTTGATTCATCACTTCAGATAAGAAATCAGGTGAATGTGACGGTCAAGAGCACCTATTATCAGCTTCGGCTGATATGCCAGCTGCACTCTTTTCTGGAACCGGGTGACCTCGAAACTGTAGTACACACACTGGTAACCTCAAGATTACTTTTGCAACATGCTCTACATGGGGCTACCGTTGTGCCAAGTCTGGAAAGTTCCAGGCGGATTACAGGAACAACCAGGAGTGACCATATTACACCAATATTGAAGTCACTCCACTGGCTGCCCATTAGTTTCCGGGCACAGTACAAGGTGTTGGTTATCACCTTTAAAGGGCCCAACCTATCTAAGGAATCGCCTGCTTCCATATAATCCACCCCATGAACTCAGATCCTCTGGGTTCATTGCAATCAGTGAAGACCAGATTGGTTGTGACCTCCCACAGGACTTTTTCTGCAGTCGCTCCCACCTTATGGAATCGCCTGCCAGATGAGATCCGTCAAATTTCCAACCTAGATAGCTTCAAGAAAGCTGTCAAGACAGATCTCTTCCAGCAGGCCTTCCTGGAATAGCACCTGGCCATGTAAAGACCCTCATATTTGTGAGTTCTGATGATTCTGCCCACTATTACTGTAATATTGTAATATTATTGTTTCATTTTTAATGTTTGAAATTTTAATCTTAGTACTGTTTAATTTTCTTTTAAGGAGAGGGGGATATTGTATATATTTTGTATTATTTTAAATTGTATGCCACTTTGATTGTTTTTACAAAAAGCGGGATATAAATAAAAGTTTTATTTTATAATTATTTAATTCCAAGGAAACTGTTACTGTCCTAAACCAGTGTTTGGCAGCTGTGATGGACTGGATGAGGGCAAACAAATTGAAGCCTAATCCAGATGAGACAGATATGCTTCTGGTAAGTCAAAAGACAGATCCAGGAATAGGGATTCAGCCAGTTTTAGAAAGGGTTGCACTCCTCCTGAAAGCAGACTCATAGTTTGTGGGGATCCCTTGATTCATTTCTGGGCCTGGAGACCCAGGTATCAACAGTGACCAGGAGTGCATTTTCACAGCTAAAACCAATGTGCCAACTGCACCCATTCCTGGAGAAGTCAGATCTGGCCATGGTGGTACATGCCTTGGTTACATCCTGTTTGGATCACTGTAATGCACTCTATGTGGGGCTGCCTTTGAAAATTGCTCAGAAACTTCGGGGGGGTTGCAGACTGGCAGAAATAGTGCAAATTGAGTCCACTTTTAGGGTTAGGGTTAGTGCTAGGGAATCATGGGGATTATTTTTTTCTGAGACATTGAGCCTTTTGTCAGAGAGCTCTGGTGCCACACTAAACTATAGTTCCCATGATTCCCTAACCCTAACCCTAAAAGTGGACTCAATTTGCACTATTTCTGGCAGTCTGCAACCCCTCTTCATTTGGTCCAAAAACTTCAGCCAGGTTTTTAACTGGAACTGTCTATAGGGTGCACACAATTCCCTATTTAACTGGAGCTGTCTATAGGGTGCACACAAGTTCTGTTTGCTGCCGGTCCATTTCTGGGCACAATTCAAACTACTGATATTGACCTATAAAGCCCTATATGGCTTGAATCCAGGTTATTTGAAGGACAGTATCTCTCTTTAAGAGCCCAATAGAGCACTGAGATAATCAGGAAAGGCCTTCTCTCTGTCCCACCACTCTCTCAGACTGTTTTGGTGGGAACAAGAGAGAGGGCCTTCTCAGCGGTTACTCCCAAGCTTTGGATTCCCTTTCTAGAGAGGCCAGGTTGGCCCCATCCCTGCTTTCCTTTTGACAGCAGATAAAAACATTCTTATGTAGCCAGGATTCTCAAACTGATAAGAGTTAGACTTTAAATACTGTGTAAGGTTTCTATAGAATTTTGTATAGTTTTGAATATATTTTAAATTTTAATGTGTAATGTTTTTAACTTTTTAAAATTGTTTAATTGTTTTTTAAACTTTGTATCTACATTTTAAAGCTTTCTATTGTTTTTAACTTGTACTGTTTTAAATTTTGAAAATACTCAGGGGTAGCTGTGTCGGCCATTTAACAAATTCAAACAAAAATCCACCAAACAGTGATACTTTTATTGACCAATCAAAATGCACAATATACTTGTTGCAAGCTTTCATAGCTCCACAGGCTTCTTCATCAGGTAGGATGTTACAAACCAAAACAGGAAAAAAAATGGAGATGTTAGTAAGATACCTGCATTTTGATGTTTCTGTCTTTAGTTAAGATAGTATGGGGAGGGTATCTTTTGCAGGCTGGCCCCTCCTCCTTCTGGCCATGTTGCGATTGGGGGATTTTAAATGTTAAATTTTGTTAGCCAACCTTGAATCCCTATATTGGGAGAAAGGTGTGATATAAATAAATAAATAAATAATAAAAGAAAAATAACGCATTTAACAAATGTTATTATCAATCAACAGTCATTACAGAAAAGATGTTTCCCTTGTGTGCTGATATATTTCAGTCAAATTCTTGATAAATGCTTGTTTCTATTTGCATTTGTCTCTCTACAAAAAAAACAACAACAACCCCTCCACACACCCCTGATTCCATTCTTCTTTTACTTTAGCATTTGGTAAGCTCCTTAATTACAAATATCTTATTCTTTATTCGGCATTCAATTTTCCAAATGAAATAAATGATCTATTTGCATGCATCACTAGACCATCTGGTTCCATATGAGAATTCAACAAAGAATCTATTAATTGTCAGTCATGTTTATTCAGCAGCCTGAATCCATAATTCCTACAAATGATTAACTCACAGGATACTTAGCAAATAACTGTTGCTTTGACGTTTGAACTTCCACACTTGAAAGGGAGACAGAAATATTTCACTAAATACAATATTCTCATATAGATGACAGCTGCTTGAGTGATACATGTCGGTTTTCTCCAGTATGTTAAACATGACACCAGCATTAAAATGAAGAAAGCTGAGAGTTTATTGAAAAAGGAAGCTGGGGGTTGGTTACATTTGTATATGAGAAATAACACTATTGAAAGATGGTTTCAACTATTTATTTGTGAGTTACCTTGGGTCCCTTTCTGAGAAAAAGGTAGCATAAAAATGAAAATAATAAATAAATAAATAAATTTATTTTATTAAAGCTACATAGTGCAACATATGACTTTAAGGAAACATAGTATAATGTTGAATAGTGCCAGAAATGTTATCTTACTTTTGTCTCTAACTGAACACTCCCTTCAGTTTCTTCCTCAATGTCAGGTTCTGATGCCCTCTGGACTTGCCTCTTCAGGATTATATACATGTACCATATTTTCTGGTGTATAAGATGACTTTTTAACCAGGAAAATCTGGGGTTAAAGTTGTGGGTCGTCTTATACGGAGGGTATGAGGAGGAGGAGGAGGAAGATAGAGGTGCAAGGCGGGAAGGAGCCAGGGAGAGAAGGAGGACTAGGAGGTCCTCCTCCTTCTCTCCACCACTTTCCCCCCTCCTCCCACCTTTCCTCCTCATCGTCCTTGTCCTCCTTCTTCTCTCCCCTGCTTTTCCCCCTTCTCCCACCTTTCCTCCTTGTCCTCCTAGTTCTCCTTCTTCTCTCCCCTGCTTTCCCCCTTCCCCCCACCTTTCCTCCTCATCCTCCTGGTCCTCCTTCTTCTCTCCCCTGCTTCCCCCCCTCCTCCCACCTTTCATCCTTGTCCTCCTCCTTCTCTCCACCACTTCCCCCCACACACCTTTCCTCCTCATCCTCCTGGTCCAGGAGGACACACGTGAGGTGGGGGGAAAAGCCGGGGAGAGAAGAGTTTCCTTGGCAAGGTTTGTTCGGAAAGGGTTTGCCATTGCCTTCCCTTGAGGCTGAGAGAGTGTGACTTCCAAGACTGTTGTTGTTGTTGTTGTTGTTGTTGTGTGCCTTCAAGTTGTTTCTGATAATAATAATAAGAGATAATAAGATAAGAAGAGATAAGAAGAAGACTAGTAATAGGAAAGGCAGCCATGAAAGAGCTAAAGAAGATTCTAAAGAGTAAAGATATACAACTGAGCACCAGCATTATAAACATAAATGTAACAATCCATCACAGTGTACAGCACAATCAAATTTATGAATAAAGATGATAATGTTAGTAGCAGAATGCAGAAAAGGTATAATATAAGTTGTTATTCCTAAATGGAATGTTCTAATTAGTCATACATGGTTGTGGAGTTTCTCACATGGAAAAGAATAAATTTATAGTTTTATAATTGGCTCTGAATCTAGAGGGATCTGAATCTTTGTTGTTGATTGCCATCAAGTCTTTTCAACATACAATGACCCTCTGAAAGAAGACCTCCAAGACACTCTGTCATCAACAGCCCTGATTAAGTCCTGCAAACTGAAGGCTGTTTATGGGATACCTGTAATGCAGTTTTCCTCTTTTCTTACCGTCTCCCACTTTACTAAGCATTATTATCTTTTTCTAATGAGTCATGTCATCCCAGGATATGACCAAAGTATAATAGCTTCAGTTTGGTCATTTTGGGTTCAGGCTCCATAGAGCTTTCTTCCAGCACAGTGCAACTCAGTTGATTCTCTTCCTGTGAGCTTTCTTCGCTCTCCTACTTTCACAACCATGCACAGAAGTAAGAAATACAACGGCATGGACAATCCTGACTTTTGTATTCAGTGATATAACTTTACCCTTGAGAATCTTCTAAATTTGAGAAGTGGGATCCATAAAATGCAGTATTTGGACAAACATTCCAGCATTTACAGACTCTGCCCATTACCACTTCCCATGTCTCATTTTACACTCCATGATTGGGCGTAATAATAATAATAATAATAATAATAATAATAATAATAATACATTATTTATTTATAGCCTGCCCAATCACAAGGAATCTGGCTGCCTTAGAACTGTAAAATATACATAAAAATTCAGATGTGATTCCAGGTGATCTTCACCAATTGCTTATCTTCTGTTAAAAAAAAAATACATTTCAGTGTGTCAGCATCAAGTGAAATGGTTGGGTACCTATTAGTAGACAAATAAGTCATTTGTTATTTTTCCATGTCTGAATTTGTCTGCATGGACTTCACCCCGCTTGATGTATATATAAATATCCTGTCATTTCCAGGATATTGTTTTTCAAGTTCTGCAAGACGCTTTTGGCTTGCCTCTGCCTAAATGTGTCTAATCTGGCTTCATTTCACCACCACCACCCCAAGAAATGCATAAAATGTCCTTGGTAAATGGTAGAGCTATTTTCATTACTTTCTGGATACTTATGGCAGGTTCTACTAAAAGGCTGTTATTTCTCTTGATATAAAAATCAAACTAACAGCATGTCTACTCCTTGGCAAATATGAGTTAATAAATTGCCTCACTAATCATGGCACAGGAGATGAGACTATAGAAATGCTTACATGTTTTCATTCATCCAGCACAGTTCCCCAAAATCTGAAATATTTTGCTGCTCCCATTGTTTTAATATTATTATCAATGTCAATTTGTTTTCATGAGAGCTTGGAAAGTATACTTTTGGAAATTGGTTGCAGTGATAGTTCCAAGCCCACTGAAATAATTGCTTCTTAGTATAGTATAGTTAACTTTAGAAGTAACTCTTAATTTTCCCATTTACAAAATTAAATATAATAGATATATCTTGTTGCTATTGTTTTAAAAAATCTAAATGCTACATGCCATTGGACTGTGACATAAATCACATTCTTTTCCCATCCACTTTAATGTCACCTCAACACCAATAGCAGAGCACAGGAGAACAGGATGGAGCACAGCACAGGCCAGCAGTTGGACCACATGATAATCCTCCTCCACCAGTTAGTTAAGCCATATCTCTGTAACTATAAAAACAACTAAGAGTGAAACCATAAAAATTATTGTTAGGGCAAAAAGAATAAAATTATCCTTCATTGTGCTTCTGCTATAATGTAATCTAGTCACACGTATTGGGCAAAGAATGTTATTGGGCTAAGAATGAACTACTAGAAACTTGTTATTTGTAAGATGTTTCAGAGCCCTGGTTGTTAAACTCTTCCAATGCTCTTACTGCAGAAACAACCCCCAGGCTTAACTGGTAATCATGGGCAATGATGGACACTACCGCTAGCAGCACTCCAAAGGGCTTTTGAAAGTGGCAGGCATGGCGGGAGGTTGGTGATGTGCAGGAGCTGTGGTTGTGGCATAGTTCAGGACACTGCCAGGAACTGAATTAAGAATGTGCTGGTAGGACATATGAAATAAAAAAAAAAGTGAATCTCCTCACTAGCTTAATATGATGTCAACCCTCTGGCTTCATATTGCAATTTGAAAGCCTATTTTCAGGTGGCAATCATGATGGTGGGGGAGGGGGGATGACAGGCTTGAAGTGTATACTCTGAATTCCCACAGAATGGCAGCTAGCTGTTTACCAGCTAAATGAAATTTTGTTACCTTCTGACAGAGATCATTCATCATTAAAATTGGTTTCTGGTGATTCAGAAGTAATTTGTGAGGAGAAATTAGATTCCACGAAGGCTGAAGACAGACATACTATTAAATGGGGATTTCATGTGCTTTTCATAAACACTCTGGTAGCCCATCTCTACAGTTCAACTGAATGACAACCATCCTAGCAAAATGGAAACTGGTTCAAGCCGCCCTCACTATTCACTCACCAACCATAGCCCTCTTCCTCAAATGACACAGGGAATCATGCATATTTCTTAGCCACTTCTATCCCATGATGCATATAATTTGTCCTCACAACAGACCTGAGAAGTAAAGAAAGCTGAGAAACAAGTCTTGTTTAAGAGTTGAAAGATTGTGTGTGAGAGAAAAAGAGCATAAAGGACAAAGAAGGCGCAAAGTTATACACAGGATCCCTGAACCCAAGACCCCACCTAGGGATATAATTTTTTTCACTAATTTTCTCCTCAAAGGAAGCAATGAGGAATTTTAGGAATTTTCTTCCTGCTGCAAGAAAGTATTTGAAAACTGTAGAGTATTCTATAACTATTCACAATTCAGGATTTATTCTGCACAAAATCCACACATTCTAGCAGTTTTTGCACAGAATGTATCAATTCCTACAAAGAAAATAATGTTTCTGCCTAGAAACATTATTTCCTGCACATAAAGTGCTCTTTTCTATGCAAAACCACATTTTTGCTATCTGCTGGGGATGCTGGAGATTTTGCACTGAACAGGGTGTTGGACTAGATTCTCTTATGAGAGCTCCTCCAACTCTATGATTCTATGACTCTATGGCTGTATGACATGGGAATTTTGCACAAAATAAGCCCTGAACTGAGAAGAGTCTCCTCACTCCAAGATTCTTCATGTCAGGGTTTCTCCATACCAAAAAAGCATGCTTTTCAACCATTATTTTGAATATTTTTGAATATTTTTCCATCCCTACCTCCACCCCACTGGCACCATGAACAACCTTCTGTCTCTGAGTTGTCAAGTTCAAGCATGTTCAAATTGCACAACTAGGATTCCTGATTCCTAATTGCAGGAGGAAGTCTTAAGCATGTTCAGCAATGTCCTTACACCTGTCTAGTCAACACATACACTTTTAATGTATATGGGTGTCTCATTTCTATCCATGTTTATTAGTCTGGATGTGAGATAGTTTTTTAATAATAAAAGACAAAGTGAACTGCATATTTCCTTTAAAACTGGATAGCTTCAGATTTTGGAAAATAGTAACAATGTCTACTAGACTATTTACTAGTAATAGAAGAGAAGACAGGTCATCAATCAGCTTTGGGGAAAAATGAGTAGAGCTTGGGAATTTTATTTCAAAAATAAATATGTTGCAATTACAGCATGAAAACCCACACTTCTGTAATTTGTTGATGCTATTCAGTTTTAAAGCAATTATTTACTTTCATGGTAATCAAAAGTAATACAGTTCTGTTACTTTTAAAATACTATCATAATGCTATATGCTACTAGTCTGATGTACAAAATGCACTTAAGCAGTGATTCCACACATTCCCTGCAATTACAACAGTAACTAAAATAGTTACAGTTAGATATCAAGAAGAGCAAAGTTCTCCTTTAGATAAGCTGTGCCTTTGGTCTCTCAAAAAGGAATAAATTAGAGGTAATATTATCATTCTGATGCCTTATGTTCAAGATCTGAAAATGAAAAAAATTATTGAGGTTAATATTTTCAAGATATTTTGTAAAGTCTACAGACTGCCAGAAATAGTGCAAATTGAGTCCACTTTAAATTGAGGCACTGGCCTGGCTCAGTGCTAGGGAATCATGGGAATTGTATTTTTTTTTTTAAAGACATTGAGCCTTCTCTGTCAGAGAGCTCTGGTGCCACAATAAATTACAGTTCCCATAATTCCCTAGCACTGAGCCAGGCCAGTGCCTCAATTTAAAGTGGACTCAATTTGCACTATTTCTGGCAGTTTGCAAAGGCCCTACCTTAGACATCTCTGAGTGAGCTGGCTATAAGCTACTTAATAGCTGGTGAATGGAGAAGGAAGTGAATGCTAAACAATGCTGTCTGTTATGAAGTGTCATGTTGCAAGACTTAACTTTGACATTGAAAAGTGGTAATAGATCTAAACCCTGGCTCAAAAATTAAGGCCTGAACAGATTCTGTCTAGTAAAGCTGAGCATAAATGTGCGCAACCCAACCACTCCTTTTCCTACTGGCACTTTCTCACACAGAATAATTTTGTTCCTCAGGGCAAGGATCTGTCCTTGCATATGCTGTCCTTAAATACTCTATAAAGCATCATGCACACTGAGGGCACTCTATAAATCAAACAGAAATAACCACTGCTTACATGTAGGTAGGTGGATGGGTGGAGGGAACTTGTTGTCTTTCATGCCTTTAGCACACAAGTAGAATCTGATTTCATCCTCCCTCCCCACTACTTATTTCTACAAGAAACTAGGAGAACTGTGCTCCCACCCTTCCCTTGTCTTTTCATTAATAAGTGCTTACTGTGAGAAAGATAGGAAAGCTCTTTCCCCTTCTTTCCCATGCCTTCAGGGAAAAGATGTTATTAACAGCACTGAAGGCTTGAAAGAAACCATGGAGCTGAGTTTGTAGACCACAGAAGATTTATGCAGCTGCTAGTAACTAGTATGCACATGCTTGCAATTAGAGCTCATCCATGCATTTACTGGAGTCAAACGAGTCATCTCCTGAGTGGTGTCTTTCTACCGCTGTGCAGCACTTATTCTCTTTACTTTTTGGAACTCATGCTTACAAGTCAAAGAAAGGGAGGAGATGGGAAAGGAGGAATCAATTCAGCCAAACCACAAAAGGCTACATTTTTGTATAGATTAGGCTGAAATATTATACCAAAGATTTTGTCTGCACTGACAAAAGTAATGGGAAATATTGATTTTCAACAACTGCTTCTAAAAGACACAGGAATATGTTTAAAAATTGCATTCTCTGCTTCCTTTGTGTGTGCTCTCTCCCTCTCTCTGTGTGTGAAGTAGCTACATTTATATGAATGTGTCTCCTAGACTACTGGTGCCTAGATGAAGATAATGATGCAGCTGTATCCTAAACAAAGGTTTGTAGACAGCAAATAAGTGGCAAATAAGTAAACTCAGTTTGGTGCCAAGCGAAAGACCAAGAATATATGTAATTGATATTAAAAGCAAAATAATGATGTGGAAAACAACCCTCCAAACTAATCAGGGATGATGTGTTGTTTAGCAATTGCTCTATCTGGTAGAACATTTCTAAAATAAAATCTGCATGATTATATTAAACAGTATGAGAGGAGAACTGGTTTTATATTGCATGTGCACACACTATAAATATCAATGCCTTTAACATATTAACATTGTTTATGCTGTTAGCATAGCTGATAAAAATAACACAAATATATGCTCATGAGGCTTCAAAAATACAGGAGTAATAACAGAGTAAAGGAACAATAGATTTGAAGGATCTTGGTAATACTCATGTTATACCAGAGAGTCATCCCAACATGGGAATTCCTGCACAGAGCTGAAATAACATTGAAATGCTGCCACATTTAAACACTTTAGACAGTCTGCTTTAGACTTTAGATTTTCTGCTGCTCCAGAGAATAGGACTCGGAACAACGGATGCAAGCTATAGGAAAAGAGATTCCACCTCAACATTAGGAGGAACTTCCTGACAGTGAGAACAATGGAACACATTCTCTTGGAGTTTCCTTCTTTGGAGGTCTTTAAACTGAGGCTGGATGGCCATCTGTCAGGGATGGTTTGATTTTGAGTTTCTTCATGGCAAGGGGTTGGACTGGATGCCCCTTGTGGTCTCTTCCAACTATCTGATTCTATAATTCTATGATTTAAAAGCTGCTTACAAGTATTTGGCTATATATATATATATATATATATATATATATATATATATATATATATTGGCTCTCATACCAAAGGAAGAGAAGGATAATATATATATATATATATATATATATATATATATATATCACTCACTCAATGCTGCAATCTCCAAGCAAGACACTAATTAAAAGAAAACAAAACACTTGGCCCTGATGGCTTTTCAGCTAAATATTATAAACTCTTTGCAGAAGAACTAGTACCAACACTTGAACAGACATTTAATCAGATACTCATGGATGGCATGGCTCTCATACCAAAGGAAGAGAAGGATAATAATTATCCTTCTCTTCCTTTGGTATGAGAGCCATGCCATCCATGAGTATCTGATTAAATGTCTGTTCAAGTGTTGGTACTAGTTCTTCTGCAAAGAGTTTATAATATTTAGCTGAAAAGCCATCAGGGCCAAGTGTTTTGTTTTCTTTTAATTAGTGTCTTGCTTGGAGATTGCAGCATTGAGTGAGTGATTTTGTTGTTGAGATATTTTGAATATATTCTTATTTTCCAAATATGCTTGTAACTCCGCCAAAAAGTGAACTGCTTTGTCCTTTTCTTGAAATAGATTGGCATAATATTCCATAAAGTCTTTTTTGATCTCTTCTTGAATAGTTATGTTTTGATTCTTATGATTAATTTCTTTAATTTTCTTTCTTTTTCCTTTTTAAATTTATATGCCAGCCATCTTTCAAATTTATTTCAATGTTCAAAATGGGACTGTCTAACCAGATTTATTTTTCTTGCTATTTCCTCTGTTGTTTGAGCTTGTAATTGTTTTTGGAGAAGTTGGAGTTCCTTTCTCAGGCCTCATTCTCCCTATGATCAGGTTATATGAAAGCTCTTGAAACTGGTTCTGATCCTATTGAGCTTGGCTTTAATCACAATGAAGCAAGGCAAACACAAACAACCCACTGTTTCCTGACACTAGTTTTTTGGCAGTTCTTGTAAAAAAATAAATTCCAAAGCATGTTCAACAAGTGAGAACAACAGATCTGAATTGCATCATTCTGGAGGGGAGGGACTAATGGCAGAGGGGTGTTTACCATCCCTCCTCAGTTTTTGAGAAATCAGGCATTCCCCCCCCCCCCCGCCCCAGTGCTGCTTTTGTGCTTGTGGTGTGACCTATCAGTGCATGATATATTTTTTAAAATAAAAAATTGACAGAAAATGTGATCCATTATATTTGCAACTATTTGCAATTGCGGGTGGACTGTAGCTCAGTGAGGCAAGTAGTTGCAAAACCAATGGATAGCATATCCTGTCAATATGTGTATATATATTTCCCACGCTGGGCTGCTGAAAGGGGAAATGGTGTGCTTGAGCAGCATAGGTTGCTGAGGGGCAGAGGAGGGCTCAGTTGCTAAAGTCACCCCTCTCAATGCCTGGAATGGCTCCGTCCTCACAGTGTTGCTGCTTGCATCACCAATGATGCACAGATTATTGATATGCATTTTGAAGCAAGGCAAACTAGTGGGAATGACAGTTGTGCCAAAAAAGAAATGATTACAAGGGAATAATGAAAAGATCCACTTTCATAGTGGGAACAATGGACCTTTTGGAATTGATTCACCGACACGGAGCAAAGGCAAATCGCAAACTGGTTTAAATGTAAGTGGGAACGAGCTCTCAGATTCTCGTTGTTTGGGTTTTTCCTAAGTTCATCCTCTTTTCCTTTCATCTGTTCTGAAATCTGTTTTATAGATTCCTGTTTTTCATTAATTTGTTCTCTAATGCTTTTTGTATTAGTAATCCCCTTGCCATGACTTTACTAGCATCCCAAACAACCTTTGTCCAGACATCTCCTGTGTAGTTTTCATTAAAGTATTTCTTTAGGGTTTTTTATTGATTTAAAACACCATAGAAATACATACATAACATTACTACTTACATAACTTACATAACATACATATATACATAATTATACAACACACAAAACAATACATTTACCTCCACCCCACCAACATACAAATCACATTCCACATTCTAAAATATATCTCTCTTTTGTTTTGTTCAGGGGTAGGCAACCTTTCCCCTTTAAGGGCCGAGGGACGTCAGCTCCCAGAAGCCTCAGCCATGTTGGCCAATAGTCCCATGTTGGCCAATAGCTCCTGGGATTCTGGGAGCTGAAGTCCCTCGGCCCTTAAGGGGGACAGGTTGCCTACCCCTGGTTTTGTTTTTTGGTGTAATCAATATATGTTCTTTTCTTTTATGTTCTTTCTTCTTGTTACTTCCTTTCCGTATAATTACCTTACTTATATTTCCTTAATTTGATCTTTTTATTTGCCCTTCTCATTTTTTATCATTAGTTTAAATCATTGTATTAAAGACATTGTCCTAAATCAGGGGTAGGCAACCTTTCCCCTTTAAGGGCCGAGGGACTTCAACTCCCAGAATTCCAGGAGCTATTGGCCAACATGGGACTATTGGCCAACATGGCTGAGGCTTCTGGGAGCTGAAGTCCCTCGGCCCTTAAAGGGGAAAGGTTGCCTACCCCTGTCCTAAATTAACTTCCATCCTCTTTTCTCGCCTATATTCCGGAGGCAAATCCAATCATCTTCTATTTCTTCCTCTCTTAATATAGCTGTGAGTTTATCCATATCTACCACCTCCTGTAGTTTAAGGAGCCATTCTTCTTCTCCTAGAGTTTTATCCTTTTTCCAGAACTGAGCATACGTCATTCTTGCCGTTGTTACCAAATATAAAACATTCTTTATTTGTTTTTTCGTGATCTTCTTTTCCAATCTGTTGACCATGTTTAACAGAAAGATTTTGGGATCCAATACTAATTCACATTTTATCATTTCACTTATTGCTTTTGCTATTGTGTTCCAATATTTCTTTGCCTCCTGACATTCCCACCACATATGTATAAAATTCACTTCTGGTTTTTGGCATTTCCAGCATTTTGAGTTACCAGTTTTATACATCTTGTTCAATTTAGCTGGCGTCAAATGACACTGATGGAGCATCTTGAAATAGTTCTCCTTATAATTTTGGCAAAGTGTAAATTCATTCGTTATCTTCCAAGATTTTTCCCAGTCTTCTAACTGTATGACTTCCCCAATGTCTCTTGCGCATTTTACCATCATTGTTTTAATAGTCTCATTTTCTAAATCCCTTTTCTTTAGGTTTTGTCAACAAATGTTTCATCTTTAAAAATGTTGTCATTGAATTTCCAAGAGAATTCTTTCCTTGGAGTATGAATGTCAATTCAAATTAATTTATGGTCCAATAACTTTTTCGACATTATTTCCATCTTTTTGACATTTGTTAACACTGTCTTTGACATTAGCACCATGTCAATGCTTGACAGGGAGTGGTGACATTCTGAATAAAAAGTGAATCCCTTTGTTGCACCATATTTATGTATCCGTATATATTCTATTTCCTGTTTCTCCATCATGTCAAAAATGACCTTGGTAATTTACCTTGATTGCTTTTGCTGTTTTTAGGGAGAATCTGTCTCTGTGTGGCTATATGACCCCCATTGGAGTCACCTACTATCAGAAGATTATCCTTGTTATAGTCCGTTAACTCCATGTCTAGCTCTTTGAAAAAAAATTCTCTTTTTTCTAGTGGTTGAAATATACCTACCAAAATCAATTTTGATGCTAGTATGTGCTGCATGAAGGAGTGAGCCCCTGTCACTAGTCCCAGCTTCTGCCAAACTAGCAGTTTGAAAGCATGCAAATGCAAGTAGATAAATAGGTACCACTTTGGTGGGAAGGTAAACAGCATTCTGTGCAATTGTGCTGGCCACATGATCACAGAGTAGTCTCTGACAATGCAGGCCCTCCAGCTTAGTAACAGAGATGAGCATCACCCCCTATGGTTGGACACAACTTGACAACCTTGTCAACTGGGAATACCTTTACCTTTACCTTTAGTTGAATTTCTACTGCCACATAGTGACCATTCTTATCTTTAAATTTTTCATTTGCTGGGCATCTTTTGCTTATATAGATAGCTACACCTTTTTTCTTTTTATCTGTTGACGAGTAAAAGAGTTGACCTAATTTTGGATTTCTTAAGTAATGAATCTCTTTCTCCTTAATTCTTGTTTCTTGTAATACAATAATATCATAAGGTAGCTTTTCTATAATATGAAATATTTGCTTTCTCTTGTGAGCTGTGTTGATTCCTTTGATGTTCCAAGATCTTATTGCAATTGCCATTTTTAATTTTTAATTTTTATTAGTACTCCTAAATTATTGGTTTGCTCTCTTCTTGTTGTTGTTCTTTATTTTTTCCTCTTCTTCACTAATGTCTACCTCTGCTTCTTCTAATTCTTCTGATTCGCTCGTATCTCCTCTTCCTTTGTTATCTGGTACTGATTTGTCATACTGCTCTTTTTCTTTGTCTTCTTCATTCCTTTGCATTGTTGTTCTGCTTACTTCTTCTTTTCCTTGATCTTTCTTCATGACATCTTTTTTCTTTGCATTGCTTTTCCTAAAGAAGTCTTTAGCTTTATCAATTGTGTTTATTTTATATCTTTTCTGCTTGTATGTACAAGATATCCCCCCTATTCTTTCTCACTGTAATTTACTTTTAATCTTTTTAAAGCCTGAGTAAAGAATTTGTATTCTTGTCTTAGAATTTGTTGGGGTGTGTCTTTGAAAATCTCAATTTCATTCCCATCAACTATCAGTCTTTCATTAAAGCTTTGTTGAATAATTTTGTCTCTAATTCTAACATTAGTTAGCCAATTACAGACAAATTGCTCTGCTTAACGTTGATTACAAGATCTATACAAATATCTTAGCTACAAGGTTAAAAAAACTAAAATAAAAAATTCAAACAGAGCAAAATGGCTTCCTTCCCAGTATATACATTAGGAATAATACAAGAACATTGTTGGACCTAATAAGAATGTTACCTTACTCACAATGATAAACAGAAGGCGATGGTATTTGTCCATGCCAAGAAAGCCTTCAACAATTTGAGGTGGGACTTTATGTTTCAGTGTATTAAAGCTACTGGAATGAAGGGTTACTTTGTTGAAACCTTACAAAAGATATACAAAAATCAGTTGGCTTGGCTAATCAATGGTGAACTGTCCCTGGAATTCAAACAAAATAAAAAAAAATGAGACAGGGATGTCCCATATCTCCTTTATTATTTATCATTACATTAGAAATACTAATTAATAAGGTAAAAGAAAACAGCAAAATTAAAGGAACTAGAATCGAAGGGCATACATTCAAAGTAAAAGCTGTCACTGATAATATTGGAAGACCCATTAAACAACATTGCTGAACTTCTACAATAAATAAAAATCTTTGGTGAATATTCAGGCATCAAATTAAATAAAGATAAAACTCAAATCTTAACAAAAATATTTTTAAAAGAAGAGGAAAAGTTTAAATAAATATCTGGTTGTAATATAGCAAAAAAGGTGAGATATCTTGGCATATGGCTAACAAATAAAAATGCCAACTTGTACAACAATAACTACAAACAAATCTGGGGGGACATTAAATTAGATCTTCAACATTGGAACAAAATAAATATATCTCTTCTTGGACAAATCACTGTTATTAAGATGAATGTGTTATCTAAGTTGCACTATCTGCTTATGAACTTACCAATAATTGCAAAAAACAAAATATTTTTAAACTGGGATAAAGAATTAAGAAAATTTATGTGGAAAGGGCATAGACCAAGAATAAAATGGAAGATTTTACAGGACACTACAAAGAGGGGTGGCTGTGCTTTGCCCAGTCTAAAATTATATCAACAAGCATCATCTCTTATATGGATCCAGGAATGTATAAAGCTGGAGGATTGAAAACTACTAGGTCTGGAAGGCAACCAACTGAGATTTGGCTGGCACGTATACCTATGGTACAACAAATGTTCAGTCAATAACCACTACATCAGAAATGCTTTAATCAATGTGATCTACATATGGCAAAATTCCATCCTGGATCTCCACACAGGAAGTGTTCTACAGTAGATGGAGAAGTCAAGGATGGATAAAATACAAAGACCTAATAACAAAGGATTCACAAGGCAAACTGGTATTACAAAAAAGAAAAGATCTACAAGTAAATTGAGAATGGAAGCTTGGCTGGTTTAAATATCTGCAGAAAGAAAAAAAGTTTAAAGAAGACTTAAAGAAAGATTCAAAATGGTTCATAATCAAATGGATAAAATACTGTAGTCTGAGGACAAAGGGGAGATATCAAAGTTTTACTCTCTACTACTAGAAAAGGACATGGAACAAGAATTGGTGAAAAATTCAATGATCAAATGGACAAAAGACATAGAATACAACATTCTACTTGAGAGATGGGAAGAAAACACAATTCTTTACAGCCTCACAGGA
This sequence comes from Phrynosoma blainvillii, assembly GCA_026167975.1. NCBI lineage: Eukaryota > Metazoa > Chordata > Lepidosauria > Squamata > Phrynosomatidae > Phrynosoma > Phrynosoma blainvillii. The sequence continues at coordinate 274,179,935 of JANUYF010000002.1, forward strand.
TATTAAAGAGAACTTCATAAAAATAGCTAATAGATTCTATCTCTCTCCAGTTAAGTTAAAGAAAATCAAAGATCAGGGAAAGAAAGATGTTGGAAATGTTGCATAGAAGCTAGCACGTTGTACCACATGTGGTAGTCATGCCCATGTATCAAAAAATTCTCGTCCAAGGTAAACATAGCAATTCAAGAAAAATTAAATATTCAATTTCCACTTTCTCCAGAGTTATACTTACTCAACATGACTTCTGTACTCAAAAAAGAAGATGAAAAACATTTTTGGAGAATTATGATATATTTAGTAACAGCTGCAGGACTGGTAATAGCAAAAAAATGGAAACTGGAAGAAACACCAACAATATTTGAATGGAAGCTAAAAGTTATGGACATGAAAGAATTAGATATCATCACATTCTTAATTAACAATAGGCCAATAAATAAAATAGAAAAGCAATGGCTTCCCTTTGAAATTTTTTTTGAAAGGTATAAAGGAAACCAAAGAAAAAATGACAAAGGCGATATAAAAGACATAGAACACATTAATCATTGAAGATTTTTTATTTTACACTTAGCATATAAGTGATATAATAATAATAATAATAATAATAATAATAATAATAATAATAATAATTTATATCCCGCCCCTCTGCAGAGCAATCGGGGCGGCTTACAACATTACATTTTCCATACAGATATATTAAACAGAACATAAAATCCCGAATCCCACCCATCCTTTAAGAAGTAAGGTATATTGCAACAAAGTATGTACAGATATAAAGAACATATAATTGGAAAGAAGACACTCAAGAAAGCACATACCTATAATATTACTATAATATAATATAATTTTAATAAATTTGCTTTTTTATGGAAAGTAAACAGGTCAAGGAAACGCAAAATACTTGATTTGTATTAGAGGGTGGTCACTTCTAAATGTTAAAATAAGAGAGACACACAAAAGATAACATTAACCCTTTTAGCTAATGAGAAATGATGGGAAGTACAAAATTTATAAGTTTGCAGCATGTTGTGCAATGTATTAGTTTTGGGGGTTTTCTTTTTCTTTCTTTTTTTTTGGCTACCATTAATGTTTAAGTTATGTCTTAGATTTCTGTTAGTATGTTTCACAATTTTTACTTGTTTTTAAAACTTCAAATAAATAAATATAGCAAAAGAAGCTTCTTACATGACACAATTATGGCTGTAAATCTGGATAGTTTTAGAAGGAGATTGGATACCATTGTGGTGGTTAGGGCCATTAGTTGCTAACAGTCTGGATGGCTATGTGTCAACATCAGCATGTCATGTGTGCCTCTTTGTAAAGGTTCTGGGGAGCACAAGATGAAGGATGCAGATGCACTCATATGCTACTAATGGATTTCCTATAATTGGCCACTATGTGAACAGAATTTTGGACTAATTTGGTCTTTAGTCCAATCCCTTACATAGCTCTTATTATATTTTTGTGTTCTGCATATACAGCAGAAATGGGGGAATGGTACAAGCAGCTGCTGGATTGGGACCATGAACTCTATGAGTTTATGATTCTCAGTGAGGTTTAGTGCATATGAGAATCAATGTGGTGTAGTGGCTTGAGCATTGGACTATGACTCTGGCTTAACCATGGAAACCCAGCAGGTAACCTTGGGCAAGTCATACTCTCAGCTTCAGAAGATGGTAATGGCAAACACCACCTGAAGAAATGTGCCAAGAAAACCCCTTGATAGGTTTGCCTTAGGGTCACCATAAGTCAGAAACAACTGATGAATGAGAGATTTATATATACCACTAAGGCAGTATTTTAAACACATAGAACTAGAAGGTGAAATGTTAGCAATCTTCAAATTATTAAACCTTCAGGTTTTTGCTGCTCATTTTCCTTTAACTTTGTTTAGCTGAACTGTGTCATCTGCCATACAGCATATACAAGTATAATTTGGTTCCATGCTTTACAAAGAATAACAACAGCTAAAAATAGTTATGTGGGTACTGAGGATGAACATGGACAATGTGGCCTCATGATGCATGACAAGCTATTTTAGGTTAATAGTGGGATGATGGATCAATAATTTGGTAGTCATAAAAACATGAGAGCCCAGCTGGATCACATATTTCTTGTAATACTGCATAAGAAGAATGAGTTCATGTGATCTTGTTATTTTTCCCTAGATTTTTATTTTGTTTTTGTTTTTGTAGAGGCAGACAAACAGAAAAACATTTCTGTGAGTTGTCCTCATGTTCTAATTGAGATATCCTATGAAATATAAAGGGTGGAGTGTGTGTGTTTCTGTGTGTCTCTGTGTGTGTGTCTCCATGTACATTTCTATACTATATAACCATTACTGACAAAAGATCTGTTAGTGCTAAACTAGAAGGATGATTTGATGAGATATATCATAAATAAAAATAGATTCAGCTTTGCTAAAAAATATTTCAACCATATTATTTCTTCCTTCCTATAAATACATTATGAACTGTGGTTTTATTAATTGCTATTGTATTCCCTGTTCTGTATTAAGAGTAGGGAAGCAGATTTCCAACCTCTTGCGTTCAATACACATGTTGCAGTTTATCTTCAATGCATAGGTTATTGTCTGTACTTTCCTGATGTACTTTATTCAAAGATACAGCTGTGTTAGTCTGTAGAATCAGTATGTAGATATCTTGTAGCACCATTGAGACTAACTGAAATAAAGAAGTTGACAGCATGAGCTTTCGTAGACTTCAGTCTATTTCCTCACATGCATACTTCTTTATTGCCCAACAATGAAAGATTACAGCCTGTTATCTTTGTAATTCCTTTTAGAATATCTAGTCAATACTTTTTAACCTGACAACATTCTCACTAAATGTGTGAAATTGTTTGTCTCATTCTCCCGCACCTCTGATATAAACTTAACAGAGCATGATATATTTTTACAATTTAATCAGCATATATTACTATTTATATATTACAAAATTCTTTTGAAGTGACATCTTTTGAAATAAGTTTTTTTTATTTTTGACATCAACTTATCCATCTTGCTTCTGAAAATTTAATCTTAAATTCTTTTTTCTACTTCTGAATACCATTTGTTTCCCATAGATATATATATTTTAAAAAGAATACAATAAAATAGTATCTAGAACTTTAGAGTATTTGCAGTTAAAAGCCCACTGATGCAATAAAACTTGGATGTGTATGTGAAGTAACAATAATTAGAAAAACCTTACAAATTAAAAATGATAGAAAATCAACTTACATTTATTTTAAAGAATAAATTGATATTAATAAAAATAAATGCACAAAACATGTAGGGCTAAAACTAACCAATTTGATTTCCAGCAATTTCAATCAGTCTGCTCTAGTTAGGGTTACAGTTGGACCATGGTGCTAAGCTCTCTCTCAACATATGATAGATATTCTATTTTTTACAATTCTCCATAGATTTTATATATAATAAAATATGGCCATTGCTGCAATATCTCACATCTTTTCTACCTACTCACTGCTGAAAGATCACACATCTTTGCTGCCTACCCAATTTAGGTATTTTGGATTATTGCCAATATTACAAATTTATAATAAACAAGAAAAATAAAAAACTAATTCTTACTCTATAACTAGCTACCTCATTTTATTTTCTATATTAATTCATTAGTGTAGACTAGAAGAATAGGAAATTCTGTTCTTTTCAGTATATGGTTACTCTACTCTCAAGATTTTTATAATTTGAATGAGAAAAATTGGCACATTTTAATCTATATCAACTTGTTATCCGATAATAAAATGCATATTGCCACATGACTCAGGCTTTGTGATACTAACCAATTCCCTGTGGAATAAATTAGAGAGATCTTGCATTTCTACATTTTCATACCCTTGAATAAAACATTCTTACCACCTATCTACTGTAATTACCTGAATGCTATAATTTGAAAAACAAAATATAGCCCACTAATCTAACTTTGAAACTCTACAGCTTCATTCCATGAGGAGACAGAAAACATAGGACATTGCCTATTGATGTAGACCTACATAAAGAGTTTAATTGTTTATTATAATTGATTTGAACTATTTCCTATTTTTATCTATGCTGCATATTGCCTTGGATCCCAAATAGGGAGAAAGGTAGGAATATAGAAATATAATCAGGCAGACACACATGTGAAAAAGATATATTTGTATGTAGTTCAAGGGAGATATTCTACAATCCGTTACATTTAAATATGGGTTGAATTTGTTGGTTATCATAACACTTGCCACAATCCTATATGACTTGTTATGTGACCTAATTTTATGTATACCTAGCTACGTAGCAGAGGTGTTAAGAAACTCCTTTTACTGAATTGCCAAGATGCATAACAGGACACCAGGAAGAGTGCATCAGGACCAATGTGCCAGGAGTTGTATATGCTGGGGAAGAAAAGGTTACTTCACATACACAGGAGGTAGAAAGCTGGAGGAATGTCACGCACAGAAGTAGGGAGACAAGGGATCGTTCTGGGAGCTTACAGCTACAGAATCGATTTGAAGCTCTTTCCCTTATCAAGGAAGCCGAGAAAGAGCAGCATGGACAGACTTCAGGGACAGAGCAGGGGACCCTGGGAGTTCCACCACAGGGAACAGTCGCTGCTAAGCCTCGGAGGAGGCGTGTGGTCGTGGTGAGGGACTCCTTGATGAGGGGTACAGAAGCAGTGATTTGTAGGCCTGACAAGATGAATCGGGAGGTGTGTTGTCTCCCTGGGGCAAAGATCCAAGATGTGACAGAGAGGCTGACAAGACTGGTCAAACCTACTGACCAACACCCCTTCCTTTTGGTCCATGTGGGAACGAATGACACTGCAAGACACAGTCTTCAGAACATCACAAGGGATTACAAGGCTCTGGGTAAGAAGCTGAAAGAAATGGATGCACAGATTGTGGTCTCATCTCTTCTGCCAATTGAAGGGCATGGTCCAGGACAAGAGAGGAAAACAGCAGATGTCAACAACTGGTTCCGCAGATGGTGTCACGGAGAGCGATTTGGATTCTTAGATCATGGGCTGTGGTTCCATGAGGGCGGACTTCTGGCAAGGGATGGGCTGCATCTCACACCAGTTGGAAGAAACGTTTTTGCCGACAGTCTCAAGAATTTGATCAGGAGGGCTTTAAACTGAGTTATTTGGGGAAGGGAGACAGTGTTCTGGAAGACAAAAGGACTTGAAAAAAGAGTCAAACTGTCATAGAGGGAACAAGGCAAACAGTGCAAGGACCCAACATTGGGAGGCAAAAAAACATGCACAGGCAGCAAGTAAAGGGGACATATGGTCTTAGATGTCTCTACACTATTGCACAGAGCATGGGAAATAAGCAAGATGAACTTGAACTCCTAGCACAACAAAACAAATATGATATAATAGGCATCACTGAAACCCGGTGGGATGAGTCTCATGATTGGAATGTAGAAATACAGGGATATAACCTTTTCAAGAGAAACAGGCCAAACAGGAAAGGAGGAGGAATAGCATTATATGTCAGGGATATTTACACCAGTGAAGAAATCCAGGACATCAATCCTGGAAGCCAGGTGGAGAGCATCTGGATAAAAATTAAAGGGGAGGAAAACAACAAGGATGTTATTGTGGGAGTCTACTACAGACCCCCAACTCAGACAGAGGAACTGGATGATGCCTTTTTAGAACAGATGACCACACACTCAGAAAGGAGAAATATAGTACTGATGGGTGACTTCAACTATCCTGATATTTGCTGGAATACAAATTCAGCAAAATCCTCAAGGTCTAGCAAATTCCTCACTTGCCTTGAAGACAATTTCATTGTCCAAAAGGTGGAAGAGGGAACAAGGGAGTCAGCTATTTTGGATCTGATCCTAACTAACAGGGATGACCTAGTTAATGGAGTGCAAGTGGTTGGATCCATAGGTGGGAGTGATCATGTCCTCCTGGAGTTTATTATACAGTGAAAAGGAGAAGCCAGGCATTCTAGACTTTAGGAAAGCTGATTTTAGTAAACTTAGAGAAATACTGGGGGTGAACTTGTGGTCAGGAATACTAAAAGAGAAGGGAGTTCAAGATGGATGGGAGATTCTCAAAAGGGAGATACTGAAGGCACAATTTCAAACAGTTCCAATGAGGAAGAAAAATGGGAGGTGCCTCAAGAAACCAGGATGGATGACTAAGGAACTTTCAACTGAACTAAGTTTTAAATGGAGCATGTATAAGAAATGGAAAAATGGGGAAATCACCAAAGAGGAATTCAAACAAATAGCTAGCGTGTGTAGGGGTAAAGTCAGAAAAGCTAAAGCGCAGAATGAACTTAGGCTAAGAACAATAAAAATGTCTTTTTGGGGTATGTCCACAGCAAAAGGAAGAAGAAGGAAATGGTAGGGCCACTGTGTGGAGAAGATGGCAAAAAGTTAACAGGGGAGAGAGAAAAAGCAGAATTACTCAACACCTCCTTTGCTTCAGTCTTCTCAGAAAAGGCAAAGAGTGCTCAACCTGAGGATAATGGAGCAGAGGACAGAATAGGAGAATTTCAGCACAGAATAAGTAAAGAGATAGTACAGGAATACCTGGTTAATCTACATCAGGGGTAGGCAACCTTTCCCCTTTAAGGGCCAAGGGACTTCAGCTCCCAGAATCCCAGGAGCTATTGGCCAACATGGGACTATTGGCCAACATGACTGAGGCTTCTGGGAGCTGAAGTCCCTCGGCCCTTAAAGGGGAAAGGTTGCCTACCCCTGATCTACATGAATATAAGTCTCCAGGACCAGATGAATTACATCCAAGGGTACTAAATGAACTGTCAAATGTAATATCGGAACCATTGGCAATAACCTTTGAGAACTCCTGGAGAACAGGAGAAGTCCCAGCAGACTGGATGAGGGCAAACATTGTCCCCATCTTCAAAAAGGGCAAAAAATAGGATCCCAACAATTATTGTCCAGTTAGTCTGACATCAATACCAGGAAAGATTCTGGAGCAGATCATTAAACAGAGAGTCTGTGAACACCTGGAAGGTAATTCCATAATCACAAAAAGTCAACATGGGTTTCAGAGAAACAAGTCATGCCAGACACATCTGATCGTTTTTTTTTTTTTTGTTTTGTTTTTTGTTTTTATAAAATTACCAGCTTGCTAGATGAAGGGAATGCTGTAGATATAGTATATCTTGATTTCAGTAAGGCATTTGACAAGGTTCCCCATGTCATTCTTGCAAACAAGCTGGTAAAATGTGGTCTAGACAAAGTAACTGTTATATGGATTTGTAATTGGTTGACTGGCCGAATACAAAGGGTGCTCAACAATGGCTCCTTTTCAACCTGGAAAGAAGTGACCAGTGGGGTGCCACAGGGCTCTGTCCTGGGCTCAGTGCTATTCAACATCTTTATCAATGACTTGGATGACGGTATTGGGGACATAGTTATCAAATTTGCAGATGACACCAAATTAGGAGGAGTAGATAATACCCCAGAGGACAGGATCAAAATTCAAAATGACTTGAACAGACTAGAAAGCTGGGCCAAAGCTAACAAAATGAAATTCAACACAGAGAAATGTAAGGTACTGCACTTAGGGCGGAAAAACGAAAATTACAGAAATACAATGAGGGACACCTGGCTGAATGAGACTATGTGTGAAAGGGATCTAGGAATCCAATTAGACCACAAGTTGAACATGAGTCAACAGTGTGATGCAGCAGCTAAAAAGGCCAATGCAATTTTAGGCTGCACCAATAGAAGTATAGTGTCTAGATCAAGAGAAGTAAAAGTGCCACTCTATTCTGTTTTGGGCAGGCCTCACCTGGAATACTGCATCCAGTTCTGGGCACCACAATTCAAAAAGGATGTGGAGAAACTGGAGTGTGTCCAAAGGAGGGCAACTAAAATGGTGAAGGGTCTGGAAACCAAGCCCTATGAGGAATGACTTAGGGAGCTGGGGATGTTTAGCCTGGAGAAGACAAGGTTAAGAGGTGATATGATAGCCTTGTTTAAATATTTAAAGGGATGTCATATTGAGGAGGGAACAAGCTTGTTTTCTGCTTCTCCAGAAACTAGGACCCGGAACAATGGGTGCAAGCTCCAGGAAAAGAGATTCCATCTCAACATTAGGAGGAACTTCCTGACAGTAAGGGCTGTTCAACAGTGGAACACACTCCCTCGGAGTGTGGTGGAGTCTCCTTACTTGGAGGTCTTTCAACAGAGTCTGGATGGCCATCTGTCGGGGATGCTTTAATCGGGAGTTCCTGCATGGTAGGGGGTTGGACTGGATGGCCCACGTGGTCTCTTCCAACTCTATAATTCTATGATTCTATGATCCTGCCTCGCACATAAATTGGTATACAAGGATGGGGTTAGAGATGTTCTGTGATGGTTCTGTGATAGGATATACAGTGAGACTAGTATTGCAGAGAAAGGGCAATCTCAGCCAAAGGTAAAGTGATATCAAAGCAGAGACAGGCATGACTCAAGCCGGTTCAAGATCTTTCCTGTAAAAAGAATCTGGCTGTAAAAACAAAGCAGGATGGCTTGGGAGCCTAGAGGGGCAAAAATGTTTATTGGTGTAATGAATGGAAATAATTTTCGAATATGGATGGGTTATACAGTCAAAGGTGAAATGTAGAGATGTGTGTGTGTGATTTCCTCATGAGAACAACATCTAGACAAACAGAGGGGCAGGTTATAAATAAAAATTTATTATTATTATTATAAACAAAGTGAATCTAACACCAGACAGCTACACAGACATAAATATAAACTTTCCCAAAGGTACAACTTATAGACACAGATTTTGTTATGAGAAAAGCAAGATAACAATACATCAACATCATTAGGTCATGGGAAAGGAGCCAAATGGGGGATGATGGACAGCAAGAGGCTGGGCTAATGCACATCATACAGGCATTATCCAATCAACATAAGATTAACGCCCAGAAGGTGGAGTATGGGAAGGGACTAGAGAATCCTCTGTCTAGTTTTGTTTATAAACACAACTGTGAGTGCATGCATGTCTGGCAGTGGTTTTTAACCATGGAGCTTTTGACTTGTAGGTTTTGAGTATGCTTATATTGTTTTTACATTGTAACTCCTGGATCTGGAAACATGGATCTGTAACTTCTTTTTAACTTTCAACTGCAACAAGTTGGGATCCTATGCTTTTGGGATTGTTAAAGATGTAATCTCTCATGACTGAACTGGATAAGTTCATCACAATGGATTTTACTTAGTTATCTTATTTTTCTTTTATATGCATTAATAAAACTATGCTTTTTGATTTTACAATGTGTCTTCTTGACTGAGGAAGACAGGATCCTGAAGAAGGGAAGCTGAGCTAGTTGATGGTAAGAGATACAAAGTGGCTGTGGATCACAGCATCCAGCTTGTCCTGGAGATTCTGCTGGGTGTCAAAGAGCATTACTGCAACACCCATCATCCACACATTGACAAAGGTTATGGGCCCAGATAGGGCTGTTCTGCCAGATAGGGCTGATCTGCCAGAAAAGGCTGGTCTGGCAGTTAGGGCTAGTATGCCAGATGTGGCTAGTCTGCCAGAGGACAACGAGGCCAAATGTCCAGAAGGAAAGGAGCCCAGGAGTCCAGATGGCAAGTCTGCAAGGTGGCCAGGAGCAAAACTGCCTATCTACGACTTCAGTTGCACCAGGACTAGAGAACCATGCTTCAGCAATTGCTGGGAAAAGCAGAGGTGGCTTCAAACCTTCTTCAGATATAAGTAAGTTATGTTTGCTTCAAAGCTGTTTTTGCCTGAAGGCAGAATGCAGAACTCTTTAAAGACAGTTGTCTCAGAAATCTCCACTCTACAAACAGTGGGAAGCAGGAAACACAGCCTGGGAAGGCTGGGAAAATGCTGCAAAATGCGGTGATATTGACAAGACTGTTAAGGGCCATTTTGTTTAAAATGGATGCAGCTGGGTTACCAAGGCTCAGGGACTTGAGTCACAGATGCATGTTGCAATGCATGGAGTTCTAATACAGCAGAATTGCTGGAGGTGGATGCCAAAGCCAAAAGGAATCATTCTTTTAACTCTCTCTGAGTCACAGTTAAATTTTGGGAGAGGATGTTCTTCAACCAAAGATTTTTGGGAAACTGAAGGGAATTCATCAGTCCTGCACAACTTTATCATAAATGCTGTGGACAAAGAACTTTATAGTTCTTGGATGAAAGATAAAAGAAAAAATCCCTGGTGAGGGAAAAGTTTTTACACAGTGGTCCAATGCTTTGGAGGCTGCAGCAGATTTGCTGGATGCCATGGAGTCCCAGAAAGCTATGTTGAAATGGAATGTGATGAGCCAAGCGGTTTGCTTGAAGAAGTCAAAAATGCCGGCTTGTGGCGCCTAGGACAGCACCTGAGGTTTTCAAGGCAAATGCATCCGGAAAGGCAGCTGATGCATGAAAAAAAGATGCTTTTATTGCAGCAGAGCAGGATATTTGAAAACAGCAATGCAAGGAAGTTTGCAACAATCAACAATCAACAACCCAGAGACTTTGGGGAAAACAAAGGAACTGCAGCTGTTACACAGAGCTATGACAGTGTGACTCAAACAGGTGGTGAAAAACCTAAAGACAAAATATATTCTATATTCTTGGACAACCAGGCATATGATAAATAATGCAGATTTGCTGAAAAATAAAGAATCCTCCAGTATCAAAGATGTTTATCTAGCTGATGGAGGGGTAAGAAATGTTAAATTAATTGGAAATGTCTTTATACCAAGTTTTGGTGAGATAACTTTGAAAATGTTTTATGTGTACCTGATTTACAAAACTGTTTAGTTAGCGTGTCAGGGGATGCACTGAGTTTTATGTGGGATAAATGTAAAATCACCCTGGATGGAGAGGTGTGTACAAATGCTATAAAAAGAGAAATATGTATTTCATACATAGTGAAACAAATGCTAAATGTGCAGGTGTGAAAAAAATGAATCATTGCATTTTGATTATACACATCAATGATAGAATCCTAGGGAACATAGGATTTGGTAGCTTGTTTAAGCTGGGGGGATATAGGTCCTGAATTTTAAAATGTCTCATTGTACAAAATCATTTGGGAGGTATTTGGTTTGCAAAAGAGAAAAAGTCAAAGGTTTTTTCCTGTGACAAAACCGGAGCAAAAGAATTGCTAAAATGACCTGTTGAGGTTGGTCCACGCTCATAAGCAAAAAGGACAAATGTGTGTCACAAGGTGGCTACAAATATTTCTTAGTGATTGTGGACAGATTTTCCAGTTTTCATATGTCAGAGTATTGAAACAGAAAAGTGATACAATTGAAAGTTTTCAACAATAGGTAAACATTAATGGGAGAAAAATTGATTACAAAGTAGGGTCTTTGAACACAGACCGGGGAAAGAAAAATTCTTGTCTCACAGTTTAAGAATCTAGATGAGAAACAGAGAAATCAAACACAATTTCACATGTTATGTGGGAAACAACTAAATCTAAAGTATCTGACAGTTTTGGGGCAATATACAAATCTATATGTGCCAACATGTTTAAAAAAAATGGACTAAAGAGCCACAGATTAATGTGTGTGAGATATTTAAAAAAAAAAAAAAAACAGTTAAAGATTTCACTTTGGTGGTGGGGAAAAAATTTAATGTCCAAGAATGCCAATTTTGAAATACATTCAGGTTGAAAAAGATACATTCAAACAAAGAAGTTGTACTGAGAATGAGACAGTTAAACACAAGTGCCCAAAACAGAGGGGCACACAAACTACAAACATTAATCAGTATTCTCTAGAAGTGAGGAAAACACTTCAGGTCAGTCAATGCAGACAAGACCAACAACAAATAAAATGACAGAAAGCAAAGGACACACAAGTCCAGACACAAAAGATGAGAGAGAGAACAATACATTTTATATCAAGGAAAATTCATAGAGTGTGAAAACACCAGACAAATTTATTATATAGAAAACAAGTGTTTATACAGTGGTGGCTGGTAAGCCAGGGAGTTTCAGAGATTTTAAAAGTTTTTTCCTGTTGAGAAAAGTGAGAATGATATTCTGCAGTAGAGCAAGAAAATTCCAGTGTTTTAATTGACAAAGAGATGTTTAAAATGGTTGATAGACTAAAAAAAAATCACAAGGTGATTGGATACAAATAGGTATATTTAAAAAAAGAAAGATGTCTGATGGCAAGCAAAGTTACAAAGCTAGGTCAATAGCAAAAAGGATTTGCTCAACAAAGATTTAAAAAACATTGATAAAAACATTTAGTCCAAGGCTGAGAGCTTGTGACTGGTATAGACTTTAACAGCAAGGAGGGGCCAATAGGTACAACATTTTATTTTTGGGATTGCTTAATTAAATGCTGATACATGTATTTACACAAAAGGAGATGTCATTTTGGTTATTTAGATTCAAGAGGTTCAGACAAAAAGGAGGAATTGTCTATAGAGACTTGTTATTAAAGGTTTTGATTTGTGAGATCTTATTTTAAAGTTGCTGGACTGCTATTTAAAATGTTTATTGAGTCAACAAAGAAAGATTAAAACAGTGTGGATTACAAAGTGCAAAGACAGTGACAGGTTTAAAGTCAATAGGTTTTGTTTGGAGTAAAATGACAAGGGGTTTTGAATATCCAGATATATAAAGAAACTTTATGCACCTTGAGCTTGTTTGGAGGTTCTAGCAGGGGAGCGCAGCTATTGTATACCCTTGACCGAAGAAAGGATTGGAAAACATATAAATATACAACCGATATTTGAAACGTGAAGCTGATTAGAATATGTAATCCATCATAGTAGGAACAGTATTATACACTTTTCATGATGAAGGCATTCAGAAATAGGAATATTTTTATTTATATAGTAATCTCTTTATATAACATATGTAAGATAATGAAATACACATAGTAAATGTTTAGCAACATATTATAGATCAAACTAAATCAGTATTGCTAGAGGAAAAATATAGTCTTATCAAGAGAAATCAGTTAATAATTTAAGTAAGTCTTTCATATTTTTGTAGTCAATGTTTTGTTTCTAGCTGAGTTAATGTTTGTATTGTTAGTAAGTCTCGTCTAGTCTTTTTTGTTATGTTTGTATTAATGTTGTTTTGTCTTATTTGTTATTATTGTTTTAAATATATAATAAAAATTAATAAAATAAAAAACTATGAAAAGTTTGATGTTTATAGTTAACAATAATAGACTAGACATTGTGTTTACAATAGGTGTTTTAATAAAAGAATAAATTGTTTTAAGGTAAAAGATTAGACATCAATAAAACATATGGTAAGATATTTTTTTTGGATTTTTTTTTTTTTTTAAGGAGAAGGGGCTTGTGATTTAGAACAGCCACAGTGGGTAGAGTGTTTTATAGATGGTTCATTTGCTTCAAAGTTGCATGACAGAAAGTCAGGTTAAGGATTGTTAAGTATGGAGAAAGCTCAATAATTTGGAAAATAATAAAAATAAGTATAGTTTTAAGTGCTAATTAAAGCAAAATATATAGCATTAAATGAGATAAGAGTAGATTAAACAGTTGTTATAGGATTTAAATTGTGAATTGTCAGTTGTGATATATAAAAATTCACAGACATACATTGTCATGACAAAAGCAAAAAAGTTAAAAATACAGATCAAGATATGTTGGAGTTAGATAAGAGAATGCCAGGGAGCTAGTTTAAAATGGAATTGTGTGCCTACAATATAAAAATACACACAACTACAGATATATTAACAAAGGTTCTGGAGATAGAACAACATAAACAATTGTTACAACAGATTGAGATGTTACCTTAAGTGTACAGGACTAGCCATTGTGCTAAAATAGTTTCACAACAGAAAATAGTGGTCTCGCACATCTCTACATTTCAGGAAGGGATTGTTTGAATATGGATGGGTTATACAGTCAAAGGTGAAATGTAGAGATGTGTGTGTGGAATTTTCCTCATGAGAAACAAAGTGAATCTAACACCAGATGGCTACACAGACAATAAACTTTCCTAAAGGTACAACTTATAGACACAGATTTTGTTATGAGAAAAGCAAGATAACAATACATCAACATCATTAGGTCATGGGAAAGGAGTCAAATGGGGGATGATGGACAGCAAGAGGCTGGGCTAATACACATCATACAGGCATTATCCAATCAACATAAGGTTAACACCCAGAAGGTGGAGTATAGGAAGGGCCTAGAGAATCCTCTGTCTAGTTTTGTTTATAAACACAACTGTGAGTGCATGCGTGTCTGACAGTGGTTTTTAACCATGGAGCTTTTGACTTGTAGGTTTTGAGTATGCTTATATTGTTTTTACAATGTAACTCCTGGATCTGGAAACATGGATCTGTAACTTCTTTTTAACTTTCAACTGCAACGAGTTGGGATCCTATGCTTTTGGGATTGTTAAAGATGTAACCTCTCATGGCTGAACTGGATAAGTTCATCACAATGGATTTTACTTAGTTATCTTATTTTTCTTTTATATGCATTAATAAAACTATGCTTTTGGACTTTACAATGTGTCTTCTTGTCTGAGGAAGACAGGATTCTGAAGAAGGGGATGCTGAGCCAGTTGATGGTAACAGATACAAAGTGGCTGTGGATCACAGCAACCAGCTTGTCCTGGAGATTCTGCTGGGTGTCAAAGAGCATCACTGCAACATCCATCATCCACACACTGACAAATAAAGCCCACCATGAATTGGAAATTGTATGTAATGGCATCATTAACTCTTGCTGATTAGTTCTGACAATGAATCCATCTGGTTGGGAGCTATCGTTACTGAATAAAGGTTTGCTGTGTTTTTACTACTGAAGCCTGAGTTTTTTGAACTTGGTTCCAGCTGGGCCTGTCATAAAGTGATACACCTAAGAACTGATGTACATCAGTCCTGTTGTGCATCAGTCACCAATGTATATCAGGCATTTTGCTGGCTCTGCTACATAGTAACATAACAGCAACCCCCTACTGGATATGGATATTATGCAACTGCGCAATTCTAATTCTCGCATGCATAAGTCTCCTTTTGAAGATGTAAGTTCCCCAACAGGATTCTGACCATAAACAATACAATCCTAGGCATGTTTACTCTGAAGTAAGTTTTGGTGCATTCAGTGGAACTTAGGGCCTTTGCAGACTGCCAGAAATAGTGCAAATTGAGTCCACTTTAACTGCCCTGACTCAGTGCTAGGGAATCATGCGAACTGTAGTTTATTGTGGCACCAGAGCTCTCTGACAGAGAAGGCTCAATGTCTCAGAAAAAAACACAACAATTCCCATGATTCCCTAGCACTGAGCCAGGGCAGTTAAAGTGGACTCAATTTGCACTATTTCCAGTAGTCTGCAAAGGCCCCAACTCTCTGGAATGAGTGTAAAGGACAGCAGTTATAAACCAGTTCCACCATTTGATATTGGCTAGGGTTTCTGGGACCTGAGGCCTAACAACACCTGATTCTCACCCCTGGTTTATGAGGAAAGAGGCAGATACACAGCAAGCAATTACAGATTTTACATTCAAGAAAGCTTTGTTAAAAACGAAGAAATAAGGAAGGAACATGTCATAATATTTGTGCTTTATTGATAATGTGTTCCTGCTGGTGGTCCAAAAACTTAGCTCTGGTGCCACAAAACCCATTTTCCCTTGTGAATTTGTGAATTAAGTGCCATTAGTTGTGTGAATTGTTCATTCTAGAAACCCAGATCCTGCTTTAGTAAGGAGAAAGTCTACCTGCTTTAGTAAGGAGAAATCCAGATCCAGCAATACTTACAGCAAATCAATGGGAGGTAATTAATTATGACTAAATTATATGAATAAGTTCTGGATCATATATATCATTGAATACCAAAGTTTGGATTGTCCATGACATCGTATTTCCAATTTCTATGTATTATTGTGAAAGCTGGACAGTGAAAAAGATTGATAGGAAGAGAATCAACATATTTGATGCTGGAAGAGAATTCTGTGGATACCATAGACTGCCAAAATTATAAATAAATGGAAGCCAGAATGAATGAAGCCTGAACTCCCTCTAGAAGCCAAAATAACTATGCTGAGGCTTATCATACTTTGAGCATATCATGAGGAAAGAGGACTAAGTAGAAACGACAACAATGCTTAGTAACATCGAAGGCAGTAGGAAAGAGGAAGACCATATTACAACACTTTCAAGTTACAGAGAGGAAAGCACAGTCCATAATCTGCAAGACCTGAGCAGAACTGTTGATAATAGGGTGACTTGGATGGCTCTCATTCACAGCATTGCCATAAATCAAAGTCAACTTGGCAAATAACAAGAAGAAGTTAAATCCCATTTATTTCATTTGATCTATGATAAGGGTATTGCTGTTACGTGCCTTCAAGACAACTATGAGAGGAACACAATGACAAACCTCCTCTGAATAAATCTTGCCAAGAAAATGCTATGATAGTGTTGCTATAAGTTAGTGACATCATGATGGCACAAACAGCAATAAACTGTAAGCATGACTAAATCTGGATACTACAACTGAATGTAATTAGATCTAAATTTAAAATATTTTTGTTACATTTTTAGCCATAAATTCATCAATACAGTGCAAAGAGGGAACTGTGACAATAATATACAATACTTTAAAAAGTTAACAAAACAAACACCACCACCACCAGAACAGCTGATGGCAGCAACTACAAGTATTTCTGCCAGTCTATTGAGCATGTGGTGGCGGGGCTTTATACTCATTTAATTTACCATCCAACTGCTATCCAACTTGTCCTCAGAAACTAAGCAAATGGACATTGTAGATTTTTTCTTATTTCAGCCGATCAAAAGGATTAATTAGATGCTGTTAGGATGCTCAATTTAAACTAATTTCACTTACAAAGTCCAAACAGTATACTCAAGAACTCTGAAGCACAGAGAATTGGGAATGGACAAAATGTAAAACAATTTTAAAAGTAATAATAATAGTAATAATAATAATAATAATAATAATAATAAATTTTATTTATAGCCCGCCCCTCTGCATAGCAATTGAGGCGGGGTACAAAATAATAAAAAATACAAGTTTAAAACATTCCTTATCACGTGTCCAACCCTCCCACCCCTTAAAACTGAATTAAAATATTGAAGAATTAAAACAAGAAACAATATAATAACAGATAACAAATAATAGCAGCTACAGGGAGGGGCAAGTAAAACCATCCCTTCGAGCCAGGACGTTATTCCGGGAAGGCCTGCTGGAAGAGATCCGTCTTTACTGCTTTTTTAAAAGCAGCAAGAGTGGTAATCAGACGGATCTTGTCCGGCAGGCCATTCCAAAGTCTGGGAGCGGTCGCAGAGAAGAAAATCCCTACGATAGTATCTGGACGCCACCTAAATTAAAGTAAGAAGACATTGTCAATTTTGAAAGTAAGAAGACGTTGGACAGGAAACTATTTTATTATGGATGGTATACGCTTCTTTCTTTTAAAGGTTAAATGTTATCAATGGAGATTTAGAATGGCAATGTCATTTGATGATTAAAGGTTGTACTTTGTGGAAGTGGCATCATTTTGTATTCTGTATATTCCTTTTTCAAGAGGGTGATGCTTGGGGACAGTTGCTCTTCAAAAGCAGAGCTCAAATGTGGCATCCCTCGAGGTGCCATTCTGTCCCCGATGCTATTTAACATCTATATGAAGCCACTGGAAGAGATGATTGACATGGGGCGGTGTGTTATCAATATGTGGATGACACCCAAATATACTTCTCCATGTCTCGGTCATGCCATCAGCCATGGTGGCAGATGGCAATTCTCCCCTCAGTCAATGTCTTGAGGCAGTAATAGACTGGATGAGGAAAAACCGACTCAAACTGAATCTGGACAAAACGGAGGTACTTACAGTAGCCCCCCCCCCCCCCCAACCAGGCATTGGGTTATAATCTCCAGTCCTGAATGGGGTCACGCTCCCTGCTAAGGACTGTGTTCACAGTCTGGGGTGCTCCTAGACTCATCGCTTCACATGATAGATCAGGTGAATGCAACAGTCAGGAGCGCCTGCTCCCAGCTTCGGCTGATATGCCAGCTGCCCCTTTCCTGGAAGTAAAGGACCTAGAAACTGTAGTACATGCACTGGTAACCTCACGACTCGACTTCTGCAATGCACTCTACATGGGGCCACCCTTATACCTAGCCTGGAAACTACAATTAGTACAAAATATGGCAGCCAGGCTGATCATCAGGAAATCTAAAAGTGATCACATTATACCAATCCTGAAATCTCTTCATTGGCTACCTATTGGTTTCTGAGCACAGTATAAGGTGTTGGTGATTACCTTTAAAGCCCTACATGGCCTGGGCCCAAACTATCTAAGGGATTGCCTTCTTCCATACAATCCACCCCACACCCTCAGGTCCTCTGGGAGGAATCTACTGCAACCGATAAAAACTAGATTAGTGGTAACCTCCCAGAGGACATTCTCTGTCGCCACACCTAAACTGTGGAATGCCTTGCCGGAAGTGATCCGTCAAATAACCAACTTGGACAGCTTTTAAAAAGCTGTCAAGATGGATCTCTTCTGGCAGGCCTTCCTGGAATAGATTGTTCCATCGGAATTTGTGTTCCTCCCCACTAGATATCTTCTGCTGGACACTCCTATCGATGTTCCAGAATGTGTGCTGTTTTAATCTTATTTGTTTATTTAATATGGTATATAGTCTTTTGGGGGGAGGGTATTGTATTGTTATTATAATTGGAATGTATGGTTTTAATCTGTATCGTATATCTGTAAGCCGCCTTGATTTTATTATTATTATTATTTTAGAGATGTTTTTATTTTATGTATAGATTGACAGACCTGGAAAGCACCTTGTTTTCAGCCAATGTCATTTCTGTCTGTGTGGATGTGTGATTTAAGAGCTATTTTTGCTGGCAGGGGAGGTAGAAAAGAATATGCAAGGGCTTTGGGAGCCAGGGAAAGCCTGGAACCTCCATGAAAGCCCGGTTTGGACTGTGAAAAGCTACAGTTTCCTCATTCCTGATCTAGCCAACCTAGCTGTCATGCTTCTGATCAAACAGTCCCAGCAAAGGACAACCCGCTGCCTGCCCAGGAGATCTGTATCACTGTAAAACAGCTCTCCATTTTAGAAGTTTCTCCCAGAATTTGAAAATGGTGGCTAGGGGATTCTGGGAGTTGCCAAAAAGGGGACTTCTCCAAGCTGTGTCTGCTCCTAATATTTAGTTAAAATGTAAACTCTCCTTTTCAGAATTCAGTTTTTAATCTATATTCAGTTTCTGGGTTTGCTAATGTTTGTTTTAGCTGCTATTGGTTCTGCTTATGAATTAATTCCCATTGGAAGTTCATCTTGTTTTCTATTATATCAAGGTCATGTAAGTTGCTGTTTACTTTGCTTATAAGATGGGTTATAAATGTATTTATCATCATCATCATCTGAACTTATTATATACATAACTTAAATTCCACAGTAGGAGATAAGGCAGTGGAAGAGAGACAGCTGCAACTCTTCTGACATGTTGGAGCTTATCACACCAGTAAAATAAAATGTCTTGCCTCTCCCAAATTCAGTTTTAATTTGGGTGGCATCTGGATTCTATCACAGGGATTTTGCCGCCGAATCCACTGCCGGGTCCAGCCCCTGTCCAGCCCAGGTCCCGGGGCACTCAATGCACCTCTTTTCGAAACTGGGAGTTTTCTGACTTTAAAAAATGCCCACTGGAGCACTCCTGAGACCAGGGCTTGACCTGGGCTGGACGCAGGCATTGGATTAAGTGGCAAAATCCCTGCGATAGTATCCGGACACTGCCTAAATTAAAACTGAATTCAGAAGAGGTACACTGTTTTGTTTGGTGGCACGATAAGCTCCATTATTCCAAACATTTCTCAGACTATCCCTGCTCTTCTTGAAGTGAGCAGACCTCCAGGTATGCCATATAGTAAATGAGACATAGAGGTAAGTGACAGTGTGTGTAAAGGACTGCTCTTCAGTCACATATTATAAAGGTATATCCACTTACTGTTCCAGCTACACAAAACAGCTTAACAACCATAACAATTTAATAAAAAGTTCAGTAAAACCATATGTCATAATATTAGGGGAAGTGATAAAAATCAGAGCCTGTGCAAGATATTGCATTGCTGATATGGAAACTCTCACATCTTCCCTTCTGCCCCAGACACATACAACCTCTTCGCTGCCTCTCCCTCATATTGGCTTCCCTTTTCTTCTTCTTTTGGCCACATTCCTCTACTCCACATTTCTTTCCTTTTGACCTCACCTGTGTGTTTCCTCCTCCATCCTCCTTACTTAAAGAAAAGCAAATACATTAGTTACACTTGGTAGCTCAATGTACAATGGAAAGAATAGTCAAATTATTCAAAAATGAGTGTGACTGAATTCCTCTAGATCTGGACCTCAAGGTGAACACAATACTAGAGAAGTGGCTGTGTTCATCAGTAGGTTCAGTGTGGCAAGTGTGGCCAGTTTTGCTTTGCAGTTCTTAAATGGAAATAGTCAGATATAGTTGCAGAGAATAAAAAATTATAAATATTTATTATAGAAATCAAATAAGTTAAATATGAAATCCCTGACCTATCCACATGCCCAGCTCCCAATCCCTTTTCAGATCTTCACCCTGGGTGCATCTAGTGTGTAAAAATCAAGCATGTTGACACCACTTTAACTGCCATGGCTCCATCCTATAGAACAAGGGTAGGCAACCTAAGGCCCGGGGGCTGGATGTGGCCCCCCAAGGCCTTTGGACCAGCCCCAGGCTGCCGCCCGCCATGATGATATTGATTATTTTTGTTATTACTTGTTCTTGGGGTTTTCTTGGCAAAATCTCCACAGGGGTTTTGTCATGGCTTTTCTGGGGCTGAGAGAGTGTGCATGCATATTTTTTTACTGTTTAATTTTTTAATTTTTTATATTTGTTTGTTTGTTTATTTATTTATTTATTTTTGGTGCTTCGGCCCCCCCAATTGTCTGAGGGACAGCAACCCGGCCCCCAGCTCAAAAAGGTTGCCTACCCCTGCTATAGAATCCTGGGATTTGTAGATTTGTGAGGCACTAGCACTCTTTGGTAGAAAATGCTAAAACTACAAATCCCAGGATCCCATAGGATGGAGCTACAGCTCTTCAAGTGGTATCAAACCATTAGTTCTACAATTTTGGATGCACTCCCTCCCTCTAATTGCCCTCATTCTTTTTATAGCCAAGCTTCTAGTTTGTGTTCTTTCACAGGATTCTCTGTGACTGGATGTCTCTAACCAGGCTTTCCCAGCTTCTCCCTTCACAGTGGGGTTTCTCAAGTGCTGGGAAACTCTACTGAGGAGAATCCTGGAAGGGGTAGAAGTTTTGCCATTTAGGGTTTATTTGGCATGAGAAATGAACATAGTTTTTTCAGCAGAAAATAAATTTTCTTCACCAAAACAAAATTCCTGAACAGAAAGCACTATTTTCTGCAGTGAAAGTAAGTTTTCTGCACAAAAATAATACTTCTACACAGAAAATGCTGTTTTCTGTGCAGAAATATATCCACATGCATTTTTGCACATAATAAGTTTCTAACTGTGAATAGTTTTCAAAAAATGTGTAGTTTTCAATGCCTTTGTTGGAGTTAAGCGGGGGGGGGGGGGGGGGGAGGTAAAATGATTCTGCAAGAGTGAAATCTGCAAAGGTTTACATCCATGCCTCAATACCCTACTCTCAGAATGAGCTCCTTCCTTTAAAGTTTATCAAACTTTAAAGCCTTCAAAGGTTTTAGCAGAGGGTTGGACTGGATGGCCCTTGGGCTCTGTTCCAACTCATCTGCCTCTGCTGCCACCAAATAATAATGGAGAGACAGGTGCTCTCCAGGTTTACCTCACCCACAATACACTCTGAGGAAGGACCTGTATGGAAAGGAATTGTCTACCTAATTAATGCCATGTCTGTGTTACAGAAATCCCATGTTAGCTACATGAAGGCTAAATGAGTTCATTATGATTAATATTATTACATTAAATGTCACAGGAATGAATAATAAGCAGGGCTTTTTGCAAGCATTGTAAGATCTATGAAAACTAATGATTCTGTGCAAAGAAAACAATTCCACATGAACACGTATAAAAACTGGAGGAATTAAACTAATCATACAGCCTTCTCCCTTGGGTCCCATTACAATTACTGAGAAACATCAAGGACTCATTTGCTCATGATAGAGATTAATTTCCCCATGTTAGCTTTCCTTTTGTGGGGCTATTACATCCCCACTTCCACCCACATGTTTGGATCACAATTTTTTTCAGTGGGAAAATGCTACACCAACCTAGCACATCCTGCAAGTTTGAATGCAGTGTGGAATGCTATTCAATAAATCCCTGGAGCCTCTATTTAATACTGCCTCTAACACCATACATTATTCTCTTTCCTTTACCACTACACCTGGATCTTGCATCTGGATGCAGCCTAAACAAATATATTTGTATCTTGACATACTCTTGTATCTTAACATTTTCATTCACTTTTTAAAGGTATACCAGACCCCTAGTAGTAAAACTTTTGAGCTGCAAGTGTCAAAAACTAAATCTAAAATTCTGTGTACTCTGGCTTCCAAGTTCCATTAGAGGTGGGAAGAATACTCAAAAATATTTAAAAGTGATTGAAAGCTGTGTTTTTTGAGTGTCAGACCACCCTGACTGACAAGGAACTTCACAGTTTTGGGCTTACTCAATTCAAAGTTTTCACATGGTTTCAGCATTTTATGTGTAGGATCAGTAATTCTGTGTCAAAATATTATTTTCTGTGAAGAAAATTATGTTTTCTGAGCAGTGAAATATGAATTTTCCCAATATAAGCACCAACATGCAAATATAGTAGTCTTTGAAAATTGTGCAGCCTTCAAAGATTTTAGCAGAGGGTTGGACTGGATGGCCCTTGTGTTCTATTCCAACTCTATGATTCTACGTGTCAAAGACATCCTCTTTCTCATATATCCAAGCATGCCTTTGGTATTGCTGCCATGTTGAGTTTGTGAACTTTCCATGGATATCTGATTGGCCACCATGGGAACAGAATGCTGAACAGGGAGTAAGAGGGAATATTGGCCCTCCAGATCTTTCAGAGATCAACTCTGAGAGTCCTCAGCCAGTATAGCAAATGGTGAGGGACAATAGGAACTATAATCTAAACAATTTGTAAGGCCAAAGTTTTCCCCAACCTTAAGGTGGATTTTTAGTCTGATCAAGCACAACTCTTCTTATATTCTTTTACATTTACTGAGTCCTAGGTAACATGGAATATTTAACATTTTAAAACTACAAATTAAGAAAGATCTTAATCTGAAGTGGATTTGCTTAACTTCAATCAAGTAAAATTAAACTTTAAAAGGGAGGTGTGTGCTATTTATAGATAAGCTAAGCAAGTCCAGATAGCTTCACCTACAGAGAAAAGAGCCAATGGCCCTCTTAGCTCAGAATGCAAAAAGTAGATATATTTTTCATGCCGTTCATAATTAACCTGTTAATAAAACATATCATGATATATTTATTCCCTAGCATCCATGAAATCCTGCTGGAGCCTTGATATATGACTACCATTGGAGTAAAGTGAATAAATTACATCCGAAACTTGTATTTTGAATGTTAACATTATAATTCAACTATTTATTTTTCAAAGTGCTTTTTAAATTAATTTTATTTATAATATCTCATACATAAAAAATGCTTATACAAATAATTAATTACACCTAACTTGTCATCCCAAACAATACTACTAGACTTCCATTGCGTTCCTTTGACAACAAATATTTTTTATCCATATTCTTACAATTTCTCTTTTTTCTTTTAACAAGCTCTATTTAACCTCTGCTCTCTATCAAAAATTCAAAAATTCAAATTCTATGATATATATTCAATATTTAAATATCCTTTCTTATGATATCTATATGCCTAATCTTTTAGTCATGTTATCTTTCCCAAAACATAGTTCCTTAAAATTCTCATATTTTGACTTGTACTGTTTTGATTATGTTCTCTTATAATATTCATCTATAGGAGACCATTCTTTATCTACTTTATCTGAATCCACCTGGTTCAACAGGGCTGTCAGTCTATCCATTTCTTTAATTTCAACTAATTTCAACAACCAGTCATCTATTGTTGGTAGCTCTTGTTTTTTCCATTTTTGTGCGATCAATAGTCTTGCAGCTGAAACCATATATAAAAGAATTCTCCAATGTTTTCTCTATATTATCAAATCAATCTGATTTACCATGTTCAATAAGTATATTTCTGGTTTCAATTCATACTTTACTTTAACAATGTCTTGAATTGCTTTGTGAATTTTCTTCCAGCAATATTTCATCGTAGAGCACCTCCACCAAATATGAAACCAGGAGCCAATGTTTTGCTTACATTTCCAACAAATGTTTGAATTTGTATTGTAAATTTTTGCAATCTTAGCTGGAGTTAAGTACCATCTTTGCTCCATTTTCTAGTAATTTTCCTTCAAGTCTTGTGATTTAGTACATTTCTCAGTTTTCTTTCTTGCATATTCCCAACTATCTAAATTAATTGTTCTCCCTATATCTGTTGCCCATTTAATCATATTTTCTGAAATCAAATCTTTTTCTTGTTTTCTATCCATCAACATTTTATACAATTTACTTGTTCTTCTCTGATTTCGTCAGAAGGTCATCCCAATCTGTTAACTCCTCTTGAAAGTCCTCTAGTTTATAATCCATCCTAAATCTTTCCCTCAGTTGTATATACAATAGCCAATGCAGTTTTGGATCTAGCTGCTCCAACTCTTCAATTCCTTTGATTTCAAATTTATTGTCTCCCAATTTTTTAAGTATGTCTTTATATCTCAACCATGTCCTAGCTGCTGTCCATCTTCCAAAGAAAGCTTCATGTGGGGATACCTAAAGTGGAATTCTTCTGTAAATCTTTTTCTTAGTTTCTTCCCATACCTTTAATAATGCTCTTCTTATCATATGGTGTTTGAATTGCCTATGTACTGCTGCTTTCCCATACCATATATACCCGTGCCAACCAAACTGATTATTAAATACTTCAACATTCAATACTCTCATATATTGAAGTAAAATCCAATCAAACAACCAGTTAAGTGTGTTAGCATGATGGTATAATTCTAGATCTGGAACACTCCTACCCCCTTTTCCTTTATGCCGCATCTTCGTTAGCCAATCAAGTCTCTCAAGTCCTTATGCCAAGTCCTTATGAGGCACAGCAGCCAATGCCCTTCCACCAGCGGTGATGGCAGTGGGCTTGGGAGCTTGGCTGAGGTGGAGGACTTCATCTAGCCCACCCAGCCCTTTCCCACTGGAGGCACCTGAGACACCCTGGCCAGTAGCCGGGCAAAGCTATTTAGCCCACCCTAATGCTCTTCCACCAGCAGTGATGGCAGTGGGCTTGGGAGCTCAGCTGGGGCAGAGGACTTCATCTAGCCTGCCCAGCTCTTTTCTACTGGAGGCACCACGGCCAGTAGCCGGGTGGAGCTATTTAGCCTGCCCCAACACCCTTCCACCAGTGGTGATGGCAGCAGGCTTGGGAGCTTGGTTGGGGCGGAGGAGTTCATCTAGCCCACCCAGCCCTTTTCCAACAGAGGCACCTGAGACACCATGGCTGGCAGCCGGGCAGCAGCAGGGACCAAAAGTTCAGCTATTTTCCCACCATTAACTGGGACAATACGGAGGTGGTGAGACCGAGAATTGACCCTGGGTGAGTTTCTTATCTAGCCCACCCTGCCTTTCTACCATCTGGGGCAGTCACAACTGCAGTGCAGCCGGGAGGGTCATAAGTTCCCTCAGCTCCTTATCAGCAGAGGCCGGGAATAGACTGGGAGCAGGAATTGGAGTTGTGCTGGGGAAAGGGAGGTATGGTGACAACAGAGTGAATAGTTGTTACAAAAGAAGGTGGGATCACTGTTTGAAAGCTATCCTGCCTTTAGTTCAGTCTGTTCCCCGGAATGGATTGGAGAGCACACCAACCATTCCACAGAACTTTACTTTGCTCCTCTGCAATGCCAGGTCGGTTAAAAACAAGACCCATATTATACATGATCTCCTTCTAAATGAGGACGCCAACCTGGCTTGCTTTACAGAAACCTGACTGGAGGAAGGATAGTGCCATAACTTGGACGCAGGCCCTCCCAGCTGGGTATTCTGTTAGTGAGCAGGTAAGGGGACGTGGGCGGGGGGAGGGGCAAAATGGCTCTAGTTCATAAGAATAACCTGACTTTGACCAGGATACCTGTCACGAAGACAGTCCACTTCGAGTGTATGTACCTAACCCTGAGAACCAAGGATAGTTTGGGGATTCTGCTAGCAGACTCCCTAACCAAGCTGGTCTCAGAGTTGCTGTTGGAGTCACCCACACTTTTAGTTCTGGGCAACTTCAACATTCCACTCAAGACCAGCATGTCAAATCCAACTGGTGTGGCTTGAAAGTTCATGGAATCCATGACAAACATGGGCCTATCTCAATTGGTCATTGGGCCCACACATTGTGTGGGTCATACCCTCAATGCGGTCTTTAGTACAGAATAGGAATATTCGTGGACGGTCTTGAATGAAACCATATCTTGACCCATTTCAAAATGGCTTTAGGACAGGATTTGGAGTTGAGACTGCCATGGTTGCCTTGACCTGTGTCTGAGCATCAACAGGGGTACTGTGACCCTGTTGGTGCTTTTAGATCTCTCAGCAGCTTTTGATACGATAGATCATTGCATCCTCTTGGATTGCTTGAGTGGGTTAGGAATTGGAAGCATTGCATTGCAGGGGTTCCATTCCTTCCTCTCGGGCAGGTCCCAGAGGGTGCTGCTCAGGGACAGTTGTTTGGCAAAAAAAGATCTTACGTGTGGCATCCCTCAGGTGCCATTCTGTCCCTGATGCTGTTTAACATCTATATGAAACCGCTGGGTGAGATCATTCAGAGACATGGGGCTGGGTGTTATCTGTATGTTGATGACACCCAGATCTAGTTCTCCATGTCTGGATCGTTGGCCTTAAATCCCGATGGTGTCTCTCCTCTCAATGACTGTCTTAAGGCAGTAATGGGTTGGTAAAAAAAAAAAAACAGATTGAGATTGAATCCAAACAAAACAAAGGTGCTCACAGTAGTGGCCCCGAAATCAGGAATTGGGCTGCAACCTCCAGTCCTGGACGGGGTCACACTCTCTGTGAAGGACTGTGTTCGCAGTCTGGAGGTGCTCCTTGATTCGTCACTCCTGATGACTAATCAGGTGAATGCCACAGTCAGGAGTGCCTGTTATTAGCTTCAGCTGATATGCCAGCTGCACCCTTTCCTGGAAGTAAGGGATCTTGAGACTGTGGTGTAAGTGCTGGTAACCTCTCGTCTGGATTTCTGTAATGTGCTCTACATAGGGCTACCCTTGTGCTTGGTCTGGAAACTGCAATTAGTACAGAACATAGCAGCCAGATTGGTTTCAGGAACATCAAGGAGAGACCATATTACACCTGTATTAAAGTCTCTCCACTGGCTGCCTATTAGTTTCTGGGCCCAGTATAAGGTGTTGGCGATCACCTTTAAAGCCCTAAATGGCTTGGGTCCATCCTATCTTTGGGACCGCCTCCTCCCATAAAATTCTCATCATGCACTCCAGTCCTCTGGGAGGAATTTGCTGCAGCCAATAAAAAAAAGCTGTCCGCAACCTCCTAGAGGGCCTTTTCGGCAACTGCTCCCAGACTATGGAATGGCCTGCCGGACGAGATCCATCAGATCACGAACTTAACTAGCTTTAAAAAAGCAGTAAAGATGGATCTCTTCTGGCAGGCCTTTCCTGACTAGACTTCCCGGCCTCAGGTGCCCTGCCCTTTTATTTCCCCCCCACCCCAATTCATTAGTAGCCGCTGCTGTTTTCACTTCTGGTTTGTCTGTTTATTGGTTTCTCTTGATGTGTAGTTTTAATATGTTTTAATACTTAATTGTTTAATACGGTCTTAAGGGGTGGGTGGGTTTGTGGACTTTAGGTTATTCATGTACCTGTATTATATGATACAGAATTTTAATTGTAAGCCACCTCGATTGCTTGTCAGAGGGGCGGGGTATAAATAAATTTTATTATTGTTATTGTTGTTGTTGTTGTTGTTGTTGTTATTAGAATGCACTCAAACAAGAAGTTCATCATAGGAATACAGCAATTTTGATTGCTTCAATTCTTTCGGTTAGTGACAAATTCAGTTTGCTCCATTTTATCAAGTCCTTCTTAATGTCCTTCCACTTTATCTTATAATTGTTATCAAATAAGTCCATATTTTTCTTGGTTAACCAAATTCCTAAGTATTTAACTTTATTTTTTACAGAACACTTGATAACTTCCTCTAAATAGACTTCTTCCTTCTTAGTTATGTTTTTTTTAGTCATGTTTTCTTAGTCATGAAGACTCAGGCCCTTGAAGGACTCTCTTGTCCCTTGTCATCACCTGGGGTGGCTGGGAGCAGCTGTGGATGGCGCGGAACTGGGGAGAACGCCAGAGGGTTTATAATTATTGTTTAATTGTTTGTTTATTGTTTAATTGTTTAATTGCTTAATCATTGTTATTTAATCTGTTTAGTTTGATTTGTTTTTGGGGGATGGGTGGGTGTGGGAAGGAGGGATGGGCTTTGAATTAATTTTATTTGTTCTCATGTTTTGAAATGTTGTACGCCGCCCCGATTGCCTGGCAGAGGGGCGGGATATAAATTATTATTATTATTATTATTATTATTATTATTATTTTGTCATTATAGTTATTTTCTTCTGATTTATTTTAAATCCCAACATTTTACCGAATTCTTCTATTATTTGAAATGCTTCTGTAATTTGCTGCTTTGGATTCTCTAAAATATTGAGCAAATCATCAGCAAAGACTTGCCATTTATAATAATAATAATAATAATAATAATAATAATAATAATTATTTTTATCCCGCCCCTCTGTATATGAAACCGAGGCAGCTTACAACATTAAAAATAAAGTAAAAATACAGTGCATATCCCATAAAGCCACCCACCCCTTAAAATAGTATTAAACAATGTAACAATTTAAAACATACTTAAAATAGGTTACAATAACGAACAAGAAACAAAAAACAATAACTGCAGCAAAGATTAAGGGAGAAAGTAGGACTGACTCTTGAAGGCCGGGGTATGTATTCAGGAAAGGCCTGCCGGAAGAGATCCATCTTAACAGCCTTTTTGAAACTGTTTAAGGTGGTGATATGATGGATCTCCTCTGGCAGGCCATTCCACAATCTGGCAGCAGTTGCTGAAAAGTTTAGTTTTTATAGGCTGCAGCAGATTCCTCCCAGAGGACCTGAGTGCGCAGGGTGTATTATACAGGAGGAGGTGGTCCTGAAGATAGGTTGGACCTGAGCCATTTAGGGCTTTAAAGGTAATAACCAACACCTTGTACTGTGCCAAAAACTAATGGGCAACTAGTGAAGTGATCTTAAAACTGGTGTTATATGGTCTCTTCTTGTTGTTCCTGAGACCAGCCTGGCTGACATATTCTGTGCTAATTGGAGTTTCCGAACCAAGCACGAGGGTAGCCCCATGTAGAGCACATTACAGAAATCAAGATGTGAGGTTACCAGCACATGTACCACAGTTTCAAGATCCCTAATTTCCAGAAAAGGGCGTAGCTGGCGTAGCTGCCGAAGCTGATAGCAGGTGCTCCTAACCGTCTCGTTTACCTGATTTTACATCTGGAGCGACAGGTCTAGGAGCACCCCCAGACTGCGAACACAATCCTTGGCGGAAAGTGTGACTCCATCCGGGACTGGAAGTTGTATTCCCAGATCTGGTTTCGGGGCTGCAACTGTAAATACCTCATTTTTGTCTGGATTCAGCTTCAGTCTGTTTTTTCCTCATTCAGTCCATTACTGCCTTAAGACACTCATTGAGAGGAGAGATGCCATCTGAAGTCAAAGCTGAGGACCATGACATGGAAAAGTATATCTGGGTGTCATCAGCATACTGATAACACCGTGCCCCATGTTTCCAGATGATCTCTCCCAGCAGCTTCATATAAATATTGAATAGCATAGGGGACAGGATGGAGCCTTGAGGGACAATTAAGCTCTTTCCTTATAGGGCAACTGTCCCCGAGCATCACTCTCTGTTATCTGTACGAGAGGAAATAATGGAACCACTTCAATACAATGCCTCCAATTCCTAACCTTCTCAGGCAATCCAAGAGGATGTTATGATCTATTGTATCAAAAGCCGCTGAGAGGTCAAGTAGCACCAGCAGGGTCACACTACCCCCGTTGATGCCCATACGAAGGTCATCAGCCAAGGCAACCATGGCAGTCTCAACTCCATATCCTGTCCTAAAGCCAGTTTGAAATGGATCTAGATAATCAGTTTCCTCCAAGACAGCTTGGAGTTGAAGAGCAACTGCCCTCTCAATCACTTTGCTCAGAAAAGGTAATAAAGAGACTGGCTTATAGCTGTTCATATCCACGGGGTCCAGAGAAGGTTTTTTCAGAAGTGGCCTAACCACTGCTTCCTTCAAACAAGATGGAACATGACCTTCCCTAAGGGATGCATTGATGATGTCTCTAAGGAACATCCTCAAGGCATCTCCCTCTTGGATGGCCAGCCATGATGGGTAAGGTTCAAGAGGGCAGGTTGTTTTCCTCACTCTACCAAGGAGCTTGCCCACATCATCAGTACTCACGGATTGAAAATGAACCAGTATAATTTCATCAGCGGAGTTGCTGGACACCTCATCAATTGATTCTGTTACAACCCTGGTATCTAAGTTGGCTCGTATCTGAGAGATTTTATCTGCAAAGAGTTGTTAAATGCATCACAGCAGGCCATTGTTGGATTAAGTAATGATTTCTGCACAGGTGGAACCTGTGTCAGTTCCCTTACTACCCAAAACAGCTCTGCTGGATGGGACTCTGCAAATGCAATACATGCAGAGGAGAAAGGTTTCTGCGCTGCACATATTGCCTCTTGACAGGAACAAAGAATTTCCCTATGACGAGTCTTGTCAGATAAGAGTCGAGTTTTCCACCAGATGCACTCTAGTCATTGTCCAACCCGCTTTATTTTCCTAAGCTCTTCCATGTACCACAGTTTATGATTTCACGTGGGTTGGAAAGGACGCTTGGGAATGATTGTGTTGACAGCCTTGGTGAGGTCGGTGTTCCAGGTATTAACCAAAGCTTCAACAGAATCACTGGCATTACCAACCATTAAACCCTCTAAGGCTTTCTGGAATCCGATTGGTTCCATTAGCCTTCGAGGGCGGACTATTCTAATGGGTCCACCACCCCCCAGTGGGCTGAGCTGTAGTTCTTAGTTCAGCCTTGATCAGGAAATGGTCCGTCCATGACAATGCTGTGGTTTTAATAACCTCCGCCCACAGATGTTCCTGTTCTGTACTAAATAAAGAACACATCAAGGGTATGACCCTCACAATGTGTGAGCCCAATGACTAATTGGGAAAGGCCCATGTTTGTCATGGATTCCATGAACTCCCAAGCTGCACCTGTTAGATTTGATAAACTGGTCTCAAGTAGAATGTTGAAGTCACCCAAAACCAGGAGTCTGGGCGACTCCAACAGCAACTGTGAGACCCGCTGTGTCAGCTCAGTTAGGGAGTCTGCTAGACAACAGGGTGGACGGTATATTTGCAGAATCCCCAAACTATCCTTGTTCTTCAGGTTAAGGTGCATGATCTTGAAGTGGGCTGTGTTCTGGACAGATATCCTGGTCAAGGTCAAGTAGTTCTTATGAATCAGAGCCACTCCTCCCCCCCACCCACTTCCCCTTACCTGCTCACTAACAGAGTACCCAGCTGGGAGAGCCTGCATCCAAGTTATAACACTGTCTTCTCCCAGCCAGGTCTCTGTAAAGCAAGTCAGATTGGCATCCTCATCCAAAAGGAGGTCATAAATGATATGAGTCTTATTTTTAACCGACCTGGCATTGCAAAGGAGTATTATTTTTAACCGACCTGGCATTGCAAAGTTCTGTGGAGGGGGCAGGCTAAATAGCCTCCTCCCCAGCATTCTCCCAGCAGTGACCACTGCAGGTGGTAATGCTATTAGGGGCAGACTGGGTCTCCTCCTCACTGGATCCCCTTCCCCAGCAATGCTGGTAATGAAGATGGGGCAGGCTTTAAGCTTCCACCCAGGGCTGGCTCTTTTCCCGCTGCTGCTGCGTTGCCGCTGTGGAACTTGGGAGA
Source organism: Phrynosoma blainvillii (assembly GCA_026167975.1). NCBI lineage: Eukaryota > Metazoa > Chordata > Lepidosauria > Squamata > Phrynosomatidae > Phrynosoma > Phrynosoma blainvillii. The sequence goes on from JANUYF010000002.1 coordinate 274,212,067, forward strand.
GCTTGGAAGCCACCGCCTGGGGGAGCTCTCTCCCTGCTGCTGCTGTGCTGCGGCTAGTGGAACTAGGGCAGGCTTTGAAGCGTCTGCCCAGGGCTGGCTCTCCCTGCTGCTGCTGCACTGAGGCTGGTGGAACTAGGGTGGGATTTACACATTAATATTTGACATTTTCTATTTGTATCTCAAGTCCAATATAATGTCTGCTTTTGTCTTTAAAAATTTCCTTAGCCAAGTATTTATTATGAACATATATACCGCACCTCCTTTCTTCTTTTCATTCACCATCATGAACATCTGTCCTAATTTGAAGTTATTCAAATAATAATTAGTTTCCTTTTTCTTAATCTTAATTTCTTGTAAGCAAACCACATCTAATTTCTTTTTGATTAAATAATGAAAAACCTTACTTCTTTTAAATTTTGAATTGTCCTTTCACATTCCATGATATTATTTTAACTGCCATATCTTATTTCAATTATTTAATTATTTAATTATTCTAACTCTTTTCCCCCTCCAGAGTGTCTTGTTAGGATATGAATGGGATATATAGTCAAAGGTGAAATGTAAAGATGTGTGTGTGTCTGTAATTTTTTACTTGAGAACAGTTTCTAGACAAGGCACAAACAATATTTAGAGAAACAGGGTGAATCAACACCAGGTGGTAACAGAGACATCAACAATGTACTTTTCCAGTGATAGAACTAATGGAACCAGACTTTGTTATGAATAACAAAGAGATATCAAATATGTAAACATCGTTAGCTTGGGAAAGTTGTTCACGTGGTGGATGATGGACAAACACGAGGCTGGGTTAACATATATCATACTGTCATTATCCAATTAACATAAAGTTAACACCTAGAAGGTGGAGTATGGGATGGGCTTAGAAAATCCTTTGTCTAAGAATTGTTTATTGTTCAAGATGTGAGGGTGTGTGGCTGGATGCTGCAACAAGTTGGATCCTAATGTTTTTTGGATTGTTAAAGATGTAATCTTGTATGGCTGAACTGGACAAGTTCATCACAATGGATTTTACTTAGTTATCTTATTTTTACTTTTTATATACATTAATAAAGCTATGCTTTTGGACTTTACAATGTGTCTTCTTGACTGAGGAAGACAGGATGCTGGAGAAGAGAAGCTGAGCCAGTTGATGGCAAATCTACACAGTGGCTGTGGATCACAGCAGCCAGCTTGTCCTGCAGACTCTGCTGGGTGCCAAAGTACATCACTGCAACACTCATCATCCACACACCAACAAGGGTTATGGGGCCCAGTTTGTGGCTTGCTTTTGCCAGTTATGGCTGTTCTGCCAGTTATGGCTGTTTTGCCAATTTAAGACTGTTTTTGCCAGTTTGTGGCTAGTCTGGCTGAAGGGGCTTGTTTTGCCAGTCTGTGGCTAGTCTGCCAGCTAAGACTGTTTTTGCCAAAAGAGTGGCTTGTCTGCCAGAGGTGGCTGGTCTGCCAGAGGACAAAGAGGACAAATGTCCAGGAGGACAAATGGGCCAGGAGTCCAGATGACATGTTTGCAATGTGGCCAAGAGGCAAGTATTGCCTATCCACGACTTCAGCTGTGCCAGGACAAGTGAAACCATGCTTCAGCGGTTGCTGGGAAAAGCAGAGGTGGCTTCAAATCTTCAGATGTAAGTAGAAGTTTACTGCTAAGCTGTTTCTGCCAGATGGCAGAGTGCAGACCTTTTTAAAGACAGGTTGTCTGAGGACTCCACTCTTTAAACAGTAAGATACAGAAAAAAAAATCAAAGGCTAAAAATGCTGAGAATACTGCGGGTTCAATGCAGTGAAATTTTTGTTTTTGTTCAAGCTGCAAAAGACTCTGTTAAAGGCCATTTTGTTTGATATGGAAGCAGCTGGGGCTTGAGTCACAGAATACATGTTGCAATGTATGCAGTTTAAAATGCAGCATGATTGCTGGACACAGGCGGTTGCCTAAGCCAAGAGAACTCATTCTGTTACCCCTCTCTGAGTTACAGTTATGTTTTGGGAGAGGATGTTTCTTCAGCCAAAGGTTTTGGGAACTGAAGAAAGAATGAATGATTTCTACACAACTTTGTCAGAAATGCTGTGGTCAAAGGACTTTACAGTTCTTAGAGAAAAAATACAAAAATCCCTGGTGGGGGTGAAAATTTTACACAGTGGTCCAATGCTGTGTGGAGCTGTAGCAGGTTTACAAATGCCTGAAGTTCAAAGGCTGCAATGGTGTTGCTAAATGCCAAAAGTTTTGCTGGAGGCCTGATGTTCCAAAAGATGGGAATCTGTTAAGCTAAGCGGTTTGCTTGAAGAGGCCAGAAAATGTCAAAAAAAAAGCAGTTTGCTTGAAAAAGCCAAAATGTAGGCTTGGGAGAAAGCCTGGGACAGCATCTTGAGGTCAAGATATGCGTCCTGAAAAAAAAAAGACAGCTGATGCACAGAGTGCGAATCGATGCTTTTACTACAACAAAACAAGAGTTTTAAAAATGGCAATGCAAGGATGTTTGTTACAATCAACAATCTATCTACAACCCAGAGACTTTGGGAAAAACAAAAAAGCTACAAGCTGTTTTACAGAGCTGTGACTGTGACTCAAACAGGTGAAACCTGAAGACAAGAGTCTATATATTCTGGGACATATGTTACAGTTTTGCTGAAAAATAAAGAAATCCTCCAATCTTAAAGATGTTTATCTAGCTGATGGAGGGGTAAGAGATGTCAAAAGAAATTATAAAAATGTCTACATACCAAGTTTTAGTGAGAAAACTTTAAAAAATGTTTTATGTATACCTGTTTTACAAAACTGTTTAATTGGTGTGTCAGGGGATATACACTGAGTTTTGTGGGAAAAATATATAAAATCACCCCGGATGGGGAGGTGTGTACAAAAGCTATAAGAGAAGAAAAAAAAATGTGTTTTATACAAAGTGAGACAAATGCTAAATGTACAGGTGTGAGAAATGAATCATTACATTCTGGTTATACACATCAATATAAAATCCTAGGGGACATAGGATTTGGTAGTTTGTTTTAAGCTGATGAGATATAGGTCCTGAATTTTTAAAAATGTTTTATTATACAAATGATTTGGGAGATGTTTGGTTTGCCACAGAGTAAAAAGTTAAGGTTTTTCCTGTGACAAAACCAGAACAAGTGAATTGTTAAAATGACCTGTTGAGGTTGCTGTTAAACAAAAGAGACAAATGTGTGAGTTACTAGGTGACAACAAATATTTTCTTAGTGATTATGGATAGATTTTCCAGAGTTTTTATATGTCAGAGTTTTAAGACAGAGATGTGATACAATTGAAAGTTTTTAACAATGGATAAATGTAAAAAAAAATTGATTACAAAGGGTCTTTGCTCACAGACCGGAGAAAAAGAAAATTCTTGTCTCACAGTTTGAGAAACTGGCTGAAAAAGAAAAAAAATCTAACATCATTACACATGTTATGTGGGGATCCACTAAATTTAAAGATATCTGACAGTTTTTAGACAATATATAAAGATATATGTGCCAACATGTTTTAAAAGAAAAATTAAACCAAAGTGTCAAGATGGTGTTAAAAAAAATATTCAAAAATAACAGTTAGAGATTTCACCTTGATGGTGAAAAAACTTTTAATGTCTAAAAAAATAACAATTGTGAAAAACATTCAAGTTTTGATTGGGAGTTCCTGCATGGCAGGGGGTTGGACTGGATGCCCTTATGGTTTCTTCCAACTTTATGATTTTAAGTTGAAAAAAAAGATACATTCAAACAAGAGGTTTTACTAAAGATAAGACAGTTAAAGATCCAAGTGCCAAGAAATGGAGGGGCACAAAACACACAAACACACAAAAGACAGATTTTTTTTTTTTAAAGTGAGAGAAACACTTTAGATCAGACAATACAGACAAGATCATTAAAAGGTAAAATGACAAAAATCAAAAGACACACAAGTCCAGAAATGATACATGTTATGTCAAAAAAAAATTCATAGAGAGTAAAAACAACACACAAGTTTATTATACAAAGGACAAGAGTTTATACATAAGTGGCTGGTGAGCCGGAGAGTTTCAAGAAGAGTTTTAAAGAGTTTCACACAGTGTCAGAGAGTTTCAAAGAGTTTCAGACAGTGTTAAAGAGTTTCAGGGAGTTTCAGAGGTTTTAAAAGTTTTAAAAGGTTTTTTCCTGTTGAGAGAGAGAGAATGATACACTACAGTGCAACAAAAAGTTTAAGTGTTTAAAATTGACAAAGAGGTGTTTAAAATGTGGTTGATAGACCTAAAAACAAAAATCACAAGGTGAATAGATATACAAAATAAAAGATGCCTGATGACAAATAAAAATACAAAGCTAGGTTAATAACAAAAGGATTTGTTCAACAAAGGTTTAAAAACATTGATAAAACAGTCTGAGGCTGAGAGCTTGTGACTAAAATAAGCTTTTAACAATAAGGAGGGGCTAGTAAGTGCAACATTTTGGTTTTGAGATTGCTTGTTTAAATGCTGATGTGTTAACACAAAGAGATGACAGTTTTTGGTTGTTTAGATTCAAGAGATTTAAAAAAATATATAAAAAGTTGTCTAAAGAGATTTGTTATTAAAGATTTTGATTTTTGAGATTTTATTTTTGAGGTTACTAGTCTGTTGATAAAATATGTTTAGTGAGGTTAACATAAAAGGATTAAGAAAGTGTGATTTGCAAAGTATAAAGATAGTGACAGGTTTAAAGTCAGAAGGTTTTGTTTAAAATAAAGTTATAAAAGGTTTTACATATCCAAATACATAAAAAAGCTTTATAAAAGGTTTGATGTTTATACTTGACAAAAAATAGATTATAATGGTGTTGTTATAGGTGTTTAAAAAAACAATTGTTTTAAATAATAGATTAAAAACAATAAAACATTTGATAAGTTTTTTTTTTAAGAAATAGAGGCTTGTGATTTAAAATAGCCACATTAAAATAAGAGTGTTTTATAGATAGTTTATTTGCTTTAAAGTTATATGATAGTCAGTTTAAAGATTGTTGTTTAGATATAGACAAGCTTAATAGTTTAATAGATTAAAAATAAGGATATATAGTTATAAGTGTTGATAGAGTTTTAAGTGTTGATAAAACAAAATATATAACATTAAATGAGATAAAATAGATTAAACAGTTATAAGATTTAAATTGTGAGTTATCAGTTGTGATATATAGAGATTCACAGACATACATTTTTATGACAAAAGCAAAGGTGTTAAAAATGTTAAAATATAGGTCAAGATATGTTAGAGTTTTATAACAAAATGCTAAAGAGAGCTAGTTAAAAATAAAATTGTTTGCCTAAGGGTTTAAGGCCAAACCACAACTATATAGATATATTAACAAAGGTTCTAGAGATAGAACAACATTAACAATTGTTATAACAGGTTGAGGTGTTACTTTAGATATATAGAGTCAAACATTGTGCTTAGATGGTTTTAATAACAACAACAAAATAATTCTCACACATCTATACATTTCAGGAGGGGATTGTTAGGATATGAATGGGATATATAGTCAAAGGTGAAATGTAAAGATGTGTGTGTGTCTGTAATTTTCCACTTGAGAACAGTTTCTAGACAAGGCACAAACAATATTTAGAGAAACAGGGTGAATCAACGCCAGGTGGTAACAGAGACATCAACAATGTACTTTCCCAGTGATAGAACTAATGGAACCAGACTTTGTTATGGATAACAAAGAGATATCAAATATGTAAACATCGTTAGCTTGGGAAAGTTGCTCACGTGGTGGATGATGGACAAACAAGAGGCTGGGTTAACATACATCATACTGTCATTATCCAATTAACATAAAGTTAACACCTAGAAGGTGGAGTATGGGATGGGCTTAGAAAATCCTTTGTCTAAGAATTGTTTATTGTTCAAGATGTGAGGGTGTGTGGCTGGATGCTGCAACAAGTTGGATCCTAATGTTTTTTGGATTGTTAAAGATGTAATCTTGTATGGCTGAACTGGACAAGTTCATCACAATGGATTTTACTTAGTTATCTTATTTTTACTTTTTATATACATTAATAAAGCTATGCTTTTGGACTTTACAATGTGTCTTCTTGACTGAGGAAGACAGGATGCTGGAGAAGAGAAGCTGAGCCAGTTGATGGCAAATCTACACAGTGGCTGTGGATCACAGCAGCCAGCTTGTCCTGCAGACTCTGCTGGGTGCCAAAGTACATCACTACAACACTCATCATCCACACACCAACATGTCTTTCCATATTTCTATCATCTTTTGAGAACAACTCTCCTGTTATGTTTCCTTGAGAATCTTCCATGTACTTCTCCATGACCAGATCATTGGCCCAGACTTCAGATGGCGTCTCTCCTCTTAATGACTGTCTCAGAGCGGTAATGGATTGGATGAGGAAAAACATATTGAAACTAAATCCTGACAAAATGGAGGTACTAACAGTTATGGGCCTGAAACCAGATTTGGGAATACAGTCTCCAATCCAGGATGGAGTCACACTCTCCTCTAAGGACACAGTTTGGGGGTACTCCTAAATTTGTCACTTCACATGACTAGTCAGGTGAGTACGGTGGTCAGGAATGCCTGTTATCAGCTTCGGCTGATACGCCAACTGTGCCCTTATCTGGACATGAGGGATCTGGAAACTGTGGTACACGCTCTGGTAACCTCACGTCTGGATTACTGTAACACACTCTACATGGGGCTACCCTTGTGCCTAACCCGGAAACTTCAACTGGTGCAAAACATGGCAGCCAGGTTAATTACTGGAACATCTAGGAGGGAGTATATAACACCTGTGCTCAAATCCCTCCACTGGCTGCCAATTAGTTTCTGGGCACAGTACAAGGTGTTGGTTTTAATCTTTAAAGCCCAACATGGCTTGGGGCCATCTTATCTCAGGGACCGCCTCTCCCCGTATGATCCCCCACGCACTTTGGTCCTCTGGGAGGAACCTGCTGCAGCTCATGAAGACCAGGATCTCACAGACCTCCCAGAGGGCCTTTTCTGCGACCGCTTCCAGACTGTGGAATGGCCTGCTGGACAAGATCCATCTTATTACCACTCTTGCTGCCTTTAAAAGGGCAGTAAAGACGGATCTCTTCTGGCAGGCCTTCCTGGAATAACTACTCAGCTAACTGGAGGTGATCTGCCACTTACCCCTCTTGCCACCACATCATGTCAGCCAAAAATTTATTTTATTGTATTTTATGTGTGTTAACCTGATTTTAATTCCATTGCAGTTTAATTTAGTTTTAAGGGGTGGGAGGGCTAGGGTGTGGGATGAAGGAATGTTTTAATTGTTGTCTTTTTAACCTGCTGTATGCTGCCCCGATTGCCGAGAAAAGGGGCGGGTTATAAATAAAAAATTGTTATTATTATATTACTGGGTTTAGTTTCTTAGTTTTAGTTTTAGTTTTGATTTTATCAATGTGAATGTTATTTTAAAATCTTTCTGATTTAATAGTGTTTTAAGGGGGGGAGGGGTTTGTTGTATAGTATATGTTTTTCTGGATATGTATATGTTTTATTATTGTAAGCCACCCAGATTGGAATTCCAGAGGGCGGGATATAAATTTTTTTAATTATTATTATTATATTATTATTATTATCCCAAGCATATCTGATTTGCCTTCGAATCAATTCTTGCATCAAAAACCTGTAATCTTGCCTCCTTCTCAATACTGCCATTGGGACATCTTTATATATTCTTAGAATTTTCCCTTCAACCTAAAGGTCTTCTTGATAGCTCTTTTGAAGAATTAGTTCTTTTACTCTGCTTCTAATAAATGCAACCATTATATTCCTGAGTAAGTTTTTTTCCTTCACCACCATGGAGCTAATTCTGAAAACTTTGTCAATTTCTCTCATTGTCTCATCCTTAGGAATTCCAATGAAGTCTGCTAATATAGTTGTAACTCTTTCATACAGATCTTGTATCAAATCTTCCGGCAGCCCTCTTAACTTAAGCCATTTCCCCCTATAACAGACCTCATGTAACAAATTTAAGTTGCCTTCCCATTTCTGTTGCTCTGTTAACTCCTCTCTTGTGTTTTTCAATTCATTTGTTTTACTTTTCCGGTTTTCCACATCCGTTCGTAAACCTTCGACTTCATTAGATATCTCATCTAACTTCTTCCCAAATTCTCCTAATTCTCTCTGTAGATCCTCCTTTGCTTCTTTCCTAGATTGATTCAATTTGTTCTTCATTTCCATCCATAGATCATACTTAAGTTTCTGAAATTCTTCTAGCAGAGTTGCATTGGATCTGCTGTCTTAGTTGTCATGTCAGTAGAACCTCTTGTCTGAGGTAGAGATCTGCTCGAAGTCAGTTTTTAAATTCCAGTTGTTGTTCCTGTCACCATTTTTCTATAAATACTTATCTTCCAATTCAATATACAAAATTAACAATCAATATCAATATCAGTATCCCTGTTACAATCCTAATTTCTCAAAATAGTTGTTTCTATGAACCACTCCTGCCACCTTGACTAATTCTCTCTTACAATTTTATGTGACTGGCTTCATAGCCCTCATCAGATACCAGTCCCAGAACTATTAATAACACACTGGTAGCATTTGTTCAAAATTCTCACACAGAGGCCAAAATAGGTTTTTATAAAATATAAGATGGTTTTATTGTGTTTCAAATATACAGGCAATGTTTCTTGGTTTTCAAACTTGGTTTATAATATAACTTGGTTACAGGTTCGAGTGTATTGTAGCTATTTCAAATACAATCCTTCAGCTGGTTTTATGTTCACAATCTAACCACACAGACACTCTCTACACTAGAGCTCTGTTGAACCACAAAGAGGGTTTTTTTTCTTTTGACTCTTATCTTTGTATCACTTAATTCCCTCAGGAACAATCCACAGTCTCTAGCTTAAGGTACTGCCTCACTGTACCTCTATCTAAGTCAGATCCAACTGACACTCTCGAAGGTTCTGAGCCTTCTGTTCCACCATTCCTAACTGCCTAACTCCCTAACTGACTATATCCCTCACCGCCTGAGCTATTTATCTCCTTCCAGCTGCTCTCTCATTGGCTGATTCCAGATGTCTCAGGATTGGTCAGCTGTCTTCTGGTCTTCACAGCTCCCTGCTGTCTCTCTGTTCATCACAGTCATGTCAGTAAAACCTCTTCTCTGAGGTAGAGATCCGCTCAAAGTCAGTTTTTTAATTCCAGTTGTTGTTCCTGTTGCCATTTTTCTATAAATACTTATCTTCCAATTCAATATTCAAAATTAACAATCAATATCAATATCAGTATCCCTGTTACAATCCTAATTTCTCAAAATAGTTGTTACTATTCTCAACTTTCTCTATTCAGTTTATATGTTCCTTTAAATCATCTATAACATATATATCATATATATCAAATCTCTAATATTCCAGATTTATAATTAAATTAATAATCTATTCCAATCAAATATACTTGATTATTTACTGACCACTTCCCCTCCCAATTTAATTTATGCACTTTCCTGTGTGTGTGTGTGTGTGTGTGTGTGTGTGTATATATATAATCAATTAATCTATAGTACAATTAAAGTTTTCCCACTTGATTTTCAATTCTAATTGATATATAAGTTTCCAAATTAATTAAAATAATTAAATTACATTTAAATTGACCTTTCCCTTCACAAATTCATTAATCTATAATATTACAAACAATATCCACTATTCCTTAGGTTCAAGTCATTTTAATAAATCTTCTTTATGAAGTCTTTGGAAGACACAGATTACCTTTATGGACTATACTTATACTCTGAGAAAATCTTACAAAAACACTGTCTTTTTATCATTGCCCCCTCCTCCTGTCCTCCTTCCACCAATTCTTTCTCCCTCAGACCTCTTTAACTTCCTCCTCAAGCCTGTATCCAACCTTTATATGTCCTCCATGCCCCGACCGTCATCTTCCTTTCAGCTAGCTTCCTCTTCATTTCTCCAAATTAAGGTAGCTCTTTCTCCTTTCCACTTTGTCCTCAACGAACCATCCTCCCGTCCTCCTTCTGTCATTTCAAAGTACTTTTTTAAAAAGTTCTCTTACTAAAACAAAGTAGACACCAGAATGTTTAGCTATAATAGCCAGTTTCCCATAATGATGCTTTTGAAAAAGAAACAATGTAAATTACTTCTCAGAGCAACACACTGAATAAAATTCACTAAGAAGGAGAGAGAAAGAGATATCACACATGTGAAATTGAAGCTGTCTTATCTCAGAAATGAATTAGATGGAATCTAACAAAAATAAAAAGACACAAAGCTCAAAATATTGAAAGAACACAGGATGGCCATTGTAGCATTGGCTACTTTTAGGAGAACTGCAGTAAATATTTGTCAAGCAGGTGTGAATATAACACTGGCTTCCTTCTTATGGGCCTAGTTGTTCAGGCTTCAGAATCTATGTTCAGCTTCACCATTTATAAATCTTGTTAATAAATGTTGGTGCTTATAGAAGACTTGGGTGTGTTGAGATTTGTCTAATGGCATGCACAAGCAATAAACATACTTTCAGAGAATACAGCTGTACTAACTACAGTAGTTCTGATGATTGGAGAGCAGAAAGATACATATGGGAATTCTGGCATGTAGAGGCAGGAGATAAATGAGGAAACATCATGACAAGCCAACACTGGAAAATAAAGGGGAGCTAATTTAGCCCAACAAGCCCTACAGGGGCATATAAATGCTCAGTGACTATAACAATGAGCACACAAAGTGACACTAGAGAGGGAATGTATCTCCTTACCTCTCCTGCCTCCTCTCTCTCTTTCTCTCTCAATCTCTGCTAAATTTGGATTGTGAATAGCATCTTGGAGGAGGGATCTCAATCTGGATAAGAAGCATGATATGGTAGGAAGGAAAGGTTAACCCTCTCCTTGCTACATTGGTTTTTACATGCAATGCCCCTCTCCTTCCAAACTGTGGTTGACTGCGGAAAAGAAAACAAGCATTGTTCTTAACTGCTGTCAAGTCCATTTTTATTTATGGTGACACTATGAATGAGAAACCTCCAAGTCACTATGTCATCAATAGCCCTGCTCAGGCCTTACAAACTCAGGTCCCTGGCTTCCCTGATTGAGTCTATCCATCTGTAATGCAGCCTGCCTCTTTTCTTACTTCCTTCTACCTTACCAAACATGATTGTCTTTTCTAGTGAGTCATCTCTTCTCATGACATGGTCAAAGTCTCAGTTTACTCATCTTGGCTTCTAGGGAGAGTTCAAGTTTGATTTTCTCTAGGACCCTTTTACTGGTCTTCTTAGCAGTCTACAGCAGGGGTAGGCAACCTTTCCCCTTTAAGGGCCGAGGGACTTCAGCTCCCAGAAGCCTCAGCCATGTTGGCCAATAGTCCCATGTTGGCCAATAGCTCCTGGGATTCTGGGAGCTGAAGTCCCTCGGCCCTTAAAGGGGAAAGGTTGCCTACCCCTGGTCTACATTATTCATAGAATTTCTTCATTTCTTCATTGTCCAGCTTTCATAGCCACACATAGAAATTGGAAATATGATGGCACAGACAATGGAAATATGATGGAATAGATAATGGAATAGACACTTTAGTGTTCAGTGATATATTTTTACACTTTAGGATGTTGTCTAGTTCCTTCTTAGCTGCCCTTCCAGATCCTAGTCTTCTTCTGTTGGAAAATTTATGTTTGCATTCTCCTTTCCCTCCTTATATAGATAGGGACTTTCTTCTCTCTTTCTCATTCTATCTATCATTTGACTCCTGTCATTCTTGGAGGCAGTTTAACAGTTCTTTCCCAAGATTCTAAACTACTTCAAGCAGTCAGTAAGTTGTGTTTTCTTCCTGCTATCTAAAAGATGGTGAGATTTATCTCTCTTTACCCAAACCATCTCCAGTTAGGTTTTAGTTATTTTATGTAAATATTTATTAAAGACATTATTGTTTGTTTTTAAACCACAAACTGCATGTTTGCTGTTTTTTGAGTTAGTCTTTATTATTTAGGAAAGCATATTTAGAATAAAATAGCTGGACTCACACTTTTGCTGTATACTCATCCCTCCCCGTTCACAGGGGATCTGTTCCAGACCCCTCTGAAAACTTTAAAAACTGCAGATATCCAAGCCCCATAGAGTATAATGGTGGCACGCTCCTGCACACACTGTTGCATATGCGCCATCCAAACTTTAAATGGGGCACATGCCCCATTTTGTCCCTCCCTATTTGCCATTCATGAAGGAGCAAGACCGTGGACTCCAAGCCCACAAATAGGGAGGGATGAGTGTACTGCTAATGAAAGCTGGTCTCTTAACAAGTTCAACTTTCATTTGTTTCCTTTAAAAGGATTAACACCCTGGGAAACTAAAATTGCACCCCACATCTTCTGATTTCTTGACTGCAGTCTTCCTTGCGATTAATCACTGAGCCAAGGTATGGTGGATCTTGAACTCTTTCAATGACTTCACTGTCTACTTTAAAATTATGTAAATCATCTGTGGTCATTATTATTTTTCTTAATGATCAACTGTAATAATAATAATAATAATAATAATAATAATAATAATAATAATTTTTATGCCGCCTCTCTGCAGTGCAATCTAGGTGGCGTACAGCAAATTAAAACAACATTACAAGTTAGAACAGTCAAACAACCCCTTCCCTAACCCACCCACCCCTTAAAAATATATTAAACTATAACAAGATTAAAATACAAAATAAAAGAAAACAATACAATACAAATAAATAGCAGCTTAGCAACAAAAGAGCTGGAATCATTATACTTTTCTTTGGGCCGGGATGTTATTCAGGGAAGGCCTGCCATAACCCAGCCTTTGCACTTTCCTCCTGGATTTAATTCAATAATTGTTCCAAGTATTTTCTATTTTCCACTAGCAGTGTGCTACTAGTAGTATTCCTTCCTCCAAGTCTAATATTGCTTTACATATGATATGTTCAGCATACAAGTTAAACAAGGTGATGTCTGACCCATTTGGAAACAATTCTATTTCTCTGTATTCTGTCCTAGTAGTAGCCTCTTGTCCTGAGTACAGGTTATACATCAGAACAATCAAATGCTGTGGTACACCCATTTCTTTAAGAGTGGTCCATAGTTTTTCATGACCTATATTATATAATAAAAGGCTTTGCTATAATCTATAAACCACAGGGTGATTTTCTTTTCAATTCCTTGGTTTGTTCCATTATACAATGTATGTTTGCAATATGTTACTTAGGGTCTCTTCTTTTCCTGAACCCAGATTAGATATCTGTCACTTCTTGCTCCATATAAGGTAAAAGTTTTCTTGGACAATTCTGAGCATCACTTTGCTTGCATGGGAGATAATGCAGTAGTACTGTGGTCATTGCAATCCCTGGTGTCTTTTTACTTGGGGACTAGAATATATATAAAGTATTTACAATCTATGCATCATTATTTTACTTTCCATATTTGTTGACAGATTTTAGTTAGATATAGATTAGATTATGTCACTGTAGATTGGAGCAGCTCTATTGGTATGCCATCTGTTCCTGGTGATTTATTCCCCCAAGTGCTCAGAGAGCAGCTTCCTCTTCATTTTCTAAAATTGGAAGTTCGTCTTCATATGGTTCTTCCTCAAATGAATCTATGTTTTTACAGAGAGAAGGAAGCCTCCCCGACGCGTCGGGAGGGGTTCTCATTTGCGTCGGCCTAGAAGGGCCTCGACGCATACGATTGGCTGAGTAGCCCGCAAGACCCGCCTCTTCCGGGCTGCTCAGCCAATCAGGACAAGCGGGAATTGGAAATCTCGCGAGATTTCTGGTCTCGCGAGATTTTAGAATGGGATTTGGCCAGGCTATTTAAGCCTGGGCTGCCTCGTGGGCAGCAGCCATTTTGGAGGGACAAGCGAGCAAGGCAGCTCGCGTCTCCACTCTCTCCGCCTGAATTCGAGCCCGTAACGGGCGGTAGGCCGAGGAGAGCAAGCGGACTTCAGGGTTGTCTCGCCATAGGCGGGACTCCTTGTTTTGCCCTACGAAGGGCCTTCGCCGTGGCAACCGCGGCTGGAAAATAAACGTCACAACCAAGGAGGTTGTTGCAGCCGCAATCATTAGCACTCGCGGCCTGTGTGGTCCTCCGTCCTCCCACACCAGGCTCGCTTTGCGCGAGTCCCTGGCCAGGGCATTATTTGGGCCCTTATCCGGCGGCCCCGGTGTCCGCCCTCGTGGGGGGCGAGCGAGGGACCATTTCTCCCTCTGGCCTTGACCCGGGGCAGACCGACAACGGTGCTCCAGCGGTCGGCCGAGGAGTGATGAAGAGTGGCTGACAATTGAGCGTCAGAAGGAGGATGACCTACTAACCGCAAGTTTTTAAAAAAAAATTGCGAATTGAGGCCTATTTGGGGCCCAGTTCTCACGGCCTATTTTGGGACTTATTTGTTACATCACGCCTATTTGGGGCTTACGTTTGGGGCCCAGTTGAGGCCTAAGTTTGAGGCCTATTTGGGGCCTACATTGATGGCCTATTGGGGGGCCTAAATTTGGATCAGGCCTGTTTGGGGCCTTTGGAAAGTGCTTGGCCTAATCGAGGCATAAATTAGCCGGCCTATTTGGGGCTATGGGCTATACATTTGATTATTGGAGAGTACAATTCTACAACATTGGGTGATTGATATTGTGGATACAAATTGCTGTGATTATCTGTTCATTTGATTTGAGGATAATAATAATAATAATAATAATAATAATAATACTGATTATATATATTCCCATATACACATATAGTTACACACACATATATATATAAATATATGTATATATATTGCACTCCTAGTGTAGCTAAACTTTGAGTGTTTATTCTAATATCCACACTCCATCAGGAGGGTGCTGACATCTAAGGACTGGTAAGTTATTGTGTGCAACACTGTCCATTAGCATCAACATGCCGCGCAGTAAGGCCCAAGGCAAGAAACGCGCAGCTGCACCTGGTCATAAAGCAGACCAAGCACTGGCTAAACGTAGTAATCCCGAAAAAGATAAGGATTTAGATATTCACACTCACCTGGCACAAATTGGCCGCACTATGCAAGTGTGTGCCACTGTATGCGAGCAACTGGCGCAGCAACATTTAGTAAGGAGTGCACATACTTCACAGGTTATAGCACATACAGCTATAACTCAGCCTCCTACTTCATTACAGCAACCTACAACTATAGCTAATAGTCAAGTCTCCTTGTTACAGGAGTCCAGAGAGACATCTACTGTGGGGATGGGGCAGCCATCCATTTCTGACATAATGGAATTATTAAAGAAAGTTCTGGGGGTGGACCTCCCATCAACCTCAGCAGCAGAAGGCAATCAACCTACACTGTCTGATTTGTTTAATATGGTTCAGAGGGCTATCGTTTCAGGTCAGAGCAACGTGCCTGTTTCAGAAGCCTCAATGTCTACCGACAGTTTCGGACAAAACTTGGGAGGGAGACGCCACAACACCAGAGCAGCTACTGCCACGCTCTCGGTGGGAGCTCAACAAGCATCGGATGATGCTTCAGGCCAAGGAACAAGCTCAGGTGCGTCAACTGCTAATAATCTCCAGACAACTTGGCCGGCTGCGGTGTGGTCGTCTAACAGTCAAGTAGGAATGTTTTCTGGTGTGGATAATGTTGTAGAGGCATCTTCATCAGCACCTAGTCTAGAGGCCACTGGCACACAAGGCACAGCGGCACAGATACGTAATGACAGCACTACACATAACAATTCAAGTTTCAATAAAGAAACGGTACTAGTGAGTGCGTTGAATATTACTGGGACGGACAGGACCAATGAGTGCAATCCATACACAGGTATGTCGACACCTTTGGGTTCTCATTTGCCAATGTCTACTAAAGAAAGGATTTGGAAAGGTGAGTTTATAGATTTATTCTCACTCACTTTCCGTGATCCTGAACCAAGGATCATGGTGAAAGATGGGGTGGTTTTCGCCTTGCCCAAAGAATTCCAAGTACATAAACGCCCCAAATTAGAAAGAAATTTCGTAAATTGGGTTATGGGTTTCACCATTTACAGGGGCATTATTGAAGAAAAAGACCCCAATAGGGCGGCGGAATTATCTAAATACCAAGAGATCATAATTAAAGCCTATACAAATTGTCATTGTAATGCCAGGGGGTCTGCATGGCTGCAATATGACGAACAATTTAGAATGAGAGTGACGCTAGACCGTTCCCTTTCTTGGCATTACGTGCAGTCAGAACTTTGGGCAGATGTTATGTTAGGTGCCTCCCCTACAAGCCGTTGTGACAATGGGTTTGTGCCCATGATCACGCAGCCGAGAGGGCAGTATACGAGGCCTAGCACGGGGGAAAAAAGACAGGTTGGTCTCTGCTGGGACTTCAACGCAGGTAGGTGTCGGAGGCAACCTTGCAGGTATGACCATAAATGCAGCGCCTGCAGGGGGATTCACCCTGCCGCATCATGTAATAGAGGTAAGAAACCTGGGAGCGGGGCCTTATATTCTCAACCCGCAGCAGCGGGAAAAAGCGCCAACACCAATTAAACTAAATGTGTTGGAAAGTTGGTTGCGAATCTACCCAAAGGTGGATTCTGCTCAATACTTATGGGAAGGTTTTACTCAAGGTTTTCATATCCCTTACTCAGGTGTTCGCGTGCACAGTTCGGCTCCTAATGCACGCTCAGTTAGAGAACTCCCAGGAATTGTAAGAGACAAGCTGGCCAAAGAAATTGCTGCAGGAAGAATCTCAGGCCCTCATGATCAGTTGCCATTCCCTAATTTGAGGCTATCGCCCCTTGGTGTCATCCCTAAGAAGGCACCGGGTGAATTTAGATTGATTCACAACTTATCATACCCAAAAGGTGAATCAGTCAATGATGCAATTGATCCACAATTGACATCTGTTAAGTATGCATCTTTCGATTCAGCTGTGAAAATGGTGAAGAATCTGGGTCCAGGCGCACTCTTAGCAAAATGTGACATTAAATCTGCTTTCAGGTTATTACCTGTACATCCTGATGATTTCGATTTGTTAGGTTTTCAATTTGAGGGTAAGTTCTATTTTGACAAGGCAATGCCAATGGGTTGTTCTATTTCTTGCGCAGCTTTTGAGGCATTTAGTACATTTTTACACTGGTGTGCTGCTAAGAGGACCAATAACACAGCTATTACACATTACCTAGATGATTTTTTGATTGCAGGAGCTAAGGGGACACCAATTTGTTTTAATACTTTATTGGCAATTCAAAAATTGATGGATGAAATGGGAGTTCCATTAGCAAAAGAAAAAACGGAGGGTCCTGATACTAAAATAGTCTTCCTAGGAATCGAATTGGATACAGTGGAAGGAGTATCGCGCCTTCCATTGGAAAAACTCATAGCCATGAGGTTCCAAGTTAAATTGATGAAAAGAAAATCTAAAGCCACGCTTAGAGAATTTCAATCCCTGACGGGTTTATTGAATTTTGCATGCAAGGTTATTGTTCCTGGGCGGGCATTTTGTTCGCGTTTATACAAAGCCACCAAGGGTATTAAAGCTCCACATCATCACATCAGGATTACATCGGGTATAAAAGAGGATTTGGAAGTATGGGAAATGTTTTTAGAAAATTATAACGGGGTGTCATTTTGGAGGTCAGATATGCTTTTAAGTGCCGATTTCCAAGTACAATCGGATGCTTCTGGGGCAAATGGTTTTGGTGTCTTTTTTAATGGACAATGGGCAGCCGAACCATGGCCTCAGTTTTGAAGGGATAAAGGTTGGGATAAAGACCTCACATTTCTGGAATTGTTCCCAATTGTAGTGGCAGTGCATTTATGGAAAGAACAGTTTCAGAACAAAACAGTATGGTTTTGGTGTGATAACCAAGCCGTAGTTCATATAGTCAATGCACAGACATCCAAATCCCCTAGGGTGATGACTTTAGTCAGGGAAATGGTGGCACAATGTTTGGAATTTAATATATTGTTCCGTGCCCAGCATGTTCCAGGTTTATTAAATCCCTTGGCGGACGCCCTTTCGCGTTTCCAGTTTTCCAGGTTCCAGCAATTAGCACCGGAGGCGTCATCACAGCCGCTGGAGGTACCAACATGACTTTGGAGCCTTGGCGAATAGAAATCGACCGGGCGATTACTCAGTCCATCGCTCCATCTACACACAAGTCGTATCAGCTCGCATTGCGAGCATTCAGATCCTTTTTGTTAAATGCTGGGGAGGTGGAACTTTGGCCGTTAAAGGTGGACTTAGTTCTTCAGTTTGTTGTTCACCTTCACCAATCGGGTTTGGCGCCAGTAACCATAAGAGGCAGGATTGCGGCGCTATCATTTTACTCTAGAGCTTGGGGGTTCACAGACCCCACAGTTGATTTTAGAATTAGAAGGGCGTTAGATGGTTGGGCAAGAGAATCTGGACCAGTGAAGGACAGCAGATTGCCAATCACTGGTTCTGATTTGTTAAAGATTTGGGAAAACCTTCCTGCTACATGTTTCTCACTTGAGGAAGTAATATTATTCAGGGCGGTATTCTCTCTGTCGTTTTTTGCGGCATTGAGAATTAGTGAAATTGTGCCAAGTTCGCGCTATGATGAATCTGGCAGGGCTCTTTCCGTTTTAGATATTCATATTTCAGAACAGGGCCTTCATGTGAGAATTCGATGGTCTAAAACTGACCAGATGGGAAAAGGCCAGTCTATAGTTTTGAATAGAGCACCTGGTGGACATATTTGTCCGGTGTCTGCTTTAAGTGAATATCTAAAGATTAGACCAAAGGGTTTGGGTTATTTGTTTCTGCATAATACTGGTCTTCCGTTGACTCAGTTTCAGTTTAGGTCAGTTTTAAAAGAAGTGTTAAGGAAGGCAGGTCTGCCATATGCACACTTTGCATCTCATTCTTTTAGAATTGGAGCGGCCACAGCCGCGGCCACTCAGGGTTTAAGTGAGGCGGCTATTCGTAGGATTGGACGTTGGCGCTCGCGAGCATTCAAGTCTTATGTGAGGAAATTATTTACCTATCCGTTAATTTGTTGCTATATTCAATTTATTGCAGCACAACGGTCATCTGAAGGTGTCTGGATTATTGGTCACAGCCTCGTATTCTGGGCAGAACGACACTTGGTGCAACAGTGCAGCGATATTGATTGGGGATGCCAAGGTGCAGGACCTGTTAGATGGTTCGGACGCAGAGGAATGCTGTGGGGAGCATTACTCCCTAGAATTGTGGAGCTCCTCGAAACATTCAAGCAACCCAAGGGACTGATCGTCCATCTAGGAGAGAATGATTTAGGAAAAGTTACCTCTTTGAACTTGGCTAATATGATTTTGAACGATTTCCGCGAGATCAAGAGACTCTTGCCGGACTCAGTGCTGATTTGGACAAAGTTTCTGCCTAGAAGAATTTGGCAAGGTGTTCGAAATCAGACTGCCATTAACAAGACTAGACGCTTTTTGAATAGAAAGTTGGCAAAATCTTTGGGGGAATTAGGAGTGTTAATTTTGAAACATGAGGGTATTCAAGCAGATAGGCCTGATTTGTACAGGGGCGATGGGGTGCACCTCTCCCCGAAAGGTATTGACATCTATTTGGATTCGTTAGGAATAAGTGTAAAAGGACTATTGAGGGGGGGGAGGGGATGTCTAGCTAAGCTGACCCCCTCCTGTGGCGGGCAGGGACCCCTCCCTATCAGGGATGGAAATAGGTTAATCTGGAATGTAATATGAATACGATTTGAATAAAGTTGAATAATACATGATGTCATTAGATGTAATTAAATTGAATGACGTAATAGTTAAATTTAATGACGTCATTTGATAATGAGTTAGATTATGACATCATATCCGTTAGGGGGAGGGGGTTAGAATTGTTAAAGGATATGTAAGGAAGTTTTAACTTGGCGCATGCTAGAATAAGATGGTTTAAAATAATAGCGAGTAGCGTAATCGCTGGTACGCATGCGCCAAATAATATTTGATATAGATGTTTACTAATATTCTTAAAATGAAAATGGTTAATTTGTTATGACCCTGTACGAATAAAGTTGTGGCCTACATGTGTTTTACCCATAACAATGCGTACGAGTCCTTTGTGCCGATGCAATTAAGCTTCTCCATCTTCTGCTTCCAATTATGTAGTCTATTTTATTTCTATATTGGCAATCCGATGATTCCATTGCCAAAGTTGCTTCCTGGTTTGCTTGAAGGATGTGTTTGTGATGAACAAAGTGCTGGTGATGTCCATGTATACAAGCACTTCTTGGGTTGCTTGAAGAATGTGTTGCTTGAAGAATTTATTATTTGCTTAAATTATATTTTTGCTTTTTCCAACAAGAGACCTAAGACAGCCTACAACAAGGTTAAAATCCAATACAACTAAAAAACTGATTATACAAAAGGTTGTTTTTGTTTGCTTGCTTTTTGATAACCTATTAAATTTGCTCTCATGTAAAAGTACCCATAATTTAAAAGATGAAAAGGGTGTTATAATACCTACCTATACTGTAGTCCTTTTCATTCTCTGCCCCCACTTGTAATATATGAATGATCCTCCCTAATGCAGGAAGTCTCTCTCTGTGTGTATGTGTGCTGTGTGCTTTCAAGTTGTTTCCGATTTATGGCAACCCTAAGACAAACCTATCACATGGGTTTCTTGGCAAGTTTCTTCAGATGGGATTTGCCATTGCCATTCTCTGAGGCTGAAAGCGTGTGACATGGCAAAGCTAGGATTCAAATCCTGCTCTCCAGAATCATAGTCTAATGCTCAACCACTACCCAACACTGGCTCTCAGGAAGGCTGTATTCAAGAAATTATTTCTACCTCATCTCCACCAGCATATGTTCAGGAGAATGCTTGGCATTACAAGGAATAGAGGAGGGTATCTGTGTCCGCTCTACAAAAACTCCATTCAGATCTTCCTTTTGTGGGAGGGAGCACAACTGCCTTCAAATTATTAATAGAGGAGAACCTGGATGATGACATGGGGATGGCTAGTGCAAGACATTTTTCTGCTTGAGGTAAAAGACACTCACACAAAGACAGAGAAACACAAACACAGTTCCACACACAGAAGACAGCTAAACTGTCAGATGAATCTTCATTGAATGCCAGTCACAAGATAATATTTTTCAGTGTAACTGAGGGTAGAAGACTAGCTTTGCCTTTCAACACCTATTGTTCTTCCTCCAGTTAAGCCAGCTGCCTCCCTCTTCCTAACAGTAGATCTAGTCCAGCATGGAGTAATGTATAGAAACCTCATCAGAATGCCCTGATGTTCTCCATGCATTCATAGCTGTCTTTTGGAGGGAAGAAGAGAAACAGACAGGTATGGATACACACCTGCACAAGGAAGCACCATCCTATAACTGTGTGGAGACCAGATTGCTTTATTGCCATTTGAAACTGGGTGTTATTTGGGAAGGGAGTACTTCATCAAAGGTTCTGACCCTCTCCCAGGAGACCCCCTAGAAAACATTAGATTGGTCCCTTGGTCTTGCTCTGAGTTATAGCATAGTCATTTAGAAGACACCACTCCTAATAATGTAAGATTACAAAATCTAGGTCATGATTGAGAAGCACCCACGAGATGGCACCGTGTTTCAAGTAAACCCCTAAGTTAAAATTCCCCAAGAGAGACTTAAGTTTAAAATTTCAGGGTTTGTGTAATAATGTGCCAAAGTTTAACAAGGCTATTTTGCTAGGAAATTAAAAATCACCCAGGGTGTCAGCTTAGACCAAAGGGTTTTTTGCTTCGTTGTCTTCTTTCAAGAGAGATATGTAGGTTTTTCTTCCCCACCTCCATAATTTTTTAAAGCAAGTTGATCTTGCTAGTCATGAAATTATTTTTTAACAACAGGGTGAGGTGAGGACTCAGTAGCTAGATGTCATTGGGAGTTGCCTGACAATTGTACAGAGCCTGCATATTTTACTGGCAATGAGCTAACTGGGCTTCAGTCTGCCTTCTGTAATCCCATAGTTCATTTTTAACTCTTGCTATACTGGTGCATTTAAGTCATAAACACATTAATTTTCCCCAGATATGTGTACCATAGCGGGCTTTGCTGGACACCCTGAATTTCTGGGCTGTAGGTATGAATCTTCTGGTTAAACAAAAGTCTTCCATATTTTGCTTCCATGGATAAAAACATTTTATTATTCTTATTATTTTATTCATATTTTTGCAGTACTGGAGAGAAAGCTTTTCTTTCTTTCTTTCCTTCTTTCTTTTTGAAACAGGAAAACTCATTTTATATTTATTTATTTATTTATTTATTTATTTATATCCTGCCCCTCTCCAGAGCAATCGGGGCGGCTTACAACATTAAAATTTCCATACAGATATATTAAACAGAACATAAAATCCCGAATCCACCCATCCTTTAAGAAGTAAGGGTTCTTCTTAGTCTAGGCCCAATGGTGCTGGGTCTGCTGTCTCTCCCCCAGATGACACCGGATGGAATGGAGGGAGGGCTCTTCTTCTTAGGGCATAAGCAGACAGGCAGCCGTGGGCTGCCCCAAGAAGCTGTGGGTTGGGGAAAATTATATATGATTTGATTGAAAACTCATCAAATTGTATACTCCTAGATGAGCCCATTGACTTGAGAAACATTCTTTTCACAAGTGTCTCAGACATGTGGGATTTTGAATTTGTGAATGAGGTTACTTCAGCATGCAAACAAGAAAGAAAAAGCTTTTGCCCAAAAATCAAAGCCCTACTATTTGATTTGATTTGATTTAAGCTGATTAATATCTCATCTTTCTCCCAGATGAGACCCAAAGCAGCTCACAACAAGAATTATCATGGACACGAATGAACAAGTTATATTAAAATATCAGTACTTGAAAACCATACAAACTTGTTTAAAACCATGACAAGAACAATAAAATGCAAGGACAATAAAAATAAAAAACAAATACACTGAAGAACTTTCCACATAGTCACTAGTCACCAAATGCTTGTTCAGCTGCCATCAGAAAAAGAGCAGGGAGGAGGACAACCTACTCTCCTGTAGCAGAGAGTCTCACAGCCTGGAAGCAGCCCTTGTCATTAGACTGGAACTATTTGTTTTAAATTAGTAATATATGCATATTTCCTGTTGCAAGAAAAATAAACACATGCAGGGCTGGATCACACATTTCTGTACATTGCTTGATTTTGCTAGATTTGATTATTGCATACCAGATGATTGCTATGTAAAGGGATCCATCAGATCACAACTCTAACTAGCTTTTAAAAAACAGTAAAGATGGATCTCTTCTGGCAGGTCTTTCCTGACTAGATCTTCCAGCCTCAGGGGCCCTGCCCTTTAATCCCCCCCCCCCCATTGCATTAGTAGCTGCTGCTATTTTTTGCCTCTGGTTTGCCTGTTTTATTGGTTCTTTTTGATGTGTGTTTTTTAATATGTTTTAATACTTAATTGTTTAATACTGTCTTAAGGGGTAGGTGCGTTTGGGGATTCCAGGTTATTTATGTACCTGTATTATATGATACAGTATTTTAAATGTAAGCCACCCTGATTGTGGGGTATAAATTATTATTATTATTATTATTATTATTATTATTATTATTATTTATTAATTATCTTGTAGCAACTTTGAGACTAATGAAAGAAAGAAGATGGTAGCTTGAGCTTTCGTAGGCTTGAGCCTACGTCCTCAGATGCATGATTCCAAACATGCATCTCAGGAAGTAGGCTTAAGTCTACAAAAGCTCATGCTACCAACCTCTTTCAGTAGTCTCAAAAGTGCTACACGATCCCTTTGCATACTGATTTTCCAGCTAACATGGCTGTGTCTTTAAATTCTATCACCATGGAGGATTACTAGTTGACTGAACTAAGGAGATTAGTGCACCAGTTTTTATTCCTATGCTAGGCATGGGATGTAAATGGATTCTATTGCATGGCTCCATCCTTGGGCAGTATTCATCCCATACCTGACCCAGGCTTCTCCCAGACTTTTTAAAGAACAGGAAAATGCCTTTTATCTCTATGGTCCTGTATTTGGGAGAGTGTTCACAACTCCAGTGAATTCTTTTGAAGTCCCCTGAAGAAGGCCTAGTGTGGCTGAAATGTATTGGGCTTTTTAAAACAATAATAAACAGTTGACCATATTTTAGCAACTGGAGCTTGTCTCCTCTTTCTCTGCTGCTTGGCTATGTGCTTTCAGTTCTTTACCTATACAATTGGGGATCAGGCCAAAACACATTGGGCTTTTTCAGAAATAAAAGGTTTTGGACCATCACACAGGAGGTGGGAATTTGTATCCTTTCATTCTTTTACTTTTCTAAATGACAACTCTCACAATCCCCCAGCCAGAACAGTCATATACTTTATGCATGGGTTCTATACATTAATGATTGGTGGAGTTTTAATTTCTCAGTATAATTTAAAAATAAATCCCAAACAGCCACAGTAGATTACAAATCTGAACAGACGAATGGAGGAAGAAGGGACTGCTTGATCATTTTTTCCTCCTCCCATTCATCTGATCGAAATGTACCTGATTCTCTTTTCTGTGGCCTGAAAAGGTGCTTTAGAAGAGAGAAAAGATATTACTCCCCTCCAACCAATCCTCTGTTTGCAGCCTACTGAAGCTGAGTTATATAAAGGGAAGGATGGAGGAGGGGAGGGGGAAATGTCAGTGCTATAAAGTATAGATAGTTGAAACAGTGTCTGTATTGTACTAGAGCCATACCTGTAACTTGGAGGAAGCTGCTTCACCAAGTTGAAAACCCAAGTGGTTGTAATATGAATGTGATTGGTGGAGATTATCATATGCAAGCCTGTGATGTTGGCAAAGCATTTGGGTAGGTAAGACCAATGCTTGTAAAAGTTATCATTTTAGACTACATGTCCTACAGTAATGGCCACCATACTCACTGATTTGTTGTTGTTGTGTTCCTTCAAGTCATTTCCGACTTATGACAAAAGCGTTTTCTGTTGCTAAGAGTGTGTGACTCACTCAAGGTCACTCAGTGGTTTTCTTGGCTTAGCTGGGAATCAAACCATAGTCTCCAGAGTTATAGTCCAATGTTCAAACCACTGAACTACACTGACTCGCTCCACCATGCTCTCTCTCCACTGACAATGCCCCCCACAAAAATGAATTTCCCCAAAGCCACTTGTCCTTGTGTTACACACCTACTTCATTCAATTTGGACTGCTGGTGTATATAAAGGTGGCAAGTACCTATGGATTCTTTTCAATATACCTGTAATAATATCACAATAATAATAATAATAATAATAATAATAATAATAATAATAATATAAAACACTTTAATAATTCCTTTGCTTACCTGACCAATCTTTAATTGACCATCTCTTTCATATGTACCATTTCAATAGGCTATGTAAATCTTTGGCAAAGTGAATTCCTCCAGTTCGAATTTGTCTTAGCCCTGAGTTGGGGGCAAATTGAACAGACATGAAGGTGTGGCTTTGAAATTCAAAGAATACTTTGTTGTTCCCTCCTTTGAAGTTAGCATGAACAATACTTCCTGTGTTTAATAAGCTAATTTCCAAACATCCTTTTAATTAAATTAGCATGAAGGAAATTGTTCACTCTCACCAGCTGCAGCAAGACTGAATGCCAGGACTTTCAGATTACAAGGTAGATAGAATTGTATTAGATAAGAAGGTAAGGAGAGTTAATGTCTTCTTAGTGTATTTCTGTAGTATGCCTTTGCAAAGGGGGACCCACTAGGAAGGATTTGAAACACTATTATTATCCCTTTCCTACAAGCCCAGCCTTGCTTCCTTCCTTCATCTTTTTCTGGACATTTCCCTTCCCCCTTTTCCCCAAGACTCTCTTAAGGATTAAACTGGAGAAAATCCAAAAGGACAAACCTCTAAACACAGGCCAAAAAAAATAATTGATTTGAAGGCACAATTGTGACCCCAGTTTGCCAGGAAGAAAGGAGAAGAAACTTCAGGCTTGACCAACAGGGCAATGTAAAGGAGTATCCATTGTTGATTGAATTTTGATACAAAGCAAACCAAGATTCTTTGGCAATCTGAGAGGAAATATTTGCAGCCAAGCATAACAGAAAAAAATATGGATGTTTGTTGTGTTTTTTAATGAACAAAGTGAGAAAAATGAAGCCTGGGAAAGAAAGGGTGTGATCAGTCTTTCTGGTTCTCATTTTACATGCAAGAGACATAATTTGATATTGCATGTGTGACAAAAGAAAGCAAGAAAGTAATTGGATATGGAAATGACAAAAAAGCAAATCAAACTCCAAAGGAAAAAAAATAATGATAGGAGAAGACTTGTCTTTTTAATGGGACACAAGAGTTGGGAATGGCTTGAAGCAGCAGACAGGATTCTCCATGGTAGTCCTAGAATACATCCCCTTTCTTCATACACAATCAGTTGCATTGTGAGCCACTGAAAGACATAAATCTGCTCCTAAATTGAATAACTGAATTTAATAGTGTTCTTTGTAGTATAATGTTTTGCATGGAGTATTTTCACAATGGGCACATTCATGTAATTCATCAGTTTTTAGTAAAATCTTAGAAGCAAAAGCTTTTCTTTAAAATCAAAGGCTCTGGTTCTCTTGGACAAAGCCAACATGTTGGCAAAAATGTTACATTTTTAATAATAGTGAGCTAAATAATATATATAATATATATAAGAAAGTAGCTTATCCCAGTCATAACCACTGCTAAGTAAAGATTGTCATGCATGTGGATGCCACACAAAGGGATATCACATTGTTGCTGCCAGTTATCACCAGTTATCTTTAGGCTGTTTGGCCTTTTTCTTTTCTGCTCTTGCTCTCCATTTATACAACCACCTGATATGGCAGGTGGATCAGTTGGTAAGCAAGATCTCCAGACAGCAATGAGTGACCTTCTAGATTAGGGGTAGGCAACCTTTCCCCTTTAAGGGCCGAGGGACTTCAGCTCCCAAAATCCCAGGAGCTATTGGCCAACATGGGACTATTAGCCAACATGGCTGAGGCTTCTGGGAGCTGAAGTCCCTCGGCTCTTAAAGGGGAAAGGTTGCCTACCCCTGTTCTAGATGCTAGGCTGAAATGGTCTCCTACCCACTTTTTGAGTAGCTGATTTTGGAAGAGTGTTAGGAAAAGAAGGAGTTAACTATTCAGTTATCCTTGCTTCCCAGTCTTAAACAGCTTCTGCCCAGAAAGGTGGTGTGCTGCATCTAGTCTTCTGGACCAGGCATTGTTGAAGTGAAGATGTCTTGCTGAGGTTCTTCCACTTTGGGGACAAAAGCCTAGCTGCCAAGTTATCCCAGGTTTGAAGGAATCTTCCACTTCAATATGCCATACTCTCCAATTGTCCCAACTTAGCAGGGACAATTCCAATTAATCTTGTTCTCAGCTTACTCCAGTTGCTGAAAATTGAGTTCAAAGTGTTAAAATAGTTTGCATTCAATTAAGATGGGGGGGAGGAGGAGAGGAGGGACAGAATCTTTCCATTTTCAGTAGGCTTAGGAAAGAAGCAAACCTACAGCCTCTTCTAGCTTGTGTATTCTTCCTCATTAAATAAAGTTTGCCATCTTGTCTCTGATATTTTGGCCAAATGTACCCTGATTTTCATCTGTGAAATATTAGAGGGTGTGACAATCAGATGCATGGCCAATTCAGAGCACTGCTTCACCTGATAAGCTGGCCCTCACTGCTGATGTCTTCAAAGAAATATTGGTGAAGAAAGAGAGTTGTTGTTAATCACCAGTGGCTTTCTTGTACCCAAGAACACTTAATTTTGGTATCATATTGTAGAGCAGGGGTAGGCAACCTTTCCCCTTTAAGGGCCGAGGGACTTCAGCTCCCAGAATCCCAGGAGCTATTGGCCAACATGGGACTACTGGCCAACATGGCTGAGGCTTCTGGGAGCTGAAGTCCCTCAGCCCTTAAAGAGGAAAGGTTGCCTACCCCTGTTGTAGAGCATCAAAAGTATTCTCATTAATCCTTGCACCAACCCTACAAGAGAGGTTGAAGAATGTGTGACCTGCCAGATACTGTTGGGCTTCAATACTTAGCAACCCAAATTGTCAAGAGGTGATGAGGAGGAGACATGGTAGTTGCTGTCCAATGACACCAGAGGGCCACTGGAAGTCAAATAAGATATCAGCATTCTTGCAGTAGGATGAGTCAGTATTTTTTAGCTGATTTACATGTATCCCTTTCACTAGCCAAAGTCTGTGATGGCTACTTAATATGAGGAAGACTCATAGCATGACAGCATCAACAATGCTGTGAGTTATGTTTCATTTAATAGCTAGGGGTCATGTTCCAAAGTCTCAGGGCCTGCATCCTCTTCTCTGATCCTCACAGGGAGGGTGAAGAATTTTAGGGGGAGAGCTGTGCCTTGAAAAGTGTGTGTAGTGCATATCCTCACCTGAAAGCCATGCCATTAACAACAGAACAATACCTATTCAACACAGAACAATACACAGTTTACATGGGATTAGCAGACAATAACCTTGAGTGCATTCCCTCCCACCCTGGAGTCATGCCATTAACAACAGAACAATACCTATTCAACACAGAACAACACACAGTTCACCTGGGAACCACTCCTCCCTACCCAGGGTCTCACAGTATATATAGACCCATTCTCCTCCATTCCAGTTTTCTCTGAAGATGCCAGCCACAGATGCTGGCTAAACATCAGAAAGAAACTCTTCTAGAACATGGCCACACAGCCCGAAAAACCCACAAAAACTATGTGTGTAGTGTGTGTGTGTGTGTGTGTGCACATGCATATATGTGTTTACCTGCCTGCCTACATATTGTTGTGTGTTGCTGATCCTGCCACAAACTGCTTTAGAATGGCTGCTGTTGACTCCCCAGGAATTCACCTCATTCATTTCTTCTCTCCATATTCCCCCTTCATCAGTGACCAGGGATCATTCTTACATCAAGGGTTTTTAGATCTAAGAACTTGGGCCTGAGATATTCCTGACATGACAGGCCTAGCCATGGCTGATCTTGCTACCAGAGAGACACTAGCAGCTGCAGCTTTATGCAAGACTTGTATAAACAAGAAGGCGACCAGCCATCTCTGCCCTCCCCCAACCATGCAGAAAGAAGTGAAGAAACTAAAGGAGGAGGGGGTGGGGAGGGGGACAGATTAAAGGAGGGAAGACACAAGGGAAGGGAAAGAAGGAAACCCAGGGAGGCATAAGGGGATGGGTAGGAAAGCAAGCAAACAACAATGAGAGGAATAATATAGAGAGACAATCAGCTACTCAGCAGCAGCAGTGGTGGTGGGTGTCACTGACAGGAGTGAATTGTAACACCATAGCTAACACTGGTTGGCACTACGCACAGGGAGGTGTAGGTGGCCCTCCTTGTATGACCCCATCATCTATGATGAGACACACCAAGTGAGACACAGGCAGGATCAGAACATTAACAGAAAGGGAAGGAGTGAGAGATAAAGGGATATAATATTTGCAAGATTAGCCAAGGCATAAGAAAGATGCCAAGACAAATAGCAGGCATCCTTAGGGAGGCAAATGGCATCCAAAGTAGCATTACAGATAAAATAGGGACATGGAATGTGAGGAGCATGAGCCAAGAGAAGCTAGCCATAGTAAAAATGGAAATGAAATGCATGAACATAGCAGTACTGGGGGTGAGTGAGTTAAAATGGACAGGAATGGGCCACTTTGAATCAGACAACCACATAGCGTTCTACTCGGGCAATGGAAAGAAAAGAAGAAACAATGTGGCTTTCATACTAAGAAAAGATGTGGCAAAAGCAGCCAGTGGATACAATGCAAAATCAGACCAAATCATTTCAGTAAGGCTCCATGGGAAACTTATGAATATCATCATAATTCAAGTATATGCACCAACCAGAGAGGCAGAACAGGAAGAAATTGATAGATTCTATGAAGGTGTACAGGAAGAAATTGACAGCACACCAACGGAGGATGTCAAGCTGATCACTAGAGACTGGAACACAAAAGTTGGAAACAAAGAAGATTCAAAAACAGTAGGCAGATTTGGATTAGGCAAAAGAAATGAAGCAGGTGAGTGTCTGATTGATTTTTGTGAAGCCAACAACCTATTCATTGCAAACACATTTTTCATACAACGAGAAAGAAGGCTATACACATGAACATCACCAGATGTGGAGAAACTGGAGCATGTCCAAAGGAGGGCAACTAAAATGGTGAAGAGTCTGGAAACCATAACCTATAAGGAATGGCTTAGGGAATTGGGTATGTTTAGCCTGGAGAAGAGATGGTTAATAGGTGATATAATAGCCCTGTTTAAATATTTGAAGGGATGTCATATTGAGGATGGAGGAAGTTTGTTTTCTGCTGCTCCAGAGAACAGGACTCAGAACAATGGATGCAAGCTACAGGAAAAGAGATTCCACCTCAAAATTAGGAGGAACATCCTAACAGTGAAAGCTGTTCGACAGTGAAACACACTCCCTTAGAGTGTGGTGGAGTCTCCCTCTTTGGAGGTTTTTAAACAGAGGCTGCATGGTCATCTGTAGAGGGTGCTTTGATTGAGAGTTCCTGCATAGCAGGGGGTTGGACTGGATGGCCCTTGTGGTCTCCTCTAACTCTATGATTCTATGATTCTAATGCTCAAACCACTACACCATGCTGGCTCTTATTTATGCCATTCTATATCCAGAAATCTCAAGAGAAAGTTTAGAAAATAGAGCAGTTTTAAAACAATGTAAACCAGTTATTCCCAAAGTGGGTGCTACCGCCCCCTGGTGGGCACTGCAGTGATCCAGGGGGGTGGTGATGGCCACAGGTGCATTTGGGGGCGATGAATAACTGTAAGGGGGTGGTGAAAGCATAAAAGAAAGAAGAGAAGATTTAGAAAAATTGATTTATGTATTCCACTCATAACGCTTAATTTTTCTTTGAACAACATACTGGACGTTGGCTCGATTCCCGATACTCACTCAGTTGCATTGAGGTATGTGCAATCGCGCACTGCTACTGTTCATGTCCACTGATTTGCCATTCCAAAACACATGAGCACTATGAGCATTGCTGCGGGCAACTGCCACTCATGCGATAGGTCGATTGCAAGGCCAAAGCCTGGAACGGCAGCAGCAGTACTGGCTACTGGTGGTATTACCCGCAGATTTTGGACCATGCTATGAATCAGGAGATTTCCTGTAATTATTACGGGAAAATTACGGTGTAATATAACTCTAAGTTAGATTGTTGTGATATTGTGACAAGTTAAAGTTAACTAACAAATCGTGCAACCATAATTGGTGAGTATTATTTATTTATTTTGTAATAATTATATGTGCTTTACAATTAATAATATCATGTTTATTTATTTCATTAGTATTTATTTTAGTTTGTTTATTACAAAAATATTTAAAAAAATTACGAAAAAAAATAATTAAAAATACTTCCATAAAAATTTTATTTTTTCTACAGATAATAATGGCTCAACCAAAGAAAAAATGTAGACAATATAATATCGAATATTTGAAATATGGCTTTATTGAGTCGCCTGTAAACAATACATTACCAATGTGCCTGATTTGCCAGAAAGTTTTATCAAACGAAGCTATGAAGCCTTCCAGAATACAAGAACATTTGACTAAAATTCATGGTGATAAAAAAGATAAGGATTTATCTTATTTTTGAACACTAAAAGAAAAATTCATCAAACAACCGACATTGGCAAAACTCTTTTCAACCGCAACCACACAAGATGGCGATGGCTTGCCTGCTTCTTACACTATTTTGTTAATGATCGCCAAATCGGGAAAACCTCATACTATAGGTCAGGGGTAGGCAACCTTTCCCCTTTAAGGGCCGAGGGACTTCAGTTCCCAGAATCCCAGGAGCTATTGGCCAACATGGGACTATTGGCCAACATAGCTGAGGCTTCTGGGAGCTGAAGTCCCTCAGCCCTTAAAGGGGAAAGGTTGCATACCCCTGCTATAAGTGAAGAACTAATTACACCGGCTATAAGTGAAGTAATATGTACTGTGCTACACAAGCCAGCATCTGATATTATCAAGAAAATTTCGTTGAGCAATAATACAGTGCAAAGAAGAATTGATGAAATGGCTCAAGATGTTGAAGATTCATTGTGTGGCTATTTAAAAGCATCTCGGTTTTCTATTCAACTTGATGAGTCAATTTTGTTAGGAAATGAAGCTTTACTTTTAGCATTCGTGCAGTTCACAAAGGAAGAACAAATTTGCCAAGAATTATTATTTACTAAATATTTGCAAACTGATACTAAAGGGGAATCAATATTTCATGCATTGGATGAGGGTTTTTTTTAAAGAAAAAGAAATACCTCTGAGTAATATCTTATCAGTAGCCACAGATGGTGCTCCAGCGATGGTAGGGCACTACAGGGGTTTTCTTGCATATTTGAAAAAGGAGGTGCCGAATGCATTCACAGTACACTGTGTCATCCATCGTCAACATCTAGTTGCCAAAAATCTAAGTGCACGCCTACATAATTCATTACAATATGTAATTAAATCTATCAACACAATCAGAAGCAAATCATTGAATGACAGATTATTTAAACAGCTTTGTATTGAAAACGATGAAGAATTTAATCGTTTGCTGCTTCATACAGAAGTTTATTGGTTGTCAAAGGGTGCCTGTTTAGATGGGTTTTATAAGCTGTTTAACTTGGTGCTGGAGTTCTTGAAAGATAAAAATGATGCTTTACGATCCAATTTAATTCAATCCAAAGGTGACATTGCTTACTTGACCGACTTGTTTCCAAAATTTAATGAGAGCAATATTCAGCTTCAAGGTGATGAACTGAATTTAATAAAAAACAAAATCTGTTATTTCTGCATTTGTGACAAAACTTCTTCTGTACAAACAAAATTTTGGATGAGGGGAATTCAGCCAGTTCCCAAATTTATCAGGAGCAGAAAAAAAAAGATGAAGACATACTTTCTTATTGTGAGCACTTGGATGCTCTCCATTCAGATTTTAATCAATGATTTGATGATATTTTGAAAATGAACATACCTGATTGGATTTTGGATCCTTTTTCAAGTGCAAACACAGAAGAATCTCCACAGTTACAAGAAGAACTGATGGAAGTAACTACAAATGATTAACTGAAATTTAAATTCAAAAGCGGCTACCAACAATTCTGGCTGCAAAAGGAGATCCCTATGGCTTATCCTGAAATATGGGCTGTAATTCAAAAGTTCTTAATTGCATTTCCTTCATCATATTTAGTGGAACATGGATTCAATGCGGTAAACAATTTATTAACAACAACAACAAAAAGAAACCGATTGCAAATAGTCAATCTCAGTGACTTAAGATTACTGCTGACGAAAATAGAGCCGAGGATTACTAAATTGGTAGCAGCATACCAGGTTCATCCTTCTCATTAAGATGATTTCGAATGTTTTAACTTTTTTTGTATTACCTTTCTATTCTGAGTTCAATAAATAGTTTCATAATTTCAAACTTCAATGTTTCTAATTTACACTTTTCTTTACTATATTTTACAAAAATGTAGAAACATTAATACATATATCTTTCTGTTTAATTGCTATTAAAAAAAATTAAAAATTAATTTTCAGGGAGTGCTGAGTAATATTTTTTCTGGAAAGGGGGCGGTAGGCCAAATAAGTTTGGGAAGCACTCATGTAAACCATATGAAACAATTCAATGTAATTAATGCTGAAAAGCGACTAAAATAGTTTCTTCTCAAAATTTAATATCATTCAATTAAAAGTCAATTATTATTTATAGAGCAATAATTACAATACTGCCTTTCAACCTTTTGAGTGTTTGTTTTAAATAATTATAAATGTGCTCTATTCTGTTTTGCAATTAATTTAAGCAATCAAAAATGTGAAGATGCATTCTGGATGTACAGAGACATTAATGGAAAATACATTAACTGAAACTGAAAAACATATACTGAGTTATTGTGTTTAGTTTTTCTTTATTTTAAACAGCAGAGTCAATTACACACATGCCCCAATATGTTGCTCCTATTCACATAAATAGCTTTTGAAAATCTGTATATCTGAGGAATGCATGATTCAAATGATTTGAATCAATCTGTACCTCCCAGACATAGTTCCCTATGAACTTAGTTATTCCCAGGTTGTCCACTTCCTAAATTTTCCATCATGCCTCTTGGCTTTTAAGGAGTCAGGATAACTTTCAGTATACATTCCAAAATAATGCACATTTAAAAATAGTATTTGAAATACAGTCAGCCCTCTGTATCCATGGATTCTGCACCCATGGATTCCACCATCCACAACTTGAATTTTTTTAAAATCCAAAAATAAACCTTGATTTTGCCATTTTAAATAAGTGACACCATTTTACTGTATCAATATATACAACCACAGATTTTGATATCCACAGGGGATCTAAACCCCAGTGGATACCAAGGTCCACTGTACATATTCATAACTGAACATCTTATACAAATTTTTCAGAGCATTGGGAAGTGGACCACAACTCCCTTATTCCCAATCATTGCAACCTGGATTGTGGGATTGTGAGAGATGTCCTCTAAAAAAAGTAACTTTTCTGTACTCTGAGATGTTTACAAAAATACATTTAATACAGAAATGTGATGGAACAGATTGCATTGTTCTGCTCCTAGAGGGCTATGTGATATAGGGAATGTTGTTGCTGCTGCTGCTGCTTCCATAGTTGTTCTTACAATTAAGAACATTACTACCTCTTCTCGAACCCTAGGAATGAAGGTGTTTGCAAAAAATTAAAAGAGATACAAAGAAAACTTCACATCACCAAAGATATACAAAAGTTAAGACATCATTAAACTATCAACAGAATTTTAAAAAAATAATTTAAAATATTTAAAAAAAGATAAATAAGAGCAATGCAACACATAACGAAAAGCCAGTTCTCCAAGGCCTGTTGAAATAAAAAGTTCTCACTTGTCACTAGGACAACAGGCAACAACTAGTCTAGGCTTGCCTACAGAAAAATATGGGAACAGTCACCAAGAAGGCCCACTCCCAGTACCCAACAGCTATACCTTTGAGAGTGGTGGAATGGGGAGAAGAGCCTGAACTACAGATCTCAAAAGCCTGCCTTGGTCCAGATAAGTTGGAACCAAACCATACAGGGATATACAGCTCATAACCAAGAACTGAATTCTACCCTTGAACACACTTGAAGCCATTTGAGCTGTTGTAACAAAGGAGTTGTTTGTTCCCTGTAATTAGCCCTGGCTGTAGTTCTTTGGACTAGATGAAGTTTCTGGACACTCTTGGAAATGAAGCAGCATGAATTTCAATGTACAAATATTGTCTATTTACAGGTTATCCCTGTATATGTAAACCCAAAGAACAAAGGAGAGGTTTGGGATATCTTTCTTCTTCTCTTCTTCCCTTCCTCCCTTCTGTTTCAGAGCAAACCACTGGTGATTGGGTGATTTCTGTGGTTCCCTTAGCTCATAGGAGAAAGATGGGATGATAACAACAATGATGATTATTTCTATTCTATGACATTTTTCTGCAGAGAAATAAATAACGGAGGCTTTCAAAATAATCAAGGCTCTCATACAATTGCAGCAGATATCAGCATGGAAAATGTAAGCAACAAACTTTCATGGAAAATTCTTATGAGGGATTTAAGAACTATAGGCCAGATATTTACCATTTAATTTATAAGGGAAAGACACTGGCAGTATATCAACATCTGCAACCTCCATTCACTCTTCTTCCTCCCCTTCTTTTTCTCCTTCTCTTTACTTCAGAGCAAGAGAGGAGGAAACACTGGAAGATTGAGGAGAAATGAGAAAATAAACACACAAGCTTTTGTTTGTTTCCTTTCAAGTTAAATCCATTGGTTTTCACATCACCTGCTAAGCTTGACTTCCTATAATATATGTGCTCCTCTTTAGTGAATCATTAAAGTTTCTCCAATTAGTTTTTCTGTCTTTCTTCCATGTTTTCAAAATAACATTCACTGTTAGGGTCTGCAGTGTCATGTTATTGTGGAAATTGGCATAGCATTACACCATCAGGAAATTTAATTTAAATGGCTTGAAATGCAAAGTTATCTACAGGGTGCTGAAACTTAACATTGCTGTATCGCATAACCTAGTGGGAAATCAATACAGTCCCAAGAAGGGGGTGGCATTTGTTTCATTTCTGGGTTATTAATACCTCAGCTGCTAATCCTGCAGCTCATGAAGTCATGTGCATGGAACTTATACACAGTAACCTACACACAGTATTCCCAAAGAAAGCAAAGGTGTTTCTCCTATGAACTAATAAACACAAGCCATTTGTTATGTATGGAGAGAGAGAGTTTATTCTCAGTCAGATTATTAGACCATTTGTTGCCACAGTGTCTTCTCTATGTATAGTGGCCATATGTCCTACTTCATACAGAATAGTCTTCTGTTTAAAGAACAGGCAGGCACAAATCTTCTGTTTGAAGGCTTAAGAAGTTTGGTTCCTAGTAGAAGAGCCATAAGAAGGGAGTTGCCCATCTATCTACGGTTGTTGTTTGGTCAGAGACACCAGAGGGACTACCTGGCTGAGAAGTCTAAAGAAACCTCCCCCTAAATTGCAAACCCCAGGATTCCACAGGATGGAACCATGGCATTTAAAGTTAATCATAGCCCTATAATTCTGTAGTATGGTCATAGTGTTTTCCATGACAATAAGAAGTATTGTACACTCACCCGCCACATTTGCAGCTTTGACTTTTGCAGATTTGATTATTCACAGATTTTATTATAATGTTCTCTCTAGGAATCTCTAGGTCCTCCACCGCATCTCTGTGGTCAACTTTAACCAAAAATCATACTGAAAGACCTAGAGATTCCTAGAGAGAACACTCCACTAAGCATTTGTAGCTCCTCCAGCACAATTCTATGGTCAATGTCTGGTATATGTTGACCACAGAATTGCACTGGAGAACCAAGAGATTCCTAGAAAGGTGTTCTCTCAGGTAAAAACATAGTGTTTTTTGTTATTTGTGGTTTTTCCACATTCATGGACATCCTGTGCCCCCAAATCCAGAGAAGGTGGAGGGACGACTGTACTCCTTTTCAAATTATAGTAGATGGCCAGAATCCACTAAATCGATTACAAATGCATAAACTAGACCAGGCCCCCACAACATATGGCCTGGAGGCCACTTGCAGCCCGCCAAAGGTTTTCAGGCAGCCTGCAAGACTTGGAACTACCTCAAGGCTCCTTCACTGCCCAGCTTTCTCCCAAGAAGAGAGCCAAACAGTGGAGGAGGAGGATGGGTGAATTCTTGCCCCACAATGCCATCTGGCTTTCTCCCAGGAAAGAACCAGATGGTGGAGGAGGAGGAAGAGTACACATTTGCCCCTCAAGACTCCTCTCAGAGAGGTCTAGGCAAAGGAGGAGGATGGAATTAATATTAGTAATATTGATTTAATTATTAGCAATATTAATTAATCAAATAGTTTAATCATTAATTATACCTTTACTCGGAAAGTGAGACACTATCTTAAGCCCAAGGAGTTTGGCCTATTTTAATTTTGGCCCCTAACTACTGCCAAGGAGTGCAGGTCTGACCTAGACTGACTGTTTCATATTCCCTAGTTTAGTGGGTACAAAGGGACAGTGAAAGTCCCCAGTCCCCATTTTCTGGGCAACTGCTGTTGTGATCTATGGAGTTCTGTTCCTCAGTTTATTAGGAAACAGTTGATTGACATTTCCACCCACTCTCACCTGAATGATCTCCAGTATAAGGGAAGACTGCGACACTGCTTCGACTTGATACACTGGAGATCTTGCACAGAAGAGGGTGGGAATGTC
This sequence comes from Phrynosoma blainvillii, assembly GCA_026167975.1. Classification (NCBI taxonomy): domain Eukaryota; kingdom Metazoa; phylum Chordata; class Lepidosauria; order Squamata; family Phrynosomatidae; genus Phrynosoma; species Phrynosoma blainvillii. The sequence continues at coordinate 274,249,755 of JANUYF010000002.1, forward strand.
AATCTGCTGCTTCCTGATAAATAGTGGAAAAAAGCCCATTGATCACAGTGGCTGCTGCCCAGTAAGTGGTGATTTGGGGCAGGAGTCACTGCATAGCTACATAACTATGGGCCTTTGCAGACTGCTAGAAATAGTGCAAATTGAGTCCACTTTAACTGCCCTGGCTCAGAGGCAGGGAATCATGGGAACTGAATTTTTTTCTGAGACATTGAGCCTTTTCCGTCAGAGAGCTCTGGTGCCACAATAAACTACAGTTCCAATTATTCCTTAGCACTGAGTCAGGGCAGTTAAAGTGGACTCAATTTGCACTATTTCTGGCAGTCTGCAAAGGCCCTATATTGGTTACACATTGGTAACTGCCCAAGTAGATTCTGGTTATAATTTGTAAAGATATTTCTCTCTGTCTGTCATCTGCTTGTGTGTCTAGCTATTTGTCTTTCTGCCTGTCTGTCTGATTCAGCATATCTAAGTTTTATGTAAGTTTGCATTCTCCTTGTCCTTTTTGGCACAAGGAGGATAGATTTACTCCTTATTGGTGATTCATAAAAAGGCCACTTTTCTGCCTGAAAAGCATGGTCCCAACTAATTTATTATGGTTCATCCAGGAGCCCTGGTGGAACAGTGGTTAAATGCCAGTACTGCAACCATTCACAGCCACAAGGTTGTGAGTTTGATACCATGCAGGGCTCCAGGGTCCACTCAGCCTGATATCCATCCATAGGTCATTAAAATGAGTACCCAGCTTGTTGGGGACAATTAACTTACACATTGTAAACTGCTTAAGGAGTGCTTAATTGCATTGATAAGCAGTATAGAAATGTACTTGCTATTGTTATATCATCCAACTTGTATAAAGTAATATATCACATTCACATACTCTCATACAAATATCAAGCCAAGTCTGAGGGATTCCCACCTTCCATTCAAAAATGTGTACAGGATACTTGTGTCACATTCAATATTATGAACACAGTGCTGTGTGTGTGTGTGTGGGGGGGAGAGACTGCAAACAGGAGCCAACAGCTTGTACTTGGTACCTGAATCAGCCCCTTCTCTTGAACTGAGACCTCTTTTAATCAAAAGCAGTGGTTCCCATTTTATTTCTGTAACATTTCTACAGTGCTTGCAATAACTCAATAACAAAAACCTGTTCACAGCACAAAGAAAGACACAGAAGTTAACCTTCAGCCTTAGAGACTAGGGGGCAAAACAGATCGGCAGGAAGAAATGTCTTGAAGCTGTCTTTTCCAAAACCTAATCGAAACCCCACCAACTGCACTGCCTGCTCCCAAGGCCTCTGGAGCATGCATGTCATGACCACATGGTGCAGCTTCAAGTCACACCACTGGGTACTTTCTTTTTACTGCCCCCAACACCACCCCTGCACACATTCGCAGGAGCAAACTGCCAATGACAGTCATCCCATTGGATGGCTGTCCCTGTGAACCTGCACACATATGCATGTGCAGTGCTTCACCAAGACAGGGCATCAGAGCAGAGGTGTGCCCATACAGATGCCTGCAAGGTACAATCATGTCCCTCTTCACCTCCCTTCACCCCATGACCTTTGTTTGACTGTCTGTTTTGTGTAGGTTGTACTCATTTCCATGAGAGGTGCCATAGTTTCTCTTGTGGGCATTACCACCCCCACTGCTTGAGTATAGCAGCTACATCCCTTTTCAATGAGATCCTGTAGCGGGGCATTTACATGCCCAATTAGGGTTAGGTTTTTGAAAGAGTGCCTCTTTAGAGCTACGCTGGCATCAGTGTATTTATGCATACATGTGAAAGTGTGCACTTTCCAGGAAGAAGCAGGAAAATCTAGTTCCATTTTAGTCTGGCTTTTCTCCCCGTATGTGGCTTGTGTGCATTTTCCAGACTGCTTCAAGGCGTGCATCATCTAAATGCCCTGCCTTGAAGCTGTCTGGAAACCTGCTTATTTTGACCATCTGTTTTGACTGTCTGTTTTGCCTGAGTGAAATGAAAAGTCAAAAGTGAGCCATCTCTACACCTGAGGCTTCAAGCAGACACCAGCAAGCACCTGTCAGAGATGCTTTAGCTCTAGACTTGCCCACGTCCTAGGCTAGAATCAATGGTCAATATGATTAGGCTCCCAGACCTTGGCAGGCACCTAATCATATTGACCATTGATCCTAGCCTAGGACATGACTGATAACTTCTGAGAAGAGTCCTGACCCATATAGCCTTTCTTTGTGGCTTTACTGGCAGAAACCGTAGTGGATAGTTTCAGGAGACTTTAATTCAGAGACATGGAAGAGACAATGGAAAAATGTTACTGAAATGAGTCTGGGTTTAATCTATACTAAAATGATACTATTATTGTAGAGTGAGCAAAAAGAATAATATGAAATGCATGATGATGCTTGATGTTTTCTTGAGGGTAGACTTTAGGAACATTTCTATATAGAGATCTAATATGTCACAGTTAAGGGAAGGGATGTGAGATGCCATGGTTTAAAATCGAAGGAGCACAATCCTGCCAGAATGACACAGTTCAGGCACAGACTTACCTCTTTTCCACTAATACCAATGGACAAGTTTCACTTGGGCTGGATTACTAATATGCATAAAATACGCTCCCTGTAGTATTTCCAAGATGAGGAAGCACTAGGATACCAATACTTTTAAAGGCTGATTAATAATTTGTTGAGTTCATAAGCTGTTATATATAATTTTTATTTCTGTGCCAGAGAACATAAGGGAGGGGGGAAATATAAAATTGGATTATATACAAATTATGTCTTAGTGGAGGTTCTCCCCAGAACATGTCTCCTTTTCTGCCAGCTCTATGCTAGGCAGTAACTTAAGTCCAAAACGCACTGAAGAAATAATCCAATTTGAGACTGTTTTAACTGCTAGGGAATTCTGAGAACTGTAGTTTTGTGAGACATTTACAATTCCCAGAAGTCCCTAGCATTCTCTGTCTATAATTCCCAGGATTCCCTAGTACTGAGCCAGGGCAGTTAAAGCAGTCTCAAATTGGAATTATTTCTGCATTGTGTTTTGGACCTTAGACAGCTGAACTCTCCTATTACCAAATGTCAGTCCTGAACACAGAATTTATTCTAGCACAAACATATATGAAATTATTTTAAAACCAGGCTCACTCTTGAAACTACCTTTGCCTATACTCTTTATTATCAAACACATTGAAATATAAAACAGAATTCATCAAAGATTAAAAGGCAAAGATTCTATCATAGCACCACAAAAATAAGCCAAGTTACAAACATAACATGAAATCATGTAAATAAAACTGTTCCACCCTTGCATTTTACAGCTCTGATAACACAGGTCCCATTGAGCTTTCCACTTAGGAAAATCTTGTATCTCGTCTTGCAACTTTATCTAGGATTTTGTTACCCTAAATGTGTAACTTCTCAAAGACACCTGGCCTGGAATAGCCCTCACTTCTTGAGAGACCTTGAAATTATTGCTACTTATTAGGATCTGATTTTATGATTAATCTATTCTCTTATGTCATACAAGAGAAAGTTTGGGTATAGAAAATACAGGTTTTCGTCTGAACCTCAGTAAAGACACTAGCTTTGTGGTTTGTCTGGTAGCTGTCTGCTTAGCTGTTGGTGGTATTATTATTTTTATCTCCCACCATTTCCTCAGGACCTAAGGCAGCTTATGAAATTTAAAACAAGTACAGATAAAATTTTGCACCATACAAAAGTTAAAAGTGTAATTAAACTATCAGTAAAATGAAAACTAGTTTAAACATTATAGTTATGTGATGACTCTGCTGACTAAAATAAGTGCTACAGTGATTGTCTTGTCTCTTTGTGATTCTGAATATCTTCTTTGACTTTCATCTACTATTTATTTTTATGTCAGAAAGTTTCCAGCAAGTGTCATTGTGTATCCCATAAGTTTAGCAGAACTACCTCTAGGCATTGCAACATTTGTCTGTCTCCTGCTTCATCGTTTGTTTAGGCCAAGGGTAAGCAACCTTTTTGAGCCAGGGGCCGGGTTGCTGTTCCTCAGACAATTGGGGGGCCGAAGCACCATAAATAAATAAATAAATAAATAAAAATAATTTAAAAAAATAAAAATAAAAATATGCATGCACACTCTCTCAGCCCCAGAAAAGCCATGGCAAAACCCCTGTGGAGATTTTGCCAAGAAAACCCCAAGAACAAGTAATAACAACAATAATCAATATCATCATGGCCGGGGGCGGCAGCGGCGGCGGCGGCGGCAGGACTGGACTGGACTGGGGCCGGTCCAAAGGCCTTGGGGGGGGCGCATCTGACCCCCGGGCCTTAGGTTGCCTACCCCTGGTTTAGGCATTAACCTTAGGGCTTTCACCACAGAGCTTCTTTGCAATGTTTATAGAATAAATGCTAGCTCCAGTTCCATGCTAGGACTTCATGCATCTATTTAGCATGCAGAGCCCAATGCATTAAAAGAAATTACCTGAAACCTCAACTCTTCACTTAGTTCAGTGCCCATCTGACCTCTGGTCCCAGACTTTTCCCTCTCTGTATTGCTGAGAGTTTCACCTTTTCATATTAGGAGAGGAGTGAATGATAGCATGGGGGGATGAATTAAGGAAAGATGATACATACGGTGTTTTATGAAAACAAAGCCCACTGGAAACTAATTAGCTCCCTGTATGTTGTTGTTGTCTGCCTTCAAGTCATTTTTGACTTATGGTGATCTTAAGATGATCCTATCATGGGGTTTTCTGGGGTGGAGAATGTGTGACCCACCCAAAGTCACCAAGTGGGTTTCCAGGGCTGAGGGGGAAAATCAAACCCTGGCCCTTGACTCACTGTAGGATCAGTCAAATGCTGTCCTATTGCAGTGTAGTGTGATAGACAGGAAGTTTTTTTGTTTGGTTTATGGACCTCATGCCTCCATAAGGGAGATGCCATGCAGTTTGAAAACCCAACATTTTCTTTGCTACATTTGCAACTTGACCCAGCCAATGTCCTCACACTCTATCCTTTCCATGGCATCTATACTCCAACATGCAGCTTTGGGCATCATCATCATCATTCCACAATCTACCAGGTGTGTTGCTGACTAGAGTCTTGGGCCAAGAATGCTTTGGATTTTATCCAAATATAGGAATCAGTGAGATATCCTCAGATAATGTGGCATGTTGGGATCATGTGGCTAATGTATCATAGTGATTTCATAAAGTCTTAACACTAGGACAAACTGAAACATCAGTAAAAATATAAAAATGTGATAGATAAAAGTTATATATAAAATGCAGCTAAACAACCTATAGAATTAAAACCATTTAAATATCCATCAAAAAGAGAAGACGAAAATCAACAAAACAGCATAGCATTACAAGCCCCTAGCAGTCAATTCCTAAAAGCCTGTTGGAACAGAAAAAAATTCACTTCCCAGAGGAAGAAGGCATCCTAACTCCCCTAGGAAGGGAATTCCAAAGTCTGGGAGCCATGGAGGAGGCCTTCTCTTTTGATCCCACCAAAAATGCCTGGAAAGGTGGTGGGACTGAAATAAGGGCCTTTTCCAAACATCTTAAAGCTCAGATAAGTTCATATAGGAAGATCCGTATCTTCCTGAAGCTCTAGGTAGACAGCAGAGAGAAAGTATAAACTCTAGACTCTAAAGTTTTGTTGGATTATTTCCCCATAAGAAGAGCCAGTTTTGCCAAAAAAAAGTGGTCTCTTTTTCAGTTGGATTCTCTGTCAGCAATTCTACAGGCCTAATGTAGAACTGGAGGGACTAAGAACCAGGAATCTGTGCTCTGGTTATTGGGGAGGGGAGACTGGGAGAGATTAATAAATTGAAAGAGCCTTTCCAAGTATTGTCTGGAATGCAACTGATATATCTCATAGTCATTTCAAGTCATAGCATTACAGTCATTTTTGCAAATCAGTAGCCCATCACAGCCTTCTTAGAAACATGGGAAGAAGTTCATTAAAAAAAGAAAGTCAGCTTGCCTCTATGCCCCCACCCCCACCCCAAAAACCACTAATGCCAGTACTGCTGCAAACCATTTAGTTAAACTATTTTCTTAAAGTAGAATCTTAATAAATGAAACTATGAAAATAAGATTCCAGTGAGGGCAGTCCAAGCAGAGAGTCCAAGCCTGTTGCTCTTTTGTTGCACACAGGAAGAGAAAGAAGTCAAGTAAAGCACACCCAGTGGGCTCATAGACATTACAGGGAAGTAATTTGTAGGACCATGAAGGGTTTGTTTGCTTCTGCTCCAAGATGTTGAAAGGCCCATTTGGGCTGGAGGAAGAAAAGAAAAGAACAAGAATCAGGTTGTATGAACTAGCCCTAAGTAATAATCTAGTTCAGTAAGTTCTCTAAATCAGAAACACTAGTCAAGGCAAGGTCATTTTCAAATCTACAAACCTTGAAAAATGTTCTTCTAATTTATGGACAAAATGCATATGCCTGTAATGAATGTGGAATATATAGGTTGTACTCTAGCCAGCCCTTGGAAAGACTCTCTTGGTTCATCATCTGGCTATGTTTATTCATTTATATTAGACAGAGTTTATTGAAAGGTCACTACCTCATTTCCAATGTGGATAGTTTTTAATTTAGTACATTCAGCACTTTCAAAATAATAAAATAAGGTGCCAGCAACAATTTCCTTGAATATGTAGAGCTATTTCCTAGAAGTTTGACTTTGGTATCACTTTCCGTAACTTGTTGAAGATTGTGGAGGGCCTTTTAAAGGGTCAACATGAGCAGCTTAATGACTGGCATGGAGAAATCTTGAATGGCGTGAAGCAGATGGATGAGGTGATCTGCCCCTACACACACACACACACACACACACACACACACAAAAATCATAACTTCTGGTCTCCCATAAAATTGATTTATAGTTGTAGAACAGACAAATGGAAATATCTCTTCATATATTTCATGGAATACATTGCCAGAAAATGAGACAAGAACCATTATAAGGCTGTAGAAAGTCAAATTCTTGGAGCAAACATCTGGGCCGTATCTCCCTCAGATCCACCCTACTTCCCCAATGCTTTAGACCAGGGGTGAACAACTATCAGGGGTACAGGGCCACATTGGTCTTCCCATTAGACTTTGAAGGGTTGCACATACCTCACAAAAATGCATTTTGACCTCCCAACACCTTTTAATGGTGAATGGGGCAATTCCACTGTGGTTTTTGTTCCCCATGGGATGTTTTAGGTTCAGTCATGTCATGTCCAGTTCACTTCTCTTTTTTTTTAAAAAAAAATGACAGTTGGGGGCCTTGCAGGCCATAAAATAACCCTAGAGGTCCCACATATCCCACAGGCTACATTTTCACTAGCCTGTTTTAAAAGAAAGGAAGAATGATTTTCTTCAGCCGGAGTCTGCCAAACACCAACAGTTGTCAGACCCCAGAATTCCTGACTTGGCCAAGCTGGCTGGGGCTTCTGGGAGTTGGAGTCCAAAACACCTGGAGGACTAAAGTTTATGAATCACTGATCTACACAATCAATGTTTTGCTGTAATCTACAAAGCACAGACTGATTTTCTTCTGAAATTATTTGATGTCTTCCATTATCCAATGTATATTTGTAATTTGAACCCTAGTGGCTCTTCCTCCTCTGAAACCAACTTGGACATTGGCATTTCTCATTTCATATATGGTAAAAGGTTTTGTTGTAAAGTTTTGAGCATCCCTTTGCTTGCACGGGAGACCAAGTCAATGGCCCAGTGGTTATTCTTTTGTCCCCTTTCTTGGGTACTGGAATATATATTGAGCATTTTCAATCTATGTACCATTGTTTATTGTGCAGATGTGCTGCATCTGAACGGGTGCATTAAAGGTGCTGCTATGTTCCCCCCTTATATTCTTCCCTTTCCTGCCCCTTTTTACGCTGCAAAAAACTGATATGGCTACTTGTTCAAAAACTACTTCCATGATCAATGTAACATAGAGGCAACTCACCTGACTTACACCATTTCCATAGACATTTCCCATTTTGCTCCGTACCTTTCCCCAGGAAACTAAACTACAGTGTACTCTATTTTTACTTCTAATGTAACATACCACCTTCAATCCCACGTACAGAGAACTGATACAAATAGCATCTGAATAAGCCCTCAGTTAGACATCAAAAGATATCTTTAAGGCAGAATTCTAATGAGCAAGACTCTTGTGATCATTAAATTATAGGGGTTATAAGCACATTAATTATGCTGTCATTTAAAAACAACAGTGTAATGCATTATGTTAAAACAATCATTTTTGTTCCAACATACTGCGCTGAAATTCTGTATCAAGGGAAAATGCAATTAAGAGGTTATGATGCTGCTCCATGCCATGTGCTTGAGAAAGCAACAACAAAAGCATCTTGCCATCTCTTTGACCACATTTTCTGTTAGTAATATTTATGTTCTGTTGCTATGTTAATAACTTAGGAAGGCTATATTTTGCATATATAAGTAGCTTTTCAGTGGAGATGGCATTTATTTCAGACAATCAGAGGCTCAGTCATAATTACTTTTGATTTTAATTAGCTAATTACGTTGTTTAGCTATGATCAAAGTATTTGAGAAAGCAAAGGAAAGTAGCAAAATTTTAATTAATATACTGGGGTATGTCAATTCTGTTCTTTTTACCCCTTAATAAGAAGATTAATTTGCTTGGTGTTTTTTTTCTATTCACTCCTTAAGCAAATGCCTGTGGGTAATACAAATAGTAGCCCTCAAATGAAAAGAATATATAATTTTACTCACAAATATTTTCATTTTTCCCATTTAGATTTGTTCAGTGTGAATTTTATTGCCTTCTCTCCTTTCATTCCTTTCTTACTTTCCTTTCTTTTCTCTCCCCCACCCCTTTTATTTTGGTAAAAATACTAGAAGGTGAAATGCAAGACCAAATGTAACCACTACTTTTCTTTTAGCTTTATTTTTTTAATGTCCTTTCTATAATTTATATTACAGGTTGAGTCTCCCTTATCCAAAATGCTTGGGACCAGAAGTGTTAAGGATTTTTTCAGATTTTCAAATATTTGCATAAACATAATGAGATATGTTGGAAATGGAACCCAATTTCATAAATGAAATTCAGTTATGTTTTGTATACACCTTATAAACATAGCCTGAAGATAATTTTATTCACACAATTTTTAATCCCTTTGTGCATGAAACAAAGTTTGTGTACAATGAACCATCAGAAAGCAAAGGTATCAGTCACTATTTCAGCCACTTGTGGAAAAATTTAGATTTTGGAGTATTTCAGATTTTTGAATTTTGAAGGGATACTCAATCTGCATAGCATTGTAGAATAAAGTGAGGACAGCATTCTACAGTTTTACAAAAATTCTGTGAGGCAGATCAGGTCAAGACATTGTTTCATTAATAATGGCATGTATATCTCAACTTTCTTCCATCATGGAGCTCAAAATAGCACATAGGCTGCTGCTGGGTGGTCTCCAGATCCAGGCCTGCTTCAGATTATTGGTGCCTCATGTATCTTCACATCAGTGATGTGTAAGGAAACTGCTCCAGCAGATCTATTTTGAGGATGTTGCCCAGCCTTCAATTCCTAGACTTCCCATGTACTGAACAACATTTGAATTCTCAAATGTGTACATTGTCAGACACCTGTGGACATTTCAATAGAATCTTACAGAAAAGTTCTGCACATTTCAGATATGCAGAGATACTACTTACCCATGCTTTGTGTAGTCCATTTGAGGGGAGGATGCATTTAACTCATCTGTACAATTTAAAATGGGTACACATAAATATGTACATTTGAAAATATAATGCAGAAAGGGAAAGAGAAATTTATCACATTTTAAAAAATCTGCCAGAATCAACCACATGGATACTATGTAAAGTGAAGGGATATGTGTGAACCATTTACAAAGCAGACTAGCTCAATCAGACTTGCATGAGGGAGAATGGGAATGAGAATACAGACTCAGGTTCCCACACTTCTGTCTTTGTCACACTCCATGAACTGGAGATTTATGAATATATGCTTTACATTAACATCTTCATTTTTTACATATCGTTACACAAAATATTGTAAATATTGTTCAACAATGCCTGATTATTTGACCAAGCTATCTAAGGCATTGACAGATCACCAAAGGAAAAATTATTTTGGGTTTCGGTAATACTGGAATATCAAGTAGAAGTGGAATAATAAGAACAAACAACAACAATGATCATCATCATTATCATCCCACTTTCCCCTAAAATTGGGACTCAAAGTGGCTCACTTTAAAAAAAAATACAATTAAAAACATACAAAAAGTGAGCATTTAAGTAGAATTAAACTGCTACAGGATTAAAACAAAGCACAAAATAATAAAATGCAATTTAAAAGATTAAAAGCTCTTAAAACATTACAGCACCCCTTGGCCTGTACTTTAAAAAGTGTCTGTTTTAAAAGCCTGTCTAAATAAAAAGGTTTTAGCCTACTGCTGAAAGACCAATAAAGAAGGAGTCATTCTGGCTTCCCTGGGAAGGGCATTCCAAAGTCTAGGGGCAGCCACCGAGAAGGCCCTCTCTTATATATTGCATGTATAAAATGACTCATAGCAAAGGAATCTTACAAGGCAATTAAGAATATAAGGTGTGGAGCAGGGACTGAGGCTTTCAAATCTACCTATACATTTGGGGTAGCAGAGGGGAAGGTAAGGTTCCTAAAAGTAGTTTTGCTCTAGCATGAAGAGGTGAGAGAAAACTGCCTTTTAAAAAGCATTCGGTTCTTCTGGAGAGTGAACTCAGGTTAAGAGGTAGGGCATGGTCCATTGTGAATCTCAGGGAGAGAACCTTGTAAAAGCAGTTTGGAAACATTACACATACATATGAGGTATTAACATATCTAAATATTATAGTTATATGACAGTGCTATCAATGATGTGTGGATATCGATTTGTTTCTTATTCAAATCACGACTCAAGTAGAAACATGATGTCAATCAGCTTTGCTTTGCACCCGGGAGGTCAAAATAAAGGCATTGTCCACCAAATTAACAATTCTTCCTCCCCACATTAAATGTTCCCTTTGCAGAGAGTGATGCACTGGATACCATTCACATCTAGAATTCTTATTTTTGTTGTGTACATATTGCCTGAGTAACTTTGCCTGGCCCTTTTCTTTGGATACCTAAACTCTTTCTAAATGCTCAACTTAAGTTGTCAGTTACTGAAATGCTACAGATTTGGAGACTGAATTAAAATTACATGGGAGGGGCAGAATTTTTATTTGGGTGAGGTATGTTGCCTTCATTCTGCTACCCCTGACCCATGCATGGCACTGCCATTTGCAATATCATGTGTCTAAGTAGCTGAAAATGTCTACTATATAGTAATCCCCAGTAGTGCAAAATTGAAAAAGTGCATAATCGGTTGGCTCTCTTGCTGCATTATCAGTATTCTTTTTTGTATTTATTTCGGGTGTGGGTTGGGATTTTTTTGGGGGGGGTGGTGGTGCATATATTGCTCAAAGAAAGCCAGAGAAATGATAGTGAATACTGGCAATATGCAAAAGTAAAAACTACAATGAGTTTTGATGTGGAGTTCATTTCCTATACAGTTCACAATTCACATGGAGGAAAGAGGCACCCTGTGTTTGGCAACATGGCCTACACTGCAAAGTCCTTTGCCTCAGGATGTAAGGCAGAAAATAGCCAAGGACATCCAAAATGAAATGTACGTAGAATAAAACAATGCATGTGCTTAATGTTCCTGTTTACTATCCTTTAAAAAAGCTCTTCTCTTTAGTGGCATTCCTATTGTTTTTGTTTTCACTCACTAGTGGCATTTCAATTTCATGTTATGAAATTATGCGTGGTTGGTATAGAGATTTTTTTTTTTTTAAATCATAGTCAAATTGCTAATACCAAACACATTTCTGTAGTCTGTTATTCACTAGCTCCATCCTCCAGGCCAACAGCTTGTCATATCCATAGACATAAGGATCTCTCATGATAGGGGATTAGGTTGGTTGATATAGGGATAAATTGATAGAGTGAAATAGCACTATGGCTAAATAAGTAAAGATTGAAGGGGGTGTAGTAATCAGAAGGGGAGGCAAGGCTGGGAACCAAATGGGCAGCAGCAGGAGGGGTTGCAGTTTATGGTCTTGTTTATTTCTTGTTGCAGGACACTGATGGTAGACGAAGAACACCTTCCTTCCCAGGATAGATGAAATGATAATGGAGAGGGGGAGTTGAGGAAGGGAGGAAAGTTTAAAGAATTGCTTTGATCTAGATTATGGACTGCGGTTTGAGAAGGAGGGGCTGGAAGAAGGGAATTCTTAAAAGGTAGACTTGTTGGGGAACAATCAGATCTGACACAGCCAAGTCTGTGGTGAACTTCTGTCTTGAAATCCAAAATAAATCTTTAGGGTTTTTTTACACTATGATGCTGTCTTGGTTTTTGAGATCTGAGTCTGCAGAACATGACACAGCTGAAATTTTTCACTGATGTGCCATGGTCTTTTTATTGGGTCCCTTCTGGGAGAAAGGAAGCTGTGACGCAAACTCCTTTCTAAGCCTTGAGGTTATCTTTTACCTCTCACTTATAGAAGACCCCTTGTCAATGACCCCTACCCAGTGTCCACCCTTTATACACTTTCCCCAAATGTATAAGGGCTAGGGTCCCAAGTGTCATCTGTGTAAGAGATGAAACATGTTAATTTTCACCTGCAAGGAGAAAAGCAAATATATTTCCATCCTTCTCCAGGAATGACAGCTATTTACATCCCTGTCTTCAAGTCGCCTATCAACCTATGATGACCCCATGCATTTCATAGGGTTTTCTTAGGCAAGAAATAATCAGAGGTGGTTCTGCTAGTTCTTTCCTCCGAAATATATCCTACAGTACATGGTATTCATTGGCAGTCTCCCATCCAAGTAGTAACCAGGGCTGACCCTGCTTAGCTTCCAAGATCAGACAGGATCTATGGCTTTAGAGTAGCAGTTTTAAATGCCTTGCCAGCATTCTGTGATGCATGTCTGCATTATCTATTTGCAGCACAACATAAAGTGCAAAAGTTCAGCAGACTGCAAATACAGTTGTTTACCAATGGAATACTGAAGAGCATTGTGAGCTGAGGCCTCAGTACCTATTTTTCCTTACTTTCCTTTGTTTTTTGACACAATGCACATTCTTGCAGAATGAAAATAAAAACCTCAATGGTCATTAGCAGTGACAAAGAAAGGTTTAAAATGATATAAATACCACATTTCACTGGTGGTGGTGGTGGTGGTGGTGGTGTGTAGACTATTTAAGCCTGTCTTTTTATTTTATTGAATAGCCAAAGTCTATAATTAGTCTGTTGGAAGGAAATCAGACAAAAGATTAAACACATTGCTTTCTCTCTCTAACAGTGCTTCTGACAATACAAGGTAGAACATTCTGAAGACTTTATTAGTCTCCTTATCTTGCTGGTCACCTCCGAGAAGATACCATTTTTTCTCACAAACTTTACTGAATCCAGCCCCACTATCACGGCATTTTAAAGAGGAGCATGGCTAGATTAATAATTCATACTGACAGAATATGATTTTGGAACAAAAGGTCACATGTAAAAGTGTAATGAATTTTCAACAGGCTGATTTAACATAATCTGTTTCATCCAGCTGCTTCCAGTATGGGGACAATTTGCATCTTTTCCAATACAATGTATCTTATTTCAGGCAAAGCATTTGAATCAGTTGCCTTCCTGCATAGAAACCTCTACATACTATCTCCACTCTTTTCATTGAATTTCTTCTTCTCTGTTCTCTTGCTGCTCCTTCTTCTTCCTGTATCCTTATGATTACCATATCTGTTTGTGTTTAAACTTTTAATATCTATACCATTTATTGGAATTCTAAATTTGAAATAAATAATAACTACATGTAGCAGAAGCGGGAATCATATCTCCTTCATGTGTTGGACTGAAAGCAAAGCCAATGGTAAAGAATGCTAAGAATTGTTATAATCCAACAGCAACTAGAGAAATGCATGACTAATACCCCTAATATTTAGATGGCAGTTATTAAAAGTATATGCAATGATACAGTATCCAGAATATCCTTAGAACTGCCCTGTTAGGTAAACCAATATTATTATCTCCAGTGTCTTGCCTAAAATAACCCAATGATTCTGTGGCTGGAGTAGAATTTGAACTCAGGATTTCCTAGATAGCCCAAGTGTTATGCCACCTTTTTTTAAAGACTGCTGGGAAAACGCAGTCCTATCAGGGAAAAGCTGCTGTAATTTGCTGCATACTGGTCTGATTTCAATTAAGGCACACAGAGTCATGCTGTCCAATATAGGTGTCAAAAGATCCAGAAACTTCCCCTTGTGTTTAGCCTAGCATCCATTAACCTAAATCACTGGTGATCTGGAAAAAAGGTGCATCAGTCTTTATAACATGAATGTCAAGGTCCCTTGTTTCCCTATTCAGTTTGGATGAGTGAAACTTTGTGACAAACACAAAGATTGACACAAGACAAAATGAGAGCCAAACAAGCTCATCTGCAGGTTGTGGAGTTAGCAGCCCTTTTTTTATTGTCTCCCAACAATTTGTATTCAGAAATGCAGCAATTATACCTTAGAAGCTATCATGGTTAATAGCAGCTCACAGGCGGGCCTTCCAGGGGGTTGTCTTATCCCTTTTTAAGGTCACCTTATCCAGTGGTCATAACCAAATCTCATGGTGGCAAAGATATAAATTAATGACACATAATACTAAGGAGTATTTCCTTTTGCCTCTCCTGCATCTATTGCCACTAGATTCATGAGTTTATTTATATGAGATTCAAAAAAAACCTTATGTACTCTTCTTCATCTATAATTTTATAAACTCCCAGTTTTTGTTTTAAAATTGTCAATGCCTTTTCTTGTAAGAAGGGCACTACAGTCCCATGTCTGTTTTCCACCTTTGTGACACTGGAAAATACCACCAATACAGTGAAAAGGGGAAAGTGCCTTGGAAATCCACTGCAAGATTCTCATGAGGCTGAAGAAGCTTTTGAACTTCTATAAACTAGAGAACACAAGATGCTGTTATCCAAGACTGTAAAGATAAATCACACCTTTCTGATAATATGGGTGACCATCACTGTCTCTTTCTACAAAGGGAATGTGTTACCACCCATCAGATAATGCTCGGATTTTACCTTGAGAGATGCCAGAGGGGACATCATAGTTGGCAAGTCTCCCTTTGCATATAATGGGAAAGATTACACTACCTCTTCCAGGTTGTTCCCAGCTGATTAATATATGTCATGTTTCCTCAATAAAGTCATGGCTTGTTTCATCCATTTATTAATATCTCCCCTTTGCTTCCCTAAGTAAATGTACTTTTTATTTACTCCTTGTTGTGGTAAAAAACCATTTACTCTTAGCATCTACTTTATGTTGTCCATCCAGTGCTTAATCCTTAAAATGATTCCTCCACTCCTTTTATCTAACACCTACTAAGTTTGGTTACTCTTTATTTATAGTTTGTTGGCAAATAAATGAGTTAATTCAAAAGTTTAGTGAGACCAAATGTTGTTTTGGAGAAGCCATACTGATTGTTCCTCAGCAACATTTTTTTAGTAGTTCCCATTAAGAGTTCAGTTCAGATTCTCACCATGTGAGGAGAAAAAAAATGAAACTACCACACACTCACAGGCTCTACATCCTCCATTATGTTTGCTTCATCAGTAGAGATGCTGGAGAAATCCCAAGATACTCTGTTTGGCATTCGAATTCTGATGCTATGATACAATGGAGACTAGGTAGAGTTGGATATAACAAGCACTCAAAAAAAAAAAATCCTGGAGAGACAAAAATAATCATCAGTCAGCAAAATTTATGAAAAAAATGTAGATAGCTGTTTCTGAAAAAGTTTACACTGTTTTGGAAGTTTTCCACACCTTAGTGAACTGTCCTTGCCACTCAATTAATTGTTTATATTCTCTTCTCTCCTTGCTCTCTCATCCATCCTTCCAACTAAGATTCAATTTTTAAATTGGCACACACACTAGCAGTATTTCCTTCTATAAACTAGAGAGCACAAGATGCCAAGAAACAACATCTCTCACCACAAAATGTAATTTAAACAAAGGTCAGATCCTGATGCTCTCTGGCAATTAATCTTTATTCTTCTGTTATTTCCTGTACTTCTGTATACATTTTCCACATAATATGTCCCAACGATTTCAGTGGGATATAAAGACATATGCTTCTTCAGAAACATTTATGTGTGTGTGCACACATCAACACCCATATGTATGTTTAGGGTGTTGTGGTGAAGTTGGACAAATCACTTCTGTCAGTTTTAATTAATTGCAAAATATGTTGAACACTAGAACTGTCTTTTCTCAGGTGGGGGTGGCACTGAGCAATGCACATCGTGTGGCTGAAAATATCCAGGTAAAACAGAGCAAGTGTATGTAGGCACATATGGGGATGCTTGTCATTTAGACAGTTTAACTGCAAAAATTACAAACTGAAGTCTGTTTATGGCTGTACAATCTGATAGTTCCTACCCCTCCCAATAAATTGCTTCACTAGGAAGTGTCAGTTTAGCCCATATTAGATTTGAATTCTGATAAACAGATTTTTTTTTCCTTCATAGATGCTTATAATTATGCATTTACATTTACTGTTTCCTCCTCCTCACTGCAGGAAGCAGGAGGAACATGCATCTTCTAGTATACCTTTTTACTGTACAGAAGATTATTAATTATGTACTTCATTGGCATGCCTTCATAATTATGGACACTCATATATGTAATACAATCTGTGGGGGAAACTATGCTATATCCATAGATGGAAAAAGGAGCTGCTTGGTACATCCAGCAGATGATAGAGGGTACATCCAGTGAGAAGTTCCACAGGACAGAGTAAGGTCATTTATGCATTACAATCTTCCATGCATTGGAGAAGCTGCTTTTGAAATAGTGGATCTGCTGAATATGTGGACGCTCCCTGCATGAACTCTACTAAGTTGAGTGTTCTAATAGGGCATAGATGCTCAGTAATTTTAGCTTTAATAATGTTTTTCAGCAGTTTACCCAAGGTATACATGAGGCTAATAGTCAAACAACTTTATAGATCTCTTTTTTAAAAAAATATTGAATTTTATTAGGTGCATTCTAATAAGGAGGCTAATTTTAATGTTGTTGCATAAAGGTGTGAACAGTTTGCCATTTGAAATCATTTTTAATTTATCAATTTAGAAAAACCGTCTCATCACCTCTCTTTTCCTTAGCTATTCAGATGCCCACCCAACCAGGAAGTACTAGCATGAGTACTTTATTCAGCAGCTTTTGCAATTAAAGCAAACAGAAGAGATTTGTTCATCTTCACTGCTACAACCTAAGTTTCTTGTTGCTGGATCTTTAAAAAATATTGTGAATGTCTGTACTAAGAACCATAGAGCAATAATGACATTTTGAAAAAATATATTCTATTCTATTAATATTAGATGTTCCTTATTTTTCTTTCTACACACCCAGAAAAATTGAGATGCATTCACCATTTTTGCTTCCCTAATTCCCTAATTAGAGGGGTGGGGGAAGAGTCATTAGATTGATTCATTGGAAGGGGGAAAATTCTTATTGTTACCTTTGTGAGGAGGAGAAATTAAGCCACATTGGCTGCATAGTAAAAACTGGATCAGCTGCCAGCATGGTGGGAAAAGGTGCTGTCAGAAACCAAAAGCAATGTACACATTGGAAATATATTGTACATGATGAGTGGCTTCTCGCTACTATGAAAGAAATTAAACTAGTATTTCACTGTCGTGCTTTATATGGGGCACTCTGAGTGCCATGCATAAATCATTTCCACATTGATCTGTTTATCCATAAATGCAGAACAAATTTAATGAATGATTAATGACAAATCAGAGCACTCTCCACATATAGTAGTAAACTAAAGTTTCACTCTCTAGCCTGGAAATATATATAAGAGTGAGATAATTCTATGGACTACAGTAGCTCTTATGATCTATTGGTTGTTGGTACTTAAAGCAGTTAAACTAAAGAATTTCTCACCCTTTAAATGTTTTGAAAGACTGTGATACAAACCATACATGATCAGCCAGAGGAAGCATAAATTCAACAGAGGCCCCATTACAGAATTTTACCACACAGTGAAAGGGTGTTCACATTATTATGAAATAATAGGTTGGTACTGCTGCCCCTGAAGTCTTGCAGCTTTCCCCCAATGGTGCTCCTAAATTCCAAACTGCCATGCCCCCTTGAGAAACAGAGATACTGAAACAGAGCTACTGAAGCCATGCTCTCCTTCAGGTCAGTGTGATAACCACCTGAGCAATCTGGAGAAGGAGAAGGTAGGAGAAAAAGGTCCAAGTCCTTGGAAACAGTGAAGACTTTGACATTTGGCACAAACCCAGTCCCTCCCCAACAAGTGAAGTAAAAGGCTGCCCACACCCTCTTTAAATACAGTCTGCAAGTTGAGTGGAGCTGTGTCAGCTGGCTTTATAAGTCAGGGGCTTTTCTCCATTTGGCTTGCTTGAAGCAAACTAGGTTTCTCTGTCAGCCTGCCCCTACTATGAGATACAACCCTGTGGCTCATGACCCTGGACTGTTTCTTAACTCCAATATCTTGCTACTTCTACTTGGATTTTTATTTGATTTACAGCTCCTGACCCTGGACTATTTGTTATCAGACACCACTTGTTAATTTAACAACTGCACTTTTGACATTCTGCATTCTGTTGCAGTGAAAGAACAGAATACAAGCATAGCAGGAGGGTGAAAACATGTCTCTCCAGATAATTTTGGATGGAACGTCCACACTCCTTCATCATTTCCTATGCTAGCTAGAGTTATGGTACCATACCTTTAGCAGAAAATAGCAAAGATGTGGAAAGATGATGAAAATCAATTCAGAAAGCACAAAGGCAAGTTATCAACTGAATATTAAGAAAACAAAAATAATGAGCACAGAAGATCTTCATAATTTTATTTTTTAAATTATATTTTATTAAATTTGTCAGAATAAAATAAGTAAATCAATTCATATTGTACAAATTTCTCAGTTTTTACAATAAGATCTTTTCTATTACTTTCCTTCTGTTCTTACTCCTATACAAACTTTCTCTCCGTATCCTATATTCTTCCTCTATTACATAATGATACTATCTCCCCCTTGTTTCTTAACACACAAAAAACCAATTTCATAACAATATGAACAACAGTGGAGACAGCCTTTGGAGAAACAGCAGCTGAGTAGGGAACTCAGGAGTGGAAGGAAAAGTAGTGGCGACTTTTTTTTCTGTCTTAATATTGAGAGTCTCCTTTTCTTAATAAGGATACTGTAAAGCATAGACTTTTTTTCTTTTTATATACTTCTAGCCATGGGATGAGAAAGGACTGAAACTGGTATCTACTAGCTTCAGCCCTCCAGAGAACCAGGAACGAGGATTACCTTGTCCAATCTGAGATCTGGGAAGAATCTTGGAAATAGGGGCTTGGAGGAGGCAGCTGATGCAGTCAGCCATGCCGAGCTAGCCTGAAAGCAGCTGACTGTTTCTCTGGAACACCTTGAGCAATCAAGGCATTCTCACCGTGGCATTCCATAAAAATGCATGGGAATTTTACATGGTAATTGGGCATTGTTAATTACCCTACTACAAACTTTAGAACTTTGAATCTACGTAAATTAGCTTCAGTTAATTGCTTAATAGGACTTATGTGATTTCACCCAGACAAGATTTTGCTGTAAAATTGGATCTTCAGTGTTTGTTCATGGATAATTTTAAAAATGCAGAGAAATTAATTCACTAATTTCTCTCACCAACAAATCAATATCTCATTCTTAAATGGCTACAGGATTCAGATCAATAACCACAAGAGCCCAGGCAGGTGCAGTTAATAGAAGGGGATCTACAGAAATACCATAAAGCAAATGTATTCCACCTCAACATAAAGCATGACATTCTTGCAAACAAGCTGGTAAAATGTGGACTAGACAAAGTAACTGTTACATGGATTTGTAATTGGTTGACTGGCAAAACCCCAAGGGTGCTCAACAATGGCTCATTTTCAACCTGGAAAGAAGTGACCAGTGGGGTGCCACAGGGCTCTGTCCTGGGCCCAGTGCTATTTAATATCTTTATTAATGATTTGGATGGAGGAATAGGGGGCATGCTTTTCAAATTTGCAGATGACACCAAATTAGGAGGAGTAGCTAATACCCCAGAGGACAGGATCAAAATTCAAAATGACTTGAACAGACTAGAAAGCTGGGCCAAAGCTAACAAAATGAAATTTAACATGGAGAAATGTAAGGTACTGCACTTAGGGCAGAAAAACGAAAAGCACAGATATACGATGGGGGACACCTGGCTGAATGAGACTAAAGGGATCTAGGAATCTAGGTGGACCACAAGTTGAACATGAATCAACAGTGCAATGCAGCAGCTAAAAAGGCCAATGCAATTTTAGGCTGCATCAGTAGAAGTATAGTGTCTAGATCAAGAGAAGTAATAGTGCCACTCTATTCTGCTTTGGTCAGTCCTCACCTGGAATACTGTGTCCAGTTCTGGGCACCACAATTCAAAAAGGATGTGGAGAAACTGGAGCGTGTCCAAAGGAGGGCAACTAAAATGGTGAAGGGTCTGGAAACCAAGCCCTATGAGGAATGACTTAGGGAGCTGGGGATGTTTAGCCTGGAGAAGAGAAGGTTGAAAGGTGATATGATAGCCATGTTTAAATATTTGAAGGGATGTCATATTGAGGAGGGAACAAGCTTGTTTTCTGCTGCTCCAGAGACTATGACCCAAAACAATGGATGTAAGCTCCAGGAAAAGAGATTCCACCTCAACATTAGGAGGAACTTCCTGACAGTAAGGGCAGTTCGACAGTGGAACACACTCCCTTGGATAGTAGTGGAGTCTCCTTCCTTGGAGGTCTTTAAGCAGAGGCTGGATGGCCATCTGTCGGGGATGCTTTGATTGGGAGCTCCTGCATGGCAGGGGCCCTTGTGGATGGCCCTTGTGGTCTCTTCCAACTCTATGATTCTATGATTCTATGTCATCCAACAGTTAATTGAGGAGATGAGGAATTTCAAACATAAAGCTTGCCAAGAATTAAAAGATTACAGACTAGAAACAAATGAAAGTCTAAAGAAGGTATTTGACAAAATAGAAAAAATAACCGCAAAGGAAACTGCTGCAATGAGAAAAGACCTGGAAAGATTGAAAATTAAAACATCAAAATTAGAGGAAAAATCTAAGTCACTTGCAGAAGAGCAAAAAAGAGATCACAATTCTACATTATTACAAGAACTATGCTATCGGGAGAAATGTCTAAAATTCAGAGGATTACCAGAAAAGCCTAATGAAGATCTCTACGCACAGGTGATACCTGATTTAGCAGAATTTCCAAGAATCCCAGAGCCTGAGTTAGACATTGAAACAGACCGGCTGTTCAGAATTAACTCATTTGTGGCCAGAAAAAAAACACTTACCCCGAGACATCGTAATCAACCTAACAAGATCAAGAATGAGAGATTTGATTCTTCAAAAGAGCTACATAGAAAAATGTCAAATTGAAGGCGAAAACATTAAAATATTTAAAGACATTCCAACAGCTATCCTAAAAAAGAGACAAAACTATAAAGCTCTAATCCAAATACTAATCAGATTCAGAATAAAGTATACATGGGACAGAATTGACAGTATAACATTTACTTACAAACAAAAAAGGTATAAAATAAATTCCAAAGAAAAAGCAGAAGAAATAGAAAAATAGATAAATAGAGAAATGCAAGGGAATTTAAATCAAGAAGGGACATATCAGAAAAAAGCAACAAATAAACAAGAACAGAAAACTAAAAAAAAAAAAACCACAGGGCAAACAAAAGGAAAAGAAATTGAACAAACAAAAGGGAAAGACTGTAAAGAATCAACAGAAGAAGAATTAATAGACGAAGAATCATCAGAAGAAAATGGAGACTTAGACGACATTCACAACTCTGAAGTAGAAGAAATAGAAGATCCTCTTGAAGTCATATAAAAGAACTGCTTGGAAAGTTAAAAAAAAGTTGGGAAAAAGGAAATCGAAATATCAGATTTTTTATCAATAGACTAATAATAATAATAATAATAATAATAATAATATAAAAGATATACACCAAATAAAAATATACAAATAACAAATCAAAAATAACATTTAAAATCTGCTCTTGGAATGTCAAAGGAATTAACGCTGTCTCAAAAAGGAAAAGAGTATTCCATTATCTACACACACAAAAAATGTGGACATTATATGCTTACAAGAAATCAAAATAAAAAAAGGAGATAAAAAATTCTTACAAAATTCTAAATTGGGCCAGATATTTTCCTCAAACAATGATAGGAAAAAAGGAGGAGTGGTGCTCTATATTCAAGATAAGTACACTGTAAAAGAATGTTTCAAAGATACTGCAGGTCATTACACAGGCACATTGGTCAAAATACAAGAGCAAAAAATTCTAATTGTTGGAATATACACCCCACTAGAGAACAAAAACAACTTCTTTAAAAAATTACTTAGAGAAATAGAAGAACAAGAAGCTGAAGAGATAATAACAATAGGGGACTGGAATGCGGTGATTAAACCCAACACAAGACAGAACCTTTTGTAAAAAAAAAAAAAAATCAAGGGAAATTACCAACAGCCTTTTTTCAATTAAGAGAACAGTTAAAATTAAAAGATATATGGTCAGAACTCTATGACAAAACACCAGGATTCACTTTCTTCTCTATGCAATACAACTCTGCATTACGTATAGACATGTTTTTGGCCTCATGTAGAATAATAACAAGAGTTTAAAAAATGGAAATTATACCAAGAATCGAATCAGACCATAACCCGATCTGGCTGGAATTGGATCTACCAAAGAAGCAATACTATTAGAGACTAAATGATTCACTACTGTTAGATGAAACATACCTTCAACAGCTAAAAAAACAAATAGAGCTCTATTTTATGGAAAACACAACAAAAGACATCATTATGTAAACTGTTTGGGATGCAGATAAGGCTGTGATAAGGGGATTGCTTATACAAAGAGGAGCAGAAATAAAGAAAAAAAATCAGGGAAAAAACTCTAAAGATAGAACGAGATATAAGAATCAAAGAAAAAGAACTAGAAACTAACCCAACATCAAAGGAAATAAAAGCACAGTTAAAACTGCTACAAAAAAACTTACAAGAAGAAATAACAATCCAAGTGAATAAAAAACTACAGGAGGTGCGTCACACACATTTCGAAATGGCAAATAAATATGGAAGGTGTTGAGCAAATCGATTAAGTAGAGAATCAAGAACAATAGAAAAAATTCAAGAGAATGAAGAACAAATAACATCACAAAAAGAAATAAAACAAAAATTCTTGGAATTTTACTCTCAGCTATACAAACAGTCTCCAGAATTCTCAGAAGATTGGATTCTAACAGCAGACACTACATATATGGGACTGCCTTTGAAGAGTGTTTGCAAACTTCGGGCCTCTATAGATGGGCCCAAAGGGCTGGCCTAGAAGCAGAGATGGGAGGGGCAACCTCACGCCAGCCACTCCAACTCCACGCTGAGGACGTCCTGATGATGAAGAAACTTTATTACAAGATTTTCTCAAAAAGAAAAAAAAATAAGCCTTAAGATCCCAGATAATTGTTATGAAAAACTGAATAAGGAAATTACAGAAGAGGAGATAATTAAGACAATTCAAAATTTAAAATCTGATAAAGCCCCAGGACCAGACAGGTTCATCTTCCTTTTTTGTCATCAAAAGGCCACTGAAAGATGTGTTAAACTTTATAATAAAAGAAGGAGTTCCAGAATCATGGAAAAATGCTAACATTATTTTAATCCATAAAGAAGGGAAAGAGAAAATGAAAATGGACAATTATCACCCCATATCACTACTTAACACAGTCTACAAAATTTTCACAATATTATTAACAAACAGACTAAAAGAGGTGTTAAAAGACATAATTAATGAAGATCAAGTAGGATTTCTTCCCTTAAGACAGTTAAAAGACAACATGAGAATTGTAATAGACTTGATCGAATATTATGAGAAAAATAATGCAAAAAAATAATGAAAAGAAATTTGCCTTGTTTCTACTGGATGCAGAGAAAGTTTTCGACAACTTAAAATGGGATTGTATGTTAGCAATATTAGAAAAAATCATCAATATTGGAAGCCAACTAGGCATTTTAACAAAGATAAGTTCATGAGAAAAATACAGTTGTATACATAATAAAATACAGTATGTGTAATATAGTTGCAAATAAACCATATGAATGAATTTATATTAGTGTTTTTAGCTCATATTTGGTAATGTCCTACATTTTTCTTGCAGTCATGACATCTGGTCACCCTGTGTGGCCTAAATTTTCCACACATTTCAAAATGTAATTTGTTTCAATATATTAGTTGGAAGCCATTGCAGTGATATTTTGTTTGTATGAGTCTTTTTATTATTATTATTAAAAACTCTTCTCAACTCCCTCCAAAACAGGCAAATTTTTCCTTGCTTCTCTGACAGGAAGCACAGGAGAATGGAGAATGAGTGGTCCCTTTCCCCTTTTTTTAAACTATTATTTTAAATTTTAAAAAATAATGCAGGAAAAGAGAGAAGGTAACATCACTTGGCCACCTGATGTACATAATAAGGTAATCTACAGTCATGTCCCATGACAATTTCTACTGAAGTTTTCCATCCTCCCCAATGTCTTCACAGAAACTTCATTTTCACACAAATGTGTATGCACATACATGCACATAGAACCAAAAAAGTAGGTAAGAAATATTTGCCACTACCTATTTTAAAGTCTTTTTTTAAAAAAACAGAAAGCAATGCATTATTACATATTAACAACAAACATCATGTGTTATGACCTTGTTAAGACACTTGCTATGACTTATGAGCAATGAGGGTGCACTGCTTTTTTAAAAAATAAAGTAACACACATGCTAATGCACACTTCTAGAGTGAAGAGGGATAGTATTAATCTTTAATTAGGAGTGTTGGTCTAAAATTCATTCAAGGGCAAAGGCTGAGATAACCAGGGCAAAACAATAAAGGAGGCCAGGATAAGCACTATGGGGTGCATTGCAAATTCACTGCCTGTGTGCCCGCTAGGATTGCTTCTACCACAATAGTGAAAACACATTAATACATACACATATTGCAGCATGGAAGTTCTAAAAAAATCTATCTATGAATACATGAGACACACAACAGCCAGATATGTTAGGATTAAGCCTGTCAATTCCTTGTTAAAAATTCCTTTTTCTTGACCTAATGCTGATTTACATGAAAACCTCCTTCTTTGGTTATGTAAGCTGCAAGCTCTTTATTTATGGCATTTTCCCTTTGGCATCACAAACTATTTCAGTAAACTGCAGGCATTGTATAAGGCAGCAAGATATCCAGGACTGGCTCCAGCCTATTGAAACTATGTAGCTGTTGTTATTGGTTGTTGTTTATATCCCAGCTTTTCCCATTGTGGGACTGAAAGTGGCTTCTAACAGTTACTATCAATACAGCTACAATGGGGGGTTGCAGACTGCCAGAAATAGTGCAAATTGAGTCCACTTTTAGGGTTAGGGTAAGTGCTAGGGAATCATGGGAATTGTTGGTGTGATTTTTTTCTGAGACATTGAGCCTTCTCTGTAAAAGAGCTCTGGTGCCACAATAAACTACAGTTCCCATGATTCCCTAACCTTAACCCTAATCCTAAAAGTGGACTCAATTTGCACTATTTCTGGCAGTCTGCAACCCCCCAATGTTCATCATAGAAACATTCAAAATATAATTAAACTAGCAATAAAATTAAAAGAGGTTAAAAACAAAATATAAATATAAACAATTTGATACACATGAGAGCTCTTTCTCCCTGAGCAGTAATCCCACAAGAAAGTCTTTAACTGTTTATGAAAGGATAGCAGGGAGGGTTTCAATCTAACATCTCCAGGAAAGATGTTCAAGAGCCTGGTTGCAACTACCAAGAATGCCTTCTCCTATGTTTCCATCAAATGTACCTGTGAGAGTAATAGGACAGAGAAAAGAGCTCCCCTAGAAGATCTCAGGGTAAAAGCAGGTGGTCCTTTAAATAAACTGAACCTGAGTCTCTTCAAAACTTTGAATTGTGCCTAGAAATGGACTGTTAGGCAGTGGAGCTATTACAACAAGGGAGTTTACTCCCTGTAGCCAGATACAGTGAATGGGCTACCTGAAGCTCTTTGGAACAGATGAAGGGCTTCTGCAGATGGGCCCAAAGGGGTGGCAGAGAGCCACCCCAGGAAGCGGCAAATTGGGGCCGAAGCTGACAAACCACATGGCCCCGATCCTCTCTTTTGCCACCTGGAAGAGAGGCAAAATGCCGCTCCTTTTACAGGTGGCAAAAGGCTACCCTAAGAGCCAGTGCATGGCTCTTTAGCTCCCTTTCTAGCGCAGTGTGTCAAAATGCTGCGCCAGAAGGACGTGCTGATGCCGCATGCCATGCCTAACGGAGCATGGCTACAGGACGTCCTCAGCGTGGAGTTGGAGTGGCCAGCATGAGGTTGCCCCTCCCATCTCTGCTTCCAGGCCAGCCCTTTGGGCCCATCTATAGAGGCCCGAAGTTTGCAAACACTCTTCAAAGGCAGTCCCATATATGTAGTGTCTGCTGTTAGAATCTAATCTTCTGAGAATTCAAGCAGAGTCCAATCTCATATAAAATGATAAGTTTATTCATCCATGAGCTATTGAGCATAGCCAGTCCCAGGAGAGTGAGATGAGGAAGAACAATGAATCGCCATGCAAGCCTCTTAATGGTATAAATATACTGCAGCTGATACCACTAAGAGTTGTGTCTTAAAGGCACCTTACATCACAATATAGAGGGTGTTACAATATTTCAAATGTGATTGAGGCATGTGCCACTGTCACCAGAACAGGAAATAAATGCAACTGGTGCACAAGCAACAATGGGGAATGCAAAAATCTCTTTAGCAAAAGACACACTGATGTTTTCCCTTGGGAAGAGAACAGAAGTGCTATGAGAGCATGCAGAGTGACATGGAGAAAGCTGCTAGTTCCCCAATAGGTTCCATCTTCCTTTTCTCATGCAATAAAGAGGGGAAGCAGATGGGCAGCACGGGGCCACCCCGGGAAGCTGCGGATTGGGGCTGAGGTATCCACACTCCTCGGCCCTGAGGCGCAGCATCCCAGGCCCAGGAAGGAGCGCTAAAATAGAGGTCCTTCTGCAGGACGCCGAAGGTGCGCTGCAATAGGCCTCCGGCGCACCTTCACCACCTCTTCCGCTGCAGCGTGTGCAGACGCTGCAGCGGAAGTGCATCATCAGAATGCTGGCCGTGCGGAGGGCCGGCTGCTCTGACGACATTTTCAGGAAGGGGTTGGGGCACCTAGCATGGGCTGCCCCTCCCCTTCCTGGCCTCGAAAATGGCACTTTGCACCTTCTGCTTAGGCCCAAAGTCCATAGCCAGGCCTGCAACATGATTGAAATGGTTCTAGATAAATCCTGCTACTGATTTAAATCCTGCTAATGACAGCAGCAAGATGGTACACCATGGAAAAGAAGGTGGAGGGAAAGTAGTCTGGTGAGCCTGAAAGAAGTCAGTGGAAAACAAATTAACATGCTTATTTTTTCTCTTCATAACAAGAGACTTTGTTAATTCCAAATTATCCAGGCCTGAAAGACATCTATGATAAATTTATTGATGTCCAGTACCATCCCAAGACTTTCAGTATTAGCTGGAGAGACTTTCCAAATATGGACAGATCACTTAAAGTTCAGGAAATCCTCTCAGGTTCATCTGATACCTTACTCTCATGTGATGATGCATTTCCATTGTTTAAAGTGTTAAAACAATGCTCTTTCATGATTGGTACAGATAAGATGCTACTTCATATCTTTAAATACTGTGCATATTTATAAAAAAATCAAATGGATTTTTTTCATCATTTTATAATATTTTATCATTTTTCCATGTAAAAATAGGATTATCACTGAGACTGATAAGTAAAAGCACACAAATATTCTTTAATCTGTATCATGTCCCATTAAATATATTTACATTCTTCTGTAACAAATTGCTATGAAGAATAGCCATGCATACATAGTACATTATCATTGATCTGCACAAGAAATTTATTACAATTATCCTGACAGCCTATATTATTTATATACTCACAAGATACCATCTATGTTCATGGCACTTTACAAAGGAAAGTCAAATAATATCGCTTTCATCATGTGAGGATTCTTGTAACAACAGTTCAGTGCCCGACATACAGTTCTGTTTTGTATGATATGAGAAGAGACAATTTGTTGGAAGGCTTTTCAAGGAATTCTTTTCTCTTGCAGATCAAATACATCTAGTGCTTATTTTGCTACCACTTTAGGAAAGACCAATGAAGAAAAATCTTTCAGTATGAATGACACAGGGCCTTTGCAGACTGCCAGAAACAGTGCACATTAAATTGAGGCACTGCCCTGGCTCAGTGCTAGGGAGTCATGGGAATTCTATTTTTTTCTGGGACATTGAGCCTTCTCTGTCAGAGAGCTTTGGTACCACAATAAATTACAGTTCCCATGATTCCCTAGCACTGAGCCAGGGCAGTGCCTCAATTTAATGTGCACTATTTCTGGCAGTCTGCAAAGGCCCTCACATTCTGCTACTCAAACCTGATATGGGAGATATGCCAGTGGTTCTTGCTATGCAGATATTTTTTCCTTTTTCCTTTCCCATAGCACCTGATTCATCAATGGAAAGCCTTCTGCTACTTGTCTGTACAGCAGAAGCAGTAAGCAAACTGTGAAAAATATTTCCATCTCTCCTGTCGAAAAATTGTTTACCTAGCATTTCTTCAGACGGCCATGCTTATTGTCTGTCAGCCTCCGACAATAAGAAATGATGAATGAGAAGCCATGCTTCAGTTGGCTCAAGATTCCAAGTGAAAAGTAGATGGAGTCACACACATGGACTAAGAGCATGAAAGCCTTAACTAAAGTATTGATTGAATAAATGTGCCAATATGAGAGAAACCATGTCGGGAGGGGAGAGAGAAAGAGACTGTGCTAAGTTATGAAATGTAGAAGGATCGTGAAAAATTTATGTTAAGTATTCTTCATAATATAAATGGAACTCAGCTAACTGAAATGATTTCCAGTTAGTGATCTCACGTTTTGGTTTAGCTATTCCTATATGAGTTTCAAACATTTTTTAAAAAACAGGGTGGGAAGCCCACAGCCCTAGAGCTATATATGGTTCTTGGTGAAATTTCAAAAGCCCTCTGAACAGGTTTTCAGGTGGGAGTGATCTGTTCAAGGAGAAAGAGGGAAGGGGTAAAGAGGGAGAGAGAGGAAGGAAGGAAGGAAGGAAGGAAGGAAGGAAGGAAGGAAGGAAGGAAGGAAGGAGTTCTGTCCCCACTGCCAGCTTCAGCTCCACCCATGTTTCTTCCAACTGCTTCCCTCAAAGCCAGTGCAGCCCTAGACAGAAAAGAAGGCAACTCACTTCTACTTTAAAATATTTCAAGAATATTTGTCCAGAGGGGGTTTGCCTTTGCTTCCTTCTGAGGCTGAGAGAATGTGACTTGCCCATGGTCACCCAATGGGTTTCCATGGCTGAGCAAGGATTCAAACTCTAGTTCCCTGAGTCATAACCCAACGTTCAAACTACTATACAAAGCTAGCTTTCTGTGCATAATTTTAGTTTTGAATAAAAAGTTGGATGAAAAAAAATTCAAGAATAGATCTTGCATAAGCCACTGAGTAGTTGCCTCCAGCAAACTTCCTCATAGTTTTAAAATATATCTCCAAATTGTCTACTTTAGATTTGTACTCCCACTTTCTTTGGTTCCCACTTAACCTCCAGGGATGCAATGTCATTAGCACTAGTGGTTATTTTCAATTTTGAACTTATGTGATTACATAACACTGTATTAATCATCATTCCTTAAGGATGAGTCCTTAAGGAATTTGGGGTGATGTGAAATTGCCCCTAATTAGCTTTTGCATTTCACTGGGCTGGGAGAGTTACTAAGCCCATTGTGGTATGGGACCAAAACAATGGCAGTGGGTGGTTGACTTATACACTACTCCATCATATATGAATAATTTCATGATTTCCTCCTAGGGTGGCCACTTATGCATTACCAAAAAGAAATGAATTGTCAGATGCAGCATAAAGAAGAGTTTGTATATGCTATAAAACGTGTACGGTATATGCCAAGTGATATGTATGCAGATGCGTGTTTAGAAATAATGGCCTAAATATAATTGTTCCTCCCACTTAGGAGATACACTTAAAGAAGAATCTATGGTAGGTATCTTGGAAAGTCAATTCAATGGGTCTGCTCTTGCTGGGACTAACAATTGGATTTATGTCAATTACTCTAATTTAGGAAGTATTGTAGATCTCACTATAATGATGTTGACAGTTTCCAAGTGATTTTGGACCTCTGCAGACGGGTGGCTCTGAGCCGCCCCAGGAAGTGGCAGATCGGGGCCATAGCAACTCCATGCTGCAGCCCCGATCCTGCCTTTTGCAGCCCCCAAAAGAGCGGCAAAATGCTGCTCCTTTTAGGGGCGGCAAAAGGCCACCCTAAGAGCTTGCACCGCAGCTCTTCCTCGCCCTTTTGGCACAGCATATTTAATCGCTGCACCGGGAGGGCGTCCTAACACTGTGCACTGTGCGTAACAGCGTGCGGCATCAGGATGGTGTCGGGGTGGGATTGGGGCGGCCAGCGTGCAGCTTCCCCGCCCCAATTCTACCCCTAGGCTGGCCCTTTGGGCCAGTCTACAGAGGCCCAGTGTCTGTTCCTGCTCAGTATACTATCTAGTTATTAATCAGTTATGGAGAAATTCCAGGTCTCTGCTCCCCAAACTTACCTTTAAATGAACTGGTTGGGCAGATAGCCCCGAAACAGAAGACATCTTCAAACAGGGAACTGACAGTTCCTCAGATAGAGGAGTGTCACAACTTCCTCCCATTTTTTATTTACAGCAGCAAAGCAATACACAGAAAATGTAGAAAGGCTGCATGGGATTCACCCTCGCTACTGTCCTGCATTAGGTCATAGGTGATCTATTGTTCCACATCTTAAGGCCTAAGCAGACTGCCAGAAATAGTGCACATTAAATTGAGGCACTGCCCTGGCTCAGTGCTAGGGAATCATGGGAATTGTATTTTTTTCTGAGACATTGAGCCTTCTCTGTCAGAGAGCTCTGGTGCCACAATAAATTACAGTTCCCATGATTCCCTAGCACTGAGCCAGGGCAGTGCCTCAATTTAATGTGCACTATTTCTGGCAGTCTGCTTAGGCCCTTAGAACCTTGGCTGCAGTGTGTGTGTGTG
The DNA here is from genome assembly GCA_026167975.1 of Phrynosoma blainvillii. Taxonomy (NCBI): domain Eukaryota; kingdom Metazoa; phylum Chordata; class Lepidosauria; order Squamata; family Phrynosomatidae; genus Phrynosoma; species Phrynosoma blainvillii. Next base: position 274,281,070 of record JANUYF010000002.1, read on the forward strand.
TGTGCGCGCATGCATGCATGCCTTCAAGTGTCTCTTGACCTATGGTGGCTGCATGAACTTCATAAGGTTTTCTTAAGCAAGCAATACTCAGTGATTTGCCATTAACTTCCTTTGAAGTATAGCCCATAGCACCTGGTATTCCTTAGCAGTTTCCCATCCAAGTACTAACCAAACCTGAGCCTACTTAACTTCTAAGGTCAGACGGAATCTGGTGCCTTGTGAAACCATAGTAATTCTAGTCCAGCAGTCCATCATAGGATTGTAATCTCTATTTTTGGAAATATTATCCAAAACAACAATCCAAAAAGGGTCTTTCGTGTGCTGTGTTGTTTATATTTGTTGGTCTTCTTTTTAATAGTCTGATTTTAACTACTTTTAATTTTATTGAAAGTTTAATTACAGTTGGCCCACATCTGTTTTAACTTTTGTAATCTGCCTTGAGTCTCAGATTGGGAAAAAGAATGGATGATGATGATGATGATGATGATGATGATGGAAGAGGAAAAGAAGTGGAAGGTGAAAAGTAAATTCACAAATATGTGGACCTACAATTAATTCATCTTAATAAAAATGCATGCTTACACACAGCTTGAAACAACATGCAAATGACAGTGCTTTGTGACTTTACTTTTTAAAAGCCGAAACAAAAACAGGGACTGCATGTGCTTTTCTAATATATTATCTCAATCAAACAATGGTGTTTCATTGTATCAATTTTTCAATTAATCCAAAACTATGGCAAACAGCATTTTAAAATTAAAAGGGAGAAATTGGGTTAAAGATCTCCAGATAAGTAACTAAAAATATTCTGCAATTAGATAATTTCAAGGACTGGGAGACACAGCCAATTTGACATCAGAATGAACAAAGCCTGTTTTTTCCAGCACTCATATTCAACTGTTTGACATTATGCACAAAGATCTTTTCTCTCCCTCCCCCCACCATTTCAGTATTCAGCCTTCTAAAACCTTTTATTCATCGCAGTCTGGCTCTGATCATTCTATTAATGAAGGCCTCCAAAAGTTTTTTTTTAAAAGATTAATCCATACAGTAAAAATGTGGATTCAGATGTGGTTTTGTCTCAGACTGTATTGGTTTTCTGATCTGTGAAGTCCTTTTCTGATGGGGGGGGGGGGAAGAAAAAAATAAATGTTACAAAGTTACACCACAGTTTTTAAAATATTGCCCCTCATTTTAGTAATTGCTTCATATAATATTAGATTGCCTGAAAAGAACAAATGATCTTTAAGAAAAAGAGTGCTTTGAATGTGGTTTTGAATGTGGTTTCTATTGAAGTTACTGAAATCAGACATACTTTCTTCAGTAGTTAAGGACAACATCATAAGTGAGATCATATGAGTCTTTGCTGTTGCCTTTGGGTGGATGGGGAGAAAACAGACCGACTTGCCCAATCATGACTTCATTAAACTCTTTGATTTCTCACTGAAGCATTGATTTAAAAATAATAATAATGGGACAACATTTACTTCCCACTTGGGAAAATCAATCAATCAATCATCCTTATTTGCAGTCAATAGACCATAAAATCCCCACCTTAGAACAAACATTTCATGAAAAGATTCATAATACACAATAAAACATCTGGATATTAAAACATCTAAAGCATTTCAGATATATATTAAATAAAGTGAAATGGATCTCTAAATGACTTGCTAGAACTTTAGAGTAGTTCACTTTAAAAAGACGGGGGGGGGGGGGGCAGGAAAAGGATGAACAATTAGAAATATGTGTTTCCTAGCCCATTCTTAGAGGCCTACAGCACCCTGAAAGATGATGATTTTTTTGCCCCCAAATGCCTTCTAGGGGTGTAAGGGTCATTTTTGTCAGTGTGTGGATGATGGGTGTTGCAGTGATGCTCTTTGACACCCAGCAGAATCTCCAGGACAAGCTAGCTGCTGTGACCCACAGCCACTTTGTAACTCTTACCATCAACTGGCTCAGCTTCCCTTGTTCAGGATCCTGTCTTCCTCAATCAAGAAGACACATTGTAAAGTCCAAAAGCATAGTTTTATTAATGTATATAAAAGAAAAATAAGATAATTAAGTAAAATCCATTGTGATAAACTTGTCCAGTTCAGCCATAAAAGATTACATCTTTAACAATCTCAAAAGCTTAGGATCTCAACTTGTTGTAGTTGAAACCACTGTTGCCAGGCAGACACATGCACTCACATCTTGAAATATAAACATTCTTAAACCAAGGCTTCTCTAGGCCCTTCCCATACTCCACCTTAACCTTATGTTGATTGGATAATGCTTGTATGATGTATATTAACCCAGCCTCTTGCTGTCCATCATCCCCCATGCGACTGCTTTCCCATGACCTAATGATGTAGCTGTGTTGTTTACCTTTTTTGATATCTCTTGCTTCCCATAACAAAGTCTGTGTCTATGAGTTGTACCTTTGGGAAAGCACATGTTTATGACTTCTTGGCCATCTGGTGTTAGATTCACTTTGTTTCTCTAGATCAGGGGTAGGCAACCTAAGGCCCGGGGGCCGGATGCGGCCCCCAAGGTCTTTGGACCAGCCCCAGGCTGGTCCTGCCGGCGCCGCTACTGTCTGCCAGGATGATATTGATTATTGTTGTTATTACTTGTTCTTGGGGTTTTCTTGGCAAAAATCTCCACAGGGGTTATGCCATGGCTTTTCTGGTGCTAAGAGAGTGTGCATGCATATTTTTTTAATTCTTTTAATTTTTTTAAATTTTTAATTTTTATTTATTTATTTATTTATTTATTTATGGTGCTTTGCCCGCCCCCCGCCCCCCAGTTGTCTAAGGGACAGCAACCCGGCCCCCGGCTCAAAAAGGTTGCCTACCCCTGCTCTAGATGTTGTTCTCATGAGGAAAATTCCACACACGCATCTCTACATTTCACCTTTGACTGTATAACCCATCTATATTCCAACAATTTTTGCTGGGGGGGGACAACTCCTGTTGAAGGTCCATTGGTTTTACAATGTAAGTGACCTGGATGTCTCTTCAGTTTGCTTCCTGTTTTACTTTAAATAGATATCTCCCTGGCCTAAAATCATGGTGAAATTACCTACCCACCTCCCAATAAGTGCAATCTAGAGAAGAGCAATTTTTCAGAGTCAGAACCCTGGGAGGATCACAAAAACAGACACTGGGGGCACATGTAGTCCATGAGCTGCACTTCACTCACCCATGCTTTAACTTGATGGCCCTGGTGTTATACTAATTCTGCAGACTCTTATTCTAAGCTAATGACAATCTCTGGGTTATGTGATGAATACCAAAGCTTGTCACATGTTGGGCTCAGGACAATATGAAATCTTTAAATATGAGCAGAATGGCCAATTGAAGTTTTAAGGCCTAAATACCCTAAAGCAGGGGTAGGAAACCTTTCCCCTTTAAGGGCCGAGGGACTTCAGCTCCCAGAATCCCAGGAGCTATTGGCCAACATGGGACTATTGGACAACATGGTTGAGGCTTCTGGGAGCTGAAGTCCCTCAGCCCTTAAAAAGGAAAGGTTGCCTACCCCTGCCATAAAGGCACCATTGACCATCTATTTTTGGAAGCTAAGTGGAATCAGCCCTAGTTAGTACTTGGATGGGGGACTACCAATAAGCACAGGAAGGAACTGGTAAAACCACCTCTGAGTGAGTATTCCTTGCCTAAGAAAACCTTATGAAAATCTTGGGAATGCCATAAGTCAAGAAGCAACTTGAAGGCACACACACTCTCACACAGCCCTTTATAGCAACCACAATGGAAGAATACATACAGGATAGACACTACCTCAAGGTTGTTACAAGAGCAGTATATATTGTTCTATGGGGTTTTATTATATCTTCTAAGAAGTTGGAGGGAAGAATTATGAACTTTTAAAAATGAATGCAGAAGTTCCTTCCAAGTCATTGCAATTATTTAATCCATTGGCTAAATTGCCCATTGGAAAAATTGCCCAAAAGAACCAGTTTTCTATATGCATTTTTCAAAATGAACAAGAAAAGCCTTAGAGCTAAGCATTGATAGACACATGTATATTTTTGTCAAGCCTCCTTTTGTACACTAGGCTTAGAGGGAAGACTATGGGAGGAAGCACACAAGTGCTTCCAGGACGCCGCCGGACGGAGCTCCATGGGACCGCAGCCTCCGCACCGCGGCGCTCCTGCGGCGTCCCTGAAAGGAGCGCAAAAATAGCGCTCCATTCATAAGTCAGGGAAAGTGCGCCCTAAACGGGTAGGGTGCACTTTCCCTGACTTATCCGCCGCAGCGTGTCCGGACGCTGCGGCGGGAGGTTGCCCTGGGAGCGCCGGCTGTGCGGAGGGCCGGCAGCTCCGAGGGCAACCTCAGGAAGAGGAAGGAGCACCTTGCGTGCAGCTGCTCCTCCTCTTCCTGGCCTCCAAGACGACTCTATTAGTCGTCTGCCGAGGCCCTATGTTAAAATGGCTGGAGCATATTTGTCATGCGAGATCTTACCCATAAAGTTTAAGACTATGAAAACATATACTGGTACTGTAATATAGCTGCCAAATCTGATTTGCATATCTCAAGAGCAGATCATTATACCATACCACCATACCACATACACACATTAGCTAGTAAAAGAATACTTGGGGTGGTGGCATCTGGTTACTTCAAATGGGTACACAAACACAGAACAGATTCCTTAGGATGGGAAGGCATTTGCTGTGCAGTTATAAAAATCTTTGCATAGAAATGAGAAATAACTGGAGCTTCAGTTGAAATGGTCTCTTAAAGGGCACGGGGGGGGGGGGGGTTAACCAGTGGAACTAGTTTTCTCAAAGCTGGCTTTTGTTTACTCCTAAAAGTGTTAGGATGGGACACACATTCAGTACAGGAACTTAGGGGCTCTGCAGACGGCGCAAAGCACTGTCTTGGAGCCAGGGAAGGGGAGGGGCAGCCAGACGCCCCAACCCCTTCCCGAGGACATAATTGGAGTGCCTGTCATTGCACACGGCGAGTACTCCAATGACATCCTCCCAGCCCAGCCTCTGCACGGGCTGAGCTGGAAGAGACATGGAAGAGCTGTGCTATGGCTCTTCTGGCACCCCTTCTGCCTGCTCTGGAAGGAGCACTATTTTAAGGTGGATTGGGGCCAAGGCGTGGGGCTTTCAGCCGCCCATCTGCAAAAACCCTTACTTGAGTCAATGCCTCCAAATCAGAAATGAGGCAGCCAAGCAAGCCTCCTTCATTAATTCTGCTCGTTCTCTACTCATTTTTTTTTCATTTTCAGATCAATCTTCTGTTCTGTGCCTTCAAGCTGAATCATTCACAAGGTTTCCTTGGCAGAAATTGTTCAGAGGGGGTTTGCCTCTGAGGCTGAGAGAGTATGAGTTGCCCAAGGTCACCTAGTAAATTTACATGGACAAGTGCAGTTTCAAACCCTGGTCTCCCAGTGGCCTATTCAACACCCACGCCACTATACCAGCTCACAAACATCCACTCCTGTCAAAAAGAGGAGGCGGAGTATTATTGGTACAGATAGGCAGGTAAAGACTTCTTCAACCCAGTTTCCTCCACATGGATTGAAATTCAATCCCCGTCTTCTATAGCCAGCAAAGTCATTATGAGCAATGGGACCTTCAAGCTGGTATCCTATTAGGTTTGTATGTATCTGTAAGTCACATTACACATACAGGGCCAAAATGTTACCATTGCACAACCAATGCTGGTAGTGGTGAAAGCGGATAGCATGTTCATCTGTGCCTTGTCTCTGCAAGTCTTTCATTGTGCATTGCATATAGTGTCTGTGAATTGTGATTGTGCATGCTATACTTTGCACTGTCATTGTGCATCCTATGTTGTGCACTGAGGTTATGCATTTTCATTGCACAATGATACTTAATCACTGATGTGTGTTGCACAATGACACTGTTCAGCATACTGGTTTTGTAGCACTCATATGTGTGTTGATATTTATCCTACATTGAAGAGGTGTTGGATTGCAGCTGTGGTCTAACACATTTAGAGGAAACCAGTTTGGGAAGATTGGAATGAATATTTCTGGAAATAAAAAGTAATCAATTTCCCCCTAAAATAACATCTAAAGACCATTGTAGGTTATAAACAGTCACATTATGTAACAAATCAACTTTTGTTCCAATAGTTTCAAGAGATTCAGCACCTTTATTTGTGAAAGGCATTTTGTGGTAACAAAATATGCCTCAAAGAAGACCATTTGCTATAAGGAATTTAGTATCAAATTGCATTTTTAACAAGAAAGATCAAGTTCCAAGATGCGAACTTACCCAATTTTATGAAGTAGTTCTAGCATGCTGGAGATTCTATGAAAGAGTTCCCTTCTTTTTTCATAGAATCATAGAGCTGGAAGAGACCACAAGGGCCATCCAGTCCAATCCCCTGACATGCAGGAAATCACAATCAAAGCACTCCCTGTGACAGATAGCCATCCAGCCTCTATTTAAAGTCCTCCAAGGGGGGAGACTCCACCACACTGTTGAACATCTGTTACTATCAAGAAGTTACTTCTAATGTTGAGGTGGAATCTCTTTTCCTGTACCTTGCATCCATTGTTCTGTGTTCTAGTCTCTGAAGAAGCAGAAATAAAGACTCAGCAGGCCAGCTTGGTTGCCTCTAGGGATGGGAAGCTGCTGGCAGGGAATATTCTAGCCCTGGTAGAGCCCCAGCAGACTTTGGGGCAGGCTGGCTGGGTTTGGATTAGCTAAAAGGGGCAAAAGGGGTGATAGTTCCTGCCCTGGCACTGGAACTACATTCCCCTGTGGGCACCAGGGAGAAGAAGTGCCACCAAATTGAATGGTGGTGCAGACAAACAGTGCTGGGGATTGGTGGAGAGGTGGAAGGGGTGGAATCCCCCCCCCTTCCTGGCTCCTGATTAGTTTAGGGGCCTATTTAAAGCCATGTGATGCCCCAAACCAGTAATTGTCCCTACCCAAGGATGAACTGGAGCACTCACCATCCCCACTCAGTAAACCCTTGGACCCTTTGTCACAAGCCTTCTTGGCTTTTTTCTTGGCAGTGCACCCTTGCACCTGTTGCCCACAACTGAAGCACTAAGAGTCACACTGGCCTCTGAACTAGTGGTGGATGAACTGGACTACTGGACAAGCTGCTAGAGCTAGAGCTGCTTGTGGAGGAGTCTTGGTATGCTCGCTCTCTCTTCCTGGACTGACCACACTCCTGCACAGGTGATGAACTGACCTTTCCAACCTGCTCAATGAAGGCCTTGATGGTGTGTGTTAAACCTGCCACCGCATCTTCATTTGGCACTGGAGAAGAAGCTGGTGAACCAGGAACCGCTGATGACACTAAAGGCCACTGTCATTTGGCCCTGGGGACCAAGTCCTCCCAGGACTTTTTCAGCTGACTCGTCTGGCCTCTGGTAGTAGGGTAGGCAGGCCTCTTGGTCTGCTTGGATCCTTTGGGGGCATAGCTGGTGAGGCTGTGGTTTAAATTGCCAAGGAGGACTAGTAAACTGTAGCTATGTGGAGATATGCTGGTAAGCTGTGGAGCTCTGTAAAGATATATATATCAAGTGTATGTACCTTAGCCTGAAAGCCAGGGATAGTTTAGGGATTCTGTTGGTATACCAGCCGCCCCGTTACCTAACAGACTCCCTAACTGAGCTGACGCAACTGGTCTCAGAGTTGCTGTTGGAGTCGCCCAGACTTCAACATCCCACTCGAGACCAGTTTGCCAAATCTAACTGGCGTGGTTTGGGAGTTCATGGAAACCATGACAAACATGGGCCTATCCCAATTGGTCAGTGGGCCCACTCATTGTGCGGGTCATACACATGATGCGATCTTCAGTACGGAGCAGGAATATCCATGGGCGGAGGTTATTAGTACCTCCGCATTGTCATGGACAGATCATCTTCTGGTCAAGATGGGACTCAGAGCCACTGTCTGCCCCACCGGGGGTGGTAGACCCATTAGAATGGTCCGCCCTCGAAGGCTGATGGAACCAATTGGATTCCAGAAAGCCTTAAAGGGTTTAATGGTTGGAAACGCTGGTGATTATGTTGAAGCTTTGGTCAATACTTGGAACATCGATCTTACCAAGGCTATCGACACAATCGCTCCCAAGCGTCCTTTCCAGCCCGCTTCTAACCGTAAGACCTGGTATTCAGAGGAGCTTAGGAAGATGAAGCAGGCTGGACAACGACTGGAGTGCGAATGGTGGAAGACTCAACTCTTATCTGACAGAACTCGCCATAGGAAACATCTTGATTCCTATTGGGAGGCAATACGTGCAGCTCAGAGATGCTTCTCTTCTGCACGTATTGCATCTGCAGAGTCTCATCCAGCAGAGCTGTTTAGGGTGGTGGGGGAACTGACACAGGTACCTCCTGAGCAGAACCCTCTACTTAACCCAACAATGGCCTGCTGTGATGCGTTTAACATCCACTTTGCAAATAAAATCTCTTGGATAAGAGCTGACCTAGATGCCAGTGTTTTGACAGAATCCATAGACGAGGTGTCCAGCAACTCCATAGATGGCATTTTACTGGATCAGCTTCAATCTGTGAGTACCAATGACGTGGACAAGCTTCTTGGTAATGTGAGGAGGACGACCTGCCCTCTCGATCCATGTCCATCTTGGCTGGTCATCCAGGCGGGTGACGCATTGAGGGTATTCCTTCGGGATACTATCAATGCATCTTTCAGGGAAGGCATTGTTCCATCTTGTCTAAAGGAGGCGGTGGGTAAGCCTCTCCTGAAAAGCCTTCCCTGGACCGGTCTCCTTGTTGCCTTTTTAAAGTAAGGTGATCGAGAGAGCGGTTACCTCCCAACTCCAAGCTGTCTTGGATGAAACCGATTATCTGGATCCATTTCAAACCAGCTTTAGGACAGGATATGGAGTTAAGACTGCCATGGTTGCTCTGGCTGATGACTTCTGCTTGGGTATCGACAGGGGTGGTGTGACCCTGCTGGTGCTCTTGGACCTCTCAGCGGCCTTTGACACAATAGACCACTCCATCCTCTTGGATCGCCTGAGAGAGTTAGGAATCGGAAGCACTGCTTTGCAGTAGTTCCGTTTCTTCCTCTCGGGCAGATCCCAGAGGGTGAGGCTCGGGGAGAGTTGTTCTTCCAGAATTCAACTTAATTGTGGTGTCCCTCAGGGCGCCATCCTGTCCCTGATGCTATTTAACATCTATATGAAGCTGCTGGGAGAGATCATTTGGAGGCATGGAGTCTTCAGTGTGCTGATGAAACCCAGATATATCTCTCCATGACCCGGTCATCAGCTCAGACTTCAGATGGCGTCTCTCCTCTCAATAATTGTCTTAAAGCGGTAATGGACTGGATGAGGAAAAACAGATTGAGACTGAATCCAGACAAAATGGAGGTGTTAACATTCACAGGCCTGAAACCTGGTCTGGGAATACAACTCCCAGTCCTGGATGGAGTCACACTCTCCTCCAAGAACTGTGTTCGCAGTCTGGGGGTACTCCTAGATTTGTCGCTTCACATGACAAATCAGGTGAATGCGACAGTCAGGAGTACCTGTTATCAGCTTCGGCTGATACGCCAGCTGCGTCCTTTCCTGAAAAATAGGGATCTCGAAACTGTGGTACATGCTCTGGTAACCTCATGTCTGGACTTCTGTAATGCACTCTACATGGGGCTACCCTTGTGCTTAACTCGGAAACTTCAATTAGTTCAAAATAAGGCAACCAGGTTGCTTATTGGTACATCTAGGAGAGAGCACATTACACCAGTGCTGAAATCTCTCCACTGGCTGCCCATTAGTTTCTGAGCACAGTACAAGGTGTTGGTTATGACCTTTAAAGCCCTTCCTGGCTTGGGTCCAACTTATCTTCGGGACCGCCTCCTTCCTTATGACCCTCCCCACCCGAGCACTTCGGACCTCTGGGAGGAACCTGTTACAGCCCATAAAAACCAGGCTGTCGGTGACCTCCCAGAGGACCTTCTCTGCCTCCGCTCCCAGATTATGGAATGGCCTACTGGATGAGATCCATCTCATTACCACCTTTGACAGCTTCAAAAAGGCAGTCAAGACGGATCTTTTCTGGCAGGCCTTCCCTGAATAACATCCCGGCCCAAAAAAGAAAAGGAGAAGACATTGATTCCGGCTCTTTAACTGCCTCTTCCATGCTGCTATTTCTATGTCCGTACTCTATTGTTTTTATTTTGTATTTTAACTTACGAATAGTTTAATATATTTTTAAGGGGCGGGTGGGTTAGGGAAGGGGATACTTGGTTTGTTTTAACTTGTGATGTTGTTTTAATTTGTTGTACGCCACTCCGATTGTGCTGCAGAGAGATGGGATAAAATTATTATTATTATTATTATTATTATTATTATTATTATTATTATTATTATTATATGGTAGCCTATGGAGGATAGCAGGGCAACTAGTGCTGGTGGCACACCTCCATGCCAGGCTAGCCTCTGCTTGGCAGCTGATGCTGCTATCATCCTTGAGGCTAAAGCTGCCACAGCTGAAGGCACTGCTGCCACACTGTCACTACTGTGCAACTGCTGCTGCTGTCACCCCTGAGGCTGGAGCTGCCATGGCTAAAGCACCACTGCCATACTGCCGCTGCTGGTGCTGCACAGCTGTTGTGAGGTGTGGTTTCCAGGGGTGTGTAGCACTGGATCAGGAGTCCAACAGGATTTTGAATGATAACAGCAAATCAAAAATGTCGCAATTTTATGATTTTCTGTTAAAACTTGAACTGGAAGATGAGGTGATTAAAGAGAATATGATAAGATGGGCCATTGACTTAAAGCAAACTATTCCATTAGAGCAATGGAAAAATCATGGAATTATAGAATAAAGTACTCTTTAAGTTATGATTTATGGGAGAACTTCCACAAAATGCAACACCAATGGTATTTAACACCGATGAAACTGGCAAAGATTCCAAAAGGTGTCAGCAATAAATGTTGGAAATGCCAGGAAGAGAATGTCATGGATGATGAGAGTTGTAGCTCTTCACCTCTGGCTCTAACTCACCACCTTGTTATGCAGCAGAGCTGACCAGCTTTGATCAGTGGTTAATGCTTTTCTCCAAAGCAGCAGAGTTTCAGAGAATAGGCTGAAGACCCTGACAAACTCTCCAAGCCTTCTCAGTCTTCTTCCCCAGATGTTTCCAAACTTTTCCAGGATTCTGCTGGCTCTTGTATCTTCACTCAAGACACCAGAAAACTCAGTAGTCTTATATAAAAGATCTACTTTATTCTACTATATACAAGTACTATATGCCCAACAAATCACAATCTCTACAAATCTCCTCAACTACCCACAATATCTCCAAAACTACTCCACAAAAATACATTGGCAAACATTGCAATTATTATAGCCATTGTTAATCACCACCCACTAATTAGTTTCCACCCAGTGGGTGTGTATATTTATTTTGATTGGTTCACATAGTTCAACCCATACTTAAGACCAACCCAAGTATTTCATCATTTTACCTTGTACACTTAATGAATCTCAGGTGTTTCCAATATGCATTCTATAACTCTGTCCTTGGCTCTCAAGACTTCTAAATTACATTAGCTTTTGCACCTGTGTAGCATCATAATTGCTCTTGCTTAGTCATTGTGACTTTCACATACATATTTTATTTCTATCACTGTATGTCCCATGTTGCATTTTCCTTAACAGAGAATACCACAAGTGGTGGTATTGTAAATTCACAAAAAAGTACTGGAAGAGCATACATAGAATTTTCATTCAAATTATCTTCACTAAAGAATGTATGGACCCTAAGTTTTATTTGTTGAGAATGCACTCAAATGTGATGTTAGAAAAAAAGTATGGTAAACTGTTATTTTATATAGCTACTACCACTAGAATGGTATATGCAGCCAAATGGAAAAGTAAAGATTGCCCTGATAATAAGGATTGGATATATAAATTGCTGGATTGCATGGTGGCAGATAAGCTTACTTTACTTTTGAGAGGGGAATCATGGGAACGACAAAAAAAAAGTTTGGGAGCCATTAATTATTTTTTTGGAAAAGAGTGAATACCATGACCTATCTGTAAAGCTATTGGAATAATTTCGGCAGTAACAATGCTGCGTAGGTAGAGTTAAAAGTTTTGTCTTGTTTGGTTTAAGAAAAGATAGGACAGAATTACAGACATAAAAGTTTGAGTTGAATGATTAAATGGCAGATAGATACAAATTTAGGTAGGAAAAAAAATTGAGATAATCTGCCTCTCATTCAATAAGATAAGAGAATGAAGTTGTAATAATAAGAGCATTTTGTTTAGCCTTCATGGATGAGCACCAGAGATGAAGATAGGAGATGCCGATAAGCACCTAGTTGGAGCTCAGGAACTTTTTCTTATATTGTCCTGTGGTAGTCCTGTTTTATGTTCTATGTAGTTTTTGTCATTGTTGTTGTTCTTCTGGGGGATGGGGGGTGGGGGTTGTATGGTCTGGTTTTCTAATTGTATTTTTTAACAATGTTTAATAAAATTTAATAAATTTTTTAAAAAAAGAAAGAAAAAATGTTTGCTGGAGTGCCCCTCTGAGCCTGGACCTGGGTTGCACCTGAGCAGTGATTTTGGTGGATAAATGTATCTGGTAATATCAGGATGCCGCCCGCTTCTAATTTTAAGCCAGCTCAGGTAAGACACTTTATATCCTAATACAATAGTCTCCATTATCTCAGCCCCCCATGTGGACAATTTTGGATTTTGGAGTACTTTGAATTTCAGAATTCCAGATAAAGGAGACTCAATCTGTACTAATTTTATACCAATTGGACTCAAGACATGCACATTAATTCAGAATGGTAATGAACTAAATTTCTGCTAGTGACAGAAATTTTATGTTGGTGCCTCCCTTTAATACCAACCCTGGCTATCAGATCTCTTCTGTGTGAGGTAATGGTCCACATTTTCAAGTGTTAATGTTCTTCAGAACCTGCATCTGTTGTGAAGAGACTTTTGGAATGGATGCCAAAGATAACATACGCAGATACCCTTCCATGCATAATTTCTAAAATTAGAGGACAGTTAGTACTGGTACCATATGATCTAGAAACTCTGCCCCACCCCCACAGCTATAGGGTGTGCGTGGTCATCTGCACTTATTCTCTAGTAAGAGAAGCATGTTTGGCATATGCTCATGTGCTTTCTCATTTTACTATTACTTGTATTTGTGGCACGCAGATGAACTCAGTGTCAGATTGAACCCCCCCCCCCCCGTTTTTTGTGGGTTTTTTTGTTTTGTTTTGTTTTGCTGTTGTTGTTTTTTGTCTTTTTGTTGTTGTTGTTGTTTTGGTAGTCACTCTAGAAGTCTCTTCAAAATATTTGTTGGGAATGGATTGCATTTGATTGACTCCCAACAACTTGTTTAAGTATTTGATGGGAATGGATTGTTTTTTTTTTTAAACAAAAATTAATTCCTACAAAAAGCTCTTAAAACAGTTCATGCTAGGTTGTTTATAAACTTTTCTTTCCTTGAGTTATATAGTACAGTGATGCCCAATATAGCAGTTTTAATTATTATAAATGCAGAACTTTAGGATATTGAAAAATATTTTTAATATTCTTTCCTAACATTTCTAGCATAGAAATAGCCTTGACATTTTGCTCGCTTGAATCAGTAACCACATGAATTGCATAACCACAAAGTATTTCCTATCATGTACATTAAACACAACTTGTAAAATTCTTACAAGTGGTGGTTAAATCAAAAGTCCTTGTACAAAAAACCTTAAACAGCAACAGTAAAGAAGGATTATATATGTGGTTCTGCTAACTTTTTCCATTTGCGTGTGAGAGAATTGCAGCTTGTTTTTCACCCTGCTGAACAATGCCTAAATGTAAACCAGATACCAGCCAGTTTGTTTCAGATAGGCAAAATGCAGAACAAAAGGCCTCAATTCTAAAACAATATGTATTTTAGTCCAGTGACTATTTTATCCCAGCAGCTGATGGCTTCTCTCTGTGGGATGGAGAGTCTGCTTCAGGTTTTAGTTTTGGCTGGCATTCATTATTTCAGTTACAGATTCATAACCTAGAAGTGTGCGTATATATGCCTTGCTCTCTTCTTTCAATAAGAATATGTGGTCTTACCATAAAACTACATAAATGTCCCCCAGACTGGGTGAAGGATGTCTGTTCTGCTGCCAATGGCATGCAAGTAAGAGGATGTTTCCAACCCTTTCTGTTCAGCAAGTGAGGCTGCAACAAAGACTTGCAACAAACTTGTCACTCCTTGTCTGACAGTCAAGTCCTCCTTCAGTCAGCAGCTGTATTGGGCAATTGAGGCTGCAACAAGAAGGACTTGAGGGGTGCTGTCAGACAAGGAGATATTGACTTCAAACAGATGGTCCAAAAGGATCACTGTTGGGCCAATCTGGGGTTGGGGTATGCACATGATGCACGCTTCTCGATTGTGTAGAGGCTGAGCGGAGGCCATGTTGGGAGCACCTAACACAGCCCACACCCAGCCACAAAAGGAGTGGTTTCTTACAGCTCCTTGTCCACAGCCCATTCAAGACCATAACAGCAGCCACTCTCAGGACCACAGCATCTGGTTGCCACAGGCCCACAGCAGCCCTGCAGCAATCAGAATGGGAGAAACATCTGGCTCCTCCTTTTGCCCCTGCTTTGCCCCATTGTTTAGTTATGTATACATAATTAAGCAGCCAATATAGAATATCAGCACTTAATTTTAATGAACTACCAAGGTGCCAAATAGGTTCAACACTTTGGACAGCCCCTATAAAGTTTGTGGGGAGACCTCCAACATAACAAAACTAGAAATAAATTGCTTTAGAATAAATATAAATTATACAAATGAATCTACAATATATCGAGAACAACTCTAAGGAGCTGTACAATCCGGCCAAAAAGGCCGAACTAAGGATGGAGTGGGGGAGTGGCAACTGTGCACTGGCCACCCCAGCTCTGCCCGATGCTGCCATCACAACCACCCATGAAACCAAGATGGCGGGTGGCATCAGGGCATTCCTTGGCATAGCATTCACACACACTGCACCAAAGGAGCACGAAAAAGCTGTGGCCACAGCAGCAAAGGCAGATTTCTGCCACTCTAAAAAGGAGTGCAGTTGCTGTGGCCCTGATCTGGCAAGGGACACCGCCCCTTAGGGCTGTCTGTTCAGCCCCATTATCTAGGGGTTCCAGCAATCCCTTGTCTGTAGATCTTACAATTCTAGATATTTCTAACAACACCAAGATCTCCTTTTCCCTTTAGCAGATAACGGGGCTAAAGAGACAGCCCCTAAGGAGCAGCATCCCACCACCCCTTTCCTTGCTGGATCAGGGCCGTGGCAACCACACACCGCAACCTGATCCGGTGCTTTGCCACTCTAAAAAGATCTGGCAAATGCTGCTCCTTTAAAATAATATGCTGGTGGTTCCACCAATGGGTACAGCTCTGTCAAGGCTGCAAGGCTTTCAGAATCTTGCTCTGCATTTGTGGAATAGTCTTCCTTTGTACCTTTCGTTGGAGGAGGATCTTACCTAATATCATAAAGGGCTGAAAACCTGCCTCTTCAGTTCACTGAATTAAGTTGCTGAGTGTGCCAAAGGTGGCCGAGATGGGTAGCAACTGATGAGGATTATGTTTTTAGCATATTATTTTAGCAGTTTAGCAGTTTACCGTGTTGTGTCTTATAGTTCATGTTTTATTGTATTTGTTCTGATGCACCACCCTTTGGTGAAAAGGGCATTATAAATAAACAATTATTTATTATTATTAGATGTGTGGGCAGAGTTGGCATCTGGGTTTGTTGCAAGGCTTTATATATGTGTCCACATCTCTGTCAGTATCCTTCTATAGGTAAGAAACTCTTTGAGGTCTGAAGGTTGTCTGTAGCCAAGTAAAAGCTTGCCACAAAGAGTCCTTGAGAGGGAAGCATTGTTGTCCAGAATAGGTTGTAGTTCACTGATGATACCTCTGAGCAGTCTTAGTTGGGAGCTATATGTCACCACTAGTAGGGTTCTGTCATTTTCTGTCCTCAGTCTGTTCCATAATAGATTAGTCCTGGGCACACATCTTGCCTTGTTTGTTTTTTGTTTTGTTTTGTCTTTTTGTTTTTAACTTCATGTGTTAGGTATTGCAGCTTAAGGAGTGCTTGTTGCACATCTTCTCCTCCAGGCATTCATTTACAGGAATGATGCTATTCTTGAAGACATGGAGAAATATATTTGGATGTCATCAGCATACTGATAGCACACTGTCCCATGACTCTGGATGATCTCTCCCAGTGGTTTCATGTAGCTGCTGAATAGCACTCGGGATAGAATGGCACCTTATGGTAGGCCATATAACAGTTCCTTTTTTGGAGAAGCAGAAATCCCCAAGCACCACCATCTGGAACTTACCTGAGACAAAAGACCACTGAAGCACAGTACCGCCAATTCCTAAACCCCTCAAGTGTTTCAGAAGGATACCAATATCAGCAGGGACACACTCCCCCATCGATGCTCAGGTGAAGATCATCTGTAGCTGTCTGAACTCCATATATCTTTTCATGCAGGCAGAACTCCAGCTGAAGGGTTTCCAAACCCCTGCAGACAGGGGTATAGGGAAATGACATCTGCAGCACTCTCTCAGTCATGGGACACATTGAGGGAAGGACTTGTGGCACGACACTGAGGAGCCTTTCCAGCTTCCTGATCTCAAGATGTCCTGTAACCAGGCAAAAACTGCAGACTTTCTCATGACTTCCATCTGCAGCACCCTGGAAAGCCTTTCAATGGAGTGCCTTCTGGCTGAAAAGGTTGGTTGGGGGGGGGTGTGGCGGCATCATAAAACATAGTTACAATGATGTTGTAGTTACATATGATGGTACAAGATCTGATCCATGATTTCTAAATGTCCATCTGCACATGTAAATCATTCTATGCAAATTGGATGGAAATCTGTGCTTTCTTTTGTCCTTTTTGGGAGAGTGAACCTAAACACCCATAGTATAGGCATCTGTTAAGGCCAGGTATAGAAACAGGTCCAGAGAGCTGGCTAACGGCTATGAAGCCATTGGAGCAGTGTGTCTGCTCTGAATTTTAAACCACACTTTAAAGGATTTGTTTAAGATGCTGGACTTGATCCCTAGAACAGGTCCAGTGCCTCTGATAGCTCGCTTAAAGCTCACTCTAAAATCTAGAGCACATTTACTACCCTCTATTATGAAGGCCACCAGCCATCACTAAGGGACAGTTAAAAAGATAATTACATAGGGAAATATTTGTGATTCATAATTTGATTTTATTATGTGTGGAAAAGAATATTATGACACAGATTTGAGAAGGGATATTATATCAACCCTTGGATTGTGTCACATTCTATGTTCACCACCACCACTTCATTTCCTATTCTTTTAAGATTAGACCTTTTATCAATAGGAATAACCCTGAAAAGTCACTTTGGACTGCACTGATTATAAAATATTAACGTATTTTATGTTATCTAAACCCCAGTAAAATGGGACTGATAAAACTGTGTACTCCCTCCTATAATGTACTAGAGAGAATTGTGAAATGGATGCTATCTTTCTCATACAGCGGTTACACCAGGTATTTTCCATTGCATCTAAGAACAAAACAACACTTCTTTACTATGAATCTTTCTTTGTATTTTTATTTTATTTTATTTTTTTGCAAGGAGCACAACCTCTGAGCTGCAATTTGTAGTGGAAGATTAGGGCAAAGAGAGGTGTGTTTTGAGTCATTTTGCAGTTAAAATGATCTCCCCGGTTTTACCTTTGCTGCGGAAAAATGCAGTTATTTGCAGCTTGATATGGGAGGAGTTGGCCTAAATGCCCTGAATGTATCAGATCACATCTGATCTTGGAAGCTAAGCAGAGTCAGCTCTCCTTAATACTTGTATGGGAAACTGCCAATGAATACTAGATGGTATAGGCTCTATTGCAGAGGAAGGAATGGGCAAAACCACCTCTGAGTATTCCTTGCCTTAGAAAACCCTTTGAAATTCATGGGGCATCATGAAGTGACTTGAAGGCACATACACACATACAAGGGGAATATATAGAGTATATAAACAGCAAAAGGTGAAAGATTTAAGTATCATACTTGATTTAGGTTTCACATTGCAGCCATGGTGACTACAGTGTGTGTGTGTGTGTGTGTGTGTGTGTGTGTGTGTGTGTAATAAAACAGCTGCACCCTAAGAAAAATAATTTTAACCCCCTCCTCTTTTGGCAGATGCAACTAGTTCCACCAGCTTTCCTTTTCAAAAGTCTCTATTTAAGTCATCTGTGCTTGGTAGAATTTTAAAAGGAGTAGGAAAGAGATGCATCCAGTAAATCTTGCTGGGAGATTTGTTCTCAAAAAAGGCTGCATAACAATAGTACCTTAGAAATTTAGTAGTGTTACATCAGGCAAAGTCAGAACTGAGAGTATAGAATATAGAAGAATATGTACAATAGCTCTCTTGCTAATAAGAAAGTCCCCCCCCCCCATCCATGTTGATTCCTACCATCAACAAATGGGGCTAGATGAAATCAGTGTTTCTGAACAACCAGTTGCAAGTTTCAACACTGATGTTGTAAAGCGGCTTGCATTTGTTTTATGGACAATGCTTAGAGCTATCCTGGAAGAAGAGTACAGGACAGCAATATTGATTATTGGAAAAAAGATGCATGCACATTCCTTATACAACTGTACAAAATGAAAGCCATTTTAGTCAATAAGACCATATCATTAGGGCTGCTGTCACTCCCAGGCTGCCTGCCACCCTCCAGCCAGGCCACTGGTCCAGCAAAAGTAGATCAAGCCACTATAGAAGAGAAAGGCCAGCCCTCTTGCTGCAGAAGGTTGCTAGACAAGGGGCCAATGTCTCAGGCCATTCTGGTCTATCCACCTTGTTTGCAACACCCAAAGGCACTATTTGGCGAAAGGAATAACCTCCAGGTTTTCACTATGGCGTGCTGACAGCATCCCAGCTATCTTCTTTTCCTCCTGCAGGCAGGTGGACTAGGTCCTCCCAGAACCTTCAATCTTCATGAGTCCCAGTCTATCCATGGAGAGGTGCAGCAGGACACACTGGAAAAGCAGTCCCTTCCCACCAGTGCACCAGGAGACACACACCCTCTAAGGAGTCACCTGGGATGGTACACTTACACCTCCCTAGAAGCACATACCTACCCACATATACCTATCTCTGTTTGCCAAAGAACCACACCATTCTTTGAACACAGTTCTGTGTGTTCAGCTTACATTTTTCAGAGAGCAGATACCAATGTGCCCAAGGAAATTTGAAATTATTGCAAATCAAAGCAGAAAACAACAACATGGTTTTGGTCCAGTAAAGCAGCAAGCAGCTGATAACAAAGTCTGAATAAGATATTTGACAAATAAACAAAAGAACACACAGAGTTTGTGGAGTTAAGGCAAGTCTTGAATGGCACACTTACAAGTAAAAGGCAGAGTCCGAAAACAAGGTCTGTAGTCAGTATGGGTGCAAGCCAAAGGTCAAACAAAGAACATAGTCGAGCAGTCCAAAAAGGTCCAGCGTTCCAGCAAAGCAGAATGGTCAGTCAAAGATTCAAAGATCCAAGCCGAGAAGTCAAACAAAGTGTTAAGGAACAAGGTGTTTTGCCAGGGAAATCATATAACTTCTGACAAAGGTTCTGGCATCCTTTCCAGGCTTTTATCATTGGCTCTCATGAGTGCAGCTGTTTCTTAATTGTTTGGCATTTTGTACAAAGCCTCTTAGACCACCAGAGGCATGCCCTTTCAGATCTCCTCTGGCTGTAGGTAGGTATATTGGTCGTCTCCTCCTCCTCCTCCTCCTCCTCCTCCTCCTCCTCCTCCTCCTCCTCCTCCTCCTCCCCCTCCATGCCCACAGTTCCAGAAGGCTCTGCTGCCTGGAAGTTTGGTTCCTGGTTATCTTCTAGGGCCACAGACTCTGCTGGTGCTGTCAGGGCAGAGCTAGGGCCAGGGTCAAGCTCAGTGTCAGAGTCCTCTCCTGAGTTCCCAGCCAGGCTGGGCATGAAGGTTATCACAATCATGGCCAAATTAGTCCAGAAAAAGCAAACAGTTGTGACTTATCCTAGAGATGTAAAAATCACAGTTTAGTGCCAAGATGAACAATGGAGTTTTACATGCCAGTAAATAAAGGCAAATTGAATAAAAGAGTCCTACAAAGGTACACTCAAAAGCAATAATCCTTTTCCAGTAATAACTACTCACATTTTAAAAATATTTTTGTATAGTCTTCCCTGGCCAAGTCCACACAGGCCAGAATATTCTAAGAACACTCTGGCAGCAGCCCAGAGTATTCTGGGCCCAAAGTTGCCCTGCTTCCCCCTGTTACCTCTGGGCACTCCAGAATGTTGGTGGGTGGCTGCTCACAATTACATCCTACTATGCCACCTGCTGCTGCCACTGCCAGTGCGAGTCACTCCCTCTGAGGTCAGGAATGAGGTGCCAACATGGTTGGATGCCTTGTTCTGACCTCAAAGGGAGAGATTCTTTTCAGCAGTTGTGGTGGCAGCAGGCAGCACAGCAGGACATGCTGTAAAAAGCCACCCAGTGTTGCTCTAGAGGGCTCCAGATTTTCCTAGAAAATTCAGAGCAAAAGGTGAATTTTGTTAATGCATTTTAAGGATGGTATACTTCAGGTTCGGTGATGAACTGAACGTATGTCATCCGGACAGCTCACATCAGAACCAGGGATTGGGCCTTGCATTGTTTGGATTGAGTACTATGGGAATGGGGGAGGGGAGGGAAGACATGTTATTTGGCTCATAAAGATGGGACCCCAGTCCTAGCTGATAAATGCTGCCATTTAAGCACTTAATAGACAGTTAATATATTTAATTTCTCTCCCTTTTAAAACCATACATTATTAATTTTCCAACTGCACATTTTTCCCAATTGCACATTTTGTGTCCAACTGAACACACACACACACACACACAGACACACACCAGGGGAATTTGCAATGCCATGCCATTACTTTTCAGGCTAAAACGCTCTCGTTTCTTTTTAACACATACAGGTGAGTCTTATTGACTTTTAAGGAAAACCATCCTTGTTTCTTTGTCTGAGTATTGTCCTTCATTTAAAAAAAATGTTAATGGCTACATATAGACTAGACTTCATCTCATGGTAGGCAGGATGGATTAAACATGGGTGAGCAAAGTATCACTCAGGCCAATATGCCCCTCAGTTTTTTTGTGGTCCCCACAGCCCAACATATGTCAAAAGGAGGGAATCAAAATATTTGCCCCCAAATGCCCTCTTGGTGGCATGGGGGCATTTTTGTCACATTTGGAGGATGCAGTTTAGGACCAGGAGAAGCCTTTTTCAAAATATAAGTAAATTCTTTTTGGAATAGGAAGTGAATTGAATTCCTGTTCTCAATAAAGAACTATCCTTGACATAAAATGGCTGGGGGAGGGGATATAGCAAAAATGCCCGCATCACCAGAGGATGTTATAGGATCATTTTGGGTGAAATATATTTTTGAGGTTACAATGAAGGGGTGCAGCCCTCCAAGCAATTTGGGAGCACAAATGTGGTCTTCTAGCCTCCAACAGTTGCCCAGCCCATTAAAGCATGAGAGTAATCGCCAGGAGTCTGAAATCATACTTTCTAACATTTCACAAATGAAAACTGGTAAACACACACCCAAGAAACATTGGAGTGTGGTCAAGATGGCAAACATTATTAATGAGGAAGACCAGACATGCTAGAAGAGGATGCAGCAGTTTGCTTTGGTCTGACCCTGCTGGGAAGGGCAAATTTCTGGCCCTTGCTGAGTTAACTGAGTTCTAATTACTTTTATACTTCAAATTCATTTTGTACTAATGGAAGCAGGCAAGGAGAAATAGGGAAAGTGAGGGGGGGGAAAGAGAAACTGGAACATTATAAAAGCAGCTGAAAAGTAGAATGAGAAAAGATTAATCAGGATCATCCCTACCAAATTTAGATTGTTAGAGGATATATAAAATGGAAAACTCAAAATACAGGTTTTCCAGACCAGAGAGGGGCAAACTAGGGAGTTTATGGCACTCACATTTGTTAACGATCCGGGAACGGGCTGGGATGTGCGTGAATGTGTGTGACCAAGAGAAAATAGATTTTATATCTTCACTCAAATAGTCAGCAAGCTGCCCCATGCCATCGCTTGACCATAACCCATCCCCAAGCCACACTGAGCCAGCTGATTTTGCAAGAACAGAAGCTTTCCAGCTGTGCAAAATCAGCCAGGAATGGGTTGTGGTCAAGCGATGGCATGGGGATGGCTTGCTGACTGTTTCGAGTGCAATAAATTCCATTTTCCCTTGGTCACATGCTTCCCCAGCCCATGCTTGGATCGTTAACAAAAGTGAGTGTGATAAAGTCCTCAATGAGATAGGGTAGTAGAGCTAAAGTCATGCTTGTGCTGTAGTGCCAGAGTAACAGAATTTCCTTTCTTTTCCCTCCCCTCCCCCTTCTCCCCTCTGCATCCTTTGTTGTTACTAAAAAACTTGCTCTGGAGGGATTTCTTGCTACCTTGACCAGGTTTTGGGGAGACATAGGTGCTGTAGTGGGAAAGGGGGGGTTACACTTTTCCCACTTGGGTTGGATCCCTTCCCAAAATTCATTGTTCGTTTATGAGATTACTTTTACAACAGTGGTATGATTGTGTCATTTTAACTTAATATTCTTACTGTGGCTGGGATGAGCTGTTTCGATTCAGCACCCCACTCCTATGGGAATTTTTATGGTTGAAGAAAGATACACAGCCCCATTCTGCATGCTATGTACAGGAGAGAGGGAAGACCCATGAGAAGAAACATGTCTGAAATCATCTCATCTAGTCTGGCCCCAGGACTAGGCCCTGGAGAAAGCAATTTATCAGCAAGGACATTCTCCCAATAATTGCCAGTCCAAGATAAAACAGTGTCTGTTAGAGGTGGGTGGTCCCTTTTGATTCACTAATAGAAAAATCAGCCAGACACAAAATGCACATACGGAAGCTGAGTTCTCTTAAAATGTTAAAATAGCTAGCAGAGGAGAGAGAAAAAAACAGGAGTCATTCAATTGAAGTTTCTGTTTTTAAAGCATGTTCCAACATCACCTAACCCAACCTGCTTTTCTCCTTCCCCAAAACAGACTTGACATACAGCAAGAAAAAAAAATTAGGTGGGAGAGCACCCCTTCACAAACTTCTAAGATCCTCAGACTGGGAAAGAGAGCCAAAATGTATTTATGCTTGAAAAATGCAAGCTCTGTATACATATATTCTTTAAAGCTGCTTCTTGCCAGTAGTATCCAAAAGCGTATTTATCACCTGAAGATTGCACACATTCAGTTCCTAGAAGTCTGCAAAATGACTGATTGCATGGCAAACTTTGCATAATTCATAAAAAGAGTAAATAATCAATATGCATGGTAAATATGCAATAGGAATTCTATAAAACTGTTGAAATTGATGGGTGGTGATGAGTTCTTTGTGTGTGAAGATAAAAATGTATGCAGGAGGCAGCCCATTCAGCAAGACAGCTTGCCTAGCAGAAAATCACCTGCATGCAGGCAGTTGCTCCAAGCCTGTAACTTTATTATAAGACAGCATAGGCAAAGTAAAAACTACAAAGTCCAGAAAAATATCACTTTAGCCAGTTCGACTAACAGGAACAAAACTATAAATCCTTAATGCTACATTGTGAAAATTTAGTCAAGCTACAGCTTCTGCAAAAATATCAAAAACTAACCCATACTGTTGAAAAGTTAAAACGAACTGAACTTCTTTGTCCAAGACACAATTCCCAGCCCAATTTTTCTCCACCTCTTTGGGTGTTACCCTGCAGGTTAATTGGTTGATTAATACATGATGTATGTTAACCAAACCCCTTGTTGTTCATCTTCTACCATGTGACCTATTTTCTCAAAACAATTTTTGTTATTAAATCCACTCTATAAACAAGAACTCTTTCTCACAGTATTCTAGCTTGTTAACTGCCTTTGTTTTGAGTCTCCAATGCACCTGGACTGGGATGTTGTGATTTAGGACTAGAAGCAGTTTTCTCATCATGGAAAATACAGACACACATCTTTACATTTCAACATTGACTATATATCCCATCAAAATCCTAACAAGCCCCTCCTGTAATGTATGATGTGTGTATGTTGTACACTAAACTAAAACTAACTGTTATAAAACTAACTTAGCTCGATGGCTAGGCCTAAACTTATGACATGCCAAGTAGACGTGACATCTGGTCGTGTCTATCAATGGTCAATGTCTTTGTCAAGATGTCTGTTTGATTTTGCTTTGATTTAATGTATTGCAGACTCACAATCCCTTTTTGTATCATTTCTCTGACATTTTGATATCTCACTCTAATGTATTTTGTTCTGTACTTCAGATTTTCAGCTTCAGCCATTGCAATGCAAGATTGAGAATCCTCATTTATCAACACTGGATCAACACACTCCTCATTCAATCTTTCAACAATTGTCTAATCTATTTAATCTCATTAACTAACTCAGATAAGGCACTGAACTCGGCTTCTCCTGTATTTTGGGCTATGTATCCCTGTTTTCTACTTTTCCAAACAATTGTGTTTTCTCCAAACTTAATCAACAATCCTGTCACTGACTTTCTATCTTGTAGCTCAGAAGCAAATGAACTGTCAACAAAACATTCAAGTCCAGCTCGACTGTTTTGTAACTTCAATTTCCTATCCATGTTACCCTTTAGATACCTCAACAAATGTTTTACTGCTGTCCAATCTTCTATTTTAGGACAATTTGTTTTTCTGCCAAGTATCCCCATGGCAAAAGAAATGTCTGGTCTGGAATTATTAGCAATAAACATCAAACTCCCAACAAGGCTCCTATACATCTCTGGATTTTCAAACTCTCTAGTCCCTTCACTATTCACATAACCAACTGACATTGGACTCTTCACTGTTTTTGCATCCTGCAATCTATACTTCTCTATCAAACAATGAATTTTTTTCTGTTGGCTTAACAAATAACTCCCATCTTCACTCCATTCAACAACAATTCTAAGATAAGACCTTAAAACTCCAAGATCTTTGCCACCAAATTTCTTTGACAACTTCTTTTTCACTGTCTGAATCTATTATTTTGAATTTGCTGTCACACACAAGTTATCTACATAAATCACCAAAATTACATCTCCTTTTGTGTAAACACACACATCAGCTACACTGTGTTTGTAACCTAGCTTTACCAGCTCTTCATGTATGCAAAGATTCCAGCTTCTTGCACTTTGTTTTAAACCATATAAAGCTTTTTTCAATCTGTACACCTTTTTAACATGATCCTGTTGAAATCCCAAAGGTTGCTCCATGTAAATAGTCTCCTCAAGACTTGTATTCAAGTATGCAGTCTCAAAATCAAAATGATGCACCAACTGACCTCTCCTTGCTGTTAAAGCCAAAACCAATCTCAAACTCTCAGGCTTTGCTGTTGGAGAAAAAGTTTTATCAAAATTCTCAAACCTCTGTTGTGCAAACCCTTTGGCTACCAATCTAGCCTTGTATCTCTGACTATCATCAGGCATCAGCTTTCTTTTGTAAACCCATTTGCAACCTATCACCTTGTGATTTGCAGGTCTGTCAACAATTTTAAACACATTTTTGTCTATCAAAGACTTGAACTCCTGCTCCATTGTAGACTCCCATTTTAACCTTTCTTCATCACAACAATCTTGTACTTCTTTGTAACTCTCAGGCTCATCTATCACAACTGTATAAGCCTGGGCTTCCTGCACCTTAAAACGATCTGGAGGTTTTCTGACTCGGGTTGTTCATCGCAGGACGATGGTCCTTGTTTTCCCTTCATCATCTTTAGTGTCAGTGCTTGACTGTGTGTCCCTATCTCTGTGTCTCTTAGTCTCTGTCATTCTAGGCGCTGGTGGATGTGTCTGTGACATCTTGCCTGATGTACTAGCCTCACCTTTTGAAGAATCTGACTCTTGTTTTACTGCCCCTCCATTTCTGGCAGGTGGTCCTGTCTGTGTTCCTAACTGACCCAGTCTAAGAAACACTTCTTTGTTTGAATGTATGTTCTCCCACCCAGAATGTTTCTCAAAGTTCGCGCTCCTTGAAAAAAGAATTTCTTTTCTACCCAGGTGAAACCTGTAACTGTTTCCTGAATAACCAACAAACATTCAGATTAGAATATACATGTTAAAATAACTACATAGTGGAGGTGCCATGTGGAGGCCAATGAAAAATGCTTCTACATGGCAACAGCCCATCTGTATAGAAAGAACTTATAGAAAGGTATAGAAAGAACCTAAAGTTGTTAACAGGCTATGGTGAGTTACTTCACAGTCTGCTGGTTAACTTGGACCCCTTAAAAGTTTTCAGTATCTTGGGCAGCTTGTTTGATTTGGGATGTGAGAGCACTGCTTCAGTTCATACATAGATGGCTGATTCCAGGGAGTGGTATTGGCAGATCATTATTGGCATTCTCCCAGGAACATCCTTGTGCCAGATGTTTGCTCAGCACTACAACTGCCAGCCAATAGCTAGGTACAGCTCCACCATTATCTCCCTTCCTCAGATGGCCATTGATTGGCAGTTGAGAAAACTCCATCCTACTAGCACCAGGCTAGGTGCCTCCATCCATCCTCTCCACCTCCTCCAGCTCCTAGTCTATGTCCGTACACTGACATTATGATTAGCTGGCCTTTATCCAAAATCTTCACCTAAAAGTATAATGAATAAATAAAGCAGAGCTGAGCAGTGGTGCTGTTTTTTCAAGACTGATCCAAGTTTGAGGAGCCATTGACAAAGTGTCATCTGGTGGCACCTCTCCTCTTTTGCTGGACCATGGTGGATCTGCCCAACTGCAATGGCACATGGCATCACTCCAAACTGCATCACATGACTGGGAGGTGGTTGCCATTTTAATTTCCACAATGCCCCAGAGCAACACCAGATTTGTGGTTCTGTGGGATATTAAAATGGCAGCCAGACCCAGATGTTTGGTGCAGCTTAGCACACTGCTGGACTAGATTTTAGCCATGAGTCTTGCCAGGGTTTGGGGGCCCTGGCAGCTGCCCAAGGAAGCCAGGTGCTGAGGCCATCCCCTGTGGCCTTGTGGTCTGCAGGGACAGGTGCTCAGCTCTCATGACCTCATTCCTACTTTACTGCCAGAGCAGTATAGCTATTAAAGTCATTCAGCTGAAGAAATGAGCATAGAATGGCATGTGGTTGAAGTGATTTACAGATCAGGTAGTTGGCTAGACAGGCAGGAACTGAGCTGGGAAGCCTTCATAAACAGAGTGAAACTATTTATAAGCACTTCCTAAAATGCTGCCAATTTTATTTTTAACAAGTTTCCTTACCAGTTTTGTAACATGACATCGTGCCCCTTTCAACTCTTCTCCATCCTAGGGAAAGTTGTCATTTTTAGAAGTCTGTATTGCAAGCTACTTTTCTCAAGAAAAGACAAAGTTATAATATTATGGGGGTATTCTTTAGTTCCTGGCTAACTCTGTTGCCTGTGGGCAGGAAATATGTATGTAACCTACATTGTTACAAGGGTAGGCCTGTCTATCCCCTACCTACAAATTCAAACAGTCTTAAATTATAAATTACTGGTTTTCAAACTGTCTAGAATTAGTAGATCATTTGATTTATGATGGTGCATTTATCAAACTATAGTGCAAGATAACAGCCACTTTAACACATCAGGAAAAAGAGAGCAAAAGAGGACAGAAGTTTGGTATAAATTTCCACATGCTCATTTATCTGTATGGATGCAGACTCAAAAATAATTATTATAGTTTCAATAGAAATACAATGTACAAGATGTATATCATTGAAGGAAATATATGCATACAAATATGAGCATTTTTTTAAAAAAAATATGCCCAATTAAAAAATGCATGTGTACACACACACACACACACACACATTAAATAATTATGTATTTGCAAATGCAGAAAAAGTGTACATTAATTTAAAAAAGAAAAAATACATACATTTGAAAAATATTCCCAAAAGATATATATGAATGCACATGTGGAGTTGGAGAATCTCACAACCTGATACTGAACAGGGACAGGGCAAGAATGCTTGGGGAATTCTAAGAAATGCAACAACAAGATTGTCCAATTTTCACATCTCTAGCATATGAGCCATCCAGTTAAATTTTTTCAGAAGTAAGCCTCATTACCTAGGCTGCATCTGCACTGCAGAATTAATCCAGTTTGATACCACATTAACTGCCATGGTCCCATGCTAGGGAATTCTGAGAATTGTGATTTGTTGTGGCACCAGAACAAAGCTACAGTTCCCAGAATTCCAGAGCATGGAGTCACGGCAGTTGAAATTATTTCAAACTAGATTATTTCTGCAATCTGGATGCAAATTCCTTGAAGTGGGAACCTATCCTGACCCAATACTTATGACTAGATTAGGCAGATACATTTTTGGACATTTCTGGCATTCCCTTACCATGTAGAACACGTAGTGATATTTGCTGGCCCAGTCTTTCTTCATACTAAGAGCTACTCATTGCATATTAAGTGTGAGAACTTCCTACTCTGAGTATTCAGCAAAGGACTCAAGAGGTTCATAGAGGGAAGGTCCTGAGAATTTAAGATGGTGTCTCTGTGTCTCTGCCTATATGCACACACAAACATGTGTATGTGTTTAATTATGTATCTTTCACTCTGGTTTTATTTATTTTTCATTATTTAATTTTTTAACTTCTGTTTTTTGTGAATTTGTATCTATATGGTGTTTTTTTTATTTTTATTTTGCTGCTTTGCTTGGGAAAAGTCAAGATATTAATAATAATAATGAGCCAGGACTACTGTCACACTCACACACACACACACACACACACAGCCTGCCAATGTTTCAAAGTCTACAGGCAAAAGGATGGTAAACTTGGTCAAAACTGGGTTTAAGAATCAGTAGGATATCCATTGTATTTCTGAGAACAAATGAAATGGCTGGGCCATGTAATATGCAGTAACTCTTGAGGGGAAAACGTTTCCTGAGTTTATAATTCTACAAAATAACAAAGGTACCTCTGGTTTCCTTTCTCCAGTGGCACTGTGTTGTAGGCACTGGTGGATATATCCTCCTTGTGCAGAAACTGAACTGTGGGGCTATGTTTTCCCAGTGTTGATTTCTCTGTTGGATCCATTGTCCAATCAAATGTGTGATGTTTTTCCACAGACTCCTGTAAACACTCTTCACAAGCTATAGCTGGAAGGCATTGACCATTAAACATTCTGCCTTTGCTTACTAGGCAGATGGTCTATGTACAGCAAAACCAAATATTTGGCTCTTTCCACATTTCTTTTTAAGATGGTGATCCACAAAATGGTTTTTTCTTCACCAGGAAGCAATATCAAATGCCTCTCATCACACTTAAGGTAGTAATTTTACTATTAGCAATCATATATGCTGTTTTTTCAATTTCAGACTTAGGAAATGGATGCCATTGGGGGAAAATCTGCCTGCTTTGATTACAGCCTTTTTCTGTTAGCTGGTTTAGCAGAGACCATGGGTGCAATAACAACAAACTGGAATTCAAGTGAATTCTGGCTTGCTGGGTATTTGCTCAGCCTTGTTTATCATGATGTAAAAAATCTAGCAGGAGCCATCTCTGGCCATCTCTGCCTAAGCAAGCTAGATAAATAAAGCAAGGCTCATCCTAGATTGTTTCTTTGTTTGTTCTCTCTCTCTCTCTCTCCCCCCCCCCCCTCTCTCTAGCTTGCTGGGGGTACAATGAGCCCTAGGAAGCTGGCTCCTGCCAGTTTCACATATCACAATAAACTAGGCACAGACCAAACATCCACAGTTTGTTTAGCTTGACTGGGCAGCATTCACCATTCAGTGCTTATAACATAATAATCCAGGATTCCCATGGAATCTTGGTTTATCATGATATCCAAACCCATGTTATCCTATGACACTTAACAGGAGGGTGATTAATGGTGTTGTATGTAGTTTCCCTCCTCCCTTTTAAATTATATTGAGTTATGTGGTCTCTACTAGATTCTCATTAGTGACAAACTCTAATCCTCACAACATCCAGAAGGAAATAATTCAGGGAAGCATTAGAGAAGTATGAGACACTAAAAATGTGTTAGACAAGCTGTATTTCTAAAATCTTAGCACTGCAATAATCAAGTTATGTATTTCAAAATAGTATGCTTGACGTTTCAGTACAGAAACTGTAAAATAATTGGTGTAAAGCTAAGGTGCAATATGAATTGACTCCATGCATCTGAGGAAGTAGACCACTTCTATGAAAGCTTATGCTACAACTCCATTTGCATAGTTAGTCTCAAATGTACTATAAGATCCCTTTTCATACTGATGTTACAGATTAACATGGCTATGGACGTTATCACACGGGGCCTAAAGCAGAAAGAATCTTCACCCAATCCCGTCCCATTGCGGTTCTTTTTCCCATGTGTTCATACGACGTCGCACGCAACCCCATCCCAACCCCACCCCAATGCTGCATCATCCCCGTTCTTTTGAATGGCAGTTTCTTGGGGAATTGCAATTGCGCGACCAGAATGATACCACAATGATGCTGCTTTCACCCTATGTCTGATCACGAGACACGTATCGTGGAGCCCAGGCCCCGTGCAGGCTTCAGAAGGGGGGGGTGTCCCTTCCCAACCCAAGCCGAGAAAGAGAGCTGCTCGGAAGGGGGGGTGTCCCTTCCCAACCCAAGCCAAGAAAGACAGCCGCTCGGAAGGGGGGGGTGTCCCTTCCCAACCCAAGCCGAGAAAGAGAGCCGCTCAGAAGGGGTGTGTGTCCCTTCCCAACCCAAGCCGAGAAAGAGAGCTGCTCAGAAGGTGTGTGTGTCCCTTCCCAACCCAAGCCGAGAAAGAGAGCCGCTCAGAAGGGGGGGTGTCCCTTCCCAACCCAAGCCAAGAAAGAGAGACGCTCAGAAGGGGTGTGTGTCCCTTCCCAACCCAAGCCGAGAAAGACAGCCGCTCTGAGGACGTCTGTTCAGAGCAGCTCTCTCTTGGGAAGGGGTGTGCGTGCGTGTGTGACAGCTGGCTGTCACACACACACACACACACACACCTTCCCAAGCCTGGAAGCCTGGTTGCTTTCCTTGGGATGAGGCCAGGCTCGGACCCTGGCCTCATCCCAAGGAAAGCAACCAGGCTTCCAGGCTTGGGAAGGTGTGTGTGTGTGTGTGTGACAGCCGCGGCAAGTGACAACCGCGGCTGTCCTGTTTCTGCACATGTGCAAGA
The DNA here is from genome assembly GCA_026167975.1 of Phrynosoma blainvillii. Lineage (NCBI taxonomy): Eukaryota > Metazoa > Chordata > Lepidosauria > Squamata > Phrynosomatidae > Phrynosoma > Phrynosoma blainvillii. Next base: position 274,312,256 of record JANUYF010000002.1, read on the forward strand.
ACATCCTTGCTGGGTTCTGGAGGGGATCTTCTCACTTGTGTGTGAATGGCAGATATGGTCCCCAGGAGCGCATCTATTGCGGTATCGTTAATTGCTCAATGATGCTAGTTGCGTCTGATAGCCATTTCCATCTTGTGGGGTCTATACCGGTATAGTTCTGGATTGATTCCATACCGCTTTCTTGCCGCTTTGAGACCCGCGTGTGATAACGTCCTATGTCTCTGAATTCTTAACATACAATAGTTATACTGAAATCAGCAGATCAGCACTTACACAAGTAGCTGGATGAGCCTGGCATAATCTCTGACCATTTGAACATAGCCTACATCTGACTGTACATAGTAGCACTGTTATGTTGTTTGAAAAACATGGAGCTGCATGACATGCCTGGTTACAAGAACTCAGTTCACAGAATAATAGACATGAATAGGATCAAAAGCCATTTTGTTCAGCCACCTAGTCCCACTGCAACCAACACAAATGCAGCAGACTTCTATTTAGGTATCTACCAGCAACAATTCCTGGTTGCACAAGCAAGTGGGATGTTCTGCCCATTGGGGCAATGTGGATGGGTAGCCTCATGTGTTCCATCATGGTGCAAAGTGAGGGCAAGGAGGAAAGAGGTGTTGTTGTTTTCAGCTGGAGCCCCAGTTGAGCCTGGAACTGCTGCAACTGGATTTAATTTCATGGACCAGCAAAAGAAAAAGAAGAAGAAGAAGAAGAAGAAGAAGAAGAAGAAGAAGAAGCCATGTTCTTGACAGTGTGTGGCAGGTGTGTTTGTTTCCCAGCTTTTAGCCTAAAGTCAATGTCACACTAGTGCTGTGTTGGCATTTTGTCCCTTTCCCTCATCTTGACACTATATACAGAGAGACAGAGATACCAAGCTCCAGAGGTTTCTTCACTTACTGAGAATGTGTTGGGGGTGCATAGACGGCTGTTGTGGGAATTATAGAAACTTTGGGGAGTTGCAGACTGCCAGAAATAGTGCAAATTGAGTCCACTTTTAGGGTTAGGGTTAGTGCTAGGGAATCATGGGAATTGTTTTTTGTTTTTGTTTTTCTGAGACATTGAGCCTTCTCTGTCAGAGAGCTCTGGTGCCACAATAAAATACAGTTCCCATGATTACCAACACTAACCCTAACCCTAAAAGTGGACTCAATTTGCACTATTTCTGGCAGTCTGCAACCCCCCTTTCTCATCTCCTGATTCTGATGTCAGAAATAGTTCTTTCATCATGTATATGTTGTTTGATTTAGTCCTCTGATTTTTGGTTCCACTAGGTTGTCCTCAAGGTCCACAGCCCTAGAATATCCTTTTGCAAGTAAATAACTGCAATTATAGGATGGAAGTGAGACTACCATTTGACATCATTATGCTGCTCCCAAAATCCTTTCCAACCTTCTAAACATTTCATCATATTCTCAATGACCCTCACTAAACTGCTTCCAGGACTTCGGGATTAAAAAATGCTTTTTGCCACGTAAGATGGAACCTGGTGTAAGTGATACAACTAATGTTAGACTGAAATGGCATATGTAATGTTGGGCCCTGGCCAATGAAACAGATATAACACTATTGTCACTCCTAAGAAATGACTATCCAATCTCTGTTTAAAAGTCTCAGAAGGAGGAGAATCCATCACCTTCTGAGGCAGTCTGTTACATTTCAAACAGCTCTTACACTCAAGAAGTTCTTCCTAATGTTTGTGCTTTATCTTCTACATGACATCCCTTCAGATATTTAAAGACAGCTAGCATGTCATCTCTCAGTCTCCTCTTTCCAAGTGACACATACCCAGCATGCCAAGAACTGTACACACCATTCCCATTCCCAAGGTTTGACAAAAGCAGAATAGAGTTCTGCTCTTACTTCTATCAATCTGGACTATCGAAGGACATCATTAATACTATTTTCATCACTGAGCAGTGATTTTCTTTTGACAGTAACAGGATGGAAGTAAGTCAACCATGACATCATTATGGGTCTTGCATCATCACTTCCAGACATCTTCATCCTTTCCATTGATGGCCATCAGGAATCTGCATCACTTATTCCTGGACCTAGCTGTGAAGAAATTGTGTCCTGCCTATTATTATCCTGCCTGTCCACAAAATATGGTTCCCATACTGAGAGAAAGGAGGAATATAAATTGAAATGAATAAACAAATTATTTTATAGTCGATTCTTCCCCCTGGTGAAGAAAGTAGATAGGAAATTTCCTCTCATATAACACTAGAATCTGCATTCATCCTCTGAAGTGAAATGTAGAGTGATTTTGGACAGATAAAAAGAAATATGTCTTCACATAATCCTCAATTAAGATGTGGAAGTCACTGCCACAAGATTTAGGTCCTTTTCAGACTGCCAGAAATAATGTCGCTTGAGTCCACTTTAACTACCCTGGCTCAGTGCTAGGGAATCATGGGAACTGTATTTTTTTCTGAGACATTGAACCTTCTATTTCAGAGAGCTCTGGTGCCACAATAAACCATAGTTCCCATACTTCCCTAGCACTGAGCCAGGGCAGTTAAAGTGGACTCAAGCTGCATTATTTCTGGCAATCTGTAAAGTTATGGCTACCAACTTTGATGGTTTGAAAAGAGGATTGGATACATTCTTGGAGGTTAGAGCCATCAGTGGCTAGTAGTCAGGATGATTATGTATACTAGTTTCTAGGAAACACAAGACCCAAGGTGCACTTGCATTCATATCCTATTATGGGCTTCCCACAGGCAACTGACTGGCCACTGTGAAGAGAAGTTAGACAGGCCCTTCACCTGATCCTTGAACGTTATATTCTAGGTAATCTTGGGGTTGTTGATGGGCCTCCACAGTCTTTACATCCTATTGTTCCATATTAGTCAATAGCTGAAGCTCTCTGAGTTTGAATCCACAAAAAAAAATCTGAGTGGATCACAAAACAAAACCATGCATTATAAAACAGAATAAAATATAGTACTTTAAAAAAGCAAACAGAATAAAGCCAACTTAATTTAAAAAAAAAACATGGCAGTACTATGCAGTTTAAACATCAATAGTATTCTTTTTTTCAATTAGCTGATTGACTAAAAATCCTCACCCACTACTGGAAATATCACAGTATAAGCACCAGGAGACTTTAAGGATGGCATTCCACAGCTGGAGTCATCACAGAACAGTTATTCCCTTTAATAGTCACCTCCACTCACCTTATTTGGTGGGAGTGCCTGAAGAAGAAATTCTGATTTTAGGGTCCAGTAAGCTATATATGGAGAAAACAATTGTAGATGTCAACATCCATGTTGAATCTATCTTCATACCTATCTTGTGTTTTTCCTAGTTGATCACATCTGGTAGCAGGGTGGCAGAAGTAATTGGAACAGCATTTTATCAACTTCAGCTTGACTGCATTCTCTCAGATTGTGCCAACTGTCATAAACACAATGTTTCTTTATATTACTATCATGTATCTTTGGTTTAGCCTAGAACGGGGTAGGCAACCTAAGGCCCGGGGGCTGGATGCGGCCCCTCAAGGCCTTTGGACTGGCCCCAGGCTGGTCCTGCCACCGCCACCAGCCATGATGATATTGATTATTGTTATTACTTGTTCTTGGGGTTTTCTTGGCAAAATCCCCACAGGGATTTTGCCATGGCTTTTCTGGGGCTGAGAGAGTGTACATGCATATTTTTAATTTTTTTAAAAAAAATTAAAAATATATTTTTATTTTTTATTTATTTATTTATTTATTTATTTTGGTGCTTCAGCCCCCCAATTGTCTGAGGGACAGCAACCCGGCCCCTGGCTCAAAAAGGTTGCCTACCCCTGGCCTAGAAGATCATGCAGAGTCTCTACCATGGGTTTATGTAATATCATTCTAGTACTGACTCACTTGCTTTTGTCTTTTTAGTTTAAAGTATGGTACTGTTTTGACCTTTAATATTCTTATTAGTTTGTATAGATTCAGGATCACTTGTACTACATGTTCCTTCTTGCTAATGAGAGAGGAATGTAATTGACTATGACTTTGGAGAATAGGGTTCAATTTCCCACCTGGCCATGGAAACCCTCTGGGTAACCTGGCCAAGTGAAACACTCTCAGCCCCAGAAACCCCCCTGATAATCACCTTAGGGTCACCATAAAGCAGAAACTATTGGAAGGGACACCATATCAACAACATTTTTTGTTCTAATTTCTTTCCATTGAATTTATCCAGATGTGGATACCTTCATTAAATCAGAAATGTATGGAATGACAGTGCTCAACTATCAAACTCAATAGGGATAGCTATATTCATTAATGAAAGGTTCTGCCTGCCTGTGACTTAATTATTAAAGATGAGCAGCCTAACAGAAAATGAAGTGGCATGTATGGTGGCAAATTTCATTCAGCCCCATACACCATGACTCAAAGTGCAACTAAGCTAAGCACACAACGCCCTCTGCCTTCAAGGGTAAATATCTGCTGGTTTCACTTTCTCCTACTTGGGAATATTTTTAATCTCAAATTCTTTCCAATGAAGAAATTTATGGATTTCTATGAAGTTCTTCCCAAAAAATAAGCTCAGTGAAATTCTTACCCATCCCTCCTTCTTGCCCACTAAGGTCAAGAATAGGTGCTTTGTTTTGTATCGTTTTAACATCTGCAGTACTGCAGGCAAAGCTTGGAAAAGTTCCCTTTGGGACTGGAATTCTCAGGATTCTTCAACCAACATAGACTACCTTGTTGGAGGGTAGGGCTCTGTCAGTGGCAGCATTCCCTCTTTTGAATTCTTTGTTTCAGAAACCCAAGTCAGGGTCCTTCTGTACACATGTTGGCAGCTTAAGTTATTTTTATTTTCACAAGCCTTTACTAGCTATTGCTGACTCCCTGCTTTGAAAGTTTTCTGCTGATTACCATTTTAATTTGTGGTCCAGCAATTTAAATATTTTATTGTTTTAATGGATTATCTTACTATATAATCTTTATATACATGTCACTTTGAGCACTTATATCAATTGGGAGAACTATTTCACAATGTTATTGGGGAATAAATAATAAAAGCAGAGAGAGGACCAAAAAGCAATCTCTCAATTTGCTAAAGGGTTGGGGAAGGAAGAGTAGGATTCCTGGGAAAACATAATAAAATCCATAATTGCTCATAGTCTAAAGAAACAAATCCACTGAATCAACCACAGAGAATGTCCTTGGGTCAGACTTGCAACTCTACACAAACAACGTCTTGTTCCATTGCCTTAGTCTAATGCTGTAGTCTGAGGGTGGGCAAAGTACAGACCTGAAGCCACATGTGTTCTCCTCAAGGATGTTTCTCCTGCCCTTGGCCCTTTCAGACTCTATGGAATATCTTTTTTCTAGCCAAATTAAGATGAACAGCCTTTTCTGGAAGATTCCAGGAGTGGCAATTCACCTTTCAAATACAGGTCTCCCCACACTGCTTGATATAAAAAGAAACCTGATTTTTCAAAAACAGAACTAGCATCCTGTTAGTTATATTTGCAGCCAAACCTCCAACTTGTACCTGTATATGTCTGGGGTGGAGGGTTGGTCAGTGCAGTACTGTGAACCCTCTTTCTCCCTTTTGCAATGACCAAATGTTCATGACAACACACCCTCTCTTTAAAGTCAGGTAGTGGCCAGTGAAGAACAGAGAACAACAGAGAAGCATCTGGCTATGTGATATTGCCAGACACACAACAAAGAGGACATCCTTCAGGACCTCCCAGGGTCCCCCAGAAGTCCTGGAAGATGATGTCATCATTGTGTTTCTGGTTATAGTCACATAGCCAATTGCTTCTCAAATATCTTCCAGTCTTCACTGACTACTACATGGTCATGGATGTGCAGAAGGAAGATTAGTACTGCAGTAGAGAGTTTGTAGAACTTTAAGGTATCAGGCAGGATCTCAGCCCAGAAATGAACTTTTTGGCTGCTTCTACTTTTGTTTTATGTTTGTTTTGGTTTATTTTTTACACTTTGGGGGATTTTTGGCAGTTCTGGGTACCACAATTCAAAAAAGATGTTGAAAAACTGGAGCATGTCCATAGAAGGGCAACTAAAATGGTGAAGGGTCTGGAAACCAAGCCCTAGAAGAATGACTTAGGGAGCTAGGGATGTTTAGCCTGGAGAAGAGACGGTTAAGAGGTGATATGATAGCCTTTTTTAAATATTTAAAGGGATTTCATGTTGAGGAGGGAACAAGCTTGTTTTCTGCTGCTCCAGAGACTAGGACCCGGAACAATGGGTGCAAGCTCCAGGAAAAGAGATTCCATCGCAACATTAGAAGGAACTTGCTGACAGTAAGGGTTGTTCGACAGTAGAACACACTCCCTCGGAGTGTGGTGAAGTCTCCTTCCTTGGAGGTCTTTAAGCAGAGGCTGGATGACCATCTGTCGAGGATGCTTTGATTGGGAGTTCCTGCATGGCAGGGGATTGGACTGGATGGCCCTTGTGGTCTCTTCCAACTCTATAATTCTATGATTTTACGATTCTAGCAGAAAACCTTCCAGACCAGGAATAACTACTAAGGAAGATCAAAGAAGAAAGTGCAAAGGCAGGCTTACTGTTGAACATAAAGAAAACAAAAATAATGACCACAAAGAACTTACACACATTCAGACAAGACAATGAGGAAATAGAAATAGTAAAAGAGTTCTCGTATCTGGGATCAAACATTGATCAGAACAGGGACTGCAGCCAGGAAATCAGAAGAAGACTAAGAATGGAAAGGGTGGCTAATGGCTAATGAAAGAACTAGAAAAGATTCTAAAATACAAAGACATACAACTCAGCACAAAAGTCAGAATCATGCAAGCCATTGTATTCCCTATTACCATCTATGGATGTGAGAGCTGGACAGTTAAGAAAGAAGATAGGAGGAAAATCAACTCATTTGATATGTGGTGCTGGAGAAGAGTGTTGAGGATCCCATGGACAGCCAAAAAGACAAATAAATAGATCCTAGAGCAAATCAAGCCAGAGATATCCCTAGAAGCCAAGATGACAAAACATAGACTGTCATCATGAGACACAATATGAGAAGATACAAATTGTTGGGAAAACAATAATGTTAGGAAAGGTAGAAGGAATCAGAAAGAGAGGAGGGCATGCTAGATGTTTATTAAAGAGACCACAAATATGAGTTTTCAGGAGCTTGGCAGAGCAGTAGAGAACAGAGGGGCCTGGAGATGTATCCTCAACAGGGTTGCCATGCTGCTGTAATTACTGTAACTTGTAATTTGTAATTTGTTGGCACCTGCCTATTTTAAAACTGCTTAAACTTGATATTGTTAATAATAATAATAATAATAATAATAATAATAATAATAATAATAATAATAAGTTTTATTTATAGCCCGTCTCTCTGCCCAACAATCGAGGGGTGGGAGGGTTGGGGCTTGGGGTTGACCTTATTGTATTGTAATTTTATGCTGGAAGCTGCCCCGATTGTTGTGCAGAGGGGTGGGGTATAAATAAATTTTATTTTTATTATTATAATGTGAAGGCAGTTAATAACAAAACCTTTCCAGGGTGTAAAGATTTCATTAAGAAAAGAATTAGCATAGAGAAAGATGTGTTTGTCACTGATTTCCTCACCTTACAGAAAGTGATTTTTCTATGCAATCTACTTATATTATGGATCTCTCTATTGGAGGGATTGGACTTCATCATTTTCGGAGGACAAAGAGGTCTAGCCTCAAAGAAAGAGATTCAACTTTGAACCTCCCACCCAGCCTCAAAAGAAACTTCCATAGCTCAAATATTTCTACTGACAGAGCTCCAATGCTGGAGAGGGAAAAGGAAGTAGATTCAGGGGTGTGGCATAGGGAGAAGGCTTTCAATTAGGGATGTGAAGAAATTTCAATATTATTGAGATTTTAGTCAAGGCTTGTCATCCTGGAACAGTGAGATAGCATCACACACATACTTTATCATGACCTCTTCCAAGATCCACCTCCAGTGTGATATTAAAAGACAATATTCCTATAATACCTGCAAAAGATACTGTGTACAAAACCCCCATTTCTTTGTAAAACTAGGATCATTTTTACTTTCTGAAGCTAAACACCTACCCACACACACACACAGTAAGATAACAGGATGAGCTAGTTGACCACAAAGGTAAGCAGCCCTTCCAATATGCTTTTACAAGTCAACAGTTACAACATTTCCTAATACATGCACATGCACAAACACACACAGAGTCCAAAAAGAGAAGCACTCAAAAATGTTTAGACCAACCCTCCCCCGAAAATCTCTTAGACTACTCAAATTCCCATCCACCCCAATCTCCTTGCCTCATTTGCCACATGCAGATACACATGATCCAAAGCCACCCCAGTTCCTAGCAAGAAACTCAACAAAGCAGAAGGCCTAGAGCTGATTTAAATAATTTCTGGCAGGGAAGTGTGTGTGGGTATGTGTGTGTGTGCACCTTCAATTCATCTGTGGGGTTGGAGTGGATGGCTGTTGTGGTCTCTGCCAACTCTATGATTCTATGTTTCTATGATTCTATGAATTTCATAGCATTTTCATAGGCAAGAAATACTTAGAGGTGGTTTTTCAATTTCTTCCTTTGCATATAGCCTACAGCACTTGGTATTCATTGGCAGTCTCCCATTCAAGTACTAACCAGGGGTGACCCTGCTTAGCTTCCAAGTTCAGATGGGATCTGGTGCCCTTAAGGTATCTAGCCAGTGAAATACTTTCTTTAAAAAAATGAATGAAGGGAAGATGGAGGCCTACCTCTCCATCTTTTGCCCACATGTCAGAGGCTCTCAGAGCATGCCAGCTCTTCAAGTAGGATTACTCTGCCTCAGTATGTAGCATATGGAAATTGAAAAATTAAAAATGTAGCCATAGCACTTTCATTCAACTAGCTGAGGGTATAAATAGAAGCCCAAATTTCACAGTTTGCAGCAATTCTGAAACATTCAGTGAGCTGTACAGGAATGGATATGGCACTGATGTAGCTTTATTTGCTAAACAACAGATGGTTGCAATATGACAATGCTTCTGATTGCTTTATGTGATATTATGGCAAAGCCTCTCACTTCCATTTTGATTCACCCTTTGGCCTTTGTGGAAAACACTGCTTCTTTCATTAATACATGTCACCTCCATGGATTTACTATGGCTAAGGCAAAGAAATCAACTTCCTACACACTGCCATTTTTACTTGTGTGTGCCCTATCCAGCCTTATTGATGCGTGCTGAGCATGAAAGTCTGAAAGGAGACTTTATGCATGTTCATTGGACTGTGGTTAGAGAATCCACCTCATGAGCAGGAACTTTGTGGGGAACTAAATTTCAGGGGACCTTCTAAGCAGGTTAAGCCACATTCTCCTTCAAACCTTCTCACATATCACAAGAAGGCCAAGGAGAGAGTTCAAGATGATGGCTTTCCTGGGATGTGACAGCCTTCAATATGGAGCCATATCATGCACCCCAATTCCTACCTACACCATTTGAGACCTCATGTGTTCTTTTGAACACCTGGATGGGGCTAGTTTGTAGATTTATCTATATTGATATATTTTCCAGTTTTCATCTTCTCTGCATGTTGAATACCATGCCAACTAGGGATGGAAAGAGTTTTCGAGAATATTTGAACAAAGGCCAAAAATGTATTTCTTAAGTATCAAGAAACCCCAATGAGAGAATTCAGGACTGATGAGAATCTTCATAGCATAGGACTTATTCTACACAAAATTTATTTATTTTGGACAAAACTTTAATGTGGTTGTTTTGCAAATAAAATAACATTTTCATCACAAGAAGCAGCATTTTCTACACAGGCCAAATGCGAATTTTGTGCAAAATAAGTCCTGAGCTGCAAATAGGCTTTGAACTTTTTCAAAGACTTTCTTACACCAAGAAGAAAATTGTTAACATTAATTGTTTTGTTTTTTTCAAGAAGAAAATTGGCAAAGAATGACATCCCTAATGCAAACTGTTCCAAAGACAACCTAGGTTCTCAGTTTACAAACCTAGTTTTCCAAAACAGCTCTATAGATTTCAGTCTCTTATTAGTTAAAATGCTCTAAACAGAATAGGATCCATGCAGTCCAGCATACAGCAGGATGAAATAACAGAAGACAGCAGAGACATGTATATCGGTCACCCTGAAATCAAGGGCGGGAAAACCTGTGGCTCTGTGGTTATCTTTGGACTCCAGAATTCTGACTACTGGCCAGTAGTCAGAAAGGATGAAAGATTTATCCAAAGAGCCAATAGTTCCTGCAATTAAGTGACAGATTATCATAACACATTATACATCTGTACTGAGAAAAATGCCACCCATTTCCTCACACACTACCTCCTCTTCCCATCTAACAATGGGATCTTTCTATCTTTCACAATTGCAGGTGTATACTAAAGGAAGGTAAAAGCTAATTCTTAAAGTTGCTTCTGATTTAGCAACTGGGGCAAAATTGTGTTTGTCTCCCAATAATTTCTCTCACCACTCCTTGTGGTTGTTCCCTCTACTGAGTTTCAATAAGGTCATGGAGCCAAGTACTCAGGTATCCAACTTGAAAGACTAGTACGTGACTCCAATAGCTTGAAATTCACCAGAGAATCTTGCTTTTCTGGTTATCCTACGCAAGTACAGGTGCTTATTTTGTAAGTTGAAATTTGCTCCTTAAGCTTTTTCATGGCCTGGTTGGCCTAAAGCTGAAACAAACTAAAGGATTATATTTTTTTAACACTTTGTCCTGTAGAACAAATTGAAGGGTATATTAGGTTTTCTGGTATATAGCTTTATATAGAGGTACAGTTAAGCATCAAATGGCAGTCATTCAACATATTTGCTCATTTATGGATTTCATAAGAATTCTTTCCATTCTGTGTCTAAATTTAATCTCACATTAGAATCTGAAAACTCACAGATTCTAGATTTTGAAAGTAAACCACTAAACCTTACTGCTATTTTCTTCAAGAAAACTTTTACAGGTAACCACCAAGATTAATTTTCAGATTTTCAGATTGTAGTTTAAAACAAAAGCATCAGAATATTGCTTCCAACATTGACCAGAAGTTTACATCAGCTACTTAGTTAAGAGTAATTTACTTAAGTATACTTACTAAGCAGAGTCTCCTGGCCTGAGCCCCACAGATCTACTTTAATGCTCCAAGGGATGGTGGTCCATTGTGCTGATGATAGGGGGAATGGAGGGATGGTTTTTCCACCACCTTCTCACCAGTGGGCAAGACTGTGACATGGATACTGCTTTTGGTTGTTGCTGCCTCACTTACTGGCAGGAGGGAAGTGGAAACTTCATCTATCTATGCCCCAATCACCAGAAAAACAGACATCCTTTTTGCTGAACAAAAGCAAACAGTTTGGAAGACTATAGAGAACTATCTAGGGATGCTTAATACAGATCAGTTATTGATTCATAACTCTGCTACACATTTGTAACTGCAATAGTGAATGCCAGCCATTATTTATAAAAGATCTAGTTCATCTATCAGTGGTTTATAATCCTTCCCTGCATTCTCATTTTAGTCTACCCCAGTTATTCATTCTGACCTTAGAAATTAATTTCTATTTAATAGAGAAAATTAAAATTATACCTAACAAAATGTTATATTTCTAAAAAAAACTTTGAAAAACGGGTCACAATTGTGCTACATATTTTACCTCTCTACAGCATGTGCATACATACACACACACACACACACACACAAATACAAGGTCAGCCAAAGATGCTTTGCTGCCTGTGGTGGTACTCCCCTATGACAGTTGAACCAGCAGCTGAAACCCCTCAACCCTTCTAGTGGGATAGGTTCTTCCATCAAACAGGCAGAAAACTAGTTTGGTGGGGGTGGCACAGTTCTTTCCTTTAAAAGGATAAAATGTTTGAAGGACTGTCACTATTGTTCTCCAACACCTTCAACCTGAGACACTTTCACTGATTAGGTAAGTCCTGTGGATAAGGCTGTGCTTTCTACAAAAGGGCTTTAGTTCTGTCAGAACATGCAGATCCTGAAATAATGACCTTCCTACAACTCTTTTCTTCATCATTATAGTTCTCTTGAACATTTGAAGGCAGAAAAAGGTATACTGCATCTGTGAATTGTGATCATCTTAAGTGTCCTTTGCTATAATAAATATTGGGCTATATTAAGAGAGAGGGAAAGAAAAAAACTATCCCCATGGGAATATAAACTTTGAAATAATCCTGAGTGGTTCAGATTGATGTACATTTTGATGTGAGATGTAAGTGTTATCAAACCAGTAATAAACATGACCGCAAGGCTATCAAACTCAACATATGGAATATGTAGGCGATTTCAAAGAATGTCCAACCTATTAACATTTAATTCCAAACAGAGGAAAAAAAGAGAAAAAGTTAAAGTTGAAGGGAGAAGGCAGAAAGATTAAATCTATTCCAGATGTGATAGTTATTTTAAACCACCATCACAGACATTGAGACAGAATATGTAACCACTTTTAATAGTCCCAGAGGATGCCAACATAGTTACTTCCAGAGTCAAGGAAGCCATAAAAGGGCAAGAAGGCCTCCCAAGGCACATGTTCACTACTCTTTATAAACAGGATGTTGGATTAGATAGCCTCTAGTCTATCTTGTTTTTTGTTTGTTCTTGTTTGTTTAAAATATTCAAAACCCAACTTAAATAATAAAACAGTAAAAGTTCAATTTAAAAACAAGAACAATAAACAAATGTAATGGTTAGCAACAACAAAAAACAACTAGTTTAATGTGGCAGCTGCTATGTGAAAGACACACACACCTGTTTGTCATTTCTGTTTTGACAGAAACATTTCTTTTTTTTAAAAAAATCTAATTTCTAAGTGATATTACATGACAAACAATGCTTTGTGTTCTTGCAAGGAGGAAAAGCTCAAAAGAATAGGTGGACATATGTTGAACTTTCCTGGGAAGACCATTCTCTTTAGTGTGTGTGCTCTTTTTAAAAATAATAATAATTGAGATGTGCTGTCCATGAATAGTGATCCTCAGAGCTGAATGTCCAAAATATTCTCCACTTGTCCCTGCAGATGATAAATTAGGTGGGAAGCTCATGAACTTAATGTCAGGGATGATGGGAGTTGTAGCTCTTCACCTCTGGCTCTAACTCACCACCTTGTTATGCAGCAGAGCTGACCAGCTTTGATCAGTGGTTGATGCTTCTTTCCCAAGCAGCAGAGTTTCAGAGAATAGGCTGAAGACCCTGACAAACTCTCCAAGCCTTCTCACTCTTCTTGAGATGTCTCCAAACTTCTCCAGGAATCCTCTGGCTCTTGTATCTTCCCTCAAGACACCAGACAACTCAGTAGTCTTATATAAAAGATATACTTTATTCTACTATATACATAAATACTATATGCCCTACAAATCACAATCTCTACTCCATCACACTACACCACAAAACTACTCCACAATATGCATTGGCAAACATTGCACTTATAGCCATTGTTAGTCACCACCCAGTGGGTGTGTACATTCATTTTGATTGGTTTACATAGATCATCCCATACTTAAGACCAACCCAAGTATTTCATCATTTCACCTTGACTACTTAATGAATCTCAGGTGTTTGCAATCTATAACAGGTGTTTTCAATATACACTCTATAACTTTGTCCTTGGCTCTCAAGGCTTCCAAATTACATTATCCTTTTCACCTGTGTAGCTTCATGATTGTTCCTGCTTAGTCACTGTGACTATCACATACATATTTTATTTCTATTACTGTATGTCCCATGTTGCATTTTCCTTAACACTTAAATGCATCATTTATCTTGTCATTCTTACAGGAGAGCTTAGCAAAGATTTGTCAGAATGGGAAACAGGGCAGCTAGTGAGATAATATAACAAATGGAGCTAGCTGTGTAAATGTGACAAGATACATAAAAATTAATTCTAAAAAATAATTGCATACTGTCTTTAATCAAAATTGATTCCAAGGACATTCACAACAGATATGATTCTTCCCCTTTCCATATTGTCCTTATAGCAACCCTGTGAAATAAACTCAGTGATAACCCCTATTCCAGTGTTTTCTGAATCAATTAAGTAAACATAAGGAGTGGGACTGTGCTAATACTATACACATACCCCATCAGCAGTCTGAAGAAGACAGTTTTCCCTGTCCATCATGTTGAGGGAAGGTTGGGTTCCATATCTCAGGAACTTTCTCTTGCAGATAGTCACTCTCCATATTTAGAAAATAACAGAACTAGTGATGGAGACAGGCAGGGTTAACAAGCTCCACATCTTGTGTTTTTACTTATTCCACAATAAATAACACCTGGATAAGACCACAGAGATTGTCCCAATGTCACCAGTGGGCTTCTTGGCTTTTTGGGGATTCAGACTCAGAGGGCCCTCCAGTCTGATGTTCTAACCAAAGGGTGAGCCTCAGGACCTTCCAGATGTTACACAGACTGCCAAAAAGCAAAGCCAGAAGTGGTCACAAGTCTACTTCTTTCTGAAAAATATGATTTTTCTTAATATTAAAAAGTGCAAGGAGTCCTGAAATACTGGAAGTGCCAGGATACTTCCAAGAAAGGCAACTCATCCTTTGAGCTATGCGTAAGGGGGTCCTCTAGGGACTCTGAAGGAGTTGTGAACCTAAAAAATATTTGCATACTTATGTTCACTTATTGCTGGTTTGTAGACTTCCCATTTGCTTGCTTTTCCACACCCACTCACTTCTTGCAGCACTGCAGCTTCCTCTCTCTCGGTCTCCCCAATGTATTCCAATTTAGACAAGGTTTTTAACAAAGCAATTATATATATTTCACAAAGAAGACTAATCATATTCCTTTTTTCTGCCACACTGTGTGCATAGGTAAGTGCAAGGCAAGTTGTTGTTCAGCATCCAACCTTGCCAAATTGATTATTCTGCTTAAGAGATCCAGTAATATCTCTCACACACAAAAAAAATCTGGTGGCTAGAAGGGAAATCTCAGAGGTTGACCATAAGGGCAAAGTAAGGTGAATCCATTCCAAAGGAAAATATTCTGAATCACTGAAACGTTTAGAAGCTGCAGTTATTAAGCTCTTTGGAATCTCAAGGAAAAGCATTTCCAGAGCATTCTGAACCTATCTTCATCCAGCTGGTGCTTTTGCTAACAATAATAATCTGAAATGTAAGGGAAAGGTTAAACATGAATAGTTTTTATGTGGTGCTTGCTTGGCAATTTCCCATTAAGGATTAATGATTGCTCTTACATTAATATATCTCCTGTATCCCTCTATGATTTGTTATATATTATGTATGCTATTGCTAGGTAGATTTTGTAAAACTCTTATAAATGATAAGGTGTGTGTTTACTTCAGTGCCAGATTGCTCAGATTTAGTGCTGATACCTGGACTGGGACTGTGCTGTTAAGTCAACTGCTGGGGGTGATCACTATGCCTCCATTATTGAACCTGAACCTTGCCCCAAACTGGACAAGTTTACCTTTCAGCTCTGCTTATCTATTCTAATCAAACTGGCATACCACATGCCATATCTATAAAGCACCTCTTTTTTGTATAGAATATTAGGAAGAAACACCAAAGAAGAAGGGATAAAACCAAGGTCCTATCTAGACCAATATTCTGTTCACTTAATGGACAACCAGTCATCTATGGGAAACTCATCAGTAGGACATTAGTGCAGGTGCATCCTTCATCTTGCATTACCCAGCATCTCATGTATAGAAGATGACTGTATTTGGTGCTAGAGGTGACATGTAGCCATCCTGATTATGTATTGATTATGATTATGATTATGAATTCCACAAATTTTCTAAGAACTTTTTAGAGATATCCAAATTGATAGCCATCAGCCAGGGAATTCTACAGTTTAGCTTCATACTATGTAGAAAAATATTTCCCTTTATGTATCCTGAATTTCCCATTATAAAGCTTCAGTTTCTAATCTGAGAGTGAAAGCAAAGTTTCTCTCTACTTTCACTACATCATGCATCATATTATACACCTTGAAGATGTTTTCTCCTTGCATATTTTCTCTGCTGAAGAATCCCAAAGGTTGTAGTCTGTCTTCACAGGGGAACTGCTCTAGCCCATTGTTTAATTTGGTTGCCTTTCCTGCAGATCTTCTAGTAATACAATATCCTTTTTTCAGGACCAGAATTGTACATGATATTCCAGATATAGTTGTACCAAGGATTTGTATGAGGTCATTATGACACTGGCATTTTTGTTTATATTTTAAATTCCTTTTCTATTTATACTGCATGTGGAATGGGCCTCTTTTACATTAGCCACACACTGGATCAATATTTTTATTGTCTGCTCCAACCCCAAGATCCCCTTCTTGCTCAGTCACTGCCAACTCAGATCCTATCAGTGGTATATTTCAATACATATTGTTCAGTATATATCATTTTACTTAGCTTTACATTTGCCTTTGGACAGTTCCTTTCCAAATTTTTCACAGTCCATTTATATTCTCATCACCCTAAATAATTATGTATAATTGCAAATAAGATCACCTCACTACATACCCCAAACTCCAAGAATGCATCTGCACTGCAGAAATAATGTAGTCTGATACCATTTTAACCATAATGGCTCCATCCTATTGAATCTTGGGGTTGGTAGTTTATTGTGGCACCAGAGCTCTCTTATAGAGAAGGCTAAATAGCTCACAAAACTATAAATCCCAGAATTCCATATCATTGAGCCATGACTGTTAAAATGGTGTCAAACTGCACTATTTCTGCAGTGCAGATACACCTCAGGTCATTTGTGAACAAATTCAACAGCACAAGTCCCACAACAGATCCCTGATGGGCTAAGGGAATTGGTGTCATTGTATGGCAGGTGCATTGTCCAATGATTGGATCCATGCCCCAAGTAGTGCCAGGGTCTAATAGATGTAACCAATAAAGTTATGGCCATTTCAACTCCAACATTGTCTCCTGGTTGTGTTAGTGCCAGCCCTTTCATCCAAGCTGTCCTCTTCCTTGCTAGCTTGTAAATTTTGAATATTGATTCCAGGGTACTGGAAACCAGTGTCACTGGCCAGTTTTACAAACTCTTAAACCATTATAGGAAACATCAAGTTTATACACATACAACTGCCATACTGCCATGTCTGGCTCTAAATGAAAATCAGGCATCTAGAAAGGTTAGGACAGTAAGAGCTATTTTTGCTGCTTGTCTCAGGCAACATTTACCAGAGCTTAGAATAGTTACTTTTTAAATTACAGTTCTTCCCAATGTTTATGTTGGTTGGGGGATTTAGGGAGTTGTAGGCTTAAAAGGCAACTTTCCAAAGCTCTTCACTTACTTGGGAAAATAGAAGATGTAAATACAGTAATGTCAGTAAAAAGAGTGAGGCTGCAGGAAAAAATGATAAGGAAAAGCTAACAAAGTGTTTGCACACTTCCAGGGTGCTAGTACCCATCAAAACCTGAAGATACTCTATTATGGACCAATGATGGTTAAGTCAACTAGCTATTATGTCTATTTATTTATTTTCATTTATTAAAATATTTACAAACTGCCTTCCAGCCATAATATTTTTGAGGTAGTATGCAAAACAGCCACTACCACAATTTGAGCCAACAAAAAGAAAAGTTACATGGCTACATAGACTCAAGAAATGAAAAATAAAACCACCAAAAGAATATAACCATCTGTCAGCTATTATTCAAAATCACAAAATGCAGAGCAGAAAAGAAACATCTTTACTGTCTGCTTGAAGCTGAGCATTAAGAGAGAATCCAATTGTGTTTAACATAGTTGGGAGCCAACTTTATCAGGATGAAAAGAAGTTTCCAATAATTAAATGATGTCCCTACTATATTGATCTCTGTCCTTGGTGAAAAGTAGTCCTTAAAATCTTTGCTGTCCATTAGATAAGCAGACATGTAAGATCCAAAGAAAAAAGGAAAACAAGACATGACAAAGATGAGATGGGAAAGTAAATTTCTGGTTGTCATCTAAGCAAGGGGTCAGATGATCAGAACAAAACAGTTGGTGGTGGAGGGAAAAACTGCTGTTGTCAAAGTTCTCCAGAGAAGCATCTGCATAGGTCATTAAATTTATATAAACTATTCCTTGCAAGTATCTTGCTCGTTCTTGAGATGCCAATTGTAGAAGGGTTTCCATGCTTATAAAATCAGTCACTTAGCAATTAAGGCAGCACATAAAATTCATGTCACAGGAATCGTAGGAAGAGCCCATTGGGCTAGAATATATTCAAGTGTACAACTGAAGACCAGAGAAAATGTGAGGTTTATTTTTTGCTTCACATCTTTCCTAAACCCAAAGATCACATTATACAGTACTCATACACATATGGAACACTAACCCATTAACTCTGCAAAAAGTACAGTGTTGTCTCTCCCTCCAGTAACCTCTCTCTCTTTTCAAACACAGAAACACACCAACAAACAATGTTTCCTAATAATGGTTTTCACATAATCTGGTCAGCCCAACATTCTTATTTCTTTGTTCTTATTTCCATTTTATATATATATATATATATATATATATATATATATATATATTCCCCGTTGACAAGGTTGTCAAGTTGTGTCCAACTATAGGGGGCAGTGCTCATCTCTGTTACTAAGCCGTAGAGCCAGTGTTGTGAGAGACTACTCTGTGATCATGTAGCCAGCATGATCGCACAGAACACTGTTTACCTTCCCGCCAAAGTGGTAAATATTTATCTACTTGTATTTGCATGCTTTTGAATGGCTATGTTGGCAGAAGCTAGGACTAGTAACAGGAGCTCACCCCATCATGCAGTATTTGGGTCTCGATCTGCCAACCTGCCAATCTTGCAATCAACAGAGTCAGCTGGGATGCAGTGGCTCAAGTGGTTAAGACACTGACTCTGTTGATTGCAAGATTGGCAGGTTCGCAGTTCGAGGTGACATATATATCGCAGTTCGAGGTGACATATATATATATATATATATATATATATATATATATATGTCACAAGTACAAGTGGATCTGACTACTGTGATGTGAAATCACATAGCCTGTGTTTGGCATTAGCTGCTTATTGGTAACATTTGTTATGTCTGGGAAAGGGCATTTTGCTGCAAGAATTTTAACATAGTCTGGAAATTGTCCAAACATTACTAATTCATTAAAAAATTTATTTTAGGAAGCCATTATTTCTTCTGTCATTACAGTATTAGCATAGGGGGAAAATCAATGCAGCCATTAATCAGGCTGTATTTCATCTCTGTAATGATGCAAACTAAAAACTAATCGTGAAAAGACTTTTTAGCTAATCAGTCCAGAAAGGGATTGAAAGTTAAACTTTCTGCTTGCAGGAGGACCATTTTTGCAATGTCAATTTCTGAGGGGATTTTAAAATAATTATTAAGAAGCCAAAAATATACTTGTACTTAAATGTAGCACATCTGATATATTGGTAATCTTTCAATAATATAGTTTTCTTTCTGACTTTTACTAATTATGGATTGTCTTTTATTTTTATGCCTTTTGTATCTGTTTCATAGCCCACTTTCAGACCTTTGGAAAATTACCTTTTGGAACTGCAAATACCTGAATTTGCAGACAGTGTGGCCACCAGCTGGGGATATTGAAAGCAGTACTCCAAAAAAACAAAAAACTTTCTAAGACCTAGGTCCAAAACACACTGCAGAAATAATCCAGTTTGAGACTATTTTAACTGCCCTGGCTCAATGGTAAGGGATTCTGGGAACTGTAGTTTTGTGAGAGATTTAGCCTTCTCTGTCAGAGAGCTCTGGTGCCACAACAAACTACACTCCCCAGGATTCCCGAGCACTCAGCCAAGGAAGTTAAAGCAGTCTCAAACTGGATTTTTTCTCCACTGTGTTTTGGACACTGTTTGTGTATATTAGTGAACTGATTCTTCTGGCACTCTTTTTGCATGAATATTTCATAGTTACCTTGAAGGATGATAGATGTGTTGGAATTATTTGTAAGCATTTTTGTCTTTTTGGGAATGTGACAGATTAAACCAGATTAATTGTCATCTGCATTTGGAGGACCTACAGACCAGGGCTCTAGCCATAGTTGGAGTAGGAATTAGCACTATTCCTATGTGAGTTGTTAGAGTTCAGCAAACTGAAACAGTTTCTGACATTTGAAAAATTGCCATCTGGAAATGCTTTACAAGGGATTTTTAGAGCTCTGTCCCATGCATGCTCACTGAGAAGGAAATCCCACACTGTTTAATGAGGCTTATTCCTAGCTAAGCATGTGTAAGATTGGAGCCATGTGGCCCAGTAACCATGCATGTTTACTTCAAATGTGCCAGGGGAAGCAAATCAAACAGCAAAGAACCTTTCTCCTCCTGGCAGCAGGAGTGTTATTTGGCCAAGAAATTATTGGCACAGTCTGTTATACTGCAGCATCTACTCCTACGGTGGCATTAGCAGGAACTATAGCTCGTTCAGACAATGGGAATAGAGAAATTCATAGGATCTGGGCTTGCTGTAGAATATCTCTTCCCCAAAGTTGGGTTCTTCAGCTAGAATGTTTTATCAGGCAGACTAAAAATTAGAGTGCTGATATTATTTCATTTCAGATTACATGAGAGAGACATAGGACAAACACACAGCATCACACCAAGTCTCATAGGCAGATTGGTACATCTATCTACAGTCAGCCCTCCATATTAGCAGGCTAGCCATCCAAAGACTGGAGAATCCACAGATGGACCTGCCCCCATTACCATCAATGGTGGTATGTGCACACAGTCATACTGACACATCCAGGCGCACATTGCATCCACTGATGGCAATGTGAGTTGAGGTCCTACTTCTTCTGGTATCCATGGAAGGGTGGGTCCAGAACTGAACTGTCACTGATACAGAGTGCCAACTATATCCATCCATCATCTCTCTGGATTTTCTGTCCCTCCCTCTCTCCTTCTGTCTCTCTCTCTCTCTGGAGGTGCCTTAGAGTTGTAGAATCCAAAGCAAGTTCACTGATAACTATGACAACACATCATAGACAACTTTGTCAAGTGTATGCATTAATCTACTCAGTGCATAGAGGGCAAAAGAGAAACAAATATTAATATAAAGAGAAATGGTGTATATAGTGAGACCAAAGACCTTGAATAACAAGAGGCTTGTTCTATGCAAAGCTCTTAATGTAGACAAGAGATACACAATAGCCACTCAGAGCAATGGTAATTGTAATAAAAGCTCTTCGTAAGTCTGCTTTGTCAATTAAGCTCCTGCATTTGTGCAGAAATCCTGTACTTCAATTGAACTGAGTTCTCAATGAATATAGCCAACCTTGCCAATAAGTTCTAGTTCAACAATTCTACATCAGAGAGACTTTCCTAAGGAACATTAAAGGAACACTAACTTCTGTGTCAGTTAAGACAGAGTTTTGAGCATGCTTTAAGCAACTCTGATGGGATTAAGCGTGTCTGCCCTCTGGCACTTACCATGTGAAAACCTTTGGCTTCTTTAGTCCACCCATGCATCATACAGTCATAGATTCATAGAGTTGGAAGGGGCCTCATGGGCCATTGAGTCCAACTGCCTGCTCAATGCAGGATCTCCACCTAAAGCATTTCTAGCAGGTAGCTGTCCAGCCTCTTTTTGAAGATGTTCAGAGAAGGAAACTCCACTCCTTCTCTAGGCAATTTACTCCTCTGATAAATTCCTCTTACTGTCAATAAGTTCCTTCTAATGTTCATTCAAAATTTACTCTCCTATAACTTCAAATATTAGACATGGTCCTGCCCTCTGGGACAACAGAGGCCTTCTCCCTCCCTGTTAGCATCTTCCTATCCTCTTTGAACTGCAGCCCCACTATCTCCTTGGTCATTGTCTTCCCTCTCTCTGGGAGAGAGGAGCCTTTTGTTGCTTTTTGCTTGCCTAGCCAGTTTCAGCTCATTTTTGGGCTTTAGCTTTCCTTATATTATTCCTGCAAACTTGGGCTACACATCTGTGCATTTCCTTGGTGATTTGTCCTTCCTTCCATTCTATATGCATACTCCTTTTTCTTTTCACTTCTTTCTTGTGTTTGCTGTGCATCCAAATTGGCTTTTACAAATGTCTGCCATTTTTCTTCTTCCATGGGATTGTCTGTGATTTTGCTTTTTGCAAACTCATTCTTCAAGAATTTCCACCATTGATAGATGTCTTTTTCCTTTAACATGTCTAGCCAAGGGATTCCACCCAGTAATTCCCTGAATTTGTTAAAATCAGCTTTCCTGAAACCCAAAGACACTAGATTGAAAAGGAAGTAGCAGCTACTAGCTCTCTATATAGCTGCAGCTCCAGTCCCTGAAGCTCCGTATAAAGAAGCTTCACTAACAAGCAAAGTCAACAGGTGTTTTGCATGGGCATTTAACAGGGGAGTTTTGAGGGGGTGGCCCTGAGTTCTAGTCCAGTTCTACTTAAGACTACTCAATGTGAATGGTGAGATAGCTGCTGCAATCACCTGCATCAGCTGTGGTATACTTGTATTTTTGCCAGAGAATGTTGGTAGTTATACCTGCAGCATGGGCAAGTTAGTTGTCCTGTTGGAAGAGAAGACTCAGTGACTTGAGGCCTTCAGCATGTTTCTTGAACAGAGCATAGCAGTCTAGGATGAGGAACACAGAGGGGCTATCTCTGAGGAGGTCAGTTCCCAAACACAGGAAACAGACATCTGGAGAAATGTAGCACATAGAAGTACAAGGACCAGAGATCATTCTGTGAGCTATAGAATCAATTTTAAGGTCTTTCCCTTATCAGTAATGATGAGGAATAGGAACAAGAGCAACATTGTCAGTCCTTAGAGAACTTCCAGGTGACCTTGGAAGATTCAGCAATGGAATGGTTCCTGCCAATCCTCAGAGGATGCATATGGTGGAGGTAGGAGAGTCGCTGCTGAAGGGAACAGAATCAGTAGTTTGCAGACCTAACAGGATGTCTTGAGAGTTGGGCTGTCTCCTTGGAGCAATAATCCATGATGTAACAGGGAAACTGACAAGACTTGTCAAGCCCATTGACTGTTACCCCTTCCTTTTGATCCACTTGTGAACCAATAACACTACAAGACATAGGGTATTGACTCAGTGCGAGGGAATCATGGGAATTGTATTTTTTTTTCTGAGACATTGAGCCTTCTCTGCCAGAGAGCTCTGATGCCACTGTAAACTACAGTTCCCATGATTCTCTAGCACTGAGCCAGGGCAGTTAAAGTGGATTTGCACTATTTCTGGTAGTCTGCAAAGGCCCATAGTCTTCAGGATATCACAAGGGATTACACGGCTCTGGGTAGGAAGCTGAAGGACCTTGATGCACAGGTTGTCATTTGGTCTCTCCTCTCAGTTGAAGGACATGGCCCAGGAAGGGAGAAAAGAATAGTGGGGGTGAACAACTGGCTCTGCAGATGGTGCTACCAGGAACAATTTTGCTTCTTGGACCATGGTCTTCAGTTTCAGGAAGATAGACTCCTGATAAGTGATGAGTTGCACAGCAATTGGAAGGAATGTTTTTTTCTAATAGTTTCACAAACAAGCTTTAAACTGTGTTATGTGTGGGACAGAGACATATTCCTGAGGGCAGGGGTTCAAGTGCTAGAGATAATAGCCTGAAGGTTATAGAGAGCACTGGGCAAATTCTACAAGAACTCAACAGTGGGAAGAGGGGAACCTTAAATAAGCAGCTAGGAGGAATGACTCATGGTCTTAGATGTCTTTACATAATGGACAGAGCATGGGAAATAAACAAGATGAGCTGGAACTCTTAACACAGCAAAGCAAATATGCTATAATAACATCACTGAAACCTGATGGGATAAGTCTCACATTGGGATATAGTAATAGGGGGGCAGAACCCATTTCAAATAACCAAACAGGAAAGGAGGAGGAGTAGCATTATATGTTAAGGATGTTTACACTGCAAAGAGATCTATGATTTAAATCCTGGGAACCAGCTTGAAAGCATTTGGGTAAAAATTAAGGGGAGAAGAAACAACACTGTGGGAGTCTACTGAGAATTTGGCTGATGTTTTTCTGGAACAGATGACCAAACATTCAGAAAGGAGGGATGTAGAAATGGGAGATTTTACTATCCTGACATTTGTTGGAAGTCAAACTCTACTAAGGTTATAAAGTCCAGCTTATTCCTCACTTGATTTGCAGACAATTTTATTGTCTACTAGGTAGAAGAGACAACAAGGGTATCAGCTATTTTAGATCTGATCCTAACCAACAGTGGTGACCTGATTAATGAGGTGGAAGTGGTAGGATTCTTAGGTGGGAGTGATCATTTTTCTTGGAGTTTGTTATACAGCAGAAATAAGAAATCAAGCATAGTTAAATATGCAGCCCAGACTTTAAGAAAGTTGATTTCATTAAACTTTGGGAAATACTAGGTGCAGTAGCATCCTTGCACTGGGTGACACCTGGTATAGGGGTGGGTCTTCTGGGAGGCAGGACTTCCAGTGCCAGAATGTCTGGCTTCCGGGGTGAGGGTGGTGCCTGTGTGGGCCAGAGCAGCACCCACGTGGGCCAGAACGGCACCCACATAGGTCAGAGTGGTACAGCTGAAATGAGAGCCATGTGGGCGAAACGAGGCCCTCATGGGCTGAAAGGGCACCTGCATTGGCCAAAAGGGCACCCGTGCAGGCCAGAGCAATGCCTGCCATAGTAGCAGTTGTAGGGGCTGGGAACCAACTGGGTGACACTCCCACTTCTGAGGTGTCACCCGGTGCAGTCCGCACTCCCACACACATACACACACACGGGGACTCTCCTGACTCAGTGTGATCCCATGATTAAGAATACTAAAAAAGAGAAGGGAGTTCATGATGGATGGCAGTTTCTCAAAAGTGAAATATTGAAGGCACAATTTCAAACAGTTCCAGTGAAGTGGGGAAATGGGAGCTGTCTAAAGAAACCAGGATTGCTGTCTAAAGAACTTACAGCTGAGCTAGGATTTAAAATGGACATGTAAATTTTTCTGTTTCCTTTGTTTATGAGTATATATTTATTTTGTATGTTCTATTAAATTATGGATCCTTCTGTATTGTTGATATTACAATCTTCTTCCTCTCTTTCACTTCCACTACCAGTTTCTTCTTCCTGCTCTTGCTCAGATTCTTCTCTTCTTTTCCTCCTCTCTCTCCTTTCTATGAGATCTTCTTCCTCTTCCTCTTCTTTCTTGTTCAGATTATACTTCTCTTGATCATTTTCTTTTTTCCTTTGTCTGCTTCTTGCTCTTGTCATCAATTGGGGTTCTTCCTGATCTTTTTCTTTTCTATTAAGTCTCTTTTCCATTTCCTTTGCTTTTTCCATCATGTCAATCTTAAATCTCTTCTGTTTCCATAGAAATGTTAAGCCTTAAATTCTCTCCTACCTATATTCAATCTTCTTTTTCTTCAGAAGTCATGTCAAGTTTCTGTATTTATGTCTTTCCATCAGGATTGTTGGAGGAATGTCTTTGAAAATTTTCACTTCATGCTGTTCAATCTTTAACTTATGGTCATGGCTCTTCAAGATTATTAAATCTCTTATTTTGGTTCTCGTTAGACACATTACATGTCATAAAACAATTATGATGTTCAAACTTCTATCATGGAATGTTAAAGGATTAAACCCTAAATATAAGAGGAATATGGTATTCCACTAATTTGGAAAAAAGTAAAAATGACATTGTATGCTTACAGGAAATAAGAATTAAGGAAAGAGACACCAAATACTTAAGAAATCCCAAACTGGGAAGTTGCTATACATCAGCAATCGACAAAAAAAGAAAGGAGTAGCATTATATGTGAACAAGAAATATCCATCTAAGGAGATATTCAGAGATAAAAATGGATCGTATATAGCAATAGAAGTAAAATCAAAAGAACTAACTAAGTAATAGGAATATATGCTCCCTTAGAAGGAAGAAATAAATTCTTTGAACAGATTATTAAGGAGTTAAGCAAAACATATTATGAAAATAATGATGGGAGACTTTAACTCTGTGTCTGAACCAAAATATGACAGCGAATCAGATGTAAAAAAGCCAATTCAAGAGAATCAAGGAAAGTTGCCAAATTCTTTTTTTAGAATATCAATTCTTATTGATTGATGTATGGAGAAACAAGTATGGCTACTTGAAGGGATATACCTTTTCTCAGAAGTTCATAAATCTAGATCAAGAATTGATATGTTCATGTCATCAAAGAAATTGCTTCCAAAAATACAAAGAATGGACATATTAGATAAAATTGTTTCTGATCACTACCCAATAAAATTGAAAATAAAAGAAAGAATGAATATTCCTGGATGTTGGTGTGTGGATGATGAGTGTTGTAGTGATGCCTTTTGGCACCCAGCAGAGTCTTCAGGACAAGCTGGCTGCTGTGATCCACAGCCACTGTGTAGATTTGCCATCAACTGGCTCAGCTTCTCTTCTCCAGGCAATCCTGTCTTCCTCAGTCAAGAAGACACATTATAAAGTCCAAAAGCATAGCTTTATTAATGCATATAAAAAGTAAAAATAAGATAACTAAGTAAAATCCATTGTGATGAACTTGTCCAGTTCAGCCATACAAGATTACATCTTTAACAATCCCAAAAGCATTAGGATCCAACTTGTTGCAGTTAAAACCACTGCATCCAACCACACACGCTCACATCTTGAACAATAAACAATTCTTAGACAAAGGATTTTTTAAGCCCATCCCATACTCCACCTTCTAGGTGTTAACTTTATGTTAATTGGATAATGACAGTATGATGTATGTTAACCCAGCCTCTTGTTTGTCCATCATCCACCACGTGAGCAACTTTCCCAAGCTAACGATGTTTACATATTTGATATCTCTTTGTTATCCATAACAAAGTCTGGTTCCATTAGTTTTATCACTGGGAAAGTACATTGTTGATGTCTCTGTTACCACCTGGCGTTGATTCACCCTGTTTCTCTAAATATTGTTTGTGCCTTGTCTAGAAACTGTTTTCAAGTGGAAAATTACAGACACACACACATCTTTACATTTCACCTTTGACTATATATCCCATTCATATCCTAACACTGGAAACTAAAAGAATACTTGTTAAAAAATGAAGACACTGTGAATAAGTTGAAAAAGGAACTCAAATTATAATTTAAAGAAAATATAACACAGGGAACCAGGAATCAGGTAATATGGGATGCTAGTAAAGTGGTGGCCAGAGGATTACTGATAAAGATTAGTGCAGAAGAATGCAAAAAAGAGGAAGAGAGATAAAACACAATATTAAAAGAACTAGAGGAATTGAAAAATAAAGATCTAGAAGGAAAGGGGGGAATAGATGAGAAAATAAAGATTTCAATAGAAATACTAGAACAACAACTGAATGAACTAACAATAAAGGAAATGGATTAAAAATTACAAGGAATAAAACAAAAATATTTTGAAATGGGAAACAAACCCAGTAGAATCTTAGCTAATATGGTTAAGGAAGAGAAAAATAAGAAATTAATTACAGAAATCAAGATAGATGGAAATACGATAACAGAACAAGAGAATATCAAGAAAGTGTTCAAAGATTATTATGAAAAACTATATAAAAATACAAAAGAAAACACAAAAATAAAAGGAAAGATAGAGAAATATCTTGATAGTCAAAAAATACTAAAACTGACAGAAGAACAGAAAGAAGCATTGAATAAAAATATATCAGAAGAGGAAGAATGGAAAATGGAAAAGCCCCAGGACCAGATGGTTTCTCTAGTATTTACTATAACAAATGGTGGATATTGTAAGGACACCACTTTGCAATACTTTAAATGATATACAAAAAAAATGGGATACTGGAATCTTGGAAAGATACATACATAACCCTAATACCAAAGGAAGAAAGAGATATTCGAGAGATCAAGAATTATAGACCAATATCATTAATCAATATAGATTATAAAATCTTCATTTCCATCATCGCAGAAAGGTTAAAAAATATCCTAAATGAAATGATCCATGAGGATCAAAATGGATTTTTGCCAAAAAGGCATATAAAAAACAATATAAGAACAGTCCTAGATGTCATCGAGTATTATGAAATGCATAACGAAAAGAAATTGGCAATGATAGCAATTGATGCAGAAAAGGCATTTGACAAGGTAGATTGGATATTCATGCAAGAGGTGATTAGAAGAATGAATATGGGAGATAAATTTATCAGCTGGATAAACACAATTTATTGTTAGGATATGGATGGGATATACAATCAAAGGTGAAATGTAGAGATGTGTGTGTGTTTTCCACATGAACAGTTTTTGGGCAAAGCACAAACAACATTTAGAGAAACAAAGTGAATCAACACCAGGTGGCTAACACAGACATCAACATGTACTTTCCCAAAGATACAACTCTTGGACACAGACTTCATTATAAGAAAGTCTTGATAACAATTATACGTAAACATCGTTAGATTGGGAAAGATAGTCACGTGGTGGATGATGGACAGCAAGAGGCTGGGATAGAATCATAGAATCATAGAATCATAGAGTTGGAAGAGACCACAAGGGCCATCCAGTCCAACCCCCTGCCATGCAGGAACTCCCAATCAAAGCATCCCCGACAGATGGCCATCCAGCCTCTGCTTAAAGAGATAGTATACATCTCTTAAAGGGATAGTATACATCATACAGGCACTGTCCAATTAACATGAGGTTAATGCCTAAAAGATGGAGTATGGGAAGGGCCTAGACAATCCTTTGTTTAGAATGTTTATTGTTCAAGATGTGAGTGTGTGTGGCTGGAAACAGTGGTTTTAACGGCAACAAGTTGGATCCTAATGCTTTTGGGATTGTAAAAGATGTAATCTTATATGGCTGAACTGGACAAGTTCATCACAATGGATTTTACTTAATTATCTTATTTTTACTTTTTATATGCATTAATAAAGCTATGCTTTTGGACTTTACAATGTGTCTTCTTGACTGAGGAAGACAGGATTATGAAGAAGAGAAGCTGAGCCAGTTGTTGGTAAGAATTACAAAGTGGCTGTGGATCACAGCAGCCAGCTTATCCTGCAGACTCTGCTGGGTGCCAAAAGGCATCACTACAACACTCATCATCCACACACTAACATTTATAAAGAACAGAAAGCGCAATTAATAATTAATGAAGAGAAGACAGAATCCATGAAAATATAAAAAGGAACAAGACAAGGATGCCCTCTGTCTCTGTTATTATTTATATTGGTTTTGGAGATATTAATTACTAAAATAAGAGAAGATCAAAGAATACAAGGAATCAAAATAAAAGGATTTAGATACAAAGTTAAAACATTCGCAGACGATCTTATATGTTTTCTAGAAGATCCTAATAAGAGCATAGAAAATCTATTACATAATATAAATGAATTCAGAGAGGTAGCAGGATTTAAAGCAGGATAAAACAGTGATGATAACAAAAAACATGACTAGGGGGGGAAGCAGACGGGCGGCCATGGGCTGTCCCGGGAAGCTGCACCACGGGGCTGAGGTATCCGTACAAATCGGCCTCATGGCGCAGCTTCGCTGCCCCTGGAAGGAGTGCTAAAATAGTGCTCCTTCCACAAGTTGCCGAAGGTGTGCCGCGAAAGGCTGGTGGTGCACCTTCGGCAACTCTTCCGCTGCAGCGTGTGCAAACGCTGTGGCGGGAAGGCATCATCAGAGTGCCGGCCATGCGGAGGGGCTGGCGCTCCGACAATGCCTTCGGGAAGGGGTTGGGGCACCCACCGTGCGGCTGCCCCTCCCCTTCCTTGCCCCCAAAATGGCCCTTTTAGCCATCTGCTTCCCCCCTAAGATAGAAGAGGAACACCTTATTGAAAAGACAAAATTTAAAATAGTGAAAAAAACAAAATATCTGGGGATAACCATAACCAAACGAAATGCAGATCTTTTTGAAAATAATTATAGTAAAAGATGGAAAGAAATACAAAAAGATCTAATTAAGTGGTCAAAAATACAAATATCCTTCTTGGGAAGAATATCTTTAATAAAAATGAATGTGCTACCAAAAATGATGTATTTATTCCAAATAATATCCATAATTTACAATGAGCAATGTTTTGATAAACGGCAGAAAGAAATCTCCAAATTTCTTTGGCAAGGCAAGAAGCCAAGAATTAGATGGTCCAGCCTAGTAGAAACGAAAGTAAAAGGAGGATGCAGCCTACCAGATCTGAAATTATACTACTGTGCAAGCGGACTGAGTTAGATAGAGGATTGGATAAAGTTAGAAGAAGAGAAAATATTATGTATTGAGGGTAGTAATATCAGATTTGGATGGCATGCTTATATGTGGTTTGAAAAACTAGCAGCAAATAAAGACTTTGAACATCAACACATAAGGAAATCATTATTAAAAATATGGACCAAAACAATAAACAAATTTTATAGGCAACTTCCGCTTTGGACATTTCCTCAAGAAGCCCTATTTAACAGGAGTAAGAATGACAAAATGGATTGGATTAAATATCAAGATATAATAAGGAAAGAAAATAAAGAATACAAGATGAAATCGAAGGAACAATTGGATGGAGAAGGAATGAAAATAAATTGGTTCCTTTACTTACAACTGAAGGACAGATTTAACTTGAACAAGAAAATAAGGGGCTTTGAAGAAGAACAGACAGAATTAGATAAGACACATGGACAAAGAAGGGCACCATTTAACAACATACTATAAACTACTTTTGGAAAGGAACCTGGAACAGGAAACTGTAAAACAAGTTATGATAGAGTGTTCCAAGGACATAGGAAAAAAGATTGAGCTTGACAATTGGGAAAAATCATGGCGGCAAGCAAATAAATTTACAATATGTCAAGATCTTAAGGAAAATTATGTAAAAATGATGCTCCATTGGTTTCTATCACTGAATAGACTGAGCATGATGTACAACACAGGAACAGACAAATGTTGGAAATGCAAGAAACATAGAGGCACACTTTACCATATGTGGTGGAGTTGTAGTAAAGCTAGGAAGTTCTGGAAGAGAATTCATAAGACAATATCTGAAATACTACAAATGAAGATTCCATTGTGCCCACAACTATTTTTATTGAATATGACACAGAAAGTAGAAGAGGATACAGACAGAACATATAATCGTATATTATTGTACATGGTCTCCACGGTGAGAATAACATACACGAGATACTGGAAGAGGCAAGAAATTCCTAAAAGAGAAGAGTGGCTAATAAAACTAAGGGAAGCAATGAACATGGATACTCTTACAGCATTAGTCCAAGACAAACCAATAGATAAAATAGAGAAACAATGGGAACATGTAAAAAGATATGAAATAAAGTAGGACAAACTTTTAATCACAGAAACATTTGAGTAAGGAAGATAGAAGAAGATGAGAATTATAAATGAATCTCCTCTACTTTTAAACATCATTAATAGTAAAGTAGAGAAGAGAAATACCATGTAGAAAACAAGATGTAGGAGTAAGTAGTACTTCGAGTAAATGAGCAAATATATGTGTTTATAATTTAAGTAACTATCAGCAATATTTAAAGATGTTGCTAATACTAAAGGATGTATTAATAAGAAAGAGGAAAAATTAAAGTAAATAAACTAGCAAAGTGTTCCGAACCGAGAAGTTTATGAACAAGAATCATTGTTAGTAAATGATAGAAGAGTTTTTGTATTTGTTTTGTATTGTATGTTGAGTATTAGTAAGTAATGTTTGTGTGTAAATATGTTATGTATTAATGTTATGTTTGTCATTTTTATTGATAAGTGGGTTTTTTTTAAATTAAAATTTAAAAAATGGACATGTAAAAGAAATGGAAAAAGGGAGAAATCACCAAAGAAAACTTCAAACAAATAACCAGTATGTGTATGGATAATGTCAGAAAATCTAAAGTGCAAAATGAGCTCAGGCTTGATAGAGACATTTAAAACATCCACACATGGGTAAATTCCTTATAGCGATCCATCCTCTAAAACCATAGACCAGGGGTAGGCAACCTTTTTGAGCCGGGGGCCAGTCCCTCAAAGTCATCCCTTCCGGTGGGCCAGGGGGCCGAAGATGGCGGCACGCATGCTCGCGCGCACTGCCACTGCCACTGCCACCGCCGCCGCACACGCTGCCGCAGCCGCCATTTTGTTCTCCAAAATGGCAGCTGCAATGTGTTTGCGCATGTGCAGGAGTACTGCGCATGTGCAAACGAGTCACAGCTGCCATTTTGGAAAACAAAATGGCGGCCGCGAAGCGTGTGGCTGCGTGGTGACCAAAACGTGCGGCGGTGGTGGCAGGCAGCGGCGGCGGTAGGGGGCCGCAGGGGCCGGTAAGCGGGAGCCTGTGGGCCGGAACTGGCCCGTGGGCCATAGGTTGCTGACCCCGCCATAGATTGATAAACACCCCACATAGTTCAATAAAATAGATCCTATGTGAAGCAGCAGTTACAATTCTTATTAGGCATACATCCAATCATTCTGCTATTGGAAAAGTTCATTGGTTCTTCAAGATAAAATGAGATTCTCTCTCAAGATCAGAACTGAATATAGACCTCCAAAGCACTGGAATTATTTTTGTAATGAGTGCTGAAGATAATGTGTTTTAAGAAAGAAAAAGAAGATTAAAGGGTTAGATAGCTTTATCTTCTCAATATATGGAAAATTCTAAGGTGAGAAGATGGGTGAGAAGAAGTTACTGACAGGTCTACCATCTGACCACAAGGAATGTTTTAGCGGGGCTCATCAATCAAATGTTTGGAATGGAGTTCCTGAGTCTTACATAATACTTTGTTGCACTTTTTTCTGTTTTGGTTTTATCTCATCTGAGTAGGAATGTTTTGAGTTTTGAAGGACTGTGGGAGAAGTTTCTATTCTCCTTTCCTGCTAGCTTCCTGCAGTATTCAGGTAACATGCTCTTGTTATTTATAGGATGGCTGGAAGAAAGAATGTGAGACATTTCCCTCAGCAGACATTATTTTGTTATTGGGATATTATTTTCCCATGACACTATTAACACCAGGCTTCCTAAAAATAAATAACAGCTGTTTTATTTCAGGGTTTATTTTTTTTCCTAATTTGAGGAGTTCAAGACTTTTTTTGAATTGGAAATTACAGTAGTGTTGGTTACAATTTTTTTGCGTAACATTTATGAACCTTTTTTTTTTTTCTAGCTATGGATGTTTATTGTGGAATGCCCTTTTTTCTACACACTCCTGCAGAAAAGGGGCATTTTAATACCCTTTATACATCTAAGTTCCCATTGTATTAAGAAATATCCCAGCAGTCCCATTGTGATTTTTTTAACCTGCCTGAACTAATGTTTAAAGCATATTTTCTTGGCAAGTATAATAGTTAAAATTTGGCTTTCTGGTTCCCCTGCTAGTTTTTTTTTTTAATAATTGTATTATAATCAATAAAAACACACATGACACACAAAACGAACAAGATACAACCCCACCTCTCACCCCATACCATATCACCCCCACCACCCATACCCCATACATTATCCATTCTTTCAATCATCAATCACAAACAATCCAATATATTTGACTTCCTTTAACTTCTACTGATTAGTACATTGATTATATTAAAGTTTTCTCTCAATAAGTGAATTGATACTTAAAGTATCTATTAAATCTTGCTTATTCGTTCTTATTTCATCTAAACCAAAAATTATTTTTTCTATCCATAAAAAAGTAGAACAAATTCTTATTTACATTTTCCCATTATCATTAAACCTTTCTTTTGTCCTCATTGACTATCTCTGGTATATCTAATTCTGATCTATATAATTCCTATCTTCCATATATCTACCTGTACACTTTATTCCAAACCTATTGTCCATAATTCAACCCATTTTGTTCTGATATATTTAATAAATGGTTTCCAAACTTGATCAAAATACTCAGATGTTTTTTTTGTTTTGTTTTGTTTTTTTTTTTTGTTTTGTTTTTTTTGTAGCAATTGTGTTAGCTTATCGTTTTCCATTAATTCATATACCTTCCATATCCATTCATCAATTTTAGGTATCATTTTTTTTCCAATTAGCAGCATATATAATTCTAGCGGCAGTCATCATATAAAATAAAAGTCTACCATGTTCTTTCTCTATTTTCTCTTCTTCATTTATACATAATAAAGATATTTTGGGGTCTTTTATTAATGGTTGTTCTATAATTGTTTTTATTACTTCATGAATTTCAGTCCAGAATTTTTTTTGCCTGTTTGCACTCCCACCACATATGGTAGTATGTTCCTAATTCCCTTTCTCATTTCCAGCAAGTGTTTACCTCTGTTTTATATATTTTGACAATTTATATGAATGAGGTGCCCTCTAAAAAACATTTTATATACGTTCTCTTTCATATTACTGTTTGCAGTATATTTCACTCTTTTTAACCATGTTTTTTCCCATTGTATTAATGGTATTGGTTTCCCAATATTCTGGGCCCATTTAATCATATATGATTTCACCTGTTTTTCTTCCATATCAATTTCTAATAAAAGTTTATATAATTTTTAAATTCTGTGGTTTTCTACTTCTTTTATTATTTTCTCAAATCTTGGATCTGCTTCCTTAATGTTGTTTAGTTTTAGATCAATTAATACTCGTTCCCTTATTTGCCAGTATGTAAACCAGGTACATTGTATACCTTCTTCTCTTAGCTGTTCCAGGGTTTTCAGTTTTGTGACATTTTTAATCAATAAATCCTTGTACGTAGCCCAATTTAATTCTTTAAGAGGGGTCATTCTGAAAAAAAGCTTCATTTATTGACCCCATCTTGGTATACCTGGACATATTCTTGGTTTTAATTTTATCCATATTCGTAGCAGGGACCTCCTAATATAATGATCGTTAAAATCCTTATTTGCTTTTGTTTTATCATAAAATAAATACCCATGCCAACCAAATCTTAAATCTGCTCCTTCTAATTTTAACTGTCTTTCATTTTCTAATTTTAATCAATCCATAATCCAATCCATTGTACTTGCATAATAGTAAATTTTTAAATTTGGTACTGCTAATCCCCCTCTTTTGATTTCGTCTTGTAAAATTTTGAATCTGATTCTTGGTTTTTTCCCTGACCACAAAAATTTAATTATATCTTTATTCCAATTTTGAAATGGTTTCTCATTTGTGATAATTGGTAAATTTTGGTATAAAAAAATCATCTTTGGTAATAAATTCATTTTGATTGCTGCTATTTTCCCCATCCAAGATAGATCCAAATTATCCCATCTTTGTAACTCTTTTTTTATTTCTCTCCATTTTGTTTCATAATTGTTTTTAAATAGATCCGAATTTTTTGTGGTTATGTAGATTCCTAAATATCTTACCTTTCTAACTTGTTGAAAATTCACTTTTGTTTTTAACATTTGTTTCTCTTTTTCAGTCATATTGAAAATCAACATGTTTGTTTTTTTCTTTGTTAATTGTAAGCCCAGAAACTTCACTATAATTCTGCAGTGTCATCAACAATTCATCTATATTTTCCAATGGGTTTGTGAGAGAAATCATAAGGTCGTCTGCAAATGCTCGTAATTTAAATTCACAACCTTTAATTTTAACTCCTTCAATTTTTGAATTTCTTCTAATTGCATTATTCAATATTTCTAGTGTAGTTATAAACAAGAGTGGCAATAAGGGACAACCCTGTCTTACTCCTCTTTGTATTTTATATTTTTTGTCAATTCTCCATTAATCACTAATGCTGCCTCTTGATCTTTATATATGTTTTGAATCCAATTTATAAAGTTTTCCCCAAGATCCATTTTTTCTAGAATTTTGAACATAAATTTCCAACTAACTTTATCAAAGGCTTTCTCTGCATCTATAAACAATAAAGCTAATTTTTTATCTATATTTTTTGAACAATATTATATTAAATTTAATACATTTCTTATATTATCCTTCAAATACCTGTTTGGTAGGAAGCCAGATTGATCTTTGTGTATCCATTTAATTAAAATTCTTTTTAATCTCTCAGCCATGATATTTGTGAATATTTTATAATTGTTGTTTAATAATGAAAGAGGTCTGTAATTTTTTGGATCTTGGAGGTCTTTATTTTCCTTTGGGATCAAAATTACACTGGCTTTTGTCCATGTTTTGGGGGATCCATTTTTAATTATATCATTAAATACCACTTTTAGCAGTACTATTAATTGATCTTTAAAAGTTTTATAAAATTCAGCTATTAAGCCATCTGGCCCTGGAGTTTTTCTGGATTTAGCTCTGCTTATTGCTTCTTTTATCTCTTCTATCATTTCCTTGTTTAAATGTTTCCTTTCTTCTTCAGTTATTTTACCAATTGATTGGGATTCCAAATATTTCTCCATCAATTTACCTTTCACTTTATCTTCCTCAGATAATTTAGAAAAATATTTTAAGAATGTATCTTTTATTTCATTTTGTTTCGTGATCAACTTATCTTCAACTCTTAACTGATTAATATATTTTTTTCTTTTTCTTTTCTTAGTTTATATGCCAAATTTTTTCCTGGTTTATTTGCTTTTTCAAATATTCTTTGTTTATTAAATCTCAGGGTTTTTTCCAATTCTTCCATGTTTACTATTGATATTTGTTTTTGTAACATTTGAATCTCCTTCCAATTATCTTTATCTTTATCATCTGTCTTTGTCTTCAATTGCATTTCTTTATGTTTTATCTCTTTTTCTAATTTTTGAATTTTTTCATTTATTCTCTTTTTCGATTCAAAATTTTTTTTCATAAAAAACCCTCTAATATAAGCCTTGGCCGTATCACACACTATATGTGAATCTGTTCCTTTGTTTAAATTTTCTATGAAAAATAAATATAGCTTTTTTTGCCTCTTCTACTACTTTCTCATTGTTCAGCAAAGCCATATTTAATTGCCATTGATATGAATTTTCTCTTTTACCAATGACCAATGAGACTGGATTGTGGTCTGACCAGATCATCGGAAGTACTTCTACTTTTTTTAACCAGTTTTATTAATTGGGTTGAAATAAAATACATATCAAGTCTAGCCCATGAGTTATGGGGTTTAGGAAAAAAAGTATATTCTTTGCTATCCGCATATTTCTCCCTCCATACATCTTTTAATCCTAATCTTTCTATCATTTAGAAAAAAAAGTTTGGTAATTTTCCTTGATTTTCTTTTCTTTTTTGAACTTCTGTCTAATTTAGGATTTATTACTCCATTCCAATCACCTAGTGCTATTATAGAATCATAATTTAAATTTTCTATCTGGTTTAATATTTCTTTATAGAATTTGTTCTTTTTCTCTAATGGTTCCTATATACCTACCACTAATATTTTTCCTACTATACTATTCAATTCAACCATAATAAATCTTCCATGCAAGTCATTTTTGATCTCTTTTGTACATATATTACTACTCCTCTTTTTTTTTTCTTTAGAAGCGGATCACCAGGGCTATTAACACAATCGCTCCCAAGCGTCCTTTCTGGCCCGCTTCAAATCGTAAGCCCTCATACACAGAGGAACTTAGGAGGATGAAGCAAGCCAGATAACAACTAGAGTGCGAATGGTGTAGGACTCGTCTCTTATCCAACAGAACTCACCTTAGGAAACATCTTGATTCCTATAGGGAGGCTCTGCGTGCAGCACATAAATCATTCTATTCTGCACGCATTGCGTCTGCAGAGTCCCGCCCGGCAGAGCTGTTCAGGGTGGTGGGGGAGTTGACGATGGTTCCCCCCATGCCAAACCCCCTACTTAACCCAACAACCACCTGCTGCGAGGCATTAAATTCTTACTTTGCAGATAAAATCTCTCGGATAAGAGCCAACTTGGATGCCAGTGTTTTGGCAGAATCTGTAGACGAGGTGTCCAGTAACTCCGCTGATGGGATTTTACTGGATCAATTCCAATCTGTGAGTACTGATGACGTGGACAAGCTGCTTGGAAGAGGGAGGAAGACAACTTGCCCCCTCGATCCTTGTCCATCATGGATGGTTGTCCAGGGAGGGGATGCATTGAGGGTGTTCCTTTGGGACACAATCAATGCGTCCTTCAGGGAAGGTATTATTCCATCTTGTTTAAAAGAGGCGACGGTTAGGCCACTCCTAAAAAAGCCTTCCCTGGACCCCCTGGATAGAAAAAACTACAGACCAGTCTCCCTGCTTCCGTTTCTAAGCAAAGTGATTGAGAGGACAGTTGCTTCCCAGCTCCAAGCAGTCTTGGATGAAACCGATTATCTTGACCCATTTCAAACTGGCTTCAGGACAGGATATGGAGTTGAGACTGCTATGGTTGCTCTGACCGATAACCTCCACTTGGGCATCAACAGGGGTAGTGTGACCCTGCTGGTATTCTTGGATCTCTCACCGACCTTTGACACCATAGATCATGCCATCCTCTTGGATCACCTGAGAGAGTTGTGAATTGGAGACACTGCTCTGCAGTGGTTCCGTTCCTTCCTCTAGGGTAGATCCCAGAGGGTGAGGCTCAGGGACAGTTGCTCTTCTAAATGCGAGCTTAATTGTGGCATTCCTCAGGGCGCCATCCTGTCCTGGATGCTGTTTAATATTTATATGAAGCCGCTGGGTGAGATCATTCGGAGGCATGGAGTGCGGTGTCTTCAGTACACGGATGACACCCAGATCTATCTCTCCATGACTAGATCATCGACTCAGACTTCAGATGGCATCTCTCCTCTTAATGACTGTCTAAGAGCGGTAATGGATTGGATGAGGGAAAACAGATTGAAATTAAATCCGGACAAAACGGAGGTACTGGCAGTTACAGGCCCGAAACCAGTTTTGGGAATACAGTCTCCAGTCCTGGATGGAGTCACACTCTCCTCTAAGGACTGTGTTCGCAGCTTGGGGGTACTCCTAGATTCATCGCTTCACATGACTAGTCAGGTGAATGCGGTGGTCAGGAGTGCCTGTTATCAGCTTCGGCTGATACACCAACTGCGCCCTTACCTGGATATGAAGGATCTGGAAACTGTGGTACATGCTTTGGTAACCTCACATCTGGATTTCTGCAACACACTCTACATTGGGCTACCCTTGTGCTTAACCTGGAAACTGCAATTAGTACAAAACATGGCAGCCAGATTAATTACCGGAACATCTCGGAGGGAGCATATAACACCTATGCTTAAATCCCTCCACGGGCTGCCGATTAGTTTCCGGGCACAGTACAAGGTGTTGGTGTTAACCTTTAAAGCCCTACATGGCTTGGGTCCATCTTATCTAAGGGACCGTCTCTCCCCGTATGATCCCCCTTGCACACTTCGGTCCTCTGGGAGGAATCTGCTACAACCAATAAAGACCAGGCTCTTGCAGACCTCCCAGAGGGCCTTTTCTGCGACTTCTCCCAGACTGTGGAATGGCCTGCCAGATGAGATCCGTCTTATCACCACCTGTCATGGTCAGCCCTGAGGAGGACTCGGAGGATGAGGAGGAGGATGGGTCTCCTCCAGAGAAGGAAGAGATGCAGGCTCCACCTGGTTCTCATTCTGCTCTCCCAGCCCCAGAGCAGGAAGAGATACAGGCTCCACCTGGCTCTCATTCTGCTCTGTCTGAGCCAAGCCCGGTTCTCCCAGCCCCAGAGCAGCCAGGTCCTAGTGCTCCTTCCTTGGAGGCTCAGCTGCCTAGTGGGGAGAAGCAGGAGGATACAGCAGAGCCAGTGCCTTCCTTTAGGCAGAGGAGAGCTGAGAGTGCTGGCAGTCGCAGGTCCAGGAGACTAGCTGAAAAGCAGCTGCTGAACAAGCCTCAGCTGGCACTGAGGTAGGATTTGACTATTTAAACAGTTGCAAGAGGCTTCCTCAGTGTCAAGACATTGTAGTTTCCTTGGGAGACTATGGTTAGTGTGGCTTCTTGTTTCCTGCTTTGTGCCTCTCGCTCTTGCCTTGACCTTGGACCGGACTGGACCTTTGCTGATTGCTGCCTGCCCTGACCTTAGACTGACTGATGCTGATTTCTGGACTCTGCTTTGCTGGTGCTTCAACTACAGGAAGGTTTGTGGCTGGCCTTGCTGTTTGCAGCTCACCCTTTCCATCCCTAGCAGCTGTGGGAACTGAGGCTGGCTGTAGTTGAGGACACCACCCTTGCTGCCTTTAAAAAGGCAGTAAAGACGGTTCTCTTCTGGCAGGCCTGGAATAACTACCCGGCTAAACTGGAGGCTACCTGATACCCTTTGCCATCCTGACAGATAGGCATATCCAGCAATATTGTATTGTATTTATTTACTTATGTAATTTGATTTTAATTCTACATGAGTTTAATCCTGTTTTAAGGGGTGGGAGGGTTGGGGGGCAGGATGGAATGTTTTTACTTGTTGTATTTTAACTTGTTGTACGCCGCCCCAATTGCTGAGCAGAGGGGCAGGTCATAAATAATTATTATTATTATTATTATTATTCATTTCATGGATTTTTAAATTAGTAGAAATCTAGAACATCACATGGGACTTATGTCTTCATATTTGTCAGAAAATCTATCCCAGAAATACTTTTTACAACCTCCTTACTCCCCACTGGAGTTGGGGGGAGGGAAGTGAGTGTCCGTCAACATCAAATACTTCATTTTGTCCTTAAAACAAGGTTGGTGAGCTGTCTTGTCTTTATGAGTCACAGGCTGAACAGCCCTGCTGTAGAATATTCTTTTTCACTAATGTCAGGCGTTAATACATTTTCAGTATCTTTCCTTCAGGAAGAGATATTTTCAGTATATTCAGAAAATGAAACATTATCGTTGTGGAAAACTCACTTCCTTTTACCCACAAACCTGTTATTGATCATATGCAGGAAAAGCTGTTTCCATTTATCACTTTAGAAAGCTTTTGTAATGGAACTACTACTGGGTCTTAATGGCTATGATAATAATCCTTGATTGTCCCAATTTTAAGTCTCTGGGGGAGTGCTTGATCCCTCTCTGTCCATCTAGGGGAGCTATTTGCTGGTCAACCATCTCCTCCATCCCTCAACTGGTTCCAAAAAAGAGAGAAACAGAAAGATAACTGATGAATTGTCTCAGTTTCCTTGACTTTTGAAAAAGAATGGATGTGTACACATTTTGTGTTCCCCTCGGTTTCACCCCCACCTTTATTTTGCTAAGAATAAAACAGAAGGAGATTTATGGGATGTGGTAAGCGGTTATCTATCAGAGCCAGCTGTGGATTCTGGATGATTAAAGGTAGCTTCCCTCCTCAGCCTCCACCTCAGAAAGAAAGAATTGCATTAGTTGAATCAGGACAACATGTTTCTCTGCTAGAGTAAGAGAAATAATCACCATATTTTATTAGGTCTAAATCCAATTGCTACTCCCAGCTACAATACACCTATTGAATCAAACGGAACTTGGTAAGTCAACCCTTCGGCATGTTCCACTGGTTCAGTGGATCCAAGCAAATTGAAACTAACAATTGGGTTTAGGCGATGGAACTCCCCATCCCCATCCCAAATGATCAGGCATCAAGGATCAGGAATGTCAAGGCCCCTGTGTAATTTGAGCTCCTCAGGGAACTACCAGTCAGAAGTGTCTTTATTTAATGCCATCTTGGCATTCGCTTAATAAATTGTTATATATTTTCCCCTTTCCTTGATTTTTTAAATTACAATCATTTTGATTAAAATTAGAATATTTCATTTATTCTAATATATATTAGAATTTGTTCTTTATTCTTTTGTTTTGTTGTTAACTGCCCTTGAGTCGATTTTGACTCATGGCGGCCCTATGGATGACACCTCTCCAATACCTTCTGTCCTCCACTGCTCTGCTTAATTCCTGAAACCTCTTAATCCCCGTGACCTCCTTAATAGATTCCATCCATCTGACATGTGGCCTTCCTCTCTTCCTACTTCCCTCCACCTTTCCCAGCATTATTGTTTTTGCCAATGAGTCCTCTCTTCTCATAATGTGTCCAAAGTACGACAGCCTCAGTTTGGTCATCTTGGCTTCCAGGGAGGTTTCCGGTTTGATCTGCTCTAGGACCCACTTGTTTGTCCCTTTGGCTGTCCATGGGATCCTCAGCACTCTTCTCCAGCACCACATCTCAAATGAATTGATTTTCTTCCTATCATCTTTCTTAACTGTCCAGTCCTCACATCTATACATGGTAAGAGGGAATGCAATGGCTTGTATGATTCTAACTTTTGTGCTGAGTTGTATATCTTTGCATTTTAGAATCTTTTCTAGTTCTTTCATAGCCACCTTCCCCAGTCTTAGTCTTCTTCTGATTTCCTGACTGCAGTTCGCATTTTTATCAATGTTTGATCCCAGGTATGGGAATTCTTTTACTATTTCTATTTCTTCATTGTCTGGGTTGAACTTGTGAAGGTCCTCGGTGGTCATTATTTTTGGGTTTTTTATGTTCAACATTAAGCCTGCCTTAGCACTTTCTTCTTTGATCTTCCTTAGTAGGTGTTTCAGGTCTGTGAGGTTTTTTTGCTAGTACTATGGTTTCATCTGCATATCTTAGATTATTGATATTCCTTCCTCCTATTTTCATTCCTCCTCCTTCTGTGCCCAAGCCTGCTTTTCTTATATTATGTTCTGCATACAAGTTGAACAGATAGGGTGAAAGGATGCAACTTTGTCTGACCCCTTTGCCAATTGGGAACCATTCTGTTTCTCTGTGTTCTGTTCTGACAGTAGTCTCTTGTCCTGAGTACAGATCACTCATCAGGATTATCAAATGTGTTGGCACTCCCATGGCTTTAAGGGTGCTCCATAGCCTTTCATGATCTATGTAGTCAAAGGATTTGCTATAGTCTATAAAGCATTTTCTTTTGGAATTCCTTTGTATGTTCCTTTGTATGTTCCTTTGTATGTTCCTTTGTATTATTTGTTGTTGTGTAATTTCAAGTCATTTCTGACATGGTGACCCTAAGGTAAACCTATCATGGGGTTTTCTAGGCTGAGTGGGGAACAAAAAGCTCTGACAATCATGGAAATCCAGTGGATGACCTTGGGCAAGTCACACTCTCTCAACCTAACAGGAAGGCAAGAAATAATGAATAATGCATTCCAAGAAATTCCATAATAGGGTTGCCATGACTCAGTCAACTTGAAGGAACATTTTTTAAAAAAAAAGCAGCAATTGTCACCATGGCAGTGTCAATGCACCTCACCCCATTTGAATTATCCTAATAGAATATGGAATGAAAATAGACAAAAAATACAGCTTTGTATTTGCATGTATAGTGCATACGTGAGGATGCAACATGACAAATATTAGCATAGGTACAACATGTATATATTATAGCATAATGACAATTTCTGCCTTTGAGTTGTTTTCTCTGTTTCTTTTAGTTCAACCAATTATGTCAAATTAAAAAATTAATACATTTTAAATATATGCTACCTCAAAATCTAATGTAATAGAGATGTAACAGAAAATGCTTCCTTGTTGAATACTGTGGGCATGCTCAGTGGTTCCTCCTTTCCAGTTAAGCATATTACAATGCATTATTTTGTATTAGGAAAAACCTTTGACAGATTACCTTTAAATTATATTCCTGACACTTGGGATGCAACTGATGGTCAACATGGTTAAATACTGCATGATTATCATTGCTGAGAGACATACTTTCATGATCCATCATTCAGTAATCAAAAGATAGTGTGTGTCTGGTCAGCTTATATTAATGTACATACTTAGCACTGTTGGGAGAGAGTTCAACAGATTGCATGGACTGCCAAAAAGACAAATGAATGAATATTAGAGCAAATCGAACCTGAATTCTCCACAGAAGCCAAGATGACTAAACTGAGACTGTCATACTTTTGACATACTATGAGAAGACAGGACTCATTAGAAGAGACCATAATGCTTGGTAAGGTAGAAAGCAGTAGGAAAAGTGGAGGACTGCATTACATGTAGGTAGATTCAATCAAGGAAGCCACAGTCCTGAGCAGGGCTGTTGATGACTAGGAGGCCTCTCATTCCTAGGGTTGCCAGAGGCTGAAACTAACTTGACAGCAATTAACAGCAATGACAAATATCTAATCCAAGCTCCATAAGTGCTCCACATTCCCTAATTGGCAAAGGAGAATGCACCAAGCTTTTGCACCAGGCTTCCATGTGAAGGATGCAGCAACCAGCCTAAATGCTCCATCCAGTACTAGGTAAGACTTCAGCCAATAATTGTAAAAAACAAAAAACAAAAAAAAACCAGTCTTGCAGGGAGGAAGACAAATATGAAATCAGAACCATACTCTTTCAATTATGAAAGGAAGACTCCATGTTTTTTAAAAATATATCAAAGCAGGTCCTT
Source organism: Phrynosoma blainvillii (assembly GCA_026167975.1). Lineage (NCBI taxonomy): Eukaryota > Metazoa > Chordata > Lepidosauria > Squamata > Phrynosomatidae > Phrynosoma > Phrynosoma blainvillii. Next base: position 274,356,354 of record JANUYF010000002.1, read on the forward strand.
TAAAAAAACAAAAATTCTAACTTTAAATGTAAACCCACATTGTAGATTATAATTAGTGTATTCAAAACCAAAATTAAATGGAAACACCATTGCCCATTTATATGTGTCCATGTTTTCTTCTCTTAATATAACATCCCTTCTAGAGGAACACTCCTGCTCTAGTTATGTATTACATCCAGGATGAACTGATCTACTCTCTCTTTTTTTCTAAATCCCTTTCAATCCAATGACAAGTCACCATTCATCTTTCTCTCTCAGCTATTTTAACTGAGTTTTAGCTTCCATGTGTAGGATTAACTGAAAGCTGTACAATTAAGTGTCAGAAGTGTTCAGAAGTGCTCATTATGGCATGTGCTTATGAACTCTCACACAGTGAGTATCACTTTTTAAATATATAATTTTAAGTAAAAATGAATTTTTGCATTTGTTCATTCAGGGTGGGGGTGGGGGAGGGGTGGGGGAGAAGGGTGGTTAGAGTGAAATCAGCAATAAAGCTCATTGCTGTGTGGAACAGAGTTTAAAATTACAGTGATTTGAATCATATTGTCATCTTCTACAGCAATCTCTGTTCTTTAACCTGTGCACTGTTCATAGACATCTTACTTTTTGACAGCCATGCTGATATTAAACAGCCTGCTATTTGCTCTGCATGCAGTGGTTCAAGTGGTTAAGACACTGACTCTGTTGATTGCAAGATCATCAGGTTGGCAGTTCGAGGCCCGGGTGCTGCATGATGGCGTGAGCTCCTGTCACTAGTCCCAGCTTCTGCCAACCTAGCAGTTCGAAAGCATGCAAATACAAGTAGATAAATAGGTACCACTTTGGTGGGAAGGTAAACAGCGTTCTGTGCAATCATGCTGACCACATGATCACAGAGTAGCATCTGACAACGCTGGCTTAGTAACAGAGATGAATACCACCCCCTATGGTTGGACATGACTTGACAACCTTGTCAATGGAGAATACCTTTACCCTTTTTATTTACTCTGAGCTGGATAGTGCCATATGCCTTCTGAATGAGCTGATATTTGAAAAGTGATGTATAATAGGTAGTACGCATGTGGCTACCCCCACCACTATCCCACTCGAGCTGAAGTTAGAATTTTCTTTCTCTGTTAGAGTTCAAGTTTAGATAGATAGATGGATAGATAAAGATATAATGACTCACTAGGCAGTGCTGCAGGATCCTGCCTGAATAGTAGCTTTTGGCAGAGAAGTGAATGAACCAACAAGCAAAGAGAAACAGGAATGCATACCAATTTTTGACATTTAAGCAACCTCAAACAACAGCACTATCATTACATCACTTTTTTGCAAATGGCATGGGTGGGGATTTTAAGATTTAAAAAGTTTAACATATTAACTCACCCTATGCATCTTGCATTTCCAATGCCCTGAAAGGCAGCTGTATTATCTACACCATGGACAGCACTGGCATGATGAATTCTAACTAGATACTGTTCACTTTCATCTTCCTATCTCATCTCAAGCCAGTTAGCTCAACACAATCAATCACATCCTGTTTCTTTTTATTGCTGTGGCAAGCAACAAGATTCAGCCTAGCACAGTGGAATTGGATTTAGCCTGGCTTAGCTGCAAAACAACTTCAATTTTAACCCACGCAAGATGCTGCTTCACTCTCCCCCCCCCTTTTTTTTTTTTAACTGAGATGATGAAATTTTGTTTAGAGGCTTTCTCTAGCATTCATATACAATTTTGGTTTCTTTAAAAAACACATTCATTGGAAGTTAGTAGAAACCCACATGCTATGTACACAAGTGTCCTGTGTGCAAAACGGTTCTTTAATGGGAATGCAAAAAAAAAAAAAAAATACAAAGTAGCCTTTTAATAGGAATGCCTTGAGTTTAACAAATTCAGCTTTCATAGGCAAGAGCTGTCTTTATCATATATGTAAATCAGAAAGCAGATCCTGGAAAGGCAGGTAAAAACAGATAAAATTAGATCTAGATCCTGTATGTTTGAATCAGAAAGCACAGATTAAGTTATGTGGATCCTATATATTGGAGGGGAAGTTGGAATTTTAAAAAGATGAAATGAATGAACACTAACTACAGGCAGCAGATTTATACAGTCATTTTCTTCTTCCAAAAAGCTTTTAAAATAGGAATACATGTTGGATCTCCAGCAGTGAGGAATTGTTAATATTGGAGTTTGTTTGTGTGTGGTGGGTGCATATAGTGAAGTTGAGGCACATGTGCACACCCATGTTCCCTCTCTATTATGGAACATTTTAACAGAGTCCTGTTCATGAGAGTCATATCTGGCAATGTATGGAATTACAGTTTATTCTCATTCCTCCATGTGAATGCAAGTGTGTGAGAGCCTATATGGATCTGCCATTAGTTATTTAGAACCAGAGTTAAGCCTGTCATTGAAGTGAGAGAGCTGCATTAAGGCAGCAGATTTTTGGAAAGACAGTTGAGTTATCTCAATTATTGAATTGTTGTTGTATTTTTACTGTTATGGAAGGAGACAGTAGTTGGATTTTCTGCACAAAAGGCCTGAATCATTTGTCTGGCCTGGGGTCCTAAATGTGATGTATGAATTAGTCAACTTAGGTCACAATTCAGACCAAATAGAACAGATTCAAATCTGTCACTTAACTTTGTAAGCCTCACACTCTATTTGCCTATTAAGGTTTTTTTTTAAAAAAAAATCATATCTGAAAATACCAAAACAATGTGCATATGTTGTTAGCCACCTGCTGTTCTCTCAGTAATAGCCAGCAGCAAAACCAAAAACAAAACCCCAGACATTCTTCCTTGTTGAACAAACCAAATGTCAATTTGGCATAGAGTTACTCATTAGCTACTTCTTCTTTAGGCCAGAACTTTCAAGAAATTGTATCTCTTTCCACATTCACGAGACTGAAACCACAATTTATCAAATGCCAAACCACATAAAAAAAATTAAAAAACCAAAAATATCTTCTTTATGTTGAATTTAAAATATCTACTCTTATGGAAAAGGCTTTTGCTTGTGATACTTGGCACTCTAGTTATGGATACTTGGCACTCCAGTAATAGAAGTGTATTGTGCTTATAAGCCTTTAGAAAATTATTGTGGGATTTCATGAAGGCAGTCATTAATAGCACAGAGAGTATTTTATTATAGTTATTACTAAAGTTGATACTAATATTTCTGAAATTATTATTATTATTATTATTATTATTATTATTATTATTATTATTCCTGAGCTCAAAAGGCACTGTGGAAAAATTATAAATCAAATGCAGGATGGGGAATGTGTGGCTGTTCAAATGTTGTTGGACTGTAGGTCTCATGATCCTTCACCATTGCCATGGGAACTGCAATACAACAATCTCTGGAATGCTGCATGATTCTCATTCCTGATCAAGCTGAATTAGCTACAAAAAAATAGTTAGGTGAGAAATAAAGTATGTAGCTAAAGCATATCTCTGCAATGCTATGCTAAGAACCAGCGCCTATGTCTAATGTACAAAATTAGTCTACAAAAGCCATATTCTTGAGTTTGGTCCTGAAAAAAGGCAGAGAAGAACAAAGAGTGAGAACTATTATTTTGTGTCTATCCAGAGCTGCTGCATCCACACTGCAGGAATAATCCAGTTTGGCACTACTTTAACTTCCATGATTCACTGCTATGGGATTTATCATCTGTTGTGGTGCCAGAGTTCTCTGACAGAGAAGGCTAAATGTCTTACAAAACTACAGTTCCCAGAATTTCATAGCATTGAGCCATGTCAGGCAAAGTGGTGTCAAACTGGATTGTTTCTGCAGTGTGGATGCAGCCTGAGGGGCAAAAACATGCAGGCCCCTAACTGTTCAACAACAGCAAATTTCTGGGCAGTGGGCATTGGTCAGTGACTGAAAACCTTTAACCTTTAGCATTTGAAAACTGGGACATATGTGGCCAAGCAACGACAGAGTGTGGTCAAGATGGCAAATCTCATTAATGAGGCAGAATGCAAAAGCTAGTAGATACTGCAGTAGTTTGCTTTTGCCTGACCTAATTGGGAATAATAATAATGATAACAACAACAACAACAACAACAACATTCATTTTTAATGGCCTCTCCACCAAAGGGTGGAACATCAAACATATACAGTCAGAAAAAAGATCACTATAACTCCATATATATATATATATATATATATATATATATATATTGAGGCTGCTGTGGTGGCTGGCAGGATGTTGGATATACATATATCCAACATCCCGCCAGCCACCTCAGCAGCCTCAATCACAATTCAATAGCTTAATCTGGCAAATCAAAGAGGAAGGTCTTCAACCCCTTATGAAAATGGGTGAGATCCCCCTCCAGCTGGAAGTCCAAAGGAAGACCATTCCATGGATGTGGAGCCAGATCTTGAAAAGCTCCCAGCCTTGAGAGAGCTGTGTGCATCACTGGAACAGATAATAATGCTTTGCTTGTAGTTCTTAAATTCCAAGATGGTCCATACCATGCTAGCTAAACTGCTAGGAACTGGGTGAGATTAGAGCATAGAGGCCTAAATACAAGAACATTTGAAACAGGCCTTGGCTCAAACTGATACCAATTGAAGGGATCTATGGGGTGGAGAAACATGTGAATATTCTGTCCCCTCCTCTCCTCTTCCCCCTCTGACTTGACAGAGTGTAAACTACTTTTGCACTTTGAACTTGGTTTGAACCAACTGAAGTAAGCTGAAGACAAAGTGGGAGGCAAAGTGAGAAACAGATATTTTAAAAGCACCTGAAAAAAGGGGATGATATAATATCTGAGACTGTCCCTGCCCAATCAGGACAGTTGGAAGACATGTGAAAGAAAGAAGTTGGCAGCATGAGCTTTCAAAGACTTAAATCTACTTCCTCATATGCATTTGATGTTCATCAAATGCATCTGAGGAAGTAGACTTAAGTCTACAAAAGCTCATGCTACCAACTTTCTTTCGGTTAGGAGTCAGGCAGAGTAAGAAGGAAATATAAGGTCTGAGAAAGTGCTAGCAAGACTTGTTCGGAGGTCCTACAAGTTCTCTCTACATACTGATTTTACAGACTCCACAGCTATATCTTTGAGTTGGAGGATACATAACTGTAAGCAGACTGGCCAGCCAGGTAAGCACCTCTGGACTGGGGTTATGGCTGTGGACTAAGCATGTAGGGGGCTCTAGGTTATCCATGAGTGTAAAGCAGGGAGGAGGCTCTTTTCCTGCTCCCTTTCCTCCCTCCCTGAGTTTCTGCAGGCTAGGAAGAGATTCCAGAGACCTGCCCAGAAGGCCTCCTTGTGTGGTATACCCACAATATTCTTCTGTGGAAAGGAAGGCAGGTGGGTGGGACAGAGAGAAAGTATAGTAGCTTCTTGGTGTATTGAGTCAGGTGGGAATAAGGAAGAGTGTTCAACACCTTGAGCAGCCTGGAACCTAGTTCAGCTAGAGGTGTGAAGGCTCTCCTCCTTTGCTCTGACAGAGAGGCAGCTTCATTTGGTGGCTGCAGACATGATTTCCAAGGACTCCAGCTTCCTTTTCTGAACCATGCATTGACAGTTTAGCTGGTGGACCAGCCCAAAATACTTACACAGGGTTTCAGATTTTCTATATCATCTTTATGATATGACAGGGAAATTCAAAAATATACAACACAGTTGGGTCCTGAGCCCCCTTCTGGACCCTATTCATTTCTCCCCTCTTCCTCCCCCCACTTTATAAAAAGGAGAAATCCAGGTACATGAAAAATACAGTTTTGATCTGACTAAGCTTAGCAAATATAGTTATTTCTACATTTAGAGTTTGAAAGGTATAGGGGAAGGTAGGAGAGCCCTTAACAAAATCCACTAGCTCCATTTTCCAGATCTCTCTAGTTTTAAACTAGAGTTTTAAATTAAACAAATATTGCTATTTCTCTAGCATTCTAAATTCTAAGGGGAACACTACAAAGTCAAAGAAATCAGCTTGCCTCTGAAACTCTTACTGTAACTCAGGCATAGATAGAAGATTATCTGTAGGAAAGCTTCTGAGAAGAAAATTCTGGGGGTGAATTTATGGGTATTTCTGCATAGTATATACACATGATTATGACTGCCCCCTTTCCCCCCACCCTTCACCTCATGGCCCCCTATTGGACTGACCAGTTTGTTTTCATTACATCCATTGCATTATTGGAGATCTGCCGTGTTTGTTGTAATTTTGCTTCATGGGGTGTTGTGACAGCTTGCTGTTGCAATGGATTAATGGTGCATCTGGCCACTTGTGTACTCGACACACAAAAAAATTGTTTGCTGAGCAATGGCACCAGCAGCTGCATCTCGCTGGGCCCAGAGTGCATTCTGTAAGCTACCTAGGCTTTCCTGCACTTGCATTGTGTTGTTTATATGCTGGTGTGATAATGCACACTTTCCACATTAGAGAAGAGCAAAAAGGTTTTGCTCTGGTTTTTCGCACCAGAGTGTGGCTTAAACCTGATTTTGCCTCATTTCAGCCTCATGTGTCATGTAAACTGCTAAGGCTCGAAATGAGGTGAAACTGCTTTTTGCTTTTTTGCTTTTTTTGTCCATGCAGACAACCCCTAGGTCAAAGCCAGCTTGATAGTAAATAAAAACAACATTTTATTGTCAAAAACCAGTACTTGAAAGCACTCTGAACACATTTATGCATTTATTTTACATTATCTTTAATAGGGTGTTCTTGAACAAATCAAATGCTATCATGCTTAGAGAAACTGAGGGAAAGATTATTAATTATATTATGTTTATGTTTATATACATATAAATATAACTGACATAATTATACATTTATACATATAAAATATGCACAGAAAGGACATACTACTTTCTTGTATTTTTTCCTTTGATGAACAGCCACGGGGGATGGAATCTTTCACTGTTAATTATCCAGTTATAAGAAATCAAATTATTTTAATAATAATAATAATAATAATAATGTGACAATGATTCCACAGTTGCATAAAGAGTCTGTTCAGTTTATCAGGCTGGATCCACTAGTAGTTGGTCATACATGAAGGGAAGCCTCGTGGAAATATAGTGTGACTTGTGAAGTTGAAGGCTTTCATGGCCAGCATCCATAGTTTTTTGTGGGTTTTTTGGTTTGTGTTGCCATGTTCTAGAAGAGTTTCTTTCTGATGTTTCACCAGCATCTGTGGCTGGCATCTTCAGAGAATACTGGAATGGAAGAGAGTGGGTATATATATATATATACTGTGTTTGACTTGTTCAAGATCCAGCCTGGTGTCTGCTGTTACTGACACAGGCATAAATTGTATAGTTGAGAAAAGTTCAGGTTTGTCCCCATATGAACCTTCCAGTCCTAAGATATTTAGGGAATGGCTTTCTCTTGATCCCACCACCATCACATGTTCACTTGGTGAAGACATGAGAGAGAGCCTTCTCAGTGGCTACTTCCACCCTCTGGAACGCCCTTCCACAGGAGGCTAAACTGCCCCACTCCTTGCTTTCCTTTCACCACCAGGTAAAGATGTTTTTTTTCAAGCAGGCTTTTAATATATAGTCGTTGCCAGGGAGGTTTTTATATAATGTGTGTGTTAAGCTACAGGAAAAGAGATTCCACCTTAAGAGGCCTTCCTGACAGTAAGGGGCTGTTCAACAGTGGAACACACTCCATTGGAGAGTGGTGGAGTCTCCTTCTTTGGAGGTCTTTAAACAGAGGCTGGATGGCCATCTGTCAGGTATGCTTTGATTGGGAGTTCCTGCATGGCAGAAGGGTGTTGGACTGAATGGCCCTTGGGGTCTCTTCCAACTCTATGATTCTATTATTCTATTTGTGTGTTTTTAACTTTTGTATGTTTAATTTAATTTTATATTGTTTTAGCAAGATGACTTTAACTTATTGTTGTTTTTAATTAATTGTGAAATTTTTAACTGATTTTTATCGTGAGCTGCCTTGGGTTCCTTTCCAGGGGAAAGGCGGAATATATGAAATGAATAAAGTTTAGAGGGCTTTCCCTATCATTTCCCCTTGTGTTCTCTTTGGTACCTCTGAGCCCTAACCAGGTGTCTCTGTGTACTTAGCTCTGGACCCTTACCCTTCCCTCATCTGTATTTTTTGAATTCAAAAGAACTGGTTCAAGACTTTTAAAAACATATGACTTTCGAATGAACTCAGTCTGAACAAGTTACATTTGGATTTTGTTCAACACTAAGTCAAACATTTAAAAAGCACCCTCACTCTTTGATTACATTCCTTTTCTTATTAGATTTGCTCCTCTCTGCTTTAACAGATTTGGCACTCTATAACAACATCTTTTGAAATTCACACAATAAATCTAAGAAAAATGAAATGCTACAGAATATAAGAGGTATAATGTACACAATAAATGCTCAGAGGACATAACTAGAATAGCTAAAAGATAAGTTGGAAAGTGAGGGCTATAAGAAGTAGTGTTTTAAAAGAAAAATATATACTGTCCATTGGAGAAATAGCGCTGAAAACACAACCATACAAATAATGTGATGATGAATGAAACTACCAAGATTTGGACATGAAGTTCTCAAATAGTGTTATACGAATTCAAAATGACCTGTATAACATTTTCAAATGTTATTTATGATGGGGAAAGCCCTATTTGTTTTGGCGATTGCTTTGTACCCAAAAAATTGTGTACAGTTCCATTCACTCCAGCACCTTGGCAGTTTCATTTTCATGCCTGGCCAACACGTTCTTCTTTGGAAATTGACTTTATTTTCCCGGGCAATTTATGTACATTTGCTATTTTTGGAAGGCATGTCTTCAATCTGTTGAAAAAAACAGTGAATAATCAACCAATCCCTCTATTTTCACCAAGCTGCACTGCTAACTTTCTTCTTCGTCATGTCATCTACAAGTAATGGGATTTTAAAATGCATTCAGTGTGTTGGAACCAAGCAGTCATGCTTAGAGTAGACTTATTATCTGTAATCCTAGTAATAGGATTCGACAAGAGTAAACACATTGAACCAATTGTTGATGGGTGAGTTAATACTTACATAAATTCAATTGAGCTAATGGGTCTGCTTTAGTTAGGATTGACAAGATTAAGTGGCAAAGTGCGGCTGTCCCAAAGTTGTTGGGCTACAATTCCCACAAGCCCTAGCAAATGGTGAAGACTGGTGAGAGTCACTCACCTTCTGGAGAGTCACACTTTACTCACTGCTGAACAATAGAATTCAGGCCTAAATCACTAACCTAAGTCCTTGACTGGATCTGCTCAAAAACATTACTCTCTCTGAATGCAAACAAGTTTGTTCCTTAGATTATATAATAATAAAGATCCACATAGCACACAACAATCTCATTCTACTACAGTGCTGAGCAACTTCAATAGTTCCAAGATCCAGTTACTCCATGGAAGACACTCTTCTCCCTGTGAAACCAGATGTACTATCTATCTATCTATCTATCATCTATCTATCTATCTATCTATCTATCTATCTATCTATCTATCTATCTTTCTCTCTGTGTGTTTGTTTTACTGTAGGTGGGGGACTCTAGGGAGCACACTAATTGATAGTAGACCACATGTGACCCAATTCTGCTTCTGGGCAGAATAACACATGCATCTCCCTTATGTCAGCCCTCTGTATCCACAGATTCTGTAATCATGGATTCAACCATCCATAGCTTGAAAATGTTTTTTTTTTTAATACATAAATTCCAAAAAATATAACTTAATTTTACCATTTTAATATAAGGGACACCATTTTTACTATGTCACTGAATTTAATGGGATTTGAGTATCCACAGACTTTGATATCCACAGGGCATCTGGAATCAACCCCAGCACATACCAAGGACTCATATGCTATTGTGTTCCTTCAATTTGTTTCCAGATTATGGCAACCCTAAGTAATGTATTCTGTACTTGTCTAAAGTGTCATTTATAAAGTATAATTTGAGAAAAGCTACATAGAAACTGAATTTTCATAAAGGTCAGCATATGGGGGCGGGGAGGAGGGGGTTGAGGCTGAGTGTGTAACTTGCCCAAGGTAATCCTGTGAGTTTCCATGACCAAGTGTGGAATCAAACCCTGGGCTCCAGAGTCATAGGGCTTTATTATACCAGCCTGCTATCTTGATGCAATCACATTCATTTAAGGAAATGGAAACATACTGGTTTGGAAACATTCATTGCCATGGAGGGGAGGTGCCACAAGAATGACCACAATATACTTGACTGGAAGGAAAAGGCCACAACTTTATTGAAAACAGCTATAAGGTAGGGTTAGCCCAAAATGCATCAAGTCTGGATCCCTCAACTGATCAATGAACCAATTTGTATGGTCACAGCCAAGCTTCGGGATGACAAAGGGGTAGCCGGTTAATCACTCATTTGCATCTCAGGTAACTGGTTGATCGCATCTCTACCACTTGTCACCAGGAGATGCAGATCCAGCACTGCCCCCACAATGACAACACCACACACTCCCAGCACCCCTGGGTCCCCAATGGACTCCCAATCCAGTGCTCCACAGCACTGGAAACCAGCGCCCACCAGATCCAAGATCTATGCTACCACCACAAAAGTCCGGCCCTCTTCCAAGACCGCCTTCCACCAACTCTAGCAAGCTGTGTCCCACCCTCGAGAGAGTTCCAAACAAGAGTCCCTTCAAGGGTGAATGTAGCCTGCAAATGCCCCAGATTTCCACCTGCCCAGTGTTTTTATAGAGTACACCAGTAAGCTGCATCCTGCCACTGTGGCAGCTGCCCCTATATGAAATGAGTGACCTCCAAAGTTCTTCAGTGGCAGCACTTTGCATCGTAAGGCCAAATGAAGTACTGACACCACTTGGAAATGTGTCAGTTGGGAACCATCTTTGTGGGTGAATAAAAGGTCTTCATCCTGGAATGTTGCTGTCCTCCTAAACCATGTGGCCTTAAACAGGCCCAACCATCATTGAGGAGTCAGGAGGCCCGGAAGCTCTCACCCCTTCCAGCCTCCCAGCCAATCCCCTGTGTCCTTTGTCCAGTTGTCATCCAATGGGACGATACTGCCAGCCCCAGTGCAGGGGATGTTGTCCCGATGCCAGAGCTGGAAGCACCACCCCTGCACAGCTCAACAAGCCAAGCCAGGCTCCCAGGACAGCAATCACTAGCTCCCCCCCCCCACAGCAACAAGGCTGGTTCAGTGAGTTGGGCAGCCTCATTTATCACACTTCTCTGCTATAGCACTAAGATGCTTCTCTGGCGACCTATGGTCCCATGCTCACTCTTCCACATGGCCTCTATAATCCCACCTTGTTCTGCCCTATGCTCTATTCAGCATGCCTTTGGGGTTTTTTAATTTTTATTTTTATTTTACTGCAATTTCAAAATTATGACAATGTGATTATTATTATTTTAAAGGAAAAGAAAACAAATAGAAAAGGGAAGGAAAACAGCCTGCTTGGAAGGAGCATGGGGCAAGAGGAGAGAGACGAAGAATCATGCCCACTCACACCACATGACTGCCTGAAAAGGAGAACGACAGTGGGAGGCACTTATTGAATGGAAATCCATAAAGGACAAGCTGTGCAATTTGGAAGCATTAACAAGTTTTACCTGATAATGCAAACAAACACTCCACAAATAGATGGAATACAAACCAGCAGCATGATGGACACAACATTGTGTGATGTTCTGGCCAAAGATGCTTTTATGCTGAAATTCTGCTTTGCTAAATGTGTGTGATAAAGTCCTTAGTCCAGTACTCAAACTACAACCCCGCATTAGCTCTCACTTATGTATACACCTCTCTTTTCACCTGGAAAAAAAACAAACAAAAGGAACTGCCATTGCCCAAACAGATCCTCTTATCATCAGTTCTGAAACAGTTCCATATGTTATTGTCTCACAGCTATTGTGTATTAAAAGTTTCAGTAATTTAAACTCTGTACTTATCTAAAGTACAATTTGAGAAAGGCTGCATAGAAACTGAATGTTCATAAATATCAGCACTTAAACACAGTGAGTTGCAATTTAACATTTCCATCCAGTGCCCCCTGACACACAATGCACACACATTTCAGATTTTTTGTCAGATAAACTTCAAAATATATGGCACATGGAAAAGTCAGAAAATGAAAAACTGATTGACTTATGTGACTGGTAGGTGTAAGGCTTAGTTTGACTCAAAGTTTGTACTTCAGTAAAATATAGTGGTTACACACAGGGAAGACCCCACCCACCCTTTTGTGGCAGTTTGTTTCTGCCCCAATGTTGGGCTTCAACTGAGGAGACCCTAATAAGTGGGGCAGGTAAAAAAAATCTGGAAAATTATATGGCTGATCAGATATATATATATATATAGTCAATCAATTATGAGAACAGGATATATATATCATAAAATATGAAATGTATTAAAAACTTCACAGAGATAAAATGCAGCCATTTCAAGGATTATATAAAATCTTTGGGGGGGGGGGGAAATATATTTTTAAAATAACAAATCAAGCCTGACAAAATTCCTGAAAAATTGTGAAGGAAATCCATAATCTTAGAAACCCCTCTGAAAAATGTTGTCTTCTTTTTCCAGGAGACAGCACTTACCACATTAGTTCTCCAAGGTGGCATTCAGAAGTCACCACACAAGCCCAAGGAACATATGACAAAGTTGCAGAGCTTTGCAGGCTAGACCCTGTTCCCATTACTGAGCCTATGAGCCACTTCCTCCAAAGAATGTGCCTTTGGCCCAGAACATTTGGGACAGATCACTTTGTCCAGTCACTACCATCTTGGCATTGTGTTTGGTTTTTTCAAAGCATTTTTCCACTCCAAAACAAATAGTAAATACTTTTTTATGTTTCATGAGCTGCCATTCATTGGCAATCACACAAAAATAGATACAGACTTACTCTTATTTTTCTCAATTATTATTTGAATAACTACCTGTATAAGTTGGACCTTCCCTACATACAGCAACTATGGACCTTTGCAGACTGCCAGAAATAGTACAAATTGAGTCCACTTTAAGGGTTAGGGTTAGTGCTAGGGAATCATGGGAATTGTTTTTGTTCTGAGACATTGAGCCTTCTCTGTCAGAGAGTTCTGGTGCCACAATAAAATACAGTTCCCATGATTCCCTAACCCTAACCCTTAAAGTGGACTCAATTTGCACTATTTCTAGCAGTCTGCAAAGGCCCTAAATTTCTATTCTGAATAGTAAAGGCACCTACAGGAATGCAGAGATGAAAGAAATAATTGCTTGGCTTTAGTAAACTGACCTTGCCTTTTATATCAGTAGGAGAGCATTTTCTCCTGCTTATTGAAGGAGAAGGGTGAGGCAGGGAGGAGATGATAAATGCTGCTCTGGAGGTTTTCAGTTGATGACCAGCATATAAGTACAATAGTAGTGGTGGTTGTGATAGTAATGTATTAATATGTTGGCCATGTAATAAAAGAGCTCAGAGCGCCATTAAGAAAGATCATAAATATAATATAATCCCTTAAAAATATAAATAATAACCCATTTCTACAAAAATGTAAAGAAAAGTTATAATACAAGTTGAGTCTCTCTTATCTAAAATGCTTAGGACCAGAAGTGTTTTGGATTTTGGATTATTTATTTATAACAAATAAATAAATTATTTACATACATAATGAGATATCTTGGAGATGGGATCCAAATCTAAACACAAAATTCATTTATATTTCATATGCACCTTATACACATAGCCTGAAAGTATTTTTATATAATATTTTATATAATATTTTTAATAATTTTGTTTATGAAACAAAGTTTGTGTACACTGAACTATCAGAAAGCAAAAGTGTCATTATCTCAGCCACCCATGAACAAACGTTTCAGGTTTTGGACTATTTCAGATTTTGGAATTCCAGATAAGGGAATCAACCAAAAGCAAAAGCACCTTGAATTCTTGACACCCAACATGTTAAATAGTTCTCAGGAACCTGAAAGCTCACATATGATTTTGGTTGGTTCTAACAAAGGCATTGCCCAACTGTGAATTTTGGTCCTAAGCTGTTTAAGAGTTCAAAGTCTAGACCCAGCACTATGAACTAAGCCAAGAAGCAAATAGGAAGCCAGCATAGCTGGCATATGGTCAGTGACCAATAATCTGTCCTGTGCATGCCAGGAAAAACTCTGCTCACTTATTGGGATCAACTAAAGTTTCTGGGCTGTATTCAAATCAGAGCTCATAGAATTGGCAAGTTAAAATGTAGTGTATTACTAGGACCTAGTTCTTTGCAGGGGTGATAATTGCCAAGCAATGTTACATTTTGAGCTGAAAAACAGGGGCCCTCTATGTTCCTTCTTCTACAATGAGAATGAGGTTGTCCCCATTAATCATTGTAGGTATATGGCTTACACCTGTTATCCCCCACTTCCATCCTCAAAAGTTGATCTCAGCTCTTTCTTCTGACCAAAATTTCAACATCATAAAGATTTGTATAGCTTCTTTGAAAAGCTAATAGCATTCTGGGAGGCCTCCCAGAAGTATAAATTGATGAATTTCTGACAGTATTCAGAAAAGCAGTGCTGGAGGACCTCAAAGGTTTAATGTTAGAGCATCCTTGTGCTACAGCATTGGTGCACTTCTTAGCTACACAACTCAGAAACATCAAAAATTTTAGCACTTCCAGGAGGCTTCCTGGATGCTCTTAGCTTAGTTTTGAAATTATATTTCATGTCTCATGTGGATCTAGAATTTGTTTCTGGGTGAAAGGATGTCACATTGAAGATGAAGCAAGCTTGTTTTATGCTGCTCCAGTAACTAGGACATGGAGCAGGGATTCCACCTAAATATTGGGAAGAACTTCCTGACAGTAAGAGCAGTTTGACAGTGGAATACACTGCCTCAGAGTGTGGTGAAGTCTCCTTTGGAGGTTTTTGAACAGAGACTAGATAACCATCTGTCAGGAGTGCTTTGATTGTGTATTCCTGCAGTGTTTACACTGGATGGCCCGGTGGTTTCTTCCAACTCTGATTCTGTGAAAACACAGTCTTCTCCTATCCATCACACTGTCATTTCAACACTCACAACAGCGCATAAGACAGCAGGCAGAGACCCAGCACAAGCCAAATTCAATCTTGTCTGGAAACACAGTGAGCCCTTGGTATCCCCTGGCACAGTTTGTTATACTGCAGCATCTACTCCTATGGTGGCATTAGCAGGAACTATAGCTCATCCATCTAAACCAAGACAATGGGACTAGAGAAATTCATAGGATCTGGACTTGCTGTAGGATCTCTCTTCCCCAAAGTTGGGTTCTTCAGCTAGGAAGTTTTATCAGGCAGACTAATAATTAGAATGCTGATATTTTCTCATTTCAGATTACATGAGAGAGACATAGGACAAACACAGAGCATCACACCAAATCTCATGGGAAGATTGGTACATCTATCTACAGTCAGCATATTAGCAGGCTAACCATCCAAAGATTGGAGAATCCACAGATGGACCTGCCCCTTTATCATCAATGGTGGTATGTGCACACAGTCGTACCGACACAGTCATGCACACATTGCATCCACTGATGGCAATGTGAGTTGAGGTCCTACTTCTTCTGGTATCCGTGGAAGGGTGGGTCCAGAACTGCTCTCTCACCGATACAGAGGGCCAACTGTATCCATCCATCCATCCATCATCTTTCTGGATTTTCTCTCCCTCCCTCTCTCCTTTTTTCTTCCTCCCTATATTCATCTCTCTCTATCTATCTATCTATCTATCTTCTTTCCTCCTATGTGTTTGCTAGTCAGCAAGGCTGGCCCTATCATTACACAGAGAAAGACAATCAACTTGGACATCAGATGCTAGGGGAAGCAGCAGTAGATCCATTGTTCCCTTTCATCTCCCTCTGGGAATGTCATCAAGGTATATCTCATGGAAGCAAGAGATGTACATGCACTTCAGCTCCAAGGGGCCAACAATTTCAGTCCTCAACTGCATGAATTAGGTGAGATAACAGGAGGTGCCTTAGAGTTGTAGAATCCAAAGCAAGTTCACTGATAACTATGACAACACATCATAGACAACTTTGTCAGGTGTATGCATTAATCTACTCAGTGCATAGAGGGCAAAAGAGAAACAAATATTAATATAAAGAGAAATGGTGTATATAGCGAGACCAAAAGACCTTGAATAACAAGAGGCCTGTTCTATGCAAAGCTCTTAACAAGAACCACATAATAGCCACTCAGAGCAATGGTAATGGTAATTGTGCTAAAAGCTCTTCGTAAGTAAGCTTTGTCAATTAAGCTCCTGCATTTGTGCCAAAATCCTGTACCTCAACTGAACTGAGTTCTCAATGAATATAGCCACCCCTGTCAATAAGTTCTAGTTCAACAATTCTACATCAGAGAGACTTTCCTAAGGAACATTGAAGGAACACTAACTTCTGTGTCAGTTAAGACAGAGTTTTGAGCATGCTTTAAGCAACTCTAATGGGATTAAGTGTGTCTGCCCTCTGGCACTTACCATGTGAAAACCTTTGGCTTCTTTAACCCACCCATGCATCATACAGTCATAGATTCATAGAGTTGGAAGGGGCCTCATGGGCCATTGAGTCCAACTGCCTGCTCAATGCAGGATCTCCACCTAAAGCATTTCCAGCAGGTAGCTGTCCAGCCTCTTTTTGAAGATGTTCAGAGAAGGAGACTCCACTCCTTCTCTAGGCAATTTACTCCACTGATGAATTCCTCTTACTGAGCCCTTGATATCCCCTGGTTCCAGGACCTCCCCATGGATATCAAAATCTGTGGATGCTCAAGTCCCATTAAATACAATGGCATGGTGAAATTGTATCCCTTATATAACATAGCAAAATCAAGGTTTGCTTTTCTGAATTTATATATTTTTCAAATATTTTCAAACCATGGATGGTTGAATCTGTAGATAAAAGATCTGTGAATACTGAGGGCCGACTATAAGTTCACTTTGTGGACTCCCAACTACTCCTGAATAGACTCCAGCCATGGGATTATCACTATTCATTATTAGCTTATTTTCCTGACTGTTTTTCTCTGTTCCCTCTTAGTAATCTTTCATTTCCCCTTTTTACTTGTTGTTACTCCCCACCCTATAAGACCAGCCATCAGCATCTGCAAAGATTGGCCATGTTTCGTCAGCATTCTGAAACAAGGCAGCCCCTATGGTCCATAATAATGACCTGTCCAGTCTCTCAGATGAAGTATCATTTAAATGAATCTAATTACTTTCCATTTTGACCTTGCTACCTTTTTCAATATGGAAATGACCCTTTTGTATCTGACTCCTATCAGGAAATATCTGCTCTTTCATAAATAAAGAAATCTATGTGATCATTCAAGTAATCATTTGTATCACTGAGAAAAGCCTCTCTCACATCACATTAATGGAATTAATATTCCCCTAACAGACTAGCATCTTGTTATTGTGATATGCATGTCACAAATACAAAGAGAGGGGACTAATCCATTTGAAACATGGCTACGCAGGATAATACAATCTACTCTTCCTTAGCAACTGAACATTTTATCTTTTTAATCCTTCATGAATTAGAAACCCACAACTCCCATTTTAAAATCATGAATAAAGTGCAATTTCTTTGTTAATTAATATAAGAATTTTACAAGTTCAGGTTGACTGTCATGATGCATTATTCAGGTTGTATAGTCTTGCTGCCTAAAGGAGATTGACAACATAATGGTCTGAAGTATGATGAAGTATTATGAGTTTCATGTTAGATCATAGAAACAAGTATAGATGCTATAGGTGCTCATACCTCTTTCTCTGTTGACACACTAGCCCGTAAGTACACATCATCCCTGCTCCCTCATGACCAATCTCACAGCAAGATGTGAACAGGATTCCTATTCATGTTTGCTTGGAACGAACAAAATACACTGCAGAGTTGGGAACCCTGATAAAGCAGAGTCTCCAGTTCAGCAGGGAGATCTACTCACATTCCTGTCAAGAACGTCCTACTTAAAATGGCAAGGTCAGAAGAACTGTGCAGTGAGTGATGTCTGTGGTGTATGAACCAGAGGCAGCATGCATACCCCAGTGCACCTATTCATACACTGGCATACTCCATTCAGGCTCAACACCTGAATAGGATTAATGCTGTAGCAATTCTCTGCATAAGCACTAGGGCTGTGCAACTGGAGTGAATTGGCCTGATTTGGCCCAATCTAGAATGCATCCAGATCAGATGAGATTAGGCTGAATGGGATCTGAATGGGATACTACCCCTAAGTGTTGAATGTTTCTGGACTCCTTTCAAGTTTTTCCCTGTTTCTTACCTAAGGGTTTGCTAGGCAGATACTGGAAAAAGAATCAAAAGATTTTTGAGAGTTTTCTGTGTGCATTTGTTGTTACCATAAGAAAGTGAAGCATTTTTAATCTTCTGCTCTAGAATTACTTATGCATGTGCATTTGTGGGAGATCATGGAGGATATTTTTCCCCTTTATTATTCTTAAATTTGAATTTAACTGTTTTGAAGCTGTGAGCATGCATTTCTGAAAAAGGAGCATTTCTTCCTCATTATTCTTAGGCTTACAAGATTTATTCAACTGCTTTGATGAAATAGCCATTGTTTTCAAATGGGAGGGTCTAAAGAGTGGAGGGAAACTCATGTGTTTGTTTTAGGAGCTATTTCAAAATGTTTTTTGTCTTTAATTTGCATTGTATTGACTGGGGCTTAGACAGGTTCTTCTGGTTACAATCATTCTACTCACACCCCTATTAGTTAGGGATCTCTTCATTCATTCAGAAGTTTAGTCACTAAATAATTTGGTAGTCCTGGATTAATGTATCAGACAAGAAAGATATGCAAACACAACCTTGTTTGATTGGTGCAGACACCATCACACAGAAAAAAATATAGCTGCTTTAGATTTCTCCCAAATGTATGAATGTGTGGAGCAGAAATTCAGGTTCCCATATTGCAATCCAGAATCTGAATCAAATTAGGACAGATCTGGATAAATCTGGAGCACTTTGACATGTGATTCAAGTCAGTTAAGCCATAGTTTGTATGAGGAAGCTTTTCAGAGCTCGGGTAAAAACAAAATTTAAAAGTTGTAAAGCAAAAATTATTCAGAAGACTAAACTGAGGTCACAATCCATGCTAGCTAGAGGATTCTGAGGGTTGTAGTCCAAAAAATCCTAAGTATTTAATGTACTGAATATTCCCATGAACTTTCATACTTTTTAGTCTTCAATTTAGATATCACATAGCACTGTGCCATCTGCAATTTCTGGCTGACATGAGAATGATACTAGAATCAAGACTAGATCCATACAAGAATAAATAAAAAGTCCTGAATGCACACCACCAATCTTTATTTTGAAATCTCAACTTTCAAGGCACATACAACATTATAGCATGCTATATATCTTTCTGGACCTTCTCAAAAATGGGTATGAGGCTGGAGTTTATGTCTGAACATAAAACTAAGAATTGTGTCCTGAATATTATGCATGTGAATTTTCATTCAAATATCTTGATGCTGGAGGGAGATATCATATCTCAATATATTCTTCCATACTTTTAAAATGGACACATGGGTCATGCTGGGTGTTGTTGTTTTTTTAATTAAACTTTTATTGAAAAAAGGCACATTAAAACAAACAGAAATACATACATACACACATTCTAAAATCTATACAAACTTGCTATGTATCAACAATTCATTATTAGTCCATAGTACTAGATATTAATTCAGGTGCGATTTTTACTCTCGCATCCTCCTACATTCTCTTTCCCACAATTCCTTCATCTTTCCTTCCACTACTCATTCTCCTTCATCTGTAAATTCTTTTCTCTAACCTCCTTCTCTGTTCCCACTCTTCTCCATTTCTTTAACACTTTCTACTTCATCTCTTACTACATTCGCACACCTTCTACCAGTTGCTCATACCTTCTTACTAACCTCCCATCCCCTCCTTACTACCTCTTCTTTCATCTTACCAATCACACCTATTTCTCACTTGTCCTCACTGGATTATCTGCAATCGTTGTTGTCCTCCTTAACACTTAATTTTATGTTATCTTCAAAAATAAAAGGGTTAAAAAAAAAAAAAGAACAAAAGAAGGAAAAAAATAATTATAACAGCTTTGTTCTTTCTTTAATCTCTTATTGTTACTTGATCCATTTGTGTATATACTAATATATCTCATTATAATCAGTACTTGCTTTATTTTATATATTTTATTATATTCCCTTTAAACCTGATTTCTCAATGTTGTCTTATTATTCAGTACTCATTTTGCTTAACCTTATCTTATTACTGACACCAAAGCTTATTGTGCTGTATAATCTGTATTCCTTTAAATAGTGGTCTAAATTATATTTTTAAAAAATCAGAGTCTTTGATCTTAAGAACAATAGCTAATTATTGCCAATTTGCCCCACTGTTTTTTAAAATAATTTAGAATTGGTGACCAATCTCTAAGCCCCTGTTCCCTACATTTTTCTTTTAGATAATTTGTCATTATATCCATCTCTATTGAATCATAGAGTTTATGTAGCCAGTCATTTATATTTGGGACATTCTTCATCTTCCATTTTTGTAAAAGTGTTATTCATGCTGTAGTTATTAGATAAAAAAGTAACTTTCCAACTTCTTTTTCTAAATCTTTATCCCACATATTTAATAAATATGTCTCTGGGAGGCAATTTATTTTTTTCTCTAACATCACATTTATGATTTTTGTTTACTTTAAACCAATATTTCTGGACATGAACACATGTCCACAAACAGTGGTAAAGTGTGTCAGGTTCCTTCCCACATTTCCAGCACATATTGTTACTTCCTTTGTACATTTTAGCTAACTTTACTGGGGTTAGGAACCATCAAAAGTAGACTTTATAAAAAATTTCCTTAAGATTTTGAGATACCATATGTCTTAGTCCTTTTGTCCATAGTTTGTTTCATGTGGGGTTTTTTTACCATAGTATATAGTGCAGAAATTCCATTTGCTGTTCATGCAAGAAAGCTGTTAATTCCATTTATTCTGTAAGATGGTAATTTCCACAAGGATGACATAATAGACATGTTTTCGAATAGGAAAAAAAAAATTGATATACATCATGAACAGGTTGGGATAAGCCTATGCCAGCTATATTGCAAAATGGTGCATGACATTCTCCTGCAGCACCTACTTCATGAACCTTGGAATCTACATCCATAAAATATATGTCAAAGTATACATAGGTTTGCGGGTATAACAAAAGCAATGGTAATATTCTTAAAGTTGTATAATAGACCCATTTGGTGCTATATAGGTCAGTATAAAAGAACATGGAAGGTAGGTTTTTCAGTCTGATTTCCTAACATCATTGTCGTCATCATTATTACCCTGCCTTTTAAAAACCATTGTTAGAAATCCACAAAATGCAAAAATTAAAACACAATCAAAGTCAGGAAAAAATTAAAACCAGATTAAAACATTTATCATTAAAACACACACACCAGCACAATTAACAATATGCAATGCATTGTGTAAGATGAGTCTTATATAATCACTCATCCAACGCCTGTCAAAATGGAGATGTTAGTAGTTATTAGTATCAGAAATGAAAGTATATGATAACAACCACTTTTTTGCTTCTGGTAGGCTAAAAGCTCTGCTCTTTGGTAATTAAATTGAAGATTATGCCTATTTATTTATTTTACATTTTATGCCCTTCCTTCCAGTATGTAAATACACTGAAGGCAGCATGCAAAATAACAATACTACAATTATCCCCAGACAGTCATTGAATTCTGTGAGCTGCCTCTAACTAGTAATGTGAAGATTTTTTTAAAAAAACCCCTCATAATAGTGACCAGATGTTTCTAACTTGGCCTACATAAATGATCAGAGGGAGAACAGCCAGTCCTCCTTCACGCCTCAGAATCTGAGGCCAGTTAGTAATGAAAAATATGATTAAAAAGCAAATCATTTTAGTTTATCGCAAGCATAAAATTAGGCAATCACCAAAAATGCAAGGAATATATATTTTTAGTTGGTTTCTCTTTTTAAAAGGTATTTGGCATTATGTGAAGGTTTGTGTTTTTTTTAATTACAGTTTTATATCACATTCTCTCTCCACTTTCAAGAGATAAAGGGTAGGCATATTTCCTTGCCTTGATACTGAATTGCTCAGCAAGCATCAAATATGGAATCATTCCTTTTCTGAGCAGCTTTTCCCAGCTCGTGTTGGTGTGTGCATGTTGATGGTATTTCACACAGGTCTCTTATTGTTACCTCTTTGGAATTAGAACTGCTAACAGTAGGCATGGCACAGTACTCTTTGAAAATTCTAACATTACCCTCCTCAAAGAAGTATATAAAAGAGAGTTTTAGATCTGTATGGAGGAGAGCAACTATGTGCAATATTTTGGAGAAATAATCAAGAGAAGCCATTTATTCAGAGGAGAAACTCATTGAAGAATGCTTGGTTAGGAGGTATGACCACCAGGTTCATGATAAAGAACAAGACTCAGGGCCAGCACCATTGTTAAGAAAGATGAGACAAACACCTCAGTCAACAGATGTTGGGTGGTGGCAGCAACATGTTGGATAAGAGTTATGTGTCCTGTACCTCTGAACCTAGGTCTTCAGGGACAATGGGCTGAGGAAACATCCACCTCTCCTTACCCACTGACTCTTCTACAAGAAAAGGTGATATCTTGATCTTTACCTCAGGCAGAAAAATGCCTCAGGCTGATCTTGATCATACTGTCAGTTAGAGTAAAGGTGAATTTCAGGAGAAACCAAATGGAATTTCCAATTTCAATTGCAATATTTCAAATGCAGTAGCACTTTGCAACCCTCTGATATTCTTTGGCCAAGAGCCTACATTGCAGAATATAGCAAAAAGGGTCTACAGCTAGAACTGCATTACAACTCTCCTCTTCACTCACCTTCTGGGGTCACAGTGTAGCCTCCCCACAATCATCCAGTTGCTGTTGGAGAGGCAGCTATCTGATGCATCTGAGACATAACCAAATGCAAACTGATGACTTTATTGCCAAGGGACAAAGACAATACCAATCTCTGCAATAATTTTTCAAATGACATACACAAGAATACATTGGATTTACATTTATGTGCAATGCTGCACTTTCTCACTCACTCACTTTTGCTCTCCCCCTGACAAAAGTGTGTCTCACCTTGGCCCAGCCTTGGCTTTTTTTCCCCTCTTTCTTTCTTTCTTTCTTTCTTTCTTTCTTTCTTTCTTCCTTCTTCTTCTTCTTCTTCTTCTTCTTCTTCTTCTTCTTCTTCTTCTATTCTTATCCCTGTTTCTCCTCTTAGGTAGGCAACTAAAGTTCTTGTTTTCCTTCAGACATTTTTATCTCATCATGACTTTGGGGGGTTGCAGACTGCCAGAAATAGTGCAAATTGAGTCCACTTATAGGGTTAGGGTTAGTGCTAGGGAACCATGGTAATTGTTTTTTTTCTGGGACATTGAGCCTTCTCTGTCAGAGACCTCTGGGGCCACAATAAAATACAGTCCCCATGATTCCCTAACCCTAACCCTAAAAGTGGACTCAATTTGCACTATTTCTGGCAGTCTGCAACCCCCCTTTCTTTACCTTTTATTCTAACTCACAGTTCTCTTTCCAATGGAAATGATATTTTCTTGTTTAAACTGCTGTAGCATTTAGATCTGAAGGGTGATATTGTAAAGTTAAACAAACATATAAGAAACTCCATACTAAATATCTCTATTAGAATAGTTGTTTTGAATCCAGGAAACTGACAATGCAGTGGGTTCCCATGGCTAAGTAGGGATTTGGTTTCCTGGGGTCTTATAGTCACGACGCTGGCTCCCTAGTTCATACAACACTCCAAATACAAGGTTCTCTTTTTCTCACACAGCCCTCTTCCACACATCTTCTCTGACTTTGTGACCCAATATCCACCAATGTATAGTTCCAAACAAAAAATACCCAAGAGACATTAGCTGAATCTGCAATAAGCAAAATAAGACATAAGAGAAAGTTATCCCAAAAGAAACAAAGCAAATCTTAACTAATGTTGGTCTTTGAGAGATACAAATTGCAATATTCCCACACACCATGGAATAGATATGTGTGTGATGATAATTATAAATATATATATATGTGAAGTTATTATCAAACAAGTAGGAAGGTAATACCTGACAATTATATGTGAAAATTATTTGGAGAACAGTTGTTTCAGTGTTACCAAACTAATGATAATATTGGTGCTGGTGCTGGTGCTGTTCCTATGGCTGCTGGGCTTGTGTAGCAGCAGCATTGTTCAAGTTGTGAGCAGTTGTGCAAGCATGCCTCACTTAACAAAGCCTCTGACAAAGAAGTTTCATTTCAAAAAGTATTTTTACATCTGTCCAGCCCCCACTTTTTCTTTCTTATCTTCTGTTTATCTAGAAGTTTGTTTAGCATTATTGGCCGTAGGCTGGCGGTGAAGGAGGGCTAGAGTAATACAGACTTTCAATATCGGGTTGTAGCAGTACGAGTAGTTATCCATGCAGTAAAGTATGAATTGGGAAAGAATGGGATGCTTCCAGAATCCCTTACTGAACATGTGTGAATAGCAAAACTGAGAAAAAAGGGGAAAGTGAATAAGCCTACTTCATCAACTCTCCCAGCATGTTTTTAAAAAGTAGAGATATGTAAAATATGGTCATTGAAATGGAAGCATAAGAAAAATGGAGATTGGCAAAAGAAAAGAAAAATGCTTGAATACATTTAAGAAGAAATTTTCAGTTGGACTCTAGGAGGCTTAAAATGTTTTTGTTTATTTATGGAAGGCTTAGTTGACCTGATTGTTTCATTTCACATGTGCATATTGTTCATTTTGAATAAAAACTTTGCTGAAACGTTGAACAGCTCTTTTTATGTGTGTGCTGTAGGAACCTATCCCTATTCTTTCCATGTTATTTCTTACCTCAAGTACCAAAGCTTCTGTTAAAGAAGTAATGCCAGGAACACATCTACTTCATTAACTGAGGTATATCTGTAGAATGATCTGTTTCATGACCTCATACAGGGCCATCTTATACTAAATGGTCTGTGTGATACATAAGCTTGCCCACAAGCACTATATGCATCATGTTGGTATGAGAAAGGAGAAATCCAAAGATGAATTCAGAGAAGAAAGAGAAGAAGAACAATAAATGGGATAAAGAGAAATGTATGACCAAAAAGACTGTGACACAGAGAAACTGAGAATCAGGGCCCTTTCACACTACCCTTTCACACTAATTATAATACTATGATTTTACTTTAACTACCATGCCTGCATCCTGTGGAATACAGGGGTTTATAGTTTGGAAAGCCACTAGAGCTCTTTGGGTGAGAATCCTAAGTACCCCTCCCTAAACTACAGAGCCCAGGATTCTTTAGGTTGTTTTATAATTAAAGTGGAACCATAGTGCTATACTTGTGAAGTATGAAAGGGAGCAGGCAAATACATACAAGGTAAATGGATTGCATGGGTGAGCAACCATTGCAACAGAAAGCAAGAACAGAAAAGGAAGTGCTATTGAAAATATTTGTCAGATGAGGTGAGATTAAAACACATTCTCCTACAGTTTGCTAATTGAGGTCTAATCTGCACTACAGAAATAATGCAGTTTGATCTACTTTAACTGCCATGGCTCAATGCTATGGAATTCTGAGATTTGTAGTTTTGTGAGATATTTAGCCTTCTATGTCAGAGAGCTCTGGTGCCACAATGAACTGTAAATCCCAGATTACGTAGCATTGAGCCATGGCAGTTTAAGTGGTGTCAAACTGCATTATTTCTTCAGTACAGATTAGCACTCTGCAGCTCAGGGTGAGTGTGGGATTTACCAGCCCAAATACAGGCTGTGCACCTTCAGGTTTATTGTACATAGCAATAGTCATCTAGTCTGCACAGAGCTTGAAAAAATGTAACTGTTTTGGACTTTACTTTCCAAAGCTCCCAGCCAACATGGTCAGTGGACGTGTTGACTGTGGGATTAAAGGAGCCTTAGTCCAGAAAAGTAATATTTCTAATCTGTGATGTGTACTAACA
Organism: Phrynosoma blainvillii; assembly: GCA_026167975.1. Lineage (NCBI taxonomy): Eukaryota > Metazoa > Chordata > Lepidosauria > Squamata > Phrynosomatidae > Phrynosoma > Phrynosoma blainvillii. The sequence continues at coordinate 274,382,304 of JANUYF010000002.1, forward strand.
GTCCAGTAAGTTGCAGAGATATGTGTGGTGCCAAGGAATAATATCCACTGCTGCTATAGTTATTGTAATTTGTATTTTGTAATTTGTTGGCATTTGTCTTATTTTAAAACTGTTTTTGATCCCAGGTACAGGGATTCTTTTACTATTTCTATTTCTTCATTGTCAAGATTGAACTTGTAAAGATCCTCAGTGGTCATTATTTTTGTTCTCTTTATGTTCAACATTAACCCTGCCTTTGCACTTTCTTCTTTGATCTTCCTTAGTAGGTGTTCCAGGTCAGTGAGGTTTTCTGCTAGTATTATGCTGTCATCTGCATATCTTAGATTGTTGATATCCCTTCCTCCTATTTTCACTCCTCCTGCTTCTGTGTCCAAGCCTGCTTTTTATATATGTTTTGCATACAAGTAGAACAGATAGGGTGAAAGGATACAGCCTTGTCTGACCCTTTGCCAATTGGGAAACATTCTGTTTCTCCGTGTTCTGTTCTGACAGTAGCCTCTTGTCTTCAGTACAAATTCCTCACCAGGGCTATCAGATGTGTTGGCATTCCCACATCCTTAAGGGTGTTCCATAGCCTTTCATGGTCAGTTAAAGGCTTTGCTATAGTCTATAAAGCAGATGCTGATTTTCTTTTGGTGTGCTCTATTAGCCATCATATGTTAGCAATGTGATCCCTAGTGCCTCTTCCTTTCCTGAACCCCACTTGGACCTCTGGGATCTCTCTTTTCATGTAATTATTATTATTATTATTATTATTATTATTATTATTATTATTATTATCCCGCCCCTCTGCAAATGCAATTGGGGTGGCTTACAACAATAAAACAGCGTAAATATACAATCCCAAAACTCATGGTTGGGGTCTATGTTGCAGAATTTTGAGCATGATTTTACTTAGGTAGGAGATCAGTGCTATGGTCCTGTAGTTGCTGCAGTCTCCAATACCTTCCTATTAACAATTTCTCATCAAAGTAATAACCAGGATTGATCCTGCTTAGCTTCCAAGATCAGATGTAATCTTTTGCCTTTAGGGTATTTAGGCCAGGTTTCTTTGACAGGATTCTTTTAAGAGTGTCACTTGCTTGTACTAATACAACATTAAGTCCCATAGAATTCTTCCATCCTAAAAATATGTTTAAGACTAGACTGTAAAGTGCCATGAATTATACCTTGCAATATTTATTGCATGTATATTCTGATTTTCCACCCAAAATGGTGCTTGAGGCTGATAACAATGATACAGTTTAAAAACAATTAATCAACGTGACCCGATAACATTACAAAACAAACAAATAAAAGTTCAACAATAAAAGAAATAGCCAGCACTCAAGCCATTAACACCCCCCCACACACACACACCAGCAATAGAGGAGCTTTCATGGCAAAGAACTGCCTGAATAAAAATGCCTTTGCTCAGGGAAGGAAAACAGAGAGTGGAGTCAACCTAGCTTCCTTCAGCAGAGATTTCTAGTGACCGGGGGAGGCCCTAAGAAGCATCTTTCTCTTGTCTCATGATGGTAGTGAGAGCAAAAGAAAGCCCTCCCTTGGAGATCTTAATGTCTGAGCACACATATAATGACTAAAACCTCTGTCTCTCCTTCTTCTCTTCTCGCCCTGTGTTTCTATGAATACTTCAGTTCTATCCTACCATCGCAGAACTATGTTTCCTGTTATCATTGTACCATCATTTAATTTAAGATGATACTATTGTAAAATGGTAGATCTAAGATGTTCTTTCAGTGAGAGGACTAACATGTTATGCTATTTTCCTCCTTAAACTGCTGTTCTTTCTGCCCAGTGATATCCTGGTGAATATTTTCACTTCCACACCATTTATTCATTCAATTCACTCTTTCTTACAAATGTCATTTTCCTTTCTAAAGTCTGCTGGATAGCCTTACTTTGAATTCTATATCTCTGTTTATAAGTTAGTCCATTTCATCCTGTTTTACTCCCAAGATTGGGACCCATACAGGTTAATTCATACATTACATTTGTAGGTTAGTTCATTTCATACGATCTTTAATGCCTTGGGTGCCAAGAATGCTTCATAGCAGAGCAACTTTTATAATGGGGAACTGCTTTTTCCCCAACCATTAGGATTTGCTGTGCCCTAGGGACCATCTCTTAAATAGAAGTGATCCCCCTATTAGTGCTTTACAAGTCTAAGCAACAGCATAGCAATAGCATTTACATTTCTATACCTCTTCCTACTGAACTAAGCAATCTTTAAGCAGTTTACAACGTGTAAGCCAATTGCCCCAAACAAGCAGGGTATTCATTTTACTGACTTTCAAAATGATGGAAGATTGATCAAACTCATAGTGTTGTCGCTGCAATACTGGGGGCTTGTTCCCACTACAAAATAACCTGGTGTGGAAACCAGGTTATTTTGTGATCAAATCTCTCTGGGGCCATTTACTCCCCTTTTAATCCCCTTTGTCATTCACACTTGAGGAGAACAGCTGCCATGGAGAGGAAGAGGACCTTGCTAGAACTTGAAGGCACACAACAACAAATAGAGGAGGGGATTGAATGAGAAGCTGGCAAGAGCTGGCCCAGCCCCCAGAGCACTAGGGCTTGAATGAGAAGCCAGCAATAGCCGGCCCAGCCCCCAAGGCACCGAGGCTTGAATGAGAAGCCCAGCCCCCAGAGCACCGAGGCTGGCTGAAAGAAGCTGGCAGGAGCCAGCCCAGCCCCTGGATGTGGATCCAACCCGTCATCCCCACTTGTTGAACATGGATCGGATTTGGGACTTTTCAAAATAACCACCCAAAAACTAGTGTCAGAAAAGAGCGGTTCTTTTGCATTTGCCTCATTTCAGCACGATTTAAACTGAGCACAGTAAGATCCGAACTGGTTTCAAGTGGGAATGATGGTCATATAACCCAATCAGCAATTGGGGTTAAATCCTAGTGGGAACAAGGCCTGGCATTTAACCAATGCACCACCAGGGCTCCTTAAGCATAGATAGTGTAATATGTTTTCATACTAAGGCACAACTCTGGATATTTTGATGTGTGGAATCTTCTACTAGAACCTGGTCAACAGTCTGAGGAACAGTGCTCAGTGAACTTCTTCAGCTCTTATCTGATATGTCTGATATACTCAATATAAGTCGACCTCATGTATAAGTTGAAGACAGGTTTTTGGGCCAAGATTTCAGATTTTGATATGGCCCATAGATGAGTCAAAAGTAAACCTTAGGGGCATATAACAAAGGATGTCAAGGCTGAAGCAAAGGAAAATGATACAGAAGAACCTACAAAATTCCAGCAGGCATAACTGTCTGTGCTAACTCTAAAGGATGGATGGATGGATGAGTGTGTGTGCTTCCATGACAGATTACACTCTTGCCTTTCACCAAGGAATGGTTCCTTTTTTGGGGGGGGGGGAGAATTAAAGTACAGTGCTTCCATTGACCTGTGGATAAGTTAACAGGGTTTTTTGTGTTGTTGTGTTTTTTTTATAATTTTTTGACCAAAATTTACATGAGTATATACAGTACACCTCAAGTATATAGGCTTCATTTCAGTAAGGATGGAAGTGCTTGAGGTTTTTGCAGGGAGAGGGAGGTCTAGCACCACATAAATGTCCAAGGAGAGAGTTCTAGGCATGACTGTGGGTGATAGTGTTAGGGCAACCAAAATTTGAGTGGCAAATGAACAGATCTAGTTAGCAGTACAGACTGGACTTTAAGAACAACATATTACATTTCTGTGGAAAGAACCAGGGTGTGTATGTGTGGACCTACAAGTATGAAATAGTGATAAGAGTTTAATATAGCTACTGTGGTGTACTCATTACCGTGTTGGGCTTTGAGTGGAAAGATTCACACCCAATGCTCAGGGGGGGGGTTACAGATTGCCAGAAAGAGTGCAAATTGAGTCCACTTTTAGGGTTACGGTTAGGGTTAGGGAATCATGGGAACTGTAGTTTATTGTGGCACCAGAGCTCTGACAGAGAAGGCTCAATGTCCCAGAAAAAAAAAATCAATTCCCATGATTCCCTAGCACTAACCCTAACCCTTAAAGTGGACTCAATTTGCACTATTTCTGGCAGTCTGCAACCCCCCTCAGTCTTCATGATCATTGAATGAATTTGGGCCAATCAACCTAACATTTAGTATGATTGTATCAGGAATAAAATGGAAAGGCCTATATACCTCAGTTCTCTGGAGACAGAATGAGATTTTTTAAAAATGCACATCTCCATGGTGAAGAAAATAATTTCATTGCTTGCCTAAGTTCCTAAATTTCTGAAATGATCAGGTCAGTTACTGGTCAGTACCACCACTGATGTGTAGAAAAACTGACTTAATTCACTGAGACCAGAAGAAATCCACCTGCAATAGAGATGGTTCTCAACAAAGGCTTGTGAAATCTGGCGTTGCTAAGGGAGGGGGGAATCTAATTGTTCCCCTGCTCTTTCCAAAGTCATTCTGACTTTTCTACAGTGGCATAAGCTAAACTTAAATGAGTTAATTAACAAGATTTATTCAACTTCTATGGAAAAATAATAGTGTTGGTTTGCAACTTATTCAAGGGACAATAAATGTGCAAATATTTGCATCATTTAATTGCCTGCAGGAAAGATCACTTGGGCTGAATTTTAATAGGCCTTTCCCCCTTTCCTCTAAGGATTAGCTGCCTGCTTAACCACTTTATTTCCACCATTCAGTATCTAATGTTTGATCTCTTAGTCTGATCACACCACTGGAACTTCACAAGGGAGAACCTTTAATCTTCTCCCTTCCCTTGCATTCAGTCTTTGCTTTCATGTTAAGAGACTAGAAATTTGCAAGTTTCTCTGAAGAGGGTCCCTGGCTGTGGTCTTAAGAGCTGTTGAAATGTCAAGTCGCTTTGTGCCCGGAATTTTCAAAAATAGTGTGGAGAATAGTGTTGCGAGGAATTTAGAACCTTTCTCAGGCCAATCAGGGAAAGCAAATTTAAAAATGAAAAAGCAAAACCACACTTAAGTAATGTCAGTTTTCATAGTAAAGCAAATGATCTCTGTGGCTAATTCATGTAGAATTTGAATTATCCATCAGTGTGGTCAGTGGAACTAGGATTCAGAGAGGAGTGGAGATGCAAAAAAGATGGGAACAGGGTTGCCATTGAGGAATTCCAGAGGAGAGCCCCCTGTGCTATGTTTCAGACAACCTGTAATTTATAATAATAATAATAATAAATAAAATTTATTTGTACCTCTGCATAGCAATCGGAGCGGCTTCCAACACAAAAATACAATACAATAAGATCAATCCCAGACCCCAACCCTCCCACCCCTTAAAAAATTATTAAACAACATCAATTTAAGGGCCTTTGCAGACTGCCAGAAATAGTGCAAACTGAGTCCACTTTAACTGCCCTGGCTCAGTGCTAGGGAATCATGGGAACTGAAGTTTATTGTGGCACCAGAGCTCTCTGACAGAGAAGGCTCAATGTCTCAGAAGAAAACACAGTTCCCATGATTCCCTAACACTGAGCCAAAGCAGTTAAAGTGAACTCAATTTGCACTATTTCTAGCAGTCTGCAAAGGCCCTAAGAATGGGGAGGCTGGCTATGAAAGAACTAGAAAAGATCCTAAAATGCAAAGATATACAACTCAGCACAAAAGTTAGAATCATACAAGCCATCGTATTCCCTATTACCATGTATTGTCCCTATTACCTGGACAATTAAGAAAGATGATAGGAAGAAAGACAATTCATTTGAGATGTGATGCTGGAGAAGAGTGCTGAGGATCCCATGGACAACCAAAAGGACAGACAAGTGGGTCTTAGAGCCGTTCCAGCCGGAAACCTCTCTGGAAACCAAGATGACCAAACTGAGACTGTCGTACTTTGGACACATTATGAGAAGAGAGGACTCATTGGCAAAAACAATAATGTTGGGAAAGGTGGAGGCAAGCAGGAAGAGAGGAAGGCCACATGTCAGATGGATGGACTGAATTAAGGAGGTCATGTGAATGGGGTTACAGGAATTAAGCAGAACAGTGGAGAACAGAGGATCTTGGAGATGTCTCATTCATAGAGTCGCCATGAGTTGAGATTGACTCGAGGGCAGTTAACAAGAATTCCTTGGCTAAGAAAACCTATGACATTTATTGGGCTGCCATAAATTGATAGGTGTCTTGAAGGCACATAATCAACCATCACAGAAGCTTAGAAGTTCTCGCAACAGTCTCGGTTAATGAAATTCCACTAATACTGGTATGCCAGTGTTTCCTGCACCCTCCTCTGCAGGCTCTTGCCTTGTTCCTCCCACAGTCTTGTCAGTAAACAAGGTTTTACAGAGTCAATAGCATCACCTTCATGCCACTTGTGGTTTTAGTGAAAGCCCAAGAGTTTCCAGTTGCTTGCCTCAGGCAACGTCTTGGGCATTTTGTATTCAAAAGCTGAGGGTCTAATGTCTGGCCAAGTTACACAAATTAATCATTTGGTGACAGTTAATGTGTTAAATATGTCAATGTTGGCTTCAGAAAAATACCACTTTGCTGCTGTTAAACTTTTCCCTTTTATCATCCATTTAGATCTCTTGCAGGAATGACCTATTCCATTATTTTGAAATCAAAGACAGGTTTCTTTTTTAAGACTGAGGAATCTCTATAAATCACTGCTGCTACTTTTCAGACTTCTTGCTGCAAAGCTGATGCAATGGGACCATAGTGCTCTGTTTTGTTTTTCCTCTCAGTTATTCATCCATCCTCTCTCTGTATTTTCATTACACACAGTCCAGCATACAAATGCACGCCACAGATCGGCACTGCCAAAATACCTATCGAATGAGACATTCAGTCTTCCCTGTGCCAAAAGAAAGTGTTTGGCTGAAGCGGAATTCCTGTAAATATTCCCACTGGCCTGAATGAGCCAATTCATCTGAACTGATCGTCTAGCCAAGGTGCAACAAGGTTTTCAAACTACTTGATCTAATTGTATTGTACCTCCCACATTATGTACCATCTGGCCTCTCAAAAGAATGATGGGTAGTGTTAAGGTCAGACCTCCCATGGGAGAGAAGGAACTACTGGAGGAAGAAGTGCTCTGATAATAGTAGCTTCAGTTCTCACTGGAAACATTTCACCAAACATAGTGAAAACCTGAGGCACTGTGCTGTATCAAAGACTGAAAAGCCTTTTTTTTTTTTTTTTGGTCTTCGTTTTACTAAGCATTGTACAGCAGAACTTCCAGAAGCAGCCTGTCCATTCTATGCTTCGTGATACTTCTCTACAGTCTTCTTTCCTCCTTCTTCTTCCTCATCCTTGCTTGTCATGAACTCCTCAGAGTATCCAATGCAAAGAAAATTGGTCACTGACCGAACAGAGGACGTTTTCACACGGGCTTTTGGAGGACGCTAGCCGGCCTCCGTCCGGCCTCCGTCCGGCCCCACTCCGGCAAAATGTTAAATGTTTCATACGACGTCGCAGCAAGCCCCGCCCCTTCCGGTGCCATCCCTGGCGCTAGCCGGCGTCAGTCCGGGGCTTGCTGCACGTGTTCACATGACGTCGCAGCAAGCCCCGCCCCCTTTAGCTCTAACTCCGGCATCAGCGCCAGAGTTGTAATTCCTTTTTTTAAAAGGAATTAGGTCGCTGCCGCCGGAGCCATTCCGGAGTGAGCGGAAGGCTCCGTTCCGGAATGGCTCCAGGTGGATTTGGACGTTTGTGTATGAAAACGTACAAAGTTGGCCACCCCTCTTCTAAATAAACATAAATTCTAAAATAGTTATTTTCTATTCCACAGTTTGTTCTTGCTTTGGGATCAAACATTTTTCTATTTATTTATGTATATATGTAGTTGTAAGATGTATCTACCACTTTTCAGCACACCTTACTCTGCTGTCGAAAATAAGATAAAAATTATAGATGTGAAAGATCTTTCATTCTTGACTTGGTTATTTTTCTTTCAATCCTTTTTTCCCCCAATCTTTATTTCATATACATTTGCAAATCTAGGCGAGCACATAGAAATTCACATATATTTTAATACATTTTATCTAATTCATTAATTTTCACCATTGAATTTACCGTGCTTTTCCATGTTTCCTAGTATACCCATTTTTATATTTTTTAAAAAAAATTATTTAATTCTGTTTATCCCGTGTTTATCCCAATATGGGACACAAGACAACTTACAAAATAAGTCAAACTAAAATATAGCTAAAACAATTTTATCCATTTACATTTTAAATGCATGTCTATGCTTTATATATCAGAAACACCCCCTAAGCCTTACAAGTTCTTGAGAGGAAGTCTGTATTGCTTCACAGCAAAATCTCAGAAAATCTGAGAACACTGTGCAATTTCATCAAGACTGTTATATCCTATAAAATTCTTTCCCTTCCTTAGAGAAAATACAAAAATATTTACCTGATATTACAGACAGCAACATACATGTCTAACAAAACAGAGAGGATAATCTTTGCTGAGGATTCAGTATTGATCAGAAGATCAGCTTAAGGAAATTTTTGAAGAGACGGTTGGATTTAACAAAGAATTATCTTTTTCACTGCAGCCAAATGAAGTGGCAGTAAACTCCAGCTCCCTGGCAGAACTGTCCGAAGTATATAACTATGTCAAGAGCTTTTAAATAAAAGGAGGAGGGGAGGAGGAGGAGGAGGAGAAGGAAAAGCTTGGTTTTCTGTTTCTCAGGAAATGGTATTTTTGGGTCAATTCATGTTTTCTCAATAAAACTTTGGCAGTTAAGCTAACCCTGTTTAACACTGCTTTGGATCTCAATGGCTTGAGATGGCTGTTCTAACTCACCTTTGGTGATCTCTTTCTTTTTTAATTTACTTATGTAGTTGAGTATGAAACATTAAACAGGTTCAGTCTGCCAAACAGTCATAATTAATTATGGAGCAACACTAGCTCTTCAGACATTCTTTGCTTTGGGATTTTAACTGGCTGATTATAAGAGGCTCAGTAAGACCCAAATTCTCCCTTGAAAAAGCAAAAGAAAGAGAAATTATGTTTGAAACAGCAAAACAAACAAACAAACAGAAAACAGTCACACCATCACAGAAGCTGCATCTTCATTGCAGAAATAATGCAGTTTGACACTACTTTAACTTCCATGGCTCAATGCTTGGGATTCTGGGAAATGTAGTTTTCAGTTATTTGTTCTTCTCTATCAGAGAGCTCAAATGCCACAATAAACTACTAATCCCAGGATCCCATAGCATTGAGCCATGCCAATTAAAGTGGTTCAAACTGCATTATTTCTGCAGTGTAGATGCTGCCTGAAAGAGACGGAAGCAGGATCTAGCAGCCCCCAAATGTTACACATGCCAAAATGTAACTAAGAGCAGTATGATCAGATGTCATAACCACAAAGAAGGACAAGACACTGTAAAATGTAGTAAAAATGTATTCAAGAAAAATGTAAGACATTTCAAAATAAAAGCTAAAAGCACTAATACACTCATACCTCCACATTCACTAGGATTAGGGGCACAGGGCCCCCATGAATGTGGAAAAACCACAAATAATAAAAACACTTCTTGAAGAATCTTTTGGTCCTCCAGTGCAACTCTGTGTTCAACATCTGTCAGACATTGACCATAGAACTGCACTGGAGGAGCTACAAATAACTAGTGGAGTGTTCTTTCTAGGAATTTCTGGGTCCCTCAGTGTGACATTTGGTTAAAGTTGACCATAGAGTTACATTGGAGGACCTGGATATTCCTAGAGATAACATATTAATAAAATCCGTGAATAATCTAAGGACGTTTTCACACTACCTGGCTTAAGCCACCTGGAGCCTTTCCGGAATGGCTCGTGCCACTCATTCCGGAATGGCTCCGGCGGCAGCAACCCTAATTCCTTTTAAAACCCGGAATTACCTTTAAGCCGCTGAAGCCGGAGTTAGCATTGGTTCGGCCGGAGTGAGGCCGGACTTACTGCTCCGTGCGTTTGAACACACGGAGCAAGGAGCCGGACGGACGCAGGGATGGCACCGGAAGGGGCGGGGTTTGCTGCGGTGTGAAGGGGCGGGGTTTGCTGGAAAGGGGCGGGATTTGCTGGAAATGGAGCCGGAATGGGGCCGGACGGAGGTAGGATTGCGTCCTCCTAAAGCCCCGTGTGAAAACGCCCAAAGCCGCAAAAGTCAAAGCCGCAAATGTGGAGGGACAAGTGCATAAATATAAATTCATTTCATTTTATTCAGTTTATTTATAGCTATTTTATATAGTTTATTTATAGCTATATTACATATACTGTATTTTACTATGGACACAACCATATTTTTCTGATGAACTTATCTTTATAAAAATATCTTGTTGGCTTGCAATATATTTATAGAACTCTGAACAAGACAAATGCTTAAAATTGTACTTTACTAGCTACAAACCCTTACTGAGTCTACATTTTAATTACTCCTTTCATTTGTCCATTAAGCTGAAATTAAGGGGAGGGAAACCTTTCAGTATTTGCAGTATTTGCATAATGCCCTCAAGCAGCCCATTGCCTAACATGTTTGCTGTTCTTTTTCCCTCTGAGAAACAAATGCACCCTGAGCTCCAAGGGCAAGTCTTATCTGCTGCTACTCCTAGGGAAAAAAAACTTATATTAGAAAAAAGAAAGTATCCATCCTATCCCCTTATTTGCAGCGAGGAAAGGCTGCCAAGTTGATGCATTTCTCAAAGGAGAATAGCAAATGTAGTGTTACTCAATATGCTTCTTACTCATACTCAAAATGGGGAACATTTTGGAATTCCTCCTTGATAGAAAGTTGAAATGTAGAATGTCCTCAAAAAGAAGGATGTCTGGTCACCATGACTAAGAGTTCATAGGTATAGAGAGAGAAGATAGGAATTGCAGAGGTGAATGAGAAAAATGTGTGGTTTTCTTCCAAATGTTATTTAACATTAACTACTTTTACATTTTCTTGGAGAAACCATAATCTTGTACAGAATCTACATCTTAATCATGTGACATGATTTTTTTTTGTCTTGACTATAAAAACATATGAGTCAACAAAGATAACAACTACCTTGTCAGGGAAGCCAAAATTCTTCAGACGCCTAGATACATTGTTTGTGCCAACAATATTTCTTAATTAACAATGACGAAAAGCAATTCAACCTCTCACCAAAAAATAATTTAAAAGCTATGGTTTTTTAAAAGGATATTGAGGCTGTATCAGATGCACTCCAGCAGCTCCTTAGAGATGGGAGAGTTGTCATGGAACACAAGGAAAGCAAATATCTAACCCAAATCTTTAATAAAGAAATGGGGAAGGAACCAGGAAATTATAAACAAGTAAAGCTGGTCTCTGGGGGCAAAAGTATACAGTATTAATAAGAGATGAGGTCACACAACCTCTGTGTCAGCCTGAGATGATGTGAGCTTTAAAAAAAAATAGACATTTTCCAATGAACAGTGCTGAAATGTACCTCATAAATCTCAAGTTCCTGACAGCAACTGAGACTGCTGCCACACTGCAGAAATAATGTAGTTTGACACCACTTTAACTGCCATGGCATAGTGTTATGGAAATTCTAGGGTTAGTAGTTTTGTGAGATGTTTAGCCTTTGCTGTCAGATTGAGGCTCTGTTGAGAGGTCCACAGACCAGAGCTCCATTCTGTGTATAGCTGTCAAACAACCCTCTTTTCAGGGCTGGTAATTATCACCCCTTCTAATTCTTGATTTCTCACTATCCAGCCTTCCATACCTTTCTTTCTATTATCCTTGTATGGTTCTTGAAGTTGCATTGGTTTTGTGTGATTGTATGCACCTTTGCTCATTTTGAAATAAAACTCTTTTATTAATTGAAACTGGACTCTCTGCAGCTTGTACTGACATACTGTGCAATATTGTCCATTGGGTATTATGACTTCAGATGTTTTAAAAAGCATGTCTATTGTCTGAGGCCTCCAATTACTCTTCCATGCTACAGAAATAAAGCAGTTTGACACCACTTTAACTGCCATGGTTCAATGCTACAGAATTCTGGGAATTGTAGTTTGTTGTGGCACCAGATCTCTGACAAAGAAGGCAAAATCTGGACTAAACAACTGCAGCAGGCCCAGGGAACAATTTTGTGTCCCTGAGTACCAAAAGTGGCCAAAGAACCTCTTCTAATTTTGAAAAATTTGTATTTCTTTCTTTTCTTAATTTTTCCTTTTAAATTTGACTGAATTTGCATGTTTTACCTCTATATACATCAAAATATTCCTGATGCAAAAACATGGAGACTTCTTGAGGGATCCATTGTTGTCTGCCACAAAGAGGCCTGTGACCTCACTGGAATGGAGACATATTGCAAAAGAGGGGACCCTGTTGAAATGCAAATGGATTTTAAATTTCCTGGACTTTGCAAATCTCCCTATAGCCACAGGACCAGAAGGAGGAGGATCCTGCCTACAGAAGATATCCTCCCCACCATATACCATCTTAACCTAAGACTGAAACATGTAGGCATCTGACTAACATCTCCAATTGTTTTTCTTCTGCTTGGTTTGTAACATTTTACCTGATGAAGAAGACCATAGAGCTTCGAAAGCTTACAAGAAGTATACTGTGCATTTTAGTTGGCCAATAAAGGTATCACTAATGGATTTCTGTTTGATATTTCTAATGCTTACCATTGCAGCAACAATGGGGGAGGAAGCGGGCTGCAGCTATTTAAAAGATGAATAGCCATTTTTGGATGCTTCCTGGAAAGTCCATTCACACTTTTTGAGGGCAAAAGAAGCATTTTCTGGGGTGACTGGAGTCAGTGAGGCCTGCAAAATTAGCCTTGGGACTGCATGCAGTCCCAAGTTGGCATTTTGCCTACCCATATCTAATTTAATTAAAACTGAATTTAACATGTTGATGAATAGAAACATTTTGTACTGTTGTTTCCGCATTTGATCAATGGCACTTTTAACTTTCTAATTATCTCTGTCATTTGGATTTAAGGCAGCTTCTTCAAGATCTTCCAAGAAAGAGATGCTCCTCTATTGCATTCACTGCAGCAAATGATTCATGCTTCTGACACATTTTCTCATTCCAGCTATTGCTCAGTCTTTATCGTGTCGCTATTTCAGAGAAAGCCATTTCTACCACTATTATTTGGCTTTTCATCTTTTCCTCTTCCTTGCCTGTTCATACAACAAATTCCAAGAAGGCAAGAAGAAATGAATCATAATCATCCATTATTTAAAATGTGATGATAAGCTGGCCTTGCCTCACTCAATCTTGACACGATGGTCAATAACTTATTGAAAAACACTCATTCTGCCGCACAAGGTGAAAACCTCCAGGTAATCTCTTATGTCATAAGAAATCCATGCTGGATCAGACTGAATGCCTATTTAGTCCAGTATTCTGTCTACACTATGCCCAGAGACAGGGTGCATAAGGAAGCCCATTAGCTGGACATGAGTGCAATAGCCTCTTTCCCCAGCAACCAATATACAGCCTTTATCTACACTACAAAAATAATGCGGTTTGACATCCTTTAACTGCCATCACTCAGTGTATGGAATGTTGGGATTTGTAGTTTTATGAGATATTTGCCTTCTCTGTCCGAATCTCTGGTGCAACAAGAAAACTACAAATCCCAGGATTCCATAGGGTGTAGTCAAAACGGTTAAAGCAATGTCAAACTGCATTTATTCTGCAGCCACAGAGAGATATACAGCCTCTGATACAAGAGAAATTTCATATGGTAGCCACTGGTAGCTCAATAGCAGGAGGAGTACAGCTATGGGGAACAAAATGAAGGCATTTCTCATGAAAAGAATAATTCTGTCCCACTAAATGAAATGTTTCTCTAGACCTCAAATTTCTAACATTGCAGTAACTTAAAACTTCAGTTGAGTATCTAGAAATACCATTTAGGTATACAGAGATAAGGAGCAGGCAACATTACCAAGGGAATATGAATATAGAAAATACATGAGTTCTAGGTGCAAATGTTCTTCAGTGTCGCACTCTGCAATGGTAGAAATTTGTTGACTGAAGGGAAAATTCATTGGGGCAAAATAATTCTTATTTAGGGGGATCTGTTTTGCACCATTCACAGCCCCAAACTTCTCATGGGGAGAAAAAAATCTATTTGTTCCTGTGTTAGCAAATTCTGTGTGAAGAAGAAATTTATTTTATCTGTCTTGAATCTCCCACCAACTAGTATCATTGAATGATGTTAGGTTCTAGTATTATGAGAGGAAGTGTAAAATAATCACTACTCAGTTTTTGTGAGGTTTTTAGACTATGTGGCCATGTTCTGAAAGAGTTTATTCCTGATGTTTCACCATGCTGGCAAAATGTTAGGAATAAACTCTTCCAGAACGTAGCCACATAGCCTAAAAAACAAAAACAAAACAAAAAAAAAACTATGGATGCCAGCCATGAAAGTCTTCAAAAATTCACAATCACTACTCACTTTCCCAACATCGAAAGGCAGAATTTCATACATAATTTCTATCATGTCTGCCCTTTTCTGTGCAAAATTGCCCCAGATGTTGTGACGTTTCCTCACAGAGTAATTGCTCCAGGCAGTCCCTTATTGATCTAGGTTGCCATTTTCTTCACCTCTCTCCTCTTTCTTTGCCAACACTGATTAAGGGAGAGCCCAGTCCTCTCTGCCTCCTGCCACTATGCATTTTAGTTATGAAATCGAGTGTTTTTGGTACAGTGCATCCTATTTCCTCATCAAGCAAAACTGATTTGTAGCTTGTTCTCCTCTGGCCAACATCCTTATAAATGCAAATATACATGTATTGGCTCCACAGCAAATACAAATGCAATACAGTAGTCAGCTGAGTCATGTAAGTTTGTCAGTACAGTATGTGATCATGGCCTAAATCTAATTATTACCCCCAACTACAGTTGACCCACTGAATCAATGGGAACTTGGAATGTCAATACTTGTACATTTGGGTTGCTGGATCTCAGGGCCTTGTCCCAAGTCTCCAGTTTTTGTGGCTCATCTCCAGGTGGGAGACAAGGGTGCAAATGCTCCAGTTTTGGTGGGCTCAGCTCCTGGCAAGGGGAAAGGATTGTGTTCAGATCTCCAGCTCAGCTAGTAGAGCAGTAGCTTGCTACAGTTTGCAAGCCTTAATAGATTTATTACTGAAACTTGCAAATATTTTCCAGTGGCTCTATATATTTACATTGTTAGTTTCTTGCTTTCCTCACAATAATGGTTCCACTCTTCCTTCCACTCATCTTCCACAAGGAAGTCAACTAGATTAAATGTTCATTATCCTGTCTCCCTAAGTTAAGTGAGAAAGAATAACACCCTCATTTCACCTTCATCTGAGAACACCTCTTTAGTGAAGTCCAGAATTTTGTAGAATGGAAAATATGTTGTCAGTATATGTTTGAATTACAAGCTGTGAGCAACTGCAGGTAGTATTTAAAACAGGGTAGATCTCATGTTTTAGCCCAGAAACCTCAGGGGCTGGGATGATCTTGAACTGACAAATTTATGTATCTTAACTCTCTGGGGTCTGCTAAAGCAAATACTCCATTTTAGAAAGGAGAAAACTGGGGTTGTAGCTATATAGGGAGAATGAGATCATTGTCCTCTAAATAAGAATTCTGCCTCCAAAATGAAAATTTCCTTCAATCCCCAACTGTCTAAGCATTTCAAAGAGTGAGACACTGAAAATCATTCACATCTAGAATTCTCCTATTTGCTGTGTTCACATTCCTTTGGTAACTTTGCCTGCCCCCCCCCTTTTTTTTTTTTTTTTTTTTTTTTTTTTGAATGCCTAAACTATTACTAAACAACGTTGTAAGTTATTACATTGCTAGAAGTTTGGGGTTAGAAGGAAATTTTTATCTTATTTGGGCAAAATCAGTATCCTCTTTTTACAGACACACACACCTCTAGGTACGTGCCCAAACATTACTGCAATTGCTGTTCTATCCTCATGAGCAATATTGGATCCCAGAGCAATCAGGCATGACTTGTCATATTCATAGACTGTGGTATTAGTTGTAGAAGTAACATGTATTTTGTGCAGACCCAAAAAGTGTGGCAAGAGAACACTTACAGTGAACTGGATGAGAAAGGTAAAAAGGATCAAGTCCACCTGCCATGTCACTCAGTAACTGAGTAACCAAGATATTGCTGCCCATGTACTTATGGAAAGCAAATGACACCTTATTATTTGTCCATCCATAATTTCCAATAGTTCCAGTCTTAACAATGATTGAGGCTGCAGTCTGAGCATAAGCCCCACTGTGAGTGAGCCTAGATCTGCTACACTGTTTATTTGTGCCAGTTCTATTCTGTCTCTCCTTTCCCTTTCCCCAGTCAAAAATAAAATAATAATGGCCCAGCTTCAAAGTAATGAAGGGGCTAAGCAGACCGCCCCAAAGGAGCAGCTTCTGGCTGCCCCTTGGAGCAATTGGGGCTGCTGCAATTGCATGCAATGGCCCCAATCCAGCATTTTTCCACCCACAAAAGAAGTTACAAAATGCCACTCCTTTTTGGATGCAAAAAAGCTGCCCTTTTCACCGCAGCAGTGGCTCTTTCACATTTCTGCGGTGCGGGACATGTAAACACCATGCCACAGAAATGTTGTGACACTGCCCACTGTATGGGAGGGAGGACGGCGTGACTCCGGCTTGGGTGTGGAGTCTGGGCATGTGGTTGCCACACTCCCACACCACACCCAAGTGGTTCTTACTGCTTTTCTGCTTCCCCCCTCCAAGACAACATTGAGACATTTGCTTTATAGAACTGTAAATATTTAGTGCAAATAACCATTTGTCTGGAATGAACAAAACAGACAATAACTATGGGGCTATACAGACTGCCCCTAAGGGGTGGTGAAATGCTGCCCCTTTCCTTGCCGGATAGGGGCCATGGCAAACGCATAACGTGGCCCCAATCTGGCCTTTCTGCAATGCAAAAAGAAGCCACAAAAAGTGGCTCCTTTTTGCGCTGCAGAAAGGACTCCTTTGCCACCACTGCAGCAGCTTTGATGCACTCATTAGTCACAGAGTGTGTGGGCGCTGCACCAAGGGAACGCCATGACACCTCCTGCCATGCGGTGGGGCATGTGGCGTGAAGCCAGCATGAGGGCAGAGTCGCGGAGGCCAGCATGCGGTCACCATGCCCCCACTCTGTCCCCAGGCCAGCTCTTTATGTCAGTCTGTTCAGCCCCTCAGTCTGATTTAGGACCTGTCTCTGCATAAGTAAACAGCTCTATTTTTTTAAAGGAAAGCAGTGACTCACCATCTGCAACATCTGCAGTGTTGTATTGTATTTGTGTTTCATCGGAGGAGGTGGTGGTTTGAAAGCCCTTTATTCTGTGCATATACAAATCTTGCAGCATGTAGTTAGGATGAAAAGTAACTTGCAAGGTTGGAACACCATTAAGCAAAGGGAGGCAGCATATGCCCACAGCATCTTAAAGGCTGATCAAGAGCTGCCAAGAAGTAATGGGGGAAGGGAATAATTTATCCATCTCAATCCAAGGTTCTCCAGATACCTCCCTTATAGATATCTGTGTTGTCAGTGTCAACAATTGAACTGGACTGTATATAAGCTGTTGCCCTTAACAGCAAAGGAAATCAGTCATAAACTGGTGCTACGTCTTCTGTCCCAAGATAATTCCTTTTAGTTAAATGTTGCTGTCTTGATTAACAGAATAACTTGTCAAGACATACAGCTTCAAGGTTACTTATTGATTTCATCAGTCTATACTGATACAAATGAAAATGTCCTACATAAATGTATTACATCTATATTGTTGTATTCTGCAAGGATAGAGATAGCAAGGGCTTGGAAAAGTTTGAAAGGATTATTGACCTGCTGACGTCTGTAGAATCTGGAAGGAGAAAAGAGGATAATTTACCTTTTTTAAAATAAACCCTTATTTTATTTTATTTTAAAAAAGGAATGGCAAACAAACAAACAAAAAACAATTGAGCTGGAGCGTGAAACTCTGTACCTTGGCTGTTTTATTCTGAATTATTCCAGATGCTTTTCAACAGTAAGTTAGGGCCTTTACATACTGCCAGAAATAATGCAACTTGAGTCCACTTTAACTGCCCTGGCTCAGTGCTAGGGAATCATGGGAATTGTAGTTTTTTCTGAGACATTGAGCCTTCTCTGTCAGAGACCTCTGGTGCCACAATAAACTACAGTTCCCATGATTCCCTAGCACTGAGCCAGGGTAGTTAAAGTGGACTCAAGTTGCATTATTTCTGGCAGTCTGTAAAGGCCCTCACTCAGCCCTCTTAGAGTGGGACAATCCTTGTAAGCCACTTACACAGCTTCTACAGCAGGACTATGTGTTGCTCACCCCAGAAATCCATGCAAATTCAAAGAAGCAAATATCTACCTTTGCTCTACAAGTAAACAAGAGAAAGGAGGAGTCTTCAAGAAAAGTGGAGATGATAAGCAGTTCCATTATCATAGGTGCACCTTTCTTAAATTTGTACACTGGACAGGGTGCCATAAATACTGATCAGAATGAATAAATACAATGATTTAAAATTAGTTGGCTCTCCAAAGGCATGTCAGCTGCAATCCCCAGATCTCATGGCTATTGCAGATCCTGTTAATTTCAGTGCAGCTCTATACTGGCATGCACTGCTTAAAAACTAACTATCCCTTTCTCTGGATTATATTACAGTACATCCAATAATGCAACTCTGATTGGATAACCTGTGCTGAGCACTTTTGCCAAAGATAGTGTTCTTGCATCTCAGCAAAACAGCCTTCAGTTGACTTTGTTCATAACTTCAGATCTCTGTTGCCCTATGGAATCCCAGATCTTGGTCCAAGAACTGGTGGCTTCCGTGTCAGTGGGCCTAATCTGCCACAGCTTTTAGATTGAATTTTAAAGGAAGTATCAATGTTCCCAAGATAGTTAACAATAAATAGTGGTATCCATGTTACCCTGGCTCCAAAACAGATTCACCACCCTGGACAGTTCAGTTCTTCCAAATTTCTTGAAGAACTTGAAGTGGAATCACCATCCCATTGACTTGGGCACCACCAGTCATTGCCATTTGGTGTTACCTGTATTATAAGTCCAAGACATCACTGTACATGAATGGAAGTCCCGTTAATGATGTTTCTTGGCCCCAATGACAAATCAAGTGAAGTATTCACAGGAATCCAGCAGCATACATGTAAAAAATGCAAATTAAGTGCTACTTGCTAATTAAATAGATTTCATTAAGTCAACATGTTGATTTGAACATTAGGAGCAGCATCCTTTAGAAATAGACAGTTCAAGAGCAAAATAACAGAGAAAAATAATCTAGCAGGAACCTTTATTTATTGCAGCACTACTTCAACAAAGAGCACCAAAGAAAACTCTTCAATTAGATACCAAAGGTTTATCTTTACTAACACCTATATCAGTTAAATACCATTTCACTTGCCATAGTTCCATCCTACAGGATCCTAGGGTGTCTAGTTTAGGGAGGTACTTAGAAGGTACCAAGGTACAATGAGAAGAAAGGGATTAATAATTAAATTCTGTAGTACAGGCAGATGTTCAGGATACCCTTAGATGTGGATTAGCACTTTCTAGATGAAAAGTCTAGATCTCAAATCCCAGGATTCCTTAGGACATCTCAAATCCCAGGATTCACTGGGAGAGAATCATGGCAATTAAAGTAAAATGAAACTCATATAATTGTGTAGTTCAAGTTACATTTTCAGATTAAACCTAAATTTAGAAATTGGCTCTATAAATCATCCATAGTTGTATATTTTTCAGCCACAGTACAAAACTCACTTGCAGAAAAGTCTCTTCATAACGAATTCCCATATCTGGGATTAAACACTGATAGAAATAGGGACTGCGTAGGCTTTACTTTCAGTAGAGGCTCACTGGAGGCTTAGGTTTAGGTCAGTAGCAACAACTCACAAACTAATGTTTGGAGTCCAATTAACAGTTCAACTTTTCATGTATTTTTAAAAACCATTTTTAAAAGCCAGTGTGTAAGTCTAGAAACAGAATGGTTCCCAATTGGCAAAGGAGTCAAGACAAGGCTGCATCCTTTCATGCTATCTGTTCAACTTGCATGCAGAACATATTATAAGAAAAGCAGGCTTGGACACAGAAGGAGCAGGAGTGAAAATAGGAGGAAAGAATATCAACAATCTAAGATGTGCAGATGACACCATAATACTAGCAGAAAGCCTCACAGACCTGGAATGCCTACTAAGGAAGATCAAAGAAGAAAATGCAGGCTTAATGTTGAACATAAAGAAAACAAAAATAATGACCACCGAGGACCTTCACAAGTTCAACCTAGACAATGAAGAAATAGAAATAGTAAAAGAATTCCCATATCTGGGATCAAACATTGATAGAAATGGAGACTGCAGTCAGGAAATCAGAAGAAGACTAAGAATTGGGAGGGTGGCTATGAAAGAACTAGAAAAGATCCTAAAATGCAAAGACATACACTCAGTGCAAAAGTTAGAATCATACAAGCCATTGTATTCCCTATTATGGTGTATGGATGTGAGAACTGGACAGTTAAGAAAGATGAGAGGAAGAAAATCAATGCATTTGAGATGTGGTGCTGGAGAAGAATCCCATGGACAGCCAAAAGGACAAACAAGTGGGTCCTAGAGCAGATCAAGCTGGAAACCTCCCTGGAAGCCAAGATGACCAAACTGAGACTGTCTTACTTCGGACACATCATGAGAAGGGAGGACTCATTGGAAAAGACAGTAGTGCTGGGAAATGTGGAGGGAAGTAGGAAGAGAAGAAGGCCACATGCCAGATGGATAGACTGTATTAAGGAGGTCATGGGTATTAAGGGGTTTCAGGAAATAAGCAGAGCAGTGGAGGACAGAGGGTCTTGGAGGTCTCATCCATAGGGCCACCATGAGTCGAGATTGACTCGAGGGCAGTTAACAACAAACAACAAAAGTCTGGAAAGTGCATGTTCAGCCTGCCTCAGAGTGATTCACGGCACACTATCCTTTTCTTTAATGCCCTGCCACTTACCAATTGTCCTCTCCTCTCATGAAAATTCCTATTTTGTGTGTGCTCCCCTACCCTAGAGTGTATCTGCACTGCAGAGTTACAACAGTTTGATGCCACTTTAATTATCACAACTCTGTCTTATGGAATATTTAGCCTGCTGAGAGAGCTCTACTGTCTCTTTACAGCGAATTCTAAGTAATTGATCAGGATTCCCTAGAATGGAGCCATGGAAGTTAAAATGGTATCCAGGTGGTTGCTCTTCTTGTTATATTAATTTATATCCCACTTTTTCTTCAAAATTGAGACTTAAAGCAACTCACAATTTAAAATAACAATACAATTAAAAACATAAAAATAGAAAGTATTAAAATAGAATTAAACCATTTACAGTATTAAAACAATTGACACCTCAGTAAAAGAATAAATAGAACTTAAAAGATTTTTTAAAAAACAAGCTTTTTAAAAGACTTCAGTCATAACAATATAGCACCCCCTAGCAATTTCTTTTAAACATTTTCTGTTTTGGAAGCTTGTCTGAAGGCTTTCTGAAGGACAATAAGTACAGGGGCCATTCTGGAAACTGCAATGTGGATACTACTCCAGTTTTCATGTACTAGACACTAATGCAGACAGGTAATTGAACCAGAGTCTCACAAAGCCATTCAAATGCCTTCTTATTCACTTGTCTGCTGTAGGAACTGAAAAAAGCCAGCCAGAGCTATAAAAATAGATGGGGGGGGAAGCAGACGGGCGGCACGGGGCTGCCCCAGGAAGCTGCACCGCGGGGCCGAGGTATCCGCACATCTCGGCCCCGCAGCGCAGCTTTGCCGCCCCTGGAAGGAGCACTAAAATAGCACTCCTTCCACAAGTCGCCGAAGGTGCACCACAAAAGGCTGCTGGCACACCTTCGGCAACTCTTCCACTGCAGCGTGTATGGACACTGCAGTGGGAGGTCATCCTCGGAGCGCCGGCCGTGCGGAGGGCTGGCTGCTCCAAGGACGTTTTGGGGAAAGGGTTGGGGCGCCCAGTGTGTGGCTGCCCCTCCCCTTCCTTGCCCCAAAAATGGCACTTTGCACCGTCTGCTTCCCCCCAGGCTTGCAGGGGAACCCAACTCAATGAACATGACAAGGACACATGTGAGTTAAGCATGTGTAAGAGTTTAGCAACAAGGTGAGGTAGGCAGGGCAAACTATCCCTTCCCTGACTTCTGATAGCAATTCACTTTGTTTTTCAGACAAGAAAACCAAGGAAAAATAATAACAAAAACAAAAATCAGCTATGCAAGTAGAAAGCCAGCAGAGGTGTGGAGACTACCTAGTTTACTAAGTTGAGTGTCACAGTTTTGACTTATCTGCCTACTGGATATTAATTGTGAGTGTGTACTCAGTGTAATGAGCTCCTGGTGTGAGAGAATGGCTGAGTATGTGGAAGGTAAATGGGTTCCTGGAGTGACAAGGCCCTGAAAGAACCAAATAAAATGGATGCCGTGCAAAGCACTATTGAAGGAGGAACTTGGATGGCGGACGCGAGGAATGGGAGAAACTTGGCCTCGGAAGCGGAGATGCTGACCAAGCATAACCAGGACAATACAATCTGTTGAATATAAATGATGGCCGAGTGAGATCCGGCACACACAGAATGTACTGAAACTTGTGCAAAGAACTGAACTGTTCTGATCAGCAAAACATGTTTGTTTCAAGAAAAAAGAGAAGAAAAAGGTATAAAAGACAGTACTTCTCCCATTTCACCTTGTGGTTCCTGATCCGCGGCAACTGGGGCCATCTACCCTTCTTGGAAGCTTGATCAACTTCCAGTGGAGAATCGTGAGTATAAATGTGTGTGAATGTGTGAGTGAATGAAAAGAGCTCTTGATACTTAAGGTGTTTGTTATATTGAGTATCTGATATTAGAAATGATTGTTTCAGGTGTCTCTGTGTCTGTGTCTCAATAAATGTTACATGCAAAGTGTCTAAACCCAGATCTGGTTTCCTGTGTGTCTTTGTTGAAAGTCCTATAGTCTAGGGTAGCTAAATTTCTTTCTAGATCAAAAGAACAACAGAGAACCTTGGTTCATGACACTGGTCCCAAGGGAACAAGTTTGTTCTATTGAAAGTAATAACTCTGGATCTGAAGAAGCTGAGAGAAGCAGAGAGCTTGACAAAGAAGACCTGCACTAATGTCATAGGAG
The DNA here is from genome assembly GCA_026167975.1 of Phrynosoma blainvillii. Classification (NCBI taxonomy): domain Eukaryota; kingdom Metazoa; phylum Chordata; class Lepidosauria; order Squamata; family Phrynosomatidae; genus Phrynosoma; species Phrynosoma blainvillii. Next base: position 274,405,399 of record JANUYF010000002.1, read on the forward strand.
ATTATCGCATTCCAAATCCACGCCAAAGAGACATGAGTTGTTACCATCACTGACAGATCTTATTGCATTGCCCTGTCCTTGGGCAGTAGGCAGCCCATATCTAACCCAGGCTTCTCCTTCAGCTTTTCATAAATGGAAAAATCCCGTTCATGAAAAGCTGCGAGAGAAGCCCAGATTGGATACGGGCTGCCTACTGCCCAGGCACAGGGCAGTGCGATAAGCTCCATTGGTGATAGTTACAACCCGTGTCCTAGCATGGATTTGCCATGCAATAATCTCCCTAGTGCCATTTCCAGGATGAAAGCTCCTTTGCAGTCATGAAGAATTAGAATCTTGGGGGAGGAGTACATCATTCTGGAAGATGAAGGAAATTATCCCTTAGAAGGGATGTCTTCCTTCTGTATTGTTCTCTGTCCTTCTCTCATATTCTCTGATATGCTTTCACACTGAAGACATGTCTTCCAAGGTGGCAAGGGGCTTATGATGGGAGATTGCCATGGTTTGAAGTGGACAGACATCATGCACCATCTGGAGAGTCTGGCAGATTGTCAGGGGAGTGAATTAGTGATCATGGTATACATTGGTACCATGGGATTACTCAGGGGGAAATGCAGTCATAAGATCCTAGGAGCTAAATTTAGGTAACCAGAGACACCTTGAAAGAGGCACCATGTCTGAGTATTCTAATGCTAATTACTTGATTTTTTAAAAAATAAAACTATGTTATCCATTGTTAAAACAGTGGCTTTAACTGTGATACTATGGGTCCTATACGGAGATAAAATATAAGAAACAAATTCAATAAATGAGCAAATAAAATAAAATAAAATAAATGGCATTTCCCCAAGACAAAAAGGGAGAGTGGGAGTGCTTGCTTTGAGGGAGAACCTCCATAACAATGAAGATGATGAAGATCTGGTTGCAGTAAGGAGGACCATGTGCCTAGATGGATATATCTGTCACTTTTGGTTTCTCTTACATTCAATGTTTTGAATCTCAGGTTCTTTCCTGCCTTCCCCTATATGCACTGACCTGAGGATTGGAGTCTGTTGGAGGGACCCTCTTATGTGTGTTGTGGTGGGAACACTGCAGGAAAATGTAGGAGAGGGCCTTCTTCACTGCAGTGCCTGGGTTACTGAATGCCTTCTCACTAGAAGCTCAATTGGTGGGATGCCCCTTTGGTACCAACGCTGTCAATCTGATGCCAGGCAAAAATATATTGTTGTTTTTGTTGCTTTTACTAAAGCCTTTGGAGTATCATGGATTTCATCCAGATCTACACATATACAGTTTTAAATTGTCATAAGCCATTTGAATTTTGCTTAAACTGTTTTATTGTAACTTGCCAATTGCTTTAAAATAATTTTAGTCTGTTTAAATACTTATTTACTTCTTGTTATTTTAAATTTATTTCAATAATAAATTGCTTTTATTCTATGCTGTCCTAAGACCCCATGATATAAATCAGGATATAAATAATGGGGGGGGGGGGGTTAAATTCCTATGAAAAACAAACCTGAAATGAAATTCTCACTCATCCTTAGATAAGACCAGCCATGGGTCCTTGTGGTTGTAGCCTACGTAACTAGAAAATGTAGCTACTACTGAGTAAATTCATTACCTCTCCTGTCTAATCCTTTCTTTGGAAACACTGCAACTGTTGTAAGTGTACAGCATAGTTTCTGGAGAGACACTCTTGCATTTGGCAGGGATGAGAACATGGCGCCTAATGTATATGTGGTCTTTAATATTTATATCCAATATTCTAGATGGGATGAATGCTAAATGACTTGAATTAAAACAAAACAACATTGCTTTTTCAGTTACCATAGCAGTAGAGATGTAGGTAAACATCCTTTTGAAAAATGATCTTGTTTCTAACAAATCCTTTCCCTTCCAATTCCCCAATAAAAATGCATTTTTAAAGTGTTGGGGTTTTTTTATCCATGTTTCCTGTGGATGAGTCACTTAACCAGTTGGCTGAAAAATAAATTACTGAGATCTAGAAGTAGTGCAAAATTAGGGATTGCAGATGCAGGACTGACGTAAGTAGACTAATAATGATGGGCTCAGAACTTAATAGGAACAGAGGAATTTAATAGGTATGACTGTGTGTGACTCTAGAAATAAGCTTAGAGCAACCAGGCAGTAGGCTGCTCCTCCTTGATTACTAACAAATTTCACATTATCCAGGGGTTGATAGAGTGCATTGCTAGAGCAACAGAATTGATTAGTTACGAATTCGAATCACGTACTGTTGTGTGCTACAAACTAGTCTGTGTGTTGACATTCCAAGTGTATTGAAAACAAAAATATCACTTTATTATCAATGAGTTATAAGCTGGTTAAATAGGGAGAGAAGAGTGTTTTTTGCTCTGGTTATTATGCTCAGGGCCATCCCACAATATGCTTCTTCCTGAGATGAAGGACCAGGTTGGGAAGGGGTGGTCCACAAGCCACATGTGACCTTCAGGGTCAAATTTGCTGTCCCTGAGACCCTACAAAAGAAATTCACAGTGCATCTTTTCCCAAACCACAAAAAGCTCAAAAATAGAACAAATGGTTTTGTCCCCATAACTTACCAAGTAGCCCCCCCCCCCCAATATCAGCAAAAAATGAAACTAGAAATGATGTGATTGCACTTCCTTTGATTCAGTCCCATAATGGGGCCTCCAGAGGGCAGGAGGAAATGGCCCCTACCCTGTCCACAAGAGTAAATGATATACCACCACTGTTTTCTAAATACAGAAATTCAACAAATCGGGCTATTGAAACTTGGGTGCTGATGGAGGGATAGTGCCCTCCACTGAATTTTAGAGCAGCAGCCTAGCTTAAGGGGCACAGGACAGGCTGCACTGCACCATCCTCCAACACTGTTCTTTTGCAACCTTGATTTTCCACCTCACCCTTGTTAGCTAGACAGTTAAACAAAGGCAACATATAGCAATAGAGGCTATATGTATTACATAATGAAAACAAAGCATACAACATGTACAATGCCAACCAGTATGCCAGGCTGAGACCAGTGGCTTCTCTGCCTTCTCACTCAAATGAGGACCTTTCCCAATGGTTCTGACTGTGTGCTGAGATGTGTTGGAAGGCACATAAAAAACTGAGCTTAGCAACAAGCAGGCATTGCCACCACTTTGGTCCCAGCCTGGGATAATACATCCATCAAAGGGCTCAGGAAGGAAGAAGAAACTCAGAAAGAATGGGTGCAGGGGCCCAGAAGGCACAGCCACTGGAGGCTTTCTGGGCTCATTCACGCTACAAAATAACCCAGTATGGAAACCAGATTATTTCCATGATGTTCATACTCGCACCAAGTGCAGTCAGTGCAATTTGGGGGGGGGGGGGGGGAATGCCTGAAAATCCACTTACCCCAGTGTATCAGGGGGGGTTTCTGTGTCTTTTGAAAAGATGTCATGAATGAGAACACACTGTCAATTCAATTTGGGGCACTCTGACCCAATTCTTCCAAAACAGTAAGGGAGGGATTACATACAGAGGGGCGAAACATATATGTCCCGCCCAGTCTTGCCAGTGAAGACACCAACTCCATAAATCCAGTCAGTATTTCCACTACTGCCTTCATTTTCCTTGGCTTAGCATCAGAAGGCTTATTTATACATTTATAAACTTTTTGTGTTTGGATTCAAACTGCCCACAACAACAGAAGCAGAGTCACATTGCCAACAGTGAAAGCAGAAGTGGAATGATGAAGATGCGCATCACTTGACTGACATTTTTAAAAAACCAAGAACAATCAAACTTGTTTTAAATGGAGGCTCCATTTTAAATCGATACAATGGCAGTGAACAGCAATAGGATCAAAATGCCATGGAGAGATTTGATTGCAGTAAACATAGCGGGAACTTAGATTCGGTATTGCATCGCCACAGAGATTTGGATCTCCTTCCTTGGTACAAAAATGTAAGCCCCTTGTTTCCATTTTATCTGGGCAACTGCCTCACTCTGATTAATGCTGGGAACTGCCTTCATTAGCACTGGAAGGCTCTCTTTGCATCAGCTATTAAGTCAATTGATGTGTTTCTTAGCATGGCTTCTGCAAGGCAAGGCACAAGTTCTCTGTCACTCTCTTTCTCGGATATAGTGGAAGAGGAAAAGAGAAGCAAATTCCAGAAAGCAATTTATTTGTGTAATAACTAAATATTTAATATGATCAGGAAAATCAACCACAACAAATATGGATTCCCTTCCCATTCAGATTCTTTAGTTGTTTGTTCACTCTCTGCTTCCATGCCATTTGAAATATTAACTTCAAAAATGGCTTGGGAGCTTTTGGAACCAGCTCAAATCATTTCATATAAATTCCTATCATTAATCCATACAATTGTAATGTAACTTTGACAAACTAATATAATAAAAACTGTTAAGGTCAGAGTTTGTTTGTTTTTAAAGCATACATTCGCCAGAGTCATATTTGTTAGAATTTTTTTATAGTTTTGTTTACACACACACACATGCACATGCACACACACGCACACGCACACACACACATACACACTATCTATCTATCTATCTATCTATCTATCTATATATTGTGTGTGTGCGTGTGCATGTGCGTGTGCGTGCGTGTGCATGTGTGTGTGTGTAAACAAAACTATAAAACAAATATTCCCCATTATCATGGTCACCATGCCTAGAGGAAGCATTGAGAAGCTCAGCATAGCAAGACAGAAAATACAAAGGCCAAGACTATGCATTATGAAACATATCATAAAGTTGCACAATGGCAGAAATACAAAACTTTTTCCCCTTCACTTCCTTGGGACTCCCTTCCTGCCTCTTCATGAAGTTGTCATGGTAAATTGAAAACAGGATATGGCTAAGAAGCAATTGGCATGTAACAACAGACAGATGCTCAGGAAAGATGTCTTCTTCCAGGACCTTGGGTGGGATCCCCCAGAAAGTACCAAAAAATGCCTCAATCATTGTGTGTATGGCTATAGTCACATAGCCAGATGCTTCTCTGTGAAGGAGGAATACAATTGTGATCTTCACAAGGACACATACATCCCAAAAAGTAGAGAAAGAAACTGGTCCAGAAACAAATACATCAGAGTCATGGACATTTGTTCCACCACCACCATCATGTTCTATATATTGCCTCCCTAAGAGCAATATATATATATATATATATATATATATATATATATATATATATTCTCTGGTCACATTTAGAACATTATCTAGAGTGCTGGTTATTTCAGAATAATAAGGGTATTATAGAATTGCAAGTAGGTATGTTACAAGCTTCTGAACATGTCAATAAATCCCAGTAAATTTCTGAGTAAACATGTATAGGATTATACTGCACAGCTACACCCATAGAGACTCAGTACATACAGCCGCATGGAAATAAGAGTCATTGCCAGACTTCACAAGTTAATTGGGTATCTGCCCATTTGTATATAAAATGCAGGGTGGGGGCAGAGTTGTGAAAAATCTATATTTATATTAAGGCTTGGTGTGCTTCCCCTGGTCTCCACTTCCCACACTGTTTGGAAAATGGACACAATTTTCCTCTCAGAAGCCTCATATTGATGGGCAACTGTGGAAGTGTCTGGGAAAAAAGTGCATGTTTGAAAAAGTGCATAAAAAGATGTGTAAATAGCAAATGTGTGCAAAACCAATCAATGGGGGAGAGCATCCAAAGAAGATATAGAACTGAAAACACATGCACATTTGGAGAAAAAATAAGCAAAGAAAAGAACTGATCCAGAAACAAATATAACAGAGGAACTAGTCATGGACGAGAGGTAAAAACAGGAAAGGCATGATGTCCATGGATGTGTCTTTCATAGAATGCACACCTCTGCTGGGGAATTCTATTGGAGAAAGCTTATTTTCTGCAGCTCAAGTGAATAGGACCCGGAGCAATGGATTCAAACTACAGGGAAAGAGATTCCAGTTGAAAATTAGGCAGAACTTCCTTAGAGTAAGAGCTGTTGGACAGTGGAACACACTCCCTTGGAGAATGGTGGAGTCTCCTTCTTTGGAGGTTTTTAAACATAGGCTGGATGACCATATGTCAGGGATGTTTTTATAGTGTGTTCCTGCATGGTAGGGGGTTGGACTGGATGGCTGCTGTGCTCTCTTCAAACTCTATGATATAATGATTCTGTGACCTTTTATAAGAATTTTTTTTCTTAAAAAGGATTCAAGTGGGTTGTTACCCAACTCCCACTCAAGAGGAAAATTATTGCCAAAAAAGAGCACAGATTTGCGTATAACATGAGGCATGTCCTGTAAGTATTAGGGGCCCCATTCCTCAGGGCCTGGGCCCTCCTCCCAGTCCTCACGGTGAGTCAAAGTAAACTCAAGGCAAGAATGTTGCCTCAGAAAGTGTGTGTGTCTCACTATTTTCCTCTTTTATTAGACTTGATTGTCTTGATTTGAATGATGTACTCTGTCAACCTGTGTTTCATGCTTAAGATATCTTGATTAAAAGATCATTACATTACAAGGGGTAGTTCTTAGATCTCAGAGTTTGCCCTAAAATCTTAGGGCCTGGGATAATTCTGACCTGGTAATCCTATATATAGATATACATTTACAAATAGAAGCTACCATTTAAATGGAAATTTAATGCATCCCATCATAGCATTAAATTTAATGCATCAAGTCATAGCAACTGTGTGACTTGAACACCTGCTCAGTCTCCTCTTTGAAGCACCTATTCTTCCTTTTTCTGGTCTTTATCTTTGAACTAGGATGGGACAACCCCTTAGACAGAGAACTGTCATCTGTCAAGTAGGTACAATGTGGGACCATCTAAACAGTGATGTGTGAGTGATGGGTGCTAAACCTTCATCCACCCTCACAGCTTAACATTCTGCAGTCTTTCTACATTATTTTTCTTCAAGGCAGTCTCACTTTCATTATTTGACTTAAGGGAAATTGCCATCCCAGAGAAGCAGACTGCAACTAGGTCAGCTATGGGGGTTGTGGGGAGTGGGCTTAGAACCCCTTGCTTTCGTGTCCCCTGTCCTTTTAAAACCATATCCCTGTTGCTGCTGAACATATAATTGGGCAGATTCTCCATCATGTATAGTTTGGCCTGAGGGAAAGTGGAAAATGTCCTTTTATGATTACAACTACAATATTGACTGGGATACTCCAGGAGTTATACTTTTAAAAAGGAAAGTTTTTCCTTAACCATGCCATAAAATTATACAATATTATATATAACTTATTTTCTTTCTTCCTATGCAAATAATTCTAGAAGGAGTAACTGTTAAGATAAATATTCATAAATATTCCTGTCAGATATGAATTACCAAATCCAGGGCAATGTGGTAACAACTTTGCCCTGAATGGTAAATGGCATGTTTTTCTCTGAAGTGCCATTCTTCAATTGTTCTTATTTTATTCATTTTATCAGTATTAGACTGCAATCATAAAAGTTAATTATACTAATCTGTACAAAATGTATTTGAACTAGTTCAAAACTGTTTCTCAGTGGTGTGAGCAGGTCACTGGAGCATTTTGATTAAGTGAGTGTATCAGCTTGAAATGAAGCAGAGAGCTACAGAATACTGATGAACCTCTATTTACAATGGGTTTTTTTAATGGTCTGACTCTCTTGAACAAAAGGATATTCACCTGATTCACAAGGTAAACATCTTTAAATGCACACTCTATAATTACATTATAGAGACTAGTGGCCTTGTATTAACAGTCTCCTAAAATGTCTTATTGTTATTGTAGTCTTTAATGATGAAGGAAAGAGAAAGCAATGGAAATGCCTCTGACTAAACACTTAAGACTACCCCATGAACTTTAGCCAACACAAGAACCTTCCTTAGACTGAGTTAGATCGTAGGTCCACCTAATTGCATTCTGTCCAAACTGAGGCCCTATCTGAACTGTCACATGGTACCTTGGAGTATCGCTACTCCAATCCTCCTCTTGCAAAGGTCCTCCTTTCTGATGCAAGGAAGCTGATTGCATGCAGTGAGCCACCAAGTGCATCCACCACTATAGTGGATCACTTCATTCTGAGGTCAGAAAAAGGTGCCCAGCCTTGATCACATGGCTGAATGCTTTGTTCTGAACTCAGATTGAATGATTGGCAGCAATGGTGGATGTGCTGGGAGGCACAGTGGGATGCATTTCAAACAATTGCCCAGAATGGGAACAGAGAGCTTCAGGTCTTCCAGGAAGATCCAGAGCAAATGGTGAGGTATTTTAATTCATCTTGGGCAGGAGGTATACCCCAGTTCTGGTGCTGAATGGGCCAGGCTATTAGCACCAGAACTGAGTGTTGGGCTGTGCATTGTCCAGTCTCCCTACCAAGAGGATGGGGGGGTTATTTGGCCCATGCAAACAGGACCCAAGTGACAGTGGTCTCTTTGGTTTCAGAGCTGTGTCTTTCCCACACATTACTGGAGCTGCCAGGGATCATAGCTAAGGGAGATCTCCTGAACATATATGCCTGACTGATCATTCCTCGACACAGGATCTCATTGATCTTGACTAGGGTTTCTAGGTCTGAAAATTCAAAACCAAAACCTGAGACCAGGAAGAGGGTCCTTATGAGGTCACAGGGGCAGGTCCTTTGAGTGTCATTGAGTAGATCCTACTGATGTCACAGAGGTGGGGCAGGCAAGAGTAGGAAGAGTTAATTCTGGATCAGCATATGGTAAAAATGGGCAGAAATGCAATTTGGGTAATGGGACCAGAAATTAGTAAAATCTGGGTAATATGACAACCCAGAGCAATATTAGGAACCTTTCCACAGTTGTGAGAAGCATTTTTCAGCAAAATGCACATTGTAGCTACAATAGTGATAGCCATTCCTGCTAGAATTCAGATTCTATGTGTCCTTATCTATACTACACATAATATATGGGATCTTCTTCCAAACCCTATGCTGCTATTGAGGCCTGTGGAAGGTTCACTGCAAGCCCACATGGAGCTTTGTTTTCCAAGTCCAGTGCCACTGCTGCCAGACATTTGAATAACTCTCATTGAACTCACTGGGGCTTATCTCTGTATGGGATTTCCTTATTAATCCAGTTCAATATGCAGTGAATTGTTCAAATCCAGATCGTTTGAATGAAAACTTTATTTGGCCTGTGCAGACAGGGCCCAAATGACAGTAGTTCTCTATGGTTTCAGAGAGAAACATGGAGGTTCTTTTTTTGAAAATCTAAGCCGGGTCTGAAATTACTAATATTACTGTTAATACTAAAGTAGTTCATATTTTTTTCCATATAAAATATCTGACAACTCATAAGACAAATCCTCATTTTTCCTATGTGTTGGCTGAAGGAAAGGAGATGCAAATGGCTGGGGAAGAATTGTCTAATTAACCTATCCAAGGCAGAGATCAGTTTCCTGCTCTAAGATAAATGATGCATGGGCGAATATTTCTCATGATCAGGTGACACTGTGAGAAATTATCTTTCAGGTCATCTTTCTATACATTAAGATGTTCTTATTGTCTGCAGCAGCAACAGAAGGAGAAGGAAGAAAAAGTCATCATCACCTTCACTAGAGAAAAAGTTACTTTTTAGACTGTAACTCCCAGAATCTCCTAGGCAGCAGGGCCACTGGTTGTTATAGACCAAAAAAAAAAAAAAAACCCTCTTCCAAATTCTGCTCTTTCTTTTATTCATTGCATTTATATTTCAACTTTTTTACAATGGCCCCTCTAGCTCTCCCACCACCACCACCACCACCACCACCACATAGCCTTGCAACAATCTTGGGCCAAACTTCACATGCCTCATATGTGTTTAAAAGCATTGTTTCCTCAAGTGGTGAAAGACATGTGTTTGTCATGGGATGTGATTCTCTTCAGGTATGTATTTTACTTTTCCTGAGCTTTGTTGCAGCCTAGTAGTGCTTTACTCCCCATCTAAGTTTGTTACCATAAAGCTAAACAACACATCATCCACATTACTACGCTCCGCCCCATTTTCTTGTTTTTCACAATAGGATTTGTTTTCTACTCTGATTTGTATCTTGTCCTGGGGATGGGAAAAATTCTGATGTAAGAAGTGTTATGATGAGGAGAGGAAGAAGGGAGAAGGGAGAATGAATGGGTGTTTTGATTATGTTTGCTGTTGACCATGTACGAGAACAGATAGAGGTCACTGGAAGGATACAGGACAAGACTGATGCTTGGGTTCATTATTAGTTTATCTTCTTTTTGAAATTGCTACTTCTCCAGAGAGACAGCAGCAGTATACAACGACCACATTTATATCACCATATCTGTCATTTGAATGTTCTGATAATCCTAGAAAGGGACCACCCATAGATAAATTCCCTCTGCTGTCCCTATTCTCTGGCAGTCTTTTTCATTCTAATGCAAAGCACAGGACAAACCCACATTCTTCATCCCCACCTCACCTCTGCAAATTACATTAAGAAACTCTTTTAAGAAACCCTTTTTCTTTTCTAACTTATGCATGGAACCATCAACAGCAAAATAGACAAAGGGAAAAGAACAGAATTACAGAATATTGTATACCAAAACTGCAATTACTTATTGGGAAATGATATTTAATATGTAGGTCTTTTTTTAAAAAAAGTTAGGTGACGTTGGTGTTGTTTTTGTTTTGTTTGTGTGTTTTTTCAAAAATACAGATTAATACAGAAATGGGGCATGATGGATTTATGAAGGAAGACATTAAAAAATGAAATGGGCTGAAAAAAGATTGATTGCACAGTCAAAGAGGTGCTTTAATTTAAGCCATCTCATTCATCACAATATCTATTAAGGAAGATATTTTACACATAAAAAGGGGGCAACGGTGCACCCTCTCCTGAAAAGAATCTTCATGGACTCAGAAGTAAGTGAGAACTACACATGATCAGTAATATCTCCTGTTTCAGCAAGATGCATGAGCATGTTGTGGCTTCATTCAACTTCATTCAGTCTGATTTTAGGCCAGAGAACAGTGCTTCAAGGGCCGTTGCTCTGACTGACTACTTATTCCAAGTGAAATTCAGAAGGAGTACTATTCTGAATATCTTCCTGGGTCTCTTGGTGGCTTTTGATAACACTGATTATGCTGTCTTACTGGAATGGGAGTAGGAAGTACTGTCTTGCAGTAATTCCCCTTGTATCTGTGGGGCTAGTTACAGACAGTAGCACTGGGGCAATTCCTGTACAGCCCCGAGCCTATTAAGGTGTGAGGTGCTACAGATTTCCATTTTGTCTCCCATGTGGTTCAGTATCAATATAAAGTCATTGAGAGGGGTCATTAGAAATCCTGGATTTGAGTGCCACCAGTATTCTGTCAAAAAGAGAAAAAGGAGGAAGGTAGGGGAAGAATGATTGTCTTAAAGTGGTAATGGACTGGATGAGGAAAAACAGATTGAGACTGAATCCAGACAAAATGGAGGTACTAACAGTCACGGGCCCGAAACCAGGTCTGGGAATACAACTCCAAGTCCTGGATGGAGTCACACTCTCCTCAAAGGACTGTGTTCACAGTCTGGGGGTATTCCTAGATTCGTCGCTTCACATGACAAATCAGGTGAATGCGATGGTCAGGAGTGCTTGTTATCAGCTTTGGCTGATACGCCAGCTGCACACTTTCCTGGAAAATAGGGATCTCGAAACTGTGGTACACGCTCTGGTAACATTACGTCTGGATTTCTGTACCGCACTCCACATGGGGCTACCCTTGTGCTTAACTCGGAAACTTCAATTAGTCCAAAACATGGCAGCCAGGTTGCTTACTGGTACATCTAGGAGAGAGCACATCTCACCAGTGCTGAAATCTCTCCACTGGCTGCCCATTAGTTTCCGAGCACAGTACAAGGTGTTGGTTATGACCTTTAAAGCCCTACATGGCTTCGGTCCAACTTATCTTTGGGACCGCCTCCTTCCCTATGACCCCTCCCCCCCCAGCACTTCGGTCCTCTGGGAGGAACCTATTACAACCCATAAAAACCAGGCTGTCAGCGACCTCCCAGAGGACCTTCTCTGCCTCCACTCCTAGATTATGGAATAGCCTGCCAGATGAGATCCATCTCATTACTACTCTTGACTGCTTTAAAAAAGCAGTAAAGATGGATCTTTTCCGCACGCCTTCCCTGAACAACATCCCGGTCCAAAAGAAAGTATAAGGAGAAGACAATGATTCTGGCTCTTTAACTGCCTCTGCCAAGCTGCTATTTGTATGACAGCACTATATTGTTTTTATCTTGTATTTTAATTTTGTAACAGTTTAACATATTTTTAAGGGGAGGGTGGGTTAGGGAAGGGATTGTTGGATTTGTTTTAACTTGTGATGTTGTTTTAATTTGTTGTATGCTGCCCCAATTGCACTGCAGAGGGGTGGGATAAAAATAAAAATTATTATTATTATCATTAAGAAAAGAGAAAAAGCCAAAAAAGTGTGGAAGCACCTTTAAGACTAACTGGTGTTTGTTTGTTTTTAGTTTTTAACAGATTTTTAATAGCTCTGAAAACCATCAATATAATCAACACAAAATACATTCTATGAGCCTTGGAGGTCAACAAAAAGAATTTTACAGAAACATAATTTATCCTGGGATAGTGGAAACACTCGGAGTCTAGGGTGTCATCTCACTCTGTGGCAGCTGGTGGAACTGAGTCTCTCCAAGAGATAGTTTGATGGGTTGGAGGTCAAATATTGTTCATGTTGTTATTAATATATTCAATAAAAACAGACCAATCCTCAAAAAATGTACTTTTGTCCTTTGCAAAACCTGAAAGCGTAGGAGAGTTTTTCTGACAACCATGACTCCCAAATCCTCTTCTACCAGTTGCTCAGTTGAACATCACCTGTTTTCCAACATTTTACGATTTCAGCTCTAGCTGCTGAGATGAGGAATATGACAAGTTTTTGATTTTTCAGGTGGCTGTTGTCCTAGGCAAAATCGTACAGGTTGTTTCAAAATATCAGAAATTTGGATTAAAACAGCATTCCAGAAAGCTCTAACCTTGGGACAATCCAACGACATGTGTAAATAGGAACCAAGCATCTTACAACCCCTCCAGCATTTGGGGGAGGTGTCTTATACCATTTTTGATCATCTTATGGGTGTTAAATACCATCTATGTATGGCCTTTAAGGTTCCCCTCCCCCATCAATGCTGACCGTGATTTATGGGGGGGGGGGGGGGCAGTCCAAATGTGTAACTAGGTGGTTTAGATCAGATTGCCAAATTATCCTGGCTGGTTGACTCTTACCATAGGTGGATTGTATTGGATTTTTATACCCACCTTTAGATCTTTGTCCTTTTGCTATATAAATGGGTCCATAAAAGGTCAAGGGATGGGGGCAACCATCCTTTATCAGTTTGCTGATAAAGGAGAGCACTTGATAAAAGAGAGCACTTGCAGTACTTGGAATCAAAAAGCAGCTTCATTTATATACCACTTCATACTGCGCTATGCAGGGTCTAGGCGGTTTATAACTGTAAGCTCATTGCCCCCCAACAGCTGGGTACTCATTTTAGCGACCTCAGAAGGATGAAGGCCTGAGTCAAGCCTGAGCCCTGGCTAGTATTGAACTCACAACCTTGTGGTTTATGAATGAGTGGCTGCACTACAGGCATTTAACCACTTCGCCATCAGGAGGACTTGGCGTGTTCCAAGGCATTGACCAAATTATCTGTCATTTTTAGCTTTCCATGTTCAAATAAATCCATAATTCTGTATAAGCTACACTCCTTCCAACATTTGAACTGAGCTAATTTATCTATTTCATAAAAATGGGGGTGTAATAGGAATGGGCAAAAAGGTGAAGGATCAGGAGCTAGTATGTGAACCCATTGCTTCCAATTAAGGAGGGAGTTGTAGAGAAATAGGTTTCTAATTTCCTTCAACACCCTCCATGTTCTTATAGAAAAAAGAAGATTAAGTTCACCCAAACTATAACTATCTAGTTCCCTGGGTACCCATTTGGTGGAATATTGCTCCATGACAAGTTGGAAGAGTTGGTTTACTTGGAAGCTATGATAATAGAGTTTGAAATCTGGGATCAACAACCCTCCTTCCCTGGTGTTAATATATCTAACAGTTTTAGGGAATCTGGGTCTTTTTCTGTTGAATATGTAGTCATTAATAATCTTTTGCCAGAATTTGAATTGGAGAGGAGTTGGACAAATAGGTATAGATTGGAATAGGAAAAATAAGTGTGGGACAAGAATCATCTTTACAATGGCAATCCTCCCAAGTGTTTCCACTCCCTTATTTTTACTTTCATCCATTTAGTGACAAGTGTATAGTAGTTCCTGGGCACCAAGTGAGATAAATTGTTTGTGATAAGAATACCTAGACACGTGAATCCAGAGGGACATAGTTGTGATCCAGAGATGCTTGTCAGCTTGTCCTGGTCTGAAGATGGAGCATTCAGATACATTAGTTTAGATTTTTGATAATTTATCTTAAGCCCTGAGTGCTTCACAATGGTGTCCAATATCTTTTTTATTTCAGGAAATGATGTTTCAGGTTTTTGCACTGCAAACAAATGTCATTTGCATACAGCAATATTTTGTTATGGTGGCCATTGATACAGGTCCCAACAACATTTGGATTTGACCTAACTAGTTCAGCTAGGGGTTCAATAAAAAGTGCAAATAGTATTGGTGGCAGGGGACATCCCTGCTTAGTTGAAGTGATCTGAGTCTACCCCATTAACCAACACTGTCACTTCTGAGTGTTTGTACAGATGTTCCAAGACAGATATAAATTATTGCCAAAATTCATTTTCTTTAGTACATTGAGTAGGAAATGCCATTCAACCCTGTTGAATGCCTTTAACACATCCAGTGAGAAAAGTGCCAAAGGAGTTTTTGTCTGAGTTGAGTAGTGAATCAGGTTAAGAACTCTGTAGATCAAATCTGACATTCTCCTACCTGGCATAAAGCCTACCTGATCCAGTTGGATATAATCCAGGATAAATTAGTTTAGTTTGTTTGTCATAATAGACGTGAATAATTTCGCATTTTGTTTTAATAAAGCCACTCCACTTGGAGGCCCAACCAGCACTAGTATTAGTTTCTTTTGCACATCAAGTTTAAATGTAGTGTTTTGTTAAAGCTTTAGGGGCCTGCTCTCTCCTTTTTTAATGTACATGTACATGATTTTAATTTTTAGCCTTTTCTGTTGCTTTAACTTGATGATATGTTGAATATACTTTTTTCTTTTAAATTATTTTATTTTTTAATCTGAAAATATTTTAAATTGTTTACATTGTTTAATTGTATGCTATCTTGACAGATCATGACAGAGAGTGGGAGAGAAATAATTTAGTTTAATTAATTTAATTTAACTTAATTTGATATAAGAAAATACATTTGCCATATAAATTTCCAATTTGTACATCAGAAGAAATGTTGGCCAAAATTCTCTGTCACAATCCACATTACGTAACTCTATGTATACTTAGCTACAAATCAGAGGCACTGGGGTTATGCAGACAGGCAGGAAAAAGTGACCTGAAGTTGCCTTTTCCCTAAGCAGCAGCAACCACACTGCCTGCATTGAGGTTGCCCTAAATGGAGATGGAGCAACCGCACTGGGGGGGACAATGCAGCTTTTCCGAGGTTGTGTTGAAGCTCTAGCAACCTCACTACCAGTCCCAAGGATGCCGCAAAGAGAGACGGCGCAACCGCAAGGGGTGGCAGCGGCTGCTTTATTTTATTTTATTTTGTTCTCAAACACATGCGCACATGTGCAGGAACATCTCTCCACACCTGTGCACCTGTGCAGGAAAACATCCCTGTGCACCTGCACAGGACCTGTCATAGGCTACTAAACAGTCTGGGCCTTTGCAGACAGCACAAAGCAACATCTTGGAGGCAAGGAAGGGGAGGGGCAGCCTCACGCCAGGCACCCCAACCCCTTCCAGAGGACGTCATTGTAGTGCCTGCCATTCCACATGGCGGGCACTCTGATGATGTCCTTCTGGCTCAGCATCCAGACACACTGAGACAGAAGAGACACCGAAGAGGCGTGCACCACCTCTTCCAGCACCCTTTCCGCACCTTGCGGAAGGAGCGCTATTTTAGCACTCCTTCCAGGGATAGAAAAGGAGTGGATTGGGGCCGAGGCATGGGGCAGCCTCGGTCCCAATCCACGGCTTCTTGGGGTGGCCCACGGCTGCCTGTCTGCAGTGGCCCTGAGTCACTCTCTGTGTACAAAGGTGACTGAAGTTCAGCATCCCTGTGCACCTCCACAGGACCTGTTATACAGTCTGTCATTTTGTCTGTACAAAAGTGACTGAAATTTGGTATCCCTGTGCACCTGCACAGAATCTGTCATACACCCACAGATCATGCAAGGATTTGCTGACCTCCACTTCCCCCCAAGAGTGGGTGCAGTAGACAGGTGCCACTGTCTGATTGTGCCACCCTTGGGGTGAAGGAACGGATTTGTCAACTGAAAAGACACCCCATCATCCTCCACAAAACATGTCCCACACAGATCAGGGGGGAGGGGAGAGGTACATGCAAGGGAGGTTTGTGTGGACAGACCTGATACATGCAGCTGGTGGTCATGCAATGGACATGGTCAACAGGACACATGGACAAACGTTACTCCAGGAGCCCCACCACCACCACCACCACCACCACCATCATGCCAGGAAGTGGTGTGCAGTTCTTATGCACACCTGCACAGAAGAGGTCGCAAAAGCCTCTTTCATGCAAACTGCTGTGCAGGCTGACAGCAAGCGTACATCCAACAGAATGTATTTATTGTCATAGCAGAGGACAGTAGCTAGGGCGCATGCATAGGGTTACAATTAGGGTTAGGGTTAGGGTTCTAATATTCAAGCACACCTGCGTCAGTGCATCCACACCTGAAACCAAAATAAAGCTTGCATCCTAGGGTGCATGCTCTGGATTGCTGAGTCAATTTCCACCACACATGCGACAGTGCATTTATATGGCCGTTTTCTGGTGCATCAGTGTCACTGCATACATACATGCAAAGGTTTGCATCTTCACCGAAGGAGCAGGAAAAAGTGGGTCCTTTTTGGAGTGGCTTTTCTTGGTATACGATGGCCAGAGGGCACTTTCCTGGAGACTTTTAGGCATGCATTGTCTAAATGCCATGCCTACAAGTCACCCTCAAAGCATAGCCCCTCTGTTAGTGAATTGCAAAAAATTAATATCAGGACTCTAGCTGGCATCCTGATAGCCATTGGTCTCATTGTGCATTGGTCACATTGCAAATCTATCCCATTGTGCATCAGTTCTGATGTACACTGGTCCCATTGTGTATCAGTCACTTTGCTGACTGCCCTAATAATGTCATGGCAGTGCATTGCTGAATACAGACATTGCAAAACTGCTCAATTGTATTCCCCACACAGATAAGTCCACTTACAAAGATGTATGTCCCTTACTGAATTCTGGCCTCTATCCTTGTCTTCTGAAGCCAAGAAACTGATTGTGAAAGAATTATATATCATAAGGTATTCCTTTACATCAGGGGTAGGCAACCTTTTTGAGCTGGGGGCCGGGTTGCTGTCCCTCAGACAATTGGGGGGCCGAAGCACCAAAAATAAATAAATTAATTAAATAAATAAATAAATATGCATGCACACTCTCTCAGCCCCAGAAAAGCCATGGCAAAACCCCTGTGGAGATTTTGCCAAGAAAACCCCAAGAACAAGAACAACAATAATCAATATCATCATGGTGGCTGGCGGCGGGGGGAGGCAGGGGGCGGTGGCAGCAGCGGCGGTGGCAGGACCAGCCTGGGGACGGTCCAAAGGACTCGGGGGGGTGCATCTGGCCCCCGGGCCTTAGGTTGCCTACCCCTGCTTTACACTGGACATAATAGGATATGAGTGGAGTTGTGCTTGAATGGTTGAAACCTTTTCCCCTGTGGCTTACTCTTCAGACTTGCACAGAATTGAGCTCTTCTTGGTGGGAAAATACCCAAATTGGTAAGAATTTGGTATGACATCTACTTTGACATTACATCCTTTGTACTCTTACATCCACCAATGGCTGGGATGCAGCCTCTGAGACCCTTCCCAAATTGAAATTCAGCCCTAGAGCTAAAGAAAATTGTGCACTACAGCTATGAAGTTATACCAGTCATCTCAATAAGTGCATAGATATTTCTTATTTTTTAAAAGGTGCATTATTATCATACATAGTTTATTATAATCAATAGCTCTTCTAAGCCTCACTTAACAGCTCCTGATAACTGCTAAGTACCACCAGCAAAAAACTTGATCCTTCCAAAATACTGGTATGCCATTCTCCAAGCCTATCCAGTGGGGAAAGTTATGTACTTATACCCAATATTTTCACATGAAGCTTTTAATGGTTGTGCTTTATAATGGACAACTTTATTCAAATAGGCTACTGAGCATACTGAAGTTCTAGGGAAAGAAAATGGTGAATTAAATGTTGAGTACTTCTCCAGAACTGTCCTCCAAAATGTCTGTCTGAGCTATCAATAGTATGGACTAATAACATCCTATTAAAGGTTCATGAAAATCAGCTTGCATTTATCCTTCATAAACAAGTCTGATATTATCCATAATTTTTATACTGAGTACATAAAATAGGCTTAATTTTACATAAAGATTCCCTGTTACACAAATAATTTATGTTGGTTCCCTTCCCAAATATGTTAATGACAGCCTCAATATGCACATACAGTATTTGCATTTCCCCTTCTAATTATGTGTTTCTAAGAGGAGCTCTAGAATTGCAGCAGCACATTAGTCGATTCATGGGACTTGGCTTTCCCCAGACTCACTTGGCTATCTTTTAGGAGAAACTCAACTTGTTCTTAAGCAAACTTTTCTTTCCAAGCTTGGCAGTGTGAATTAAGTTTGTCAATCTGGCTGTCTTCTTTCTGCTGTAAACTGCATGATACTAAAACTTGCATTTCATTGAGGAATCCAAACACCTTGCACAATGTAGTCAACCACTAGTTTAATATCTGTGAATATTCCCTGTAAATAATTCTACAATGCAAAATTTCAAGTAAAGAAGAAATGGACCCATTTATTCCTAAAATAACACCCATTCAAAACAACATTCCTTATATGTTCAGTGAGGACTTCACAACCATTCAGCTGCATTCAGGTGAAGTTTGAAAAAAAGTGAAGTTTGATTCAAGTATCTGTTAGGGATCATTATGGTCATCCTATGCATATACACATCTATACATCCATCCCAAATACAAAAGTCTCAAATAGGAAAGGCATCCACACACAGGGCCGACACCATGGTGGCTCTTTTGCACTCTTTTGGTGCAGTGTGTGTGCACACTGAGCCAAGAGGGCATCCTGACACTGCGCACTGTGCGGATGGGCGTACAGCATCAGGATGGCATTGGGGTGGAGTCAGGGCGGCTGGCGTGTGGCTGCCCTGCCCCAACTCCACCCCTAGGCTGGCCCCTTGTGCTGATCTGCATCAGCTCACAGTCCCTAATCAAGCTAAAGTTAATAATAATAATAATAATAATAGTATAAAATTTATTTGTATCCCGCTTATTGAAAAAACAATCCAAGCGGCTTACATAAAAAACCCATACAATATAACCCCAAAGACCAACCCCCCCTTAAAACAGTATTAAACATCTCATAATTAAAATAACAATAGACATAAAAACAATTAATATAAACAATAACAAATAAAAATATTTATAAAACAGAAAAACCCAGCCAACCTCTGAGACGTTCTTCATCCATCTAAATGATGGGGCCACGGGAGGAAGAAGGGGGCCGGGATGCCCAAGGCCGGGATAATAATAATAATAATATAATAATAAGTTAATTGTGTCAATGTCTCAGGGATTCAACAGGGTTGAACGGGGGATGCAGATGCTGAAAAGCACCATCTTCAATCCCAGGAAGGGGAGGGGCAGCATCTGGACATGCTGAGTCGGAAGGAGCGCGGAAGAGGCACCCAGCGCCTCTTCCAGTGCCCCTTTTGGCTTTTCTGAAAGAATGCTATTTTAACACTCCTTTTCAGAGGCACCATAAGGCTGGATTGGGGCCGAGGCGCAGGGCAGCCTTGGTCTCAATCTGCAGCTTCTCAGGGCGGCCCACAGCCGCCCATCTGTAGAGGCCCTTAAGTCAAATGACTCGCTACCTTGAATGATATTCATTTGGATCAGGTCTTCTGTGATGAAGATCATGAGTCCAAACTCACAAGCAGGAACATTTATTTGAAACCCCATGGATGAATTTCATGTAAGAACCAAACTATACTGTTACAGTCAAATAAAACTACAGCTGGTATCCTTTTAGTGAGTTATGATAGTGTAAGTTCAACGTAGGCTATCATATCTCCCTTTTTTAGATGTTGTGGAATTTGGGATTCTGTACTAACCATGCAACAAACCAAATCTCCCTTAGAATCCAGCTTCCCCCACCCTTACTCCAACATGGTCATTTACATATAATTGAAGCATATATATGTCCAACTGTTTTCCTCTAGCTAGACGTGCTACACAGATGCTTCTGCAGGGACTTCCTGATGATCCTCAGAAGTCCCTGTAGAGTGATGAGGAAGAGTCAGAGGAAGAACCTTTCCTGAGCACTATTAATATGCTCCAGGAAGCACCCAATTAGTCCCCTCCCTCTCCCTTGTTTTAAAACATATGTAACATTTGTATGGAGCATGCAGTTTGGCACTAAATGTATTTAGATTCATATCCCAAATATTTCCTATTGCATTCTGCTGCCAAGGTCCACCTACTTCCACACCATGCTTAATATTTATATTTGCTTGCATGCTACTGGACAGCAACTTTGGCCCCAAGGATCACCTGTAAGAGTGCCAAAATAACAATGTGGAAGTATGTGAGCAAAAGCGGAGGGGGAAGGGAGGGGAAGTCTGGGTAAAAAATATATGCAAATACATGTCTGAGAACTGTGGTTAAATATGGTGTGTGTGTGTGTGTGTGTGTGTGTGTGTGTGTGTTTCACCTGAATACACTGAATATGTTATATTTGCAGAATTTTTGGCTCTCCAAGAGCCCCTTTAACATTGTGGTTTGTATATATTACACTCCTGCATAACTAGTTGTCTCTGTGCCTGGAACATTTTACCCCTTATAAATGAAAAGATTTTAATTTCACACCATAGTTGCCTCAGTATTCCAGTCTTCTGAGACTGATTTAATCAAATGGCAACAGTTGTGGTATTAGCTTAGCCTGTTCAACCCAAAGTTCATTCTTCTTCTTTTTTTACTTTCAATCCCATTGGAATAATACATGGTGAATTTTTACCCTCTGATTATTTGCCTGTCACTCTAGTTGGCAATCCTTTGAATAAATGTATTTATTGCTCCAAAAGATCAGGCAGAGATAAAGCAGAAGCAGGAAATGTAGCCATCCAAGAGACATTTATATTTAGACAGTTTTTGATTCATAAAACCAATTTGCTCCTGGTGTATTATAATTATTTATGGAGCGTCTTGAGTATACATGGCACCATTACACAACTCATAAGAGTCTGGGTTCATGCCCTAAGTAGCTTTCAATCTAATGGAATCATAATACCTTACTCAGGGTAATTGATAAAATGCAAGGGTGGTGTTGAGATTATTTGTATTAACATGGTGAGGACAGGACTATGTGTTGCAATAATAATAAGAGGTGATGATGGTGATTAACATGGAAGACACTTTAAAAAAAAAACAATTGGTTGTTGCTAAAAACTACAGCAGTCCATGAGGGGAGTTGGAAAACTGAGCAAAAAGCAACCAGAACAAAGTTGCTGGCTGGTAATTATGACTTCCAAAGTAGGCCCACCAAGGTTAAATTTACTCCAACAAAACAAAAATAAAAAAAATCACTTGTGGGTGGGATTTAAAGGAGGGAACAACTGGACAAGTAATGTTGATTAGAGCTGGTTGTTTCCATGGTGCTCTATGCTAAGCAGTGTGTTTCAGCCAAGAAAACAACACATAACAATCCCAAGGAAAGAATTGTATTACAATTAATTCACAAAAGCAGAGATTAAATGGGAAAGTATTCTGAGGAGACACAAGTGAAAGGGGCTACTTGAAGGGACAGCTTGTGCTCTCAGTCATCATTGCAATGTTTGACAAACCCCTGGTCCGGAGCGGCGGCGGAGCTCAGCCTCCGCACCGCGGCGCTCCTCCGGCAACTCTAAAAGGAGCACCAAATTGGCGCTCCTTTTAGATGTCAGGGAAAGTGCACCCTAAAAGCGGCTGGCAAACTTTCCCTGACTCAAACGCCGCGGCGCTTCCGGTCGCCACGGCGTGAGGTCATCCCCGGAGCGCCGGCCATGCGGAGAGCCGGCGACTCCGAGGGCGACCTCAGGAAGAGGAAGGGGCGCCACTCGTGTGGCTGCCCCTCCTCTTCCGGGCCCAGAAGACGGCTCAATTAGCCGTCTGCCGAGGCCCAAAGTAAGACAGAATGAATCTAAAGTAGGAGGCGACCATGAGTGGTTCACAGAACCACCCAATCTTTGAGATGACTTAAAATTTCCATCAGAGACAGTGGCCAGCATTGTGTTAATGACATACACAAGTGGACATCCACTTTATACCTGCATATATCCTTTATTGGTCTTTGCTGAGATTGGTATTCTCCCTCCAATCACTGCAATAAATAAAGCCCCCTCCTCCAAAGACTCACAGTTTTGCTGTGATAGCCTCCTCCTCAAATGACTTTTCTGTGATTGATGAAAAGCACAAGAGATTGGAGAAGCACTGACTGAAACCTCCAAAGGACCCTTGGGGAATCTCAGTGTGCATCTGAACTGTAGAAATAATGCAGTTTGGCACTACTTTGCTGCCATGGCTCCATCTTACAGGCTCCTGGGATTTGTAGATTTGTGAAGGCACAATTTCAAACCGTGCCAACGAGGAGGAAAAATGGGAGGTGTCTCAAGAAACCAGGATGGATGACTAAGGAACTTGCAACTGAATTATGTTTTAAACGGAACATGTATAAGAAATGGAAAAATGGGGAAATCACCAAAGAGGAATTCAAACAAATAGCTAGCACGTGTAGGGTTAAAGTCAGAAAAGCTAAAGCGCAGAATGAAATCAGGCTTGCTAGAGAGGTTAAGAACAATAAAAAGGGCTTTTGGGGGTATGTCAGCAGCAAAAGGAAAAAGAAGAAAATGGTAGGGCCACTATGTGGAGAGGATGGCAAAAAGTTAACAGGAGACAGAGAAAAGGCAGAACTACTCAACACCTTCTTTGCTTCAGTCTTCTCAGAAAAGGCAAAGGGTGCTCAACCTAAGTATAATGGAGCAGAGGACAGAATAGGAAAATTTCAGCACAGAATAAGTAAAGAGATAGTACAGAAACATCTGGTTACTCTAAATGAATATAAGTCTCCAGGACCAGATGAATTACATCCAAGGATATTAAAAGAACTGGCAAATGTAATATCGGAACCATTGTCAATAATCTTTGAGAATTCCTGTAAAACAGGAGAGGTCCCAGCGGACTGGAGGAGGGCAAATGTTGTCCCCATCTTCAAAAAGGGGAAAAAAGAGGATCCCAACAATTATCGTCCGGTTAGTCTGACATCAATACCCGGAAAGATTCTGGAGCAGATCATTAAACAGAGAGTCTGTGAACATCTGGAAAGTAATTCCATAATCACAAAAAGTCAACATGGGTTTCAGAGAAACAGGTCATGCCAGACAAATCTGATCTCTTTTTTTGATAAAATTACCAGCTTGGTAGATGAAGGGAATGCTGTGGATATAGTATATCTTGATTTCAGTAAGGCCTTTGACAAGGTTCCCCATGACATTCTAGCAAGCAAATTGGTAAAATGTGGACTAGACAAAGTAACTGTTACATGGATTTGTAATTGGTTGACTGGTCAAACCCAAAGGGTGCTCAACAATGGCTCCTTTTCAACCTGGAAAGAAGTGACCAGTGGGGTGCCACAGGACTCTGTCCTGGGCCCAGTGCTATTCAATATCTTTATTAATGACTTGGATGACGGTATTGGGGGCATAGTTATCAAATTTACAGACGACACCAAATTAGGAGGAGTAGCTAATACCCCAGAGGACAGGATCAAAATTCAAAATGACTTGAACAGACTAGAAAGTTGGGCCAAAGCTAACAAAATGAAATTCAACACAGAGAAATGTAAGGTACTGCACTTAGGGCGGAAAAACGAAAAGTACAGATATACGATGGGGGACACCTGGCTGAATGAGACTACGTGTGAAAGGGATCTAGGAATCCAGGTGGACCACAGGTTGAATATGAGTCAACAGTGCGATGCAGCAGCTAAAAAGGCCAATGCAATTTTAGGCTGCATCAGTAGAAGTATAGTGTCTAGATCAAGAGAAGTAATAGTGCCACTCTATTCTTCTTTGGTCAGGCCTCACCTGGAATACTGTGTCCAGTTCTGGGCACCACAATTCAAAAAAGATGTGGAGAAACTGGAGCGTATCCAAAGGAGGGCAACTAAAATGGTGAAGGGTCTGGAAACCAAGCCCTATGAGGAACGACTTAGGGAGCTGGGGATGTTTAGCCTGGAGAAGAGAAGGCTGAGAGGTGATATGATAGCCGTGTTTAAATATTTGAAGGGATGTCATATCGAGGAGGGAACAAGCTTGTTTGCTGCTGCTCCAGAGGCTAGGACCCAAAACAATGGATGCAAGCTGCAAGAAAAGAGATTCCACCTCAACATTAGGAGGAACTTCCTGACAGTGAGGGCGGTTGGACAGTGGAACACACTCCCTCGGAGAGTAGTGGAGTCTCCTTCCTTGGAGGTCTTTAAGCAGAGGCTGGATGGCCATCTGTCGGGGATGCTTTGATTGGGAGTCCCTGCATAGCAGGGGGTTGGACTGGATGGCCCTTGTGGTCTCTTCCAACTCTATGATTCTATGATTCTCTATGATTCTATGAGGCATCAGCACTCTTTGGCAGAGAAGGCTAAAGACCTTTTAAAATTACAGATTCCAGTATTCCATAGGAGGGAGCTATAGCACTTAAAGTGGTGTCAAACTGCACCATTTCTGCATTTCTCTAGATGCACCCCTAGAGTAACTGATCCATATCTGCTTTGTATTCAATAAGACTATGTAGTCTTACTGTAAAACTATATAAATGCCCCCCAGTCCATCTTTAACAGTGAGTAGGTATGTCAGGCAAAGGAGACTGGCTCAAGATCGGGATGCAAGGAGGAGGAAGTTTCCAATCCTCTCCTGTCAATTAGTGAGGGTACAACAAGGACTTGCAACAGGAGTCCTGCTTCTGATTGTCACAGACTCACTTGCTGGTGAAAATGTCGTCTTCCTAGTGCTCTGATTAGCAGCTGAATAGACTTTCTTCACCTGATCTGGCTGCTGGCTGTTAAACTGGATTGGGCACAGAGGAGGCCAGGAGAGGTTACTAATAGATAACACGAGGAAAGGGAGGCAGAGGTGAGAGTCCCCCAACACTGGATCCATCATTTTCAGACCTCCTAGAAAGACTTTGTGAAAATTTAGTGCATGACTTACAAAAAGACTGGGCACCTGCCCTTGAGCTGGTAAACTCAAAGCTCACTGCCCTGACAGCCCACATTGGAGATATAGAAGATACAGCTAATTCAGCTCTTGAACAGTCATTCTCATGAGGCCTGTATACAGGAGTTAGAACAAATGAATGACTATCTCACAAACAAAGTGCAGGATTTGGAGGACAGAAATAGACACTTAAATATCAGAATTTGTGGTATTCCTGAATGGAAGGAGTGTCGGGATATGATTTCATTCCTCCTTACCTAGCTGAATAACACCTGCCCAGGTCTTGATCTCCTTTCGACTCATATTTAAAAAGCACATTGGATGTCGGCTCTCAACCGGAAACAAGGTGCTTCCCCCGGGACATAATTATACGTTTTGCAAATTATCTGGGG
Source organism: Phrynosoma blainvillii (assembly GCA_026167975.1). Lineage (NCBI taxonomy): Eukaryota > Metazoa > Chordata > Lepidosauria > Squamata > Phrynosomatidae > Phrynosoma > Phrynosoma blainvillii. Next base: position 274,431,246 of record JANUYF010000002.1, read on the forward strand.
GGAAAAGCCTAAGTACTGGGGGAGGAGCCACAAATGATGGTGTGTGGAGCTGAGATTGCATTCTCTTGAAGGCCAAAGCTTAATAAGCCAAATAATTTCTTCTAAATGGAAAAAAAAGACTATGGGTAATTACAAATAAACAAACTGGAATGTGAGGAGAATAGAATGGAACTGCCTTATTAAAGATAAGAGAAGAAAGATAAGTGGTATTTTTGTTTTCAACAGTTGCTGGCCAGTTGTCTGCTAAGCAGATTGGAAATTATAATTTATAAAACAAAAGCAAAGTAAAACATTTAAAATAAATGTAGCAGATTGTGTGGGATTTGAGGAATTGAAATATTGAAAAATTAATTAAAGAACAAACTGAGAGAGAGAAATATAATAAACTGTATATCGGCAATCTGAGACACAACTTTGATTAGAAGTTGGCAGAAGTCCAAAAGTCAAAAAAGAAAAGAAAAGAAAAGAAAAGAAACAGTTTTAAGTTAGAAGAGACAATCTGTACAAATCAGACAATTAGACAAAGTGTATGCACATTTAGGAAGAGTAAACTCACAAAATAATTTTGAGGCTTATAATAACGAAATGCAAAAAGCTAAATTCAGTTCCATTGATACAATGCAAAAAGCCCGAGCTAAGCCTAAAGTTCCAGGCACCCAGCCAGACAGTAAAGACAGCAAAGGGGATGAAATGAAAACATGGTTCTTGCAGATGCTAACAGAAAATCAAATAAAAAGCAATGAAGCTTTTAAAGAGACAATCATTAAAAATAATTACTATCAGAGACAATAACTAATAAAATTACAGATGAAATGAATAAATCTATTCAGATTATTAAAAAAAGATTTGACAGACCCAGGATCATATAGACCTATATCCCTTATAAATCAAGATGCTAAAATATTAACAACAATAATGATCAAAAGAATAAATAAGATCATACATAAATATCTTCAAAAAGCTCAATGTGGGTTTGTGCAGGGAAGACAAATGTCAAATTTAATAGGAATAGTATTGAATAAAATAACTTAATTGAGAAGAATGAACAAAAAGTGGGAATAGTGGCATTAGAAATTTATAAAGCTTTTGATTGTGTAGAATTTCTTTAACATTACAAATAATGTTAAAGAAATTAGGTATGGGGGGAAATTCAGAGGATTGATAACCCAGCTATATATATACAGCAGTGGTAATGGTAAACAATGAACTAACAGAACAAATTCAATTTTCTAGAGGTACAAGACATGACTGCCCCCTCTCCCTGATCTTATTTGCAATGATTATTGAAATTTTGGCAAATGTTATTAGGAACAATGAAATTTTGGAAGGAATTGGGATTAGAAAATTGAATAAGATTAAGTTTGTTTGCTGATGATACCCTATTGACAATTAAAGATCCATTTAAAAATGGATAGCGTAAAAAGACATTTAAAGGAATTTGGAGAAATGTCAGGCTTACAAGTAAACTGGAATAAATTGGAGTTAATGCTGTTTAATTATACTAAAACAGAAGAACAGGATTTCCTAAAGGATAAAACAATAGATATTAAATTAAAAGATACAATTAGATATTTAGGAATAAATATTACAAAAAAATTAGAAAAAATGAAGGAACAAAATTATAATAAACTAGTAATAGAAATTAAAAGGAAATTAGAAGATTATAAAAATATTAAATTGTCATGGTTTGGCAGAACTGCATTAGTAAAAATGAAAATTTTACCTAATATACATTTTTTTGTTCAGGATGTTACCAATACAAATATCAGAAGCAAAAATGAAAAGTTGGCAAGTATTAGTGAATCATTTTTGTAATGGGAATAAAAAAGTGAGGATTAATAAAATATACTGGTGATTAATAAAATATACTGCAGTGGCTCAAGTGGTGAAGATGTTGACTCTATTGATTGCAAGATCAGCAGGTTGGCAGTTTGAGACCCAGGTGCTGCATGATGGAATGAGCTCGTGTCAATAGTCACAGCTTCTGCCAACCTAGCATTGAGAAAGCATGCAAATGGGAAAGTAAACACTGTTCTGTGCAATCATGCTGGCCCCATGATCATAGAGTGGTCTCTGACAACGCTGGCTCTTTGGCTTAGTAATGGAGATGAGCACGGCCCCCTACAGTTGGACACGACTTGAATACCAGTCAATGGGAATACCAGTACCTTTACCTTTACTGGTACAAATCCCAAAAAGATGGAGGATTGAGTCTCCCAAATTTAAAACAGTATTATAACACGAATCAATTGAGATACATTATAGATGGAATTACAGAGAAGGGAGAATTAGACTGGTTAGAGATGGAAACAATAGAAATAGAGAAAAAACTGGAATATTTATATTAGGGACTTTTAGGGACTGGAAGAAATGAAAGAAATAGAAAACTCTTTTCTAAAGAATATATTAGAGATTTGGGGAAAAAACATTAAAAAATTAATGCCTGCTATCTCATCATTAACCCCAGTAGTAATGATGGAAATTTTTTCAATAAATTTAAGAGAGGAATTAAGGAAAGAGTTAAGTTAACAAGAAATATAAGTTAACAAGAAGTATATAAGATAAAAGATTGGATGAAGGATATGGGGGGAGGAGAAATTGCAAAGTTTAAAAATAACCAGGTTTAATTGTATTCAATTGGAACAACAGACAAAAAATTAGAATAGGAAAATTATAGAATTTAGAGAATACACTAAATTGGAATAAATAATTAGGAAAAGAGATAGTATGAAGGAAAATGAAATTTTGAATGGTATTACAAATGAAATATATAAATTATTAACGAAACATAATGAGAAAGAAGAATATCTTAAGGCAATATGCAAGGATGATTATCACAAAAGATAAATATTTAAGAATGCGGGAAAATAGAATCAAAAAAATAATCTATAAGGATAAAGAAGATTTATTATAAATTAATTTGGAGATGGTATTTAACACCAGTAAGGTTAAGCCATGTAAATAAGAATTATTCAAGGATATGTTAGAGGGGTTGTCAAGAAATTGGTACTTATATTCATATGTGGTGGGGTTGCAGATTTGTAAAGAAATTTTGGCAATTAGTATTTAAAGAGATAAAAGAGATAACAGAAACTGAGTTAGAAATATGCCCAAAGACAGCATTATTGTCTATATCTGATCACCTGCACCCAGGCTGTGAAGAACTTAATCACAAATCTATTAACAGCAGCAAAACTAATGATAGCAACAACAAAAATAGAAAGTTCAGGGAGATCTGCAAATACAAGATTGGTATAAAGCAAGGGTAGGCAACCTTTCCCCTTTAAGGGTCGAGGGACTTCAGCTCCCAGAATCCCAGGAGCTATTGGCCAACATGGGTCTATTGGCCAACATGGCTGAGGCTTCTGGGAGCTGAAGTCCCTCGGCCCTTAAAGGGGAAAGGTTGCCTACCCCTGGTATAAAGAGTATGACAAATAGCAATGAATGATAAGTTAACATGTGAAATTAAGGTAAAAAAGCAATAATGAAGAGGAATGACTTTGAAGCAATATAGAAGATATTTGTACAAAGGGTTCTAGTAAAAGAGGAAGGTGGCTTACCTCCACAGGAGGAGTTACAATTTTGGATGGTAGAATAACATGAAGATATTAGGCTCTGATGATGAGGAGCGCTTAATTATAAAAATAGGCTAATTAGTGATAAATTAATATATTATACTTTAGTGGAATTATGAATAGTATATGTTGAAAAGAAGATTGTAATAAGAATTAAGATATCAATATAAAATACATACATTTTTCTAATTATTGGTTTAGTTAATATTAAATGGTTTAATATGAATAAGATTTATATAAAGTAATTAAGAATGAATAACTAATGTGACTTATTACATATTGTATGTGGAATACTATGTATACAATATTTTAAAATATTATTTTAAGTATATTATTAATAATAAAAATATGTTTTTAAAACACACACACACACAAGTACTGAAGAACTTTTCCAGTACCAGAACCTTGCCTACCTAGATTCCACCATGCAGATATACCAGGACATCTCCCCTGAAACGCTGAGGAAATGCCTTGATTTTAAACCCTTCACCTATCTCCTCCAACAAGCAAGCATAAAATACAAATGAGGCTTCCCTTTTAAAATAATAATAATAATAATAATAATAATAATAATAATAATAATAATTTATTTATATCCCGCCCTCTGGAAATCCAATCTGGGTGGCTTACAATAATAAAAACATATACAATACCCATAAAACATGTACAATACAACAAACCCCCTCCCCCCCTTAAAACAGTATTAAATCAGAAAGATTTTAAAATAACATTCAATTAAAAAGCCAAAACTTAACCCAGTATATAAGCCCAGCAACAATGATCCTAACCATCCTTGGATGGGGCCACGCAAGGAACATTGGGGTGGTTTATTTGTACCCGAGGCTGGTATAATTAATCTGGAAAGGCCTGCCGGAAGAGATCCGTCTTGACAGCGTTTTTGAAGCTGTCTAATAATGTTAACTGACGGATCTCGTCCGGCAGGTCATTCCAGAGTCTAGGGGCGGCGACTGAAAAAGCCCTCCGGGAGGTAGCCGCAAGCCTCGATTTTTGGGGTTGCAGCAAATTCCTCCCGGAGGACCGGAGAGCGCGGGGAGGATTGTATGGGAGAAGGCAGTCCCTGAGATAGCTTGGACCCAAGCCATTTAGGGCTTTAAAGGTAATAACCAACACCTTGTACCTGGCCCGAAAGCTGATGGGCAGCCAGTGGAGGGACCTCAGAACCGGAGTAATGTGGTCCCTCCGAGATGTTCCCGAAACAAGCCTGGCTGCCATATTCTGTACCAGCTGTAATTTCCGAACCAAGCACAAGAGTAGCCCCATGTAGAGTGCATTACAAAAGTCAAGGCGTGAGGTTACCAGCGTGTGCACAACAGTCTCGAGATCCCTTACTTCCGGAAAAGGGTGCAGCTGGCGTATCAGCCGAAGCTGATAACAGGCGCTCCTGACCACCGCATTTACCTGATCCGTCATCAGGAACGACAAGTCAAGGAGCACCCCCAGACTGCGAACACAGTCCCTGGAGGAGAGTGTGACCCCATCCAGGACTGGAGGTTGCAACCCAATTCTTGGTTTTGGGGCCGCTACCCTGAGCACCTCCGTCTTGTCTGGATTCAGTTTCAATCTAATAGACTTTTATAATTGTTCTGTCACGACTACCTCAACTAAAACTTGCTTCTTCACATATGTGAAGCCTTAGACATTAAGGTGCCCCGAGACCTTGAGAAAGAGGTGAGGAACAATGTCTCTTCTTCAGTTGCACCCAAATCTGGACAAGTGGCTGAACCATGGATGCCAGCAAGACAGAGAAAACACAAGCAACTTGGTGGTCCTGCACAGCTGAAAGCCACATAGGCAAACTGACTCTAACCAACTTCCAGCCCAGAAGACCTCTTCCCTGACTTTTTTAATATCATAAAGTGAATGGTTAAGTGTAACTACCTTGATTTTTTTGTGGGTTTTTTGGGCTGTGTGGCCATGTTCTAGAAGAGTTTCTTTCTGATGTTTCTCCAGCATCTGGGGCTGGCAGAAGATTCTCTGAAGATGCCAGCCCCAGATGCTGGTGAAACGTCAGAAAGAAGCTCTTCTAGAACATGGCCACACAGCCCAAAAAAACCCACAAAAAACTATGGATGCCGGTCATGAAAGCCTAAGACTTTACATTGTAACTACCTTGCCTTGCTCTAACTTCTGGTATCTTTCTCATATACAGTAGGCCCTCCATTTTCGCAGGGAATCCATTCCGGACCACCCCCATCCCCACGAAAATGAAGACTTGCCAATATTCAAGCCCCATAGGCTTGAATGGGATGCACCCCCGTGGGCAGGCGCCCCCATGGGCACACCCCATTGATCTTAATGAAGATCGCCCCTCCATGAATATTCAAAACTGTGGTCCTCAAGTCCACGAGAATTCTCAGTGGGAAAATAAAGTTGACAACTGTTAATTGCTCTCCATTTGCACAATAACCCTTTGCAAGTAAATAACTTAATTCTAAACTTCACTTTTATTGTTTTAACTCTCTTTATACCTAGATAATCCTCTCCCACCCCACTCCTTGCTCTAAAACTATTACTGAAGTGCTAGCATCCCCTCCTTCACTCCCCTGAATGAAAATGGCTCTTGCAACTTTCCCATCTAGCACTACTGTTAATGTGACATCATTTTCTTGGTTTGAATGTGCAATTGGGCCTTGACTTTCCCAGCTTTGACACTCGCAGCATTGATTAATTGTGAGTTTGTTGCTGTACGTGCATGTGTTCCTCCTTCTCCTTCCCAGGCTTTTCCCCTCAGGGAGTGGGGGAGCAGCTGGGGATGCACAGGTGCCCCTCCTGCCTCCCCTCTGGTGCCTTAACCAGCTTGACTGGGGTGCCTGGGGTTTGGGGTGGTGGAATGTGCATGAGGTTCTGCCCCCCCCCCCCGGGTGCCTCAGCTGGCTTGGGGGAATGTGCACACATGTGCTCTTGCTCCTCTGATACCTTGGCTTGCCTGGGGTGTCCATATTGCCTCTATATATGGTAATATCTTAACATCCCTGTTGTTAATTAATCCCTCTCATCTTTTAGATGGTTCTTCTTATATCCTCCAATTCACGTTCTCTCTTTCTATCTTTGATTACTGAGATCTTGTCTCCCACTATGTATGCCAATAATGCTCACCCCCTTCCACCCTAGAGGGGATCACCATTCAATTACTTGATAGAGGTGTGGGACTCACCCCATGTACTCCTCCTCTTGGTTTGCTTCTGTTAATTGTTGTTTGTATTGTGTTATGGTTAATTGTTTGTACTTTTAGGCATTAAGATGAATATTTCTTAAGCTGGAGCCTTATGAGTCCCCTTCCTACATCCTCATGCTTTAAAAGGCCTGGATTTAAGTGCACTGCATACTATACATGAGACAAACTTTAAAGTCTCTTCTAAGCATTTCTTACTTAGAGTTTAATTATTTCAAATATGGACAAAGTTAAGATTGTCTCTTTCAATATAAAAGGACTTGGATCCCCCCAAACGTACCCGAATTAATAATTATTTGAAATAACTAAAACCAAGCATTGTTGTTTTTTTTAACAAGAGATGCATAGAAAGGGCACAGGAAACATTCTAGCATGATCTCCCTTTTACTCGCAATATACAACTGAAAATTCTAACAAATCCAGAGGTGTTGCAATATTGTTTGATAAAACATGTCCTTTTCACTCTGAAAAAGTAATCAGGGACCCTTTGGGTCATTAGTTAATATTGAAAGGTATCCTGGCCAACAAAATCTTCATACTGGCCACATTTTACTCCCCAAACAATGACCAGCACACCTTTCTGACTTCTTTCCTACAAACCTTAGGGGAGTTTTCAGAGAGCAATATTGTTATAGGAGGTGATGCAAACAAAGTCCTAGATTACACACTAGACAAATCACATCTCCACAGAAAGGTATAAAAGAAAACATCACCAGTATCTGACCTTTAAACTAGACATGGATATATAGATCCCTGGAGAGCTCTATATCCATCGTGTAGAGACTACACTTTTTATTCAAACACACACCACATCTATTCTAGAATAGACTACTTCATCATTCCAAAATTATCCCTTCCTAACATTGCTGATGTACAGGTAGAGTCTATCATTTATTCAGACCATGCTGCTACAACACTAAACTAGCAAATTGGACCTGATCTACCAAAAACATGTATCTGGAGATTCATTCTCCTCGTGAATGAATGTTTTAAAAAACAAATTCAATATGAAATTAAACAATTTTGCCTTGAAAATAGATCACCTGAGACAACTGAAGCCCTGTTATGGGATACCATGAAGGAGGTCCTCAGAGGCTTATTAATTAAGGAAGGGGCTACACAAAAGAGACTTAAGGGACCAATTCCAGAGGGAAAAAAGCAGAGCTGGCAGCTCTTGACAATAGAAAGATTCAAAGTGCCTTACATTACACCAAATCTTACTATTATGAATTTAACAATAAACATTCTCAACTCCTCACTTCTCACTTCTTCTGAAGGGAATATAGTGAAAGCTCCTGACAAAATTATGAAAGAATTTCAAAACTTTTTATTCTAAACTATATACCTCTGAACTGCCACAAAATTTGGCCATGGACCAATTTATACAATCTCTAAATCTGAAGAAGCTCAAAGATTCTCGTAAATCACTGTTAAACAAACCTATTCACCCAAATGAACTCAAAAAGACAATATCTAAACTGAAACAGAATAAGAGTCTAGGCCCAGATAGCTTCTCAAGTCAATTTTACAAATTGTTATTTGACCAAATTTCACCCCATCTTATTGCTCTTTTTAACTCCATTCTTAATAATGCTCCTGTGCTGACAAGTTGGCATAGAACCTGGATAATTCCAATCCCAAAAACCAAAGAGAAATGCCCAGAAACTAAATCTTTCCATCCTGTTGCACTCCTTAATCAAGATGCAAAAATATTTACTTCTATTATGGCCTCCAGAATAAATGAGTTTATTTTAGAATACATTAATCCTGACCAGGTGCTCTTCATATCAGGCAGATGCCTAGCAAACCTAGTCTGCAGGGTACTCAATATTATTATTATTATTATTATTATTATTATTATTATTATTATTTCAGCTAGTCAAAGACTCCTCTAGCCTTACTTTTGCTTGATGCTTTGAAAGCCTTTGACAGGTTGGAATGGCCATTTCTTTTTGGGGTCCTTCAAGGGATGGATTTTGGAGATGGCTTCATAAGAAATTCATACAGCACTCCACCTTATCTACCTCTGAGAAATCAGAGGTCACAGTGTTTGGTCAATGGCCTCGACTCAAGAGCTTTTGCACTTTCCAAGAGTAGCTGACAAGGATGCCCATTGTCATCCCTCCTATTTGTACTGACAATAGAGCCCTTGACTAACATGAATTGGCATAATGCTGATATCACTGGCCTTTGCATCAACAACCAACATCATAAGGTTGTACTTTATGCTGATGATGTGTTGATTTTTTTTATCACACACAGAATTATCATTTCTGCCTCTAAAAAGGACAATTGAGTCCTTTGGTAGTTATTCAGGTCTAAAAATTAACTTTAACAAATCCACATTAATGGCTATAACTCTTCATACCAACAGCAAAAATCCTAATGGGCTTGCAACTTCATCCCTCAGGTTTTTCCTATTTGGGAATAATCATCATGAAAGACACCCAGCAGCTCATACCCCAAAATTATAACCCAGTAGACACATGGATGCTATATCTAAAGAATGGAAGGCTTTAAATATTTCCATCATTGGCAGGATTGCATTAGTCAAGATGTTCATGATCCCTCAACTCTTTTTCCTCTTTCAAACAATCCCATTGACTCCTTCCCCATCTATATTCAAGAAATGGCAAAAATTAATTGATCAATTTATTTTCAATAAAAAGAAACCTAGACCTCCCAAATCCACTAGACCCATCACATCCAAGAATAGTGGTCTGGCAGTCCCAGGTATTGCATTATATTTCCAGGCTTTCCAACTCAGCCAAACTATTCAATTAATTAAGGACAAATCTAGAAGTTTGTAATGTGAAGTCCACTGAATTTACTTGCTTCTGCACCAAAACTTCAAAACAGAAAGTTAGGTTATCCAATCCATTTTCACCTAGCTCCCTATTGGCACAAATGGGAACACATAATAGCTCCAGACCCCTCTCCCATTAAACTCTTTTTTTCCTCTGCAAAGAGGAGCCCTGGTGGCGCAGTGGTTAAATGCCTGTACTGCAGCCACTCATTCATAGACCACAAGGTTGCGAGTTCAATACTAGCTAGGGCTCAGGCTAGACTCAGGCCTGCATCCTTCTGAGGTCGCTAAAATGATAATAATAAAAATAATAATAATAATAATAATAATAATAATAATAATAAAATTTATTTGTATACCGCCAAATGGTTTCCCAATCCGGGCAGTTAACAGTATAAAATACAATACAAAATATATCCCTCCCACCCTTAAAACAGTATTAAACAATTACAGAATAAAATCAATATATGAGTACCCAACTGTTGGGGGGCAATGACCTTACAGTTGTAAACTGCTTAGACATCCCATAGCACGATATGAAGCAGTATATAAATGAAGCTGCTTTCCACCCTCGATATGGTAGCTTAGTGGTTAAGACACAGAAGATTCGAAGGTTGGCAGTTTGAGGCCCGAGTGCTGCATGATGGGGTGAATTCCTGTCACTAGTCCCAGTTTCTGCCAACCTAGCAGTTTGAAAGCATGCAAATGCAAGTAGATAGATAAGTACCACTTCTCAGTGGGAAGGTAACAGCGTTTGGTGCAGTCATGCTGGCCACATGACCACCAGAGTAGTCTTTGGACAATGCTGGCTCTTCGACTTAGAAATGGAGATGAGCACCACCCCCTACAGTCAGTTACAACTAGACATTCATGTCAAGGGACTTTTGTTTGTTTGTTTGTTAACTGTCTTCACAACGATCTCGACCCATGGTGGTCCTATGAGACATCTCCAGCCCCACCCCCATCCTCTACTGTTCTGCCCTGCTCCTGCAAACTCATATTCATGGTCTCTTTAATAAAGTCCCTCCATCTAGCATGTGGCCTTCCTCTCTTTGTACTTCCTTCTACCTGTCCTAACATTATTGTTTTTTCCAACAATTCATGCCTTCTCATGATCTGTCTAAAGTATGACAGTCTAAGTTTTGTCATCTTGGCTTCTAGGGATATCTTTGGCTAGATCTGCTCTAGAACTCATTTGTTTGTACTTTTAGTTATCCATGGGATCCTCAGCACTCTTCTCCAGTACCACATTATCTCAAATGTGTTGATTTTCCTCCTATCTTCTTTCTTGACTGTCCAGCTCTCACATCCATGCATGGTAATAGGGAATACGATGGCTTGTATGACTCTGATTTTTGTGTCTTGTATGTCTTGACTCTGACTTGTATGTCTTTGCTTTTTAGGACCTTTTCTAGTTCTTTCATAGCCACCCTCCCCATTTTTAATCTTCTTCTGATTTCCTGGCTGCAGACCCCGTTCTGATCAATGTTTGATCCCAGGTATGGGGATCCTTTTACTATTTCTATTTCTTCATTGTCTAGGTTGAACTTGTGAAGGTCCTCGGTGGTCATTATTTTTGCTTTCTTTATGTTTGACATTAAGCCTGCCTTTGTACTTTCTTCTTTGATTTTCCTTAGTAGTTGTTCCAGGTCTATGAGGTTTTCTGCTAGTATTATGGTTTTGTCAGCATGTCTTAGATTGTTGACATTTCTTCCTCTTATTTTCACTCCTCCCTATTCAATGTCCAAGCCTGCTTTCCTTAAAATATGTTCTGCATATAGTTTGAATAGGTAGGGTGATAGGATGCAGCCTTGTCTGACTCCTTTGCCAATTGGGAACTACTGTTTCTCCGTGTTTTGTTCTGACAGTAGCCTCTTGTTCTGAGTACAGATTCCTCATTAGGACTATCAGATGTGTTGGCACTCCCATTTCTTTAAGGGTATTCTATAACATTTCATGATCTATGCAGTCAAAGGCTTTGCTATAGTCTATAAAGCACATGCTGGTTTTATTTTGGAACTCCCTGCTACACTCCATTAGCCATCATATATTTGCAATGTGATCCCTAATGCCTCTTCCTTTCCTGAACCCTGCTTGGACCTCTGGGACTTCTCCATGTATGGTTGGAGTCTGTGTTGCAGTATTTTGAGCATAATTTTGCTTGCATGGGAGATTAGTGCTATGGTTCTATAATTGCTGCAGTCTCTTGTGTCTCCTTTTTTGTGGATGGGGATGTATATTGATCACTTCCAATCTGTTGACCATCATTTTGTTTTTCATATCTGTCGACATATTTTTGTTATCACTAGAGTTGACTCTGTCAGTGTGATTGCAACAGTTCTATTGGTATATCATCTGTCGCTGAAGTCTTGCTTTTTGCCATTTCTTTTATTACAGCTTCCACCTCAGTTTTTAGAATTTGGGGTTCATCTTCATATGGATCTTTGCTCCATATGTCCTTTATTTTGTCATCTCTTTTGTATAGTTCTTCTGTGTATTACATCCAACATGTTTTTATTCCTTCTTTGTCTTGAATTGTGTTATTTTTATTGCCATAGAGCAGGGGTAGGCAACCTAAGGCCCGTGGGCCGGATGTGGCCCCCCGAGGCCTTTGGACCAGCCCCAGGCCAGTTCTGCCACCGCCACCGCCACCATCCCCCGCTGCCGCCGCCCCCTGCCATGATGATATTGATTATTGTTGTTTTTACTTGTTCTTGGGGGTTTCTTGGCAAAATCTCCACAGGAGTTTTGCCATGGCTTTTCTGGGGCTGAGAGAGTGTGCATGCATATATATTTTTAATTTTTTAAAAAATATATTTTTATTTATTTATTTATTTATTTATTTATTTATTTTTGGTGCTTCGGCCCTCCAATTGTCTGAGGGACAGCAACCCGGCCCCCAGCTCAAAAAGGTTGCCTACCCCTGTCATAGAGTGTCCCAATCCTTGGTCTGAACTTTCCCTTGATTTCTCAAATCTTGTGGAATAGGTTTCTCATCTTCCCTTTTTGTTGTCTTCTATTTCTCTACATTTGTTGTTGTAGTAATTTTCCTTATCTTTGTGCACTAGCTGTTGTATTGTTGTGTTTCTGTTTCTTAGTTTATTCCTATCTCCTTTTTGTTTTGTTTCTCTTCTTTCCTTTATTACTTGTAGCATTTTATCTGTCATCCATGGTTTCTTCAGTTTCCTTTTGTCTGATGTAAGTGTCTTTATGCATTCTTCTTTTATTATGTCCCTGGCTTCAGACCAAAGCTCTTCCAGTTCATGATCTATTATACTTAGTACTGCAAATCTGTTCCTTATATTGCCAATGAATTCCATGAAATAATAATAATAATAATAATAATAATAATAATAATAATAATAATAATAATAATAATTATTACATTTAAACCGTATTTTGGTATGATGACTGGTTTTGTTCTCTTCTTGAGTTTTACTTTTATTTTTGAAATGAGTAGTTTGTGATCTGTGCCACAATCAGCACCTGGTCTAGTCTTGGCCACCAGTATGGGACATTGCCATCTTTTACTTCCAATTATATAATCTGTTAGGTTTTTGTGTTGGCCATCTGGTGATGTCCATGTGTATAACATTTTGTCTGGCTGCATGAAAAATATGTTTGCAATGAATAGGTTGTTGGCTTCACAAAAATCTGACACTCAACTGCTTCATTCCTTTTGCCTATTCCAAATCTGCCTACCGTTTTTTATTCTTCTTTACTTCCAACCTTTGCGTTCCAATCTCCAATGATCAGCTTAACATCCTGTGTTGGTGTGTTGTCAATTTCTTCCTGTACTCCTTTGTAAAATCTATCAATTTCTTCTTGTTCTGCCTCAGTGATTGGTGCATATACTTGAAATATGGTGATATGGTCAAGGGACTACCTTTACATTTTTACATCAAAACTTCAAAACAGAAACTTAGTAAGTTTTCAAATCCATTTTTATCTAGCTCCCTACTCATCAGACATAAATGGATACACATATTAGCTCCAGATCCCTCTCCCATTATACCCTTTTTCCCACCCTCTTTCTCACTCAGATGATCAATTCCCACTAATAAGGTTATTGAGAAGAAATGGACTCTACCACACCTTACACCTGTTCTCTAGTGGATTACATAAGCCCACCGCCACCATAAAAATGTACCTACAACAAAGTAACATTACCTGGCTTCAAGTACACCAAATTGTTCCATTTGCATCACACCGAGCCTCAGCAGGAGAATCTCCATGTCCACTCTCCTTTTAAAAAAAAAAAAATTGCTTCAACTCTGCATCTCATACTAAAGGGATGGTGGCAGTTATCTACAAACATCTCCTGGAACACCCATATGGGAAAGGACAATATATGCACTCATTTTGGCAAGGAGAATTGAAAACCATGATTTCAGACACTGCATGGGCTCATATTTAGTCTTCACCCCCATACAATTCCCGTTCAGCATCTGTGAGGAAGAATACTTTGAAAATCCTCCATAGATGGTATCTCACACCTGTAACACTGTCTAAAATGATTGAAACATTGCCTCCGGATTGCCGGAGGGATTGTAAATCTAGAGGCTGTTATATGCATATGTAGATTGAATGCCCTAAAGTGAGAAAATTCTGGGATGCAGTTCTCTATCGAATTTCATGTATCACTGATCAAACTGTAAATTTCTGTCCAATTTTGCTTTTATTTTCTATATTTGTTAAAGGTAATTCTAACTTGAAACACAGGAAACTGATCATTTTTCCTATTACTGCTGCCAGATTTGAAGTAGCCAAATGTTGAAAGTCAGGTGACCTCTCCATTGAGAACTGGTGGTCTAGAATTTGGGGTATGTGGTTGATGGAGAAACTGTCTGCTACAGCGAGGTTTTACTTTGGCCACAAAAGGACTGACACATTTCAAGAAGACTGGATGATCCTTATTGACTATGTTAATCATTACTACCACCAGATCCAACCTCCTACTACACAGATGTATCTCTGGATGGACACTCTACATCTTGACAAGCCGGACTCTCCGGCTCTTAATGAGAACTATTTTTTTTTATTCTGCTGAAGAATAACTATTCATCAGATACATACCCCTGGCCCTTGTAGTTGGTTATTGTTGTTGTTCTACAGACTTATGTGTTTTATTGTAAAAACTGAATAAAAAAGACTTGATCTTCAGAGCAGTTTGGTGCCCCAAACAGCTGCAGTAAGTAATGGTGCCCCAAACAACTGCAGTAAGTGGGAAAAGGCTGATCAACTTACTGCAGTTGATAAGACCAATGTCATGAGGGTTTCTACAGAATCATCAAAGCAGAATAAACATAGAGAAGGGAACAAAAAGGAAGAAAGGGCTATTAAAAACCAAAAGAATGGGGGGAGGGAGAAAGAGGACAAAAGAAACACAGGTAAACAGAAAGTCTCATTTTTTCCTCCTAGAAAGCAAACATAAAACTGAAAAATTCAGAATTACCAGGGGCATTCCTCTGTATTATGTCTTACATTTGGACCAGCCAATCTTTGCAGGTTTTTCATAGACATAATAATTTCATCATACTTTGGTTGAGAAAAGCTGTTTTTGAAATTTTCAACTGCTTTTCTACTTATTTGCATTTTTAACGGTTAATCATGAAAATTAATTTCTTCAATTGGGAATCTGGATCAAGGACTATATTTGGGAGATGAAGTCCAATTAGAGAGATGTACAGCATGAACTTCTACATTTTTACTCAGAAGTCATTTCAATAAATACAGTCATGCTTATTCCAAGGTAAATGGGTATAGAACTACAGCCACATATACTCAGCACTGCACTGATCATACAGTATGACTGTTAATTTACTTGAAGTCTTTTAACTAACAAATCCTTTCACTGGTATAACTCAATAACCATTTAGACAGGGTAGAATTCAGAGTCACAGATTTAATACTAGACATAGTATTAGTCTGGATGGAATATTCGTATGCAAAGAGATCTTGTAGCATCTTTGAGAATGAGCGAAAGAAGTTGTAGAAGAAGTAAGGAAGTTCATTCCATACATCTGAAAAAGTAGACTAGCAAATCCAGACTATAGGAAATCTGAACTTCCAGCAAACTCCAGAGCAAATCATGAGTTTAATTTTTTGTTTGTTTAAGGTGTTATACTCTGAGTTTGCTACTCATAGCATGATGCACTGTGTTGTCCTGATTGTGCCAAATTAGGGGTGACTTTTTCCCCCCCTTGTTAAGACAATTCCTAAATCTACAAAAGCTAATGCTACCACTTCTTTTGCTCAGTTAGCCTCAAAGGCACTACAAGATCTCTTAGCATTTAGACAGGATGACACCAAAAAATAATTTTTGCTATTATTACTTACATTTTGTTTTCAGTCTCTTCATGCTTTCAGAACTCTCAATGGCTTCACACATTTCAAGGAAATATTTATGTCTAATGAATTCTTTGACCTTTAATAATTTTAAATGAACAGTGAAGTTTTGTTTCTAAAAAGCGCTCATGCACAACATGAATAAAATTTCATCAGACAGGAACTATTTTATTTATCAGCTTTGATGTCATTTGTGGTATTAATCATCAAGCAATGTCTATCAAAAATGTCCAGATCTGTGTGTGCTGTGACTGATGTTAAGTAAGCACCTCCATTAAATGTCCTTAATTCACCCTTATGTTTTCCAAGGAGTTCAGAATGAATACGTAACCACACCATTGTCTCATAATTCTGCAACATGATGATGTACCAAAACACCCTACCAAGTATATGGAATTCATACTTCAGTTGCAATTCTTAAACCACTCACTCTAGGGAAAATTACACTGATTTTCAATATTGGCAGTTTACTTTAGGTCAACACAGATGTAACAAAGTAAATGGAGGTGAGGGCTGTGGACTTTATTAGATGCATTTGCTTCATCCCAATATGACACAGCGTTCCCTTCCATAGCTGTAGGTCTGCCCATGAATAAGAATCGTTTTCAGGTTTTAACCATGTACTATACTCTATTTTAATTGTTTGTTAGAACAAGTTGTGCTTTGTAAACAATAGGAATTGCATAACCGCCAGGAGGAAAGAAACAATACATAAATAGGTTTATTCCCCAGCAATAAAAAAGGTGCAGGTCTTAAGACAGAGAAACAACATGAAAATACATGTTGTGCCCTTTCCATTCTACAGCCATCTCCATGTGCATCACCATCTTAATAAATTGGGTGCTTTGGGATCATTATGCATGTCATTCTGCATGTCAGTTGAACTAACTTTGATCTTTTAATCAAAAGAAAACCAGCTAAAGTACCTATGAAATTACAGCTATATAATGCAAGACAATTCAAGAAATGAAAATATATTGAGCCTAGAATGTGAAGACAGAGGGATTGCAGGAACAAAAGACTTTATCATGGGCTGACTTTATTACTCTCCCTGTGGCTGCTTTTCACACTTTGGAGTGTGAGCAAAAGTGTCTCAATTTATATCTCTTTTAAAAAAAAAAATCTTGAGTTCATAGAATCCACTCAGGAAAACAGTGTATCCACTGAATTGATTTCAGTTGGGAAAGAGGTCTGCAAAATCATCTTAAAAAGGTAGAAGACTATACTATACATGGATTCCTAACCTTCCAACATTTCACAGATGAAAGTTGGGACATATATGGCCACGCAACATGAGAGTGTGGTCAAGATTGCAAAAGATATAACTAAGGAAGAATAGATAAGCTAGGAGAGGCTGCCTCAGTTTGCTTTTGCCTGAGCCTACTGAGAATGGTCTCAGTCCACTCCCTCCATTCCCTTTTTTCTGCTGAATTAGCTGTGTGCAAACTATATTTGCACTTTGAACTCAGTTTACAGCAATTGAAATAAGTGAAGGACAAAGAGGGAAAGTGGGAGGAAAGGGGAGAATCTGAAACATTTCAAAAGCAACTGAAAAGGTGAATGACAGAGAATTAATAGAGATAGTCCCTGATAAATTGGAGCTGCTGGAGGGCATGGCATTGATGGCCCATACCTAGCAAGGCTGCCTCCATCCCTTTTGAGTATCAAGACTATAAGGGGTTGCAGACTGCCAGAAATAGTGCAAATTGAGTCCACTTTTAGGGTTAGGGTTAGTGAATCATGGGAACTGTATTTCATTGTGGCACCAGAGCTCTCTGACAGAGAAGGCTCAATGTCTCGGGGGGGGGGGGGGAAACAATTCCCATGACTCCCTAGCACTAACCCTAACCCTAAAAGTGGACTCAGTTTGCACTATTTCTGGCAGTCTGCAACCCCTCTATGTTACTTTCTCTGGCCACTGGTCCCTAAAATCTAGATTTGCTTTTGGACTGATTTCAGTGACCACCAGGTTCCACAGGATTCTTATCCTGTCTTATAATATATAGTTTGAGACTTTTCTTCCCTCAGAACTGTTTAACCCTTGGTCCTTCCATTGGCTCCAGTCTTTTCCCAGTCCACTCAATAAATGACTCTGATATGGGCCCCCAGTATCCTTTTCTATTAAGTGTTTTAATGTTCTTGGTAGTGTTCTTTTGATGTTGTTATTTATAATTTACTTCAAGCCACTCCTTTGTAAACAAGAAATATAATTTTTATTCACAGACAGAACATCTTTTTGCAATTGGTTCTTAATTCTTGTTGTTACAATGTGTACATCACTTCACTTGTTAGAAATTGTCTTTGTTCCAGTTCACTCAATGACTCTAGTTACACTTCAAACTGTGTTTTATTTCTCTAACACAAGTTCCACTAAAGCCCCTTAATTAGGAGTATAAATCCTATGAAAGTCTGGCTCACTTCACAAGTCACAATCCCCCAGAACAAGACGGTTATGAGGGCCCCCCCCCCAAAAAAAAACTGGTTCTTCACTTGTCAAAGAACATAACATTCTCAACTAATTTCACTGGACTTCCTTTGTCCCTTCTAAATCTTTCTTCTTTACATGGGAGTCTGAATCCCATTAAGACTAATCCCTTCCCTTGTAACTGCAATCCTGGCAGTTCATAACACCTTCAACTAACTCTTAATGGCGCCTCCCCCTTTTTATAGCTGCTCATCAGGCAGGCCCCCACTTTTTTGTCAGCCTATCTCTGATTGGCTGCTGTGAACATTCCACTCCACCAGTGTCTCTCTACAGTGTTTTAAAACTGGTATTTAAATATTGCTTTGATTTATTTTTAAAGAATTTTGTTTCTGTTTTCTGTAGTACATCACCTCAGCAGCTGAGACATGATAAAGAAAACATCTAAATAAATACATTGGAATGTTTAGCTTCTTTATTAAACTACTTTTCCAAGGAATGTTTTTAAATATCCTAAAGATGCTTAAATTTACTAATATTACAATTTTAAGACCCAAATTGATTGATAAATTGATTTTGTTAATCACTTTCCTGCCCACCAAAGCAATGAGATATATAATAATATTATTTAAAATATATTTGACAAAATTTGTACAATTTTACAATTTGAGAATTTTATTTTTTAAATGTTTTCCTTTCCTTCCTTTGCAAACACATAGCTAGGAACAAAGGCAACTGTCATATGCATCTGCCATCCTCTCTGACTGCCAGCAGCTCTCTTGTGTTTCAAGCAGGATTTGTTCCTTTCTCCACTTGGAGACTCCTTTTGTTCCCATCCAATTACTAACCAGGCCTGACTGTGCTCAGCTTCTAAAAATATCAGAGGAAACCAGGTGTATTCAGGATTGAATAGAAAGATAGAGAGAATATATAGAAAAATATATACATATACATATATACATATGTCTTCTGATTTCTTTGATTTCCTTAAAGGATATTTAAAGCCTTTTACCCATATTCCCATCCAATTATTAACCAGACTTGACCATGGTGGGCTTCTAAAATCATCCAATGACATCAGGTATATTTAGGATTGTGTTGTGGTACTACACACAGGCGTACTCACTTAAAGAAAAAGAGACAGACAGACAGATAGAGCAAAGAATCTATGCATACCTATACACATGTGTTTTCAGCCTTCTAATTTCTCTTAATTTCCATCAATTGTCTCTCAAGTACATTTAAAGCCTTATACACAAATTAAGAAAATAGTACAGCTACTTAAAGAAAGTGTAGTTTGCAAATATGTTGACACAGCCTTATGTATCCTCAGGGAACATTCAAATTCCCTAATATCTTACATATTTCTGGAAGTTTCTTTCAACAAAGAAGACATTCCAATGGATTATGAGCATTTGTTCAGTCATCATGTTCTATTACTGATGGAACAGCATGCTGTAGCCAACCATTGTTTAATATGTTTTACATGCCCTGCTAATTAGCACACATTTTCCCACCAATTCTTTCAAAAATAATATATTATAATAGTAAGCATTTTTGAAATAGGCATTTGTTTTTCTTTTGGTAGGAACAAAATCACAAGTGATTCATAAATCACCAAGCATCTTGAAGTAATCTTCACATGCTGTTGTTTGCATGGACCTCCATCAGGACTATGTGGGAACAAGGCTAGATTGTGTCCTCTGTCAAAGAGACTGGATGATGCTTTTTCTCTGTGTGGTTGTACTCATCATCATCTGGTACTTTGCCATTATGGCTAAAGAGTAAAACTCAAAGGCTATGGAATAGGAGAGATGCAACTTATGATAGCCCCCATACTTTCCAACAGTCCCAATCTGATAGGGACAGTCCCAATTAATCATCATCCTACTTTTTAGCTGATTTTAAAATGTCCCAATTTCCATCTCTTCCTCTCACCTTCTCCTTTTGTGGTCACCTTACTTCAGCGGCTGCAAACTAATTCAAGTGAAAATGTAATTTGCACTCAATTGTCACAGGATGCAGCCAAGACAGTAAAGTGGAATCATAATGCTATAATGGATCATAATCATAGTGCTATAATGCATGAAAGGGCCCTTGAACTGTCTCTGACTGGCAGCAGTTGTTTGGTTATCACCCAGTGACAGCTGGTCACTCCAGTGTCAGGGTAGGGATGGTGAATCCATTCTGGGTTTTAGTCTTAAAGAAGCTATCCAAGCAGGGGTTGAATTCCATTTCCAAAAATAGATTCAGCACCTTATGTAGCTCCTTTAAAGTTAATCTAAAACCTGGGAGTTTATCACAGTGGAAAAGAAATGGGATATTAGCACTATATTCCAACAATATCCCATGAATATTGCACAATAATGCAACATTTTTCACATGATGTCATCATTTATTATTTGGGATTTTCCCAAAAATAAAAAGCAGCGTGATTTTGCCACTTTGTTCATGGGATAACTGCACAATAATGATGACATTATGTAACGTCAGGTGAAAAGTGTTGCATTATTGCATGATATTTATGGGATATTGGTGGGAGCATAGTGCTAATATCCCATTTCTTTTTCCAGAATAAATGCACTGTCCCCTCTCAACATAGAATCCCATCTGTCCAAATGTCATGATTTGGCAGGAACAGTCCCAATTACTCCTCTGTCATCCCACTTTTTAAAGCTGCTTTTAAAATGTTCCAATTTCTTTCTCCTTCCAGTTTCCCCCTTTGTCCTCAACTGACTTCCACTGCTGTAAACTTAGTTCAAAGTGCGGAAGCAGTTTGTACGGAATTGACTAAGCAGAGGGAAGGGAATAGGGAGAAGTCTTGCCCTTCCCAGTGGGCTTGCACAAAATCAAACTGCTGTAGCTTGTCCTAGTTTGTGTGTTATTTCTCATTAATAACTTTCCCCATCTTGTCCACACATGTCCTGGCTTTCCTCTGTAAAATGCTGGAGTGTATCGAGTACTCTGGTTGGGCTTTTTGTTCCCACAATCCTTCCTCAACTTGTTGGGGGGGGGGGTTGTTAGGGGTAGAGAAATCTGGGTCAAACCAACCCTTCCTCTTTTCCTTCAGATCTCTTTTCCCTCAGAAAGTACACCTCAGTCTAAGGAATGCGATACTTCCCACCTGTTAGTGGAAGGGACAGAGGGCAACGACCCACCCCTACTGTCTCAGTCTCAAACACACACAGAAACCTCCTCAGTACCCTCCTTGTAAGGTAGCCTCAGGGAGCAAGAAAGGAGGGGCATATCTTTACACAGGTACTTTTACGCTTTGTGCTGATTGCCCAACACCAGCATCTTCCTTCCATTCTCTTCCCTTTTCTCTCTCACCCCCCTCCTTGTTAGTCATGCGAGATTAAAGTCTAACCCAGAGTGGGAGAAAAAGGAGGGAGAGAAGAGGAGGAATGCTGAGCTTTTTCTTTAAAGGTGAGGAGTAACTGAGCTTGCTGGCTAATGGGGAACTTCCGGGTTCACTTTGGCTAGTCAAGTAACATAATATGCACTGGGTTGCTTTTATTAAACAACCCAATTGTACATCATTTCCCACTTCCCACAACTAGATGCAAAATTCCACTGCAAATTAAAACACACACAAACAAGTAAAGACACCTATGTTAATTTATATTATCTTCTCTTCTTTTGGGTATTGTTAAAGCCCTTCCCAGTACAGAGATGCAAAGTTGGAATAAAATCCAGAATTTACGCACTGCCCCACTAACAGGGAAGATGAAGACAAGCCACTGATTGGTGCTCCAAGTCCCTTTGTAGCACCAAAAGCACAAGACAGGAGCACAGTTACTCTTCTGAGGTGTCTCCAAAACAATATATATTCATTCCACCCAAAACAACAAAAGGACAAGCTTCGTTGGACAACAGCCCTCTTCATAATGAATTTAAGTCTCCAGGACCAGATGAACTACATCCAAGGATATTTAAAGAACTGGCAAATTTAATCTCAGAGCCACTGGTAATAATCTTTGAAAACTCCTGGAGAACAAGAGAAGTCCCAGCAGACTGGAGGAGGGCAAACATTGTCCCCATCTTCAAAAAGGGGGGAAAAGAGGATCCCAACAACTATTGCCCAGTTAGTCTGACATCAATACTGGGAAAGATTCTAGAACAGTTCATTAAACAGAGAGTCTGTGACCATTTAAAAGAGAATGCCATATCACTAAAAGTCAACATGGGTTTCTCAAAAACAAGTCATGCCAGACTAATCTGATCTCTCTTTTTTTGATAAAATTACCAGCTTGCTAGATGAAGGGAATGTGGTAGACATAGCATATCTTGATTTCAGTAAGGCTTTTGACAAGGTCCCCCATAATATTCTTGCAAACAAGATAGTAAAATATGGGCTAGACAATACAACTGTCAGGTTGATTAGTAACTGGTTGTCTGACCGAACCCAAAGGGTGCTCAGCAATGGCTCCTCTTCATCCTGGAGAGAAATGACCAGTGGGGTGCCACAGGGCTCTGTCCTGGGCCCAGTGCTATTCAACATCTTTATCAATGACTTGGATGAAAGAATTGGGGGCATGCTTCTCAAATTTGCAGATGACACCAAATTAGGAGGAATAGCTAATACCCCAGAAGACAGAATGGAAATTCCAAATGACCTTAATAGATTAGAAAGCTGGACCAAAGCTAACAAAATGAATTTCAACACAGAGAAATGTAAGGTACTTCACTTAGGGCAAAAAAATGAAATGCATAGATATAAGATGGGGGACATCTGGATTAACGAGACTATGTGTGAAAGGCATCTAGGAGTCCTAATAGACCAATAGTTGAACATGAGTCAACAGTGTGATGCTGCAGCTAAAAAGGCAAATGCAATTTTAGGCTGCATTAATAGAAGTATAGTATCTAGATCAAGGGAAGTAATAGTGCCACTGTATTCTGCTTTGGTCAGGCCCCACCCGGAATACTGTGTCCAGTTCTGGGTACCACAATTCAAAAAGGATGTTGAAAAACTGAAGCGTGTCCATAGGAGGGTGACTAAAATGGTGAAGGGTCTGGAAAATGCCCTATGAGGAAAGACTTAGGGAACTGGGTATGTTTAGCCTGGAGAAGAGACGGTTAAGAGGTGATATGATAGCCCTGTTTCAATATTTGAAGAGATGTCATATCGAGGAGGGAGCTAGCTTGTTTTCTGCTTCTCCAGAGAATAGGACCCAGAAGAATGGATGCAAGCTACAGGAAAAGAGATTCCACCTCAACATTAGGTGGTATTTCCTGATAGTGAGAGCTGTTCAACAGTGGAACACAATCCCTCGGAGTGTGGTGGAGTGTCCTTCTTTGGAGGTCTTTAAACAGAGGCTGGATGGCCGTCTGTGCGGGATGATTTGATTTTGAGTTCCTGCGTGGCAGGGGGTTGAACTGGATGGCCCTTGTGGTCTCTTCCAACTCTATGATTCTATGATTCTATAACATAGTATTTTTTGGTCTGGCCCCAGGGAGAAATGTGGGGTGTAACATAAAAAAGAAATAAAATATAGAAAATAATCTTTAAGATATCACTTTTTAAAGATTTTGCTGCAATGGAGACTCATGGTAGGTAGGCTGCATAGCAGAGGTTAAGAAGGCAAGATAAGGCTGGCCTGGGGCAGTGCCAGCAGTAGCGAAGACATGGAAAAGAAAGAGGACAGGGGAAGGGGTCCCACCTTCTTCCTTTCCTCCTCAGAGGCAGATCTTCTGCCCCTATCTGCCACCTCTTATATTGTCACCAGTGTCTGCTGGCATCCCTTGCCAGCCTCCCCTCTCCTGCTTTGCCTCTGAGCCTCTTTGCACCTTGGTGTGGTTTGACATCCCTAGACTGGTATCACCTGGTGCGGTCTGCACCTCCTGCATCCCCTCAGTGATGCCACTGCTCTATAAAATGAGGCTCATGGTCGCAGTAAGGTGCAACATGCTGAGGAATTATAACTCTCACATCTTCCCTGGAGCACAACAAATAGGGTCTGGACAGGCCCTATTACACCTATCACTGTTAGTGAATGCAAAAAGCTTACTGAGAAGCTTCCCTGTCTATTTTGAAACATGTTTCTGTCTATGAACTCTTGTATTCTGCCTGAAGCTTATTCTGACTTGAGAAGGAACTAGCTTAGCCAATCACCAAGAGAAATCCAGCATGCTACAGCTACCATTATTTGTAATACCAAAACAGAGCAGCTGTGTGACAGAAAGCTAAAAATTTCTCACAGATCAATATTTTATATTAATATATTTATTTTCACTTGGTTTCATTTTGAAGTAGAACTGAGCAAGCCTCAACTAAAAGATATTTCAAGGTGTATATGTTGGGTTTAATTGGGAGCCACCACTTGTATTATTGGCTATATTATAGAGTTGTTCACAACACTGTGATTTAAAACAAACATATTCACACATTTATAAGCCTCCTTAGATGTGCATTTGCCATGACCCATCTCCCAAGACCCTGCTTAGGCTTCCCTGCAATTGTTATTTACATAAAGAAATCAGGCACTATTGTATTAACCCACTGAAAGACACAACAAACTTGCCCCCCAAATCTTGGCAAATCTTGATTTCATCAAGTCCTGAGAGATGTCAAGCAGCAATTTTCATCCCATAGCATTGAGACGTTTGGGATTGTTTTTCTCCCATAATGATAGAAAACTGCATAGCTTTCCTATGAAAACAGTGTAGCTTCCCCAGAAAGCTGCATATTTTTTTTACAACACAGCTCTTCCTGAGAACTTCACAGCTTACTCTGGAAAATGCACAGCTTCCAATATAGAAAGGACTGCTTTCAGCCAGGCACCTATGCATTTTTAACATAACAAACAGCAATGTTGCATAATAAAATATTGAACAACAAAAATGTGCAAAATCAGCAATGTTGCACAAAAAACCACACGGCTATTTGTTATGCAACATTGCTGATTCTGTATAAATATAGCAGTGTTGCATAACAATCGTGATTTTGCACACTTTTGGTGTGCAACATTGCTGTTTTTATGTACAACAAAATCAACAATGTTGCACAACATTGTGCACTGAGCTTCATCAACCTGAGTTTATTATCCTGCACAACCCAGCATAATATTTGGGTGGTGCAAATTTCAAACTAGCAAAGGTTGCTGACACAGCATGGAACACTTCACCACATTAAGGGAATAGCATCCTATTTAGTTTTGCATTTTCTGCACTTTCCCCAAGAATATAGTAGAAAACCATTTAAGTGGATGAGTGGGGGGTTTTTTTCCCTGAAGAAGTTGTACAGTTTTCTGTGTGTAGTAAAAAAAGATTGTGAGTGTAGGTTTTGACTGCAAAGCTGCACAGTTTCTCAAATTCATGTGCCATTTGTGTTGTGTGGGGAAAAACAAGAAAAGTCATTTTAACATGTCATTTTTCTTCCTGCCTAAATTTCTTGAAGGGTCAGGAACTCCAAATTCGAATCCAGTTGAATTGACACATTTTTGTTCCATCTGTAAAATGTACACAAGATGTACCCATGGTACACATGTGCAATATGTTATGTTGGAAGGTACATGGGCCTAGAATAGTTGGTAACCTAAAAAGCTTGGCCTCATATCAAACTAAACCATCTGTCCATTGCACTCACTTCAGTTAGGTGGAATGCTTCTGCTCCCCAACTACTGAGTTTGTGGATATAGACCTCAAGTTTGCCTTCAGACTTTACACTGAAAGCACACCTACACAACAAAATAGGAATGCACACATCACTCATAGAATCATAGAATCATAGAATCATAGAATCATAGAGTTGGAAGAGACCACAAGGGCCATCCAGTCCAACCCCCTGCCATGCAGGAACTCCCAATCAAAGCATCCCCGACAGATGGCCATCCAGCCTCTGCTTAAAGACCTCCAAGGAAGGAGACTCCACCACTCTCCGAGGGAGTGTGTTCCACTGTCGAACCGCCCTTACTGTCAGGAAGTTCCTCCTAATGTTGAGGTGGAATCTCTTTTCTTGCAGCTTGCATCCATTGTTTCGGGTCCTAGTCTCTGGAGCAGCAGAAAACAAGCTTGTTCCCTCCTCGATATGACATCCCTTCAAATATTTAAACACGGCTATCATATCACCTCTCAGCCTTCTCTTCTCCAGGCTAAACATCCCCAGCTCCCTAAGTCGTTCCTCATAGGGCTTGGTTTCCAGACCCTTCACCATTTTAGTTGCCCTCCTTTGGACACGCTCCAGTTTCTCCACATCCTTTTTGAATTGTGGTGCCCAGAACTGGACACAGTATTCCAGGTGAGGCCGGAACAAAGCAGAATAGAGTGGCACTATTACTTCTCTTGATCTAGACACTATACTTCTACTGATGCAGCCTAAAATTGCAT
Source organism: Phrynosoma blainvillii (assembly GCA_026167975.1). Classification (NCBI taxonomy): domain Eukaryota; kingdom Metazoa; phylum Chordata; class Lepidosauria; order Squamata; family Phrynosomatidae; genus Phrynosoma; species Phrynosoma blainvillii. The sequence goes on from JANUYF010000002.1 coordinate 274,457,918, forward strand.
TGGCCTTTTTCACTGCTGCATCGCACTGTTGACTCATGTTCAACTTGTGGTCCACCTGGATTCCTAGATCCCTTTCACAGGTAGTCTCATTCAGCCAGGTGTCCCCCATCGTATATCTGTACTTTTCGTTTTTCCGCCCTAAGTGCAGTACCTTACATTTCTCTGTGTTGAATTTCATTTTGTTAGTTTTGGCCCAACTTTCTAGTCTGTTCAAGTCATTTTGAATTTTGATCCTGTCCTCTGGGGTATTAGCTACTCCTCCTAATTTGGTGTCATCTGCAAATTTGATAACTATGCCCCCAATACCGTCATCCAAGTCATTAATAAAGATATTGAATAGCACTGGGCCCAGGACAGAGCCCTGTGGCACCCCACTGGTCACTTCTTTCCAAGTTGAAAAGGAGCCATTGTTGAGCACCCTTTGCGTTCGACTAGTTAACCAATTACAAATCCATGTAACAGTTACTTTGTCTAGCCCACATTTTACCAACTTGCTTGCAAGAATGTCATGGGGAACCTTGTCAAAGGCCTTACTGAAATCAAGATATACTATATCCACAGCATTCCCTTCATCTACCAAGCTGGTAATTTTATCAAAAAAAGAGATCAGATTTGTCTGGCATGACCTGTTTCTCTGAAACCCATGTTGACTTTTTGTGATTATGAAATTATCTTCCAGATGTTCACAGACTCTCTGTTTAATGATCTGCTCCAGAATCTTTCCTGGTATTGATGTCAGACTAACTGGACGATAATTGTTGGGATCCTCTTTTTTCCCCTTTTTGAAGATGGGGACAACATTTGCCCTCCTCCAGTCCGCTGGGACCTCTCCTGTTTTCCAGGAATTCTCAAAGATTATTGCCAATGGTTCTGATATTACATTTGTCAGTTCTTTTAATACCCTTGGATGTAATTCATCTGGTCCTGGAGACTTATATTCATCTAGATTAACCAGATGTTTCTGTACTATCTCTTTACTTATTCTGTGCTGAAATTCTCCTATTCTGTCCTCTGCTCCATTATCCTCAAGTTGAGCACCCTTTGCCTTTTCTGAGAAGACTGAAGCAAAGAAGGTGTTGAGTAATTCTGCCTTTTCTCTGTCCCCTGTTAACTTTTTGCCATCTTCTCCACACAGTGGCCCTACCATTTCCTTCTTTTTCCTTTTGCTACTGACATACCCCCAAAAGCCCTTTTTATTGTTCTTAACCTCTCCAGCAAGCCTGATTTCATTCTGCGCTTTAGCTTTTCTGACTTTACCCCTACACGTGCTAGCTATTTGTTTGAATTCCTCTTTGGTGATTTCCCCATTTTTCCATTTCTTATACATGTTCTGTTTAAAACATAGTTCAGTTGCAAGTTCCTTAGTCATCCATCCTGGTTTCTTGAGACACCTCCCATTCTTCCTCCTCATTGGCACGGTTTGAAATTGTGCCTTCAGTATCTCCCTTTTGAGAAACTCCCATCCATCTTGAACTCCCTTCTCTTTTAGTATTCCTGTCCATGGGATCACCCTCAGTATTTCTCTAAGTTTAGTAAAATCAGCTTTCCTAAAGTCTAGAATGCGTGTCTGACTATGCCTGGCTTCTCCTTTCCACTGTATAATAAACTCCAGGAGGACATGATCACTCCCGCCTAAGGATCCAACCACTTGCACCCCATTAACTAGGTCTTCCCTGTTAGTTAGGATCAAATCCAAAATAGCTGACTCCCTCGTTGCCTCTTCCACCTTTTGAACAATGAAATTGTCTTCGAGGCAAGTGAGGAATTTGCTAGACCTTGAGGATTTTGCTGAGTTTGACTTCCAGCAAATATCAGGATAGTTGAAGTCACCCATCACTACTATATTTCTCCTTTCTGAGTGTGTGGTCATCTGTTCTAGAAAGGCTTCATCCAATTCTTCTACTTGAGTTGGGGGTCTGTAGTAGACTCCCACACTAACATCCCTGTTGTTTCCTTCCCCTTTAATTTTTATCCAGATGCTCTCCACTTGGCTTCCAGGATTGATGTCCTGGATTTCTTCACTGGTGTAAATATCCCTGACATATAATGCTATTCCTCCTCCTTTCCTGTTTGTCCTGTTTCTCTTGAAAAGGTTATACCCCTTTATTTCTACATTCCAGTCATGAGACTCATCCCACCAGGTTTCAGTGATGCCTATTATATCATATTTGCTTTCTTGTGCTAGGAGTTCAAGTTCATCTTGCTTATTTCCCATGCTCTGTGCATTAGTGTAGAGACATCTAAGACCATGTGTCCCCTTTACTTGCTGCCTGTGCACATTTTTTTGCCTCCCACTGTTGGGTCCCTGTACTGTTTGCCTTGTTTCCTCTATGACAGTTTGACTATTTTCTCCAGTCCTTTTGTCTTCCAGGACGTTGTCTCCCTTCCCCACACAGTTCAGTTTAAAGCCCTCCTGATCAAATTCTTCAGACCGTTGGCAAAAACATTTCTTCCAACTGGTGTGAGATGCAGCCCATCCTCAGGCATCCACTTTCTGTACCAGTTGGAATCCTGAGCACATTGTTATTGTTAACTGTTCTTAAGTCAGCCCCAACTCACAGCAATCCTATGGATGAGACATCTCCAAGACTCCTTATCTTCCACTGCTCTGCTCAGGTCCTGCAGGCTCAGGGCTGTGGCCTCCTTGATACATGGTCTTCCTCTCTTTTTACTGCCTTCTACCTATCCTAGCATTATTGTCTTTTCTAGTGAGTCATGCCTTGTCATGATGTGGCCAAAGTATGACAGCCTCAGTTTCATCATCTTGGCACCCAGGGAGAGTTCAAAGACCCATTTGTTTGTCTTTTTGGCTGATCATAGTATCATCAGCACTCTTCTCCAGCACCATATCTCAAAAGAGCTGATTTTCTTTCTGTTGGCTTTCTTTTCTTTTCTTTTTTAATTTTTTTTTATTTAGTAAAAAGAAAGACATATTTAACTTGCTTTCTTCACTGTCCAGCTCTCACATCCATGGGAATGTGATGAGAAATATAATGGCTTGGGCAATTCTAACTGTATTGCTTAGTTGTATATCTTTGCACTTTATGACCTTATCTAGTTCTTTCATAGCTGACCTTCTCATATCTCAGTATCCTGAGCATGCTTGGAAACAAATCTTATTAAAAGACTTAACAATCACAAATTTCCCAGCATTTTGGTTCTTGAATGAACATGGAAAACCATGAACACATGTTAAACCAAAATGTTTTCTTGTTGCTCAGTGTATTCATTGTAAAATCATTATGCCAACTAGTACTGAAACCAAAATTGTAAGTTTCTTGGGGCATGACCACTATTTTCTTGCCGGCAACAGGGATAAATATTATAAATAAGATCCTCAGGAAAGAGCCTTGAGGAATTTTAAGGAATAATACATTCCATATTGCATGGTTTTTATGGGCAAGAACATATTACACAAAATGCATCTAGATGTTGCAATGGATGATATCATAATTGATTTGGTAGTTTTAAAGATAACAGAGAATTCTTCTTCTGTATCTTTGCCATATTTATTTTTCTTACAACTCTTCCAGAATTTATCTAGATTCTGTAAGATTCTCCTGTCTCTTAACAGAGGAGTCCAAACAATATAATAGATAAACAAGTAAAATGTGATATTTCAAATGGAGAAGGACATGTCTACATAAACCAGGACTCATTAAACTTTAAGATAAAATCTAGGCACTAGTCTTACTATATTTAGAGCAAAATGCATCAGTTGACACAAAGTCACATGTCATCGCCTTTGTGGTTCTCCTGCAAATTATCACTTGTGTGACATAATTTTGAACAACTTTTTTTTTTAAAAAAAATGTTCATGACTCCTCCACAGCCTATATTAATGCAGTATTCTTTTGAAATATTTTCTGATGCAAAACTCTCACTCTTTCCCCTGCTCCTCCTCCTGGATTTGGTAACTTAGGGATGATAATAATGCTGAAGAAGGAGCCAGATTTCACTCAGTCACATAAACTGTATAAATGATTCATGAGCCCTGTCCTTAGTCCCATACACAACCACTCTATTTATATGATATGAGAATATTATATAAATACTGTGTTCTGTTAATCATACATCTGTATGCATTTCCACTTAATCAGAGGAACAGCAATTATTCCCTTCTAGTACAGATCTGTTTAAAGACCTCCTAATGTGCCAGAGATAAATTACTCAATAAACAACTGTTTAAATAGGCAGGCACTGTCCAAGAGCATATTGCATTACCCTGATGCTCTCATAGCTCCCCCTTCCCACTCAGAACACAATTGTGATGCCTTCCAACAGACTAACATGGGAGGAACTGCAAATATGCTAAAATTTTATGCACACACACAAAATTAAAAACCATTCACATATAATTTGAATATTTGATTCCAAACATCTGAAAAAAGCAAAAAGTAAAATGTCTTGCTGCCATATTTTAATGTTCCTGTGCTGCTTGTTAGTATAATGCACAGACAGAGGAGGGGATGTATCTACACTGGAAAAAAATGAAATTGACACCACTTTACTTGCAATGGCTCAATGCTATGGAATTCTTGGATTTGTAGTTTTGTGAACTATTTAGCATTCCTTATCAGAGAGCTCAAGTGCCACAACAAACCACAAATTCTAGGATTACATAAGATGGAGCCATGACAACAGCAACAGTGTCAAATTGCATTTATTCTGCAGTGTGTTAGTAGCCAAAGAGAGATATAGATATATATTACAATAAAATCAGTCACTCATTGTTTGTACAATACATTCAGACACATAGCCATGTTAGGTTTTCCCTTGACAAGATTGTCTAGTTGTGACTGACAATAGGGAGCAGTGCTCATGTCTGTTACCAAGCTAAGGGAGCTAGTGTTATCAAAGACAACTCCATGGTCATGTGGCCAGCATGACTAAATGCCGGCATGCATGGAACGCTGTTATCTTCCCACCAAATTGATACCTATTTATCTACTTGCACTTCTACATGCTTTTGAACTGCTGGGTTGGCAGAAACTGGGACTAGTAACAGGAGCTCACTCTTTCCCGTGGGGCTTGGGCCTCAAACTGCCAACCTGCTGATCTTGCAATCATCAAAGTCAGTGACTTAACCACTGAGCCACACCATGTCTAGAATATTAGTATGGAAAAGGATCTTGTAACACCTTTGTGACTAATTTTGAAAGAAAGACGTTGTAGAATAAGCTTTTGCAAACTTTGGAGATTCACAGCCAGGAATCCAGGTGGGAGATATGCAGGATCTAAAAGACGAAAACGGATGTTATCACATGTACCTGTGTCTGGGCTGTAGGCAGCCCATATCCACTCAGACAGCCCATCTGCAACCCAGACTTCTCCTGCAGCTTTTTCAAGAATTAGATTTTTCCGTTCTTAAAAAAAGCTGTGGGAGAAGTCTGGGTTGCAGACGGGCTGCCCAAGTGGATACAGGCTGCCTACAGCCTGGACATGGGTAAATGTGATAACAACCATTTTTATCTCTTAGATCCTGCATCTCTCTTAGATCTTGGGTGCAATAATCTCCTTAGTTTACTTCCTCAGATGCATGGAAAGGTCCTTCTTGGCCACCAGTTCACTCCATGAATCTCAGGAAGTAGACCAAGTCTGTAAAAGCTTATGCTACAAAAGCTTCTGCTACATCTTTCATTCAGTTAGGTCCAAAACAAACAGGCCAAACAGAGCAGCTTCTGGCTGCTTCAGGGATATGGCATTTAGATGACACACACCCCAAAAGCGGCTCAAAGCTGTCCTGAGGACGCCTAAGGCAGCCCAAAGCCACCACCAAAAGGAGCAGATTTAATCCACTCCTGCTGGCAACCCTTTGGGACCACAGCAGTGGCCCACTTTGAGAGCAGGCTGTCCAGTCACCATGATCCTGGGGTGACTGCAACTGGAGCATCTGAAGATTGCTCCTTCCAGCCTGTCTGCTTTGGCCCTTAGTCTCAGAGATGCAACAAGAACTCTTTGCATACAGTACACTACACACAAGAATGCACTGTCTGTAGCCTACTCAATCACCTAAATATCTTCAAAATTACTGAGTCTGAAACAGTTTGATGTAAAAGTTTAACAGATCTCCTTCTGCACTGCAGAAATAATCCAGATAGACACCAGTTTAACTGGCATGGCTCAATATAACCAATATAATATAAAGTAAAGCAACCTGACAAATACATATATTCAAAATTCCCTCCAGTCCATCTGCCTTGGTCCAGGCTTGAGAGGGAGAGAAGATCTGCTGGACTTATTCCCCTTCCCCACCATCATTCCCTTCTCCTTTTGTGTCTTGACTTTTTAGATTGTAAGCCTGAGGGCAGGGAAATGTCTGATTAACCATTTGTAAGTTGCTCTGATGATCTTTTGGCTGAAGAGCAGCGTATAAATACTAATAGTAATACTAATACTAATAATATACATGGAAAAGCAAAATACAGAATTCTGGTAGTTGTAGCCTGTTGTGGCACCAGAGCTCTCTGACAGAGAAGACTAAATGTCTCACAAAATTACATTTCCCAGAATTCCATAGCATTGAGCCATGCCAGTTAAAGTGGTGTGTACCTGAATTATTTCTGCAGTGTGGATGCTATACATACTAATATGTTAGACTTCTGTCCTCACTGCTTATAATTGTATGTAGAGAGATCTTGTAGCACCTTTCAGACTAAAAAAGAAATTGGCAGCATGAACCTTTGTAGACTTCAGTCTACTTCCTCAGATGCACGAAAACTCATGCTGCCAATTTTTTTCTTTCAATTAATCTCAAAGATCTCTCTACATACTGATTCTACAGACTAACATGACTATATCTTTACTTTCTCCTTGCAATTGTGTTTATTATGCAGTTTGGCATTCTTTTGCTTTCCTTTGCTTTTTAACATTGAGTGTTTTTTGGTTTCACACTAACTTTAAGGGCTTTTTTCATTGAAAAGACAGGATAGAAATATGCAAAATAAATAGGTGCTTGCTTAATGTTATACAAGTTTTCAAACTTCATGATTGTAAGGCTTAGGGCTGAGCTACACACAGCAGCCAGGAGATCAAAGCTAGGGAAACTGCTAGGCATTAGAGTCAAGGAACTGATCAGGTATCAGAGCCAAGGGCAAAATAAGGAAAATGTCATAGAGTAATACAGAATTTGTAACTGTGGAAATAGCTGGATGAATCATTAAATATGCCTGAAGCCAGGCCCAAAAGACAAACTGAAGGCAACACTGAAGGATAAACCCAAGTAGGCACAGAGAGGCACCACAGCTCAGGCATGGCTGAAGTCACACAAGAAGCCTCTTCCTGCCCAGAAATGTGCAATGGTCAGTTTGAGGGGGGGACACAGTATGGCCAGATCCTAAATTTAATGAAAAGGGTCTAAGATCTACAAATAATGAACTAGGGGAAAAGCTACCCCAACCTGCAATTGGGGTCAATTTTTACACTTTGTCATTTTGAAGCCATTTTTCTTTAATAAATTTGACTGGCTAATTCATTGTTTTCTGGGCAATTCATACCATAGTTCTTGCTTTGAATGGGTTCCTTTTTCCTTCTTCTCTATTCCACGTTAATCTATGGAACCAGTTTAGGAGACACTTTCCTATTTTTTTTCCACAAGCTATGGAGACTCCATTACTTTAGGATAAAAGCTTTAAAGAGATGCTCTGGGCAAATGTTCATATGATTCTAAGCATCTGTACTTGGAAGAAAGAGCCAGTGAATTTAATAGGACTCAGTTCTTAGTAAATATACTTAATGACTGCCATGTCAATGGAGAAGCTGGGTTTTAAACTTTCCAGGACAGTACCTAAAACGTTGGTTCTCAATTTTTTCATACATGACTGTGCTTGTTTTAACTAGCCCTACCTAGTGCTTCCTGTCCTTCAGCCCTCACTTCTTTTTGCCAGCCTGCTTGGGATATGCATTCTAGGAACTCTAGGCTTCAACCAAAGGTTTCCTCCTCCTTGGCTTAGTGTTGTCCTTTCTTATTTGCTGCTTCATACTCCTGGAATTACCTCCCTGAACATGCAGACTGCTCCTTCCCTCACTTTTTTTTAAATCTCAGTTTCAGACTTTCTTGTTTTCCAAACCTTTTGTAAATTTAACATTGCCTTATAATCTTGTTTCATTATATGTATTTCCCAGGCTGCTCTACATTATATTGTATTGTTTTTTTTATCCTTCTGTCTGAATAATTTGTTTAGAATTATATTGCACTAGTTTGATTTTTATATTATTCCTTCCTTCCCATGTGTAAGATTGTATGCCTTTCTCTGGGCTGTCTGTTTTGTTGTTCATCTTGTTTTACTTTGTGGTGCTAAATGATGATGAGATCACAATAGCAGTTCTTCATGTAAAACTATCTATGATATTAGATAGTTCAATTAATTCTCGTCTTAATTGTGTGCTGAAACCTTTCCCGCTGAAATTAAGAGCTCTTTGAAAGTGCTTAACCAGATTGTGTCCTAGATTATCCACTGGCAACTGAATGCATATTGGAAATGTTATAATTATATTATGTATAATTTTATATTGTATTTTATCACCCAAATAACATGCTGTAAATGTTTGTGTGTGTGTGTGTGTGTGTGTGAGAGAGAGAGAGAGAGAGAGAGAGAGAAAGTGAAAGACAAAGATGACTTACCTACACAGGCATACATCTTTCACGTCCTTAGAAGAACTCTCATCTTGGTTGTTTTCCAGGACGTGTAGGCTGTGTTGTTGATGTATCTAACCAAAATATTACAGCAGTGTCATTGTTGAGAGGAAAAAGGCAACTTCAGGATGACAACAGCTTTTCAAACTGAAAATGCTGCTTCTGTTTTGGGTGACACATCAACAAAATCAACTTGACACCTACATAAAATTATGTCTGTATATGTACTGCATTGCTAGAGGATCAGTAGATTTCTGCCAAGATAGTAAACTTGCTACAAATGTTATTCTGATAAGATGTTATTCTAGTATTTCGATTGTGTGAAATTCTCTGTACCAGTACACATATCTGTCACTGAATTCAATAAGATTTAATTGCAAAACTGCTGCCATTGTTGACTGTTTTCTTCTTGGACTCCTTCTTTTGAAAAGATAGAATTGTATATAGAAGAAGAGCTTGTCTATTTCTGAAAGCAAGTGGACTCATTGACACAACCAATTCTGGAGGAGTTCTGATAGGAGAAGAGAAATAACTGTTGATCACAGAACTTGCAGTAACTAGTGACATATAATTAGTTACAAGTAATTAGGCACGTGTAATGAATTTCTTTTCCTCAGTTACTAAACTATATTACTGTACCACTGTCATGCAATAAAGGACAGAGTCCTTTTGCACTCTGCACTCTTTTGCAGTGCAACTGTGATTATGTATTTATTCTTATCATTTCAGGGTGATAAATGATGGAGAAAAAAATACACTATGCTTGAAGAGTCAGCTTATGCTATGCCTTATAGTACTGCTTCTCAATGCATTGTGGGAATTAGGCAATGAGGTGGACAGGAGAACAGTGTGTTTTATGCTGATGGCCCTTGGAATACAGAGATTACCTTTTGAAAGTTATTTAAAGGAGATAGTAAAGTAACAGGAAATAAGGAGCCCCTTATGATTGTAAGTGTAAGCAATTAGTTTAGAGGTTCTATGGAAAGGCAGATGTAGCTAATTACTCTTAAAGTAACTTTCCAAGCTCTAGACCTATGGAGGAGGCATGTAGACCTCTTTCTCTAACTGAGGCAGAAGTGGGATTCTGTTACACCCTGTGGCCCCAAGGACCATAGTCTTTCAGCCAGAGTCTTTTGAATAAGATGAGATTTTCCCCTTAATGACACAAATGGATATATATGTGCTCATTCCTTGGTTTTAAAGTGAAGAATCTTTGACGTTAGCACTCCCTCAATATAACCTGGCATAAGAACTATTTATCTACTAATGAACCATTTCAAAGAAATGCCCACTGGATATCCATGGACTACAAGTGTGGAGTGATGTTCAAGTTCATGGTGTACAGGGAGGGCAATAATATTTACACAAAAATTCCCTCTGTGGATGTACAGCACGTGAAACAAGTATGGAACATATATCAGAGCATTCAAACTGTTTTAAAAGGCATGTTTATTTCATTATTTAAAAAAGGATGAGATCCCTGAGAAGGCTGTTGGTATAAAACACATGAAAGCAATGAACTTCAGATTAGGATGACAAGCTATCACAGCTCATTTGATGAAGTGTGTTGGTTTTCCTGATGTTCTGGTGCCCTGTGATGTAACCACAGTGCAAGGACAAGAGAGTTTCAGAATTAGCTCATCTCCCCACTCCCCTGTGCAATTTCATTTGCTACAGTTATTCTTCTCTTTGCCCTTCTGACTTTTACACTGAAATTGTTGTTGTTGTGTGCCTTCAAGTCATTTCTGATTTATGGCCACCCTAAGGTGAACCTACAATGGGGTTTTCTTGGCAGGAGCTGTTCAAAGGAGGTTTGCCATTGCCTTCCCCTGAAGCTAAGAGCATGTGACTTGCCCAAGGTCACTCAATGGGTTTCATGGTTGAGTGGGGAATTGAACCCTGGTCTCCAGTCGTAGTCTAACACTCAAACCACTACACCATGCCTGGCACTGAAATAGTGGCTGATAAATATAGATTACTGTAAATGCAAAACAGTGAATGACAAGAGAATCTCCCACTTATGTTTATTATCATTTCGTGTTGATGAGAGATGTTACATGGATGGATGGGCAGACTCAGGGTATAGTTAACAGAGAGCAAAATGAGGGCACTGCCTTCTAAAAAAGAATTTGTTCACACATGACATTTTCCTAATTTCTGGCATTGCAGTAGTCAGTCCTCCATATCCACAGATTCTTTATCCATGGATTCAATCATCCACAATTTGAAAATACTCAAAAAAATATATACAGTATTTTCTGGCATATAAGACTACTTTTTAACCCAGAAAAATCTTCTCCAAAGTCGGGGGTCGTCTTATATGCCGGGTGGCAGAGGAGGAGGAAGAAGGTGTGGCACGGCAGGAGGAGGAGGAAGAGAGAAAGTCCAGGTCGGAGAAAGAGGAGGAGGGAGGAGGAAGGGGTAGCGTAGTGTGGTGTGAGACAGAAGGAGGAAGCAGCAGCAGATAAGAGGTAAACCCCTATCCTGGGATTTTCTTGGCAAGACTGGTTCAGAGGAGGTTTGCCATTACCTTCCCCTGAGGCTGAGAGTGTGTGACTTGTCCAAGTTCATCCAGTGGGTTTCATGGCAGAGTGGGGAATCAAACCCAGGTCTCCAGAGTGGTATTCCAACACTCAAACTATTACACCATGCTGGCTCCTATTCCCATGTACTACCTATGAAACAATTGCAGACTTTTTTGTTGTTCTTGTGTGTCTTCAAGTCCTTTCCAACTTATGGCAACCCTAAGGCAATCTTATCATGGGATTTTCTTCGCATGTTTCTTCAAATGGGGGTTGCCATTACCATCCTTTGAGGCTGAGAGTGTGTGACATGCCCAGGGTCACTTACTTGGCCACAAATTGTACATACCCCAGAATGCATCACCTAGTATATTGGCAGTCCTTTCCCCCCAACACTTTCTCATTTTCTCTCGTTGGAAGAGGGGTTGTCTTATACGGCGAGTATATCCCAAACTCTATATTTTACTTGGAAAAGTTGGGGGTTGTCTTATACGCCCAGTCGTCTTATGCGCCAGAAAATATGGGTAAATTTCTAAAAGCAAACCTTGATATTGCCATTTTAGAGACACCATTTTACTATGCCACTGTATTTAAAGGGACTGGAATATCCACAGATTTTTATATCCATGGGAAGTCTTGGAACCAAACCCCAATGGATACCAAGGGCCCACTGTAATTTAAAACTTTAGGTGAACATTTAGAAATACAGCTTAGGCATCCAAAGCAAAGGGGCAGGCAGAGTTCCTAAAGGAATAAGAACAGAGCAAATATTTAGTGTGAATGATCTTCAGTTTTGCACATTCTACAAAGCTTGAAATTTGAGGATTAATAGAAAATTTCATTTGGGGTTAGAATTCCTATAGGGAGGCAATGTCACCATTTTGCCACCCAAAAACGCCACCTTTGCATACATTCCATTAACAGAATACACTTTTTTTCTGTAATACTATCAAAACTCTTCCATTTGGCATAAGCTTAGGGCAGGGGTTGGCAACCTATGGCCCATGGGCCGGGTCCAGCCCCCCGAGGCCTTTGGACTAGCCCCTGCCAACCTCCGCCATCGCCACACCACCTTTGCACACATTGCAGCCGCCATTTTGGAAAACAAAATGATGACCACAACGCTCGTGGTGGCGCCGTGGCGGTGGGGATCAGCGGCAGCAGCAGCAGCGGACCAGCCCCAGGTAAGGGGAACTTGCCAACCCCTGGCTTAGGGTTTCAACTTATTTTAATCCAACATGTTTTGATCTAATGGTTTTAATGAAGAAGGACAAGAATTTAATCCTACCATTGGCTATTAAAATAGATTGAATGGGAGGTAACACAGGGGTGGGCAACTTCAGCTGGTCCAGGGACCAGTTTTGAACCACTTCTAGGACCTGATTCAGATGACACCTCCTGCTGAAAAGGTGCTTTTAAATATTTTCCCAGGACCATAAGTTCCCTTTGAGTTTTGAACCCCTCTGACCATTAAAAAGTCTCCCTTACCCAAAAGCATGGCTTTGCACTTTGCCTGAAAGGAAAATCACAATTTCTGAGGACTTCCAGAAGCAGGTATTAATCTTGCTTTGCAGGGGAAATAACTACAAGCAGTCAGTGGGGTCTAGACTGCTTCTGAGTGTGACATAAAGTCTCCAGGACAGAAAGTCTCCAGATGATGGGAAAGACTTCTCTGTCTCAGCCCCTAGAGCAGGGTTTCTCAACCAGGGTACCTGGAACCCTAGGTTTCGGTGAAGGGTAACTGGTGGTTCTGTGAGAAAACATTATATATATATATATATATATATATATATATATATACACACACAGACAGACAGATATTGAGCTATAGATGTAATAATTTTAAAATAGGAGTTCCCTAAAACCTGTATTTTTATTGCAGGGATTTCCTAAGATCTGAACATTATTTCAAGGGTTTCTCTAGAGCATTGATTCCCAAAGTGGGTGGTATGCCCACCCCAGGGATGGTGGTAGGTTCCAGGGGGGTGTTGAGAGAAAAGTGGGGCTGTGATGTCCAGCCTGGACTGTTTAAATCTCCCGTGCATTTTCCTTCATTTTTAGTTCAGTTTGAGCATAGGAATGTTCCACTGTATTAGTTTGTGGGAAGAGCTGTAGGAATCCCCTGCATTTTTCTAGTTTTTGGTTTGTCCCTTCCCAGCAAGCTCTGCTTTAGCTTGGGTTTTTTAGTTTTTCTTAGGCAGGCTTGGCTTCTTTTGTTTTGGTGGCAACAGGCTCAGGCATAGGGAAAGGGCATTTCTTACACCATTTAGCCAACTTACACCTGCAGCCAAATTATTTACCTTCAGCCAACATAGGCGGGAAGCAGACTGGTGGCTCTGCGCTGCCCCGGGAAGGTGCACTGCAGGACCGAGGCAGCCCCACGCCTTGATCCTGTGGCGCTCCTTCCCTGTCCCTGAAAGGAGCACTAAAATAGTGCTCCTTTCACAAGTCAGTGAAAGTGCGCCCCAAAAGCGTGAGGCGCACTTTCACTGACTTATCCGCCACAGCGTGTGCGGATGCTGTGGTGGGAGGTTGCCCCCGGAGCGCCGGCCGTGCGGAGGGCCGGTGGCTCTGAGGACGACCTCGGGAGGAGGAAGGGGTGCTGAGCGTGCAGCTGCCCCTCCTCTTCCCTGCCTCCAGGACGCCTTAATAAGCCATCTGCCAAAGCCCTTAGTTACCTGTAGCATTTAATTTTAGTAAACATCAACATCAAAGAAGACAATAGCACCAGAAGCTGAAAGACCCTGCACCAGCTTCATTGAGAAGGAGATCAATCCAGGAACAAACCCAGAGAGATGACAACACTGAAGATCATTAAACTTGAACTGTAAAGTGCCTTTTATTTTAAGCCTATTAGAGCTTGGGAGGAGAAACCCTTTTTTTGTTTTTCTTTAATAAATTTCCCTCTTTTTGGACTTTACACTCAGCTTTGGAGCCTTTTTGGGTTAGAGATTGATCTCACCAGGGTACTGGCATTGTACACCCATATTTGCCACCATCTTTAGTTGGGTGTGTCTTCACAGGGGCAGTAGGGGGGGTGAGGGGAAAGGGGTGGCAGGGGAGCCTTCAGTCAAAGTATTGGTGTGCAAGAAAGACAAGGGAAACCAGCAGCCTTTAGGAACACAGTGGGGCTGAGGAATGTATGAAACTTCTTTTCAGGGGTCTCAAAAAATCACCACACAGCCTCACTGTTCATTTTGTGTGGTGCTATCTCCAGCTCTTTGCCTGCCCATGTGAGCTCACTCTCTTACTAGTGTCTTTCACTAGTAATGGCAATTGGGAAACTCTCATGAGGCATGGGCAGAGGGCATCACTTCTGTGACTCAGAGTCACTATTTTGGGACAGACTGGAGCAAAGAGTTAGAGCACATGGTGGCAGAGGAGAAGTGGCAGCAAAAGGAGGCTTTCAGATTTGGGGCCCTGCTTAAGCTTTGTGAGCTTTGTTGGGACTTGGCTGGCAGGTTGGAGTTGCACTGCTGCTCCTGCTTTCTTTCATCAGACAGGCTGAGAAAAGAGGTAGCAGAAGAAACAATTCTTTTGTGGGCGAGTGGACACTTGAAGCTGTGTGAGGAAGACATGTCTTCTGCTCTGAGAGCATTTCTAAACAGTGGGGCATAAATACAATAAATAACAACAACAACAACAACAAATCTGGGGAAGGAATATCTGTGTTTGTTTATTGGAAAGAAAGATTATTGGAGTAGCTTCTCTAGTTAAAATCTCTCCTTTTCTGGTCCACACCAGTCTCCACTCTAGAGCATGTGGCCTCTGTAAACCCCCTACACACACACTGGCTCCACCTTTCTCTGTCCTGATGAAGGATTGAGAGTTCCTCTTGTCTAGGGAGAAGCTTCTCCCTGGCACCTGGTCACCTGGGAGCATCAACTGAGTAGTTCCCTGAGCAGCAACCAAGAGGCCTCTTGTCCACACTGGCCTTTGCTGTGAGGCTGGCATGTTGAGAGGCTTCTTGGTTGTTGCTTAGCCAGCTGCTCAATTGCTGCTCTCAAGATGACAGGGCACAAACGGAGCAACGACTGAGCAGCCACTCAAACAGTGACCAAAAAGACTCTTGCCTGTGAAGACCTTTGCTTTAAGACAAGCATAATCAAGAAGCTTCCTGGTTGCTGTTCTCAAGGTAATTTGATGCAAAGGGAGAAGTGACTGAGATTGGCTGTTTTGAATTTGCAATAGAACAGTAGACCTAATATCAAAAAATATGCCTGGAAGCACTAGGGTTGTCGCCCAAGAGGAAAGGAAGCGGTTGTGGCGCACCTACTGCCACCTCCCTACTTTTACACTTTAATTCTAGATGGCTGTACTTTGGGAACTTGATATCCCCACTTCTACCAACTAGTAAAGTGTCAGGGACTCACACTGCCTTTTGTATGTAGTCCCGCCTCCAGTATAACAAAATATTGGTAGCGTGTTTTATGTCTAAAACAGAGGCCAAGTGATGTTGGAATAAAAAAAAGGAAAAGTTTATTTTACATCGTCATGCAATGAAGGGCCTTGGCAGACGACTAATAGAGTCGTCTTCCGGGCCCGGAAGAGGAGGGGCAGCCGCATGTTTGGCGCCCCTTCCTCTTCCTGAGGTCGCCCCCGGAAGCGCTGGCCATCCGCACGGCCGGTGCTTCCGGGTTGGCCTCACGCCGCGGCGACCGCACTCACCGCAGCGTTTGAGGCAGGGAAAGTGCGCCTGCCGCTTTTAGGGTGCACTTTCCCTTAAATCTAAAAGGAGCGCCAATTTGGCGCTCCTTTTAGATTCGGCGGGGATGCGCCGCGGTGAGGCTGCCTTGGCCCCACGGCGCTGCGGACCAGGGCTTCTTGGACGCCCTCGTCTGCATCCCCCCGAAGGTAATTTGTTTCAGGACTTGCTATTATAATCTTTCTTAGTTACAGACTTATAACATATGTTACAAATTCAATCACAGTACCTCAGCCCTTCTGGCTAACAATATCTAACTGGAGAGAACACCACAGTAACTCTCTCACTCTTCCAGAGTT
Organism: Phrynosoma blainvillii; assembly: GCA_026167975.1. Classification (NCBI taxonomy): domain Eukaryota; kingdom Metazoa; phylum Chordata; class Lepidosauria; order Squamata; family Phrynosomatidae; genus Phrynosoma; species Phrynosoma blainvillii. The sequence continues at coordinate 274,474,079 of JANUYF010000002.1, forward strand.
TACCCTTTCTAAACTCTATCTCCCTAAAATTCAGTTCCCTCAGGAACACCTTAAACACAGTCCTCTCACTCTTCTAGAGTGCTTCAGACAATTGTAGATCATATTGGGCTAGGTGGAGAGATGACTTGAGACAAGGCAGCTTTGTTTGTTTGTTTGTTAAATCACATGATGTGCACATGTGCAAACCAGCCTAAACAGATGCTGCATAAATGTTCCAATAAGGCAGTAAAAGAAGGTTGTCTCCCAAAGAGTTTACTTCCAAAGCAAGGAGGTTTGTTTGTCTTCACCATCATGCATGAACAGGACAGTGTGCTCTATAAGCAAAGTTGCTTGGATGGAGGATGTTGGTTTTGGTTGTTCTCCCTGTTGTTCTTTCAGGTCTTCCTTTCACTAAATTATTGATAGTGCAGATGTCCGTCCTTCCCATTTAAAATCCTCTCAATGACCTTTCAAAGCATTTCTCAAAGAAAGGAATTCTGTCTCTCAATGAATGAGAGCTTGCTATAGTAACATACACATGCATAAAGAGAGAGAGAGAAAACTGCAGGGAAAATAATATATGCACAAAGAGGCACAAAAACTGATGCATAACTTATTGTTGAAGGAGACTATTACTTCTTCTCTGCATGAACAAAGATTTTCCCTTTCTTTTGATAGAAAAGTCATATTTTAATTGTTCTTTCCTTTGCTCACAGTGAGAAAAGAATATAAAAAAATGTTTTCCATAATGAAAAAGGAAGACAGTTGCATACATTTACGTACTAACTTCAAGTGGTATTTGAACTTCTACCACATGTGGACTATGGATCTTTTTAATGTCAAGAGCTGTGCAACTGCTTTTCTAGAATAGTTCATGAGCCTTTTCCATTTAGAGCTTTTGTATAAATCTTAATCTGGTTACATAATTTTACTCGAACAACAGTGAATTGTTTTGCCAGAGATCTAAGTTGTCATGACTGACTCGCAGATCTGCTGTCTAAAAAAACACTTAACCCTTCACTAGCTTCTCTTGAAGCTGAACAGAGGTTTCCAGATGAAGATAACTGGATTCCATTATTATTATTATTAATTTATACCCAGCCCCTCTGTAAAACAATCAGTGTGGTTTACAACAAATTAAAATTCCATACAGAATCCAGAATAAACACAATCATTAAAATGAAGTCTTGCTATTGTCTTGGCTACAGTCTATTTATTTGAAAGTATGTCCCCCTGGAATCAATGAAATGAATAGAAATGCATAGGATTGTGGTAGCAGCATATTACAAATTACCTTCATATTGTCTTTGGTTTAATGTTTACACCAAAAATTTGGCAACTGCAATATAGCAAAGTGTCTCCTTATGGAAACATCTGTAGTGTTTTAATGAAAATCAATACAAATCATGTAAATGTTGAATAGAATGTGTATGTATGTTTACACATTTATTTATTTCTCCTTTGGGCTTTGAATTCTACACATGTGAATTAATTAATTGGTTTCATTTATTTTATTTATATCCTGCTTGAAGAAACTTACCAAGAAGACCCCAGAATAGGGTCACCTTAAGGTTGCCATAACTAGGAAATGACCTGAAGGCACACGTCTCTCTTCTCTCTTTCTCCCAAAATGGGACTCAGAAGTGGCTTGAATTCTGAAGCATAAACCAAAGCCCCATCTTCACTTGCTATTTTACACTTGGGTGTCCCTGGAGTATTCTGGCCCCAAATTCCCCCAGAATTCCTCCCACTTGCTCGCTTTTGCTGCAGGGTTTCAGTTCTCACAGTGAACAACAGACAGCTGCCTTCCCACTTGATCCCCATTCATTGCTGAGATCAGAATGAGTCTTCCAGACATGCTATTGATGCTTGGCACCTCATTCTGACCTCAGAGGGACTCACATTCACAGTGGTGGTGCTGAGTGGTTTGAGAAGGCCCATAAGTGAAAGCAGCCACCATTGTTGCTATGAAGAGAACTGAAAACCTACAGCAAAAGGTGAATTATTTAAATGTGAGTTAGGAGGAGAAAGCCCTAAATTTGGTACAGGTGTCATGACGACAGGCTGCACCCAGTTTAGGGTTTTGGCTCTGCCTCATGTCAACAGGACACAGTAAACCTAGGGGTAATTCCAGGGAATTTATCCATATAGATCCAGTGTCAGTTCTGACACAACAGTCCAAGATGTGCTGACAAAGATAAGCCCATTGCAACTCAGACTGAAATTAGATTCCTTTCACACCCCTACTTTGATTCCAAACAAGAAGTCATTGTGAGGCCACCCACATTCACTATTATTAGAGATAATACACTTCTGTTCTTTAACTGCAGATTAGAAGGATACTTATAGATAACCAAGAGTGCCAATGACCTGACAAGTCCACAGCTAACTCTGACTTGATACCTGTCAAATTGGCTCACATCACTAATTTGGCTGCTTGGAAAGGTTCAAGAGTCTTGGCACAAACAAATATCAAAAGGCAAGGTCTCAATCACATTCTGTTTCATTCTGCATATATTATTCTTTGTTTGTTAACCCTGTTTTCTATAAACATTTCTTCATTTATTTTGTCATTACACTCTTTACCAATTTTATCCATGTTTTTGTGGTGGTCTTTTGTGGTTTAGGGTTCTGAGCACCATTTTTATATGTCATGACCTTGTTCTAAGATATACAGATGTTGAACTTCAGTCAATATCCACATTAGGATAATTCAGGCATGTAATACTGGAGTGACAAAATGAAGATACTACCTCCCAATAAGAATTCTGTCCCCAGTGAGTAAAGGGAAATTACTTAGACTGGATCAAAGCAATTTATTCCAAATAAGAAGCATGTATTAAAATAAATGGAACCAAAACCTGCCCAATAAAGATAGAGAAAGGTGCCCGTCAAGGATGCCCTCTCTCACCTCTCTCTTTGACTTATTATTATTATTATTATTATTATTATTATTATTTGGCAATGGAAACACTAATTAGGAAAATTCAATTAGATCAAGATATAAAAGAAATTAAATATAAGGGATGTGAATGTAAATTGAAAGCATTTGCTGATGACTTGGTTGCATTTCTTGATGATCCTTTGAGTAAGATAAACACTCTTAATATGACTCTACAAGAATTTCAGGATGCATCAGGATTAAAAGTAAATAAGGACAAAACAAAAGTATTAACCAAAAATATGACAAAAGAGGAGGGAAGGAGATTGGGTATACAATCTGGCTTTATAATAAGCAAAAAAGTAAAATATCTGGGTATAGAGTTAACCAAGAAGAATACAGATCTCTTTAAAAAATAATAATTTGAAAACTTAGATGAAAATTAAGAAGGATTTAAAAAATTGGGAGAATTTGAAACTCACATTGATGGGCAGAATCATAACTATAAAAATGATGATACTACTAAAGATACTATTCCTAATTCAAACATCACCTATAATTGAAAATGAATTGTCATTCAAGAATGGAATAAGGACATCTCTAATTTTATATGGGCAGGGGGGAAAACAAGAATAAGGTTTAAACCCTGCAAGATTTGCAAGAGAGAGAAGGTTTACTTCTTCCAAATGTATGTCTATATCATGAAGCAAGCGGTTTAATATGGATAAGAGATTGGATCAAACTAGAGGATAAGAGACGCCTACATTTAGAAGGCTCAAAGAAAATTTATGGATGGCATGCATATTTATACTATAACAAGGAAAAGGTAAATAAAGATTTCAAAAAACATATTTTTAGAAGACCTCTTTTAAACACCTGGATAAAATATAATTATAAATTGAGATGGAAAAGTTCATTTGAAACATCTCCCCATGAGGCCCTCTTTGAGAGGGAGATTGGTACTGTTAAAAAATGGATAAGATATAGAGACATTTTGAAAACTCAAGAGAATAAATTTAGAATAAAAACTCAAGAGGAAATTAACAAAGAGGGAATAAAAATTCATTGGTATTTGTACAGACAAATAAGAGAAAGGTTCCTGATAGATAATAAGATGAATAGCATAGATGCTAGACAACCTGAATTAGGGAATTTGTTACAATCCAAAAATAAAGGCTTATTGTCAAAAATGTATAAATTTCTATTGAAAGTAGACCAAGAAAAAGAGATAGTGAAACCAAATATGATAGCCTAGGCACAGAATGTAGATTATGCAATTGACTTATCCAAATGGGTCAAAGAGATTGAAATATACAAAAAGTCAAGACTACTATAAAATATTCTATCACTGGTACCTAACGCCCAACAAATTATCTAAGATGTACAAAAATAAGGAAAATAAATATTGGAAATGTCTAAGTGAGAAAGGCACATTTTTCCACATGTGGTGGGGATGTAAAAAGGCAAAGAAATACTGGATAACTATACACAAGGAATTAGATAAGATTTTTTTCAATAATAATAGAATTAAAACCTGTATTTATTTTATTAAATATCATGGAAAAATATAGAGGAAAAATATGGAAGGATTTTCTTTTACTTGATTTCAGCAGCAAGAATCATTTTTGTGCAGATTTGGAAAGAAGACAGAATCCCAGAAATAGAAGAATGGTATCTAAAAGTCCTAGAAATGGCAGAATCAGACAAATTGACAAGATGGCTATCTAAAGGGAATATGGGAAACTATGAAGCAGAATGGGAAATGGTAGAAATATATTTGAAACAAAAATGGGGTCCTATGGCGAATTTAATGATAGGGTGCAAAAATTGATAGATTGATAACTGATGGAGAATAATAAATGGAAATATGAAGAGAGATGTGACAGAAAATAATGCTGTATAATTCCACTGTAATGATATATAAATTAGTATTTGATTTGAAAATTATTAGAAGGAAGAATGAAAGTAAAGATATCAGAATATACAGAACGTAATACTTTTATAGCAATTAGGAGAGATATCAAATAAGTTTAATTATATGTAGACGAATGGGAAACAGCTGAATAAGAGACCTAGGATAACAGTAAGAGAAGCTCATTAGAAAAATGATTGAAAGAAAGAAGATGGAAAAGTTAGTGTTTTTTCAACTATAAAAGTAGAGAGGGAAAGAAGATAGTGATAGAAAAATATTATGTAGTCAAGTAGGAAAGAAAAGGCAATTTATCCTAACCACTTCACTTTTATAATAAATCTGTGTGAAATAGAAGATTAAGAATGTAATAAAAATGGCATATAATAGAAGTATGCTTCTATTTATATGTATGTTTAGTTTATTGCAGACAGATATATGTGAAAATATATAAACATATATGTATAGATGTATGTTGAATGCATGAATTGAATGTGACTTAATGTATGCTAATGTTTTAAATGTTTATTTTTAATGTTAATGAAACTCTTTAAAAATTCTTCGTTATGCTGGTAAAAGTAGAATAAGTCAATATTGCATTAAAGGAATTAAGGATATATGAAATATTAAGATTGCATTTGCAATTATATTAATTGATGAGTTTGGATATTTCGTTTGGACATAATGGTCAAACAGGTCAAATAAGAGAGTAAAATAGATCATCAGTACAAAGTTTAGGAAGTCGCTTTGTGCTAGGCTTTATAGTTTGTTGGTAAGGGGGATAAATGTATGGTTATTATATGTCATTGTTATAGATGTTGAATATATGATTGTATTATCTGTCAATTGGTGTTATATGTAGTGTGAATGGGTTGTCAATTGTTAATTGTTGATAGTTTTTATTGTTGAATTGTAGTTGTTTATTTACATTCTTAATAAAGCTTTTTATAAAAAAAAATCTGTCCCCGGTGAAACTTCCCTTCATTTCCCAAAATTCTTAGTGCTATAGCAGCTTAAAATCTCAGATGAGCATTAGAAATATACTTTAAGCATCCAAAGAAAAGGACAGTGGAAAGTTCCCAAGGGTATGAAAACACAGCATATATAAGAGTTCTGGGTGTGAATGATTTTCCAATGTCTCATTCTCTGCAATGCTAGGAATTTAGGAAATGAAAATTTTATTTAGGAAGCAATGCCCATATTTTGTCACTTTTGTAGCTACACCCCTGGTTACAAACAAATCATTTATCCTGAGCCCTGAACTGACAATACTAAACAATTTAAAGGATATTTATCACCTGACTGCATTCTATCAGTGGTGGAAAGACTTAGGGGAGTTGCAGACCTAAAAGGCCAGCCTGGGGGTGGAGTTGGGGTGGAGCAGCCGCACGCCAGCTGCCCCAACCCCAGCCCAATGCCATCCTGATGCCGCGTGCCCATACGCAAAGTGTGTGGCATCAAGATGCCCTCCCAATGCAGGATGTAGACACGCTGCACTGAAAGGGTGCGGAAAAGCTGTGGCACTGGCTTTTAGGGCGGCAAAAGGGAGGATTGGGGCCATGGCGTGCGGTTGCCACAGCCCCAATCCGCAGCTCGCAGGGGCAGCCCAGAGCCGCCCATCTGCATAGCTCCTTAGAAGTGTAAATATTCAACCATTTTGTTCTGGAAAGTGAAGATGGATAATTTTCAAAGTTTTCTCCATGCTGCAGAGAAAATGGGGCTGCCTGATTCACCAGGCCAGCCCAGTTGTGGGGGGAGGCCCGGTCAAGTCCATGGCAGAATCCTGGCTAGGCTCAGCCCCCAGCCCCTTCCCATCAGACACCAGGGGCTGTTTTGTGGGCTCTGATTGGCTGCTTGGCCCTTTGTTGTGTGGGACCTCCAGGATGCTTACTGGAAGTGCCTTCTATTGGCCCAGCCACCAATGAGGCTGCCGTGCCATTTGGCTGGGAGGCATGAGCTGTGGATCTGGTGGGCATGGCTTCCAGTGCTGCAGAGCACTGGATCGGGAGTCCCACCGGGGCCTGGAGGTGTTGCCATTGCGAGAGCTACTCCTGATCAGGGTCCCCCGATGACAAGGGGTGGAGATGCAGACATGCAATCAGTCAGTTACCCCTTCTGTCATTCCGAGGCCTGGGTGTGACTGGGCAATGTGGTTCATCGATCAACAGGTGGGTTAGTCAATGCCAGATCCAAACCCATGCACTTGGGGCAAGCCTATCTGTTAGCTGTACTCAATAAAGTTGTGGCCTTTTTTCCTTCCAGTTATGTGTCCTTGTGTTCTCTTCTTGCAAAGTCTCCCCTTCCTCTGCAAACAAATATTACTATGCCCAGTATTCACACCCATCCTGAAAGGTTGTGGGAAATTGTTCTTCACAGAAATACACATGCTTTTTTGTTTACGTTTCCTTTTGCAGATTTTATAAGTTGCTTGTATTTTTGCTGTTTGTGTTGTTGTTGTGTGCTCTCAAGTCATTTCCAGCTTATGGCTATCTGAAGACAAACCTATCACAGATGTTTTCGTGGCATAATTGGTTCAAAGGGGATTTGCCTTTGCCTTCCTCTGAGGCTGAGAGAAAGTGTAACTTACCCAAAGAAACCCAGTGGATTTGCATGGCTGAGTGGGGATTTGAACCCTGGTCTCCAAACTCATAGTCCAGTGCTCAAACTACTACACCCAGCTGATTCTCACTTTTGCTGTACATGAACCTTCTGTTATTTGTTCATATTTATATGATTTTTTTACTTTTTTGTTTTTGAAAATAAATATGAAATTAATGTACGGCCTATGTCTCTTTGACAACTTTACTGACATAAAACTCTATTGATTTTTTGTGTAATGGAAATCCTGTAGTCCTCCAGATACTGTTGCACTGCATCTCCCAGCATTCCTTGCCATGTGATGGTTAAAGTTTCTGGAAAATGCAGTCCAACAACATATGATCATCATTCTGCTTAAATGGGGCCCTTGTCTTGGTTCCTAGACAGAGGCATTAGAATTAGATGGTTTCATGCATTATGGTTATTTTCTAGAGATGTGGAAAATATGTGAAAATTTGAATATTTGAAAAATATTCAAAAGAGTTTCTCAAGTGTCAGAAACCCTGAAAAGAAGAATCATGGACTGGCAAGAACCTTTGCACTTCAAGACTAAGGGGGGATGCAGATGGGTGTCCATGGGAAGCGGTGGATTGGGGCCGAGGCTGCCCCATGCCTCAGCCCCAATCCATGCTTCTGCCAGCCCAGGAAGGAGAGCTAAAATAGCGCTCCTTCCTCAAGGCGCGGAAAGGGTGCCAGAAGATGCGGTGCACACCTCTTCCGCGTCTCTTCCATCACAGCGTATCTGGACGCTGTGATGGAAGGACGTCATCGGTGTGCAACGGCGGGTGCTCCGATGGCATCCTCAGGAAAGGGTTGGGGCGACTGGTGGCCAGCTGCCCCTCCCCTTCCCTGCCTCCAAGACGGTGCAAAGCGCTGTCTGTAGAGGCCCTAATTCTATGCAAAAGTTGCACATAGTTGTTCTGTGCAGAAAAAAGCCATTTATTTTACTGTGCAAGAACTGCTGTTAGTGGGGACTCATTCAGTGTAAAATGTCTGTGTTTTGGGTTTTTTACACAGAAAACAGCATTATCTGGACAGAAAATGCTGTTTCCTGCAGAAAAAATATGCCAATTTGGCACAGAATATGCCCTGAAATAGTCTTCAAAAACTGTAGTTTTCAAAGATGTTTTCACAAGAGGATGAACATTGCTAAAATTCCTGTTTCCTTTAGGAATAAAATTAATAATTGTTCCTATTGTTTTCGTTAACTATATTGCTTTGTAGACCTCAAGATCTAACTCGATATCATGCCGGTTCAGCATCTCTCGGTTTATAGGAGAATTTGTTATCCACTTTATAGTACAAAGTGGAATTCAAAATTTCTGGAGTATATAAATATTGTTGCTTCTGTGTTCCCTGAAACTGACAGATTTTCCTATATCCTATCCTGAAATATAGCCAGGAATTTCCGACTTTGCTCATTTTCTCTTTGCTAAAAGCATTGAAATTTGACACATGTTGTCTTTGCATATATAAAAATGGTAGTCTGCTTTGTATGCAAGTGCCCTTCAATAGATCCAGCAATGTCTGCAGGTTCTTGTATTCCTTATTCAAAGCAATCTATTTTTAGCTTATTTCAGCTTGCAGCATTTTCATGACCAGGTTTGGTAATTCCTTTCCCACCCCACTCCCATTATCTTTTCTAACCCTGTATCAACTTCTTTCATAGGACACATTTTTAATAATTGCATTCAGTGGTTGCATTCTATACATATATTTTTAAAAATCTGTTAGACACTCCATTTAAATGTTGAGCTCAGTTGACCAATTGACTTTCCTCTCACTGATATGTCTTTGAGTATTCATCTCCCATTAAAAATATCATTCAGTTGTTTTTCAGTTTTGTGACAGACATATCAGAGAGAGGAGAATACTTGTCCTTGTTTTTGCTATTTCCCTGCACACCCCAAGTAATTTTTTTTTGCTAAGCTTCTTATTTAGATTACCTTACTTATTTTTTTAAAAAAAAATTAAATTTATTTTATTAATTAAAAAACAACATACAAACACCTTTACACACATATACATAAAAGCTTACAAAGAAAATTCTTGTACATAGTTCATATTTTATAGACACTCAAATTAGGATATATTCAAATTCTTCTTTTAGCTCGTAAACATCCTACTTCCACACCTTTATCTCTTACTTACATCTTCTACATACACCATTCATTTCATTACTTTCATATCTTCCACCCTTCCTCTTCATCCGTCCCTCTACTCAACCTCTCTCCTCCTTCCTACCCTTTTCCCCCTCTCTACATCCTCTTACCTTCCACTACATACCTTTTCTTTCTACCCTTTACTTATCTCCTACCAATCTTCTCTACTTTCTCTTTTCCTCTCTCTTTCCTCCTTCCCTCTTTCTCTCTTCACCTTACATTTGTTCCTTTGTAAACTTCCTATATACCTTACTTCACTGGATGCAAAATGTTAATGTTAACCTCCTTATTCCTAATTGCTTATGTTTGTCTTTCCCTATTAATTCTTGCACAATCGTTGCACAGTGTGTATGTTCCCTATCATATATAGCAGCCCTATTGTTATTGTACCTTGTGTGAAAACCTCCATATATTTTAACAATATTTTCACAATATTTGTTTACCTTACTTATTTTGACTTGTGCAAACGGCAGCACAGTGGCTGAGGCATCAAGATTTTGTGCAATGTAATTCTCAGCAGATAGGATATAACATATCTTCCTTAGTAAGTCATAGAATCATAGAGTTGAAAGAGACCCAAAGGGCCATCAGTCCAACCCCTTGCCATGCAGGAATACACAATCAAAGTACCCCCAACAGAAGGCAATCCAGCCTCTGTTTAAAAACGTCCAAAGAAAGAGACTCCACTACTCTCTGAGGGAGTATGTTCCACTGTTGAACAGCTCTTACTGTCAGAAAGTTCCTCCTAATGTCTAGGTGGAATCTCTTTTCCTGTAGCTTAAATCCATTGCTCTGTGTCCTATAAGTTTATTGCACCCCCAAAAAAAGCAACTTACCCCTGCCGGGCTAGAGTTGCTTATGGGATGCCGCTGGGAATTATCACATTAAAAATACCACCGATGCCACCGGGACACTGCATCCTGGCTAAATCCCAGCTCCCAGCTGTGCTCAGCTGGCTGATTTGCAAGGTCAGCTGAGCACAGCTGGGAGCTGGGATTTAGCCGGGATACAGTTGCCTGGAGGCATTGGCTGCATTTCTAATGCGATAATTCCTGGTTGCATCCCGTAAGCAACTCTATCCCAGCAGGGGTAAGTCACTTTTTTTGGGGGGGGGGGGGGATAAACTCTCTAGTCTCTCCAGCTTCAGAAAAGAAGCTTGCTCCATCCTCAGTATGACAACCCATCATATATTTAAAAATGGATACTATGTCACTGCTTAAGTTTTTCCTCCTCAGCCTAAACATATCAGGCTTCCTGAACTTCTCCTCATAGGGCATGGTTTCTAGACTTTTCACCATTTTGGTCACCTTCCTCTGGACATGCTCCAGCTTGTGGTGCCCAGAACTGGATACAGTATTCCAGGTGAACTACCTAACCACAATTAATTATATTATAAATGGGTTATTCATCTTGCAGCACCTAAACACAGGCTGGACAATCATGAGAGAGACAGAACACTAAGGCCCTTATCACATGGGGTCTGAAGCAGAGCTAATCCAAAGGGCATCCACAGCTAATACATATTATTCCCCCGTGTTTACACACGACGCTGCCCCAGAACACGGAGCTAATCCGTATTGTTCCCCTGTGTTTACACACGACGCTGCCCCAGAACACGGAGCTAATCCGTATTGTTCCCCGTGTTTACACACGACGCTGCCCCAGAACTCGGCAGAATACGGAGCTAATCCGTAAGGAGTAGGGAGATTTTGACATTCGGTTTGTAGAGGATGTACCTAGGGAGCCTTCGCATTCATTGCGAATTGGTGGGCAGGGCGAAAATCCCAGCGAGGGGAAGGGATTGCCTTGGCAAAAGGCAAACCGGATTGGAAAGAAGAGGAGGAGAGGAAGAGGGAAGAGGGAGGCGATCTCTCTCTCTCCATGGGCTGCCTTCCCTTCTCCAGTCCTCCAGCCCTCCTCCTCCTCCCCGGTTCCCATGGCTGCCTTTCCTCCTGGCTTTTTGTGACGGGAGAGAAGGGAGCCTTGGTATTAATTGCGAAATGGCCAAAAGGGCGATATTTCCTTCGTTTCGCTATGGAACCGAATTTATTCCTACTTCTGTTTTTCTTCGCTTTTTCTTTGCTTCGTGGCCAGCGTTTGATAAGGTCCTAAGGGAGTATTCTGAGCCCCTTAGAGATTTATCATAATCTGGAGAAGCCCTTCTCTCTGTCCCATCACATTTTCAGTTTCAGTTGGTGAGAACAAGGGAGAGAGCCTTCTCAGTGGCTATCAAAGACTTTGGAACACCATCCTTAGGGAGGACAGGATAGTTTATATATATATATTATTTTTTTATTTAAAGATTTATATCCCACCTTTCTCCCACAATGGGATTCATCCTTGTTCTGCTCCTGTCAACAGATTAAAACATTTTTATGCCATCAGGCTTTTTTATGCCATCAAGATGGGCTTTTAATGCTGCACAGTACAGTTTTAAAGTTCGTATATAGCCTTTTAATGAATTTTGATGTTGTAATGTTTTGGCTTTATAAATTATTTAATTATTTTTTTAAAAATAAACCTTATATCAGTGATGGCAAACCTTTTAGAGACCAAGTGTCCAAACTCAGTGGCATTCCTGCACCGGGTGAGGTTTCTGGAACTGGGACTTCCAGGGGTGAGACTGTGGCTAAAGTCAGAAGTCCAAAACACCCTGCAAAAACAATCCAGTCTGAGACTGCTTTAACTTGGGCTTAGTGCGAGGGAATCCTGGGAATTGTTATTTATTGTGGCACTAGAGCTCTCTGGCTAAGTATCTCTCTAACCTACAAATCCCAGGACCCCATAACATTCAGCCCTGGGAGTTAAAGCGGTGCCAAACTGGATTATTTCTGCAGTGCGGATGCAGCCTTAACACCAGTGGCTGAATATCACTATTTTGTGGATTTTGGATGCTACTGTACTTTGCTATATGGCCAACAAGAGCCAGCATGGTGTAGTGGTTTGAATGTTGGACTGTGCCTCCATACCACTCCAGCTTCCCAACCTAGGCCTCCAAGGCCCAGATAGCTCAAATGGCTTCATGTGCCAGAGCAGGCACACGTGCAATGGGTTTGCCCACACGGCCTTATATTAGCTTTTCTAATATATATATTAGCTTTTCTAATAGCTTTTCTAGATCTATGAACCATTTGATCCACAACTCATCTAACTCAAGACCCAGCTTCAATAGAGTGATATAAAAGCCAGTCTGCTGGTGGTGATGTCTGCACTGTATGTACAAATCTAAGTGTCTCAGTAGATTTGGATGCCACCAGATCACCTGGGTTGAACATAGCCCCTAAACAATTCCTAAATTTCAAGTATTGACAGAACACAGTGAGCAAAGTTTGAATTCTGACTTGAGTCCCTTGTACACAATACAACAATGAGTCTACTTTGATTGCCATGGCTGCATACTGTGGAATCCTGGGATTTGTAGTTTGGAGAAGCAGTAGAACTCTCTGAGACTTCTAAGTGCTCTTCTCTAAAATGCAAACCTCAGGACTGCATAGGATGCTGCCATGGTAGTTAAAATGAAGTAATAGCATTATAAGTGTATGGTATGGAAAGGTCCTTGGTCTTCACATGATCTGAAGCAGGATTTTCATAGTTGATAGTCTGCTCTTTTTGGGCAAAGTCCCTCTAGCATTCCAAGACTGAAGAACTTGATAAACAACTTTGAGAATATCTCAGGGCATAAAATACATTGTGACAAATCAGTGGCCATGGCAGTAGGACTGGGAATGGACACTTCAGTGAGCCACAACATATTTCAAATACCAGGGTATCCTGATCCCTAAGAGTTTAAGAAATACAGCAATCTTATATCTCCCCACATTAAAAAAAAAACATGCTATGAAAGTTTTAGAACACTATTAACGTTTAACACTTTCCCCTGTGAAGAAAGATAAATATTCTCATAATAAACAGTCTCCTATACCTCTGTTGAGGATTGCTGATCTACATCCCTAGAAAACTTCTCACTCAAATAGACATGTTGTTCCAATCATCTGGGGAGTTGGTCAAATACCATATTTTATATGCAATAAAGTGCAACTGCCAATTAAGAAGAGCAAATTTGGCCTTCTTAATTTCAGAATGAACCACCAGGGTATGGAAAGTTTAGGGGTAGGCAACCTTTCCCCTTAAAGGGCTGAGGGACTTCAGTTCTCAGAAGCCTCAGCCATGTTAGCCAATAGTCCCATGTTGGCCAATATCTCCTGGGATTCTGGGAGCTGAAGTCCCTCAGCCCTTAAAGGGGAAAGGTTGCCTACCCCTGGTTTAGCTCATGGGCCACATTAGCCCCACATAGCCAGCTGAATTCCACCCACCCCCATGCATGTAAACATAAAATTCCACAAACCCCATGCCCTCAGAACCCCACCACTACTTAAATACCATTTTCCCCTCTCTTTCTCTGTACAGGAAGGTGAAGGAAGAATGTCTGTCCATCAGTGATGTCTTTTCCTTGGATGGACAGTACCAGACACAACTGGATGCAACTTTCTGCCTGACACCTCTGATCCATACAGACTCAGTATAGTGATCTGGATGTCTGTCCATAGTCTCAGGGAAAAGCTGGGGATTCTAAGAACTGGCTCTAATAATTTTGGGACACAAGCCATGTGCTCTATCCACCACTGAACTATGGTCCCTTCTCACTTGGTCCTAATAAAAATGTAGAGGCATTTTTTCAAATGAAAATGCAGGCACAGTATACCTGAAGGAGGCAGAGGACTGGCCTGTGCAAACCCTGACCACACATTGACATCACCGACCATAGATTCCAACCATGTGATGTGGCTTTCCAGAAACCAAGAAGTTTGTTATAAGTTGGGAGCCAATCATTCTTGGGACTTTACTGGATCATTCCTGATACTGAGCATTCAATTGTTCTATCAAGTGTTCATTAACTTTGGGGAGTTCCAAGTTCATTAACTCTCCCATTAAACCTCTTGGAAGTTTAGCTCTTCCCTCCCCCCTCTGTTTCTGTTTCATTGGTATTATATTAAATTTAAATGGGATACATTCTTTCTCTTCTTATGTCTTTCACATTTGTTATATTGTGCATGGACAATATAGGGGGGAAGCAGACGGGCGGCACGGGGCTGCCCCGAGAAGCTGTGGATCGGGGCCGAGGCATCCACATTACTCGGCCCCACAGCGCAGCGCCCCTGCTCCAGGAAGGAGCGCTAAAATAGTGCTCATTCCGCAAGATGCCGAAGGTGCATTGCAAAAGGCATCCGGCGCACCTTCGGTGCCTCTTCCACTGCAGCGTGTGTGGACGCTGCAGCGGAAGTGCGTCGTCAGAGTGCCGGCCATGCGGAGGGCCAGCCGCTCTGACGACATTTTGGGGAAGGGGTTGGGGCACCTAGCGTGAGGTTGCCCCTCCCCTTCCTGGCCTCGAAAAATGCGCTTTGCGCCATCTGCTTAGGCCCATAGGTTGTTGCTGTTGTTTTTTGTCTTAAATCTCCCTTGGATTACAATGACTGCTAGAAGGATTTAGGAATTTTCTGTAAACAATGCTATCTATTCATAAATCACCAGAAAGCAAATTAGTTGGTTTTGGCCATGGCCCAAAGGTATTACACTGGATGACTGAGAGGAATTATACTGATCCAAACATTCTACTTATCTTCATTCTCTTTTGAATAACACACAACTCATGTTCTGTAATCCATATCCTGGAAAAGTTTCTCTTTAACTTTGGAGGACAGAAAGAAACTCACTGGTTTCAAGAAAATGAGCACAGCCCAAAGCTCTGTGAGGCTCCATTGTCAGGGTGGAGTAAATGACATTTCTCCATTCAATTTTAGGCAAGTAAGGAAATACAAGGGGGAAAAGCAGAAGCAGGCAACCTGACACTCAGTATCTGTTGTGGACCACAAATCCCCTATGCCCCAGTCAGCTATTGGGGTTTGTAGGAGTTGTAGACCAAAACATCCAGACATCATCAAGTTGTCAAGTTCTTTTCATTGAGGAAAATAATCCCCAGAGTGAATGGAAGATAGCATTTGATTCATAAACACACACTTGTGAACCCTACAGAATATCTATCTCTCTATGGTTGAGTATCACTCTGAATATTCTAAGAATTCTAAAGCAAGATTATAATACCTTTCAGCTGTGCTCATTTGAGTCTGGACAGTCGAGATCACCAAAATCAGAACTAGAGAAGGAAACTGGGGAAGGGTGTGTGTGCTTGTCACTCAGTAAAATGTAACCAGAAAGATCTGGCAGGTGGGTTTTGCTCATGCTTGGATTATTGTAATTGCACAGGTTAGTCAAAAGATGTAGACAAAAATCCTATTATGGTTGGAGATTTTACAGGATGATAGTATTTGAGAGAAACTGAAGGCATGCTATATGAACCTGAAAGGTGAGGGGGGATATCTGGGCTATTTCTTCATGATTACATTATGATAGTGCTTTTGTTAAATTTGTAACCGGAATGAGAAGGGATTTCTAAACTGCATAAATCTGTTTTCTTTAGGTAAATCAAAAATGAACATATGGACAGAATGTGGAAATGGAAAATAAAAATGCTAGAACAGAAAATAAAGGAGGTCAATATTGAGTTTCGTATTTTTTTTAAAAAAAAACAGCAGTAATTTTGATAGATCAAAGAAAATCAATCACTATGTAAGAAATGCTGAGCATCTCAGGAAATCAGGATGGGGGGAGAATTCAGATCCTTTGTTAATAGTAATTGCTGAGAAGAAAATTACATGTTACTTTGGTTTTGAATGGATGTCCTTAATGTAAATGGGTTGGTTTATCAAAGTAAAAGACAAAGCTGTCAAATATTTTGATACCACTCTTTTACACTGTAACCCATTATCTTTTCCCTTCATCAGATGCATTTGGGAAAATGACTTCAAGATTGTCCTGTACACAGCAGCACAATTAGAAATTGCTAGGGAGAATTTCCAAATCTTTTGGAGAAACTGCCAGAAATTTGGAACTCCTGAATAGATCATTAGTACTCATCTATTTTTAGGAACTATAGCTGCAGGATTTCAAAACTGGCCATGGTCCAAATTAAACATGATTGATCTTTTGTAGATAAATATGGTAAGTAAGTGAAATTTCAAATTATGCCATGTGAGAGGGACTGGCAGATCTAGAGTGGGATACAGAGAGATAAAAGACCCTTTCACACTGCACAGTTATAGCACTTTAACAGCCATGAAAACATCCTATGGAATTCTGGAGTTTGGTTGGTCAGGCACTACAGCTCTCGGGCTGAGAATTACAAAGGCTACTCCCACTAAAACTCTAAATCCTAGGATTTCATAAAATGTTTCCATGGCATAGCATGGGATCATAGCATTATAGCTGTGTAGTATGAAAGGACCCAAACCCTGAGGTCTAACAAGAAGACATAGGGCCGTTGCAGACCAGCCCAAAGGGCTGGCCTGGGGGTGGAGTTTGGGCAGGGCAGCTGCATGCCAGCTGCTCCAACCCCACCCCAAAGCTGTCCTGATGCCGCACAACCCTACACATTCTATGCACCATCAGGACGCCCTTCCAGCACAGCATTTAAACATGCTGCATTGAAAGGGCACTGAAGAGCTGTGGTGCCACCACTTAGGGCAGCCTTTTGCCACCTCTAAAAGGAGCGGCATGTTGCTGCTTTTTTCGGGGCAGCAAAAGGGAGGATTGGGGTTGCCATGGCCCCAATCCGCCGCTTCCTGGGGCAGCTCTGCGCTGCCCCAAACAGCCTATCTGCATCAGCCCTTTGTGCCAAAAGGTATACACATAAATTAAAATGCCTTCAGTTCTGGAATCTGTTTTGAGCACTAAATGTTCTGAACAGTTCTTCTCCATAAAAATCCACTCCTGGTTAAAGGCAGCTGCATTGGTCATAAAACAAAACCTCACATCCTTACTGGTATAGTGTCGTTATTTAGCCAAGAGAAAGAGCACAAAAACATGTGTAACCTTTCGAGATCTCTACATCTCTTGATCAGCTAACATGTTGCCAAGGAAATTACTAGACAGAAAGACGACTAACAAAAGAACAATATTAAAATACTGTAACAATACATATCAACTTTTGCCTTCTTCAGCTGCTCTGAACCAGACAAAAATATATTTGAGATAATAACCATAAGCTTCATTTAGGATTTTGTCACACCAGCCTGCTGTCTAGCTGCAGACGTAAGGAAATTGAAACATACCAGTTTGGAAACGCTCATTATCACTCTTCTCTTCAATAGCATGAAAGTGTTGCTTTGGCAATCTATGGTCCTGTGCTCTCTTTTCTGCACAGCCTCTATAACCTCACCTTCCTGTTCTATGCCCTACCCAGTGCACCTTTCAGTTTTTCTTTTTGTTTTTACCACAATTTGCAATGTGATGAAATTTTAAAAGAAAAAGAAAGAAAAGAAATTTAAAAGAAAAGAAAAACAGTCTGCTTGGTAATAGTGAGGAGGAGGGAGAGGGGTAAGAAGGAAAATCACACCCACTGATGCCACGTGACTGCTGTTATCAAACCTGTGGTGAAAGGGGCCTATTGCACCAGAGGTAGAGGTGGAAAAGAGCCATTGACAGGTTTTCCCCACCATTGAAAAGCTGTGCTCCACCAACAAGTGAAATGCAAAGCAGCAACAGGAGAGACACGATGCTGTGTGACAAGTATCTGCCAAACACACTATTATCCTGTTGAAATTCTGCTTTGCTAGCTTTGTGTGATAAAGTCCTTGCATTCAAGTCAGTCTAGAATTAGTATTTGAGAGATGTCTGTGAGATTTCACATGCTCAAGTAGGATTCTATTGTTTTGTTTTGTTTGCTTCTGCAGCAACCCTTTCCCCCATGTTGCAGGAAAGAATCCTGCAAGGTTTGCCTATGCACATATAAAGAATCCAAGATCCCTTCTTAAAAGCCATTCATTTGAAGAGTTAACCTGTAGGAGTGTTTCCCTTAGCTCTTTCAGCAGCAGGCAGTAATGTTGACCCATAAGCTGTAAAGCCTCCCATTAAGCTAATACAAGCCTTGTATACACCGTTCCTCTAGCAAATCATTGTGCACTTTTCAGTGGGAGTGGTTGACCCCTCTACCACACAGCAGGTCAGCCAGCACGCCAGACTCATTAACACTCTAGCCAACTTGAAAGGAATGTGGGTGTGAAGGCATTTACTGCAGATTAGATTTCCCATCTGCCTCTCCATTCTCTCATCCTCCCTCCTCTTCCAGCACTAATATATCCCAGCTCACAGACAGTTGGATTAGAAGTGCAAAACTAAGCCATCCCTGCCAGCACAGAAGCTGTGCGGGGCACTCTGCTGCACATTTGTTTAGAAATCAGCCTCAAATAGTTGCACTAGGACTTGTTTCCAGATAGGTTTGTTTTTGTTTGCAGCATCAACTTTCCACTGAAGTACTAAAAAGAACATGTGTGTATAGCCACTCCAACAAACATAGCGCACTCTCAAATTACCAATTGAGTAAATGCATGCTTTTAAGCCTTTTGAAGATAATCTGTGGTCCTGCAGGAATTGTTGGACTCCAGTCTCAATCAGCCTCACCAAAACTGGCCAGTGGTGAGTGATGATAACTGCAATTTGTCAGCATGTAGAGGACCACAGTTTCCCCATTCCTGCCTTAAATTATTTTAAATGATTCCAAAATATTAATTACAAGCTTTTAAATCATCTTTTGTATTTTAATTGTATATCTACAGAGCCATTGTAGTGTAATTGTTTGAGTGTTGAACTACAACTCTGGAGATCAGGATTTGATTCTCTGCTCAGCCATGGAAACCCACTGGGTGACCTTGGGCAAGTCACACACTCTCAGTCCCAGAAAACCCTATGATAGGGTCGCCTAAGGGTCACCATAAGTCAGAAATGACTTGAAGGCACACAACAACAAATATTTATTTAATTTTCCATTTTAATATTTAACTTGTATAGGCAATAAATTTTGCAAAGATCTCATTCCTGTTCATCAAGTGTTTTCCTTGCTTTGGAGCACATAAATTGTCATCACCATATGCTTAAACTCTGCTGCATGTGGCTGCCAGGTCAGTACAAGGACATGGCACTTAGCAGAGGCACAGAAGAAACAGCTTGATACCAAATCAAATGTTTGGCCATTGATAATAATAATAATAATAATAATAATAATAATAATAATATGGTTTATTTGTATACCGCCCCAGTGGGAAACCAATCTAGGCGGTGAACAAGATTTATAAAATTACAGACAAGTTAAAACAACAACAATCCCTCCTCCCCCCTTAAAAAGTTATTAAACAATTGACTATTAAAACAACTGCTATGAAGCAGTAAACAATCAAAAAACATTAACATGTACAACACACAGCACACGACGCAGCACACGTAACAGTCCCCTGCAATCAACTTAGAGAAATTGCAGTGGGTCCTATCCCCGGCTTTCAGAGGGTCCTGGGCCAGTTATCTAATCCGGAAAGGCCTGCCGGAAGAGATCCGTCTTGACAGCCTTTTTAAAGCTGTGTAAGGATGTTAATTGACGGATCTCATCCGGCAGGCCGTTCCAGAGTCTGGGAGCGACAATAGTAAAAGCCCTCTGGGAGGTCACCGCAAGCCTAGATCTTTGAGGCTGCAGCAAGTTCCTCCCAGAGGATCGGAGGGCGCGGGGAGGATTATATGGGAGGAGGCGGTCTCTTAGATAGTTTGGGCCCAGGCCATTTAGGGCTTTAAAGGTGATAACCAACACCTTGTACTGGGCTCGGAAACCAATAGGCAGCCAGTGGAGGGACCTCAACACCAGAGTGATGTGATTCCCTCCTAGATGTCCCAGATACCAACCTGGCCGCCATATTCTGCACTAACTGCAGTTTCCGAGTCAGGTACGAGGGTAGCCCCATGTAGAGTGCATTGCAGAAGTCCAGGCGTGAGGTTACCAGTGCATGCACAACTGTCTCAAGGTCCTTTACTTCCAAGAAAGGGCGCAGCTGGCGTATCAGCCGAAGCTGATAACAGGCGCTCCTGACCGTCGCATTTACCTGATTTACCATCAGGAGCGACGAGTCAAGGAGCACCCCCAAGCTGCGAACACAGTCACTGGAGGAAAGTGTGACCCCATCCAGGACTGGAGGTTGCAACCCAATTCCTGGTTTCGGGGCCGAGACCGTGAGCACCTCCGTCTTGTCTGGATTCAGCTTCAATCTGTTTTTCCTCATCCAGCCCATTACCGACCCAAGACATTCATTGAGGGAAGATATGCCATTGGAATTCGAGACCGACGAACGAGACATGGAGAAATAGATTTGGGTGTCATCAGCGTACTGATAACACCCAGCACCATAACTCCGAATTATCTCACCCAGCGGCTTCATATAGATGTTAAATAACATCGGGGACAAGATAGCCCCCTGAGGGACCCCACAAGTGAGCTCCCTCTTACTGGAGCTACAGTCCCCAAGCAGCACCCTCTGGGACCGACCCGAGAGGAAGGACCGGAGCCACCACAAAGCGGTGCCCCCGATACCTAACCCCTTCAGGCGGTCCAAGAGGATGCCGTGATCTATCGTGTCGAAGGCCGCTGAGAGGTCTAAAAGCACCAACAGGGTCACACTACCCCTGTCGATGCTCAGACGCAGATCGTCGGTCAAGGCAACCATGGCAGTCTCAACCCCAAAGCCTGTCCTGAAGCCGGTTTGAAATGGGTCTAGATAATCGGTTTCATCCAAGACAGCTTGGAGCTGAAGAGCAACCGCCCTCTCGATCACCTTGCTCAAAAATGGCAGCAATGATACAGGCCTATCGTTTTTCATCTCCAGGGGGTCCAGGGAAGGTTTTTTCAGAAGCGGCCTAACGGCCGCCTCCTTAAGAATAGATGGAACATGACCTTCCCTAAAGGATGCATTGATGATATCCGTAAGGAAACACACCAATGCATCCCCCCCCTGGACGGCCAGCCATGATGGGCAAGGGTCGAGAGGGCAAGTCGTCTTCCTCACCTTACCAAGCAGCTTGTCCATGTCCTCGGTACTCACAGATTGCCACTGATCCAGTATAACTACATCAGCGGAGTCACTGGACACCTCGCCTATCGACTCTGTTTCAATGGCGGCATCTAAGTCGGCTCTTATCTGAGAGATTTTGTCTGCAAAGAAGTTGTTAAAAGCATCACAGCAGGCCGTTGTCGGGTTAAGCAAGGGATTTGGCGCAGGGGAAACCTGCGTCAGCTCCCTCACCACCCTAAACAGCTCTGCTGGACGAGACTCTGCAGACACAATACGTGCAGACGAGAAAGCCCTCCTCGTTGCACGTACTGCCTCCCGATAAGAATAAAGAAATTTCTTATGGCGAGTTCTGTCCGAAAAGAGTCGAGTCTTCAGCCACCTGTGCTCTAGTCGTTGTCCAGACCACTTCATTCTCCTGAGGTCAGGTGTATACCATGCCCTCCGGTTAGGAGCGGGTTGGCAAGGACGTTTGGGAGCGATCGTGTCGACAGCCCTAGTGAGGTCGGTGTTCCAAGTATCAACTAGGGCATCGACAGGATCCCCGGCATTACCAACCAATAAACCCTCCAAGGCTTTCCGAAATCCGATAGGCTCCATTAGCCTTCGAGGGCGGACCATTCTAATAGGTCCACCACCCCCGGCGGGGCAGATATTGGCTCTCAGTTCCATCTTGACCAGGAAATGATCCGTCCATGACAATGCGGAGGTCCTTACCACCTCCGCCCACGGATGTTCCTGTTCCGTACAGAAGGCCACATCGAGTGTATGACCTGCACAATGTGTGGGCCTGTTGACCAATTGGGATAGGCCCATGTTTGTCATGGCCTCCATGAACTCCCGAGCTGCACCTGTTAAACTGGTCTCGAGCGGAATGTTGAAGTCCCCCAAGACTAACAGCCTGGGGGTCTCCAACAGCAGCTCAGAGACCAGCTGCGTCAGCTCGGTCAGGGAGTCTGCTAGACAACGGGGTGGTCGGTAGACTAGCAAAATCCCCAAACTATCCCTGGCCTTCAGGCTAAGGTACATACACTCGAAGTGGACCACGTTCTGGACCAGAGCCACTCCGCCCCCCCGCCCACTTCCCCTCACCTGCTCAATCACAGAGTACCCGGGTGGGAGGATTTGCGCCCAGATCGCTGAGCTATCCTCTCCCAGCCAGGTCTCTGTGAAGCAAGCCAGGTCGGCAACCTCATCCAAGAGAAGCTCCTGGATGATACAGGTTTTATTCTTTACCGACCTGGCATTGCAAAGGAGCAGGGTGAGGTTCTGTGGTATGGTTGGTCTGCTCCCCAAACTATTCAGAGCAACTAAGGGAACTGAAGGCGGGATAGCTCTCAACCAGCGATCCCGTCTTCTTTTGCAACATTGGTTCCGATAGTTCCGGCCATACCTCCCTTTCCCCTGCACGACTCCAATAGCCACTCCCGACACAATCCTAGCCTCTGTAAAATGATCCATTGACCCTCTATAAATCCCCTTAGGGAGGGAAACACCAAGAACAAATCCTGTCCTCCCCTCTGATGGTAATGGGGAACCAAGGCAAGCCCTCTAGGTCTGAGACCTTATAATAATAATAATGTAAGAGGGGCAGACGACCCCAAGCTCCAGGACCGTTCCAGGACCGCCCTAACAATAAGTATGGACTTAAACAGAGACCTCTGAGCCCCGGTCTCTGAAGATAATAACTTAAGAAATACCCCCAGGGGACCCAGACCGCCCTGATGGTAAACGTGGGCGAAGGGCAGAGTCCGCTGGAGTCCTGGTCCCCTAGATGGAGCAGATGGGGCCAAACGCACCCCCACAGGGAGCCCAGTCCTTCCTCGGTCCCCGCCGAAGCTGGGAGAGTCGCCGCTGCTGCGAGTGCCAGGGGAAGATGTTCCTGGGCGGGGCTTTTATCCCCGCCGGCGTTCTCCCCGGCTTGCAGTACACAGCTGCTCCGCGGCCGCCTTGATGGTAAGTGTGGGCGGAGGGCAGAGTCCGCTGGAGTCCTGGTCCCCTAGATGGAGCAGATGGGGCCAAACGCACCCCCACAGGGAGCCCAGTCCTTCCTCGGTCCCCGCCGAAGCCGGGAGAGTCACCGCTGCTGCGAGTGCCGGGGGAAGATGTTCCTGGGCGGGGCTTTTATCCCCGCCGGCGTTCTCCCCGGCTCGCAGTACACAGCTGCTCCGCGGCCGCCTTGATGGTAAGTGTGGGCGGAGGGCAGAGTCCGCTGGAGTCCTGGTCCCCTAGATGGAGCAGATGGGGCCAAACGCACCCCCACAGGGAGCCCAGTCCTTCCTCGGTCCCCGCCGAAGCCGGGAGAGTCGCCGCTGCTGCGAGTGCCGGGGGAAGATGTTCCTGGGCGAGGCTTTTATCCCCGCCGACGTTCTCCCCGGCTTGCAGTACACAGCTGCTCCGCGGCCGCCTTGATGGTAAGTGTGGGCGGAGGGCAGAGTCCGCTGGAGTCCTGGTCCCCTAGATGGAGCAGATGGGGCCGAACGCACCCCCACAGGGAGCCCAGTCCTTCCTCGGTCCCTGCCGAAGCCGGGAGAGTCGCCGCTGCTGCGAGTGCCCTCTGTCTTGTCCATACTGACTGGAAATGATATAAAATATTACATGATACCCCATTTAAGGATGGATGAGGAACATTGCTGTGGGCCTTACATTGTCTTCTTGTAAAATTGTTTAGATGTTTTAATTGTTTTAATTGTTGAATTGTGGTTTTAATTCTTATGAATTTAATACTGTTTTAAGGGGGGAGGGGTTGTTGGTTTGGGGGTATCATGTAAGATTTTATGGTTGTGAGCTGCCCTGATTGGGTCTTCAAAGGGCGGGATTTAAATAAAATTTATTATTATTATTATTATTATTATTATTATTATTATTATTATTTCCTGGAGTTTCAGTAAGGATGCTCTCCCAGCCATGCCTGGGGATTGAAACGTGGACCACTGACATGCTAAGGGCAGAAACTTTATTCTGCTACCCACTATTTCCTTGTGTTGTACAGTAAAAAGAGAGACCTGTCTGCCACATCAGCCAGAAGGGGTGACCAGCCAAACTGTAAAATTCCAAGAGATATTGCAGGGAAGCAGGAGTGAATGTGTTCCTCCCTCTTGCCACCATATTTAATGCAATATTTAATGAACTCTAGAACATAAGAAGAGTTTAGGAAACACAGAACCTTCTGACATTCATACAGTTGTAGCAACATCATAAGAGAGCCAGTATGGTGTACTCATTTGAGCATTGGATTAGGACTCTGGAGACCAGGGTTTGAAACATCACTCAGACTTGGAAACCCACTGGTCATACCCTCTCAGCCTCAGAGAAAAGCAAAGGCTAACCCCATTTGAACAAAGCTGGACAAGAAAATGCCATGACAGCTTCACCTCAGAGTCGTCATGAGTCAGAAACTACTTGAAGACACACAACAACAACAAGCAAATGTATACTGATAAAAGCATGCCCTCAGGGGTAAGCTGTTGAGATCTGCATGCAAGCAGTGCTACAGTGTTTAGGACTAGAGCCCAAAGGGGGGTGGGGATGGGTTTAGTCAGAACCACTTCTCATCTCTCTTTCACACACATTTAGTTGTTATTTGCTGTAAAGTCAGCATTGATTTACAGAGAATCTAGGAATGGGAGACCTCCAAGTCACCCTATCATCAGCAGCCCTGCTCAAGGCTTGCAGACTCAGCCTTCTAGATCTATCCATCTGTAATAAGGTCTCCCTCTTTTCCTACTGCCTTCTACATTTTCTATCATTACTGTATTATCCAGTGAATCATGTTGTGTCATATATACACAAAAATAGATACCATCCATTCACAAACGTACACAAGTGTACATCTCATGCATCCATCATCTCTTCATTCTCTTTCATGTATCTTCATACAAACACACCATTCATCCATTAATTTACCTCATGCTCATTCTCTCCCTTTGGTCCAAACTTTGGCCCCATCAATTCACATTCCCTACCCTCACTTTTCCCTCTCTCTCCCGACAGCTCCCCTTGCCACATGTGTGAAATGCAGGGGGGGGGGGGAACAGCAGTATAAGAAGAAGAGTCAACATTAATTTTTGCTGCTACCAGTCACCCACCTTGCAATGATCTTCTTTAGCAAGGCAGTTAGGCTTAGAATAAAATGCACCATCCATGCCAATTGTTCATGGAGGGGCAGTATTTTTCATATGTATACATATCTGCGAGAATGAGGACTTGTTCAGATGGAATAGAAAGATATGGGCTGAATGTAGTTCATAATTAAGGTAAAAAGAGATTCCCTACTATGTCCAAACTTTTGAAGTCTGGTTGATTTAAATTACAGCTAGTGAATATACCAGGATAATAAACCATCATTTTATCATGGCTTGTTTGAACAACTCATAGTTCAAACCAGAGATATGGAATGGGTAGTCCTCCTGACTACAGTTTCTATAGCCCCTCACCCTTGGCTATACAGGCTACATTTCATAAGAGTTAAAGGTGAACAACTTTGGGGGAGCAAAGCAATCCAGGAAACAAATCAGGAAACTCTAGTTAGTTTGAACTAGTTTGTTCTAGTCTTAATAATCCAGGAAACTCTAGTTAGCTTAAAAGCAGAACTAAAAGCTCACAATCATCTCCTTGGCCTTTATTTAATTATGTCAATATACAAATGCAAATTCCCTTGTGTAGCAGTTGTGCATTTTCAGAGTTAATGCAAAGATGCTATTCAGTACAATTGTACACAATGTTATATTATGCAAAGCAGTTGTGCAAGCCATTGTACAATTTTGCACAACTTCTTGTGCATGAAGTTACATGTTTGCGCAACTTCTTTGTACTACTTCATCTGCAACAGTATAATCTGGTACAATTATCTGGTTAAGTTGGATTTTCACCTCCTAGCCATGCAGAGGAACATAGATGACTATGGGCCGTAGCAGACCGTCCCATAGGGCTGGCCTGGAGGTGGAGTTGGGGCAGGGCAGCTGCATGCCGGCCTCCCCAACCCCACCCCAATGCCATCCTGACACTGTGCAGCTGTCAGGACACCCTCCGGGTGCAGTGTTTAAACACGTTGTGCCAAAAGGGCACTGAAGAGCCACAGCGCTAAAAGGAGCGGCATTTTGCTGCTCTTTTCAAGGCAGCAAAGGGAAGATCGAAGCCGCAGCATGGGGTTGCCACGACCCCAATCCGCCACTTCCCAGCACGGTGCTGTGCTGCCCCAAATGGCTGGTCTGCATCAGCCCTATGAGGGGATAAAGTTTAGAGAAATAAAAGACAAGATGTTTTGTACTGGGGTGGCCAGGATAAAAGCAGAAATGAAATTTACAAGCATTTATGCTGCCATCTGTTCAACATTTGAATGTACAATTAATATTTTGAGAGGCCTCTCCATAAGAAGTTGAAAACATTATTAATAGACCTCAGCCATATTTTCTGTGGTAGCAGAAGTGTTTTCATGAAACAAAATGAAACAATTTAAATTATTGCTTCCTAGATAGGAGGAAGAGTTTGAAGAAACTGAAAAGCAAACTCTTCATTTTAAAGGTATGAATTAAGTACAAGTTCCTTTGTGGACATATACTATGTTTCTTATTTTGTCACCTCCCATTTCTGTAAGTGAAAGGAAAGACCTACAGAGATCATAAGGAATTAGAAATTATTAGCAGCTCACTATATATGCAAGGAGAGAGAGAAAAATATTACTAGCTAAAGTAAAAAGGTAATAAACCTAGCTAAAGTTACAGTTTCTAGTGCTCAGTGCTAACAGTGTTTTTGCCCTATTTCATGAAGACCATCCTACTACAATGTATGCCATGGGCTAAAGTAACTATTGTAATTGTAGTAGAATTCAAAGATATAGCTGCATTAGTCTGTAGAATCAATATGTAGAGAGATCTTGTAGCACCTTTGAGACTGAGGGGGGAAGCAGACGGGCGGCATGGGGCCGCCCCAGGAAGCTGCACCGCAGGGCCGAGGTATCCGCACACCTCAGCCCCGTGGCGCAGCTTTGCTGCCCCTGGAAGGAGGACTAAAATAGCGCTCCTTCTACAAGTCACCGAAGGTGCGCCGCAAAAGGCTGCCGGCGCACCTTCGGCGGCTTTTCCGCTGCAGCGTGTGTGGATGCTGCGGCGGAAAGACATCCTCGGAGTGCCAGACGTGCGGAGGGCTCAGCGCTCCGACGATGTCTTCGGGAAGGGGTTGGGGCGCCCACCGAGTGGCTGCCCCTCCCCTTCCTTGCCCCGAAAATGGCGCTTTGCGCCGTCTGCTTCCCCCCTAACTGAAATAAAGAAGTTTGCTGCATGTGCTTTCATAGACTAAAGCACGGGTAGGCAACCTTTCCCCTTTTAGGGCCGAGGGACTTCATCTCCCAGAATCCCAGGAGCTATTGGCCAACATGGGACTATTGGCCAACATGGCTGAGGCTTCTGGGAGCTGAAGTCCCTCGGCCCTTAAAGGGGAAAGGTTGCCTACCCCTGAACTAAAGTCTACTTCATATTGTGAAGTCGTAGGCTTTCATGGCCGGCATCCATAGTTTTTGGGGGGTTTTCGGGCCGTGTGGCCATGTTCTAGAAGAGTTTCTTTCTGAAGTTTCTCCAGCATCTGTGGCTAGCATCTTCAGAGAAAACTGAAATGGAAGAGCATGGGTCAGGGTCTCACAGTATATATAGACCCATGCTCTTCCATTTCAGTTTTCTCTGAAGATGCTAGCCACAGATGCTGGTGAAATGTCAGAAAGAAACTCTTCTAGAACATAGCCACACAGCCCGAAAAACCCGAAAAAAACTACTTCATATTTAATGTATCTGAGGAAGTAGACTTTAGTCTACGAAAGCTCATGCTGACAACTTATTTCTTTCAGTTCATCCCAAAGGTGCTACAAGACCTCTCTACATACCGGTTGTTCTTGTAGTTAATGCATTTGCACCCAACCTTTTAGCCAGTATTGGGACCCAAGCTGGCTTACAAAACTTACAACAGATACAATTTAAGACAGTTACAGAAAGAGATGTAAAAACCATTAAACATTATTAAAATGCCAGTACATAGAACTGAAGCTCTTTAAAACAAATCCATTAAAAGACAAGCTATAGGGATGGGATGCAGATTTTTCATCAGAAAAATGAGAAAGAGAGAGAAACCAAAATCAGCAGATTTCTTCTTCACAAAGACTCTGCCCTTTTTTCTTTTTTTAAAAAAACTTTCTAATATCCATTTTTTTAAAAAATGCAAATGAAGGCTAAGTTTCTACCTCTGATATAACATTAGAAATGTACTGTGCTCCACAGGCAGCTGGTTTAACTTAATAGCTGAGATCAGCCCTGGATGTTTAGGTAAGATGAAAAAGAGCTGCCCAAATATTTTTAAGCACCAAATATTAAATGTTTCCACTGAGGAAATAGCTGTGCACAACCTCTCCCCACTGCTCCCACCTCCTACTAGTGACTCCTGTGTTCCTAAGTAGTGGAAAGACCAACCGGTCATTTTTCTAATATTAGCTGGGATACTTTGTGTTGGTACTTGTTAGAATATGGATGGGTTATACAGTCAAAGGTGAAATGTAGAGATGTGTGTGTGGAATTTTCCTCATGAGAACAACATCTAGAGAAACAAAGTGAATCTAACACCAGATGGCTACCCAGACATAAACATGTACTTTCCCAAAGGTACAACTCATAGACACAGATTTTGTTATTGGAAGCAAGAGATATTAAAAAGGTAAACATCGTTAGGCTTGGGAAAATAGTCACATGGTGGATGATGGACAGCAAGAGGCTGGGTTAATATACATCATACAAACATTATCCAATCAACATAAGGTTAACACCCAGAAGGTGGAGTATTGGAAGGGCCTAGAAAAGCCTTTGTTTAAAAATGTTTTTAATTCAAGATGTGTGTGTGTGTGACTGCCTGGCAGCATTGGTTTCAACTGCAACAAGTTGAGATCCTAAGCTTTTGGGATTGTTAAAGATGTAATCTTTCATGGCTGAACTGGACAAGTTCATCACAATGGATTTTACTTAGTTATCTTATTTTTCTTTTATATGCATTAATAAACTATACTTTTGGACTTTACAATGTGTCTTCTTGACTGAGGAAGACAGGATCCTGAAGAAGGGAAGCTGAGCCAGATGATGGTAAGAAATACAAAGTGGCTGTGGATTACAGCAGCCAGCTTGTCCTGGAGATTCTGCTGGGTGCCAAAGAGCATCACTGCAACACCCATCATCCACACACTAACAGTACTTTCCTCCTCGCTTCACATTTTGCCAGTGGGAGTGAGGGCACCAACAGAGGAGAGCAAACAGAGGTTGCTATAAAATGAGGGTCCTGAACCATATTGGCAGTGTTGATAGGAATGTGTTGTGTTTTTCTCCTGCACATTTTTATATTTTAAATATATTTTAAATGTTTTTAACTATGTGCTTTTAATGGTATTGTTGTATAATTGGTTTTTAAAAAAACTTTTGTAATAGATCATATTAACTAACTTCTATTTTAAATTATGGTAAGCCATTTTGAGAGAGCCAGTGTGGCATAGTGGTTTGAGCACTGGACTATGACTCTAGGGACCAGGGTTCATTTCCCAGCTTGGTCATGAAAGCCACTGGCTGACCCTGGACAAGTCACATGCTTTCAGCCTCAGACAATGGCAAGCCTCCTCTGAACAAATCTTGCTAAGAAAACCCCATGGCAGGTTTGCCTTAGGGTATCCATAAATTGGAAATGACTTGAAGGCACACAACACACACACACATACAAGCCATGTTGGGTCTCTTGGTGGGAGAAAAGTGGGGTGTAAATTGAATAAACAAATAAATAAAAGTCAAAGTGAACAGCCATTTTTTTCTCCCATGTAGCAAGTTGCCATTGCTTGCACATAACTTTCGAGACTTTTCTGAAGTGGTGGGGCAATCCCACAGTTTAGAAAACTTACTTTTTGTACTACCACTCCCAGAATCCCAGGCCTAGGGGGTTCAGGAACAAGTAGTCCATGATGGTAAGGAAAAGGGTGGCTTGTGAGTCCATAACGTTAAATTTTATTACAAGAGCTTTTATTTTACATGGTTGAAGGAATGTATAATGCTTAGAGACACTAGCTTCACTAGGGTGTGTGGGGTGTGTGGACTGCACCAGATTTTAGCCCAGAGGGGGATGACATCCAGTCAGTCCCCCTCCCCCCGCCTGTCCCTGCCATAGTCTTGTTCAACACAGGAGAACAGGCTGGCAGCAATGTGCTCCTTGCTGCCATCCCTTTCACCTCTCAGAAGGGGACAGTGCTGAGGACTGCCAGGAGGCACGCACATGCTTCTCCTGGTTCCTTGCCACCTCCCCTTTCGCCTCTCAGAAGGGAGCGGTGGTGAGGATTGGCAGGAGGCATGTGCATGCTTCTCCCAGCTTCTTGCCACCACCCCTTTCTCCTCTCAGAAGGAGGAGGCGGCAGCAAGGATGGGGCCATGGCAGCGGAGTGAGGGTGTGGGCTCAGCCTGTCTAAGCACATGCCTGCACCTCCCTCTGGAAGCCCTGTCCTTCTGCCTCTCAAGCCCTGCCCCCTGGACCAGGTGACACCAGTGACAAGGATGCTGCTGCTTAGAGATGTGAGCCCTTGGGACTTAAAGGCCATAATGTAAGATTTGGTTGGCATGGTAAACTTTGGTACAATAAAGAAAATGCAAAAAGGTACAGGTCCAAGATTTATATGTTAATCCAAATAATTTGAAAGCTAGGTTTTATAAAGTTACCAGAAATATTTTTGTTGGGTATTATGGATAAAGAACTGGATAGTATATACAGATCACTTCTTCAGCAGCATGACAGCAGTAGCAAGAATACTGTTTGCTCAAAATTGGAAATGGACTGAAGTGCCAGCATTGGGAGGAATGGATTGTTAAAGTTGCTGAATTAGCACAAATGACCAAATTAACATGGATTCTAATGAATAAGCCAACTGAAGACTTTTTGAAAGATTAAAAACTGTTTACAGATTTATTCAGCAATAAGAAATCTAATGATGTAATAATCTGTGGTTATGGTTATTAGTAATTTTAGAAGGATTGGTTAGTTTGATTTGTAGTAGTAGCCTTACTGTGTATTCATTGTATGTCCTTTTTTTCTTGCTCTTTTTTCTCTCTTTTCTTTGTTTACTTCTTTATTTTTATTTTTGTTTTGTTTTTTCGCTCTTCTCCTTTTCCCCACTCCGGCTGCTGTATCTTTGATTGTGTATTATATTGATTGTAAATTAAATTGTTTGTGGTTAAAAAATTAATCTTTAAAAAAATGGAACTGGTAGTCCAAAAAAATAACTTTTCCAAACTACAGATGATTCCATGTAGGCCATTTGGATGTCTAGCTTGAAATCCAATTGGTTTGTACCTGGACTTCTCTTGTACATTGCTGTGAAGACCACAGAATGCCACATAGCCTGATTTTGTACTTCTTGGGATTCAACCCCACTTACACCGCTTCCCCAAGGCTCAGACCTACTTTGTGGCATCTCTTCTGAGGAATGCACACCCAAGTGATTTTCTAGTCACTGTGCCAAATTCCTTTGTACAAGAAATTGGAGTAGGGTGGTTGTGTCCTTTGCCTTTGGCAGCGAATTATCTTGGGCCAATTCTACTCCATTGGTCATCAAATGCTTCCCAACCTGCTCTGACTCTCACACCCATTTCAGGTTTTTCTTCCTCAGTCTTTTTCCTGCCCCTATCCCTCATCTTTCTATCTTCTGTGTATTCTCTCCTGCTTTTCCATGTTGCTCTAATCCTCACCTGAATACCTGTTCTGCAAGCCTAGGCCTATCCATCAACTTACTTGACAGTTTCCTGTTCCCAAGAGGGAAAAGGCAAGCAATAAACCACACAAATAAATTCCTAAGTCACTTAAATCCACATTTAGCATTTGCTAGACTATGCTGCTACTTTTTTGTGCACTCTAAATATATTTTAGTCAGAGCTTGGGAAAAGTTACTTGTTAGGCTACAGCTCCCATATTCTCCCCAGTTAGTGTGGAAATTACAAGCAATGTTTCCAAACTCTGGGGTTCATTTGCATGGCACAATTATAGCACTATGATTTAACTTTAACTGTCCTAGCTGTATCATATAGAATCCTGGTGTTTGTAGTTTGATCAGAGACACCAGATGAATTCCCTGGCTGAGAATGAGAAAGGCCCCTTCCCCTAAACTGCAAATCCCAGCTTTCGATAGGGGAGAACTGTGGCAGTTAAGGTGGAATCATAGTGCTATACTTCTACAATGAGGACAGGACCTAATTTTTGAGAATGTGTGTGAATGAATGGATAGATAGTCAAACAGACAGACTGACTGAAAGTGCATTGAACTGAAAAGCACGCACGCACACACGCACACACATTACTTTTCATCTTCATTCTGGAGTAGGAATGAAAAGCATATTTAAAATATTTGCATAATAAAGGGGAAATCCTTCTAGGACATCATGATGAGCTGAATCTTGGGCAAATGAGAAACTTCACAGTTCAGGATTCATTTAGTGTGGGGAAAACTCACATTCTTTTTCAAAGAAAATGACATTTTTGACACAGAAAGCTGACATTTTTCTCACAGAACATTTCTGTGGAAAAAAACCTATATGGTTTCTCTTGCAGAATGAAACTGTCTTCAAAAACTGAATTGTCTGCAATAATGGAAAAATGGTGAAGGTATTTGGTTTTTCCTGTGAGAACAAAATGTATGAAGATTTTATATCCATTTCTTTGACTGAGTGCATATGTGAAGAAGAGTAGTCATTGCTGTCTTCATCGGTTTATATTTAGCTCCTCTTTCTTTGCACATTTATTTTAAAGTAACATTTTTCATTTTTATAACACATAGAACTCCCCTTTCTTCTCCCCTTCTTATAAATAATTTCTCAGTCAACATTCAAAAGTCACAAACATATGACTTCTGTGCTAGCAGCGAAGGTATGAGACTTAGGATACCTAGTGAGAAAGAAGCAGAGTGATTGGGAAAGTCACTGGCTGCAGGATTCCGGGGGCTATAATTAAAAAGTACTGTTTGTTTGTTTGCTTGTTCCATTTGCCTTTCTTCCAGAGTGGAACCCAAGATGGCTCTCCAGAAAGAGCAAATTTAAAAACTTGAAAAGCAAAACTTTAAAAAAAATTAAAATCATCATATAAAACAATGTAATATTTTAAAAACATACAAAAGTTTTAAATGATAGACAATAACATCACAATAAAAGCTTTCCTGTTTATACATTAAAAGCCTGCTTAAACAGAAAGGTCTTTGCCTGTCAGCAAGAGAAAAACGGAGAGGGCCAGCCTAGTCTAGGGAGTTCCAGAGGATGGGAACAACCACTGAGAAGGCTCTCTCTCTTGTCCTCACCAAATGATGGTGGCAGAACTGAGAGAAAGCCTTACCCTGTAGATCTTAAAGTTCTGGTAGGTTTGTCTGGGGAGATACAGTCATAGAATCATAGAATCACAGAATCATAGAGTTGGAAGAGACCACAAGGGCCATCCAGTCCAACCCCTGCCATGCAGGAACTCCCAATCAAAGCATCCCCGACAGATGGCCATCCAGCCTCTGCTTAAAGACCTCCAAGGAAGGAGACTCCACTAGTCTCTGAGGGAGTGTGTTCACCATTTTGGTTTGGTTCATAGAAGTCTTTCAGATAGTCTGGACTAGAGCTAAGCCATATAGGGCTTTATAGCTGTTGGTCAGCACTTTGAATTGTGCCTGTAAATGTAACTTTTCTAATCTCTAGAAACACATGATGCCCCTCTGCTCCCTTGTCACTGGCTTGGGCATTTATAATAGTAATGCGAGAATAAAAGGGAAAATCAGCAATAAGCAAAACAAAGGAAAAAGAAGGGAGAATTAAAATTAATACAAATCTGCATGCATTTAATTAGTAAATGCCTTGTCCATTTTATTAAGAAAGGACAACATCTGACAAAGCTGGAAACACCTTAACCTTAAACTCAAACAGACAGTTATTTTGTATATGATTGAAGGAGGTCCTTCCAGAAAACTTTGAGTAAGGGTGCTGTCCAATTGAAGTTACAATAGAGAGCCAAGACCTATCACTCTGTAGTCTAGACAAAGGTCAAATCAATAGATTAGTGGTGGGGAAACTAGATTTCCAAATGTTGTTGAACACACACTTCCAAAAGAACCCAGCCAGCATAGCTGAAGGTTAGGAAAGCTAGGTATACTCCAGGACATCTTTAAGGACATAAGTTCCCTAGCTTTGTCTTAAAGTTCAGTCAACACAGGATACAGACAGACATAACAGAAGTACAACTAAATCAAAGACATGCTAGGCTGCCAGTAGAAGCTATGGAAATGGAGACTCATATTTTTTTATTTTTCTTAAATGAACAACTATAGCCCATGAATGCCTAAATATGGCCAATAAGTGCAGAAACAAAATTAAGATGGCAACACGGGAGCTGGTATCTTTTTGTGCTCTACTGTATTGTCTCTCTGACTGTCCCATATAAATAAAACAGGCAACATAATCTACAGGCAGGAGCTCATTGGTAGTATTGACAGACAATCTAGCATCAGAAAAAGCCAATTGATTGGAGATGGTGTGTCAGAGCTCTCTACAAGATAATCAATACAAAACAGAGGCCCCTGTAGCTCTTCATCAGAACTACAGATGTCTGGCGTGGCTTCTAGCTCATTGAAATTAATGATCTGAATCACAATTTTCCATCTTGTAAATATTGAGAACTGAGATACTGTATAATCTTCACTCCTGGGTATGTTTAGCAAGAAATATGCATGAGAAAGAGATTCATACTCTGAATTTGCTCTTGGTTTGTTCACAGGTTTTTGTGTATTCTCATTCCTAATGTCTGATTTATGTCCATTTATCCTCTGGTGCAGGGACTGGCCTGTTTGCCCAATGTAGAATGCTGATGACATAGTATGGCATAAATCACTTTGGAGGATGAACATGTGATGGTCTCCCTAATATTGTGGGTGATGCCATTAGGTCTTGTGATGACATTTCCTGGATAAATGTGCAGGCAGAGTTGATTTGCAGCATGGCTTAGTACCTGTGTCCCCATCTGTGTTATGCGTCTTCCTGTGAGTGAGTACCTGTTTGAGGGTTGGAGTCTGTCTGTAGGCTAGTAAAGGTCTGCCACCAAGAGCCCTTGAAAGTGTGACATTATTGTCCAAAATGGGTTGTAGTTCATTAATAATGCACCTGAGTGGTCCCAGCTGGGAGCTGCATGGGACCACTAGTGAGGTTCTATTGTTTTCCCTATTCAATTTGTTCTGTAATAGATTAGTCCTGGGTACACATCTTGCCTTGTTTATTTGTTGTTGTTTTTTACTTCATGTGGTGGGTACTGTAGTTTGAGGAATGCTTGTTGTAATTCCTTGAGTTTGGCATCCCTATCTTGTGGATCTGAGCAAAAGTGGTTGTATTGGAGAGCTTAGCTTTAGACTATGGATCTGGTGGTGTGTTCAGGTTGAAAACTGGAAGCGTGTAAGTATGTGTAGCAGTCCATGGGCTTGTGATATAGCGTGGTGCTTAGATGTCCATTTTGTAGCTGTACTGTGGTGTCCAGAAAGTGAACTTGTTCTATAGATAGTTCCAGGCTGAGGTTGATGGTGGGGTAGAAATTGTTGAAACTCTTTTGTTGAAATGTCTTGAGTGAGTCTTCTCCATGAGTCCAAATTATGAAGATATCATCAATGTATCTCAGGTAGAGGAGTGGTTTCTGGGTGCAGGCATTAAGGAAGCCTTGTTCTAGGTCAGCCATGAAGA
Organism: Phrynosoma blainvillii; assembly: GCA_026167975.1. Classification (NCBI taxonomy): domain Eukaryota; kingdom Metazoa; phylum Chordata; class Lepidosauria; order Squamata; family Phrynosomatidae; genus Phrynosoma; species Phrynosoma blainvillii. The sequence continues at coordinate 274,510,288 of JANUYF010000002.1, forward strand.
TATTGGCATATTGTGGTGCCATGCACATGCCCATGGTGGTGCCATTAACCTGAAGGTATTATGTTGTTACCAAAGGTGAAGTCATTGTGTGTGAGAACAAAGTGGCAGACCTAGGTGGCTAGGTCTGATAAGTTCCCATCTGGAATGATGTTCCTGACTGCTTGTATTCCATCTTTGTATGAGATGTTGGTGTACAGGGATTCCACATCCATACTGGCTAGGATGATACCCCCTGGAAGGTTGTGGATTGACTGTATCTTCTGTAGGAAATCTGTGGTGTCCTTCACATAGCTAGGAGTGTTGGTGACATATGGTTTAAGGATATTGTCCATGTATTTGGAGGTAAGTGTTCCAATGCTGGAGATGATAGGTCATCCAGGGTTGTTTATGTATTTTGGGTAATAGGTAGACTGTGCCTTGTCGGGGCTGCTGGGGTGTGTCAATAAGGATTTAGTTTGGCACCTCCATGAGAAATTCCCTGAGCAGCTTGTGTAATTTCTTCTGGTATTCCTCTGTGGGGTTGTTAGATAAGATTCTGTAAAATGTGGTTTGCCTGTCAGCCTCCTGTATGTAGGTAGATCTGTCCATGATGACTACAGCTCCTCCTTTGTCAGCCTCTTTGATGACAATATTAGGATTGTTCTTCAGACTGTGTATAGCATCCTTGTGACTGAGATTCTGTTGCAAGTTGCATCTCTTGTTGATTATTTCTGTCTGGGCACGGCAGCGGAAACATTCTATGTAGAAGTCTAGTTTCATGCACCAGCCATCAGGAGGAGTCCTTTTCTGAGTCTGAAATATGTTACTGTACTTTCTACAGTTGTGTTGAGGAGACAAGTATAATCCTTGTGTGTTGTTCTCCTGACTGGTGTCATAGTCCTTGAAGTATTCTTTGAGGAGGCCTGTAGATCACTGGAGAAGTGTATCATGTGTGTGGGTTTGGAGGGATAGATGGATAAGCCTCTTGACAATCCAGGCTCCTTTGCCTGACTCAGGTTGTGGCTTGATAAATTTATAATATTGCTGTCTGGAATCATGGCACTCCTGTTGTTGGTTGTGGAATCTTTCAGTAGCAAGACAAGTTTATGCTCCTTCTTTTTCATCAGAGAAAAGAAGTGCACCTAATAGGTGGTTTTCCTGAGGTCTGAGAAATTACGTTTATTGACGGCTTGTGAAGAGGGCTGGTTCCTTACCTGTGCTTCTACACAGGAGATTTACCATTTGATTCTCTCTTGTTTATTATACATAATGCTTATCAGATGTTTAAGTAGTTTCCTGGAAAGGATTATGCACAGTTTGTCACTGTACTTTGTGTGGTAGGTAGTCCGAATAGGGTTCTTCCCACACAGGCCTTTAGGAATGATATCTTATTGCTTGCATTTTTTGAGAAAGATGTCTGACCCCACCCTCCTACACTCATCTATTCTCCCCACCTACAGGCTAATTTTCAAGGCCAAACTGGTTTTGCCACCTCATTCCCATACCCATGGCTATGCCTTTGTCCACAAACAACCATTGTTAAAACTGGACTTGCTATTTCATTTCCATACACAAAGGATTTTGAATTTGAATTGACATTCCCATACACCAAGGGCATATAAATATCTGTCCCTGGCTTCCACTCCACCAAAGGCATCTGAGGAAGTAGATGGAAGTCTACAAAATTTCATGCTGCCAACTTCTTTCTTTCAGTTAGTCTCAAAGGTGCTACAAGATCTCTCTACATACAAAGGACTGAAGCCAGACTAAGGAGATTATCGCACTACAAAAAAAAAAAGCAACTTATCCCCGACAGGATACAGTCACTTTTCGGATTAATCTCTGATTTTATCACACGTAAATCAGCACCTTCTCCACCAGGCAACTACAACCAGGCTGCATCCGGGAGCTTGCTGTTTTGGAAAACTGGCCTGCTAAGTGCAGCTAGGACCCACGATGCAGCCAGGTTGCAGTCACCTGGTCACAAAGGTGGTGATTTATGTGTGATAAAATCAGAGAAAAGTGACTGTATCCCATTGAGGATAAGACTTTTTTTTTTTGTAGTGCAATAACCTCCTAAATCACTTGAATTTATAGTACATTACTATCAAATCATTGAGACAAATTGAATCCAGCTTAATCTGGATCCAACCTGAAGAGAAAGACTACACTAGTCTACCAGGAAATGCTACATCCATGGATATCATATCCATCCTAACTCACATAGACAAAGGCTGTGTGAAACAGATGAATTTTGCAACTCCTCTGAAATCCTGTCAGCAGTGCTCAGTTTCCCACTTTGCTCTATAATGGACAGGAATAACCTAGCCACAGTAGTCCATGCATGGATACATTAATGACTAGCCTATTTCCTGACTAAACTACTGCAATGCATTCTGTATTGGGCTGCCTTTGAAGGATTCTTAGAAGCTGCAAGTAATATAAAATGCAATACAGTGGACACTAGGTATATGCTGCAATTTAGTTCCAGGACCCCCTCAAGAATACCAAAATCCGTAGATGCTCATGTGGCATTGTAAACTGGTGTCCCTTATGTCAAATGGCAAAATCAAGGTTTGCTTTTGGGAACTTATATCTTTATTGAATATTTTCAAGCCATGGATGGTTGAATCTGTGGATGCAGAATCCATGGATATAGAGGGCTAACTGTAGCAAGACTGCTGATGGGAATACCATATAGACAACACCGTACACTATTCTTAAAGGAACTGCACTGGCTGCCAACTCATTTCCATTCTGAATACAAGCTTCTAGTGATGTCATCTAATGCCCTAAATGATATGGGACCTTAATATTTGAAATAATGCCTCTCTCTATATATATTTGTCCAAGAACTAAGGTCTGCAGGAGGTGCTTCTTCTGTATCCTATCAGTGGAGGCACTACAAAGTAAGACGACATGGCACAATTGTTTGTTTTTTAATCCGGTCATTCCTGTCTATATTCATCAAGAGACAAACTGCACCATTCTTGTGATTATGAGAGCATCAGTCAGATGGTATTTCTGCACTCTAATAAGGGGAAAAGTCTACACAACAAGTGAGCGCATCCAATAAAAGGCATTCCTGGCCAACATGGCTACATCTTTGTCCAAGAAGGTTAAAGGTGCTAATTTCTAGTATTCATTTTCATTGGCTGCATATCCCTTTTGATTGTTGTACAAAATAAGACTATTTTTTAAAAAAATAAGCCAGTACCCTTCCTGTCCTAACAAAATTGTTTTCATTAACCTCTAGCTCTCTCTACTTAACCTTGGTGACAATCTAGAATGGATCACATTATCATTTAAAGTCTGTATCTGATTAAGTTTAAGGGAGTGCTCCCTTTCAGTCTGATTGCGCATTTCTATTTTACTTAAGCTCATTCAAATCCAAGGCCAGAAAATATAGTGATCACTTCAGAAATCTGGATGATATTATTTTACTGCCATAATTCAGTAGGTGCATCGATTGTGTTTCTGCACCACTAGCCAGCAATTATTCTGTTTTGACTGTCAGTATCACACAAGGATTTGGCAAAAGCTTTTGCCAAGTGTTCATGCTTTTTTAAAACCTCCATGAATAGCAATTGAATACTTTCCACTGATTTCTGAAACCACTGAATAGGAACCCTATATTAATCTCCAAGCTCTGTCATGTGTCTAGGGATATATCATATACTTCAGCAATCAATAAAGTCTTTTTTCATTTCACAATTAATGAGTGGTTGGTAATGCCATATGAACTGTTGTCAGGGAGAAGATGTACCACATTGTATGCCATCTCAGCTCATGCCCACGTTCTTAGCTTTTAGCCAAACCTTCTTTTGACCTAGGATGTGGGTTTATGTTTTTAAGCACTGTCTGAAGTTCACATCTTTGTGACAGTCCTGTTTGACATTATATGTAGACAATGTGGTAGTGGATCAAAGCTCACTCAAGGTTGAAGTCCCTTGGCCTTTTAATTAGCAAGGACAATGCCACCATTTATCACCTGCCTCCATCTAGGCTTCACTATTCCCTCTAAACCTAGCCAGACATCTCTTAGTGCACTGTGTATGTGAATTTTGCCAGCACTAATATATTGTAGTTAACTACTCCTGTTGTATCAAAAAGTATTTGGTGCTGGCTTGGTTTTGAATGAGTAATTAAGATCCATTGTAAAAACTACTTCTGATGGGGATAGATACTGTTAGAACTGATTTGTAGGTATTGATCAATTACAGCTGACTGCATCTTTGGACTGTCTCATACAGCCAGCTATGATGAGTGCCTGCATATCAAAAAATTGCCAATACACTACTGCCTTATCACACTTTTTTGGTGTTATCTGAGGAACATGCTTGAAGGAAATTGTGGGGTGCAACTTTCGTTTCCCAGGGTGTTAACCCTTTTAAAGTAAACAAAAATACAGAAGTATAAAAGTTAAACTTGTTAGAGTCTAGCTTTCATTAGCAGAACAACAGAAGTGTGAGCCTCACTAAAGGGCTATGCAGACGGGTGACTCTAGGCTGCCCTTGCTAGCCACGGATCGAGGCCATGGCAACCATGCGCCGTGGCCCCGATCCTCCCTTTTGCCACCCCTGAAAGGAGTGGCAAAATGCCGCTCCTTTCAGGGGTGGAAAAAGGGCGCCCTAAGAGCCGGCACATGGCTCTTTAGCACCCCTTTTGGCACAGCGCATAAAAATGCTGAACCAGGAGGACGTCCTGATGCCGTGCACCATGGATAATGGTGTGCAGTGTCAGGACGTCATCGGGCTGGGGTTGGGGCAGCTGGCATGCGGCTGCCCCTCCCCATCTCTGCCTCCAGGCCAGCCCTTTGGGCTGGTCTGTAGAGGCCCTAAATTATTCTTAATATGCTTTCCTAAAGAATAAAGATTAACTCAAAAAAATAGCAATGTAGTTGTGGTTTAAAAATAAACAATAATGGTTTTAATAAATATTTACATAAAATAACTAAAACTTAATCTAACCAGATATGGTTCAGATAAAGAGAGATAAATCTCAACATCTTTTAGATAGCAGGGAGAAACTACAACAAGCTACTGCTTACTGGCTACTGACTGCAGTTATTAACAGTTTAGAATCTTCAGAGTGAGCTGTTAAACTGCCTCCAAGATTCAGTGATCAAAGTCACATGATAGTTAGAATGACAGAGAGGGAGGGAGTCTCTATCTATATAATGAGGGACAGGAGAATGCAATGCATAATTCTTCCAACAATCCCCTTTTCATTCTCCTGGACCAACATCAAGGATTTTCAGTCCTTTGAGTAACTTCTGGAATTGATCTTTTTGCAGAGGTTTAGTGAGGATGTCCGCAATCATCACCTCAGTGTTGTAGTATTCATTTGGGCAAGTTCACTCTGACACATTTTTCTCACTTTGTGAAATGCAATGTCAATGGGTTGTTGTCTTTTTGTGTGGCTTTTGACTCTGAGAAATCTTTATGCAGCTTTGATTATCTTGCATCAAAATGGTTGATTTGGCTTTTGTAATCCCAAAGTCCATAAGTAAATTGTGCAGCCATTTGATTTCATCACATGTTGCCTTTGCTGAAACACATTCAGCACGTGTAAAAGAATCTGTGATTGTAGATTGCTTCTTACTTGTCCAATGTACAGCTCCTCCACCATAGAAGATCAGGTTTCCAGTGGTTGATTTTCTGTCTGCCAAATCTGCAGCCCAGTCTGCATCTGCATAGGCAATCAGATGTGGTTAGTTACAGACTGGCAGCATCAGTTTGTAATCTGCTGTTCCTTCTAAATATCTAGCAACTCTCTTCACTGCAATGAAGTCTCCTTCAGTAGGAGAGTTGACCATTCTGCATAACATGCCAACAGCATTTGCAAAGGTTCGGATTTCTTAATGTCCTTTAAGAATCCTACTTCCATTGGAGTTGGCATAGCATTTGCATCTTTTGGACCAAGAGAGTTCAGAAGATCCAGTATCTTCTGCTTTTGATTCAGGAAGAAACTTCCACCACTGCCTCTTTGTATTTGTACTCCATGATAGTGTGAGATGCCTCCCAAATTCTTGATATCAACCTCTTTCTTGAGATTCCAGATTATATCTTCACTATCAGCTTTGTCTACAGTATATAGGACCAGATCATCAACCTAACTTGTGATGTAAGTCCACTTATTATTTCTGAATCTCTTGTATACACATTTGTCAACAGTCCCTGGAGTGAACCCCTCTTTGATAAAAACCTGGTTCAGTTTCTCACTACATGGTCTGGTGGCTTGTTTTAAATCATAAATGTTCTTTTGTAATTTGCATACAAGATGTTACTTATCAGATATTTCGAATCCTGGAGGTTGTTCCATATAAAGTTATGTAATGAGATCGCCATGCAGAAAAGCTTGTGCAAATGTCCAGATGTTGAATATTCATTTTCTTGTAAGCTGTGACAGCTAGAAGAGTTCTTATGGCTGTATGTGTGACTACTCCAGCAAAAGTTTCACTGTGGTCCTTAACATATTTTTGAGTAAAACCTTTAGCAACAAGTCTTGCTTTGTATCTTTGAAACTCCCCTTCTGTATCTAGCTTTGTTGTAAAGACCCATCTACAGCCAATCGCCCTTTTTCCTTCTGGCAATTCTGGCAAAGTCCATGTCTTGTTTTTATATAAAGATTGGATTTCTTCACTAGGAGCTTGTACCCACTTATCAGAATCTGTCTTTAGAATTCCCTTTATCTTCTTGCAATCAGAGGGGTTTGGAATTGATTCTTCTGTGGCTTGATAAAAGAATCTGTCAGTTGGAATACCTTTATTGGCAGCCTTCTTACCTGAATTTGGATACCTGGCTCTGCTTCTTGCATGTTGTCCAATTCCTCATCATTAGGTTGGTTCACTGTAGGTGTAGCCCCTTCTGGATGCAAGACCTTTGAAGGATGAAAGAACTCCACTTGCTATGGTTGCTGGTGGGAGTCTTTTCTTCTGCAAATAAATCTTGATAAACATCTTGGTTTTGATTAGATTTGGGCTGTAGTCTTTCAGTATAAATAGCAATTGTTAATTTTATTGTGCATCCATCTGGAATTTAAAGTCTCCTGCAAGCTTTTGATTTGCCAGTCCCTTAATATTTTCTATACTTCAATGAGCAAATCTGCAATGCCATAAAGCTGAATAGTCTTTGTGATTACATCTGGTCACACTGGTCACAGATGAATGTAAAATCTGCATCTGATAACATCCATGAAATCCCAAGTCTGCTTTAAAAATCAAATTTTTATCATGAAAACCGAAACAGGTTTCCTTTCTAAAATTGACATGGTTGCCTCTTGATGTGGTTTGCACACTGTAAAAAGAGGCTTGCAAATCTGGTACATAGTAAGCATCTGGGATTTGTAAAGTTCCTATTCTGTCAGGACCAAATTTTGTTTGTAAGATAGCATGTGTGATCTGGGATCAACATGCAGAAGACTTACACCAGGAACAAGACACCACAGAAGAGTCTCTACTGTGAAGTTCTGTGAAGGCTGCAGAGAAAAAAGTCCTCCCACACAGAAGCTGTTGGCAACACAAAAACTGATGGACTGTTGAGTTCTCACAAAGAGGCTTTTATTCTTGAGTACAGCGATATACATCAGACTGACAAAGTGCTATGCCAAGCTCCTATTTACAATGCAACCACACTGAGCATTCAGCTCACTCACTTATATATAATATCTCCCCCTGGGATTTGAGTCCAGCCCACTTCTGGTATGTCACCCAGTTTCCTGTCACCTGATAGCCATGACTCTGTAGAACTGAAGTTTGACTTCATCTCCTGCCCTACTGTCAGCAGCTTCTTGTGACTCAGGACTCTTCAAATGATGAGTCATCATATCTCCCAACTGAACTCAAGTTACCTTTTTACCTTTGCTCCAGTTTCATGCCATAGCCACATCTATGACATTTTCTACCCAGAGTGCAATTTACTGACAACAGTCCTTTTTCCTTGTGCAAAAGCTTCTTGACCATTAGCAAGATAGACAGAAAAAGTTACATTTGCATCAAAATCAACAAACCATTCTTTCCTGTTGAAGTAATGTGCACTTGCTCCATTATCAATTAAAACTTGATTTTTATATTTATTTCCAGCAATTTGAAATAATTGTTCATGAATCAAACCAATTTCAAAATGACTAGAAGATTTCTGCTTAGGATTATAAGGGCCTCTGCAGACCGGCCCAAAGGGCTAGCCTGGAGGCAGAGATGGGGAGGGGCAGCTGCATGCCGGCTGCCCCAACCCCAGCCCAATGATGTCCTGATGCCACGTGCCATTACACATGGCACGTGGTGTCAGGACATCCTCCCTGCACAGCATCCTTATGCGCTGCACCAGAAGGGGCAAGAAACAGATGTTAGCCAGCTCTTAGGGCTCCCTTTTGCCACCCCTGAAAGAAGCGGCATTTTGCCACCCTTTTCAGGGTGGCTAGAAGGAGGATCAGGGCAACAGTGTGTGGTAGCCATGGGCCCAATCCTCTGCTTCCCAGGGCAGCCCAGAGCCACCCATCTGCAGCCCCCCTATGGTACTTTCTTAAAGTTGCTTTTGTTTTTGATGTTCTCCTGGCTAGGTAGCTTTTGTAGCTCAGCTCTGGGCCTTGACTTGTTAACATTGTTTGTATTTGATCTGAGAGAAAAGGAAGTCTTTTTCAAATCCTCTGCAGCAAATTGAGCTAATTCTCTGTCTGTTGTATTATAGTGGCCTTCCATCAAGTTCTGTCTATTTTGAAATTCTACAACTTGAGTAATAGCATCTTGCAAAGAAATGCCTCCTTTAACTTGCAAACCATTAATTATTGGAGAATAATATTTTGGAAGACTTACCAAAAATAGTCCGAGTTTTGCATGTTCTGGAAAAGATTTTCCAGCTGCTGCAATTTCAAAGTTGTCATAAAGCTGTTAATATGCTGATTTAAATATTGAGGATGATGTAACTTGTTTGATCATGAGAGTTGTTTGATTAGAAGTCCTTGGAGAATTAAATATTTTCTGTAGTTTGTCCCATATTTGTTTTGCAGCAGTTAAATCTTGAATATGGTAAGCAATGCTGGGATCTACAGACAAGCAAATATAAGCTGCTGCTTTCTCTGCATTTTGATGAAACTGTTGTTAATGTATTCCTGCTTCTGTGGGTCTCTGCAAATTTATTGCTTTAAATAATTCCATAGTAGTCTGGTACATTTCCATTTTCCATGACCACGTTTTATAATTTGTTCCAGTTAGTATTTCAGTAATCATTGTAGAATTAGGATTAGTTGAAGCAATTCTCTATTATATGAGTAGAAAAAAATATTTTCTTGAAGTCAGTATCTTCAGGAGAAGCCATTTAAAAATAAAATAAATTATGACCTGCCTGGGCTCATAACCCAAAAATTTGGAGTGTAATTTCAGTTTCCCAGGGTGTTAACCCTTTTAAAGAAAACAAAAATACACTAGTATGAAAGGACCTTTACAGACCCACATAAAGGGGCGGCACAGAACCGCCCCGGGAATGGCAGATTGGGGCCATGGGAACTGCATGCCACGGCCCCAATCCTCCCTTTTGCTGCCCCCAAAAGAGCAGCAAAATGCTCTTCCTCACCCTTTGGCACAGAGGCATCAGGACAGCATTGGGGTTGCATTGGGGCAGACTGCATGTGGCTGCCCCACCACAACTCCACCTTCAGTCCAGCCCTTTAGGCTCCAAAGTTCTTCATAGCTCCAAAGTTAAACCTATTAGAGTCTAGCCCCCTTTGCAGACAGTGCTTTGCGCCGTCTTGGGCACCCCAACCCCTTCCTGAGGATGTAATCGGAGCACCTGTCGCTCCACATGACAGGTGCTCCAATTACATCTTTCTGGCTCAGCGTCCATACACAGCACTCCTTTCGCAGGTGGAGAGAGGGTGGATTGGGGCCGAGGTGTCCAGCAGCCTCGGTCTCAATCCTCTGCTTCCGGGGCCAGCCCAGGGCCGCCCATCTGCTTCCCCCCTAGCTTTTATTAGCAGAACAACAGAAGTGTGAGCCTGACAAAGGGCCGCTGCAGACAAGCCCAAAGGGCCAGCCTGAGGGTAGAGTTGGGGCGGGGAACGCCGGCCACCTCAACCCCACCCTGACGGCATCCTGATGCCGCACGGCCATACGCACAGCGCACGCCAACAGGATGCCCTTCCGGTGCAGCATTTAAACATGCTGCATCAAAAGTGTGCTGAAAAGCGGCGGCACCGGCTCTTAGGGTGGCCTTTTGCCACCCCTAAAATAAGCAGCAATTTGCCGCTCTTTTCAGGGCAGCAAAATGGAGGATCGGGGCCGTGGCATGGGGTTGCCACAGCCCTGATCCTCCACTTCCTGGGGCAGCTCTCTGCCACCCCAAATGGCCGGTCTGCATCAGCCCTAAATTATTTTTAATATGCTTTCCTAAAGAATAAAGACTAACTCAAAAAATGTAGTTTGTGGTTTAAAAACAAACAATAACAACTTTAATAAATATTTACATAAAATAACTAAAACCTAATCTAACCAGAGATGGTTCGGATAAAGAGAGATAAATCTCAACATCTTTTAGATAGCAGGAAAAAACTACAACAAGCTACTGCTTACTGAGTATTGACTGCAGTTATTAGCAGTTTAGAATCTTCAGAGTGAGCTGTTAAACTGCCTCCAAGATTCAGTGACCAAAGTCACATGATAGTTAGAATGACAGAGAGGGAGGGAGTCTCTATCTATATAATGAGGGACAGGAGAATGCAATGCATAATTCTTCCAACATCCATCAAAGTGAAAAGTTTGTTGTTTCAAGGAAAATCCCTGAGGCAAAGCAAACTTGAATAGCTCAATATGAAAGGGGGAAAGGAGTGGTAATAGCAACTGGGTGCTGGGGCTGAGCAACAACAACAGAAAAGAGGAGACAAAATCAGGAAACAATTGTTTTTTTGAACTACTAGAATCCTCCAGCCAGCATGGCTTTTCTGGGAGTTATGGTCCAAATAAGTGACTAAGGGCAGATGCAGGTTGTCTGTATCAGCCCTAAATATGGTACCCCATGCTTTTAAAGTGTCAGGATATTCTGCTGTGTCCTGTAATCAATCTTACTCCATTAGTTTCTGCTTTATTTCTGAGTACTATTTAAAGTGATGATTTTAATCTATAAAATCCTGTATGGTTTGGTACAGGATTATCTCAAGTACCCTCTCTCACTATGCACCTTAATCAGAATTAAGAATAATTGGAATGCACTTGCTAAGAGTCAAGAGATTCTATCTCTGGGAAACTGATAACAGGGTGCACTGTTTCCCACGATGACAAATTCATATCTGCTTGCTCTCTGTCATCTATCTGGTTGCAGATCTGTCCGGTTTCAAAGCATGCCTCTGTGCCTATCTTTTAAGCAAGTTTTGACTCGCCTTGCTCTTTTTCTATGGGTCCTGTACTATAATCCATTCCTAGAACTGTTGTTGACACTGTCTGTGGCAGCCTAACATGCTGCCTTTTCACCTCCCCTGTTTTTCTGGCACTGGTTTTATTTATATAGGCTTATTTATTTATTTGATCTATATTCTGCCCTTCTCCTGGGTTTGGGAAGCAAAGCAGCTTACCGTAGGAGTGCATTGGCACAGTTAAAATTAGTGTAACAGCTTGTCTGTTCCTGAAGATATCTAATCTGGCCCTGGGGACACATGGTTTAATTACATTCCCTTTGGACTACTGTAATTCACTGTATACAGGGCTGCCTCTGTCTGAAAGCCTGTCTCTCCTTATGAGCTTGGTCTAGTTTTGAAATCATTAGGAGAAGGCTTTCTGTCCCATTACCATTACAGGCATATTTGATCAGGGCCTTTTCAGTGACTGCTCATAGGCTGTTAAATTGCCCCCAAATTCTCCTTTGGTGACAGAGCAAGCACCTTTTTAATTAACAGGGTTCTGGCCATTAGCTGGTTGCTGAGAATGGAGTTTTGTTCTTTTTAAAGTGGAGAGTATTTTTCTTAATCTGTTATATTTTAAATGCTTTACAATTGTTCCTTATTCACTTACATCTTTAAAGTGGTGGTTTCTTTGATTATTTTAATTGGGATGTTCCTACTATTATTGATTTTAGTTATATTCTGGTTTAACCTGTGCATAAGCCTCCTTGGGTCTTATACCTGGAGAAATATGGAATGTGCATTAAATAATTTATTTATTTAAAATGAATAAATAACAATAATAAATAGAAGGATCCAGCTCACACATGGTAGACCTCACCTCTCCTGTCCACATCCATGTGTTGTACAAACTGAAAGGTTCCCATTATCGTTGGAGGGGCAGGGACCAATATTACATTACAAACACAAGCTTTACCTGCTTAATTTGAGTATGTTAGGATACCATTTGAAAGGCAGAACAGAAGGAAAGACACATATTTGGCAGCACCGTTTAATCTCTATACATCACTGTGGATGTTGCTTGCAAAACGTTTGAGACATTCTTGCATTTCCATTGCATATATGCCTGACAAGTACAGCACTGCAAGAAAGCTTCCTGCAGATCCAGCTCTGTTGTCGTTGGAGGTATGATGGACTATTCCACATATCCCAATGACCAATCTTAAGTTAACAACAGCAAATTGAACAAAACCAGAGAATATATTGCAGAAACCAGTGGGGTGGCGCCAAACCAGTCTGCTTGTGATGAGTAATGCTGGCCCCAGTCATACCACCTAGAATAGGTCATCATGCAGATCTGCAACATTACATCAAGAGCCTCCATCATTTTGGTAGATATTACTGCTGAGGGAGGCATGAATCCTACTTTCTCCTACATTCTTATTTCCATCAAATGTAAGAAGAAAGTTGTGGGGGTTTGGTCATTTCTTATTTTAAAAACTAAATAAACACATTATCCAACAGTGGAATAGTGCTGCTTCCCCCCCCCCCCCATGGTTCCTGGTCCAACACTGTTTTCTGGCTCCAGGCTCAGCTTCCCTCAGTAGTGCTTTGATAACTGAGCATGTTTTGATGAGAGGCTGGCTTTTGCAAAATCCATTCCTAGCATGATTCCTGATGATGAACATATACAGAAGCATTTTCCTTTTTATTTCAAGTGTCAGCTTTCAGAGAGAGGTTAATTCTACATTTGCCACAACCACTGTTGTCCTTTGCATAGTGCTCCAGTTCAATTTCTGCAACAACAACAAAAAACTTTTGTAAATCAGACTTGGTGGTGTAAAGGGATTCTTTCAAGAAATTTCTGCATTCAACAGGTATACCACATCTCCTTCAAATGTTTTCATTACTACAATGTAGCACAGAGGTTGAAGGAGGTTCTATCTTATTAGAGCTGAAGGCTTTAATGAGGAAGAGAGAGCTTTTGCAAGCTATAGTTAGTAATGAGCTGGGATAATCTATTTTACCATTCCTTGGTCTCTAATGTTCCTGTCTCCAAGCTGTCCACACTACTATTAAAGAGGTGTCTGAAACTGATGCCTTGGTAAGAAACCTCCAGTGAATGAATGACTGTTTTCTCTTTCAGCTTGACTCAGACCTTGTGCCTCATTACCCAGTTACAAAGGTGGAGTGTTCTTACCTGTCAGGAAAGCATAAAATGTCCATTTGTGGCAGAATGTTCAAATCTTAAACTCTGGTGTTTTCTTAAGGCCTCTATATTCAACAACAACAAAAAAAGAAATCCTGGTTCCCCTTTTTTCACTAATGTTTTCTTTCCTCATCTGGAGGTCAATGCACATGCATGCAAAACCCCACAGGAAGCACTTAATTTTGTGATACTCATTATTCATTATCATTAAGCTTCCCAATGTCTTATAACCCTAGAGCATTTTATGACATCTAATTAACAGAGACAAGCCAAAAACCACTGTAAAATTAGCTATTTCTTTTTTTTTTTTAATTAATGTTGCTAATGCAATAGTTCTGTCCTAGTCCATATGAGACTGGTGGTTGCGTTGAGATCCATTGTGGTAGTTTTCAAAGAGGTAGACATGTTAGGGGTGTGCAGACGGGTGGCTCTGGACCGTCCAGGGAAGCAGCGGATCAGGGCCGCGGCAACCCCATGCCACAGCCCCGATCCTTTTGCCACCCCGAAAAGAGTGGCAAAATGCCACTCCTTTCAGGGGTGGCAAAAGGTCGCCCTAAGAGCCAACGCACAGCTCTTCCTCACCCTTTCTGGCACAGCACATTAGAACATTGCACCGGAAAGGTGTCCTGTTGCCGCGTGCCATGCATAATGGTACGTGGCATCAGGACGGCATCAGCGTGGAGTTGGGATGGCTGCCGTGTGGCTGCCCCACCCCAACCGTGCCTCCAGGCCAGCCCTTTGGGCCGGCCTGCAGAGGCCCTTACCCCCTTTGCAGATGGTGTTTTATGCCGTCTTAGAGGCAAGGAAGGGGAGGAGCAGCCTCATGCTGAGCACCCCAACCCCTTCCTGAGGATGTAATTGGAGCGCCGGCCCTTCCACATGATGGATGCTCTGATTACGTTCTTCAGGCTCAGCGTCCAGACACGCTGAGCTGAAAGGGGTGCAGAAGAGCCGCATGCTCCTTTCCCAGGCAGCGAAAGGGAGGATCGGGGCCGAGGCATGGGGCAGCCTCAGCCCCAATCCGCCACTTCCCAGGCAGCCCATGGCTGCCTGTCTGCATCCCCCCTATGTTTCTTATAGCAAAAATAAGGAGGATTTTTTTTAATTTAGTTTTAAAAGTGCTGCCATGTTACTTTTTTTTCTCCCCTTCCTTTTTATCTTGTTGAGAGATTGGCTAGAAACTGTGGGAGCAGCAAGGACCATTTGGCCTCCAAACACACTATCACAAGGCAAGTGGACATAGGGGCTATACAGACAGGCAGGAAAAGGTGACCTGATGCAGCCTTTTCTCTAAGCTACAGCAACCACACTGCCTGCTCTGAGGATGTCCTAAATGGGGACAGAGCAACCTCACCGAGGGGCAGTCAATGCAGATTTTCTGAAGCCGTATTGAAGGCCCACCAACTGCACTGCTGGTCCTGAGGATGCCCTAAATGGGGACGGAGCAACCACATGGGCCAGCAGCAGCTGCTTTAATTTTTCTTTCTTTCTCTCAGATGCATGTGCACGTGTGTAGGGACACATCCCTGCACATATGCACACCTGCACACGTCAAAACATCACTCCTTTCACAGACGGTGAAAAGGGTACCTGAAGAGCCACCACACGGCTCTTTTGTGCCTCTTCCAGCGCAGTGTGTAAAAACGCTGCGCCGTGATGACATCTTGATGGCGCACGTCATGTGTAGTGGCACGCACCATGATGACGTCCTCGGGAAGGGGGGGCACCCAGTGTGTGACTGCCCATCCACTTCCCTGCCTCCAAGACGGCACTTTGCACCATCTGTAGAGGCCCAATGATTCACTGACCTTATAGTTAGGGTTAGGGTTCTAATATTAAAACGCTCCTGTGCCGGTGCATCCACACCTGAAAGCATAGGACACTTTAAATTAAAGCCTGTATCATAGGGCGCATGCTCTGGATCACCAACTCAATTTCTGCCGCACGTGTGGTGGTGCATTTATACGGCTGTTTTAGATCTCCGGCAAACTTTTCCTGGTGCACTGGTGTCGCTGGAGACATACACACATGCGAAGGTGTGCATCTTTTCAGAAGAAGTGGGAAAAAGCATCTCCATTTTGGAGGGTCTTTTCTCAGCAAACAGTGCCTAGAACGAATTTTCCTGCCGGCTTTTAGGAGTGCGTCATCTAAATGCCACATCTCCAAGTCAGCCTGAAAGCAAAAAGTCACCTTAAGAGCTGGCGCCATGGCTCTTCTGCACCCTTTCAGCTTTGCTACATGCCATGCGTATGGCCATGCAACATCAGGACAGCGTCGGGGTGGGATTGGGGCAACCGGCATGTGGCTGCCCTGCCCCAGCTCTACTCCCAAGCTGGCCCTTAGGACCAATGCAGACGGCCTGTTTGGGGTGGCAGAGAGCCGCCCTGGGGAGTGGCAGATCGGGGCCATGGCAAACGCAAGGCATGGCCCCAGTCCTCCATTTTGCCACTCCTTTTAGGGGCATTTTGCCGCTCTTTTAGGGGCAGCAAAAAGGAGGATCGGGACCACAGCATGGGGTTGCCACAGCCCTGATCCACCGCTAGCAGGGGCGGTCCAGAGCCACCCCAAAGGGGCCATCTGTAGAGGCCCTTAGGGAGCTGGATATGTTTAGCCTGGAGAAGAGATGGTTAAGAGGTGATATGATAACCCAGTATAAGTATTTGAAGGGGTGTCATATTGAGAATGGAACAAGCTTGTTTTCTGCTGCTCCAGAGAATAGGACCCAGAATGATGGATGCAAGCTACAAGAAAACAGATTCCATCTAATCATTAGGAAGACTTCCTGACAGTAAGAGCTGTCTCACAGTGAAACACACTCCCCCGGAGAGTGGTGGAGTCTACTTCTTTGGAGGTCTTTAAACAGTGGCTGGACAGCCATCTGTCAGGGGCACTTTGTGAGTTCCTGCACGGCAGATGTTGGACTGGATGACCCTTGTGGTCTCTTCCAGCTCTATGATTCTATGATTTTAAGGAATGTTTTCAATGTAGTATCAATGAAGAGCTTAGAGATGTTGCTTGTTTTAAAATACAGTCCCCAGGATCCTGAAGCTTGTATCACTAAGGGCTGCACTGGCTGAGGAATTCTGATGGTTTCAAAACAAAAACAAAAACTTCCCCAAGCTGGGTATGAGAAAGTGACAGAGAGATATTCAGGTTCTTCATGTTTCTCCTGCAGTCCTTCCGCCAAATTCCTCTTCCTGCTTATTCAGCAACAACCTTTTGTCAATTTCTTCTACATGCTTTTTAACTTGGAGACATTTCAATGTCTGTGCTATTATTAAATGAGGGCATAAAAATTATTGTCCCTTCACCAGCACTGAAAGAAGATATATATAAAAGACATACATAATAGGGAAGGGGATCATCTCCTTCAAGGTAGCGAAATATTTTTGACCAATCCTGTCTTGTTGTCACTTTCCTCTTTTCTCCTTCTTGGTATGTATATATATTACATTATGGAAACACCTTTGGATTTTGCAAACTAATGCTTTTCAAGCAGGAACAGTTTACAATCAGTTTCTGCAATAATAAATCTTGACCTTTCCAGGCCTCATAATTCATTCTTTGTTGTTGTTGTTGTTGTTGTTGTTGTTGTTGTTGTTGTTGTTGTGCAACAGAATCAGTTCAACCTTTCTTTGGGCCTGAGCAAATGGGCAGGATGCCATGGACCAGGCCTGCTCTATCCTGCCCCAGTTCTGACTAAGGGAAGTCCTCAGCCTGGCACAATGATGGGAGAGTTTTTGCATACCTGCCCACCACTGAATCATTGACCCCCTCCCCTGCTGCCAAGCACCCCATACTGCTGCCACTGTTGCATCCAATCCAAAGGCCTCTTCTGCAGCCTGTATGGGTAGAATAAGGGTATCTGGCTACATAGCCAGGAACCCCCTTCCAAAATCAGAGGTCACAGCAGGGTCCTTTGGGACAGACGCAACAGAGGTGGCATGTACGGGGACCGTGGAGCCATCTGGTCTGCAAGCTCTTTCTGAATTTCCTGGAAACTCTACAGCAAACAGTTGGGTCTTTTGAATTGGATTAAGGCCTCTTTTAGCCAGGGGCAGGATAGGACTGCCAGATCAGCATCCAGACTGGCCAGTTCTGGCCTGGAGCCAAAGGTCTGCATCATTCAGACAGGACAATGCAGGGGTGAAGGGAACATGTCCATTTTGGCCCATGCATACAAGGCCTTTAACTGTACATTAACCCATCTGCTTCATACAAAACTGGATGAACAATGGGACACACATTTTCTTTGAAGGAAAACACTTTCTTTAATAAACCTAAACTCCATCAATGAACAATCAGAATAACTCTGCAGTTGAGGCTCTGTACAGGAATTGTTTTGTAGCTTAATTACTGGCATCCCTCCTTCTATCAAAGTATGGAAAGTTAACTTGTAAAAGTAATTACGGTAGTTGCCACTGTAGTAAAAATGTAGTTAGGCACCCTCATAATTATATTTTAAATGATTATTTTACTTTCCCACCGCTTAAAAATTACTATAATAATTACTTTTGGGTTTTTTTAAAAAACAACTGCATGCTACAGGGTGCTTGTCAGTGCTACAATACACACTATCCTTGTCATTTTCAGCACCTACAACAGAACACAAGGCACAGCACAAATTACTATCAACCTTGTAATATTCTTGTTCCACCATTTAGTGAAGCTGCACCACCATAATTATAAAAATAACTTTTTAGAGTTACAAAAGGCATGAAATTATCCCTATTAAGATATCATATGACTTCTTCAAACTTTACTTATTGTAAAATGCAACAAATTAAAGTAACTAGCCAATTTGTAACTAAATGCTTCCTGTTATTTTGTAACTAATTGCTTCCAGATTTCACTTACTACCCTGAATTTTGAACCCAAATGTATGTTTCCCTACCTAATTCTATATAGATCAGTGTGAAAGGAAACTGAAAGCTGAAACTGTTTGGCTGGATTGCAAGCACCCTGTTACCTAGTTAAGTTCACTCCAAAAGGAATACTGGTGGAAAGGGACTGACTGTTCTGTTCAATGAAAAGGATTTTTTTAAAAAAAGAATATATGAATTTGTTCTTGAAATGGCTAGTAGGGAGCAGGCACTATCTCTACCTTTATTTCAATCTCTCTGTCTCTTTCTTTGGAAGAACCAAATGCTCAGGTGCAGATACATTTCCACTGGGCTCTTACAGTATGTTAGCTTTGTGTTCCTGTTATTATTTGTAGATGCTGTTCTCTTTGAAGCCCTCTTCAGAGAGTGCAAGCAGAGAGTGTGTTCAGTAAGTGCTGAAGGAGGGGGAAACGTCTTAGCCCCATTTCCTTCCATCACCATTTTTATCACCTTCTGCTTGTGGACAAGCAACTCTTTGTAGGAAAGGACTTCCTGTCTTGTCTAGCCACATGATTTGAACTCAAGATTCAAAACCATACATAGAGCAGGGCCAGCCCTATCATTAAGTAAAGTGAGGTATCTGCATCAAGTGGCAGACTTTGCATGTCATATAAAAGGACAGCAAAATTGTAGTTATCTGATTCATTTTTGTTTGCTGCCAGTAATATAGATATGCTTTAAGAGATTTTCTGTCTCATGTACCAACATGGTTTTAGGTACTTTAAGCAGAAATCTAGCTGGGATGGGGAAGGCAAAATGAGGGCATTGCTCTCACAAATAAGAATTCTCTGAAATAAGAGAAACATTCCTTCAGTCTCCAAATTTAAAATTTCAGCTGAGCATTAGAAATACAGATTAGACATCCAAAGAAAAGAGGCAGGCAAAGTTGCCAAGGGAATGCAAATACAGCAAATATAAGAATTCTAGGTGTCAACAATTTTCAGAGTCTCACTCTCTACAATGGTAGAAATTTAGGGACCGAAGCAAAATCTCATTCTGGAGGCAAAGTTTTAAGGGGGGTTCAATTATTTTATCTTTATTCCTTCCCCTCCCCATAGTTACATCTCTGATTCTTACCTTGACTTTGTGGAGGTACCATTTGCTGCTGCATCTGAGGCAGCAAAATATCTTGGACTGGCCAACGTCAAGATCCTCCACACAGAGGTCTCTCCTTTTCAGAAAGCTGTCTACCATGCTTTGGGATGAACAGAATAGTGTTAGGAAGGGGTGAGGCTTGTGTACTCTTACTCTTCCTTGCATATTTATTGATGATAGTTTACAAACACCTGAAAAGAGTTTTGCCAATAACTCATTCTGTAGTACAGTGCATGTAGTGGAAAGCCAGGTCAGAAATGAAATAAATAAATACATTTGAGCTTTTGTTCCCTGTTTAGCTGACACAAAGAGCACACAGGCTGAAAACTGTGTCAGACAGTATGATCCTGTGCAAAGATGTTTGTCAATGATCTCTTTTGAAGTGGACATGGCTTGGCTATGAATGCATGCTATGAATGTTGATAGATGAAAAAGCCTTTAATGTTACCTTGGGAAAGTCCTGCTTTGGTCCTCCTCTGTGTATCTTTCTCCCCAAGCTGGGTAAGTCTGGCTATATTTAACTTTACCTCATGAAAAGTCTATATTTACCTTCTACATGATTTTTTTTAAAAAAAATCACAATTATGGTAGCAGAAATATCCAAAAATACAACATACATGTGATGCTTTGATTTTACTGACCTTTACTCTGTGACTTTCATTCACATTTCTGCAGTATGGTATTTACACAAAATAATGTCTAGAATGTGTAAACTTTACCAAAAGGGGGGGGGGACACCTGAAAAAATACAAATTTAAATGAAGACTACATATTTACCTGTGAGTAAATCTCACAGAACATGACTTCCTTCTAGGTTCACATGTATTAGATTGCATTGGAAATGTGTTGTCTTCAATATTTTGTGAGCCCTTCATGGAGGGGGCAAGATACTTAAGATTTTTTAAAGCTCAAACGTTTAAACTTTTCAACAACAAAAAATGTTGATCAGAGCCAGAACCCAGTAACTAGGTGTGTTTTGTTTATAAAATAATTTAAAACTGTTTGAAGTTCAATATATCACTAGTTCAGCAATAGAAATCTGCATATGGCAGAAGAAGCACAACTACTACATTCTCTTTCTCTTAGTTCTGAATACTGTAATACTTTGCTGAGTGGTGGGGAGTTCCTTTATGAGCACCAGGAGACTGGTATGGGGGCCACATCCCACCATTATGAGGTGAAGCAAGTCCCCCCTTCCAAGCCATAGGTCATCCACAGAGGCCAGCTGTGAAACTCATAAATTCACCTCTCCTCCAACCATTCCCCCACTTCCAACTGCTTGCTCCTTTTTCATTCTTCTGGGGTATAATTAATCTGACGTGTTTGGTTTTTCCATTCGTTTTTGGCAGCTGTCTATGTTTGTACCCTCTGACTTCATAAGAAGTGTGACAAAACTGAGTGAGCATTTATAAATTCAAAATTGCACTATATTGTCTTTATGGAATAAATTGAGTTGAACTAAAAGTGGCAACATCTGTTATTCTGAAAAAAGAAAAAGAAAATGTTTTTAATAATACTGATACTTAATTTCTTTTTATATGAGAGCCAGTGTGGTGTTGTGGTTTGAAATTCCTCACTTGCCTTGAAGATAATTTCATTGACCAAAAGATGGAAGAGGCAACAGGAGGATCAGCTATTTTAGATCTGATCCTAACCAACAGGGATGACCTGGTAAATGGCGTGCAAGTGGTGGGATCCTTAGGTGGGAGTGATCATGTTCTCCTGGAGTTTCTTATACAGTGGAAAGGAGAAGCTATGCATAGTCAGACACGCATTCTAGACTTTAGGAAAGCTGATTTCAACAAACTTAGGGAAATAACGGGAGTGATCCCATGGTCAGAAATACTAAAGGAGAAGGGAGTTCAGGATGGGTGGGAGTTTCTCAAAAGGGAGATACTGAAGGCACAATCGCAAACTGTTCCAATGAGAAGGAAAATTGAGAGATGTCTCAAGAAACCGGGTTGGATGACTAAAGAACTTTCAACTGAACTAAGTTTTAAACAGGAGATTATAAGAAATGGACAAGGGGCAAAATCACTAAACAGGAATTCAAACAAATAGCTAGCACATATAGGGGTAAAGTCAGGAAAGCTAAAGCACAGAATGAGCTTAGGCTTGCTAGAGGGGTTAAGGACACTAAAAAGGGCTTTTTGGGGTGTATCCTTAGCAAACGAAAGAAGAAGGAAATGGTAGGGTCACTGCGCAGAGAGGATGGAGAAATTCTAACAGGGGACAGAGAAAAGGCAGAACTACTCAACACCTTCTTTGCTTCTTACCGGAACATCTAGGAGGGAGCACATAACACCAGTGCTTAAATCTCTCCACTGGCTGACAATTAGTTTCCGGGCACAGTACAAGGTGTTGGTTTTGACCTTTAAAGCCCTACATGGCTTGGGTCCAGCTTATCTTAGGGACCACCTCTTCCCGTATGATCCCCCCCGCGCCCTTCACTCGGCCGGGAGGAATCTACTTCTACAGCCTAAGACAAAACTTACGCAGACCTCCCAGAGGGCATTTTCCATTGCTGCCCCTAAACTTTGGAATGGCCTGCCGGACGAGATCCGTCTTATTACAACACTTGCTGCTTTCAAGAAAGCGGTAAAGACGGATCTCTTCCAGCAGGCCTTCCCAGAATAGGTCTTCCCAGAATAGCGCTTGCAGAGGGAAGAGTATATTTAGATTCTACTCTCCCCAGACTCTTTGCCGAATTTGGTATTATGGCTGCTCTTGTTTATTACTGTTTACCACTGATTTTTATCTGTTTTACTCCTTATACTTTTAACTCTTTCAAGTTTAATCTAGTTTTAAGGGGTGTGGGAGGGGGGCGGAGGTCTCAGGGAAATGGTATGTTTTAATTGTTGTATTTTAATTTGTTGTAAGCTGCCCCGATTGTTTTGCAGAGGGGTGGGTTATAAATAAATATTATTATTATTATTATTATTATTATTATTATTATTATTATTATTATTATTATTATTCTCGCAAAAGGAAAAGGGTGTTCAACCTGAGGAAAATGGAGTAGAGGACACAATAGGGGAAATGCAGCACAGAATAAGCAAAGTGGTAGTACAGGAATACCTGGTTAACCTAAATGAATTTAAGTCTCCAGGACTAGATGACCTATATCCAAGGATATTAAAAGAACTGGCAAATGTAATCTCAGAGCCACTGACAATAATCTTTGAAAACTCCTGGAGAACAGGAGAAGTCCCAGCAGACTGGAGGAGGGCAAACATTGTCCCCATCTTCAAAAAGGTGAAAAAAGAGGATCCCAACAACTATCGCCCAGTTAGTCTGACATCAATACCAGGAAAGATTCTAGAACAGTTCATTAAACAGATAGTCTGTGAACATTTAGAAGGGAATGCCATAATCACAAAAAGTCAACATGGGTTTCTCAAAAACAAGTCATGCCAAACTAATATGATCTTTTAAAAAAAAAAATACCAGCTTGCTAGATGAAAGGAATGTGGTAGACATAGCATATCTTGATTTTAATAAGGCTTTTGACAAGGTCCCCCGCGATATTCTTGCAAACAAGATAGTAAAATGTGGGTTAGACAATACAACTGTTAGGTGGAATATTAACTGGTTGACTGACTAAACCCAAAGGATGCTCAGCAATGGCTCCTCTTCATCCTGGAGAGAAGTGACCAGTGGGGTGCCATAGGGTTCTGTCCTGGGCCCAGTGTTATTCAACATCTTTATCAACGACTTGGATGAAAGAAGTGGGGGCATGCTTCTCAAATTTGCAGATGACACCAAATTATGAGGAGTAGCTAATACCCCAGAGGACAAGATGAAAATTCAAAATGATCTTAATAGATTAGAAACCTGGGCCAAAGCTAACAAAATGAATTTCAACACAGAAAAATGTAAGGTACTGCACTTAGTGCAAAAAATTGAAATGCATAGATATAAGATTGGGGACACCTGACTTAACAAGATTGCATTTGAAAGGGATCTAGGAGTCCTAGTTTTGACCACAAGTTGAACATGAGTCAACAGTGTGAAGCCGCAGCTAAAAAGGCCAATGCGATTTTAGGCTGCATCAATAATATCTAGATCAAGGGAAGTAATAGTGCCACTGTATTCTGCTTTGGTCAGGCCCCACCTGGAATACTGTGTCCAGTTCTGGGCACCACAATTCCAAAAGGATGTTGAAAAACTGGAGCGTGTCCAGAGGAGGGTGACTAAAATGGTGAAGCGTCTGGAAATCATGCCCTACTAGGAACGACTTAGGGAACTGGGTATGTTTAGCCTGGAGAAGAGATGGTTAAGAAGTGATATGATAGCCCTCTTTAAATATTTGAAGGGATGTCATATTGAGGTGGGAGCTAGCTTGTTTTCTGCTGCTCCAGAGAATAGGACCCGGAACAATGGATGCAAGCTACATGAAAAGAGATTCCACCTCAACATTAGGAGACCATTCCTGACAGTGAGACCTGTTCGAGAATGGAACACACTCCCTTGGAGTGTGGTGGAGTCTCCTTCTTTGGAGGTCTTTAAACAGAGGCTGGATGGCCATCTGTCAGGGATGATTTGATTTTGAGTTCCTGCATGGCAGGGGGTTGGACTGGATGGCCTTTGTGGTCTCTTCCAACTCTATGATTCTATGAGTATTGGAATATGACTCTGGAGACCAAGGTTTGAATCCTGTCTTGGCCATCCAAACCCATTATGTGACCTTGGGCAAGTCACACTCTTTTAGCCTCAGAAGATGCCAATGGCAAATCCACTCTGAAGAAACATGCAAAGAAAACCCCATGGTAGGTTTGCTTTTGTGTCACCATAAGTCAGAAACTACTTGAAGGCACAACAATAACAACAAATTTCTTTTTAACTTTTAGAAATTAATGTTTTAGCTGGAACTTTTAAAAATTATTACAAGCCACTTTGAATCCCATTCTGGGAGAAAGGCAGGATATACATTTAATAAATAAATCATAAATGTTTTGTGTTTTGATGAATGCAGTTTCTTAAACAGGCAATTCTGGCATACAAAAAAGGAAAACTGGAAAGGATAGTTACAGAGAGACAAACAAACAGAAATATTCATATGCAAATATTTCCTGGCAGTTCACTAGCTATAGTCTATATCAGGGGTAGGCAACCTTTTTGAGCTGGGGGCCGGTCCCCCGAAGTCGTCCCTTCCAGCGGGCCGGGGGGGAATGGCAGCGCGCACGCGCTGCCACTGCCACCACCACCACCGCGCACGCTGCCGCAGCCACCTCCGCACATGTTGCGGCTGCCATTTTGGAAAACAAAATGGCGGCCGTGACACGCGTGGCCGCACGGCAACCAAAACACGCGGTGGCGGCAGCAGCAGTGGTCCGCGGGGGGCGGTAAGCATGGGGCACTGGGCCGGAACCAGCCCGCGGGCCGTAGGTTGCCGGCCCCTGGTCTATATCATTCAGTGCATTGTTCCAAGAATCTCCTTTTGTAGAGTATACCTGCAAGGTTAGGTATACAGTGGGCCTCCACATTCCTTGGGGTTAGAAGCACAGGTCTCATGTGAATGTGGGAAAAACTCAATTTTTTTTTTTAAAAGCCACTTTTTTGAATTGAGAGAACACCTCTCTAAGAATCTTTAGGTGCAACTCTATGGTCAACATCTAGCAGATGTTGACTAAAAAATCATGCTGGAGAACCTATAAATGCCTAGAGAAGTACTGTATTTTCTCTTGGAATCTCTAGGTCCTCCAGTGTGACTCTATTGTCAACATCCAGCACAATTGGACTGGAGGACCTAGAGATTCCTAGAGAGAACATATTTATCAAATCTGTGAATAATCGAATCCACAAAAGTGGAGAACCAACTGTACGTCACTGTATATAACAAATGTACTGGCCTATACTGAGCCGCGATTAAACCCTTTCAAATGATCAGTGGAAGCTTATGGTAGCTGTGAAGTGTCTTTTACTAGGCAGGCCTAGAGCAGTCACATAGCTCTAAATAACAAACTGTTAGTATAGAAGTAGAATATATGCAAAAGACAATGCAGACTGGTATTTCTATTTTAAGGGGATGGGGCGGGGGGAGGAAGGGATTATGGGGAGAGGGAATGTTTTAAGGCTGTTCTGTTTTAAATGCTGCTGTCCCCCGCCCCGATTGTCTTGCAGAGGGGCGGGCTACAAATAAAAATTTATTATTATTATATTATTATTGAAAGGCAGGTGATTCATAGTCAAAGATACTTCCTTCCATTTTCTGACAGAGAACGGAGAGAACATTTTGGCAGGGCTTGCACCTGTAGTTTAATAAGCCTTTGGAACTAGCAGTTCTGGAAATAGAGAAAGGTTTTAGAATTGCATTCCATACATACCCATTGGTCACTCCCAGTCCAAAAAAAATCATAGTTTTCTTTAAATTGTTTCTCTTCCATAATTCTGCACATGGAAGAATTTCGAGATTGGAATAGCAGCTGAGCTTTCTAAGAGATTGGAAGATGTGAACATTGGACTCTAGGGTAAAGAAATGCAGCTCAGCCTTTCCTTACATCTTATGCAAATGTCTAGTTGTATCTTGTGCTGAGGTGCTTAGTTAATAACTTAGCACAGGTTTTCTATGCATATATTTCTGTCCAGATAGATAGACAGACCGATGTGCAAATAGAGAGATGGGGTTCTAGATACTGTACCCAGCATCTCTATGTAAAACATCTGTGTGAAAACAGGGCTGGTCCAAGTCAGTTTGGTAGTAAAGGCAAAGAATAAGATGGCACTTGTCCACATTCCACATACAGAAATGACTGAACTGGCCATTTCCACCACCATATCAAAGGGCAGTGGACCACTTTCAGGGGCTCAGGTCAGATTGCATGGCAACCTAGTTCTGTCGTCCTCCAACACTTGACACTACTTCTCTACATTTCAGACAGCTGCTTCACTCTGCCTAATAATAGAGCCAAGCCTGTCAGAAGAGCTATTGTCAATTAAAATAGACAGTAGTAAGCTTCAGGGATTAATGGTCTGAATTGCTATGAGGTAGCATCCTATATCATTGTCCCATTTGTTTATGGCTACTGGACTGGCTTCCAAAAGATGCTATTCTGCAGTGTATCTATGTCAATTGTGTTGGAAATGTGACTGCTGCTATTAAGAGATTAAACACCTTTAACAGGCTTCAATGCCTCTTCAGCGTCAGCACCAACACACCACACTGGTCTAAGACCTGAGTCTACAGAAGCAAAGCAGCTTCATTTATATACTGCTTCATACCACGCTATGGGGTGTCTAAGTGGTTTACAACTGTAGCTCATTGCCCCCCAACTGCTGGGTACTCATTTTAGCAACCTTGGAAGGATGCAGGCCTGAGTCGAGCCTGAGCCCTGGCTAGTATTGAACTTGCAACCTTGTGGTCTATGAGTGAGTGGCTGCAGTACAGGCATTTAACCACTGCGCCACCAGGGCAAAGCTTGAGAAGTCAACATGAAGACCAAGGGCCACCAGAAACCTTCAGCCTAATTTCATGTAGCCCTCTGCATCATTAAACTCTCCAAGAAGTTGCATATTTATTTTTGCTCTCTGTTCCACTGTAGCAGAGATCACTTCCTCTTCCCCTTTGTCTGTGTACATGGGAGATAGTGCAGTGGAGAAAGGGTAAGGTGACACACAAAGAGAAAGAGTCATGCACTTCTGCACCACTGGATCTGGATTCACCTGCCATGGGCTGTGGTCCACAACTGGCTGTCACTTGGAGAATGACACCTTACAGAAAAAAGTTTCCCACAATGTGTTAGGCATGAAACAGATGGTTTTTTAAAAAATGTGAGAGGAGGCTGGACATCAGCAAGTGGCATGATGAACAAAAGCTGGTGCCTGTAGGACCCATGGGGCTCACCATTGCTTATACCAGACTTGTTTTTGTTTGTTTGTTTAATTTTAGTTTTATACCTGTTGTCTTAGGGTGCCTCTATACTACACAGAAATAATGCAGTTTGACACCACTTGGAAGTGTAGCTCCATCCTGTAGCATCCTGGGATTTGTAGTTTTACAAGGTCTTTAGCCTTCTCTGCCAAAGAGTGCTGGTGCTTGACAAAAATACAAATTTCAAAATTCTGTAGGATGAAGCATGGTAGTTAAACGAGTGTCAAACTGCATTATTTCTACAGTGTAGATGCACGCTTAAGTGGCCGAAAACTTATCTTTGGAGAAGAAGCTTGCATGCTGCTCCCCATCAATGTTTGTTGAGTCAGCTAACCCTCCCTCATCTCCTCCCTGTGAACAATGTGGTATATGAGAAACACTATTTCCCATACTGTAAAGTCATTCTTCATTTGCCCCTAGGTCACCTGGATAGAACAGCTTCTATTCATTTTTGAAACAATATAAAACTATTTACCAGAAGTGACAGTGGAATAACCATACACATCATTATTCCTCATTCTGAGTGGGTTTGATTTTCTACACATCTATTATTTCTCTGTAAGAATTTCTTTACTCCTAAAGCTTCATGTCAAGAGGGAGCTCCTGAATTGAAAGGCTGGCATGAACTCCTGTGTATATGCTGGGGCTGGATTCAAGGCAAAGTCTTGGCAATGAACTAACCATTCATCTCCAGTATCTTCTAAGTATTCAGCATTAGTAATACCACAACCCATTTAAAAATCTCATAACATAGGCATTTACTACATGTACTGGTACACAGCTCTCTGTTTGCCATCTGCTTTCCTTTTCTATAGTGCAACATCATTGGCCAGATATAGAACACAACACAATAAGTAAAGAACATCTTAGCTTCTCCTAGTACCTGCTTCAGTAATACAGATTGGTCAAGGTGAGACAAAATCAAGGTGAAATTCAAACTATTGTGAGACCCAAGCGATTGAACAGCTGGTCTTCTGTCCTGATCCACAGAACAAATACAGAGGATACATATCTTTATCAAGTTTTTGTTACCTTGAAATTTGTATTCCAATGTATTCCACCTTCAGTTATAAATCACTTCTGAGTGATTTTACATACCTGTAATGCAGAGACACTGAAGTCATTTCAGAAAATTCAGGAACTCCCATGCTCACAATGAAGGCTAGAGCGATATTTGTATATTCAGTGTCTGCATGCATTTCCTTGCAATCATGAATATATTTTGGGAAGCAGATATGCAGAGGGTTATTACATCTATGACTCACATATATATGGCACTAGGCTTACTAGTAATTTTATGAGATGATTCATCCAAGGATGTATCTTAATTCCATATGATACACATTTCATCAGTGGGGAAAGTGGTCCCAGATGTTGTTAAACTACCAGACTTTCACTTCACAGTCCCACCACTTCTCACCATTGCCAATACTGGCTAAGGCTGATTGGCATTGAAGTTCAACAGCATCTGGAAGGGTTTCCCACTTCTACTATACATTCTTTATAGGTCAACCAAGATGCCCCAGAGAATGCAAAATTGGATTTAGGAATCTTGGACTTAAGATTGACCTCTGCTATGGGTGCTAATGAAGTGTCTGGATTCAGTAACAGGCCAGAAAAGAAATGGCCAACCATCTGAAGTTGAATCCACACAAGTCCAAAAGCAAGACTCGGAGGAAACAGCTTAGTGCTGTGTTTCCCTAGTTACTGTTACATGGAAGTACATTGCCTCTGCCCTATTATGGCTAGTAGCCATTGGCAACTTGTTTTTTGTTGGTTTCTCCAGTTCCATTTCTGAAGCTGTCTAGTTGATGCCCATCACTACACTTTCTAGACCCAAATCCCTTCATTTAACTATGTGCTAATAAAAGGAGAAATTCATTTTTACCTATCCTGTATGCTCCACAGCTCAGCTTCAGTTGAATGCCCTTGGGTTCTAAACAAAACAAACACACACACCTGAACCTATGGCACACATGCCAGAGATGGCTCACGAAGCCATTTTCCCCAGCACATGGAGGGTGAGGAGGATGAGGAAGAGGTGTGCGCCTGTTCCTCCTCCTTCCCAACCCTCCCTAGCCTTCAGCTGCCTCTCCCTCACCCCCAGGCCTTCAGCTGTATCTGGAGAGGCAGCTGAAGGCCCAGGAGGGTGAGGGGAAGAAGTCCCATTCTGGATGTCCCACCCTTAGAGGGTGGAAGTCCCACCCCGGGCACCAGGTAACCTTTGCTTCTAAGCGAGTTGTGTCTGTGGTCATTTTGCTTATCTCACCTTTCCTAGCAGTTCCAATGATAGCTGTATGGATAGACAAGATTGCTGAATGTTAATGCCTACCACACACTTGTTTTGTGTGTGAACAAACATTTAGTGACTTGATCCTTATGCTTAATGCAGATCTGCATGCAGATCTGCATTAATGAAAAGTAATTTGTGAGTCATGTGAAATATTAACAAAAACAAAAAGGAGAGAACCTTATAACTCTAACATTCTGTCATGTCATTCCTTTTAGTGGACTACTGCTTGGAGGTTAATAATGAACGTATGTTTGTCTTTTTTTTATCTACCAAATGAAAATCTTTGAAAAAGGAAGCACATATGTATGTGGAAAGCTTTTCTGCAAACAGAGGCTTTCCCACACCTTTACTAAGAATTTTCTATAATGTTTTTAATGAAAGATGTGTGGATGAAGAATCTATATTAGCCTCCTATTTTCAGCTATTTCTTTTTAATGTTCAGTGCCCATCTGTTGGATGCTTACACGATTTTTAAAGTAAATCAGATAACATTAGTTGGATCAAAGAATCATAGGGATGGCTTCTGCTTTATTTGAAAATATAAGTCATTTTCACGTGTAAAAGTGACAGAAAACATAAGCCCTGCTAATGGCATTGCCAAGGCTGAGAGAACCTTGTGCAAACCAGGGATATAATTCTTCTCTTGGTTTCTTCTCAAAGGTAACAATGAGAAATTTCAGCAGTTTTCTTCCTGCTGCAAGATAGTCTTCAAGAGCCACACAGTTTTCACAATTTGGGACTTATTCCGCACAAATTTGCACATGATTGTTTTGAGCAGGAAACAGCATTTTCTGTGAATTATGTTGATGGATGTGTTGTAAAACAGTCCATAAACCAATCACCAAAACCTGGAATCTCCAGCAAGCTTCTTTTATTGTAAAACAGCATAAGCAAAAACAAATAATAATAATAATAATAATAATAATAATAATAATAATAATAATAATAATATCCTCACTTTAGCCAGAAGGCTAAACAGGAACAAAGCCTATCTGCTACATGATTCAAAATTGGTTAGTTGCAGCATCAGGAAAGTCTTTTAATTAGTCCATTACAGTTCAAAAGTAAAGAACAAGTGAAGAGGCTTTTTGGATCACAACTTTCAGCCCCCAATTCTCCACCCCTTTGGGTGTAGCCTTTACAGACTGATTGGTTGATGATGCATGACGTGCTTTAGCCCAACCTTTAATTACCATACTAAATCATGTGACTACAATTCCCATAACATTTCTCATGTTTATAAATCCTTTATGTAAACAAGTCTCTTTCTCATAGAACTGTACTTTGTTTGGGCTAAAGTACACCTGGGCTGATAAGTGCGAATCTGGCCTCAGAAAAACAGCTTTTCTCAGCAAGGAAAAATACAGACACACACATCTTTACATTTCAACATTTTAACATTGACTCTATATCCCATTAAAAATCCTAACATTTTCTGTGTGGAAAATAATCTTTTAAAGCAGCAATATTAATTCCTGTGCATAAAATGCTGTTTTCTATGCCTAAAATGCTATTTTCTATGCAAATGAAACATGTGTGAATTTTACACAAAATAAACCCCCAGTTATAGCATTTTCTGCTGAGAAACCAGGTTTTTCTGTACATAAATTAATAGTTCTATGTTTAAATATTATTTGCCGCACAGAAAATGCTTTTTCATATCCAACTGTTGGAATATGGATGGGTTATACAGTCAAAGGTGAAATGTAGAGATGTGTGTGTGGAATTTTCCTCATGAGAACAATATCTAGAGAAACAAAGTGAATCCAAGCATCAGATGGCTGCACGGACATAAATATAAACTTTCCCAAAGGTACAACTCATAGACACAGATTTTGTTATGGGAAGCAAGAGAAACCAAGAGATAACAATACATCAACATCATCAGATCATGGGAAAGGAGTCACATGGGGGATGATAGACAGCAAGAGGCTGGGCTAATACACATCATGCAGGCATTATCCAATCAACATAAGGTTAACACCCAGAAGGTGGCGTATGGGAAGGGCCTAAAGAATCCTTTGTCTAGTTTTATTTATAAACACAACTGTGAGTGAGTGCGTGTCTGGCAGTGGTTTGTAACCATGGAGCTTTTGGCTTGTAGTTTTGAGTATGTTTATACTGCTTTTACAATGTAACTCCTGGATCTGGAAACATGGATCTATAACTTCTTTGTAACTTTCAACTACAACAAGTTGGGATCCTATGCTTTTGTGATTGTTAAAGATATAATCTCTCATGGCTGAACTGGATTAGTTCATCACAATGGATTTTACTTGGTTATCTTATTTTTCTTTTATATGCATTAATAAAACTATGCTTTGGACTTTACAATGTGTCTTCTTGACTGAGGAAGACAGGATCCTGAAGAAGAGAAGCTAAGCCAGTTGATGGTAAGAGATACAAAGTGGCTGTGGATCACAGCAGCTAGCTTGTCCTGGAGGTTCTGCTGGGTGTCAAAAAGCATCACTGCAACACCCATCATCCACACACTGACACAATTATGTGTGAATTTTGTGCAGAATAAGTCCTAACTTGCAAGATTCTTGACAGTACAGGACATTTCTTGACAGGGTTTCTGAACACTTGAATAGATAGATAGATAGATAGATAGATAGATAGATAGAACCATTTCCCAATATTTTTCAGATAATATTTCCATCCCTTTTGCATACACACTCCTGGGTACTATGCACTCTGCCTCCCACTCCTCATTTATCTTCCCATTACTGCTTTTGCTTCATCCTCCTGTTCCCACTGCCACCACTTTCTATGCTTCTCTCTTCCTCCTCCACCACCACTACCCCACTCTCCATCATAATAATCAATGCATTCATTCTCTTTTTGTTCTGTCTCCTTTATCCTGGTTAGGGTTGCCAACTATGGGTGAGGAATTTTTTTTTCCAAACTGAGATTGAACCATTTTTCACAGAACCATTTTTACCACTATGTTTACAGAATTATATTTACCAATATATTTTCATCTCTTTAATTGTTTAATCCAGACTAGAAAAAACAGACTTTTGGAGGCCAGAGAGCGTATGCCCTTTTATTTATTTATTTATTATCCCTGCTTTCCTTTCAATGGCAGATAAAGACATTCCTATGCTGTCAGGCTTTTTCAAGCTGATAAGGGCTGGGATTTAAATACTGTACATTTTAAATTTCAAGGTTTGTATTTTTAACATGTTACATTTTAATTCATAACTGTTTTAACTTTTTAAAATGTTTAATTGTTTTAAAATTTTTATATGTATGCATTTTAATATTGTTGTATTGCTTTTAAATTGTATTGTTTTTAATTAGCTGTTAGTCATTTTGAGACCCTATCTTGAAAGGCAGGATATAATAATAATAATAATAATAATAATAATAATAATAAACAGTCATTTTTTTTAAAAAGCCAAAAATCCCTTTACATTAAGAAAAAAGGTACACCCCAAGGAAAGTGTCTAGTGGCAACCACTACTGGAGGCTATTTCTGTAACCCTCTTAAATTTATTCTGTCCTCCCCCCCTGCAGCTAGCTGGCAGCAAGATATCTTCATATCAAAATACTAGAAGCAAAATATTATGCCTTTACCTTAAAGATGGATTGGCATCCTTTATATTTGAGCTGGCCTTTTGCTGTTTTTAGCAGATACAGGTTATCTTTTGAGACATCTAGAATCTGTCCACAAATCATGTTAATGTTCAGTTTCACCTGCAGCTTAGCCTTCACAATGCCATCATTCAGTCTGTTTCTGTCTTTGGTCTTCAGCTATGTCAACTAAACTGAACACTCCCTCACAGTACATAACATTAAATACAGGAACAGAAAGGAAAGACTTCTGTTTCTTCATTTAGCTACCACTACCTTCTAGCATTTGTCTGGAAAACCTCCACCCATCTCTGATCTATGTTCTGCTCTTTGGAAACAACCTCTTCCTTTATTTGTTGTAAAACATAGTAGTCATCAGCTTATCAATGTCAATCTCAGTGTGGAGTGTGGCAGCAATACTTTACAAATCTGCTCATTTGACATCACAGTGAACAGTGACATATATATTGCAAGCCCTTACCCATAACCTCCCTGATTGAGTCTATCCATCTGGTTTCTGGTCTTCCTCTCTTTCTTCTACCCTCTTCCTTTCTTAGCATTAGTGTTTTTTCTAGTGATACATGCCTTCTCATGATGTGGCCAAAGTACAATAGTCTCAACTTGATCATCTTAGCTTCCAAGGAGAGCTCTGGTCTGATCTGCTCAATAATCCATTGGTTTGTCTTCTTGGCTGTCCACAGCATCATAAGTACTCTTCTCCAGCACCACATTTCAAATGAGTTGATTTTCCTTCTATCTGCTTCCTTCACTGTCCAGCTCTCCCATCCATACATGGTAATTGGGAAGACAATGGCCTGAATGATTCTGACTGTAGTGCTCAATTATGTGTCTTTGTTCTTCAGTATCTTTTCTAGTTCTTTCATTGCTGCCCTTCCCATTCCTAGTCTTTTTCTTATTTCTTGACTGCAGTCTCATTCTGGTCAATGTTTGATCCTAGACATGGGAATTCTTTAACTATTTCAATTTCCTTGTTATTTAGGTTGAACTTGTATATTTCCTCCATGCTCATTATCTTTGTTTTCTTTATGTTCAGCATCAGACCTGCCTTTGCACTTTCATCTTTGACTTTGGGCCTTTACAAACTACCAGAAATAGTGTAACTCAGGGGTAGGCAACCTTTCCCCTTTAAGGGCCGAGGGACTTCAGCTCCCAGAAGCCTCAGCCATGTTGGCCAATAGTCGCATGTTGGCCAATAGCTCCTGGGATTCTGGGAGCTGAAGTCCCTCGGCCCTTAAAGGGGAAAGGTTGCCTACCTCTGGT
This sequence comes from Phrynosoma blainvillii, assembly GCA_026167975.1. Lineage (NCBI taxonomy): Eukaryota > Metazoa > Chordata > Lepidosauria > Squamata > Phrynosomatidae > Phrynosoma > Phrynosoma blainvillii. The sequence continues at coordinate 274,544,802 of JANUYF010000002.1, forward strand.
GTAACTTGAGTCCACTTTAACTGCCCTGGCTCAGTGCTAGGGAATCATGGGAATTGTGTTTTTTTCTGACACATTGAGCCTTCTCTGTCAGAGAGCTCTGATGCCACAATAAATTACAGTTCTCATGATTCCCTAGCACTGAGCCAGGGCAGTTAAAGTGGTCTCAAACTGGATTATCTCTGGTAGTCTGTAAAGGCCCTTTCCTTATTAACTGTTCCAATTCCTGAATGTCTTCTGCTAATATTATGGTGTTGTTCACATATCTTAATGTTTCCTCCTATCTCAGCTCTACCTTTTTCAGATTCTAATTCTGCTTTTCTTATGATGTTTTCAGCATATAAGTTAAACATGTAGGGTGATAGGATATATCTTTGACCCCCTTTGCCTATAAGGAACCACTCTATTTCCCCAAATTCTGTTCTGACGGTGGCCTCTTGTCCTTGGTACAGATTCCCCATCAGGACTATCAGATGTAGTGGCACCCCCATGTCTTTAAGTGTATTCCATAGTGTTTTGTGATCTATAAAATCAAATGCTTTGCTGTAGTCTATGAAACACATGATGACACTTTTTTGGAATTCTTTGGTGCACTCCATTAACTGTTGTATTTTTCCAATGTGGTCCCTAGTGCCCCTTCCTTTTCTGAAGCCTGCTAGCACCTCTGCAATTTCTCTCTCCATGTATGGTTGGAGTCTATGCTGGGGAATTTTGAGCGTTATTTTGCTTGTATGTGAAATTAGTGCTATTGTCCTATAGTTTCTGTAGTTTTTTGTATCTCTTTTCTTGTGGATTGGTATGTATATTGAGCGTTTCCAGTCAGTTGGCCACCTCTTTGTTTTCCATATTTGTTGGCATATTTCAGTTAGCACTAAAGTTGCATCTGTCTGTGGCCATTGTAGCAGTTCAATTGGGATATCATCTGTTCCCAGTGATTCATTTTTTCCCATTTCCTTTATTGCAGATTCCACTTCACTGCTTTGAATTTGGGGTTCATCTTCATATGGCTCCTCATTCCAAATGTCATTCATTCCCTCATCTCTTTTGTATAAATCTTCTGTGCATTGCCTCAAACGTCTTTTTATTCTTCTTGTTCTTGTATTATGTTATTTTTTTCTCCATAGAGCATCCCTGCCCTTGGTTTGAACTTCTCTCTCTCTCTCTCTCTCTCTCTCTATATATATATATATATATATATGAACATCATACCCTTTTTATTCCTTATAAGCTTCCTCTCCAAATTTTCTGTTATCAGCTGGAGACACATTGTCTAAAATTATTTGAAATAGTCTCCCACAGCATTGCTCCTGTCTGATTGTTTTAAGTTTTCAATGGAGAACATCCATGCTTCCATGGAGTTCTGGGAAGCTGATATTGTTACATTGAAGTTTCTTCACAGAATCTTAAAAGATTACTGGCAGAAAGATTGTACAAAAAGTGAACATAAAAATGGAGAGATCTGTGTTCTTTCTCTTTAAAAGTGCTAATTACACAATCTTTACACATTCTGGGGGGGGGGACTATTCTATACAGTGTGACAGCTTTGTAGCATGTGTTTAACAATGGGCAGAACTGATAAAAACCTTCATCATTTGTAATAATATATATCTTTCTATTCTATTTCTACAATTTCTTTTTTAAAAAAGACAAAAGGAGCTCTTCCTTATCGATCAAGCAGCTAAACTCACTGTATACATTAACAATACATGTTTTCACATCAAAGCAAAGTTTTCATCCCATATTTCAGGTAACTGTGGATTATATTACATTAGCATCCCACTTTTATCAGATGATCATTAAATTGCAATAACTTCTGATGCATTAGCTTATGTTTTCTAAAATTAACAAATGGATTGTCAGTAACAGGCGCATCTACACTGTAAAAATAATGTAGGGCCTAAGCAGACTGCCAGAAATAGTGCACATTAAATTGAGGCACTGCCCTGGCTCAGTGCTAGGGAATCATGGGAACTGTAATTTATTGTGGCACCAGAGCTCTCTGACAGAGAAGGCTCAATGTGTCAGAAAAAACCACAATTCCCATGATTCCCTAGCACTGAGCCAGGGCAGTTAAAGTGGACTCAAGTTACATTATTTCTGGCAGTTTGTAAAGGTCCAAAGTCAAAGATGAAAGTGCAAAAAATACAGTTCCCATGATTCCCTAGCACTGAGCCAGGGCAGTGCCTCAATTTAATGTGCACTATTTCTGGCAGTCTGCTTAGGCCTGTAGTTTGACACCACTTTAAATTCTGTAGCCCCAACTTATGGAATCCTGGAATTTGTAATTTTACAAGGTCTTTAGCCTTCTACACTAAAGAGTGCTGGTGCCCCACAAAACTAGAAATCCCAGTATTCTGTAGGATTGAGCCAATGCAGTTAAAGTGATGTCAGACTTCATTATTTCTACATTGTAAATTTCTTATTCTGGCTCAGCAGGCAGTTGTGACATGCTTAGCTATGGAGAAGTACAGGAAACTGTTTGTGAATACTCAGCTCTGTATTTCAGATTGAAATCCAGCAGGAAGTGAATCTCATTAGGCCTTGGACCTCAATGAAGATTGCAACCTATGTGGGTTTAACTGCTAACAGAGGCTATGGTTACACTTACTATGGGACATTAACAGCTCTGAAAGTAGAGAGATCTTGTAGACTAACTTTGAGATTAACTGAAAGAAAGATGTTGGCAGCATTAGCTTGCATAGACTTCAGTCTACTTCCTCAGATGCTTTTGGATGAAGTAGGAAGTAGACTGAAGTTTACGAAAGCTCATACTGCCAACTCTCAAGATCTCTCTACATACTGATTCTACAGACTTTAACACGGCTATATCTTTGAGATCTGAAAGTAAATTTCCTTTGCATTTATCCTGATTAGGGCGGTGCAATTTAGGATTTAAATTGTCTGAGAGTTGGACAACTCAGCCTTCTGATTCACCACACACCTGTAGTAGCAGCAGCAGGAGCAGCAGCCAATCTGAAAATAGTAGCATGGTGAGTACCCCAAGTCCTGTTATCAAAGTGAGGCTCCAGAGCAGAAGAGGAGGGATGTATGCAGAAGAGTTTGACTCTGGGAAACTTTCTTTGTGGAGTGATATTTCTCAGAATAATTTGAAAAATGAAAATCATGTGGAGAAGAAAGAAGTATTTCAAGTACCTCAAGGCCATAAGCCAGGGACTTCTCCCAAAGCACTTACCTATAGTCTCTTGTCACCCATAGACAACACTTCTGTGAACTGGGGAACTGGGAGGTTTCATAGATGCCAGAGAGTTCAGCTTAGTTCACAGGACTCTGAAATTCCACCTGGCTCACTTTCACTGATGAATAACAGACTGAGTACATACGAGAATCATTCATCTTCACAAAATGGATGTGCCAGAGATAGGTGATGATGATGTTTTCACAGAGCTAGACAGTGTTATGGAACATGTGAATGGGCTGAGGAAGTTGGTCAGTCAATGGACAAAGAAGGTCTTTGATGAGGGGGACTCAGACTCTGCCAGTCACTCCAACCAGTCACTCCAACCTTGCCCATCATCCCCTAAAGAGACCCATCTTGAAATTAAAGAACATTCAGAGAGAAAATTGGCAGGATTTTCAGTTACTGAGGTGAAGATTGCAAACATATTGATGAACATTGATGGAACTAGCATACATCTCTGAATCAGGAACACAACTGACAGAAATATTAAATATGTCTTTGTTTAATGGCTGTGTAATATACATAAGGCGTAAGGCAAGAATTGTGGGGTTTACATAGATCAAAAATTATAGAAAAGATTCAAGGAATGAGAAGGCAGGGTGCAATCAGAACAGTGATCTAGGGAAGAAACTCAAACAGAAACAACAAAACCCAATCCTCTACAAGCACTGTCTTCAGTTTTGCCTAGAGATTCACAGGGGGAAAGTGAATCAAATTATTGAAACACTTGGGAATTGGGGATCGACACATACAAAAACTGACAAGACAATTTGTCTGATCCAGCAACAGTCCACATTGCACACAGAAGGAAAGCAAAGGAAATGGCTATCCTAGCTTCTAGAGTGCCAAAGTCTGGAAGCAACTACTGCAAAAGCCCCCTCATGAATCCATCACATGCCTCAGAGGGTAGTTAGACCAAGAGAAAGGCTTCCTCTATGAACCAGGCAGATTTATATGAAACAATACAGTCCTTCGGTAATAATGAGTGGATGCAAGATGAAACTTCAATCCTCAAAGTAAGAGTAAACTTGGAATTATTATTGGCTGAAGCATTTATACTAAAGACTTATGGGTGTTTGCAACCTTGGATACAGGAACAATGGTGTCGCTTTCTTCTCCCGGAATGAGCACCCAAATGGGACTCTTGGAGCAAGCAAGGGAGATCGAAAGATGAAACACATTGAGCCAAGACAACAGGACACAAAATGAAACTTGTATTAGTGCCATCTACCCAAAACTGGGTTCATCATGCTCTTAACTTGTTAAAGCTTTAAGATTCAAGCAGACTTAAGATTCAGGCAGTCCTGAAAGGAAAAGAAAATGGAAAGCAAAACATTCCCACTAGAAAACAAAGAAACAAGTTGAGAAGTACTCAAGATTTTTCTACTGGTACCCATTTCTCTACTGTTCTAGTTACCTATCACAACACCATATATAAAACAAACAGTAAGCCATCTTGATGCTCTTAGCATCAAACAAACTAGGATTGCTGCAAGTATTAAATATGTTCCTCGCCTCATCTGCTGGGACTCTCAGAATGCTTGCTGCCATCATGGGAAAAAAGTCCATGTCCATAAAGGAAAGCTGTTCCACAGTAGGAAGGAAAGGAAAGCACTATAATTCTGTCCCTCAGATAGAGGCTTTGTAGGCCTGTGTAAGGCCCCATAAGGATGGAAACAGCATCACTGGCCTCATCCATGTGGCCTGGTGACCCCTTCCAATATCATAGGCTGTGACTAGGGCCTACATAGAGAAAGGCAGTAAGGGGGCATACAACTCTCTGGACTACCAAGTGTTGTGATGGAGTTTCTGGGAAATTCTGCCACAAACAGCCATTATTTTAAAACCATGCTAAGGGCTGATTGGTCCAGGGTCAGGCTGGAGCCATCAAAATGGCAACTGGTCTACCCATTCCCAGCCCAGAGCTGTTGGCCTGTATTGTCTAAACAGGTCAATGGCATGACAAGCCTTTGGCCCATGCATACAGCCCCTATGATAAATTTTTTGTTCTATTTTTGCTTTGGAAATGTGGTGAACAATCATGTTGCATCCTTTTGTTATTTCTTTTTCCCTCTGAAAAACAGTACAAAAATGGCTTATAAGTGGAGAAAGTCACAATGCTGTATAAACTCTATTCCTAACTTGAATTAGACAAGTGTTGGTTTACTATTCAGCAATTGATTCAGTGGGCCTATTCCAGTTGAGAATAAAAACAGGATTAGATCTCTGTGATCCTCAGGACTCCTTGCATTGCTTAATGAAGTAGGTGGGTGAGGGAAAGGTCACAGCATCTGGTACATCTACCTGTTCTTACTGGGTTCCCATTCTGGCTGTCCTGTTGCTCCATTTATTAAGCCGAAGACTGGGAATCATGGAGGCCTATAAATGTTTTTTTAAACTTCAGCTACCAGGACCCCTAGCCAAGTAGAGCCAAGTGTGAGGAATGCTAGGAGTTCCAGTCTAACATCTGGTGATCCACGTGATTATCACCCCTGATTTAGCCCCTTGAAAGCACTTGCCCCAGCATAATTAGTGATTCTTATTCTGGTGCTGAGAAAAGGATCTTAGATCTGTCTCAATATAAACTGGGCCCAGATGTGTATTGTTGTTGCATGACTTTTATGTCCAACTTGCCTGTATCCCTCACTGTACAGGCACACTTGATTTTTGAGAATGCAATTACTAATTACATATTTTTTGTTTATTATCCAACCTGTACTTGGATACTTATCACACGGGAAGCCCCGGGCAAAATCACTCTTTAAAGTAAAAAAAAAAAAGCTGCAAAAGCGGAAGCTTTTAATGAACGGGATTTCTCCCGTTCTGCCCTGTGTGAAAAGTGAACACCCTGTTAAAAGGAGGTTAATCCAAATGGAAATTAGAGAAATGCTGCTTCTTTTTACTTTCGGGATCTTCCGAAAGTAAAAAGAAGCAGTTTTTGTCTAATTTCCGTTCGGATTAAGCTCCTATTAACAGCGACGTCGTCTGAAAAAACACCCGCTTTTGCGGGTTTTGTTTAATTTAAAGCCCCGTTTCCACACGGGATTTTCCCCGTGTGATAAACTCCCTTGATTCACAAGAAAAGAAGAGTTTCTCCATTGTATATTGTTGCCAGATGTTTTCACAGCACTTTATAGTTATTTGTGTGCCTATGACTTCATCCCTAAAGACTATTTCAGAAGACTTTTCCTCCTTAATTAAACCAATTAGCTCTCTGCTGGATTGTTCATAAAGCACTTCTATTGTCTTGTCACAGTATTTCAACAGTTTATCATTTTTATATAGTGCTGTGCTCTGAATAGCTCTTTGATGGAGATTTTAGATATTATATCTGACCCACTGGCAAATGTTTTGAATTGTCTTCAAAAGCACCATGGAAAAACCTGCAGCATTTTTGTAGTATAATTCCAACAACTTGGAATTGTTATCACTAAAGGAAGATGTTCAAGTGATCTGTTTGGAAATACATTAAACAAGATGGGCTATGCAGATTGACTCTTTAGGACTGTCTTGGGATTTCATTACTTCCAAAACAATTGCTGGCATGCCCTACCATTACCAATATTAAAATCGCTCCACTGGTTGCCAATTAGTTTCCAGGCAAGATACAAGTATTGGTTGTTACATTTAAACCCCTACATGGTTTAGGTCCAGGATACATACAGGATCGCCTCCTCCGGTATAATCCGTCCCATACATTCAGGTCCTCTGGTGGCCAGTTACTCAAATCAGCCAAGACTAGGTTGGCAACTGTCACCCAGAGGACTTTTTCTTCAGCCACTCCTAGACTGTGAAACAGTTTGCTGGAAGAAATTTGACAGGTGGATACACTGTCTGAATTTAAAACAGCATTAAAGACCAGTCTTCCTGGCAGGCCTATCCAGATGATTTTTAAACTCTGATTTTTTAAAACTGTGGACTGATTGCTTTATATGCACTGGTCTTATTTGTTATTTCAAACTGATGTTATGTATTTAAACTGGTTTGTGTTTTTCACTGATGTTTTGTTTTAAACAAATGTTGTGTGTTGATCTGTTGTTCCTCACCTTGATCCATAGTGAGAGACAGGAGGAGGAGAGGGAGAGGAAGACTGAGTAAGGGGCTATGCAGATGGGCAGCTCTGGCCCACCTCTGTTAGTGGCGGATTGGGGCTGTGACAAATCTATGCCACAGCCCCAATCCTTCCTTGTGCCACCCCTAAAAGAGTGGCAAAATGCAAATGGGCGTGCAGTATCAGGACAGCATCGGGGTGGGGTTGGGGCAGCCGGCATGTGGCTGCCTCGCCCCAACTCTATCCCCAGGCCAGCCCTTTAGGCCAGTCTGCAATGCCCCTGAGTGACCTGTCCCCAGGACACAGAGGGGTAGAAATCAGTGGCCAGATAGCAGAAGATAATGGTGTATATATAAGAAATAAAGCTTGAATTCTCCCTGGAAGCCAATATAATTAAACTGAGGCTGTCATACTTCGATCACATCATTGGAAGGCACAACTCAACAGAAAAGACAATAATGCTGGGAAGGTAGAAGGAAGTAAGGGAGGAAGACTCCATGCCAGATGGATAGACCCAATCAGGGAGACCACGAGAGTACCTAAGCAGAGCAGTGGAGAACGGGGGGGGGGGGGGGGGGGGCTTAGAGATGTCTCATCCACAGGATTGTCATAAGTCAAGGTCAACAATAACAATGTATAATAAATATAGGAGGCATGCCCTGCCCTGCAGTACTTGTGTTAGCTTTGCATGTTGAACTAAGATTCAATTGTCAGGGCAGTTGGCTTCACCTGTATGTGGAATAAGAGAAAAGGGCATTCATTTCACTTCAAGTACTAAAATCACTTGGTCCAGGTCAGACTGTAAGCACATTCTAATTAAGATACTGTAATACATAATAGGAAAAATAATAAAAAAAATACAAAACTTTGTTGTAAGAATTATTTTGTAATCTGATGCGTTGCATTTTTTCTGGATGCAAATCCTCCTATTGTTAAGCCAGTGAATATGGAGAGATGATTGATTGTGTGCCCTTGAAAAATCCTGGAAGCTAACTGGATCGATGAAGTCCATATCATGATGAGCCAAACATGTATACAACTCCAAGTACTTAACTTTTAAAATCTAGAGCACTTACTGGCCTTTTTTTTTTTTTTTTTTGGTAGATTTTGTATTTAATTACAGCTGTCAGTTTCTTTGTTCTGTGTATGAATATGGGGCATGGAGAACAAGGTGAACAAAGTCATACTCTCTCAGTCTCAGAGGAAGACAAAGACAAAGGGCCTCTTCAGACGGGCCCAAAGGGCCAGCCTGGAGGCAGAAATGGGGCAGGGCAGCCGCACACCAGCTGCCCCAACCCCATGCTGACACTGCACCGAAAAGGGCACTGAAGAGCCGCACGCTGCCCTTGAAAGGAGCAGCATTTTGCCACTCTTTTCGGGGCAGCAAAAGGGAGGATCGGGCCCGCAGCATGAGGTTGCCATGGCCCCGATCTGCCACTTCCCGGGGCAGCTCTGTGTTGCCCGTCTGCAGTCCCCCCAAGTCTCTGGAGCAGAAGAAAACAAGGTTGCTCCATCTTCAATCCATTTTCAACACTCTTTCGAATGTATAAACAGGGCTATCATGTCACCTCTTAAGGGCCTCTACAGATGGGCGGCCATGGGCCGCCCTGAGAAGCCGAGGATTGGGGCCGAAGCTGCCCCACACCTCGGACCCAATCCACCCTTTGGGCGGCTTTGGAAGGACCACTAAAATAGCACTCCTTCCAGAGCAGGCAGAAGGGGTGCCCGAAGAGATGCCGAGCGTCTCTTTTGTATCCCTTCTGGCCCAGCGTGTCCAGACGCTGAGCCAGAAGGACGTCATCGGGAAGGGGTTGGGGTGGCCGGCTGCCCCTCACCTTCTCTGGCTCCATGAGACAGAACTGAAACAAACAAAACTAGGCTTCTGGTTCATGATAAAAATACCTTTAATGCATATTACTAATCTATGTGGTTAGTCCTTTGCATATGTTTCAGCAGCCATGTGGAGCCTCTGCCATATGGAAGCGCTTTTCTGCAGTAACCACACTGCTGTTCTAATACATGAAATGAACCTCATACAGTTAAAAGCAATCTATTCACACCTTGAACTATACATTTTCAGGCAATATATTCACCCTTTCCTGAAAAGCAAAGCTAAAGAGGGGCAAATAGAGATGGATACTGTTACATGTTGTTATGATCTTCCTGTGGCTCAGAGCCAAACACTGCAACTCTATTCTGGCTCTTTGCACACAGAAAATCATTATTGCGGGTCTCCTGGAACCCCCTTCCCATTCCTGCTGAGCTGAATGGGATCCCTTGAGACCATCTTTTTGCAAGAGATGCTACCACCTGGTGAATTAGACTGAGTTCCCTTAGCAACACACCAGGACTTTACTAAGGGGGGTTGCAGACTGCCAGAAATAGTGTGAATTCAGTCCACTTTTAGGGTTAGGGTTAGAGTTAGGGAACCATGGGAACTGTATTTTATTGTGGCATCAGAGTTGTCTGACAGAGAAGGCTCAATGTCTCAGAAAAATAACAGTTCCCATGATTCCCTAGCACTAACCCTAATCCTAAAAGTGGACTGAATTCACACTATTTCTGGCAGTCTGCAACCCCCCTAAGTGAGTTATAGAGTTCCTTTCCCTTTGCCAATTTAGGCAAGCACCTAACCAAGCCAAGGCACGTGAAAAAGGAGTGTGAGAGCGGCAAGGTACTTTTAAAAAAAGCTTTATTCTAACTAAGGAATTCTAGAAAAAGAGTATCATTACATGCAGGACCTCCTTGTCCCACAGGCAGAGAAATGTAAGTTACACAATACAGTCATTTCAGCCAATCCAGTAAAGTAATCAAAAGACCTAACACCACTAGCTAGTGCATGTTCCTAAACTGCTCACAGCCCGGTGGGATTTGTAGTCCTTAGTGTTTCTGGACAGCTGGGAGCCTGGACTCTATTGTCTAGCTCAACCAACATCCTAAGATCCACCCTCAGAAGAAGACAAAAGGGGAATCACAACTTCGTGCTCCAAAAGGGTTTTTAAAAATCTTTTCTTAGAAGAATCTCGAAAGTTTCCAGTTCTGCCCAACTGATTGGTCAGTTGGCATCTCATCAGCTGTGATGTAAGCCCTCATTAGAATGTGATGTAAACTCACATTAGAATGCACCTTCACCCAACATTTAACCCTTTGTTGTCTGGGAGAAGTCCTCAGATGACTGGGAGGACCCCATTCATCACATGTCTTTAAAAAAAGTGATCTTGTGTTGTAGATCATCTTCAGAGAAAAGGTGAAATATGACGTTCTTAAAGGCTATGTTTTCAAAGCATTTGACTTACTACACTAGTTTTAAAGAAAATATTTTTTAAAAAACACATTAATGAGAAAGCAAATTCTTAAAGAAAAATCTTCATAAGTTTATGTCTCAGTATTATTATGTGTAATGGATTTTTTCTTCTATTGCCCTATTTAATATGTTTTGGATCTTTATTTGATCTTTTATCTTTGCAGTAGTTAAGTAATATTCCCCCCACCCCTTTTGTATTCTGATTGTGTGGAATCAGAAGTCCTGTTTCTGTCTAATTTGGATTACTATGATGATTTAAAAATAGTGATCTCTAATATGGGGAGGGGGGGTGATACCATGGGAACTCTCAACCAACAAAGGTAAATATATATATTTAGATGAAGCAGAACAGTCCAAACCACCCTGGAAAGACATCCCAGAAGTGTTAATATGGAACAGAGATGCCCCCTGCTAGTGGAGAGTCATGTCAGAAAGTGGGAAAAATGCCAATTATGCCCATGGAAACCTCCACAGATGTAGAGCCTTCTCACACTAGAAAACAAAGCAGAAATTGAGTTGGAGAATAGCAGGTTTCTCTGTGCCTTACTACATGATGTCATAGTGCTTCAGTTCTCTTCTCACATAAGACAGTTGTAAAAGCACATCTTTTGCCTAGCTGGAAAAATCTTTTCAATAAAAGACATGCTTTGATGACCAGCTCCCGAAGGAAGAGAACTGAGGTGGTATAACATCTTGTGGTAAGGCACAGAGAAAGCCGCCACTCTCTAGTTCATTTCTGCTTTGTCTTCTCAAGCAATAAGGCTCAAACGTCTACTACTGTTAGGAGAACGGAATGACCACAAACAAGGGCAAAAATGTTAAAGAGCACACATAGGACATATTGAATGGATCCAAAGGCAGGGACAGTCCTAATTAATCCTCTGCTATCCCACTTTTTCAGCAGCTTATTAACCTCTCCTAATTTCTCTTTTCTCACTTTCCTCTTTACTTCAATTGCTGCAAAATGAATTCAAGGTGCAAAAGTAGTTTGCACTGGTAAACTCATTGGGTGGTAGAGAAGAAGAGGGGGGCAGAATCTTGATTTTTCCATTAGGCTCAAACTGAAGCAAACTGCTACAGCCTCTGCTAGCTTGATTATGTGTTCTTCCTTATTAATAACTATTGCCATCTTGACCACAGTCTAAGGGTGCTTGGCCATACATGCCCATTTCATCTGTGAAATGTTGAAGGGTATGAAAACGAAATAAATATGTGTAAATTCCACTGTCATTGTCTATATGCTGATTCTCAGAATTTACAAACCTGTGTTAGAAGGCTATTTGCACTAAAGAGATGCACCAATATAACAATATAGGAAAAGAATCAGATTGAGGCTGCAACAACAGTATATAAATACTGTCCATATTTATTTATTTATTTATTTGTTTATTTATTTCCTGGCTTTTCTGCACTCCCAGGATTCAAGGCAGTTTAAAAGATGTTCATATCATTAAAACATATAAAAGCTAAAATTTAATTAAACTATCAAATGAATTTAAAGCCATTTAAAAACATACTAATTAAAAAAAATTAAAATACAGATTATACAGCACATTATTAAAAGCCTGTCCTCGTGAGCACTAAAGGGGGTTGCAGACTGCCAGAAATAGTGCAAATTGAGTCCACTTTGGGCCTCGGCAGACGGAGGCCCCGGAGACGCCGCGGGTCGGAGCGCCGGCGGAGCTCAGCCTCCGCACCGCGGCGCTCCTGCAGCGAATCTAAAAGGAGCTCCAAATTGGCGCTCCTTTTAGATTTCAGGGAAAGTGCGCCCTAAAAGCGGCGGGCGCACTTTCCCTGACTTATCCTCCACAGCACGTCCGGTCGCTGCAGAGGGAGGTTGCCCTGGAAGCGCCGGCCGTGCAGAGGGCCGGCAGCTTCCAGGGCGACCTCAGGAAGAGGAAGGGACGCCGTGCGTGCGGCTGCCCCTCCTCTTCCGGGTCTCGGAGACGGCCCTATTAGCCGTCTGCTGAGGCCCTTTTATGGTTAGGGTTAGTGCTAGGGAATCATGGGAACTGTTTTTTTTTTCTGAGACATTGAGCCTTCTCTGTCAGAGAGCTCTGGTGCCACAATAAAATACAGTTCCCATGATTCCCTAAGCCTAAGCCTAACCCTAAAAGTGGACTCAATTTGCACTATTTATGGCAGTCTGCAACCCCCCTAAGTTCCCAAAGGCCTCTTGAAAGAAAAATGTCTTTCCTTACTGCCAGGACTCTTGTCTAGCCTCTCCAGGAAGGGAATTCCAGAGTCTGGGAACAGCCACCAAGAACGTCCTCTATCATGCCCCCACCAGCTGTACTTGTGAAGTTGGTGAGAACCTCAGGCCTCCCCTGAAGATCTCAAAACACAGGCAGGCTTATATGCAATCTTCTAGATAACTTGAACCTGAGCCATTGGCAGCTATAAATATGATGAGGAACACAAGCATCCTTGTGCCCCATCTAATGTACTGTATTCTCATGTTGATCAAAGATATATAATAACCTATAAGTTATTAAAACCTATATAACTAAGCAAGCTCAGTCCAAACATTTTGGATTCATTATGTGTCAAACTACTCACCTCTATGTATTGCTATTTATTTATTTATTTATGGTGTTAAAGATATATTTAGCATGAAGAAAAGAAGACTGAGAAATCATAAGACAACCATTTTCAAATGTCTTAAGGGCCATCATGCGGAAGATGGAAGGACATTGTTTTCTGCTGCTCCAAACCAATGAATTCAAATTGCAAGAATGTAGATTCCAGCTAACAGTATTAGGAAGTATTTATTAGCAGAACCTATATGAAGAAGAAGAATATCAGGAAGAATTTCCTGATGGTAAAACCTGTTTCAGTAGTGGTGGAATTATTTTCATTGGAATTTGTCAGACAGCAGTTATATAGCCACTTGTCATATGCTTTTAGCTATGGATTCTGCAGTGGCAGTAAATTGGACTAGATGACCCTCAGTACCAAACTCTACAATTCTGATAACTATTATTCTGACAGTAGTAAGACCAAGGCAAGGTTTGATCTATACCAAGTCTCTTTTCTTTCTTTATGTAATTTCATACTCCTTCTCTTTTCCTTCAGATCTAGTTTTCATCACTTTATTCCCCTATGTAAGGCTGAAATCCTATTCATACTTCTCTGGGAATATTTCATTGACCTCAGTGGGACTTCCAGTTAGCAGGCATAAGATTTGTCTACAAAGGCTAAATCCAATTGTTAGTCCTGAGTGGAGTAGCTTGACTGAATCTATGGAACTCACATAATGCTGATTTACCAAGTCCATTGATTCAATGGGTTGACACTAGTTGGGACAAACAATTGGATTTAGGCCCAAGATATAGAATTTCTTATAGAATTAAGAGCCTGCTTGAAATGCACACACACACACAATTGGTTCTCACTCTTTAGAGTGCATTTCTTAGTTCTCTGTCCTTTCCAATACTCCAATATACCTCTTGAGCCTGTAGGTGACAGTCCGGGTCGTATGGACCCGGGTTGTCATTACAAGTCTCCCCCGCATTATCTATTTCAATATTGGGCCTTTTATTGCATATTCCTAATTAAAGAATGCACCCGTACTCTATATTATTTTGTGCTTGTGGAAGTGAAGCCTCTGACACTAATTGGCTGAGCTGATTAATGGGTCAGAATGTTCCATTGCTCGTGGAAGAAACACCTTGCAATTCAGATCTAATGTTGGGAGGGAGAAGTTGTTAATTTGGCTGGGATAAAAACTTCACACAACATTTCACAGAGGAAACCAGGATGTGGCCAAGCAACATCAGAATGCAGTCGATTGCAGACGTTAATAATGAGAAAGAATACACAGGCTAGGAGAGGATGCAGCAGTTTACTTTCGCCTGTGCCTACTGTGAAAGACAATATTCTGCCCCTTCTCTTCCTCTGCTGAGTTAACTGAATGCAAACTACTTTTTCACTTTGAATTCAGTTTGCACCAATGAAAGTAAGATGAGAACAAAGGAAGGAAGTGGGAGGAGAGAGAAACAGGGGCAGTTTAAAAGCTGCTGAAAAAGTGGAACAACAGAGGATTAATCAGGACTTCCCTGCCAAATCAGGACAGTTGGTGGGTATGGAAGAGGTCCATGAATTTTGGGAAGCTAAAGAACAAAGAATCAAGAGGCAAGGAGGATGAAGGAAAGTGCATACTATCACTCAATGGAAGAATATGATTAAATGCTTCACCAGAAAGCTCCTTGAAGTAGGGCCAAGAAAGACCCTTGTCTGAAAAGCAGGAGAGCTACTGGACATCCAAATAGGTAACACTACACTGGATTAACCAATGGCTTGACTGGAAAAGAAAATCTGTAAGGAAAAGAAGATGGAAAATAAGGCTTGAGGAAAAAGTGAAGAGAAGGCAGATAGTCCCCCACCTAAAGACTTATCAGAGATAAAACCATATACAGTTATCCCTCCCAATTTGTGGGAGATCTGTTCTGAACACACACATCCATTGGAAAACCTGAAATATTCAAGGCCCCACTGAAAATAATGGCAGTGCGCTCTTGAGTGTGGCTCTGCATGTGCAGCACAGGTACGCACGTCATTTTGTCCCTCCTGGCTTCCTGTTCACGGAAATTCAAAACTGTGAACGGGAAGTCAGCAAATCCAGAAGTATGACTGTATATATTCACAGCAATTAAGTTAAGAGGCTGTATGTTATGAGGGAGGGACAGATGAACATGGACACTAGGGCTAATTTTCAAGGAAGAAAATGACTAAAGGAAAAATATCCAATAGCTAATGGCTAAAGCCATAGTTTTATCTCCAGTTTGTAGAGATATAAAGGGGGGGGGGGGAGACAAGGAGAAAGGAGAAGTAGGACTAAACTGTCCTGCAATGGTACAGGACAGACTGTACCATTAGCTTCAGCAAGGCTTAGGCAGTGGGGTGCCAAGACCAGCAAATTCACTATTGTGTGCCTCGTCTCTGACAGGGCCCCTTCCACTGTAGAGGTGCCTCCAGTCCAGTCTCCATGGTGGCAGGGGCTACATATGTTCTCACTTTCCTTTTGGTGAATGAGCAAAGAGTACTGTTGCCACCACTGCTGCCTCCTTAGTGGCCAGGTGTATACCATGGAGCAGCTGGAGGGCAGTGATGCTTCCATATACTATCCTATTCCTTAGGCCAGCAGAGGAGGGGAGGCTTATGAGCACCTGCTTTGTTTTCTACACACACACACATCCCTTCTGAAAGTGCTACACCTGCCACAGCATCAAATATAAAGGGCTAGCCAGCGCTTTGCTTACTGCCTCAGATGGTTAAGAGAGTTTGGGCCACCCATGGAGTCCTGTAATTTGCAGTACATGAGACTGCCTTCAAAAAGTGTTCAGAAACCTCAGCTGGCCTGAATGTCTACCTCACAAGGCTATTATAAGGAAACAATGGGAAGGAGGAGAGCCAAATACTAAATGCCACCATGAGCTCATTGGAGGACATTAGACATAAATATGTAGCTGATAAAATGACAAGAAAATCATATGTATTTCAAAACCACTGATAAACTCTCTTTCCACTACAAGAGGGAGTAATGGTATCTCAAGATATAAATACCATGTAGGAAGGGAACCTTACTGCTCCATAAGCAGATTCTAACTGCCATGAGTTATTGTTGCTCTCATGCCATGGCTGAACTGTCTCACAGAAACAGTGGTGTCAAACCAAAAACCAAGTCGGTTACAAGTTTTTGTATCAGCAGAAACAGTAGGAGATGTCATAGTGACAGTAATGATAAAAACAGGGTGTTTTTGCTGCCTGTCAGTGTGACTGCCAAACAATAAACAAAAGTTACTGGCAGTGATTGGGTTCCACCCCCACCCATCCCTAAATTGCTGGCTGTGAAGTAAATAAAGATGGTCCGCCAGACTTTAGAATAATTTCTCAGCATTACCATTGGAAATAATCTTGGATACAATCTAGCATAGAGTGCCTTCAGAAAAGCCACTGGAATAAGACACGATTGGACAGGAATTGTGCAAGGATGCTCCCTTTTACTAACAGTTAAAACATAATGTGCAATAACAGTGACTTGTATCTAACATCTTCCATCAGCAGAACAGACCTTGTTAACAGATTCAATTCCTTCTTCCCTATGCAGCCTTCCATGAAGAGTTGGGGAATGCCCTGGAACAGATTTGTGGGGGCATGTGGAGTGTGTGTCACAAGCCGGTGTGAATGTCTATTTCTATAATGCAAACTATATATATACTCATGTATAAGTCTAGAAATTTAAGTCCAAAAATTGACTAAAAAACCTGGATCAATTTATCCACAGTTAAATATAAATACTGTACTTTAACTCTTATCAGAAAAAGAAACATCCCCTTCTCTCAGTAGAATGGTGAAAGGCTTAGTCCATCCTGGGAACACCTGAAAGCACCAACTCTCTCTACTGTCTCAGTCATGGTGCCATTTCTGACCTTTTTGAATGCCTGGGTGGGAAAATGGCAGTAGCGGTAGCTCTTTGGCATTCCCCTCAAATGAGTGCCTAGAAGAACTGGGTTTAGAAGGATCTGAATAAGACATTTGTATACTGTATATACTCAACTATAAGTTGACCTCATAGATAAGTCAAGGGCAGATTTTGGGGCCAAAATTATGGATTTTGATATGACCCATGGATAAGTTGAAGGTAAAATGTAAAGGATGAAGCAAAGAAAACAATACCAAAGAACTTACAAAATTCCAGCAGGCATAACTGTATATGCTCACACTAAAGGCTGGATGGTTGAGAAATAGAAGTGGGGGTTCAGTACTTCCAGGGCAGAATAAACTCTTGACTTTCACCAGGGGATGGTTATATATGTATATGGGTTAAAGTACCGTATTTACATTGACCCGCAGATAAGTTGACTGAGGGCCTAAGCAGACAGACGGCGTGGGCCGCCCTGGGAAGGTGCGCCGCAGGACCGAGGCATCCCCATGCCTCGATCCAGCGGCGCACTGTTGGCGCCCCTAGAAAGGAGCGCTAAAATAGTGCTCCTTTCATATGTCGCCGAAAGCGCGCTGCAAAATGTTGCGGTGCACTTTCGGTGACCCTTCCGCCGCAGCGTGTCTGGACGCTGCGGCAGGAGGTCCTCCTCGGAGCGCCGGCCATGCAGAGGGCTGGCGGCTCCGAGGACAACCTCGGGAGGGGGAGGGGGCACCAAGCGTGCGGCTGCCCCTCCCCTTCCCTGCGCCGAGGACGGCCTATTAAGCCGTCTGCTTAGGCCCTTAGTTTTTTGAGGTCAATTTTTAAACCTAAATTTCTAGACTTATACATGAGTATATACAGTATATTTGTGAGCTTTTCTGTGTTAAAACCAGGCAAAGTTATCATATTAAAGTTAAAGATTATAAACACTGCAAAAGTAGTCACCATTTTCTTTGCTTTTCCTTTTCATCCTTTTTGGCCTGTGTGCATCTTCTTAGCCCTATGTGGACTGGTTGCCTCCCACACACATCACACAACCACAGTTTACCATATTTCCCTCCTCATCTATCCAGCCTTTAAAGTGAGCACAAACAGTTATGCCTGTAGGAATTTTGTAAGTTCTTTGGCATCATTTTCCTCTGCTTCAACCTTCACATCTTTTGTTACATGCCCCTAAATTTTACCCTCAACTTATCCATGGGTCATATCAAAATCCATAATTTTGTCCCCAAAAACTGCCCTCAACTTATACGTGAGATTGACTGATAGCCAAGTATACATGGTAGTTTGTATTGTAGAATTTATAACCATTATGATAGCAAGTAATGAGGGGTAGAAGAGGAGCCCAATGTATGGTAACAGTATTTAGGCCAGTATAATAGCACTCATCATCACAAACAAATGCATAATTCCAAGAAAATGAAATATTAAAATATATCTCATAAAGAAGCTGCCAAGTTATCTTCAACTTTTATTTTTATTGGCTTTGAGATAACAAACATTTGGAAGTAAATCGTTCACCTGAAAAATATGTTTAATATTTCATTTTTAGACAGAGGGATTGTGACTTGCACATTACAACAATCTCAGAGTGGGAGTGATCACCTAGAGCTCTATATGACTTGAAATGCCATGTTCTCACACACAATGTGCCCAGGTTTCAAGATCTTCAGAAGCATTTCCTCTTATCTCAAGCATCCTTCAACATCTGAAGCGTGTTTTGCAGGAACTTGATCTTCTCAGCAGCTGATCCCAAGCTCTAGAATTTACTTCCAAGAGAGATACATCCAGCCTCTTCTCAGATGGCCTTCCATCAGCAGGCACAGGGGTGGTTATTCAGGTAAACCATTGGCCTTGTAAGCTTAAAATTATATCCATTATATAGGCTTCAGTTTTGGTATTTTTGTTTTCTTATTATCCCACAGGTTGGATACAGTCATGGCAAAACAGTCTTTGGACTCTCAACAAAAATACTGCATTGTTTTGAATCCATAGTCATAAGGCTTTTAGCCAAGAAAGTCTCCTTCTGCCATACTTCTTTTTCATTTTTTAACCTTGAATAATCATTTCTATATTATTCAGTATTCATTGCATGACTGAAATATTCTAGCTGTTCACCTTTTGTTTTTTCTTTGACTTTGTATATCATCATACTCTTCATCCAGGAAATTCAAAATTAAAAATGGTGGTACAGTCATATTTCATTTAATTCTATATTCTTAATGTGTTTTTTTCTCTAACATAATAAATTTGCTTTTAAACTTGTTTCATGAATTTTATTTATCTTTTGCCTATGTTTTTTATACATCAATGTTTAGTTTGTATTTTACTGTTTGTTGTTGATGTGTGCCTTCAGGTCATTTCCAACTCATGGTGACCCTAAGACAAACCTATCATGGAGTTTTCTTGCCAAGAATTGTTCAGAGGAGGCTTGTCCATTGCCTTTCCCTGAGGCTGAGAGCATGTGACTTGCCCAAGGTCACCCAGTGGGTTTCATGGCCTAGCTGGAAATCAAACATGGTCTCCAGAGTTGTAGTCCAACACTCAAACCACTATACCACTATCCTGAATGCCACTTAACAGAAATGTGGATACAAATTTTAAAAACATGTTTTTAAATAAATAGTCAGTTCTACAAAATCTGACAAGAGAGGAAATACCTCCAACTGAAAACAAATATTACAAAAGATAATACCTACCTTTAAAAAAAAAAGTATTACTGGATGTCCTATTTTCTCATTTAAATGGTGTGTAAAGATAAGCCTTTCTGCTACATACAATTAAAAAAAGAAACAGGAAATGTGCAAATATATTTAGTTCTAATCTGCACTGCAGAAATAATGCAGTTTGACACTGCTTTAACTGCCATGGCTCAATGTTATAAAATTGTAGACTTTGTAGTTTGGTGATATATTTAGCCTTCTCTGTCAGACTGTTTTGGTATCACAACAAACTACAGACCCTAGGATTCCATAGCACAGTGGTGCGAAACTGCATTATTTCTGCAATGCAAATTAGACCTTATGCACTTCATACCCTAGCATAAAAAAACATACATGAATCTGACAGAAAATTTTAAAATTCTAGCATAAGCTTTCATTGACAGTTGACTTCACCAGATCCTAGCATTAGTCAGTGTAACTTCTAATATGAATCTGTGTCCCTTTTTCTGCACTGGGTGTTCAAAAGCTATGACCAGGTGTTCATTTGGACATACACCTGTTGCTTTATAAATGTGTAGAGGGACGTTGGGGACCAACTTTTGGAGGACCACAAATTGCTCATCCTTGCTCATGACTGAAAACTCTCCATTTATATTGCTTGGACCACTCACAACAAATCTGGATCTAAGAGCTGCTACCTGCAGTCTGAAAGTTTTATCACCTTACTGGGTACTAGCCCTATGTTGATAGTTTCTCAATGGAAAGGTTCAAGGTGGATTCAACACCAGTTACTTGTGGCCACCCCACCCACCCACCCCTATCTGATGCTGCCCCAGTGAAAACCTTGTATGCTTGTGCTGTAACTCAATACAGTACTGTACTAGAAAGGGACAGGGTAAGAAATAGGGTGCATAAATCTTTTGGATGAGAGAACTTTGTGCTTTGAATAAAATTGTTTAATCTTTTGTGAAGCTTTTGTATAATAAGAGCGTAGCTGTAGTCTGTTTTAATTTCTAGTAAGCCACTTCATGTCCCATGCTGGGGAAAGGGTGAGATATAAATAACATAAATAAAATAAACAATGAACAAATAATTATTGTGTCAGGGGGAAAATGGAGTTAAATTGTGTTGGAAGAAAAAAGAAGGGTTAAGTTAACAGAGGTTAGCAAAGAATGAGTTAAAAGTGGGAGGGGGACATTATGGAAAGGACTTCACACACTTTAAGGAATAAGAAGGCTGCACTTCTGTTCTGTTCTCATTGTCACAAGGCTTTCACTTCTGAAATGTCCATATATTGGATACAGGGCATTTTTAAGGGAGGCTCACAGGGAGCAATTGCCCTGGGTCTTACATATGAAAGGGCCTCACACATAGAGCCATCATTCCACTTGGGTTCTCTGGCTGAGAATTACAAGTACTTTGACCTAAACTGCAAATTCCAGGATATCACAAAGTAGAGCTACGCAATTAAAGTGCAATTACAGTTCTTCAACTGTGTAATGTGAAAGGGTTCTCAGTGACCAGCCCAAAGGCACCTAGTGAAGTTCACAGCTGAACAGGGACTAGAACCTGTATTTCCTTGCATCTCAGTCATAGGATTCACATACTCTTAAGTCATATACCTCAGTGCTGCAAAATGGCACTTGTTGGATGTCTGTACTTGGGAAGCCCATACAAATTGAAAACTGGAAATGGGCTGTCTGCATCAACCGGGCAAAAAGAGGTGCTTTCAGGCTGACTTGGAGGTGTGGTGTTTAGACAACACATGCCTAAAAGCCAGCAGGAAAGTGCTCCCTAGGCACCATATGCCGGGAAAAGCTGCTCTAAAAAGGAGCAGCTTTTTTCCGTTTCTTCTGGAAAGATGCACACTTTTGCATGTGCATTTGCATGCAGAGACACCGATGCGTCAGAAAAAGGGTGCCAGAGATTTAAAACGGCTGTATAAATTCACTGCCGCACTTGCAGCAGAAATTGAGTCAGTGATCCAGAGCATGCACCCTACAATGCAGGCTTTAATTTAAAGTGCCCTATGCTTCCAGGTGTGGATGCACTGCTGCAGGTGCACTTTAATATTAGAACCCTAACCCTAATTGTAACCCTATGCATGCACCCTAGCAACTGTTGTCTATTATGACAATAAATGTATTCCATTGCATGTACACTTACTGTCAGCATACACAGTAGTTTGCATGAAAGAGGTTTTTGTGACCTCTTTTGTGCAGGTCTGCAGGTGTGCATAAGACCTACACACCACTTCCTGGCATGATGCGGGGAGGGGAGCTCCTGGAGTAATGTTTATCTGTCTGTCCTGTTGACCATGTCCCTTGCATGACCACCAACTACATTTATCCAATCTGTCCACACAAACCTCTCTTGCATGCACCTCTCCCCTCTACCCTGATCTGTGTGGGACATGTTTTGTGGAGGATGACAGAATAGTTTTCTTTTCGGTTGACAAACTCATTCCTTCACCTGAAGGTGAAGCACCTGTCTACAGCACTCACTACTTGGGGGAAGCTGAGGTCAGTGAATCCTTGCATGATATGTGGGTGTATGACAGGGCCTGCGCAGGTGCACAGGGATGCTGAACATCAGTCACCTTTGTACAGACAAAATGACAGACTGTATGCCACCCTATGACATATTCTGTGCAGGTGCGCAGGGATGCCGAACTTCAGTCACCTTTGTACACAGAGAGTGACAGACTGTATACCAGCCTATGACATTTTCTGTGCAGGTGCACAGGTTTGCAGAATGTGTTCCTGCGTACATGCGCATGCATCTGAGAGAATGAAAAAAAATTAAAGCAGCCACTGCCAGTGAATATGGTTTCTCTGTCTCCTTTCATAGTGTCCTCGAGGCCGGCGGTGCGGTTGACGGGGCTTCAATACGACCTCGGAAAAGCTGCATTGACTGTTGCCCAGTGCAGTTGCTCCGTCCCCGTTTAGGGCATCCTCGGGGCAGGCGGTGCGGTTACTGCAGCTTAGGGAAAAGGCAGCTTCATGTCACCCTTTCCTGCCCATCTGTACAGACCCTCAATCATGGCTTGTCCAATTCTCATGGAGCTTTATGTCTAGTCTGTACCAGTTTGGCAGAAAGTTCTTGGACTGACACCAGATCATCTAAGGATTTCAAACTCCCAGCTATTTAACAAAAGCAGCAACAATATTTATTATCTTACACTTTTGTCAAGTGTGCCCAAAGTGACTTACAATAAGTTAAAACAAAATAGCTCAAGTGATTATGTAGGACAAAAATTTAAAAAGCACTAAACAATCAAACCACATTCCAACAATTATTATACATTAAGATGTACACCCATTCATCCATTGAACATTCTTCTGCCTCATCCTTTCAAAGGGTGAAGATCTCTTTGAAGAAGATCTTTGTGTGTGTCAGTCAAAAGAGAGCAGAGGGGGAACCGTATGCACTTCCCATGGGAGGGAGTTCCACAGCCTAGGAGCAGCCAGCAAGATGGCTCTGCCTTGTCCTCATGACAAGCCTGTGGGAGGGGGCAGAATAGAGAGAAAGCCCTCTCTTTTACTTGTAAGACTTGGGCAGACTCATTATCATGAGATATCATTCTTTCAGATAGTCTAAACATAAGCTATAGCGTTTATAGGTCATAACCAGCACTCTGAATTGTGCAGAGTAATGGACCAGTAGCCAATTAAGCTGTTTCAACAAGAAAGTTATATATTCCAGTCCCAGTCAGCTATCTATGTATAGGATTTTGAACAGTTTCCAAAGACAGAGTGCAAATAGAGTACATTACAATAATCAGACAGGATGCAATCAAGGCACATGTTACCTTGGCCAGATCTGAAATCCAGAAATAGCGGGGGTTGGTGCACTAGTTGTAACTATGCAAACTCACTCCCAGCCACAGACAAAGCCTGGGCCTTCGGGTTCATGGTTCATTATATGAATCTGAGATTTCAAAAGGAATGTGACCTCATCCAGCTCAGGCTGAATTCCTACTCCCTGATCTGTGTTCCAACTGAACGGCAGCACCTCCATCTTGTCTGGATTAAACTTCAATCTGTTTGCCCTTATCCAGTCAATGACTGACAACTGACACTGGTTTAGATGGTATGGGGAGAGTGTGTCAAGTGTCATTGACATACTGGCGAAATCTCCAGACAAACTTTCTCAGAAGTTTCAGGTATATGACAAACAGCATAGTGACAAAATTGAGCCCTGTGGGACACTATAGACCGATAGCCAGGGTGTTGAACAGGAATCCCTCAGCACCTTCAATATGCACACAGGAAGAACTGGGGCCACTGATGAACAGAGTCTTCAAATTCTATCCCAGTAAGGTGGCATTAGATGGTATCTAAAGCCACTGATGGTATCTAAAGCCACTGTTGATGGTATCTAAAGCCACTGAGAAGTCTAGCAGAACTAACAGGGACACACATTGGCCTGTCCTGTTCCCAGTATAGGTAATTCATCAAACAACCAAAGCTTTTCCATTGCATGACCAGGTCTGAAGCCAGACTGAATAGATTCATATAAGCCATTTTAACCAGTAACCCCTGGAGCTGAGAGGCCACGATACACTCCAAAACCTGCCTAAAAAGGAGATTCTTAGTAACTGTTGAATATAGTGGGGCTCAGGGATGTGTTCTTCAAGGCCTGACAAAACCATGTCCTGCTGCATTGAGGCATTTATTATCCCTTATCTACTCATCCAGTCCCCTCTGAAACTTTAAAGGACCAGGAAGGTCATTTGTCTAGCACACACACAATAGTTCTTACCTTTCCAAAGTTCTTGTTCACATCTTCAGGCTGCACAAACTGAAAGATATCCAACAACACAGGACAAATAGGGGCCAAGATTACATACACTCGAAGTGTATCACCTACAGCAACCATGTTAGAGTAGCTGAGAAACAGATGAATTTGAATATATCCACAAATTCCAGTCTATCAAAGTGTGTTGAATGGATGCAATGGCTTCCTGGTACACTACACATATTATAACACTAGTTAACACCCCAGCCTCATGAGGGCTCTCTTGGCCAGTTTATCACATCTCCTTTCTGGTTTCCACCTAGCATTCAAAAACTCCCTCCACCATTCATATAATCATCCACCCACCCTGGCCTTAAGCAGTATCTTTCCACTTTCTGATGTCCCTCATCACCATATCCACAAGTTTTGTATCTCTATGGCTATTCATACAGCCTGTTTATAAAGGTCTTTTCCTAGGCAATAGTTCACCCCATGCATCTTGAGGCCCCAAAGGGCCAAAACAGACTGGCAAAAAATGGCAGCTTCGGGGTGGCAGGGGGTGTGGCATATGCACGGTGCACACCCCAACATCACTCCCAAGCCGGCATCACACTGCCCTGCTGACCACACAGCGGGCAACATCACAGCGTTTCTTCAGTGTGGCATTTGCACACACCACAGAAATGCTGAAAAGCTACCACCATAGCAGCAGCAAAGACACCTTTTTCCCAGCACAAAAAGGCTTTTAGCCACTTCTTTTTGTGCTGGGAAAATGTTGGGTTGGGTGGTGGTGGTGTATGGTTGCCACAGCCCCAACCCATCACTCAAAGGGACAGTGTTAAGCCACCCCTTTCCGCCTGTCCATTTCAGCCCTAAGTCTACAAAAGCTTATGCTACAACTTCTTTTTCAGTCTCAAGGTGCTACATAATCCTTTTGCTTACTGATATTCCAGACTATCTTTTTTTTATTAATCTTTATTAATTTTCAAATGTATTTATAAAACATAAAGCAACAAACATAGTTACATTATTTTCTGCATAATAATCATCCTTCATTCGTTCATATACATTCTTACATACTATTCACTCATTAAAAAAGACTTCCTAATATATATATTACCTTCTTTTATGTACTATTGCTGTAATCCAATTAAATATGTTTTATTTTCCCCAGCACATCCTTTTATTTTTGTTCTTATTGTTTAGTGTCTTTTTTTCTTTGGCCCTTTGTGTATTTTCTTCAGTCTCAACCAATTATATATTCTATTTACCGTTTTGTTTTCCCTTTTCTTATTCTTATTTTTATATATGACTATATTTGAATTGTGAGTCTATCCTCTGTTAAACTTTTATTTATTTTTAATTTTTTCCCTTTATATCGATGAATTTATAAATTTGTTTGTACATTATTTTCCTTCTCTTTTGATAAGTGCCTTAATTTTTCTTATGACTGGGGACCATTCTTTATGCAATTTATCTGTAGTTTTATTTTTGATTAAATGTGTCAATCTATCCATTTCCATGCATTCTAGTAGTTTCGTATACCACACTGTTAATTCTGGTATCCTATTTTCTTTCCATGTTTCAGCGTAGGTTATTCTGGCCACAGTTATGTAAAATAATAATTTTCCAATTCCCCCCCCCCCCCCCCGATCATCATTTAGTATACCTAAAAGATATATCTTAGGCTCTTTTTTGTAATTTATCTGTAAAATATCTCTGATTTCGGCATGTACTTTATCCCAATATCTTTTGGCCAGTGGGCAGCACCATCACATATGGAACGTTGTACCTAATTTCTTTTTGCATTTCCAGCAATTTGTACCTTTATCTTTCTTAGAATTTGCAAACTTCAATGGCGTAAAATATCATCTGTATTGTACTTTATAACCGTTTTCTCTTAGGTTGTAATTTAATGTATATTTCAACATTGATTTCCAAGTAGATTCCCATTCGTCCATATGTATTGTTGTTCCTAGGTCTTGTGCCCATCTTACCATACAGTTTTTAACCTGTTCATTCTTCGTATCCCATCTGAGTAATATTTTGTATATCTTTGATGTTAAGTGTTCTGATTCTTTATAAAGAAACTTTTTCTAATTCAGTTTGTGTCATTATAATCGTATATTGTTTTTGATCTAATTTAAATCTTTCATTTAGTTGCATATGAAGAAACCAAATCAGCCCTGGTGGCGCAGTGGTTAAATGCCTGTACTGCAGCCACTCACTCATAGACCACAAGGTTGCGAGTTCAATACCAGCCAGGACTGAGGCTCGACTCAGGCCTGCATCCTTCCGAGGTCGCTAAAATGAGTACCCAGCTTGTTGGGGGGCAATCAGTTCACAGTTGTAAACCGCTTAGACACCCCATAGCGTGGTATGAAGCAGTATATAAATGAAGCTGCTTTTGCTTTGCAATTACAAGTTATTCCATCTATTTTAAGTTCATCCCTTGATTTTAACCTCCATTTGCCTTTTCCAGACTATCTTTTTGAATTTTGTCAAGTATCTTGTAAATTCTTCACAGTGAGTTGTGCAACACTTTGCATTCTTTTCTTGTAGGGCAGAGTGCAGATGCCCTTAACAACCCTACTGGACAACTCTGTACAGGTGCAAAGGTGGCAAAGAAGCATAATTTCTACTCTGCCATGAAGTAGGCCTTTCAAATGGGCCATGTTCAGTCAGATCTGTTCTGAGTTTTCTAACATCAACCCTCCACACCTTCCATCCCACTTATTTCATTGCTGCCAGTTACCTAGGAAACCAGGTGGCTTGTTTAATTCCACTCTGTAAGACTAGAAACTTAGGAACAACTGTCTACCACACTAGCTATTTCTTCATTCAGCAGGTGGTTTGAAAGAATCACCTACTGAAGCAACAGGAAATTCAAGAGTCATCAGGCGTCATAAGCTTCCTACAGCAGATGGTCTTTGGCCCAGCCCTTCAGAGGTTCTTGAGTCATAGATAGTGATCTATCGGTGACAACAGAACTATGGAAAGTTCCTCCACACCCAGATGACCATTATCCTACATAGCACAAAACACCCTAGGTCCAGAGTGTACCCTGCAACTTGAGGTGGCACCAAATACTAATTGGGACAGACTCATTGTCATCATGAAGGACATGAAATCTTGAGCTGCTCCAGACAAAAGTGGTTTCTAGGTGAATTGTGAAATCCCCCAGCACAACAAGCCAGGGGGGCTGTTGAAACCAACTCATCATGCTCAGGAAAGGGGAGTGCTAAGCAGTGGAGTGGGTGATACACTATTAGAATGCCTATTCTGACCCATCTTCAAATACACACATTCAAACCCAGTAGACTGTGGGATGGGGCTCCAAGTTTAGGGTGTGGGATCTGAACAGACCAATGCAATTCTGCCTTCCCCCAAATCTTGCCTGTTATTGTCCAGAGAAACCAAACAGACAGAGATTAACACACACACACACCTTCACCAGCCAGGTCTTTGTAATACAAGCCAGATCAGGATGCTCATCCAAGATCAGATCCTGGATCATAACTTTTCCAACATGCAAAATTATATTGTTCAAAATTTGGTAATCAAAATAAATTCCTGGACTCACAATTCATTGGTTTTAAGTATATGCTTTTTGCATGTTGCTTCAACCGAGGGGGGGGGGGTCTCACAGTTAAATTTTTAAAAACTAAAATTACACAATCCTAAAATCTTCCTGTCCACTGTGTACTTGTATACTGCTTCAGAAGCCATATATAATATATGGATACTAGGAGTTTGGGAAAGGGAAACTGCACAATGTAAAATAATAATATACATGGAGCCCTTCAGCTGCATGCATCCTGTGGCTGTCGCATCACTACAGGGATGCTGGTGAGTGGTGAGTGGTATCACCCAGTGGAGAGTACACCAGGCACAGCTGCTGGGTGAGTGAGAAAGGGCATCACATCCCATTCTCGCTTGCCTAGCAGCCATGACAATCCTTTCTATTGCCATGCTCCAGCCATGCTGGAGCCAAATGAACCTCTGGGAGACTGGCACTGCCCCCTCCAGCGGCAGGGGCTGCTGGGGCAGAGGCAGTCCCTTCCATTTAGACTTTGGCATAGCTGCAGGAAGGAATAAAAAGACGTTGGATGCAATACACAGAAGAATCATACAAAAGAGATGACAAGTTGAAGGACACATGGAATGAAGAGCCATACAAAAGTGAACCCCAAATTCTAAAAACTGAGGTGGAAACTGCAATAAGAGAAAGAGCAAAAAACAAATCACCAGGAACAGATGATATTCCAACTGAACTGCTGCAATCCCCATTGACAGAGTCAACTCTAGTGCTAACCAACATATGTCAACAGATATGGAAAACAAAACGATGGCCAACAGATTGGAAGCGATCAATATACATCCCCATCCACACAAAGGGAGACACAAGAGACTGCAGGAACTATAGGATCATAACACTGATCTCCCACACAAGCAAAATCATGCTCAAAATTCTGCAACATAGACTCAAACCATCCATGGAGAGAGAAATCCCAGAGGTCCAAGCGAGGTTCAGGAAAGGAAGAGGCACTAGGGATCAAATTGCAAACATACTATGGCTAATGGAGTGCACTAGGGAATTCCAACAGAAAATCAGCATGTGCTTTATAGACTATAGCAAAGCCTTTGACTGCATCGATCATGAAAGACTATAGAATACCCTTAAAGACATGGGAGTGCCAAAACATCTGTTAGTCCTGATGAGGAATCTGTGCTCAGGACAAGAGGCTACTGTCAGAACAGAGAGAAACAGAATGGTTCCCAATTAGCAAAGGGGTCAGACAAGGCTGCATTCTTTCACCCTATTTGTTCAATTTGTATGCAGAACATATTATAAGAAAACCACGCTTGGACACAGAAGAAGGAGGAGTGAAAATAGAAAGAAGGAATATCATGTGCAGATGACACCATAATACTAGCAGAAAACCTTACAGACCTGGAACACCTACTAAGGAAGATCAAAGAAGAAATTGCAAAGGCAGGTTTAATGCTGAACACACACAAAAAAACAAAAATAATGACCACCAAGGGCCTTCACAATTTCAACCTATACAATGAAGAAATAGTAAAAGAATTCTCATACCTGGGATCAAACACTGATAGAATTGGGGATTGCAGTCAGGAAATCAGAAGAAGATTAAGAATGAGGAGGGTGGCTATGAAAGAACTAGAAAAGATTTTAAAATGCAAAGATCATAGAATCATAGAGTTGGAAGAGACCACAAGGGCCATCCAGTCCAACCCCCTGCCATGCAGGAACTCCCAATCAAAGCATCCCCGACAGATGGCCATCCAGCCTCTGCTTAAAGACCTCCAAGGAAGGAGACTCCACTACTCTCTGAGGGAGTGTGTTCCACTGTCGAACCGCCCTTACTGTCAGGAAGTTCCTCCTAATGCTGAGGTGGAATCTCTTTTCTTGCAGCTTGCATCCATTGTTTCGGGTCCTAATCTCTGGAGCAGCAGAAAACAAGCTTGTTCCCTCCTCGATATGACATCCCTTCAAATATTTAAACACAGCTATCATATCACCTCTCAGCCTTCTCTTCTCCAGGCTAAACATCCCCAGCTCCCTAAGTTGTTCCTCATAGGGCTTGCTTTCCAGACCCTTCACCGTTTTAGTTGCCCTCCTTTGGACACACTCCAGTTTCTCCACAACCTTTTTGAATTGTGGTGCCCAGAACTGGACACAGTATTCCAGGTGAGGCCTGACCAAAGCAGAATAGAGTGGCACTATTACTTCTCTTGATCTAGACACTATACTTCTACTGATGCAGCCTAAAATTGCATTGGCCTTTTTAGCTGCTGCATCGCACTGTTGGCTCATGTTCAACTTGTGGTCCACCTGGATTCCTAGATCCCTTTCACACGTAGTCTCATTCATCCAGGTGTCCCCCACCATATATCTGTACTTTTCGTTTTTCCGCCCTAAGTGCAGTACCTTACATTTCTCCGTGTTGAATTTCATTTTGTTAGCTTTGGCCCAGCTTTCTAGTCTGTTCAAGTCATTTTGAATTTTGATCCTGTCCTCCAGGGTATTAGCTACTCCTCCTAATTTGGTGTCATCTGCAAATTTGATAACTATGCCCTCAATACCATCATCCAAGTCAT
This sequence comes from Phrynosoma blainvillii, assembly GCA_026167975.1. NCBI lineage: Eukaryota > Metazoa > Chordata > Lepidosauria > Squamata > Phrynosomatidae > Phrynosoma > Phrynosoma blainvillii. The sequence goes on from JANUYF010000002.1 coordinate 274,575,306, forward strand.
TAATAAAGATATTGAATAGCACTGGGCCCAGGACAGAGCCCTGTGGCACCCCACTGGTCACTTCTTTCCAGGTTGAAAAGGAGCCATTGTTGAGCACCCTTTGGGTTCGACCAGTCAACCAATTACAAATCCATGTAGCAGTTACTTTGTCTAGCCCACATTTTACCAACTTGCTTGCGAGAATGTCATGGGGAACCTTGTCAAAGGCCTTACTGAAATCAAGATATACTATATCCACAGCATTCCCTTCATCTACCAAGCTGGTAATTTTATCAAAAAAAGAGATCAGATTTGTCTGGCATGACCTGTTTCTCTGAAACCCATATACAACTAAGATATACAACTAAGCACAAAAGTTAGACTCATACAAGCCATTGTATTCCTATTACCATGTATGGATGTGAGAGCTGGACAGTTAAGAAAGATGATAGGAAGAAAATCAATGCATTTGAGATGTGATGCTGGAGAAGAGTGCTGAGGATCCCATGGACAGCCAAAAGGACAAACAAATGGATCCTAGAACAGATCAAGCCGGAAACCTCCTTGGAAGCCAAGATGACCAAACTGAGGCTTGTCATACTTCAGACACATAATGAGAAGACTAATTGAAAAAGACAATATTGCTGGGGAAAGTGGAGGGAGGGAGGAAGGCCACATGCCAGATGGATGGACTCTGTGAAGGAGGTCACAGATATGGGGTTGCAGGAATTAGGCAGAGCAGTGGAGGACAGAGGGTCTTGGAGATGTCTCATCCATAGGGTTGCCATGAGTTGAGATCAACTCGAGGGCAGTTAACAAAAACAAAATAGCTACAACCACACCAGAGCCTAAACTGACCTCCAGGGGTTGAGGCAGTCTGTCCCTCCTGCAATAGGTGACACTAACATCCAGTACATCACAGGTCTGGCTTCCTGTATACAATAGGTGATTTAGTTAAAATTGTAACAGAAATGTATGTGGTTATTGTAGTCATGTGGCTCTGCTGAAATGGCATAAAGTGGCCTTTAAGAACTATGTAAATTGTATATAGCATACGTTAGTTTGTGTAGGGATAAAGGGAGGTGGATTGAAGCCCCCTCTCCCTAGGTGCACACCCCTAGCAGGCAGAAGTAACATCTGTAACACTGTAGAAACCTCTGAATAGCTCTAGACATCAAAGCCTAGAGCTATTATTAAAGTCTATCATACATGGCCCAGAAATTCAGCATAGTTTACATGGGTCTTCCTCCCCACTGAGCTCCATTTTAAAAAATTTGCTCTCCTTTAACTAGGTTGTTTCTTGTTTGTTATTATGTTATGAGGAACTGGATATGAAAAATTTTATTGTTAACTGTGGTCAACTGTGTGGACTTTGACTTACTACGCTTCCACCAATGAGAGACCTCCAAGTCCCCCATCATCAACTCAGGCAGGGTGACCAGACACATCCTCCTTTTCCAGGACATGTCCTCCATTTTAACCTTCTGCCCAGGAGGAATTCCAAAATGTCCTCCATTTGGAGTGTGACTGAGAAGCATGAATTTACATTTATGAGTGTTTTGAGCTTTCAATTGATCATGTTCATTTTTCTTCAACGTCCTACATTTTGCTGTGCCTTGTCCTCCTTTGTGGCGAGGACATCTGGTCACCCTGTGTTCAGGGTCCTGCAGACTCAGGGCAGCTGTGGCTTCCCTGATTGATTGATCTACTGATCTACAAAGCTCTGTTAATCTGTAATTTTGGCATGGGACGTGCCTGCTGTGACAGGAGACAAGGTTCCCTTGCAGTATAATCCTACCCTTTGCATAGGCATTTAAAAGAATCCCCACCCCTATAAACACTAAAGCCAGCTGCCCCACAAAGAAGAATCTTCTTATGCCTAAGGAAGCGTGGAATCTATCACGGGGTTTTCTTGGCACGATTTGATCAGAGGTTTGCCAGGGACTTCCCCTGAGGCTGAGAGAGTGTGTTCTCTGGCGAACGCTGCTGTCCGGTTGCCAGTCAAGGCACAGTTCCATGGGAGTCGAGGCATCTGAAGCCTTCGGGGCCCCAAGAAACAGAAATGCCCCCAGTTTGGCAAGAAAGAAGAGGAAAAAGAAAAGGCAAAGGAGGAAAGCAACAGAAGATGCCCCCAAAGGAAGGGACGGTGCTTCAAAAGAAGAGGGGGAAGCAGCAGGGTGGCCAGGCGTCCTCCTTTTCCAGGACACGTCCTACATGCCAGCCTCCTGTCCAGGAGGAATTCCGGAGCAAGACTTAGAAGCA